>OZ007587.1:462879951-465279951 GCA_963931845.1 Maratus michaelseni
ATATTCGTTTGAGTAACTGAATATTGAGATATACACCTGGTATTGAGCATACTTGTTTTTATAAGTGTAAGTTGGCTTCTATCCATTACAAGAATTCTGTTGTTACACTGTAAAAAAATTTCCGGAAGGTTCCGGAAAAAAGTGGTGGCATTAAGATGCCACGACTTTTTGTTGTTACGTTTCACAGTAAAGTAGTGAAACATTCCAATTTTCAATAATCAATGTACTTTTTTTATTCAGTGTCTTATTTCAACAATTAAATTTTAAAGTTTCGTATTACAGATAAAATGAAAATTCAAATAATGAAGCAGAAAAAGATTCAAATTAGTTACTTTATCGGTTTATATCCAAACAAAGAATGGTAGTTATTTAGATTGCATTTGTCTCTAAGTACCTAGGCAGCTGTTTTTAAATTCCTACTATTAGCTCACACTCTCTCTATATATATCTTGTTGGAATTTTCAATCGTTAATAAAATATTTTCTATTCATCCATTCAAGTTCAAATACATTTTTTTAAACTTGCACTGGATGACAATTGATGTTAATACAGTTTTTTGAAATATTAATTCATTCATTAAATTTAATTAATTAATTTTAATTTTATATTTCATTTCTGTTCAAAAGTATATACTCACTCCATGTTTATAGTCTCACATTCACACGTAAAAAATAATGGGGCTGTTCACGGACGAAGATCAGGCGGCTCGCGGGCGAAGGAGACTATAAATGCGGAGTGAGATTATTCTTTTGAACAGAAATGAAGTATAAAACTAAAATTAAATAATAAAATTTAATTAATTAATTAATATTTGAAAAAAACTGTATTATCGCTAACTATAACATCGCTATGGCACTTTATTGTGAAGTTTGGTAATTTTTGAAATTCAATATTTGAAAAACGGCATAATCATTAATTTTAAATTTATATCAAGAAAAATACAATTTTTTTACCTTTCTAACGCAGTTTGTCTAACAGTTTTGTGAGAAATACTTTTCGAGCTATTAAGTTTTGGTATTTTAGCTATTTATTTTTTATTTAATTTTTAATACATTTCAAAAATTTCTCTTATGTAAGATATTTAGCAGGATATAAATTTAGGAATAAATACCGTCAGTGGCGAAGCGTGTGTTACGCTGGAAAAATGTTACGCTGGAAAAAAATTTCTATTTGACCTAAAACCTAAGTAGGGATTGACTTTTAAAAAAAGTTTTTATATTACTTGTTTAGTTATCAAAATGGCTAATGAAACATAAAACATGAAGCACGCATGCACAGAATGTAGTTTACGGAAAAGTTGAAACATCTCAAAAATATTACACGAATTATTGCCGTAATTGACGTCGGACATAAAGAAATTCGAAATTCCGGTAAAATATACGAAATGTTTCAGTATAATTTCCTGAAACGTTCCGAAATTTTTTTACAGTGAGTATGAGAGTTGTTCTAGAGATTGACTATATTTTTATTTACACACGACTAAAACGACTAAAAACGACATTTTCAAAACTGAGCAAAAATACTCAAATCTGAATATGTCACATAGTCAAAATGGCTCCGAATCAAAATGACTCAAGTTTGAAACATGTATAGACTCATTTCTGAAAACATGCACACACTCAAGAATAAAACATCATGTGCTCCTATTTGAGCATGTCCATGTTTCAAAAATGAGTATGAACTGACTTTTATGTGCTCATTTTTGAGTATTTCCATGTTTCAAAAATGAGTTTGAACTGATTCTAGTCATTTTGGAGTATGTCCATGTTTTAAAAATGAGTATGAACTGACCTCTATGAGCTCAGAGTATGTCCGTGTTTCAATATTCTGAGTATTTCTGGTATTTCAGAAATGAAAGCACTGGGTCGTCCTATTTGAAACAAAAAGTTTCACAACAAAATGAAAACATCGATTTACTCAGATTCGAAAGTGTCATTTTTCTCAGTGTATATTCACTTTAATCGCTAATTGGTAGTACTGTAACCGCAACCTTTTACGCGTTCCTATAAATGAATGATAAATGCTATGCACATCTTATTACACAGCAAGCATTTTATTGTGAATCTTAATAACGTCTATCAATTTCATTATGTTTGAAATCCTGTAACACGTTAAAAAAAGTTGAAAACAGTTTTTCACCGTAGACCATTATGCAACTGAATTCTTTTGCGTTACCCTGTAAATGAATGATACATGTTCTGCTCGCTATATTCTACGCAAGGAATTTTCTCGTGCACCTCAGAAATTCATATCAATTTAAAAATATTTCTAACAGTGCCACATCCTTAAAATACACTGCAAATGACTTTTCACCATAGACCATAATGTAATGGAATTCTTTTGAGTGCCCCTGTAAGCGAACTAGAAATGTTACACTATTCATTTTCAATAGCTAACATGCCATAGTAAACATGAATAACATATTTCAATTACATGGAAATGCGAGTATATTTACGAGAGTTAGAGTATGGACAGACTGGAAGAAGTAGGGCTGTTTCTGAATGGTGAAGACTACTTCTGTAGAAATAGTGTTTCATTTTCACCATATAAATACCAATTTTTAACAATAAAAATACGATTTTGAGTTACATATAACGCTTTGGGAGACATTTTCAAAATTACGTGGAACTGACACTAAACAAATTCATTTTATGCCCCCTCTCACTGCACGCATTCGTACCTTCATCTAGTGAGGCTCTGAGAAGTTATTTCAGTTTAAAATTGTAGGTTAATTAAAAGTCGCTTTGTATGTACACATATATATATATATATTATACAGGGTGTCCCTAAACTCATGGTACATACGCTAGGGGGTGATAGAACACATCAAGACGAGTAATAGTAAATAGGAAACCAAGGGTCCCAAACGTATTCCAAAGGAGATAGGCGCCCTCAAAGTTTAGGGTCATAAATTGAAAATGATGATAAAAAAGGGAAAAATGGGTCGATTTATTTGCGGTTTTCGGTAAAATCATTCTTTAAATTAGTATTTTCTTAAAAAAAAGTTTTAAAGAGAAAGTTATAAAAATGCCGGTAGAGGGCGCTCTAGACTTTGGAGTACCGAATAACTACTTTTTACCGTTTTTTTTAACACTGTTAAATGTTTTCTAAAGCTTAGACCTTAACGTAAATTTTGTGTGCACAAGTGAAATCATCGGGAGTGGTTAAGTGGAGCAAATTTAACTGTGTTCAGGGTGTTGATTTTCGAACGATCGTATGTAATGAGCAAAATAATAACAAAATGATGGAAAACAGGACAGACAGAGATGGAATGAAAAGAAACCAACAAAAGGAGGAAAAACACTTTATTCAACCAAATGAAAATAAACAACACGAAGTACTCCATCACAGGAATTGTTCAAAATTGCGGCCTCCAACATGAACGCAGGCTTGAAGCCGTCGATGGATTGGCCGCCGTACATTGGCGAAAACACCAGGCATCTCTCTTATGGTGGCCGAAGCAACGGATATCCGGGCAACAAGGTCTTCAGCAGAATCTACGGGACCATCTTCGTATATCAGGCTCTTCATATGACCCCACAAGAAAAAGTCCAGACAGGATAAATCGGGTGAACGGGCCGGCCAGCTGATTGGACCGCCACGACCTATCCATCGACCCGGATACATGATATTCAGGGCATTACGGGCATCCAGGCTGTAATGGGCTGGTGCTCCGTCGTGTTGGAACCACATACGTCGTCTGATGGGTGCTGGAACATGGTTTAATAGTTCTGGCAACACCTCTTGCAGAAACACAAGATATGAATCTCCATCCAGGTGCGTTGGCAGTAAGTATGGCCCAATTAGATAATCGTCAACGATTCCGGCCCAAATATTGACCGCGAAACGTCGCTGGAACGAACGTTGACGTATTGTGTATGGATTTTCATTTGACCACACATGATAATTGTGGATATTCAAAATACCCTCGCGTGTGAATGTGCATTCGTCCGTGAACAACACATGTGCACAAAAAGCAGGGTCCACAGCCGTTTGTTGGAGCAATCACGTGCTAAAATTGACACGTGCCTGGTAATCCGCTGGTTCTAGGCCTTGAACTCTCTGCACATGGTACGGATGCATTCCTTCATCTCACAGAACTCGCCACACCGTATTACGGGAAACGTTCACTTCTTCGGACAGTTCCCGCGTGCTAGATTCATGCCGCTCGCTGATACGATCCAAAATGTTATCCGTAACGGATGGCGTTCTTACACTCCTGGAACGTCAGGTATCCTGCATGCAACTTGCAAAGGAACCCCTTTCGCACAGTTGTTGGTGCAGTCGTTGAAATATCCTCGCATCAGGAACACGTCTGGTTGGAAAATGCTCTCGGTACAATCTTTGAGCTTCTGTTGCATTGCCGTGTGCAGCTCCGTACATGTAATGCATCTCGGCCTTTTCCTGGTTAGAGTACAAAACCATATTATCGGCTATCCACAGAGCAAATGAAGACAGCTGCTGTGAACAGTTCCCAGTTTTACAATTACGCACTCGAATAAGTAACTTTTATGTTAGCGAAAATTTGCATACGCGTTCTTCTTCTTCCCCATATCACATTTTCATATTCTTCTTCCGGAAACTTACAGCATAATGGTAGCTATAGCGCTGGCATGTATCTAGTTTGAACATTCTCTAACACGTTTGCGTTTGAATTCAAATCATGCATTACTTAGTGAATGTTGTTTGTTTTGATGTGTACTATCACCTCTTAAAGTTTGCTTCATCACTTATTATTTTGCTCATTACATACGATCGTTCAAAAATCAACCCTCTGAACACAGTTTAATTTGCTCCACTTAACCACTCCCGATGATTTCACTTGTGCACACAAAATTTAAGTTAAGGTCTAAGCTTTAGAAAACATTTAACAGTGTTAAAAAAACCCGGTAAAAAGTAGTTATTCGGTACTCCAAAGTTTAGAGCGCCATCTACCGGCATTTTTATAACTTTCTCTTTAAAACTTTTTTAAAGAAAATACTAATTTAAAGAATGATTTTAGCGAAAACCGCAAATAAATCGACCCATTTTTCCCTTTTTTATCATCATTTGTAATTTGGGACCCTAAACTTTGATAGCGCCTATCTCCTTTGGAATACGCTTGGGACCCTTGGTTTCCTATTTATTATTACTCGTCTTGATGTGTTCTATCACCCCCTAGCGTATGTACCATGAGTTTATGGACACCCTGTATAATATCACTTTCCTTAATATTTTCAGCTGGAAACAATTTGATTTCCTTTTCAATATCAGACATTATTGATACATGTAAGGAAAAATAAATAATTTCCAACGAAAAGAGACAAGAAATAAAGCTTTCTCAAAATTATGTAAGTCAAATGATTTTCTAAAAGCATATTCTCCAAAGAAAGCAGATTTTATGCGACTAATCTATTGTTTGAAAATTTCATATCATCGAGCATTTAGTATCTGTTGCAATGAAAATTTATCAGTTTTTTTTTTACAACTTAAAAACAGATGCGATTACCACATAAAAGATAAAAGATATATCATTATATACCGCCTTTTTATAAGAAGGAATTATTTTTTTTTCCAAAAATGCAAAATAAATAAATAAATAAATAAAAAGTAAATCTATAATTGCTAAGTTTATAACAAAAGACCTTAAATCGTTATTAGATACTATTTTCTTTATAACTGACTAATGAATTTTTAACTACAAAAGAGTTCAGGGATATATTTCATAAAGGTCAGTTGTAAATGTTTTTAAAAATAAATCTTGATAAAAATAATATATTTCAATAAAAACATATCTATATTAATAAAAGAAATATGTTTGTTCATCTGTGTGTTTGTTGACGATGGCTAGGGAAATCTAACATGCGTGGAGTTCTGAAAAGTTTGATGAGAATAGACGAAGACAGGTCCGACATTCGAAGCACTCGAGGCTCAGATTTTTCCTTTTTTGATAATTAGCGGATATATTAATTAAACCTCTACTGAGCATCGCGAAACGGCGAGATTCCTTGGTGTCTTCGCTTGTGCCTGCGAATTTTTGAGCTGTGCTCGGATCTTCACGCCGGCGAAAAAAAAATATACGTTTTTTCTGCATTTTCAAATATCGATCACAGGAAAATGTGTTTTCTTTTCTTCTGTATTTTGATTCTCAGTGCCTACTCAGATATCATTTTGAGTTTTAAGAGAATTGTGCTTTCCAGACATGTTGTCAATACTGGAAGATATTGGGTTGTCCGAAAAATTCGTGCCTTTGGGAAAATTAATTTGTACCGGAAAATTCTGCCGTTTGGGATTAGAATAAATGGGGAATATAAGCCATCTCCGGTTGCTGATGACATTTTAGTTTTCAGTAATAGCCCTGAAGAACTGGAAAATATGCTAAAAAATTTGACAGAAGGTTTGTCGATTAAAAATAATTATGGAAAAGACTAAGGTGATGTTAAATTCATTTGCATCAAAAGAAAAAGAAAAACGGGATCTCCAAAATTAGGTTCGTTTCGAAAAAAAAAATTCGTTTAAAAATATGAAATCCTTCAACACTCATTTTAGATATATTTAAGGTTGTCATCACAAGCTCGGATAACGCCGGGCGGATCAGCTAGCATTATGATAAATACACATGAATAATTTAAAAGAGAATTTTTCTATGTTTTAAACATTATGTTATTTTAATGAATCTGTAATCATTAACTGATGTCGAATTTTATCAGCGTTATACAACCACGCCCAAATATTAAATGAATCGCGATAATTTTTAACTGTCATGTATACGCCATATCAATATACATAAAAGAAAAATCATCAGTTGTTTTGAAAGAGTATGCAATAAACATTCAATATCCTTTATACTCTTTATCCTTTATACCTTTGTACCTCCGAAATACAAAATAACCAATCTATATATGAAGAGCTTTATCATTTAAACTATGTACGGAGTTTTTTCGTGATTCCAAATGGTTTCATTGGTTCTTTTATTGTCGTTTGTTTTGATTTTTTCACTTATTCGTAAATATCTACGATAATGGGTGCAAAAGATCAAATAAATTAAACTTTTTTCTATAGACAAATAAATGTTTTATAGATCTAATATAGTATTACTGTCATTTTGATATAGGCATATTATGAAAGACATATTATATTGAAAGACATATTATGTTTCTTTTATAAGAAATAATTTGATTTTTTAATTGATATTTTTTGAACAGATATTGTCAAGTCAAACCTAAATGAAAAAAAATTACTGAAATTCAAAATCTATTGTTTTTACATTAATTTAAAGAAAATGCGCGGTGTTTGAAAGAAGAAAATCAGTTGATGTAAAACAATAAAAAATAAAAACATATTTATTTCTTCTTTCTTTCTTTTATAAAATAAAAGATCTCTTTTTTTTTTTTTCAAATACGTAACATCGAAAAATCTATTTCATACACTGCAGTGTTTAATATTACACATGCGTGATATACATATACATGTGCTATTTGAAAAAAAACGAAACAGAATTAATGTAAAGTCATAAAGTAACACTATTTCAATACATTTTATTTTAACCTTCATTTGAAATTATAAATAAAATTCTTCAACTGTTATACAGAATTGAAAGCATTTTTCAAAACCTTTGTGCGTCTCATACACTAAGAAGTTGCATTGATTTATTAGGAAACATAAATTCTTTGAAACCCTCAAGAAACATTTTAAATTAGAGTGATTAATTTTATCGTGTAGTTCCAAGAATTCCACTGCATAAAATATTGATCAAACCACATACTTTCGTGTCCAGAATAAATTATTCGAGATTCCAACCGGGATGTTTAATCATGCCTTCATGACTCACGCTATATTTTAAAATCTGTTGCATACGATTGAATGTAGAATTATAATGTTCATTCTGTCGTTATTAACAAATTCCTGGCCAAGTGCTTAAACTTGGTGGTTTTAACACTAATATTTTGTAATTTTGTATCAATAACTTTTTTATTTGTGAGTAAAAAAGATATATGTAATGTCAAAATCTTTTAAACTCATATTATGATATTATGTTAGAAATGTATAAATCAAACCAATATTAATCTAACTAGATTTGTTTCGTAAGTTTGAGTAAATTAGGTATTTTAACTTATTTCAATAGGATTTCTACGTGCTAAAATGATAAAAAATTACTAATCAAAAATTTTAATATTATTTAAAGTACAGGGTGATGTACTAAGTACAAAGGTTTGTACAAAGATTTTGTACAAAACTTTTAATTTAGTACAAAGATTTGTACGAAATTAAAGTACAAATGAATACTCCAACTTTGAAGGGAAATATCTTCTGAACAATAAAAGGATTTCATTTTACACATCGAAGGGAGTGAGAAGTTATGAAGTTTCATAAATGTAAAGTTTCGTTTTTTTGGCGAGAGATGGCGCAACGAGCGGCGGGTTGAAAGTGAACCGGCATGTTCGGTTGCAAGTTCATCTAACAGGATGGTGCATCGTCACATTGGCATCTTTCTGTACAAGAGTGTTTGAACGAGCAACTGCCGCAACGGTGGATTCGTCGCAGAACAGATTTCGACGCTGCTTTTCATCAGTGCCCCCCTAGAAGCCCGGAATTAGCTTCGTGCGAATTTTTCCTTTGGGGATACATAAAGATAAAGTGTTTTTTCCTCCTCTACCAGCTGACACTGCTGAAATGAAAACGAGGATAACTGCAACTATTGC
This sequence comes from Maratus michaelseni, assembly GCA_963931845.1. Taxonomy (NCBI): domain Eukaryota; kingdom Metazoa; phylum Arthropoda; class Arachnida; order Araneae; family Salticidae; genus Maratus; species Maratus michaelseni. The sequence goes on from OZ007587.1 coordinate 462,888,633, forward strand.
AACTGTAACACCCGAAATGCTGAAAACCGTGTGGGACGAATTTTCCTGCAGAATGGATGTCGTTCGTGTTTCTGCTGGTGATCATGTTGAACATTTATAAATTTTTGTTACTAGTAATTTCACAATCTTCTTTTTTATGTCTTTTTCCCAAATGCTTGTATCTTCTATACGTTTGTTAATAGAGCACTTCAAAATTGGGATATTCATTTGTAATCAAGCTGTATAATATATTAAAAAAGTTATCAAACTATTAATAGTCACATTATAATTTCAATGGTAAATAAAGTTTTTTTAAGATTGCAAAATTTTCGCTTGAAATTTAAAATATCTAATTTTTGCAGTTCGAAATAAGGAATAAATTTAAGAAAAGCCATAGAGATATTGGCAACTTAAGTATTAATTTTACTATTTTTAATTAATCTACGCTATTTTCTTAATTAATGATAAAAAGCTCTCTTTAAATTTTCAAATTACAAAAAAGGCATACGTGCTCAAACAAATCCTGCAAATTTAGTACATATAGCAAACTATTGAAATAGCTGAGAAAATTATTAGATTGATACAATAATATACCTGTATATTAAAATTTTATTGTTAACAAACGTTTTACGAATAATATAAAGATATATGTCTGATGAATATGTCTTGTTGCTCAGCTTTATAGAATACTTTGTGTTGTTTAAACATATAATTGTTTCGAAAAATAAAATATGTTTTGAAGTAATGAATATTTATTTTATTTGTTAATTGTGAAATTGGATAGTATTCCATAAATAATTTGTAAATAATTCAAAATATAATGCATTCCATAATAATGAATCTATAAGTAAGTTTCTGTAGACCCTTTAAACTAATATTATTAAATAAATCCTTGAAGTCATATGAAATATTATATTTTGCATCGTGTGGTTGCTGTAATACCTTTACTAATTCAAAACTGTTTTTTACATTTCATATATATATTAGTAAAGAATTTATGCATAATGAAGGATATTTAAGAAGTTGTTAATTGTTTTTCGCTTAAATACTTAAGTCATATGAAATATTTTATTTTGCATCGTTTAACGTCTATAATTCACCTACTAATACAAAAATATTTTTTGAATTTCAAATATATCTTAGTAAAAAAAATTATCTATAATGAAGAATCTTTAAGAAGTTATTAAAATTTCTATTTTTTTTATAAATCCTTGAAGTGACATGAAATATTATAGTTTGCATCGTTCAGTGTCTATAATTTCACCTACTATTTCAAAACTGTTTCTTACATTTTATCTTCAATTGATGTAATGCAGAATCTTAAAGAAATTACTAAAATTTCTATTTCTGCATAAATATTTGAAGTGACATGAAATATTATTTTGTGTCGTTTAATGTCTGTAATTCTCTTACAAATTCAAAACTTTTTTTAAATTTCATATATATATATTTTAGTAAAAAAATATCTATAATGCGTACTATCTTTAAGAAATTATTAAAAGTTCTATTTTTGCATATAGCTTTGACATGATATGAAATATAGCTTTTTTAATAAATATATATTTAAAAAGAAAGATACTTCGAGTCTTAAAATACATCATACATCAAATTATAAATATTTCAAAATATTTCATTAGAAAAACTCTTATTTCATTCTTATCTACAATCACAATATAATAAAATCTTATAAATGTTTGCTGCTTATTTTCAAAACATAAAAACAATTATTTTCTACTTCAACTAAATGTGACTTCTCGTCCCATTTATTAATCCACTTATATGACAGCGAAATGCTTTTCCTAAAATCAATATTTTTCTCAGTAAAAACAAACTTAGGATTTGCCTTTGACAGCCCAGAAAATTAGCTTTTGCATTTGAATGATGTATGTTTTCTTTCTTCTTAAGTATTTCAAAAAATGCTGTTTGTGTTTATTCATCTCCTCAATAAGAAACTTTAAAAGGGGATTAATAATTCTCTATTCTCTAAATAATGCAAAACCAAACATTTGAGTAAGACTTTAACTTCAATTAACAAATACATATGTATTTTTCTTTTAAATGCTAAAAGGTGCAAATTAACAACATAATACAAATTAAAATAACTTTTATTGAGCTATTTGACATGTTTCGACTCACCCCGAGTCATTTTAAAAAACAAATGAGAATATTCCATAATTGCACGGGCTTTGATGTTATTAAAAATGCTATCATTTAATTTTCATAACATATGTATTAAATGTATATGTAATATGTATTCATATGTATTAAAGAAGACGGATCCAAGAATTACTATATTGACATGACCAGCAGGAAATTTAGTTACAGACAAAAGGAGCCTATAGCTAATATTAAGTATAATAGAAAAACCACAGCCCTGGCAAGATTATATAAAAAAAAAACCATCCAAATAAATTTCAATGAAAGTAAAATAATTTTTCCCTCCAGTCTATACTATCCATCCATAATAAGAGAAACCATAGTAACACGCAAAAATACAATATGTAACGATGCGGCATCTTTTAACTGACCGAAATGGTGGCTCGATTGACTTCATGGTCACAGATATGTAAGTAAACAACCAAGTAAAAAGTTATTTTATGTTGTTAATTTACATCTTTTAGCATTTAAAAGAAATATATTATTACAAGGTGTTATAATTTATTATATTGTTACGTATGTATTTGTCAAAGAAAATTGCATAACTGTGAAAAGTGAAAGTGAAATTAAAGTGAAATTTCTTTAAAGTTGTTATTATACGCCGTAAACTATAAAATTTATTTATCGCTATTAATTTGCAAATATTTTCTTTGATATTCGCCTTAGATTTTTGTAAACTTGCAGAAGTCATGTAAATTAAATTCACTACTATGATAATGTTATGCAATTTTTTTTTTTTAAATTTGAAATTAAAATGTTACACAGGAATAATGAAATTTAATTATGCATGTAATATCTGAATGTTCATACATAGATTAGTTTAAAGATACATTTATAAAACATTTTACTAGTACTAAACAAGAAAATACTACTTTGAAATTCTTTAAAATTTAATCATTCTGTCAACAACAAAAACGTTTTTTCGTAACAATATAAAATACACAAACAATCTGATTAACCAGCTAAAATATGACTAAAATTATTTAATAGATGTTAAAATATTACATTTATACATTAAAAAAGTATTCATTAAAAAATAATGTTTTTCTAAAAAAAATGAGTAAAATTTCTTAAGAAATATATCAATGCAAAACAAACTAATTTATGCATTATAGCTGTAAAAGTTTTTAATATGCTACGTATAGTCAAACATTAACATATTACGTTAAACATTATTTTTTTAAAATGACGGAACGAAATTTTGATTTAAAATCATGACATTTTTTAATATTAATTATTTATAAACATTTTGCAGTGAATCTAATACACAGTTCTCTGTCAAAACTTTGTAAAATATACACATTTTTCTTTTAATACGTAAAAGTGTTATATTTGATTACTAAATTATGAAATTGTGTAGTATTTCAAAAAGAATTTATATGTAATTCAACATATAATGCATTCCATAATAATGAATCTACAAGTAAATTTATGTAGATCCTTTAAACTAATATTATTAAATAAATCCTTGAAGCCATATGAAATATTATATTTTGCATTGTGTGGTGTCTGTAATCAAATCCGTAAATGTGGTGTCTGTAAAAAATTCCACTGTAAGTCTTAAATTTAGAACTATTTTATCAAACCAATAAATTACTTCTATTACAATATATTGTCGTGCATATCAGAGAATGTTCAATGAATAATAATTATAGGTTCTACAAGAATTTTGCATTAATTTATTAAACTTTTCAGTTCCTCAGAGATATCTTACTCGAATAATTCAAATTCACTTGCGCAAAAGGTTTTTAGAATTCTGGAATAATTTATCAAGAGCTTTGAGGTTTTCTAGAAATTAATAGATTTATTCCTCGTATATGCTATTTCACCGCAAAATCAATTTGACAGAAATGGTTTGAATATTTTTATTTATACATTTTACTATGATTTATTCAAAGACTATGCAGAAAAATTACCAAAAGAGTGTGATTTTGCAAAGTAACACTAGATTCAATTTATTCGCAGTAGTTCTGTGAGTATTAATTTATAAATATGGGAGACAGACTATTGATTTGAAAATAATAAATAAAATTCTAACTTTATTTGCAATATATTTGTATCTTGAGCCTACCTCTAAAAGAGTAAAAAAATCACTAAGATTTGAATAAAAATATGTCCGTTCTATATTAAGATTACAGAGAATTGTGTGAATAAAATAAGTCATTTACACGTGTCTACCTTTTATTGTTATTTACAAAAATGAAGTTGACCGCATTTAAACACCTGTCTTCATTGTTAGTTACGAAGTGAAGAATAACGAGAAAGAAATATGATGCATCACGCATATATTATGAACTACTTCCCAACATTACAAACATATTTTTTTAAATTTTTCATATTTTGATGCATTGAAAGATGACTTATTTTAAATACCTGTTTTCATTATTAGTTACGACGTGAAGAATAACGAGAAGGAAATATGATGCATCACGCATATATTATGAACTACTTTCCAACATTACAAACATATTTTTTTAAATTTTTCATATTTTGATGCATTGAAAGATGACTTATTTTAAATACCTGTCTTCATTATTAGTTACGACGTGAAGAACAACGAGAAAGAAATATGATGCATCACGCATATATTATGAACTACTTTCCAACATTACAAACATATTTTTTAAAAATTTTCATATTTTGATGCATTGAAAGATGACATATTTTAAATACTTGTCTTCATTATTAGTTACGACGTGAAGAATAACGAGAAAGAAATATGATGCATCACGCATATATTATGAACTTTTTTCCAACATTACAAAACATATTTTTTTTAATTTTTTATATTTTGATGCATTGAATGATGACTTATATGTATATAAAATACGCATTCATGTAATGCGATTTATTTCTCGAATATTTGAGAGCTACAACACTCTTCTCAAAATTCATACTAACACGAATACTAATTCATACGAAAACAATGTAATACAAAAAGAAAAAAAAAAAAAAAAAAAGAGATGCAAGGTTCAGTTTCTAAACTTGCAAGCAATTATTTAGACACAACCGTAACTTTATAAATTTTACTATATTATAAGTTTACAACGAATGCAAGATGTGTATGAAGTCTCTAACATAGCAGGCAGAGTCTAGATATTTCTCTGTCTTAGTGACTGTTAAGCTATATTTATATCCTTGTTTTGGTGCGAACATCTTTTGACGTTATCACAAGTTATCGTTACATATCTCATTAATTTGGCTCTATAGGTCGTATAATAATGATAGGCCGATTTTCTAAATAAAGGTCTGGCACCAAATTTTGTCATTAATAGCAATTTCTATTTCGGCGAAAAAAATCGTATTATATCTCCCCAATTCTAGTGACACTATATTTACAGCAGCAAAAGCACATTTTTGGAGAAGGTATTTTTGATGTTATCTGGAAATACTAAATTTCTTTCAATTTAAAAATATACAGAGTAATAAATTATTGTTGGGGTTTTCTTACCTCAAAAGTTTTGACTTAAAAATAGGACGAAAATATTATTACATATTCGTAAAGTACACCTCAAATTGCTTTTTAAATAATGCAAATAAAACTATATATGCAGAAAGTTGCAACTCAGAACGTTATTCCTCAGATAAAGATTTATAATAAAATAATAATTAACATTAAAATGTTATCAAATTTTATTCGTCTCGATGTGTTACGTGTCACGAAAGGCTGCCATGTGGAAATTATCTAACTTTGTGCTCATAATTCATTAATAACTTTTTGATAAAATTGATAAAATTTGTATATTAATTATTTGATTAATAACGTTTTGAATTGCAACTTTATGCATATGTAACTTTGCTTAAAGTTATAAAGAAAACTTTTTGAGTTCTACTTTGTAAATATGTAAAATTATTTTTAGTCATGTTCTTTAATCTAAATCTATGAGGTAAAGAAAGCCCGACAATAATTTATGGATATCTTGTATAAAAGCACTGAAAAGCATTCATTCAATAATAATAATTTATTTGTTTTTTTTTTGTTGTTGCTTTACATATGAATTATAGATGTTACCAAATACGATACTAAAATTTAGTACAACTAAAAAACGCCTAAATATCGTTGAAAATGCACCTCATAAAATAATAGTCCAAGGGCATGGGGCACACACTCTAGTATTACAGGAAATAGTCTTAAGTCCAAACGATCAATTGTATTCTATTTGGCCTTAACATAATATTAAGCAAGTTAGGAGAAATTATTACTACAATGAAACATGCATATTGCTTTCATGAATCTTAAATTAACTTTAATGCCCGTTCTTCTAAGGAAAGGAATTTGGGTTACATCGAAGTTACTACACAATTATCTTTGTAGTCTGCATATCAGAATAGTACGAAGCTAATTTCAAAAATCATAGAAGCTGGAAGATGTGACTATGTTTTATGCAAAGTTGGCTGCGAAATTATTTAGAAATAAAGAAGTTTCAAATTTTACATGTATGAGATACTTTCAATTAAATTCGGGTAATGTTCATTTTTAACATTTCCAACAGATAAATCATTTAGTTTTCAAAATATTTTCACTAACATAAACACTTTATCACACCCCAACTTAAGAGAGACGTTGGATGTTAAAATCTGTGTACTTTTTAATGTTAAAAATTACGCATAATTACAAACCGATAAAAAGCCAGAGATTTCATCCACAGAGTAATTTAAATGAAGTAAAAAAAAAAAAAAAAAAGACATATAATAGTGAATAATTACATTGTTTAGATAAAAATCGTAAGATTGACATATCGTTTTTGTGCCGAGCAAAGATTCATAAATTTCTCCAAGTTCTTCTGAGATATTCCTTTTACAGGTAATATATTAAAATGCTTCTGCAAAAAAGAAAAGGTAAATAATTAATGTTAGTACAAAAGTGATTACAAATGAAAAGGGGATAGTGACAGAAAAATTAACAATAGAAAATGATTAAAAAAAAAAATACCAAAAGAGCTTAAAATCCCTTAACAAGTGCAGTAAAGGGAATAAGCCAAAAAAAAAAGAAGAAAAGTTAAAAAAAAACTGAGAAGGAACACAAATTAAATCACATTACTATATACAAAAGTTATTTTAAAATTAAATCAAGTTACACAAGTGTTAAACAAATGTTGAAAACTATACAAGAAAAATTAACGATGCAGAGGATTGCATGAATCATTACCGAAATAGCAGGTGAGATATCAGTAGATTAAACTGAAAACGAAAGAGTTATAAAAATACAAAAACTTAATCAATAAATCAGAAAAAGGAGTTGATTGATAAATTGTTCAAAGGAGACAGCACAGAGAGTGAAGAATTGACTTCTCTACACGATAGTAATAAAGAATGATTTACAGATTTCTTTGCAAATGCCATAAGAAAATAAATTGATTCAGTTGTCTACGAGACACCAATATTTCAAGAAAATATTAAAAAAGTAACTTTTGTTCTCGCCTGGCGTTAAACGTGGAAATAGAAAATCTACTCACTATAAATACGTTTGTCTCCTAAACGAAATAGATAAAGACAAAGGAGAGGTAACAGTCCAAGATTTGAGGTGTTTTAACGATCGATCTAAAGACTAATTTCTGATATAAAAAATGCAATTTTTTCTGTGGATATTAAGGGTACATTTTCTATCTTGTGTTTTCCTGAAGTCACATTAAAATTCAGGAAAACTAATTATAATTTTACTGTCTGTGTAAAATTTAATGAAGAATGAATTAACTTAATCAGTCAATATCGTAGACCGTATATTTTGTTTTTCTTTTGTGGTAATGGATGTTATACCATTGCAAATTTACTTCTCAAAACTCATAAAAATATACTTTAAGTGTAGCAGATAATTTTATTCTTAGGTTTTTACGGTAAATTAACATTTAGCAAATTAGAGGGAGAGTGTTTTATTGTTATGAGTTTCATCAGGGCTTAATTTTTAAGAAAAAAAGCCGGAGCCCTAATATTCTAGCCCTAGACCGGAGCCCTAATATTCTGCAGTACTAACACCCGTAACGTACTCCTACCCCCAACCCCCCCACCCCGCCGTCTCTCCAATCTGCATATTTATATTTCATACATTATTTCCAAAATTTAAAGCATTGTTTTTTTATTCAGCAAAATAAAAGTTTTAAATACTTCTGCTATCAACGATTCCACTTTTTAGTTATTACTACTTCCAAATAGAAACCTTTTTCTAATCTTAGTGTTAATTAATCACACAATTTTGCGATTAAATAAGCTCAGGATTATGATTAGGAAATAGTATTAACACAAAAAATGAATAGTTCGCTGCCTATGCACAATAGAAAAAGACTATTTTTGTTTACTCTTTATTCAGATAAAAATAGTATTAAAATGATTTTAAGTGGAATTAAATAAAATTTTGTATTTAAGAAAGACTGAGCTCGAGCCTGCCCAACCCCGTAGACTAATATAAAAATCAAGCATGTTTCATCTCCATCTCTTACGTGTGCGACGCATTACGTCACACATAAGTGTTTTGATACAAAAGAAGGCAAAAGATTGGAGATGGGAGGAAAAGGAAAGGGTAATTTAGGATTTGTTTTTCGGAAGCGTTATTGTACTGGACTCTGGTGCGCAGTGTTTATGAACCCCGTGAATTCTGGCCAATATTTAAATATTTACTAAAAAAAGAGAATTACCGGAGCTGAGCTCCGGTGGGCTCCGACGCAAATTAAGCCCCGAGTTTCATCAGTATTCTCGTGAATGCATCAATGATGTTCCAAACTTCAGGTAAAAATGAAATATAAACATATTTGAATAATACAGCGGAAACATTATATCCAGGGTAGTTTTGTTACAGGCCTCCCATTTTTGAGGTGTTTACAACCGCTTAAAAATAATGGTGTCTCCCTTTAACATCATAGCCGCCTCAAATTAGCTGCATTCTGTGGGGCTAATATAAGACTGGGTTTTATTTTTTTAATGTTTATTTTTATAACATCCAATAATTTTTATCCCTAAACAGATAAATGAACCGAAAACACAAATTACAGTATTTTTCTTTGGGATTAGAGACAATAGATCGAAAGTGACTACGAAAAGATTGAAACTGTATCTCATAATAGTCCCGATTGACCCCATATCTCTGGTTCAATAATTGAGTGCATTTTATTAATTTTACATAAAACCCCAACAGTGAATTATTTTGCGAATTTCTCAGTCTAAAGTGAGTATTAAATATTTATATAGATGCATTAATTCATGTTCTAATTATGTTTCTATATTTTTAAGGGAAATCTGGAATAAATCTCGATAGCATTATCAAAAAATTGTAAAAAGAATGTTCGAAAAACTCTTTCTTTATGAAAAAAGTTTGGATTCTTTAGAATGCTATACATATAAAAAAACATAATTTACTTTTTACTTTTAAAACGTAAAGTTGTGTTTCCCAATATAAGATATTATTGATCCAAACAAGTGACGACAAAATGACTTGCGATAACAAAAATCGTTCGAACATTCTTTCAGATATTATAAAAATAAAATGAACCAAGAAAACTATATCCTCAAGAGACCATAAATTTTATGTCATCTTATCTTCTATTGTAAAAGTTCAGATAATCAATGTTCTGAAACTTTCTTCATTTCGATTGTAATTGAATTTTTATCAAATTTTTCTACGTCGTTAAAAAAAAAAAAAAGACATTAAAAGTAAATGAATTAATATGATACACAAACATTTCTTTATCCGTTTCGGGTATCACAAAATTCATAAGTTTTCTAAATATTGTTTTTCAGACATTTAATAATCGCAACAATTACAATTATTAAGATGAAAAAAAAAAAAAAAAAAAAAAAAAAAAACATAAATAATTGCCAGACAGGCACCTTTTTTCAGCAATTAAAAAAAAAAAACACACACACACACAAATAGACAATATATGTTTTATTGGTAAGAGTTTCAAAACAAGGTAAATCGTTAAAATATCCTCATTACACGTAAAAATTAAGATTGAATATGAAAGCTACCTCAGAGCAGTGTTGCCAGTAGGCTACTTTTTTAAAATTCAGATTGCTTAGTTGTCACCATATTTTTGAAGTAGAAATATTCGCTTTATTTAAAGACAGATTAAATAATGCGAGGATAAAGCCAATTACACTATTTTAAAAAAGCGCAAATCAAACAATCTGAATTAAATAGTTTTTTCATTAAATAAATTATTTACAAAGTTGGATTCTTTGTGATTTTTGTTTATTTCTGTGCGTTTGATTAGTCTTTTCATTTTTTCCATATATTTTAGAGTCACCATGTATATATTGTTTTAAGTACAAAAAATATAAAGCTGCATTTTAAAAATTCAATTTATTTAACATTCTTCTTTATTTTTCACAAATTTGTATTATGAATGTTATTTAGAACTATTTTTAAAATATAATACACACTTTTTAAAATTTTTGTAAGCCGCATACTTTAAACTGGGTATATATTTATAATCGAATATAAATTTGGCGAATTTTTATCTTTTGAAAAACATTTTAAATAATAATGATTGATGCTATCTCATAGTTCGGGTATTCCACAGCATGAAATATCGATAAAACTACACACTTTCGTATCCCGCATAAATGATTTAAGATACTGACTGGAAAAACATTCATGAGTTTTTGTATAATATTTAAATTTAGTTTCAACCGATTTAACTTGAAAACGTAATGGATTTTTCATCGTTAATACTGAAGTCCTTACATTTCAAACTTTCTAGATTCATGATATTCTGCATTTTATATCTACATTTATTCTATATATATTCCATACGTATTCTACGCCTACACAACCCCCTTACACATATACTAAATAATGATTGATTCTATCTCATAGTTCATGGATTCCAAAGCACGGAATATGGATCAAACTACACACTTTCGTGTCCTGAATAAATGAGTTAAGACACTGACTGGAAGGTTTAATTAAGCATTCACGACTTTCTTGTACACTATTTAAATTTAGTTGCAACAGATTCAACGTGAAAATGTAATGTTTTTTTAAATCGTTAATACTGAAGTCCTTACATTTCAAAATCTCTACATTCATGATATTCTACATTTTATATCTACATTTATTCTATACATATTCTACGCCTACACATCCCCCTTATACATATACTAAATAATGATTGATTCTATCTCATAGTTCGTAGATTCCACAGCACGGAATATCGATCAAACTACACACTTTCGTGTGCTGAGTAAATGATTTAAGACACTGACTGGGAAGTGTAATTAAGCATTCATGACCTTCTTGTACACTATTTAAATTTAGTTGCAACAGATTCAACGTGAACATGTAATGTTTTTTTTAAATCGTTAATACTGAAGTCCTTACATTTCAAAATCTCTATATTCATGATATTCTATATTTTAAATCTACATTTATTCTATACATATTCTACGCCTACACATTCCCCTTATACATATACTAAATAATGATTGATTCTATCTCATAGTTCGTAGATTCCACAGCACGGAATATCGATCAAACTACACACTTTCGTGTGCTGAGTAAATGATTTAAGACACTGACTGGGAAGTGTAATTAAGCATTCATGACCTTCTTGTACACTATTTAAATTTAGTTGCAACAGATTCAACGTGAACATGTAATGTTTTTTTTAAATCGTTAATACTGAAGTCCTTACATTTCAAAATCTCTATATTCATGATATTCTATATTTTAAATCTACATTTATTCTATACATATTCTACGCCTACACATTCCCCTTATACATATACTAAATAATGATTGATTCTATCTCATAGTTCGTAGATTCCACAGCACGGAATATCGATCAAACTACACACTTTCGTGTGCTGAGTAAATGATTTAAGACACTGACTGGGAAGTGTAATTAATAGGCGATTTCAAATAAAAACATTTTAAATTTGATTCATTCATTTTTATTTTAAAGGAAAACAAATCCATTAGAAAGAAACAAATAAATACTCGTAGGTATTTTAAAATTGGAATAAACGCATCTACAAAATTATTTCTTGGGTTTTATTTCTTCAGGGGAAATAAACCCCCAAGTTCTTTTACTACTTGATGACTCCAAAGAAGCAAGGGAAAAGGATTCATCGAAATTTTATTTTCAGTAATAAAATTTATCACCGTTTTCATATTCAAAAGTTAACTGTTTTACTACGCCTCAAAGTTTAAAGTTGGAAAGAAGCATTCGAAGTAACAGAATTGTATTTGAGATAACAAAGCATATAAAGTTAATATCTGGCGTGATTTTATGTTCTAATACTATTTCATTTTATGTAAATTCACCATTACAATGAAGATAAGATCTAAAACATTAGTTTCAGTTAAGTTTATTTTAAGTCTGAAATAAACCGAAATTTTAAAAATCATTATCAAATCAAAAATACATTTTTGGACAATTTATTATCGAGTTATGAGCGCAAATTGTTCAGAATGATGTAAAACTCGAGACAAAACGTTTTTGGATGAGATAGTGCATCGTTCTTGGACATCAAATGATTTGGTTTATTTTAATGCTTAAATATGTAATTTTTATATATTATTAAAAGGATAGCTGACCTCATTAAGGTCAAAACAGTAATTTATTTTCGGATAAAATGTATGCCCTTCATCCAAGACAAGAATTTAGGCGATCTGATTGGTGTACGAATAATGGCGGGCATGTCTGATTGGCGCACTTGCATAAAGTACTAGGAGAAATTTTGGTGATTTGATTGACAGGAGTATTTGTTCGTACATAAAAACTGTATAATTGACAAATTGTATACATATACTTTTTCTTATATACTCGTATTTTAAATCTCAAACAAATTTAAACACAAGCACTAATGAGATCTCAAGCACTAAGAATGTGAAATAACTTTATAGTATAGTCGAAATATTTACACTGATATCTAATTTCCCGAAAATATTAAGAAATATTCTCAATTTAATCTCAGTATTCCACCAATATGTGCATTCCAATGGAAATGTTTCAATGTCATATAAATATTCATGGATCAGTTTATCTTCATGACAGAGCTCGATAAATGCAGTAACCAGGTCGCCAGTCGCGACCAAAATATTTTAACTGGAAACTTAAGGTGTCTCAAAACTCTTAAAATTGGAAAAAAAAATTAAAAATGACCATTTTTAACATCTAATATCTTCAAATGTATATGATTTAAAACACACAATTTTTATTGGGATGAAAAGACATAAGCGTGTTCTTTCATTTCACATATTTAAAAAGTTACAATATGCAGAATTAATATTTATAGGGGGCTTCAAACTGTCAGGAATTTGTCGAGCAGAAAATTGACATGACAGCTTACGCGCGCGATTACAAAATAATTTTTGCATCTAGAATAAAAATTTTGGAGCCTAATTATACTTCATATTGTAATAATTACACTGAACCTAAATAAATTTGTATTTAAAGCATTTTTATATTTTTAATGCAAAGTTGTATTAAGCTAATACAAATTAATTTTTTTTAAATTTCAACATTATAACCACTTGACAAAAAAAAATTTTTTAATAATAAAAATGAAGTTTTGGGTTCAATTTATGTAGACTAATATTTTTGGAAATTTTCATGGAAAAATATTGATAAGTTTTCGAGATATTATGCGCGTTATGCCCAAGAACATCATTTTGAGAAAAATGACTTCAATGTTTTCAGAAACGCCTCTTCAGCTTTGAATGGGTATAATTCTAAAAGCCATAACTTCTGTTCTAATGGGAATTTCAAGAAAACATTTACACTAAAATGTTCAGAAAAAATAGGCGTTTAATATATAAAAAAATTAAAAATTCGAAAATTTTGAAGGTTTAAGAGTCCTGAGACCCCTTAAACATTCACATTGAATTATCTCAGCTAAAACTCAAAATTTTAAAAATTCAAATTTTCAAGAACCGCGTCAGACAAATTTTCATCTACGGTGAAGTGACTTAAACCTGACATTTTAATGATACTGCTCATTGTTTTGCGTAAGTAATTTCGATCGAAATTTTTATTGAATAAAAATAATGATTTTATATACAACAATTATTTTTATTATGATATTGCATATTTTATTCATTCAAACTTTGTAATAATGTTTATTTCTATTTATGTTTTTTTTAGAATTATATAATTCTGATAAGATTCTTTCAAAAAAATAATTTCTTAGAGTTATATAATGCTCATAAATTATGTTGAAAAATTTAATTTATATTATATTTCTAAGTTAATTTATTAACCATGTTGAAGAGTTGACGCAATTCAAATTAATTTTATTACTATGCTCAGGTTTTATTATTATTATTATTATTATTCAGGCAGTTCATAAAAAAATTGTACTTTTTAAAAATCCGTTTGAAATTACAAATCTAAAAAAAAAACTGACAACGATACGGTGAAAGTGAGAGGTGGGTGGTGTAAATATTTTTACTGGCAACTAGATTTTTGTAATGACTACTAGATGTTTTGCAATTTGTAGGGCCCTGCTCCATGATGAGGCTATGGATTATACGATAGCGTTTAATAATGATGAATTCAGGGGGTGGCCCTAGAACAACTCCCCTCTCCCTCAGGAAATTTCAATTTTGTATTGCGCTAAACTGTGTGTGGGAGGGGTTTTCATCCTTTCCCTCCAGAACTCTACAACTTCTGAAAGCGAAAAATTCTGAATTCAACACTGGTTTCTACCTTGTTCGATTCTGGACTTATCTTTCTAGAGATAAAACTATCCTGCGCCGCCAGTCGCCCTCGGGGGTAGCCCGCGACACGCTTCCGACCATCGCGCCCAAGCCTCTAAAGGGCTTATAACGCACTAGGGCTTGTCTCGCCCGGCGCTGCGATCGGCCAAGGGCCGCTCCCTCTGCGGACCCTAAACCATTTTACCAGGTATCGACCTCATAGGTCGTTGCGCCACAACCCAGTTCTGGGGAAACTTCCGCATGGAACAAACACCTGATGAACCGCCAGAGAACCCCCGACGGCCTCGTTCACGAAACCCCATAGGGGGAGACGGTCCCTCGGTCATATGTCGAGTTACTCCGACGGCTCTTGCTTTCCCACGGCTTCCGATCATAGACATGCATGGAAGGGCATACTACTGGTTTCATCGGCCGTGAGGTTCACATGTTATGCACTAAAAAGAGCAGAAGAAGCCTCTCTCCGACCCAGAACCACGAGGAAATTCGGTTCTTTCCCATAGACGGGATTCGGATAGGTCGTCCCTACGCAGTCTGGCGCGAGGTTGAACCCGACCAGGCGAAACTAGTCGGTAACCCAGCGACAACTCCAGAACTACGAGATCATCCACATATAATTACACTCAAAAAACGGAAGAATCCTAAAGAACCACTATCGGACTCCAGAGGACGTGGAAACTCCCTCTGAGCGCGCCAAAGAGACGGGCCCGATCGAGATTAGTAAAAAGAAACTTAGTAGGCGTGCCACTAGTCCGCCCGCCAGGTGTGGAAATTCCTGGCTGCACGAGAGACGTGCTCGGACTGGGTTTCGGACCAAGGTCTCGAGTTTCGGCTGATCGATGCCGCATTAGTCGGCAGCCTCCGGCCCGGTTCCTCGTAATCACATGGCAGAAAGTGGGCTATCCTTTCCTCGAAGAGAACGTTCGCGTCCCTGGCGGCTCTGGCTGACCGCCTTCGGATGGTGATCGTCTCCTCGATTCGGGCACTTCCTGCGGTGACCATTGAGGTCGGCTAACAACTCTCCAGCTGCAGTGGATTTCGTGAGGTCCTCTTCCACGAGTATGGGGGACTCGTGTTGGGACTATTTCACCTCTGCCTCCGTCTCGTCGCAGATAGTTGCTGCACGCCGTATCTCCCGACGATCGGTGTACAACAGAGTCATCATGATTTCGTGCTCTACAGAGATCGATCGTGCTTCCGTCAATTCCTTAGTCAAGTTTTGGAGGGATCCGGCTTTCTAGAGATAAGTCAGTCCTGTAACCATATTTTTTTATGTGCCTCTGTAAATGAAAGATAAATGCTACGCTCTCCGTAATCTATAGAAAATATGTTATACTGCACCTCGGTGTTTTAGTTGGGCATATAACTTTAAAAAGAATCTGTCCTATTTGTTACTTTCTGGTAATAATAAATCATCTAATTTACGTCCTTCCACACCCATTCCACTTACCCTGCCCTTTCTAGAATGCACAATTAAAAAAAAATTAATTTGCTTTTGAAAAATCTTTGGTTCTATATTATATTTGTAGCTCTGTAGTATCATTAAATAATCAATAATCTAAATTATTCTCACAGCCCTCAGAAACTTTTTCTTCTCCCGCCTTATCTAACGCAGCGTACAAAGTCTAAAACCTTTAAAACTCTTTTATTTTTGGTTTAAATCCTCTGCCCCAATTGTCACCTTTTGTAACAATAAATATTTAGTTAGTCATCTAAATTACCCCCCTTTCCCAGGAATTATTGCTTCCTCTATCTGCAAATACCCCGCATACACAGATGATTAAGGACCACGCCCGGCTTAGAGCATACTTGTGAGCCCGTTTGAGCTAGGCGAATAGGTGAACTACTTTGAAAGTAGTTTGGAAACAGTTGCTTAGAGTGCATCTTCAGAGAGCTTTCTAAACACAGTTCTTGTGAGTTCCTAAAGGGATTACAGACTGTTTCAGAAAGTGGATGGCTGATTGCTCCATACAGCCAACCGTCCTTCCCAGGGCGGGAAGTCTACCTACTTCGTCGCACCTCGACGTGATGTGGCCCCGGCAGATCTCGGAGATGGGTTTAGCAGAGACCGCGAAGGAGAAGCAGGGATTCGTAGCTGTAAAACATAGTGCTACTACTACATTTAATGACGATGTGGATGTGCAGAACCGAGAAGAAACTAGTGTCGGTGTAAGTTCAAATGGTGCGGTCCACTTCCCTTTCTTTGAAACTCCTGACGATATTGGAAGTCAGGGGGTTGAGGTATCTGTTCAAACCGAGAGCAAGTCGGACTCTGCCCATATCTCTCTTGCTTAGATGGTAGTGTATTCCGCCTTTTTCGAAGAGGAAACACACTCTTTATTGTGCGACACTTCTCATTGAGCTCGAGAAATACTGGAAGTTGACTGCAAGGAAGAAGGACGTCTACAAGGCTATGATTGTCCCGTTGATGAACTTCGTTTCCCAGCAGGTATGCTTGGCTAAATAATTTGCACAAGAAAACCTCACAGAAGGGGAGCGCTTACGAAGTCAGACGGGACATCGGAGTCGGCAACACGCCACTCTACGCTCGGGATGCTTCTCGCGTGCCGACAAGTTCCTCCCAGCCAAAGGGGTACCAAATCTAGAAGAGATTGGTGAAAAATTCAAAGGCCTGAACTCTAAGCGTAAAAGGAAACAATCTACTCGGAAGATGACAAGACATTCCGAGTTCAGGCGAGAAGAAAAGTCCACCCGATACAAAATTGGTAGAAATTATTTCGAAAAGAAAGAAGAGTAAAGCTGGTCAAAAGAGAAAAAGCAAGTCCTCCGATAATGAGAAGGCAGAAACCCGCTCCAAGCGAAAGGGGAGTAAGGCTGTTCAGAAGAAGTTAAAAGCCCATTCAGATGAATAGGAGAGTAAGTCTTCTGAAGAGTCGGCAGAAACCCAAAATTACGAACCAAGGAGTGAAGTCGCCCAAATGGAAACCGAAATCCAGTCCGAGGTTGTTTCAAAGAGTAGAAAGAAGATGCTGCAGAATATGAAACTGAAGGGATTCTCGAAAGATGGCCAAGGAGCATCTAAGAAAACACCGGCTCCAAAGGCTCTGCCTAGTGCAAGTCAGGAAGGCAGACGGAAATGGCTAATCGGTCAGGACTAAAGCACACGGCTAAAGTCGAACCAAAAGAGGACTCGGTCCCCTTACTTCGACCTAAGGAGCATTGAACAAACTAAAGTCTCCTCTGATGATACTCCACAGCTAGTAGCTAGCAAAATCAACCTCGTCGAGGCTAAAATAGCCCTTCGAGGAATACGGAACATCTCTTGAGGGGGAGATTCCTAATAGACAGTGCCGTGGACGTTATAAAGCTAGAGGCCAAGATGGAGAAGATGGAGCTAATGAAGGATCTCTCGGTCTCGAGACAGCAACGACGCAATCCAGAGGTCATCCTTTTTGGTGTCGACTCGAATCTGCCCGATGGTGAGGTAGTGCTTGCGATTCTTAAACAAAATGATGCTCTCCAATCAGAACCGCTAGAATTGTGAACTACGTTTGCAGAGAAACAACGTCGCAACGCTCTCTTATCGGTGGAAGAGGTTCGAACGAGTGACTCGCGGGCATCAAAGACTGAATGTGGGCTTGTGTCAGGTGGAATTCCGACTAAATAGACGTCCGTGGATTTGCTATCAGTGTTGCAAGTACGGCCACAAGGTTTGCCGCAGTGCGTTCTTCTGTGGGTAATGCAGCCTCTTAGATCATAAGACCTCGGAGTGCACCGGTGAGGTGGTGTGCCGGAACAGCAGATACACGAACCTACGGAGACTTGACGGCAAGAAATTGCTAACCAGTCACGCTGCAGGTTCTAAAGCAGTTCTATGTCAAAAAGATGGAGTTGGAACAATTATTGAAGCATAAATATAGGTAGTAATCCTATCCTAAGTTTGTACATTTTAATTGATATGTGTTTCGAGGGTATATATATCGTTTCGCTGAAAAAGACATATGTATGTGAGGGATCAATACTAGGAACTCCTGTGAAATGGACGCAAATGAGCTCGGCAAGTAGTCGCTTTAGAGAGGACTTCTGGGTAAATAAGCTCATACTTTCTGTGTGGTCACGAGACACCATGACATGGAGGCCATCTCCTGCAGGAGGTCAGGTGAGAATGTGCTAGTAGTCACGTGTTACTGTGGACCCTTCAAATACATTGATCTAGTTCTCAAACCTTTGGACACGCTATTGAATGCTTATCCAAATGACATCATCCTAGTGGGAGATTTTAACACAAAGCTCACTATTTGGGGGCAACGGTATATGGATCCAATAGGATGTTCTCTGATAGCCTTCGCCTCGAACGCCGAGAGTAGAGGAGCATTTTATCCAGCTGTCCAGCCAGAGATCCAGGTTACGTGCACTCAGACGATTCTACCAGCAAGTGCTGGAGCAAACTCAGAGGATGAGACTTAGAGTTCTTTTAAAGCAGAATCGGGCAGAATACAAGAGAGCTACATTTCAGTCAAAGCATGTCTCGTTCAGGAAATTCCATTTCCGACGGACTAGTCAGGAACAAGCTAGGCCATGTAGTCAATGTGGTATTTGGGCAAGTGGAGGCGGGAAGTATCAGTCATGCTGGTTCTCTAATCGGGAAGCGAAGTCTCCTTCTGGGTATAATCACAGAACGAACTTGTGAGATAGCACTTCCTACAGGCTAACGAGGGTTCGCAAACCGCAATTAGTGGCACCGACGAATCAAACTGACTCACCATTCATGATCTGAGATCTTCAGTAATATATTCCAGTTCCATCCTCAGTGGTTACTGGCCTTGTACTGTCTAGGGACGTTTTGTTTTCCGAGGACTTGGAAACGTGCAATTGCTGTCTTTTCCTAAATTAGGGAGAGAACGCAGTGATCCTGACTGCTACCGCCCAATCCATCTACTATCTAACCTCAGGAAAGTTTTAAACAAGATGTGCGCAACTCAGTTTTCGTTCCATCTGGAAACAAAAGGAAAACAATCTGGAAACTCTATGCAAGACAGTACAACTTTCGAAAGAATGTCACTACGATCGATGCGCTTCACAGTGTGTTGGAATATATAACCGAATCAAAGAGACGTGAAGATTTCACGTCTTTTCGCACTTGACATTATGTCGTGAGAGCGTTTAACAGCATTCGTATAACCGACATACTCCGGTTTTTGGAAGAACTTGGTGTCGAACTTTACCTTCTAGGAGTGATTGACGACTATCTCTGTATCGGTTGATCCTTCTGAACGAAGGGGAATACTACTTTAACGTAGGAGAACTACAGGGGTTGTGTCTCTATCACACGGTCTGGCTAGTTGTGATTAATAATTTGTTCAGACATCTCGCAAAAACAAAGGTGTGGGTGGTTCGAACCTTCACTAATGACGTTTTCGTTGCGGCTCGAATCCCGGCAGTCTACATGTTCGCAGATGTCCTTGGTCCGGTTTTCGCAAAGTTCCACTGCTGGACAACGACAAGCAGCATGGATTTCAGCTACATCAAGTACTTATGCACGATTGCTCCTCCTAAGAGCATATACTCCAATGCACTTTCTCGGACGATCCTCATAGAATAATCATGAATGCGGCCTCAATGTTGTACAACGGCAAAGTGATGGTTACTAACAGGTTGCTTAGCATACAGAGAGCGGTCTCCTCCTCTGTGTGACAAAGTGCTGTATCACGGTTTTGACAGATGCGCTGCATGTCTTATCTGGGGTTCTGTCCCTGTACTTGCGTGCGGAAATAGACAGGGACTGGTCTACTGTCAAAAGAGCGTTGATGGGTAAATGACTAGACTCTGAGTCAGGTGACGTCTGGAATTCCCTCCTAAGCATAAAGATCTTTGGCGCTTTCCCTGGAGTTTGGAGACTCATTCAGAGATTACGTGTTCATACTACACGGATGGATCTATACAGCATGACAATAGCGTAGGATGTGCATTCCTCGTTGTGGTCAAAGGACAGATCGTGGCGGATAGCCAGTTCCGACTCACAGAAGTTGTAGAAGATTTTGCGGCCGGAGTCCCTGCGATCAAGGAAGCAATCACAGATGCGCATCCCAGAGGTCTGTGTGAACTCGACATCTATTCAGATTCGAGGTCAGAGCTGCGACCGCTTAAGAACCTAGTTCCTTGGGACAGGGCAATTGCCGAGATAAAGGAGAGCAACTCTGAGAACAGTGGGGTGACGTATGAGATATTCCCGCTGATCCGCGCTCGCAGATTGCAGGGTGACTTTTACGTAAACCAAGTCCTAACGGAACACGGTGCCTTCAGTAATCATCGAGCTCGTCTTTTCCGAAAGAACGCTACATGTTTTTGTGGGGACGACGAGAGTAGGATCAGACACTGTCTCTTCGTATGCGCCCTTTGGCGGTTCACATGGGAGAGTTTTTCCCGAGGGACTACCAGACTCGAACACTCCGCGATCTATGTACAGATGTCTGCTGCCGGAAGGTTATTGTTCACGATCTCTTCCTGTGCCCACTGCATCACAATCTTGCCCTCCGAAGAGATGGCCGGTGTATCAGAGCTCGTCGCGGTGCACGACATGGTCCACGGAGTAGTCGAACGCAATTCAAACAGCCCGAGGCTTCCTCGATGCCGGGGGTAGTGGTGTATCAGTTCACAGGCTTGCGACTACATATCGTGAACTTACAAATAAGATAAGGTAATGGGAAGATACAGTAAGATAAGGTAAAGTTCGTAAGCTTGGGGTGTTGGGAGAATATCTTTGCTAATTTGCATGTTATGCAGACGTGGGGAGGTATTTGGAAACTCGTCGCTCGTCCCACAGGTATCTGCTGCCCAAGCGAGGACGTATCTGTGAGCCTTGGGAGAAGGTTATCACAACCGCTCGCTAGCGGCATCTCCGTTTATTATCTATATCTGAACAGTCGGTGGTTGTCTCCATAAACCCTCCATGACTGGATACTTTGGTAAAGCAAAAACAGCAAACTTGGGGCTAAGGCTTCGGGACCGGCGCTTTTGTGGGCGGCCGATGTACTCGGGACTCCTGGGGAACTGGGGGAGTAATCACCGAACTATACATTAAAATCCTTTAGTCTTTGGATTCTGCTGTCGTAGCGACAAAACGTTCAAGAAAATTCAGAGTTCGAGGGGAGTGGTGCATACTGGGCGACACTCCTCCTTGCCCGGTATCATGTACCTGTGTGGTGTCCGGGGGTATTTCCTACCCATCTGGTGCATGCGCATAAGGGTTCCGAGAGCCCAGGTCTGGCAGTTGGCTTGCTAGTTTAACACAGTTAATTATCTTTAAAAATTTTAAAAAAATTTTTATTCGGCTCTATTTTTTTTCTTTCTAATAACAATAAATAAATAATCACCAAAATTACTCTAGATATGGTGGGAGGAGGTGAGGTAAAGTAAAAAAAAAATCCTCTTTTTGTAGTTTAGCTGTTCATACTCTTGCACTTCTGAGTGAGGCCCCACAACAGTTTTTATCCTACAAAATGTATTAAATTCATGAATACAATAATAATTCTGATATAATGGGCCCAAATGAATGCTTGCTTCTAGGCCTTATGTTAGTTGGGCCTGGTCCAAACCGTTCCCCAAAATTTATTTATTTATTATTATACTATAAACGCAGTTTTACCAAAATAAGGAACGCATTTTAAGCATTCTCCGTTTCATTAAGATGAAAACTTTTAGGACATCCCCCGAAAAGTGAGTTACATCTTGAGATATACGTGATTGTTGTCTCGTGACGATCTTTCTCGAGCTGTCGCATCTGGAAATTTGGTTCAAAAAGTCAAGTTTGACAGCATTTTCTATTTTCGGAAAGATCATTTGGCTGTTTTTAGAAAATGAAAACGATTTTCAATCTCTTTCATTTACACTTCAGTTAAAACTGGAAGTAATTAATAAGAAATTTTCAATTATTAACCGTTTTAAACAGTTAAAACCAAGACCATTACCATTGGACTGAGCCCTTCCTACCACTTCTTATATCCCCTCTAGCCTTCATAATATTTATATAATGATTATAATCTATATATTTAAAACGAAAAGCGCATTGTGTCGAATTCCAACAATATTTTTCGACACGAAAATGGTCTCTTTGTGCATGCTTCAACTTTTTTTAAGGCTTCTCCCCTCAGAAACGGGAAACCTGACTGATTAGCCCATCACCCGTTTAGCCTAGTGGTATTGAAAACGGTTGATTGAAAACGGATGGAGGTATACCATTGCATTGAAATCATAGACCTTCTAATATATTTTGCTCTAAAGTTGAAAGCTAAAGCTTTTTTTTAAAGAACTCATGTTTTCACTACTAAATAAGCATATTTTTCGCAAAATTTTAAAGAAAGCTTGTACACAGTTAACCGAATGAAACGTCAGACAGTTCATAAGAAGAGAACTATTTTTTTATTGCTATGTTAAAGGAGCCGACGCGAAAACAAACAAAAAAGCGAGAAGAAAAAAATTTTTTTACAACTAGATAATATTTGTTCACGAAATTTTTACACGGGCTGTAAAACCGTTTTACTTATCACCAATAAAGATTTCAAAGAGTTCGGACAAAAATAACTTTTTATTTTAAAACTATGAAACGACCTTACGTAAAAAACAAGAAAATGAGTTCTTTTATCACTCAATATCAATATTTTTTCGAGAATTTTTCATTTTAAAATATAATTTTATACAAAATCGGGTTAAAGATATAAAATAATAAAAACTTGATTTTTTTTAAATTATTATTACGGGCCCGGGCAACGCCGGCCGGGCGGGGGTCAGCTAGTAGCAACATAAAGAACTACATTATATCAGTAGTAAACAATATAATAGCACACCTATTACATTAAAAAATTTTAAAACTGTTAATTTTAAACACAGTTTAAAGTTGTCAAAATACCGAAACACGCCAAAAATCCTAAAAACTGAGATGAAAAAAATTCATCTACAATATTTTATTATGAAACATGACAAAAGCATTCCTACCATAAAGTTTCAGAGCGCCCTCTGACCTCACCGGATGGTTTCGGTTTTGTTAAAACTAGTTCTAACTGAAAAGCATGCTACAATAAAAATCCGAAATCAGTTGAGGCAGTTGTCAGAAAAATATTTTTTTCTGCTCAACAACTTTTTGACACATTTACGAGCTCATTTTTAAACGGAACAGCATCCATTTGGCAGGCAAACTATCCAGTGATTTGGAATCGAACAGAGTTTTCTTTTTTCGATAAGTGAATTATATCTTGTGTTATAAGCAATTGTTGTCTTAAGCAGTGTTGAATTCAGGCACTTTTCTCCGGGAGGGATTTCTGTGGCTCCGGGGGGGATTGCACTTTTTAACCATTAAAAGCATAAAATCTCAAATCTTCCGGTGGGACATTTCAATGCTCCGGGGGGAATGCCCCTCCCCCGGTCAACCCCCTGAATTCAACACGGGTCTTAAGACAACCTTTCTTCAGCTCTCACACCCGGAAATTTAGTTCAAAACGGACACTTTGATAGTATGGGAGTAGGTGCGGGAGCCAGGATTGAACCTGGGAACCCACGGGCAGTAGGTGAGATCTTAAGAGCCCAGCAAAAGGCTAGCTCGATCGCTTCCTGCAAGATACTCGTTTTCTATTGCCCGTACAAGATGGCGTCGCCACAGTACTCCACCCCAGTGAGGAGGACGTCTCGTTGACGTGGAACGAGCGATGATCACTCGTTTTGCGCGGCGGTTGCCATGTTTCTTCTGTCACGGCGTGCGCACGTGTGAACCCGATATGTGCGGCGTGACAGGCTTTCGTGCTATGAGAGTCGTCATAGGCTTTCGTGCTGTGATCGTTTCACAGGCTTTTGCGTGCTGGGGTGTTTCAGTACTGCCATCTGTTGGACTCCAGAGGAGGTGATTGTGTCGGTGAAGGTGCGTGTTCGTTTGTCCAAGGTCACCAATGTAGGAGTAGGTGTGAGAGCCAGGATTGAACCTGGGAACCCACGGGCAGTAGGTGAGATCTTAAGAGCCGAGCAAAATGCTAGCTCGTCGCTTCCTGCGAGATACTCGTTTTCTACTGCCCGTACAAGATGGCGTCGCCACAATAGCGTTTAATGAGAGATATCTTTCTTTTTTATCGAAAATCAGAAAATGCTCTTTTATTTCTTTCAGCGATGTTTCAGTTAAAACTAGAAATAACTGAGTGGGAAAGAATATTTTCAATTATTAATGTTATTTAGCAGTTAGTTAAAACTAATTCTAACTGGAAAGTGTAAAAAATCCGAAATCAGTTAAGGCAGTTCTCAAAAAAAATATTTTTTTCCGCTCAACAATGCAATTTTTTTTTACATATTCTCGAGTTCCTATTTAAAAAGAATAGCATTTAATATGCAAGCAAAACAATTGAAGTGGTTTGGAACCGAACAGAGTTTTCCATTTTTCGATAAGTGAATTTCAACTTGAGTTTGCAACTTTCCTGGCGATCTTTTTGGTGCTGTGGCGCCAGGAAATTCGGTTCAAAACGTCAAGTTTGCCAGCAGTTTATATTTTCTGAAAGATCATTTGTCTTTATTGGAAAATAGAAAACGCTTTTCGAGACCTTTCAATTCTGCTTCAAATCTGATCTATCCATTCTGCGTCCAATCCCAATGTTGTAAAATAAGAAAGAAAGAATCACCAGATGGCGCTAAGCACGTTTGGTTTGGTTTGGTTTATTGAGAACATACATCTGACTTGTGTGCTTACATCAAGTGCCACTTATAAGTCATCGTCAATATACAGGGACGAGATAGCCACAAGGAAATTTACAACACCAGAGAGTTACATCCTGGAGCTCCACAAAGTGTATGCAATGGAGCTGGTGGGAGTCGAATCCGTCGACCTGACTCCTACGCTCACAAGCGATTAGCGGAATGGTGTCTTAACCACTCGGCCACGGAGGCCCCCGCTAAGCACGTAGAACATTACTGAGTGTTTTTGTTTACGTTTGCACGTAGTTTGTTTTTCGTTCTGTGATCGTCATTTGTATAAGTGTATCGTCTCTCGAATAAATAATCCTTATTAGTTAAAGATGTTTCTACATTAGTTGAGCTACAAAGACAAGAACCAAAAAATTAGGTGAGACCAAGCCTTTTATTGTCTTTTATGATTTAAGAAAGTGCGATTCTGTTTCACCCAATGGCACCAATTTTGTCCCAAAAATCCGTAAAGAGGGAGAAACGTTATCTTTTAGAGCTCCTCTTTTTAGCTCCTATCGATATTTAAATATCGATTTATCGGGCACTTCTAGGTTTAATCAAACGCTGAATCAAATATAATCTAACGATTTCTGATTAGAATCAGTATGTTTTTGTTTTGTTGTTGTTGTTTTTTCTTTGCGCATTTTAAAATTTACTAAAAGTCCCCCCCCCCCCCCCTCTCTGGTTATTTTTATTATATCTCACTAATAAATAAAATTTATTAAACGGCGAAACTTGTTTATCAAATCTGACCTGACAATGATCAAACGTAATGCATTTGTCACTTTAGAGGGATAGGAAGGGATCTTGTATAAGGAAAGGGCATGTTTACAAACAAACAGTTCCATCAACCAATCTACCACTGTATTTTTGTCGCAGCTATCATTGCAGGAATCGTCATGGCGACGTAGGCCAATCATATCACAGACCAGTTTAACGTAGGCCAATCAAATCGCTCCATCTCATGTGTACTGTAGGAGTCATAAAGAACGAACAGGTTTTTCTCCCAAACCAACAGTAGTTTAACCAACAGTGACGTCAGTTGCCCTTTCCTTATTAGTAGCGTCACGGCATCACTCGGGGAGCCCAAAACAAACTCAAATTGTTTTTCCTTCTTTTTTTTGTGTGTGTGCTTTTGGCTGGGATTGCGGTGCCTCGCTTAAGATCAATCTTGAGCGTAAATCTGACTTACGATATAAACGTAATCGGTATTGCAGTGCCTCGCGTTCTTACGCTAACCAGAAAGCTATCTTACGACGAAGTGCAAGTGTATGCGCGCGCAACCATAACAAATCGAACTATGGCCTCTGATTGGCTAACTGAAGGAGGACTTACGTTTAAGCAGGAGGACTTACGATGAGGCACCGCAATACGAAGTTAAGATAGATCGTAGGAACGCCCATCCTAAGATCGAGCGTAAGATTTAAGAAAGCGAGGCACCGCAATCCCAGCCTTTGTCATTTTTATAACCAGCTTTACACACCATGGAACTATAAATGGACAGGAACTGACATTTCCCCCGATGTCTGCCCGGTCGATTGAAGTAACTGAGCTGGATGTCACAAGATGGCTGCCGCTGTTTGCTTACATTCTAATCCAGCTCGTTTGAAATATTCCAATGTCATATTAAAGTGTTTTTAAGGTTTTACATTCTTTTAGTTGATATTTCTGTAAGTTTCATCTGAGTTGCATTTTTTTTTTCACTTGGTGTATTTTTACATAAATTGCTCTGCTGAATAGGAGAGCAAAGATGATCTTTTAATTTATTTTGGTTGATATTCCTGCAGTTTAAATGTATTCTTCATGCCTGGTATTCAGATCCCCCCCCCCAACACACACAACTTCTTCCAGTAGTTCTCTAATCGAACCAAGAGGGGGAAATGGGGAGGGGGTGGGGGCTTTTTGTGAAAACAGAAAACCCCCCATAATTTCTTAATTATGATGCGTATCAAATCCGTTAAAAGTTATTATTACTTCTATGATAAGGGCCAAAAATTTAGATATGACAGATTTTTGATATCATTAAAAATGGCCACAAGGGGGGGGGGGGGGAAGGGTTTTTTGGAAGAAAATAATTCATAGCATCGTCAATTCACAAGATATCAAATCCGTTTAAATTTATTATAAATCCTCTTAATATTGTCTAAAACTTTTATATTGACAAGTTTTTTTATATGTCCAACCATTATAGAAAAAAAAAAAAAAAAAAAAAAAACCCTGCCGGCTCCGTTTGCAAACAAGTCAGGTTTCGAAATGGGTGGTTCCAACTAACGCATCATGGTAAAAAGGTCATTTCTTCCGCAATTCCCAACAAACAGGCGCCTCGCGGTCTGCGTCCTCGAAATCTACCTGTGTCTGTAGGCCGAGCCGTCAAGGATTTTTTTTAAATTTGAAGCATTACTTTTTTTATTTAGAAAAATACAAATTTTAAATACATCTACTGCGTATACTTATCTATAAACTAATCCAATATAAGATTCCTTCCTTTTTTTCTGTTTTGTTTTGTTTTTTAGGAGGTACATAAAAAAATTATGCCTGCATACTTTTGATATATTCCAACAAAATTTGACAAAAAAGATCTAGAAACAAATTTTTATAAAAAGCAAAAATTGATAATGGATATCATTTTGGAAATATTAACTACTCGGAAACGTATTTAGCAGCATGAGCAAGCACATAGCTTAATCGCTAATTTCTTAAAATCTTGAAAAATGCTTAAGTGATAGAAAAAGAAACAACAAAAGCCTTATAAAAATTTCTATCACTTAAGCATTTCTCAAGATTTTAATTATATTTAGTGATTTTATTTAGTGATTACTCTAATTTCTTATCATTTTGTAATTATATTGTTAAAAGTGTCTTTAATTAACATTAAAAATCATTTTTGAAAATTGTATATATTATAGGATAATTTATAATGTAGAGTATAAAATGTATGAAAAATAACATGCAAATTTTTTCACATGTAATGTGTATAATTCTTTTTTTCAAAACATCTTCTATCCTTTAGAATATTTTAAATAACTGTTACTTTCAGGATCCTCACATCTGTATATTCTCCGACAATTATATCAACTTTGGCTGTAAGAAATGAAAGTTAATACTAACTTAAGCAAAAAACATTTAAAGACATCTTTAGAGCAATAATATCATCATTTTACACAGAGTAACGACGTTTTTAAATGTATAGACAGGCTTGGGGCCCCCTAACACGACTTCAACTGGCGCGGGGCTCTGGGCAGCCTCCCGGCCCAGCATATAATTATAGAAAAATAGCTCAGTTCACATAACTACTACAAAAATAAAAAACACTTCAGTTGCAGAAATAACAAGTAGACGAAATTAAAATATCAAATTATCTATATGTAAAGAGAGATATATACTTTTTGGTTGACATGTAACACCATCCCTGTACTCTGATTTAGACGATGTAAACAATCAAGAAAATGAACAAAAAAACTGCTGAAATATAGTGCAATTAACGTGAAAATTAACATATAAATAACAAAACACACAAAACTGTCAAAACGCGGAATATTCTGATTTACATTCATGCACATTACACTCATAGTTTTTAGCAATCCATTTGGATAGCTTTGCATACATCAAGCAATTACGTCTTTAAAAAGTAAATAAATTACTTATCGATGAAATTTTATTCAGGAATCTTCTTGCTAAACCTATTTGTGCAGCCATATGCTTCCCACGAGCCCATTGTTTTATAATAATTAAATTAAAACTATGGCTTAAATCTCACTTACTAACGTTGTCAGGGGGAATGTTTTGGTTGTCACAACTTGGCGGAACGGGCGAAACCGGTTATAAGGAAAGGGCAACTGACGTCACTGTTGGTTCCATTACTGTTGGTTTGGGAGAAAAACCTGTTCTTTCTTTACGACTCCAACAGTACACATGAGATGGAGCGATTTGATTGGTCTACGTTAAACTGGTTTGTGATATGATTGGCCTAGGTCGCCATGACGATTCCTGCAATGATAGTTGCGACAAAAATGCAGTGGTAGATTGGTTGATGGAACTGTTTGTTTGTAAACATGCCCTTTCCTTATAGTTGAAACTTCATCATTTGGGGGATATGTCAGTTCCTGTTTGTTCTTAGTTCCATGTTACACACAGGTACAAAGCATTTACTTGACCCCATCTTAAATTTATATTCTATAATCTCTATAATAAAAAAAAATATGAATAATATGATTTACAGCGCCCTCTGTATTTACAAAAATATGACTTGGGATTTCGACAACTCCTGCTCCGTGTTTGCGATGCTAAAAAAAAAACTGCGCATGTGCGCTTTCATGACGTAAAGTCCCTGGCCAAACTTTATCTACTTCGTAGCCAGCCAATCCGGTCAATTGGCGGTTAGGGTATGTTTTTTGATTTAGTGGATGCTTTGAAATTTTTGTTTATGTTTTCATCTTTATTAGATTATTTTTAAAATATTTTCATTTATGGTTAATTTTCATTATTCATCTAAAATAACTCTGGAACATCTCGTTGTTTTAATAAGTGGATTCAAGTAATTCTTTTTTGATTTTATGAACTGTGATTTGTTATTTACATATTAACAAGTGATTTAGGGCGTTACATATGTGACTTTTAGAAAGTGTTTTTTTTTGCAAATTGAGACAAATTTGGAAGTGAAATTATGTAGATAACGTTTTACTTTTTTTATTGCTATTACAGGATACATAATCATTTTTGTAGTGACACCTTTAATCTAAAGTAATATATATATATTTATTAAATAGTAAAGTCGTTATTACGTGTGTTATTTTTCTGAGTATGATTACTGTTTCTTTTTTTTTTTTTTTTTTTTTAAATAATGCATGAATTTTTGGGGAAGAGTTCCGTATCCTGTGCTGCTTGGCGAACTTTTTTTCGCCAAAATGCCGTTTTGGCGACATAAAATTTTTTCCAAGACAGCAGAAAAACATCATTTTTAAATATTTATGTTATTTATAAATCAATGATTTTGCACCATTTTTAAAAACAGAAAATGATGTAAAAACATGGATTTATAAATAGCATAAAGATTTAACGAAGTTTTTCCGCCATCTTAAAAAAAATGTATCTGAAGCCTCTTGCTTTGCCGTTTATACTTATCGCCAGAAAAACATCATTTTTAAATATTTGTTATTTATAAATCAATGATTTTGCGCCATTTTTAAAAACAGAAAATGATGTAAAAACATGGATTTATAAATAACAAAGATTTAACGAAGTTTTTCCGCCATCTTAAAAAAATTGTTACGATGCAATTACACTAATATTAGCAGCATTCTAAATAAACTAATGAGTAAAAAACAAAACAAATATGCTTTTTTTGAAATAAATATTTGTTATTGTCAGGGGGCTCCTAAATAATTTTGGACATTGAAAAAAAGAAAAAAACTTAATAGAAACTTTTAATGCAGCTAAAATCTCGTTTATAACTGCCAAAAAAAATTATTAAATATTAAGTAAAAGGATAAATATAAATAAATAACAATAAATGAGACGGCGATTCAGAAAAAATGTAAAATTTGTAATGGTATTATTTGCCGGAATCTGTATAGACAATGCGGCAAAACGTGCAACATAAGGCCATTTTTTTAAAATATCTACCCTAAAAAACAACCCCTCTTTAATAAAGGGTGCATTTTAAACAGCTAATCCTAAAAATCAGCAAAAATCCTAAGAAAAAAAAAAAAAAAAAAGCCGTACGTACATAAGGCCAAATATCACTTTTGATTTGCTATCTAACCTAATAATACCTTTAATAAAGGAAGCATTATAAACAGCTAATGCAAAAATCCTAATAAAATACAAAAAAAAAGTAAAAAAAATAATAATAATAATAAGTAAACGGCAAGAGGCTTACCCAGTTACCTTACCTTACCAGCAGCACAGACACTAATGCGATCTAAGATCTAACAGATTTTCAAAATTTAGCTGAGTAACTACTACTCACGTGGTACTAATTAACAAATAAGCTTCAAGATCTCCCTTATAACGCTATTTCCGAACTAAAGCAACCCCAGGGTCCGTTAAGCCCTCGAAAGTCAAGGAAAAAACGCAAACAAGAACGAAACATCTATCGCCCAGTAAACCGTGCCAAATTTGGCGACAAAATCTCCAGCACAGGATATGGGACTCTTCCCAATTTTTGGCACAGATGTCATATTTGCATTAGGGTCAGGTGGGGTAAAATATGTCAAAAAAAGCACATTTTACAATTGCACCTTTATAGGAAAAAAAATTTTAATTCCACCACTGAAAAAACAGCTCAGAATATGCAAATGGACACTTCTTATTACATTTTAAGAGAAATATTTCTGAATTAATAAATTTTTGGAACTGATAAACAAGATTTAAAATGTGTTGTTTTTGACTTATTTTACCCCATAGGGTGGGGTAAAATAAGTCAGTAGTGGGGTAAAATAAGTCATGCTAAAAACAGGTTCGATTGCACAATTTATTGAATACTATTTATGTAAATATGTATATAAATGTGAAAAGAATGAGGATAAACACCAGGGGTCGATCCAGGAAAAATTTGGGGCCTATTTAGGGTCCCTTCACAAAAATCTATTTAATAAAATGGGCCCCTTCACAAAAATCAATTTGATAAAATGGGCCCCTTCACAAAAATCAATTTGATAAAATGGGTCCCTTCACAAAAATCAATTTGATAAAATGGGCCCCTTCACAAAACTCTATTCCATATAAACTTACTATTTATTATTTTGTAATGTTTCAAAATGTGTAATTTGTAAACGAACAAGTTCACCCGAGAGGAAAACTTCAGCAAAAGGATTTTAAAAAGCTTCTGTTTATAAATGCTTGGTTCGAATTTGATTAACTGGATTTCAACTTTCGTTACAAAATGTTATTTTTCACAAAAATATAATAAATTTCACAAAAATAACCTTTACTTTTCACAAAATGGGCCCCAAGAAAAAAAACCTGTATCGACCCCTGAACACTTATATAAAAAAATACTCTCCCCTGTGATTCATTTCCAGGTTCTGGAAGGACCTTAACTATTTGTGATACATCAACTTCAGATATATCATCTATTTCTGGGAACACAAAGTGAGAACTTCCACTTTGCTTGGCAAATTTTACAATGTAGGCATCATTAATTTGTGAAAGTATGTTGCAATGAAATATTTTTTTTTTCTCCAAAAAACTCAACTTGCACCCATTTCCAACTTTTATTATCAATCTTCTCTGAATCAGAGCATGTTGTATTTTCTTCGGAAGAAAAGTTGGCATTTTTCTTCTGT
Organism: Maratus michaelseni; assembly: GCA_963931845.1. NCBI lineage: Eukaryota > Metazoa > Arthropoda > Arachnida > Araneae > Salticidae > Maratus > Maratus michaelseni. Next base: position 462,921,381 of record OZ007587.1, read on the forward strand.
TTCTTTAGAGACATCTTAGTTGTTTTATTTTTTCTGTGAACTTTTTCAGCGTAAAGTCTGTCCAGTGTTGTTGCAGTTGTGAGAATTTCACATGTTTTCCTTTGCAGTTTTGAATTAAATTTTATTAAAATTTCAGGCTTTCACTTTTCCAATTCTTTCTCCCAACGCTTTTCAAAATTCCTTATCCAATTGGGTCCTGGAGTACTGTTTGGAAAAGGACTTGGCTTACTTGAATATTCTAAAATACCTATTGACCATTCTAACAAGGTCACTTCGATCAAGGGGAAAACCACATGAAGCAGTGAATTTCATGGCTCGAACAAGACGACGTTCTTCTAGTGAGGTCAAATATGTATTTCGTCCTGAACCTTCATGTATTGGTGGGTTTACAACATATCTTTTAAGTATATCAAATGGTATGTTATATTTCTTGGCTGCACTACGTAAACACCATGAAAAAATAAAAATGGAACAATTATTTTAAATTATGGCTGAAAGCAGCATTTTTAATTTTGCTTCAGTCTATTTTAAAATCAGAACAAACATATTTATCACAATAAAAGTGATTTAAAACAAAAAATTGCAATTATATACATTGTGTATGTGTATAATTGCCTAAGCCTAACCTGCAGCAAAACATGACCTATTTTACCCCACACAGGTTTTTTTGTCCTAAAATATTTGTTTTTGCATTTATATTTTTTAAAATGTAGAAAATTAATCTTGATAAAGTACTTTATCTAATAGAATTATAAAAACATGTGAATTTATCTTTAAATTTTCTGAAATCAAAAGTTTTTATGACCAACTTATGCAAGCTTCAAGCACCAAAACATGAAATTGTTATTAACTATAACTGTAGAGTAAAAGTTGAAGCTAATTTTACATGTAAAATAATGACAAGTATCAGTATTACTATATAAAAATGGCAACACAAAATAAAAACTCATTTGTTTATTTATTTATTTTTTTTTTTTTAGAATCTTTTCAAAACTGACCTATTTTACCCCATGACTTATTTTACCCCACCTGACCCTATTACATTGCAACAAAATGGCAATTTTATGCCAAACATGCTAACCCGGTTATTTTGTTTATGTGTTAATATTTACGATTTATTCTGATATTTATATTTATTATTATATTTATTGGCAATTTCATATACGCACCACATTTGCACGATTTCCCCTCCCCCAATTTGGCGAAAACTTTGTTTTTGCATTATATGTGTTTATTGTTGTTTATTTACTTTTATTTTTTATTTTAATTCTGTAAATTGTTTTTATTATGTAAATCAATATTTATTTATATCAAACTATCATTTATTTATTTTTATTTCCTTTTTAAAAATATTAGAGGCTATTTCATTTATTACGTTATTTTATTTTTATATTGAAATAAAAAATCTATTTGTAACTAATATTCAAAATCAAATTTTCGCCAAATTGGTGGTGGGGGGGGAAATCGCGCCAATGATCTGGATTGGTTGTTTTGAGCTTCTAAAAGTAAAATTTTTCATCATCATATTTTTATTTTTTTGGTAATTAAAGGTTGTAGATAAATAAGATAAAACAGCTTTTTTGCAAAGCTAAGATATTTGTTTTTATTTAACTTTATAGTTAATATGTTTAAAAGAAAGCTATAAACAATATTAATATGATTATTTATTGAACTTCAACATGGGGCACAGTGGATCACCCTCTCCTGGGGCACAGTGGTCCACAATCCACTCTGCTCCTGTAATGCTGAACGTTTAAAATATTTAATAATTGCTTATTTTCAATCAAGAAATATTGTTTTAAAGTAGTTATTTAACTGTAAAATAAAGTAAACAAAGAAAAATAACAATTTATTTATCATAGTAAGAAATATTTTGTTTTGTATTTACTGCATTTGATAAATATAACTGTAGTCTAATTGGTGATGATTTTATTCAAGTAAGATTCATGAGATGCAAACTGAATGGAAATCAGTTTATTTTCTTCGAAACTGTAGATGAATCTGTTGTTGATGTCAATGATTTCATAATGTTGCTCCCAGACACAAAAGTATTTCAGGAAAATTCCAGGCTCTGTCTTACTCATAAGTATTTTGGAATTTCATTTGCAAATTTTAATGTGTGCTGATTTTTTTATACTTAAGTAATAACTTTAACTAAATTGTAATTGTTCCTGTATTAATCTGTTATATTATTTTCAAATTATAATTATTTTTTTTGTTTTTGTTTCAAAATGTTACTTGTAAATTTATATTACTATGTTATTTTCTGGGTAAAGGAGAAATAAAAACAAATTAATGAAAAATAGATTTATATTGTATTTCAGATAATACCTAATAATAGCGGTCCACTGTGCCCCACTTCTGGGGCACACTGGTCCACTTTATGGGTGCATATAATTTTTTTTTTTTTTTTTTTTTTGAAAAATGTATTGAGAACTATGTTTTGAGAAAATTATGATGAATGTATAAAGGTTTAACGAATATTCACAAATATTTTCATGCAGATTGGTTTGTCTGTTAAAGAGAAAAAAAATTTAACTCAAAAAGTGGTCCACTTTGTACCAGTCTCCCCTATATGATATCTGTGCCTATTTATTATTATGTTTATTACTTATAACTGTTTATTTATTATTGCAGGCTATTTGTAACTAATATTCAAAACGAAGTTTTCGCCAAATTGGCAAGGGAGAAAAATCGTGCCAATGTAGTGCATATATGACACCTGTGCCAAATTTTTTAGTAGTTATCTAGTCCTACATCACCAATCTGGGCATAGTATGAATTTTTTAACTGAAGCGTATGGTATATAATATATAAAAGTAAAATATTTACATAAATATGCACTTTGTGCAATTTAGGTAATCAAAGTCATTTAGTACAATTTCAGCCACTTTTGAATGGTTAAGACAAATTTTGATCAGTTTTAGATGGTTAAATCTGGATTTGACCACTGTCTTGGTTAAAATTAGTTTTGATCAGTCAAAATTAATCAACCATTTAAATAAACTAAACTAGTTTCTTTGGTTCAAGTTTCCTAAACTAGTTAAACTATATTAATAATATGTTTGTACACTCCTTCAAATCTGCCACTCTAAAATCCACAAATGCCTAAAATCCATACACTGTTGCAAGTGTAAACAATGACACTTACAATTAAGATGTAGGGGAAAATTCCAGATTTTTTTTTTTTTTTATCATTCTGTACACATTTTAACATGTAACTCTGGTTAATATGACTCTTCTCATACTCACTTAATAAAAAGAGTATAAATATATTTCCGAAAAAAATTAAAGTTTGTTTTGATATTAGCAGTGATCGCGACCCTTTTTACCACATACAGTTATTAATGAATCAAGCTTTTTTGGTTATTAAGTCTGGCTGAACATTAAATAAAATTTCATTATTTTACGATTTTGATGTAAATTATTAGTTTTGCCTGGTACTTCTCTATTATCCCGTCAATCAATTTTTTATAACAAAAAACTATCGCCAAACTGTAAGATTAAACGCCAAAAATGCAGTCCCATTTACTTGATGTCAGAAGCATTATGCGTGTTTGTTATGTCCTCAAGTGGTTTTTAATTCGACATTTGTGTGTATTTTTCATTATGTTTTACTGATTTATTAGTTACTTCATTCATTAAAATAACAATTGTGCCCTTAAATTCTTATATTTTATTTATTTATTTATTTTGATATTCCAATGGCAACGTTCTCCCGTTTATTTGGCGATACTTTTTTATTATGAAAAGTGGTCGACGGGATAATAGAAAAGTACCGTTTACCTTTATGAGGCGACAGGCGAGTTTTATTGAATAATTCAAGAAAAATTTATCTCATCATTATTATGCCTATTTGGTATTGCATTATTAATTATTTACTTGACTTTTACTTTTCTTTTTCTTATTTTACTTAATTATTTTAATATTTTACCTTATTTGCAAGCAAGCATTCATTATAATTTTAAGTGCTTCAAATTTCTGTTTAAAAAATATGTTATATGTAAAAATATGTATGACCAGAAATATGCGAAATTCCAAAATCTGTATAACTTCTAGTCCCAAGCAATGTGGATTTGAGGGAGTCTACAGTAGGGTAGGGGAAACTAGTACACAGTCTGAAATACAATATAAATCTATTTCTCATTAATCTAATTGTTCTTTATTTTCTCTTTACCTCCAAAATAACATAGTAATATAAATTTGCAAGTAACATTTGGAAAAAATAAAAAATACAAAACAAACAAATTATCAAAAAAAAAATATTATATTTTGAAAGTAGTAACAGATTACTAATACAAGAAACAATTGCAATTTAGATGAAGTTTTTACTAAGTACAAAAAAATCAGCACATATTATTCGCACATATTATTCAAAAAGATATTCGTTCTTTTTCAATTTGTTTACAGTCCCCTATGGGGTTTCGGGAAAAAATATTCACGGAAATATATAAGCTATACTATACTGTTTACATACCTGCAGTTTCAGGTTAATTCCTCATGTATTTTTCTAGATAATTAACAAAACGTCTAAAATCGCAAGTGACCAATCACCTTTGGCAATATAGTGTAGCTTTCTTTTAAACATATTAACTTTAAAGTTTAATAAAAACAAGTATTTTACTTTTGCAAAATAGCTGTTTTATCTTATTTATCTACAACCTTTAATTACTAAAAAAAGATAAATATGATGATGAAAAATTTTACTTTTAGAAGCTCAAAACAACAAATCGGGGTAAAATGGTTCATGTTCTGTAAAGGCTATAAATAATCAATCCAGTGCTGTTGCCTATTAGGATGGAAGATAAGCTTAAAAAAAATTTAAATAAATAAAATATTAGGGGGTGGTCCACTGTGTCCATAGGTCCAGTGTGTATCGGTCTCCCCTATAATATATTAATCAGAGTTTCCCCTAGGTTTAAAAAGGGGCAGGGTGCTGCACTTTTTTTAAGATAACATTGAGTCAATTTTTACTATGAAAGCAAATTTTTTAATGCAAAAAGAAGAAAAGACACTTCTTTAAAGAGGGGCAAGAAGGGTGCTATTTTGTAAACCAAAGGGCAGGCAGGGTGGAGCGCCCTTCTGAAATTGTCTGGGGGAAACACTGTATTAATAGCTTAAAATTTCCTTCCGAGAAAGTTCCAGTTCCAGCCAGAACTCAACAAAGAACCAGAATTCACTTTACACTTGAGAAACTTCTTTTGGCCATACACTAGTATATATCTGCATTGTATTAATTACAGTGGGTGATCAGTTTGCGAACTGTTTAGTTTACAAGCAGTTCAGTTAACGAACACTTTCACGAGAGATTTTTACGTTCCGAGAATGAACACATGTTCGAACACCTAAGGTACTTGACGGATTCTTTTAGAACTTTGGTAATATAAAGAACATGTTTGACCTCATATTTTTCCACAAAGTGTGATCATGGGATAATGAGGGGACGAACAAGAAATTGAAGAATAAAATTATATTTGGCATTGCCCTGTAAAATAAAATATGCAAAAAGATCTGTCGCTACAGCACATGAGTATGTGGATATTGTACAACATTTCTGTTCATTTGTGTATGAATAGTATGCATTTTCATGGAGATATAACAATTTCTTTGAAAAGTTTAAGAAATTTTTTAATATAGCAAGCAAGGTTTTCAACCAAATTTAACACCAGTTTCTGAAAATTTGACAAAATGAAGTAGTAACAACATAATACAATTAGAATATATTATTAAATATTTAATGAAATATGAGTAGTTGTATGAAATAATTTTTAACTACGCATGCACAAACTATACCAAAGATGTTTTTTTTTCATGATTTGGAAGGTAAATGCTATAGAGCAACTAATATAAAAAGACCAATCAAAAGTTAAAATTTCAGTGCAAAACTCACCTTGATTAATAATTAAAATTCACAAAGATACAAATAAATGTAAGTACATTGCTTAAAGGTGTGTAAAACACAATAAAATCATTTAAAAACACATTAAAGTCCTTTTAAAAACCAAAACGTTTTCAACCGAAACTTACTCGGCCTTCATCAGTGAAAAAACATTTTGAGCATTTTATTTTACAGGGTGATCCCAACTATTATTTTTTCGTTCAATTTGTGGTTGGTCCCTTAATAGTGCTCATCATCATCAAACCTTCGCTGAAAAATATGAAGTCAGACATTTTCTTTCTATTCCCAAAGTTCCAGAAGAATTAGTCAAGTATTTTTCTAGATATTCAACAAAGTTAGATTTAGTTTTTTCCCTCATGAAAGCCGAGTAAGTTTCGGTTGAAAACGTTTTGGTTTTTAAAAGGACTTTACTGTGTTTTTGAATGATTTTATTATGTTTTACGCATCTTTAAGCAATGTATTTACATTTATTTGTAACTTTGTGAATTTTAATAAAAAGACCAGTCGAATATCTGGAAAATTCATCAAGATATCAGCAATATAGTGAGCTGAATTTCAGTTGCCTTCGAAAAGTACCCGGATGATAAGGGATTTTCCACAAATTGTCATTTTTTATTAACTGACTTTCAACAAAAGAGTTAATGTATTTAATGGATGTCAACGAGTAAATTTGGAATGGATGTTTCAATTTTGATAATTCTTTTTTTGTTGGAATAGGCTCATTCTGGTGGTTTTCCAAGAAAAACTAAAGCAGCAATAAAAAATTTTAATTAAAAATGAAAAGAATTATTTGTTTAAAATCTCTTATCATTCAGCAACGGAAATTTAGATCTCACTATTGCTGATATCTTTCGGAATTTTCACTATATACAACTCTCTTTCGGTCTTTTTACAAAAATTGCTCTATAGACTTGACTACCAAATTATGAAAACAAATCTTTGGTATTGTTTGTGCATATGCGGTTAAAAGTTATTTCATACAAATGCTCAAATTTCATCTAATATTTAATATACCATATTTTTCAGTGTATAATCCGCGGCTCAAATAATTCAGTTTAGACCCAGAAATTTTATTTAGTAATTGAAGTCAAGTATATTCTGAGTTCAAGGAAGTGGCTTTTTATCAAATAATACAATTTTTAGGTCTAAAATGGATTTTTTGTGCCACAGATTATAGGCCGAAAAATACGGTATTTATATTTTACTTATACTATGTTGTTTCTACTGTACTTTGCCAAGTTTTCTGAAAGTTGCATTAAATTTGGTTGACAATCCTGCTTGTTATATAAGCAAAAAACATGCAAAAATGTCTTGAATTAAAAAAAAATTCTTTATATCTCCATAAATATACATGCTATTCTTACAAAAATGTTGTATCGTTTCCATATAGTTATGTGCTGCATTTGCAGAGTATTTTATTTTACAGGGTGATCCCAACTATTATTTTTTTGTTCAATTTGTAGTTGGTCCCCTCATAGCGCTCATGATCAAACCTTCACTGAAAAATATGAAGTCGGAAATTTTGTTTCTATTCCCAAAAGTGCCAGAAGAATTCGTCAAGTATTTCTCTAGATATTCGAAAAATGTGTAAAATCGTAATTGTCTGGTGATTTTTAGCAATTTTAGTGTATTTTTTTAAATTTTCCAGTGTAAATTAATATTTATCTGAATGAACACTCTTCTGCTTGTGTTAAAAATATTTTCTACAATGTTTCCATGCAGTATTATTAAATGAGCTTCTTCAAATAATTAATAATTTTGTGTTTTGATTGTAGATTATAAAGCTGTTTTTGGAGTAAAAAGCTGAGAAAACTATATATATATAGAAAACAGTGCAGTTTAACACAAAGGTAAATATTTGTTTCATTTTTCCAAATTTATGTTTAATGAAAATAAAATTAACATTTGTTATTCAATTCATATTTGAAGGTTTATGTGGGTTTTTTTTCATTATTATTATTTGCTGTACAATAAAGAAAAATCTGTTGGACATTTTCAGTATATATACAATGCACTTAATATTCATTTTACTTTATATATATAAAAAAAATAGAACCTCTGTGGCATCTAAAATTGGATATAACGTTAAAATATGCCCAAGTTTTTTCCTAAGTTTCACATAAGATTTTTGTGTTGGAAATTAAAGCAGATTAATCTACCACATTCATTTTAAAGAATAATGACATATGATTATAGGTAAGATTGTCATTTGAAGTAAATCTATTAAACTTAATTAACATTTGAAGTAGGGGGGTCGGAAGTAGCGAATCTACAGTAGTCGTTACATTTTACAGTAGTTTGTAGTGTAGCGAGTAGCGCAATACAAAAAATCAGTAGTTTGTAGCGAGAACTGACGCTTCTTTTACCGCTACTTCAGGAGAGAGAAAAAAATGTGGCATTCTTCAAATCACGTGGCCAAAACTTTCTTCTTTTGTGCAAAGTTTGTTCTGCTCAAAAATTTACGAATCTCAGCTGCAGTAAATAGCAATGCATTGCATGAAGATGAAGTCCATTTTCCCATTGACACTTATTGCTAAAATCAAGTAAGGAATGAATTTTCTTCCTGGCAACACTTGTCTATTTACCCGTTATTATGTCTCCGTGTTTTAACGCCAAATTTCTTATTATTTGGAATTTTTTTATTTACAGATTTATTTATTGTTTGCATTTAGTTGTTTTTCTGTGATTTTCTAGATTATAATATCTTTCTTAATTTTGCTACGGAATTTATAATGTGTGTATAAACTAATATTTTCGAGACAAACACAAAACATTTTCTTGTATGTTATCTTTCTAAATTGTTTAATGATTTCGGTTATGTCGCACTTATTTAATTGTATTCCGGCAAACGTAATGTAACGAAGAGTCACTGTATTTTTTAATCTGTGTCTTCCATTTCGAGTGTAAATTGGATTCTTTGGCAAAATCTGAAATTAGCGAAATAGTGACTACTTTTGAAAAATAGTTTGTAGTCGCTACTTTTTAAAACAAGTAATTGTAGTTAACTACATTTTTGATGAAGTAGTTGTAGTGGTAGTTTGCTATAATAAACAAGTTGGAAATTGTACGTCAAACGTTACAAACGAGGTGCGTTCGTACGCACGTTTTAGAATTAAATTCATGATATCCCTTGCGTGGAACGGGTTAAACAGCTAGTTAAGTATATATTTTATGACACTGTTCATACAAATATCTTAACTAGTTATATAAATATTCAGATATATATGTATCAGCTAGTTATATAAATATTCAGATCTTGATGATTTTTAATTCTGTGAAATGAATTATATCGTCTGCAGATTAATTTCTGTCATAAAATAAGTATCTCGGTCGCTTGACGATTTAACATCCATCGGAAGCTCCTCTAACAAAAAAGCACCGATTTAAAAAAAAATTCAAATTTCTTAATAAATATTTTTATTAATATCTCCTAAAGTTTTGATTCGATTTTAATAAAATTTGAAATGTCTCGACAAAATTCTGCAAAGATAATATATTTTAAATTGCAAAACATTTGGTTGGGTAGTTTTTGCGTTGTTATATGCGGACAGACAGACAGACGGACGGACAGACAGACAGACGGACGGACAGACGGACGGACCGAACGACGACTATAGGTGCTACGTATTTATATAATTACGAACGCACCTAAAAAGTAGTAATTACGACCCCTGATTTGAAGAATAATTAATTTTAATACAAATAAAGAATAATATGTATTTTTTTAAATATCTCTTTCTCATTTAAAATGCTTGACAAATTTTAAAATGATAAAATCAAAATTATTTGACTGACTTTGACAGAAAAATAGGCAAAACATCATTTTCCTGCTTTTATTCATCGATGCCCCCTCATCAGATATAGATTTTGTAGCACTCAACTATCTGGACATTTGAAGCATTTGGCAATCAGTTTTCCCAAACAAGCCGATTAATTCAAGCTTTACAGTATTTCTTTCTTTTTTCATATAAAATTTTGAAAAGTTTCATTAGAAAACTCGGTTTATATTACCTTCTAAATTATGTACTATTCTAAACTATGTAACTAATTATTTTAAACTATGCTTGTTAATATTTTTTCTCAATTCATAAAAAGTGTTTGTGCTTTTCGAAAATCAATCACAAGGAAGGAGGGAGGTAAATATTTTTTACTGGCTACCAGATTTTATCAAATTTGTAAAGTCCTGGAGTCCAACTTCTCTAGAAGCTCTGGCAATTTCCACGGAATGTGAACATGACAACAAATACTTTATATCATAATACTCAACATAAAACATGAATAGTAGGAACATAATTTCAAATTGTTTAAAAGCCTATTTTCAATATGAAGCAAATCTTTTCACTGAATTTTATGTTTTTTTCACTAACTCAAGTTTACTAAAACAAATATCATTTTTAAAAAGATTAAGTTTAAAAAAAGAATTATAAAGCAAAGATAAAACAGTCATACAAAGCTGCGAGGTTTTACTAGTTTCGTTTGCAGCAGGGCTTGAAGTAGCACGCTACCAGTAGCGAAACTACAGTAGCCACTACTTTTTACAGTAGTTTGTAGTGTAGTGCACTAAATTTTGAATAATGTAGTGTAGCGAGTAGCACAATACAAAAAATTGGTAGTTTGTAGTGAGAACCGATGCTACTTTTAATGCTACTTCAGGGGGGGATGTACCATTCTGCAAATCCTGTGTCCGAAACTTGCTTCTTCTGTGCAAAATTTGTTTTGCTCAACGATTTGCGAATCGCAGTGACAATTCTCAGCTGCAGTGTATAGAATTGCATCATATGAAGTAATAGATTTTTCCCATTGACACTTGCTGCTAAAATCATGTATTAACCCACCAAATTCTCCCTGGCAACACTTGTCTTTTTACTCATTATTAAGTCTTCATGTTTTAACGCCGGGTTTCTTATTGTTAGGAACAGGGCTGTGGAGTCGGAGTCACTAAAAAACAGTCCAACTCAGACTCCAGCTTGTTTTTTAGACAGTTTGAAGTGAAATTAAACCAATTCTATGCAATTTTAAATTTATAAACTGAATTATTATTTTATATTTGGACTATATATATACAAGGAAACCCATGTTAAACAGTTCCAATATATTGTCCAGTGTACAGCATGTATGAAAACTGTTTTTAATTGAAATTTCTAGTTTATATTTTAAATATATTTCATTACAAGATGCTATTTTTCACAAAAATATAATAAATTTCACAAAATAACCTTTATTTTTCACAAAATGGGCCCTACGAAAAAAAATCTGCATCGACCCTTGGGTTGATATGCACATCATATGCGTCAAGCTCAAATAGGAATGTAACAGCAGGTTGCAGTGTTGCCAGTTGAGGTTTTTTTTTTATTCCGATTGCTTGATTGCTGCCACTTTTTAAAAAAATAGTAATATTTTGTAACAGCAGGTTGCAGTGTTGCCAGTTGAGGTTTTTTTTTTATTCCGATTGCTTGATTGCTGCCACTTTTTAAAAAAATAGTAATATTTCCTTTATTTAATGAAATAATTTCCTAAATTTAATAAAGCGACTATTACTATTTCAAAACAAATGACAGCAATGAAATAATCTGAATAACAGGAATCAACAGGCAATACTAGAACTTTAGCCCTCCCAGAGTCAGAGTCTGAGTCTGAGTCAGTTCCTTTAAAATTTCAGGAGTCAGAGTCTGAGTCGGTCATTTTTCCCACTGACTCCGCAGCTCTGGTTAGGAATTGCTTTATTTATTTATTTTTATTTAGAGCTGTTTTTCTGTAATTTTCTATACTATAATATCTCTCTTAATTTTGCTACGAAATTTCAATGTGGTGTGTGTATAAACTAATATTTTGGAGACAAACATAAAACATTTTCTTGCATGCTATCTTTTATAATTTTTTGATAACCTCAGTTATTTTGCATTTATTTAATTATATCTCAGCAGACGCAATATAACAAAGGGTCGCTTTATTATTTAATCCGTGTCTTCAGTTTCTAGTGTATGTTAGGGTAGGTTTTTTTTCACTTATTCTAAATTTTCCATATTTTCTTTATTTTTTCTATATAAGTTGTAGCCCCCCCCCCCCCTCCTTTTATAATAATCGTAATGTTTTTTATTTAATATTCTCTTTATTTTAGTCTGAAATAATGGAGTTAAAATACCTTTTCTTTCTTTTAAATGTCTAAGCTAAAACAAATTCATTGTCTCTTTTACTTAAAATCATAATTTTTATATTTCCCCTGTAAGTTATAATTTCACTGGGGTGGTCCTTGTTACCATGGGAAATTTTCAAATGCTCTCGGACACTTGGGCAATAAAAAAATCCATTTCCCAGACAACGTATATTAGCTTGTATTGTCAGGAGTTTTATGACGCCATTTTTGCTGTTTTTTCGTAAACAACTTTAGCGGTGTTGGTCGCCTTAATCTGCTCCGTAGATCTTTCGTGGAAAAAGCAGGACTCGGGCGGCAGATAGTGGCCCGTATTGTTAAAGTTTTATTATTCGTTTTTACGAGCCCAATTATCCCGTTTTATGTAAACAACAGTTCACGTGGGAGGTCGAGGGAAGGAGCAGCAGCCTTTTACCTTCGTGGAAAGGGGAGCGAAAACGGAACAGCTGTACACATGCCATCACCCCTATGCGAAGTAGTTCCACCCGCGAGAGAGAGCGACGACCAATGGTTTTACGTAACGTATTCGCGGGGAATGTTTTTTTCCCTGGTATAGTTTAGCGCGGGAGATTGTAGCCTGGGAGATACGGTATATGAATTTTTTAGGGGAAGGCTGGGGCCTTTCCTCTCTCTCCCCCCCACCCCCCCCCCTGGAGCTTTCCTGGTGGTGGCCAGAGAATTTGAGAGGCATTCGATCGAAAAATGTGTAACTGGAAGGTCCGGTAAAGAAAAAAGGTATCTGGTTCCCCGAGATATAGTCGATGAAGAAATGAAGAGAGTAAAAATATACTTTACTTATAATTGATACTCTCAGCTAAGAGGAAAACTTTGTCTCAGATATGAAGTTTGGAATCACAGATGGTTAAATATATATAAACGTCGAGCAATCGTCTTTAAAAAAAAAAAACCCGGAATAGAGAGCTGGTATCGTCAGCGCTGGTTGATGACGTCCTTTTGTTATGACAGTCACTTAAGACGGGAGGAAGGACCGGTCATTTTTCTACACCACCGAAATCCATTTTTCTACGTCGAGATTCCTGCGTTAAGATTCATCTTTAAGGAAAGAGCATATACTGCTTCCTAGATCCATATTGTGAAATGGAGGAGAAAAGGACCATCTAGATGTTCAGGGTTACCTGAAATTTCTTCAAATAATGCCCAATGTTTATAAAGATAAAACTATCAATCTAGTAATAACATTAATGATTTGTTCCTATAGTGGATACTTCGAGTGTCGAGTCTGCCAAGGAAGTCTCGGTAACTATTTCCTTTCTACTGATAAAAATGTTATTCTTGTGTTATTTCTATGTTTCTACAATGAGAAAATCTTGATATACATACGTGACGGTGTCTTAATTAATATACTTGTTAATTAATTAATAAACTCATATTCATGCTATTGGTTAGTCTCTCATCTGTTTGACTACTTTATGGAAGTTCATTCTTTATTTTACTAAACCTTTACTTAATTTTACTGTTTGAAGTATAATGAGTTTTGTTTAATTATTTAAATAATCAGAGCAAGTAATTATTTAATATTTAATTCTTTTCTAAGATGAATTTACTGAAATTGAAATTCCAAGTAACCTTCTTTTGTTAATAAAAATTTATATAAGTAAAATTTAAATTCTTTACTTGTTTTTGAGGATGTTGTATTATTCTTATTAAAAGAATTAAATTTAATGAAGTAAATTTAAATTCTGGATCTGTTTCTAAAAATGTTTATTAATTTGGTTTTCCTTAAATATTAAATTGCTTCTTTTAAATATTGTGAAGTACTTTTTATTTTCCTCTATAAAGAAAGAGATTTAATAAATAAAATAAATTTAACCTGCTTTTAATTGAAGTAAAAGAATTGTAGATAACTGTAAAAGAAAAATTTTATATTAACTATGTTTAATTCTTAAAGTTTATTTGCTGCATTTAAGGTAATTAAATCACACCAACTTCTTATTAAAAGAAAATTGATCTACCTTATTTTTTTTCTTGGTATGGTACTAACCACTATACAAAATCACTCGCATGGTTCTGGCAAATTGGTACATTGATATGATCATGTTTTGTAACTTTAATTAATTATCTATATCCTTATTTTAATTAACTTCTTTCCCCTTTTTTTTTGTGCCTTTCAAATTCTGGAAGGATTGCAGGACCCTTTTTTATGTTTTTCTTATTCAAAATCTGTTCTATAAAGTTTTAATGAATTTCATTTAATTTACCATAACAATGTTCCAATTCGTCAAACCACTTGTTGGGTATAAGCGGTATGGTGATAAATGAGAATTTTGTTGATACCTTTTGGCAAAGTTATTCATTTACTTAATTAATTTTTTAGTTATCCAAAATTTATTTGGTTTGTTTTGTTTATAGCATCTCTCTGTTTTGATTTTTAATTAGCAATTGTGTAAAATTTATTCCAATTTCTGAAATCAACAAAATTTATTCTTTTGGTTATTTATCACTTTATCAAATACCCCAACAAGAAAATGGTGCCGTGTAGAAACATTCCTGCGGTTACCAAGAATTAAAACTTTTGTTTTTGACTGTAAATTTTGTTTTACATTATATAATTGGAGCAACTGGGTATCGGTTTTTACTTATTATGAAATTGTTTACATATATTTGCCTAGTAAAAGTTTTCTCTATATATTTTTAAATATCTAGTCAACTATAATATTGATATTTTAAAAATTTGTATAATGAAACTGGTGATGTTCTTGTGCTACAGAGTTTTATAATCCCCATTTTTCCCCTTTTCTGCCTTCTATTTTTATTTTTTTGGGAGTTCTGTGTATCTATCTGACTTAATTATGGATAAGGGAGATCCGATTAAGGAGCTGGTAGAGCTCCAGAAAAAAAATTCGTTAGTTGACAACTTGTGCAACATACCACCATTTAATGGAGAGGCTAGCTCAGTCTCATTTACTGACTTTTCAGAGAAACTGGATAGTCTCTCCACCCTTTTTGCTTGGGATGATAGTGAGAAAAAATTTGCCCTCCTTAACCGCTTGAATGGTACTGCGGCAAGATTAGTTAAGCCCCACAAAGATAAAACTAGTGCGGAATTATTAAGTATTTTAAAAAATAAATTTGTCCAAACACCTACTCCTGATGTTGCACTTGCCAAATTCCTCAACTTTAAGCAAACTCCAGGTATGTCAGTGCAAGTTTTTTGATGCTGCATCTGACCTCTCATCAAAGGCACTCGTTATTGATGGAGTAGCTGATGCCATTGTCAACAAAAGCCGTGAAGCCATGCTTCACTCTATGCTTTTAAACAACCTTGCACCTGAGATCAGAAAGGGTGTCATCACCAAAGATCCCAAAACCCCACAGCAAATTTTAACTTTTGCTCTCCTGGAGGAAAGAGCGTGCCGCAGTGTAAATCCTTTTTACACTTTACATGAGGAACCAAACCCCCTTTTATATCAACAAAATTTCCCGCAGAATCTAGCTTGTGCAGCTACTCAGCCAACTAGGGACAACAATGCAGAAATAGAAACTCTTAGAATACAGATTGAGGCTCTAAATTCCAAACTTGACAACCTAATAAGTGATAAAAGCAGAGAGAGAGAGGTGCAGAGCCAGGAAAGAGTGCCCAGTAGAAGTATTACTTGTTTTTATTGTTCCCAACCCGGTCATTATGCTAGAGACTGCCCCCAGTATGTGTATAATTTTAATAGGAGCAGAGGCAATAATTTTAGGAGCAGGGGAGGATATGACAATAGTTACCGGGGAAGTTACAACAGGAGAGGAAACTTCAGGGGAAACAGAGGAAATAATTACAACAGCAACAGAAGTGGTAGGAACAGAGTACAAAATTATGCGGAGGGTCAGCAAGCAAATGATGCAACTAATAATCCCACTGTTACTGAGAATTTTGATTTAAACGGGGATCGGCTGAATCAGAGGTAGTCGAACTGATTCCAAAAAAGGCCAACGACCCACCTGCGGTATATAGTGTTTTTTCTCCGCAGTCTTATAACTTGCCAACTGCCAGTATACTTATAGGTAATACTAACATAACTGCCCTCTGTGACTCAGGTTCTGCGATTAATCTTTTAAGCAGTGTAATTTTGAACTCACTCACAGACTATAATGTGCAACAATGTTATACGCCTATTCTGACAGTAACTGGAGAACAAGTTCCTCTTACTGAAAAAGTAGTTATGAATTTTAAATTCCATAACACCCAATGCCAAACTGTTTTTTTTGTAGTGCAGGGCAAGTTGGCGAAGGAATTTGATGCCATTCTAGGTATGCCCTTTTTGAAACAATACAATGCAATCATTGATTGTGCCACAAATACTGTTTCTCTTCAAGCTTCGGAGCAAACACTATGTAAACAAATCCCGCTTACCCCTCCTTGTACCAAAAACAGTAATGTGTGTTTAGAAGAAACAAAGGTAAACAAACAAGGTAAGAGTAGTGACCCACGCATGCAATGTTATGAATTACCTGTATATAATAATCCTATTAATGTGTATAATTGTGCTAATTGTAAATGTATGTGTAATGTAAATAATAACAATTCTAGTGTAAATACTTGCAAAAATAACTATCCCATAGATCATAAAGTTGAAACTGAGGCTAAATTGATAGCAAAAAGTAGTACCCCTGACTATTCGAAAGATATTGAAATAAGAAACTGTGCAGAGAAAATTAAATTAGGGAATAGTAGGGAGATAAGGAAGGTTCATCACAGTCAGAATAGTAGTGACGAAGAAAATAATGTTGATAAAAGGTGTAACAGAGTATGTGATGAAAGTAATAGTGATTGCCAGGTTTTTATGATGGAAGAATTACCGGGTGGTACTACTGTTGATAAAATTGCTTCGGGAAATAGTAAACATTGTGAGGAAAATTTTCAAAATTTTGAACAATGTATTTCTCAAATCAAATCAGAATTTTATAGTGTAAATAATGTAAATGCAAATATTGGGGAGCAGTTTAGTGATAATTCTGAAAATTCTGAAATGGGTAGTTATGAATTTACTGAAAATGAGGAAATGCAAGCAAATAATATTAGTGAAAATACAGGTAAACATGATGTTGAGAAAAAGGCGTGTAATATCAGTATGGCATCTTTGTGCAATAAACTTGAAATCCCAGCCCAGTCTAAAATTTTAGCTAAAGTCAGATGTACGAAGGAAAATTTCAATGACAAGGATAGTATTTTAATGTTAGAGCCCTTTGCTAAGAATTTACATGCAGGCCTCTTAATTTCTAGATCCATTTGTACCCAAGAACATGGCCTATTCCTATCCTTTGCTAACTTTTCTGATAACAATATAGTATTAAATAAGGGTACTTTAGTAGCAAAAGTTCAAAAATGTATTGATAATTCTAACGTAACCCCAGATAATTGTAATTTAGCCTGTAATATCAATACTCCCCCTCCAATTGCAGATTTTGACCATGCCGACCTCAGTTGGAGTTCCAAAATTAATTTAGACCACTTAGAACCGCCCTTAAAATTAAAAATGCAAGAATTTTTACAAGAAAATAAAGATGTTTTTGCTGCGTCTGTCTTAGACTTACCCGGCTGTGACACCATACCCCATTCAATTAATCTAACTTCAGAAAAACCGGTTAAATGTAAAGCATATAGAGTCCCCCATAACTTACGACAGGAAATGGAAGATCAATTAAATATTTTACTACAGGCCAATATAATTTCCCCGTCTATTTCAGAATTTGCTTCGCCGGTCATTCTTGTAAAAAAATCAGACGGATCTTACAGACTGGCTGTTGACTTTAGAAAATTAAATAAAAATCTAATGAAAGATGCCTACCCCATACCAAACATCACAGACTCAGTTGACGCCTTATCAGGCTCAATTTTTTTTTCCACATTAGACTTAACTAGTGGGTTTTTTCAACAAACTATCCGTCCCGAGGATAAATATAAAACAGCTATTATTACTCACAAAGGGTTATTTGAGTGGAATCGAAACTGTTTCGGACTTTCGAATTCGGGAAACAGTTTTCAACGACTTATGTCTGCAATTTTTGGTGATCTAGGAAATTTGGGAATTTTAGTATACATCGACGATATAGTAATAGCTTCTAAAGATGTCGAATCCCATATAAATAAACTTAAGCTTGTTTTTGAAAGACTTCGGCAACACAAGCTTAAACTCAAACCCAGTAAGTGTACATTTTTATCCGACAAGATCCAATACTTGGGCTTTGAAATCCAAAAAGGACGAGTGTCACCAATCAACAAAAATATTGAAGTGATAAGGAAATTCCAACCTCCTAACACCCGAAAGGCTGTCAGATCCTTCATCGGTGCACTCTCCTTCTATAGGCGATTTTTGCCAGATTTTTCTAAAAGAGCAAGAAATCTGATCAACCTCACTAAAGATACGGGTCGATTCACTTGGAACCAAGCAGCACAGGAGGAATTTGAGGATTTAAAATCTGCACTAATATCCAAACCTTGTCTTGCCCTTCCTAATTTTGATAAGGAGTTTTACCTTTATACTGATGCGAGTGGCGAAGCACTCGGGGCAGTACTATCACAACTGGATGAAAATGAGATGCTCCACCCTGTCGCATTTGCTAGCAGAAAGCTCAAAGACGCTGAGACGAGATACTCTGCCACTGAGAGAGAGTTATTGGCATTAGTATGGGCCACTGCACACTTCAAGTGCTACCTTGCCAATACTCATTTTTATATATACACTGATCATGCGCCTCTTACGTACATGCTCAAAATTCAGGATCCCACATCACGTATGGCTAAGTGGATCTGTACACTTTCTGATTTTACATTTACCATCAGATATATTAAGGGAAAATGTAATAGCGTTGCAGACTTTCTTTCGAGGTTCACCACAGATAGCAAACCGGATAATGTCACCAATTGCAACTTTTCTATACAAGTAGCGAAGGAGACAACTTTTATGCCACATTCCAACCTTTTAGAAAAGATAGGTGAATTACAGAAAACAGATAAAAAGTGCTGTGAAATTGCTCGCAAAATTAGTGAAAATCTCGAGGTTGCACCCAAGTATTTGAGATTTTTCTTTAGGGATGATCTTCTTGTATGCGAGGATACAAGGGGGTCACCCCTATTGAATAATCCTATCAAACTTGTGGTGCCGAAGAAAATGGTTGAGCAAGTGTTTGCACTAACCCACGAATCCCTAGCTGCTTGTCACCAAGCTTTCCAAAAGACAATAGACCGCATTCGTGAGCACTTTTATTGGCCAGGAATGTCGGCAGATGTCAAGCACCTAGTGGAGTCGTGCGTTAGCTGTCAAGAAAAAAGAGTGCACAAAGCAAATCAACTTGCACCCCTCCAACGTGTACCCACACCTCATTTCCCTATGAATAAAGTGAACCTCGATGTTATAGGGCCTCTTCCTGTTACCTTTTCGGGTAACAAATTTATAATTACATACATTGATGCATTTTCAAAGTGGCCTGAAGCTTATGCGGTATCCTCAATCACATCTGATGTGGTAGCCGATACTCTCGCAGACTTCATTTCACGTTATGGAGCTCCATGTTATATCTCAACCGACAGAGGACCCAATTTAATTTCTGCAGCTATCGAGCATGTGTACAAAATGTTTGGAATAAAACATCCCAAAACCACGGCATATCATCCAGCCGGAAATGCTCAGATAGAACGCCAGAACAGGACTCTAAAAAACGCCCTGTGCCATATTGTGAATGAGAATCAATCAGACTGGGACACCAAGCTTAAATTTGCACTTTTAGCCATGCGCACGGCTGTGCACTCATCTACCAAACTAACTCCAGCAGCTGTTATGTATGGCAGAAACCTTAACCTACCCTATAATTTATTTTCTCAACCCCCCCAGTTTAGTTATAATGATGCCCCCTCTTTTTGTGAACTTTTGATACCAGCTCTGCAAAAGGTGTACGCTGAAGTGCACAATCATTTAATAAAAGTATCAGAGAATCAAGAAAAGTATAGAGAAAAGACAGCTGTTGACAAGAAACTAAAAGTTGGTGATCTGGTTTGGCTTTTCACTCCAGCAATTGCACCTGGTACAACAAAAAAATTAAGTAAGTTGAATAATGGCCCTTTCACTATCTTGGAAAAATTAAATGAGGTAAATTTTAAAATCGCCCTTGTTGCAAATCCCAAAAACGTTCAAGTTGTCCATGTGGATCGCCTCTCTGCCTTTAAAAACAGACTCCCGATTTGGTCCGACGACCCACAACAACAACAGAGTGTCCCAGATTCGATTGACGATCCACCTATCGATGTGCAGCAATCGATTCCCATGCAGAGCAATTCGCTCAGCGCAGACGCCGTCGCGATTGCTGTGTTATACCAAGTTCTGACACTCAAGAGAGTAACCCTGGTATGATTACTCAAAATGGATTCAGCACTCACTGAAGCCAAGCGAATTCAGCTAGCGATCCAGCCGAGATCGACCCCCCTCCTCCTCACTCAAACAAAACTCCGGAGGTTGAAAATTCAGCTGATAACCATCAGCAGAAAAGTGAATCAGCGGAGGAAGCTCTATCGGAGGAAAATAATGAATCGGAAAGGGAAGTACAGGAGTGTGAAATAGCAGCAACGACCAGCGAAGCTAGCGTTGCCGAAAATTCGATTAACAAACCGAATAAGTCGAAATCATTGAATCGACCGCAGCCGACTTCGCAGGACGCTTACGGGCTACGTGAAAGACGAACTCGCCCTATTTATAAAATTTAGTTTCCTTATATTCTTTTATCTATGTGTATTTATAGTTTTATTTCGTAATATTTATATGTGTTTATGTGTTGCAATGTATTTTATAGTAATTTTATATATTTTTCATCGTATATATTAGTGTTTTCTGACCCAAACATGGTTTGTTTTGGTTCACTTAGCGAAAATCGGAAACCCGATTTCGTGTTTTTTATACACCCTGTGTCGTGTATACATACATTTTTTAGTGGTATTTAGCTACTTATATTAGTAAATACCCCTCCGCACACCTTTTTGTGCAGTTTTCTCTTCAAATTTAAGAGGTATTCTGGGTACTTTGAAAATGTCCGATTTTTTTTTTTTTTTTTTTCCTCCTTGTTTTAACAGCAAGTGTTAGGCTGGGTCGGCTGGCACTTTTCATCGTATGTACGCAAGTACGATATTATAGATTCCTAATTATGTATATAAATTTTTTTTTCATGTGTTTTTATACCACTTTTAGTCTAGGAATGTAGTTTGGCATATTATAGTTTTTATTTTGATACTTAGGTGTGACATACCAATTTACCCCTTTGGTCTCATTCATGAAATTCCTTTTTGTTTTTCTTCTAGTGCAATGTCAGCAGAGTAGTATTTTATCTAATCCTAGTGGGTAGTGATTTTTTTTTGTAAATTTTTTTTTCTTCTTCCTGAAAATTCTACCTTTTAAAATTTGTAATTATCTTAAATTTACTTTCTGCTTCTAAATTGTGTTTTTTTTTTTGTATGTTTGTCTTCAAAATTAGTAATTATATATACTCTATATACATAAGCCTTTTTATTTCTATGGGAATTATGACCTTGTTTTGTTGTGACTATGTGTTATGAGTCACATCTGTTTTTATTTGGTTTTGGGTAGGTAAATTGGGTAGTCTGATGATACTGCATCATCACTGTCTGGGTTTTCTTTGGAAAACAATGTTTCCAGTAAAAAAAAAAAAAAAAAAAAAAAAATTCTAGGCTGGTTCAGTATACGTGTGGGTAGCACAAGAACATAACTACTTTTCCCCTGCACAGTGTTTTCTTGTTGTAACTGCATTTATATACATCTATTCTACACCCCAAACACCACTTTTACAGACTTTAACTTTATCACGGGGTTCATTTTGCATTTGTTATCCTATTTTAAACTTTGGTATATTGTTACTCGATTACTTTGATGAAATGCGTTGTGTCATAAATCCGTTACATGTGTAAATACCCAGTTGCTTATTTTTTTTTTTGTTATTGTATGTGCCAGTAGTACTGATATAGGTAAATGTATGTTGTAATTTGATTTTGTTTTCACATCAAACTGACCAATTTATCATGATTTTATGCAAATGTTGTATATATTATTATGAGTAATGTATTGTTTTTCAGTTGGCAGTCTCGACACTCTTGCAATCTTTTTCCAAAATTCAAAAAAAAAAAAAAAAAACTTGTAAATAATTTAGTTTGTTTTTTGGCAAAATTTTGGTCGTATAGGTAGATAGATTAACGTATTGTAAATAGAACCTGCTAGGAGTTGCAACATACAGTAACAGTCGTGGAATTCGGAACATGCACAGGTATGTTTATAGGTGGGATTCGGTATCAGGAGTTAGAAATGGTTATGCAGCGAAGGTGTCCTATGTAGAAACAAAGTGCAGTTTTCCCCGCCTTAGAAGGCAGTACTCCTTAGGTGTCGTGTTACCCCCTTGTGGTTTTCCCAGTTCTAGTCGTCAGGTATTTCAGCAGTTACTTGGGAGTGGTTCATGGTGGGCAGCTCTTAGTGTACATTCCGGAGTGTATATCTGACAGCGGCGACTTCACTCTATAATTCATGATTGTTCTTCGGACCGATGTCTGACCTGCTCGAACGGTTAAATCTTATATTGTGGAATCTCCAGCGTACTGTGAACTACCTCTCAGCCTGGTAACCCTTGCAAAAAATTTTTTTTCTGTTTCGGTCTGCACGTTTCAAAAAATTAGATTTTTTTTTATCAAAAAAATTTTATTTTTTTGCGGTAAAGGGAGAGTCATGTTAGGGTAGGTTTTTTTTCACTTATTCTAAATTTTCCATATTTTCTTTATTTTTTCTATATAAGTTGTAGCCCCCCCCCCCTCCTTTTATAATAATCGTAATGTTTTTTATTTAATATTCTCTTTATTTTAGTCTGAAATAATGGAGTTAAAATACCTTTTCTTTCTTTTAAATGTCTAAGCTAAAACAAATTCATTGTCTCTTTTACTTAAAATCATAATTTTTATATTTCCCCTGTAAGTTATAATTTCACTGGGGTGGTCCTTGTTACCATGGGAAATTTTCAAATGCTCTCGGACAATTGGGCAATAAAAAAATCCATTTCCCAGACAACGTATATTAGCTTGTATTGTCAGGAGTTTTATGACGCCATTTTTGCTGTTTTTTCGTAAACAACTTTAGCGGTGTTGGTCGCCTTAATCTGCTCCGTAGATCTTTCGTGGAAAAAGCAGGACTCGGGCGGCAGATAGTGGCCCGTATTGTTAAAGTTTTATTATTCGTTTTTACGAGCCCAATTATCCCGTTTTATGTAAACAACAGTTCACGTGGGAGGTCGAGGGAAGGAGCAGCAGCCTTTTACCTTCGTGGAAAGGGGAGCGAAAACGGAACAGCTGTACACATGCCATCACCCCTATGCGAAGTAGTTCCACCCGCGAGAGAGAGCGACGACCAATGGTTTTACGTAACGTATTCGCGGGGAATGTTTTTTTCCCTGGTATAGTTTAGCGCGGGAGATTGTAGCCTGGGAGATACGGTATATGAGTTTTTTAGGGGAAGGCTGGGGCCTTTCCTCTCTCTCCCCCCCCCCCCCCCCTGGAGTTTTCCTGGTGGTGGCCAGAGAATTTGAGAGGCATTCGATCGAAAAATGTGTAACTGGAAGGTCCGGTAAAGAAAAAAGGTATCTGGTTCCCCGAGATATAGTCGATGAAGAAATGAAGAGAGTAAAAATATACTTTACTTATAATTGATACTCTCAGCTAAGAGGAAAACTTTGTCTCAGATATGAAGTTTGGAATCACAGATGGTTAAATATATATAAACGTCGAGCAATCGTCTTTAAAAAAAAAAACCCGGAATAGAGAGCTGGTATCGTCAGCGCTGGTTGATGACGTCCTTTTGTTATGACAGTCACTTAAGACGGGAGGAAGGACCGGTCATTTTTCTACACCACCGAAATCCATTTTTCTACGTCGAGATTCCTGCGTTAAGATTCATCTTTAAGGAAAGAGCATATACTGCTTCCTAGATCCATATTGTGAAATGGAGGAGAAAAGGACCATCTAGATGTCCAGGGTTACCTGAAATTTCTTCAAATAATGCCCAATGTTTATAAAGATAAAACTATCAATCTAGTAATAACATTAATGATTTGTTCCTATAGTGGATACTTCGAGTGTCGAGTCTGCCAAGGAAGTCTCGGTAACTATTTCCTTTCTACTGATAAAAATGTTATTCTTGTGTTATTTCTATGTTTCTACAATGAGAAAATCTTGATATACATACGTGACGGTGTCTTAATTAATATACTTGTTAATTAATTAATAAACTCATATTCATGCTATTGGTTAGTCTCTCATCTGTTTGACTACTTTATGGAAGTTCATTCTTTATTTTACTAAACCTTTACTTAATTTTACTGTTTGAAGTATAATGAGTTTTGTTTAATTATTTAAATAATCAGAGCAAGTAATTATTTAATATTTAATTCTTTTCTAAGATGAATTTACTGAAATTGAAATTCCAAGTAACCTTCTTTTGTTAATAAAAATTTATATAAGTAAAATTTAAATTCTTTACTTGTTTTTGAGGATGTTGTATTATTCTTATTAAAAGAATTAAATTTAATGAAGTAAATTTAAATTCTGGATCTGTTTCTAAAAATGTTTATTAATTTGGTTTTCCTTAAATATTAAATTGCTTCTTTTAAATATTGTGAAGTACTTTTTATTTTCCTCTATAAAGAAAGAGATTTAATAAATAAAATAAATTTAACCTGCTTTTAATTGAAGTAAAAGAATTGTAGATAACTGTAAAAGAAAAATTTTATATTAACTATGTTTAATTCTTAAAGTTTATTTGCTGCATTTAAGGTAATTAAATCACACCAACTTCTTATTAAAAGAAAATTGATCTACCTTATTTTTTTTCTTGGTATGGTACTAACCACTATACAAAATCACTCGCATGGTTCTGGCAAATTGGTACATTGATATAATCATGTTTTGTAACTTTAATTAATTATCTATATCCTTATTTTAATTAACTTCTTTCCCCTTTTTTTTTTTGTGCCTTTCAAATTCTGGAAGGATTGCAGGACCCTTTTTTATGTTTTTCTTATTCAAAATCTGTTCTATAAAGTTTTAATGAATTTCATTTAATTTACCATAACAATGTTCCAATTCGTCAAACCACTTGTTGGGTATAAGCGGTATGGTGATAAATGAGAATTTTGTTGATACCTTTTGGCAAAGTTATTCATTTACTTAATTAATTTTTTAGTTATCCAAAATTTATTTGGTTTGTTTTGTTTATAGCATCTCTCTGTTTTGATTTTTAATTAGCAATTGTGTAAAATTTATTCCAATTTCTGAAATCAACAAAATTCATTCTTTTGGTTATTTATCACTTTATCAAATACCCCAACATGTAAATACGCCCTTTAACAAAATCTGAAAGTAGCGAAGTAGTGACTGCTATTGAAAAGTAGTTTGTAGTCACTACTTTTTAAAACAAGCAGTTGTAGTTAACTACATTGTAAATAAAGTAGTTGTAGTTGTAGTTCACTACAACTACTTTATTAAAAGTAGTACAACTACTTTATTAAAAGTAGTTTTTCCGACCCCTGGTTTGGAGTATATACTCATTCAGATGGAAATTGAAATACTCATTGAAACTGAGTATGTCCCAATTTCATTAAATGCATTTAAAATTACTAATGCCTTAAGCAATATTTGGATTTTGCATTTCTAAAAAACAACATGTTTTACCAACCATTTTTCATATTTATTTTTGCTATCAAAGTACAAAAGGTTAGGGTGCTTCTTTGTATCATAAAGACAAAGAGTAGTAATTGATATAATGTTGCTGTATCTTTGAGATTTTATAAGATGTACTCAGTCACTTGTTCTTATTCTGATAGAAAAGATAAATAATTGCCAATTGACAACTTATAAAAATAGTTCTTCCTTCTAACTAGGGTTGCTAGTTTTAACTCTGAAAAAAAAAAGAAAGATAGTTTGTTTCTATTTTATCCAATTACCGTCATTTTCCACATCTTACTGAATGTGCCAATGTCTTCTTTAAAGAATTTTCCTTAAAAACAAATCATTAATTAATAGTTATAATTGTTATTTTCTAACTGTATTTGTATTACAATATTCTAATAATGCAGGGTTCCCAGCATCATGAAAAGTCATGGAATTTCAAACTTTCAAAATAGTCAGGGAAATTTTAAAATATATAGAAAAGGTCAGGTCAGGGAATTTACAAATCTGATTGATTCTGAGATCTAAGAGAAATTACGTAAATCTGCAGGGATTCAATTGTATTTAGGGAACACTCCTTAAATCTAAGAAATAATTCGAAAAGTAGAATAACTCTCTTAAAATTATGGAAATGGGAGCATTTTTAAGCCACTTTTTATTAGTTCTAGAGTACTAGAAGAACTATGAAATGATACATTTATTGAAAAGAGTGATCCTAATAATAGATGAATAAAACATTGTTTAAGTTTATTTTATTAAGAAGAATTATTCATTCTTTCACATTGCTTTGCATTAGAAGTATGACATCCGGAAGAAACTTGGAAATATGCCAGGGTTTCAACACCTGTTTAAAATGCATTGCAGTGCATCCTTTATTATCACTAGTATCTTTCTTGTCTGTGGGAAAGGGGGTTCTGTCTATTCTCTCAGTCGTCAAGGTGACTGTCCCAAGACTGACGGATAATGGAGACTCCACTGTACTTACGAATGAAAGTGACTTTGTGAATGTGCAGAGCAGAACCTCAGCATGAGCAGATTTCTAATGAAAAATAGATATATGTATCTCTAATGTTAATTTTCATATGAAGAGCAATTATGACTCATATACAAATGAAGGCTTAAAATTTGCAACCTCAAGCTATAAATACAAGAAATAAAAACAAAAAGAATAAAAACAGAAGATAATATTCTTTTCACATTAGATCTCTAAATAAAATAAGCAATCCAATTAAAAAATATCGTACTGTTTATTTTGTCGCAAATAAAAATCAAACCAAAAGAAAATTGTTGGTTCCCTTTCCTATTGATGTCACATCGACAAGTCCTCACTGTCAATATCAGAGAAATAAATCTGCATGTATGATAAATCTTTTAAAATAACTTTAAAATGACTTGAAATGGAATAAGTAATAAAAGTTCTTTTTATTTTTTCTATACGTGAATAAATAAAATTTCCAGTTTCTGAAAGAATGGGCCTGAAGTCTGGTATAAAAATGAAGCATGTGTCGTGCTCAGGCTAAACTTGTCTTATTTCTAATGTATACCAAGAAAGTCTGTAATTAGTTTCTATAAAAAGAAATAAAAAAACAGAAAAAAGAGAAAATGTTTAGATAAATAACTGTGGTGCCATCTATTGGTATTACAATGCAGTTAAATGTTTACATTTGAGAAAAATAATAATATTTTAACTTCAAAAATTTCTTTATTTGTAAATTTCTTAAGAAAAAAAAAATTTGGAATTGCTGCTTTTTAGATCTGAAAACTGAATTCTTTCGGAAATGTCCTGTTGTCTGTATCTGTGTAAAGAGAGTTAATGTGAGTCTGGTTATAAAAAGAAAGGTTTTAATTTCTTTTAATTATTGCTAACTTCACATTTTAATGATATGAATCTTTTTTTCTGTGCCTATAAGTTGTTTACCACCAAGTTTCTATCTAGTTTATATATGAATAAAGTAGATTGTTGTAATTGGTGAATAAAGAAGATTGTTAGTAAATTGTTCTGCATGAAAAATAAATACATCTCTAATGTATCTTTTGCAGCAAAAATTAATATAAGACTTGGAAAAACAGAATATTATTATTTTTTCATTAAAACAGCATTGTGATGAAAAATTATGTGGCATTCTGATTTTGAAAATTTCTCTTTAGGAGAATTCCTGATTAGCAACAGATTAGTTGAAATTTCAAGAAATTATGACATTAAATACTTGCAAGAAAAAAGCAATATATTTAAAGTGTTAAATTGGAATTTCCTTTTGGTGCATGTCATAGACATGAGCTTCCGGAAATTAGAATGTTTAACAAATTTTATAATTACATAAAATTAATATATAATTAAAGTATCTCTTTTCTTTATCATTTGATCATTGTGTTCATTATAAAGTAATTAAATCTGTAAATATATATACATACATATATATGTTACGTCTAAAGCAAGAATGAAGATAAACCTAGGTTTAACCGGTTAAAATGGGGGTTATCAAGGCTTCGCGGCTAAAGTTTGAAATTTTTCCAATGCTTCCACCTTTAACCAGCTGAAACTGGGTCTAACCAATCCTAGTCGGTTAAAGCCCGAAGTTAAGTTATATCTGTTTGATTGGTTAAACCCAGTTTTAGCCAGTTAAAGGTGGAAGCATCGGGAACTTTTCGGCTTTAACCAGTTAAACCAAGGTTTACCTTTAATTCTTGCTTTAGCCATAACATATATACAAAATAATTTTATTTATTTTTAAATTAAAAAAATATTTCAGTTCTAGATATTCAAAAATTCAGTCCTAAGTTTCTAAATATTTCAGTTGATTTGTCTTTGCATTTTTAATTACTGAAAATCAGTAATATATTTAGTTATTATATTCATTTGTTTATTTTTAGATTTAAGAATTAATGAGAAGCTAAAATCAAGTACATGTTATCCCTTTGACATCTTGCAACATTTTAACAAGCTACAATGGTTAAAGGAAAATCCAAAAAGAGCAGAAGCGAAAAAAGAAAGGAACCGGAAAGAAAGAGCGCAAGAAATCTAAGAGGAACAAAAAAAGGAACAGAAAAGCCCAAAAATATACTTGATATTGATGATTCTGAAATGAATGAACTCTTGACTGAGTTTGTTGAAGAAGAAAAAAAGAAAGCCATTGTTAAAATTGATGAGAATGAAGATGAACTTGATTCTTTGGTAGAAGAATTTGCAACAGCTGAAGCAGATTGTGAAGATGAACAAACAAAATCTAATGTTAAAGTTATACTTTCATCTGATGATGAAATTGATGACCTCTTAGATGGCTTTGAAGAGGAAGATCTAAAATAGCCAAGAGCTGGAAGAATTTTTGATTTTATTTTGTTTCTTTCATCGCCAGTAGTAAACGTACAATTGTGATTTTTTGGAAATCGCAACTCATCTTATGTGCTCAGTTATTAGCCATTCTTGTTTATGATCAAATTAAGCAAGAAGAACAAAATGTCTTCCAAGAACTCCCTGTGCTGCAGAAATTTTTTTAATTAATGAGATGAATTCTAAACTAATCATTAAATCAGTTAATTTTAATCAATAGTTTATCTTAGTAATAAATAGATAATTATGGTTTTATTTTATTATTTTGTTTTATTTTCTTTTTAAACTTCAAATTCTTTTAAGATACGTTCAATTATCAAATGAAGCTAGCATATCATGTTATTAGATAATTTACTTTATCTAATAAATGAATCACCTGAACATTTAAGTGTTTTTACAAATTTGTATCTAATCAAATACAGCATCAAAAGAACAGTTTTTATCATCAGCTTTCCATTCGCTGCATTTTTAAATGAAATGGATGAATTTGAAAACCATGGGCAGCTTTGAATCATTTGAATGAATTATCAAATAGAATTTAATTCATTTTTTTTTTCCTTTCTTCACCAGTAATAAACTGACAATCATGACTTGTTTTGGTAAAATTTATAGCAGCAAGGATAATAGTTTCTCGCACCAACTTTCCATATTGTGGAAAATGTAATACATATGAAATTGTATTTTTATAATTCATACTACAACTTTAATTGTTGAAATGCTTTAATGTTTTTAAATAAATAGGTTTTATATTAGAAAAATCTGGTGTTGTAGTCCCATTTTCTTGAAACATCTATACACGCGACTTGCATTCAGTCACTATTTAGAGATAATTATCATGATAATTAACTCTTTTGTACATTAGGTTGTATTGTAAAGTAACACTCTGAGAACTACGGATATTTTATCTTTAGTGCTTTATTTGTTTTATTTAATAGATTTTTTTCTCACTAACAGTACTAAAAAATATTTTTATATGAAAAATATCAATTATGTATTCAAATAAAGTTTTGAAATTTATTAAAACTGGTATTTTCATAGCTGCATGCTAGAGGTTATTAAACAAACAAATCACTAAAGATTTCACTATATGCATTAATAACTTTTATTAAAAAATTAAATCTTTATTAACTGTGTGCTAGTCCTATGTACAACGCGTATATACTATCAAATTTAGAAAAGTAAAACAAGAATAATGTATACTATTAAATTTAGAAAAGTAAAACAACTGTTTAATTACAATAGCAAGTTATACAACTAGAAGGCTTCTTTATTTTGATTATTTCAGTGTAAGGCATAGTTAGGTTGCATATTATATGTCAAACTTGTTGTTTTGTTGTGTGTGTGTATAAAGTTTTAAATTTGTTATAGAATATTAGCCGGAAACAAATGACGAGCTATTTATATGATTTAAGTGCAATTAGGTTAATCTTCTGTAATCAGGCTGCATGTGATAGAGATACTTTTTTTTTTTTTTTAATCATGCTTGAAAATTATTTTTAAAACCATAAAAAGTCCATAAATTAAGATAACAATTTTCAAACAAACTAATTGCATTTGAAAACACATTTTTTTTTTTTCTCTTTTTGACAGTAAAAAAATTGAAATTGTGTAATGTTTAGACGTTAATAAATTTACAAAAAAGCAAAATTGATTGCTTACGTCATTGCCACCGGCAATATCACACCAGAGTTACGCATGCACATGTTTTTGCTTTATAATAGAGATCAGGACTGTCCAACATGGCGGCCTTTGAAGGTTTTCTTGGTGTCATTTTAAAGGTTTCCAGTTACTGCCTTTTTAAAAAATAAAATTCCATTTCAAAGGATATTTTCTTAAAACTCATTAATAAATTATGTTTGTAGTTTTTTTTTTTTTTTTTTTTTTTTTTAAACTTCTGAAAATATATTTCATGCATTTAAAACCAAAAATATATTTTAAAAATTTAGCCATGCATATTTTTATGATTTGCAATTATTCTTTATAAAATTTTGCATAGTGTAAGTGTGATGGTTACAATTGGTAATAATCAGCAATAACATTTTAATGTGTTAAGAAGTAAAGTTTAGAAAAATAAGCGTTTCTCTCCCCCCACCCCCACCCCTCTTTCAGCTTCTTTTTTTTTTTTCCTTTGTTACACTTGCCCATTGACTCTTTTATAGGAGGAGTAAAGGAGGATAATTTTTCCCTCCCAGACCTTTGCAAATTTAAGTAAGGTTTTCTCATTTTGTTTAGAAAAATCAATAAAACTCTGCAAAATGATTTTTGTCAATGAAAGCTCTTCTATTCCATCTGTCTGGAAAAACCCATGAATTGGTCATGCCTGTCTTTGTTTTTGTATTTTTTATAACGCTAAATTCACGCCTCCAAAATAAGTCAAGGAGTATTTTCTTTCATGTCCTAAAAACCTAGCAATGTTTCTGATTTCCATGTTTTTTTATTATAGTCAAGATTCAAGTTTCTATCACTTTTCCAAACAAAAATTTTTGAGATAGACCTCTCGCAGAAAAATTTAAATGTATAGTTTGAAATTTACTATAATTAAGGTTTTTTCTGAAAATTGTTTTTACATGAAGCTGCTGAATCACAGAGGGACCTTACATCTACAACTGTGAGATGCATGTATATTGCTACTAATACTGTGAGATAATTTTATTGCATGTTTTGAGCCATGTAGCCCCTTCATTTTTTGCCAGGAAGGTACAATGCACCCCTGCTTACTGAAAGGTTGGACAAGCCTGATGTAGATAAATAAACCTCTTATGAAGTTCGATAACACTTGTGAAATGTAACAATACATGGCAAGACCATTTCCTTTGCAAATATTTAGTTTGGAAATTCACCTTAGACAAAGGATCAGGGTCTATAAGCTGTGTTTTTGGCCCATGAAATAGACTAAAACTCAATTTTGTTATACTGACTTAATTATTTCACTTTTTAATATTAGAAGGTTTATCCTGTACGATTTCAACAATATTTTTTGCAATTTGTTCGGATTTATATGACTTGCACAAGCTCAAAGTTCGTATTATTCGTAGTTTTTGATGAAAAGTATGCAATTTCTCCTCAATTATTTATAGGAGCGCAATCCTGCAACACTTTCTGTTTTACATATATTATAAAATACATCAAAATGTACACTATATGTAAAAATAAAAGTGTTGCAAGGCTGCGCTTATACTAAAATATTTAAAAATATATTTAAAAACGAGGTAAAATTAGGAGAAATTGCGTATTTTTCATGAAAAACTACAAATAATACAAACTTTGAGCTTGTGTAAGTCATATAAAAATGAACAAAATGCAAAAAATATTGTTGAAATCGTACAGGATAAACCTTCTAATATTAAAAAGTGAAATAATTAAGTCAGTATGACAAAATCAAATTTTAGTTATATTTCCTGGGCCAAAAACACAGCTTATGGACCCTGATCCTTTCTTTTCGGTCTGCAGGAAAGGATATTTTCTCAAAAAATTTGCACTCTTGAATCTAAATGAGAATGTGACCAAAAATGGTGTTTTACTTTCTATTTTGTATTAATGTATCCACAAACTAAATTATCGCCAAAAACTATTTAATATCTCAATAAATATTTTTTGCTTGTAAACCTCATATAAGATTTTTTTTTTTTTTTTGTAATAAATGTAAGATTTTTAAAAAATTCAACATCTTTTAAAAATTTAACACCTTTTTATATTCAACAAATTTTTGTATCCATTTATCAATAATTTATGCATGAAAAGGTTATGTAATAATGATAATTTAATCAGAAATGCTTTTATTAATTTTAGTCAGCATGAAAGGAGGTTTTCTCAAAAAATTTGCACTCTTGAATCTAAACAAGAATATGACCAAAAATGATATTTTACTTTCTACTTTGTATTAATATATCCAAACCTAAATTATCAACAAAAACTATTTAATATCTCATAATAATAATTTTTTATTGCTTGTAAACCGCATAACGAGTTTCTTTTTTGTAATAAATGTAAGATTTTTAAAATTCCAACACATTTTTTTTTATATTTAACATATTTTTTATATTCCATTTATGAATAATTTATGCATGAGAAGGTTATGTAATAATGATAATTTAATCAGAAATGCTTTTATTGATTACAGATTTAGCAATAAATTTCCAGACCAAACAAAGATAATTTTATTTGTTTGCATTTTAATAAATTCGCAAAAAAACTTATTTTTTTAAACTTTTGTCTCAAAATTTAAAAACATGCTTATGTGATAATTTGATAATCTTAATTTTATTATTACAAGATAATTTATTCTAAGCGGATAGATATCAGTTTGTTTTTATTTGGCAAGTCATATTTTCTCTGACTTTATAGTCAAACCTGGGTAACTTCATATTTCTTTATATATTTTATCGCAGTTTGTTAGTGGTGATAATTACAAAAATATAAATTTAAGCCTGTTGTAGAGATTCAAATAAATTTCCATGCCTGTCTGCCCCCTGATGAAATTTGAGTGTTTTTTCAAATTTGTATAATAAAATACAGCATCAAAAGCCAGTTTTTATTATTAGTTTTCCATTTACTGACTTTTTAAATAAAATTGGTAATTTTTTTAATTTTAAAGACTTAAAAAAGCTATGAATCAGTTGTATTTTAATTCTTTCTTTTTCCTTTTCATCGGGAATAATAAATGGACAATGATGACTTGTTCTGGAAAAATAGAGCAATAAGGACAATAATTTCTGTTGCGAACTTTCCATATTGTGGAAAATTTAAATATATCTGAAATTGTATTTTGATAATTTTAACTATAGAATTCTGTTTTATATTACAACTTTAATAGTTAAAATCTTGTTGAAAAAAACATTCAGTTAGCTTGAAGTTCGGTTAATATACAGTATGCCCACTAAAGTCCCTTGCCACCCTCTTAACTTCGGAACGGCTGCTGCTATATTCATAAAAATAGTGTTAGGTATAGTAAAGTAGCCAAGCGCTACTCAATGAAACTCCCTACAGCGCCACCTGGTGGAATGTGGTGGAGTTAGCATTCCTATCTCGAAAACGGAAAGAGATAGAGGAAAAAAAGAGATTTACAAAGTTGTATCATCGATTTAGTATGAAAAAACACATTGTGGACATTAATGCGAAGAATAGAACAGTTAAAACACGCATTTTTCTTTTCGTGATTTCCTACACTGTGACGTGACAAAATGATCTTAGAAAGAAAAAAACAACTAATTATAATAATATACCTTTATTTTAGATGTTCAAACTTCTCGCCGTCAGCTGCAATGCATATTTGAATGCTTGTTTGAATTTCACGTTGGAGCATAGAGGGTGACACGTTGGCACAAGCGTCCGTAATAGCTTCGTTTGATGTCCTGCAATGTTTCTGGAGGGGTCGCACACACCTGCTGTTTCATAACTGGTTGTTTCTTTCTTTCTAAGATCGTTTTGTCACGTCACAGTGTAGGAAATCACAAAAAAAAAAAACAATGCGCGTTTTAACCGTTCTATTCTTTGCATTAATGTCCACAAGGTGTCTTTTCGTACTAAACCGATGATACTCTACAACTTTGTAAATCACTTTTTTTCTTTATCTCTTTCCGTTTTCGAGATAGGAATGCTAACTCCACAGCATTCTACCAGGTGGCGCTGTAGGCAGTTTCATTGTGTAGCGCATGGCTACTTTACTATACCTAGACACCACTTTTATGAATATAGCAGCAGCCGTTCCAAAGTTAAGAGGGTGGCAAGGGACTTTAGTGTGCATACTGTATATTGTTATATCTATCTCATTGTTATATGTTTTGTCTATCACTATCTTGAATATTGTTATACCAGGGCTTTACAAATTTGTTAAAATTTGGTAGCCAGCAAAAAATTCTAGTCGCCAGTAAAAAAATATTTAGTCGGCAGTGGCGACCTGGTAAAACATTTTCAAAATTCATTTACATGTTAAATTATTCACTATAGATTTTTACTAAAAGAAAATCTGATTAAATAGTTTGAAATTCAGTAGATACTGTTATCAAATAAATGAAATTGACTGCATAGTTCAGATAATTTTTCTTTTTAAGTTGAATTTTTTTTTTTTTTTTTAAATGTCGCATTTTCTTGTTTTTGCAGGATCTTACATCCTATTTATTTTAGGTTATACATCACAAAATAATAAGCTATTTAAAAGGCACAATATTGTTGGATATTTTGGCTGAATTTATTCAACGCCCGCCCCCACCCCTAGATAAGTAAAAAAACCTAGACACGTAATTATGACCTCATCCAAAGCAGGGAACTGTGACGTGATAGCAACTTAGGCAAATATCAGATCAGCCGAATTAAAATAGTTATATATATATTTTTCTCTTCTGATAAGATTAATTTTATTAAATTACTTGATTACACACATTATTTAATTCAATTACTTCATTAATATATATATATAATAAGATAAAATATGGTAGCCAGCAAAACTTTCTAGTTATTGCATTATCCTAAAATACAATTGCCCATATTTGATGGAAATATTAAAAACCGGTTAGGATTTTGGGGACAGTTTCAAAAAATTAATAAAGATCCCAATTTAGACAAACATGATAAATTTGCTTATTTGTCTCAAGCTATGGAAAAGGGATCAACAACCGATGAATTTGTTAAAAGCCTTTTTCCAGGAACCGAAAGTTATGATAAAGCTTTGAGCCAACTTCATTCACGTTTTTGTAGGGAATATCTACTAATCAAAGTTTATGTTAGGGATCTGCTTTCTTTAGTATTGAGGAAAAATTCAAATCAGATATGTTCTTTACACAAGTTATACAATAGGTTAGAGTAGAAACTGCGTGCGTTTGAAGTTCTTGGTGTGACTAGGGATAAGTATGCTGCAATGCTCTATCCTTTGGTCGAATCGTCATTACCTGTGAAACACTTCGCGTCTGGGAAAGATTTAGAGCTCAACACCGCAGGAATAAAAATAGTTCAGCTGAGAATGAAAATCCTACGGTAGAAGATAGCAGCACGGACTCTTTACATCGTACTGGTTTAGATAATTTGCTCTTATTTTTATTAGATGAAATTGAAGGTGAAGAACGTGTTTCTGTAGCAAGTAGATGTTGCTAGTACGCAAAATCGACGTCAAAGGTTATGCGCCCAAATTTTAGATATGAACAATCTCCTAACAGAGCAACGGCAGCCACATTAATTATGGCGTCAAATGAAACACAGAGTATGTGTATATTTTGTTCAGGTTTCCATAAATCAAATGATTGTTTTAAAGCACGTAAGATGCCGGCAACCTGTAGCAAAAAAAGGCACACTGTTGCTTTTTATGCTTGATTTAAGGTCATGTCGTTGCTAAGTGCAGAATAAAAGCTGGTTGTTTTCTCTGTGGGAAAAGACACCATTTACTTCTATGTAGAAGTCTTCTGAAACAACAAGATAGTGTCAATATTGCAAAAAATGATGAATTGCCTGTTAAACAAGATGAGGCCCTTACTAATGTTTCGAGATCCCCTGATGTAATTCTGCAGACAATAGTTGTGACGCTACGAGGGCGGGATAAGAAATGTAGCGCTGCTGCTATAATTGCTACAGCATCACAACGATCATATATTTTGATGCGTACTGCTGAAGTAATGGAATATGAATGTATTAGAAAGGAACAACTTAGGTACTCCTTGTTTTGTGGAGATACTACTAATGTCTTAGATCATGAAGTACACTGCTCAAAACAATTAAAGGATATTTCAGTTTTAGGTGGATTTTGTATCTGATGTAATTCTGCAGACATTAGTTGTGACGCTACGAGGGCGGGATAAGAAATGTAGCGCTGCTGCTATAATTGCTACAGCATCACAACGATCATATATTTTGATGCGTACTGCTGAAGTAATGGAATATGAATGTATTAGAAAGGAACAACTTAGGTACTCCTTGTTTTGTGGAGATACTACTAATGTCTTAGATCATGAAGTACACTGCTCAAAACAATTAAAGGATATTTCAGTTTTACGTGGATTTTGTATCTGGGAAACTTTTTAGCTGATTGATACATGGTCGACAGACATAGTAGGTTATATGAGAATAAATTACACATGTTTGGCAGAAAAAAATGCATTTTATTGCGCATTTGTGTACAAAAGGAAAAAAACACAATTTGTGCATATGAGAAAAAAAGAATAAGAAAAGGTGTTTTCTTCAAAGAAAATCATTTTCAGTAGGGTGTATGGTTTCCACGGGCGGCCAGCAACGTTGAACACCTTTGAGGCATGGACTCAATGAGGCTATTAATGACGAGTTGGGGTATTCTGCCCCACTCTTCCAGAAGAGCTCTTTCCAGTTCTTGGAGAGTTTGTGGGGGTTGTTGGCGGCCAGAAACTCGTCTTCCTAGAGCGTCCCAAACGTGCTCGATTGGATTCATGTCTGGAGAACACGCTGGCCATTCCATTCGAACGATTCCTTCCTCGAAAAGGAAATCCTCCACCAGGTTTGCACGATGTGGCCTGCAGTTATCGTCCATTAAAATGAAGTTATGTCCGACTGCTGCAGCGTAAGGGACTACAATAGGTCTGAGGATCTCATCCCTATATCGGCGACCAGTCAGAGCTCCATCTCGAATGATGTAGAGGTCAGTGCGCCCGTCAATGGAGATGCCACCATACACCAACACTCCTCCACCGCCAAATCTGACACTTTCGTGCACGAACGCAGGATTATTCCTACTGCCACGGTCCCTCCAGATGAAAATACGCCTATTATCCGGATGCACAAAAAAACGGGACTCGTCAAAAAACAGAATATTGCTCCATTCATTTCTCCTCCAGTTGACATGCTCGGTTGCCCACTCCCTGCGGTCGCGACGATGCCTTGATGTTAATCTAACACATACCATCGGTCGGCAAGCATACAGACCTACAGCATGGAGCCGGTTTCGGACAGTCTGAGTTGAAATCGTGGTGCCTGTAGCCGAGCGAAGGTGTTGTTGGAGAAGAGTAGCGTTCATGTTTCGGTGTCTCCGAGCTGTTAACGCTAAATACCGATCTTCATTGGACGTTGTTGCCCGTCTACGACCTTGCCCTGGTCTTCGGCCTGCACATCCACTCTCCAAAAAGCGGTTCCAGATCCTGGAAATGATACTTTGTGACACTCCAATGGCTTGCGCTACTTCGGCTTGAGTTTGGCCCCCTTCTAACCTACCATCAGTTCTCCAAGCTTCTGAATCTGTCAAATGACTTCGCTGAGACATCGTACTCATCGAAACAAAGCAATCACTGAATGCTGATCATCCTTGTCTTCATTCTCTTTTATCCAGTTGAAAGTCAAATTTCATTCGCTGCCGCTGAAGCGACGTTTTTGACGTCGAACTCAAAATTTGTATACTCCACAGTTTGAAAACCAGAAAAATTTGCATTTGTGATTCTCTTCTTCTATTTTCAGAAAAAAAAATTTCGTTTATATCTTTATTTTATATAAAACTTCAAATATCCTTTAATTGTTTTGAGCAGTGTATTTACTATAGTTCTTTCAAAATTCGATGGAAGTTACAATAGCAAAGGAAGCAACTGACCCAAATTCATTAATATCAGAAAAATTTATATCATATCCATCCTCATATCTTAAGAGAATGTTAAAGCAAACATTACATAACTCATGGCAACGTGATTGGGACTTATGTCCCACTGGGCGAATTACCTATGCCTTGAAGCCAAAAGTTTCAGAAGACTATCTTCTAAGTCATCGATACCTATATATATTCGCTATCAATCATGGCCCTTTCCCGGCTTATTTAATTAAATTTAATAAAGTTTTGTCTTCAAGATGCACTTGTGGTGCAAGAGGGGATTCGCTACATTACGTTCTCACATGCCCATTGATAGCTACTCCACATTTGAAAAAAACAGACACCATCTCTCTGTCGAATTGGTTCAAATCAATCTCGGCGAATTCCTCATTGCTTCAACAGATAATTAGCTGCATGTCCTTAATAGAAAAAAACCAATTGGTTTTCCAAATGCCACCAGTACACATCATTGGTGGTGGTGATGATGATGATGCTTTCCTGATGAAGAAGTTTATTGAAAAAATCCACCGTCTCTACTTTTAAAATATTTTACGCTAAAAATCTGACAATTTCAAATAATTTTTAAACTCTTATTAATTGTGACTTTTCTGCTGAGTATGACTTTTGAAACTTTTTTTTGACTTTTGAACTTATACTTTTTGAGTATGACTTTTCTGCAAATTAAGCTGGGCTGCTTTGTCAAATATGTAAAAATATGTAATTTTTTAAAAAAAATCAACTTGCCAAGCAGGGCTTGCAGGGGCTAAAGCCATATGGTAGGCCACCCTGCTTGGTTGAATCTGAATCTGAATCTGTCATTTTGATGCTCTTGGCCAAGAGGTAATTTGTAATTATATACCACCAATAGGACAAGGTGAGTGGATGCAAGAACTTAAGACATTCAACATGAATCCCCATGATCGAAAAGCCGTTCCTGTAGAAATTTTAATAGGGGCTGATGTAGCTGTGAAGTTTATGACAGGAGGCTACAAATTGCTTGATTCAGGGCTTGCTGCAATTGGAATCAAGTTAGGATTGACCGTAATGGGTAAAAATCCCATTTTAGATGCTCATGAAAATACCGCTTTATTTGTTACGACCCTGTTGTTGGGTTAAAACTCTACATGATTATTATCTTTGTTTTTGATATTTTGTAAGTTACGTTGCCGATGGCAACAGTCTTGTGTTCATGTTTTCCTTTTTTTGTTAATACGCAGTTAAAATGGCTTTGAGATTCTATTTCTTTTATTTTGAGAAATTTAATATATATTATTACGCCATAAGTATTGCTGTGTATAGTTTTGTGAGTTAAAACAAACGAGTGTACGAGTGTACAAATTAGAACTGTAAATAAACTTTACTTTGTGATAAAGTTATGGAATGTTTTTACCCTACATCTAAAAACTTCTGATTCTGAAGTTCAAAAAAACTGAACATCTGGCGTCCGCCGACAGGACTCGGCTGCTGATTATCGAGTAAGTTTTGTTTTGTTTGTCTTATTTTTGAGTTGATATGGAAGCAGCAAAGAAAATTAGAACTCAGCATAGGAGATTGTTTAGCAAAGCTTGTAACGAGTTCGATACTGAAGAAACAAACTTAACAAATTCTGACAAAATAATTAAACTGAAACTTATTGAGGAGAAAGCTACGCTAATGCTAAATTCTGAAGAAAATGTTAAACAGTTTCTTTATTCTGAAAACATTACAGATGATTTAATTGAAAAAGAGATCGATGAATCCGAATGTTATATAGACCGTTGGCGGTTATTACAGATTAAGTTGAGTCAGCTTTTGCTTTCAGAAAGAGAAGACGTTTCTTCGAATTGTAGTGATTCTCAGAAAAATACGTTATTACGTTACCCAAAAATAAAATTGCCTACATTTAATGGAAATCTAAGGAACTGGGTTAGTTTTTGGGGGCAGTTTGAGAAAATTAATAAAGACCCTAATTTAGATCTGCATGATAAGTTTGCATATCTATCCCAATGTATGGAGAAGGGAAGTGCTGCCGAAGAGTTAATTAAAAGTTTTCCACCCGGGGGAAATAGTTATGAGAAAGCAATAGAACAATTGAAATTACGTTTTGGGAGAGAAGAGCTACTTATACAGGTGTATGTTAGGGATCTTCTGTCATTGGTTATCCAAAAGCAGAATATGTCGAAAAAATCTTTGAGAAATCTTTATGATTTATTAGAAACAAAGCTTCGTGCGCTTGAAATACTAGGGGTAACGAGAGATAAGTATGCGTCGATGCTTTTACCACTTGTCGAATCTGCTTTACCTGAGGAAACGCTTCTAGCTTGGGAACGATATAGATCTGTAAGTCATAGATCACATGAGGAGGAGGATCAAAATACATCTAAAATTACTGAAAAGACTGATCTCGATTCAATTCTTGATTTTCTTCAAGATGAAGTGCAGGCAGAGGAGCGCATAATCCTAGCCTCTCAAAACTTTGGGATTGAGACCAAGAGTAATTTTAAATTGTTCAAAGAGAAGAGGGCTGGAAATGATAGACACAAATACGGGGACACTCGTCAAATAGCTAGTGCAGCTGAGCTTTTGACCTCTTGGAATGAACAAAAGCAGTGCATATTTTGCCGCAATTTCCATAATTCCACTGACTGTTTGAAGGTACGGAAAATGACGATGAAAGATAGAGAAAATCTCGTAGAGAAATCAGGGTGCTGTTTTGTGCTTAAAACCGGGTCATCAAGTTCGTAAGTGTTATTCAAAGATAACTTGTTTGGGTTGTGGAAAAAGACATCATATATTACTCTGTCGTAACATAAAGCAACCAGCATTCTCACCAACCGGAAAAGAAACTACAGAGTTAGATAATGTTTCAAAAGAGGATCAAGCACTTGCGAATATATCCAAAAGCCCTAGTGTTATGTTATTAACATTAACGGTTTTAATCAGAGGTAATGGGAGAAAACGGAAGGCAAGAGCCATCATAGATTCTGCTTCGCAGCGCTCTTACATTTTAAAAAACACTGCCAAAGAGATGAAATATAAAAAGTAAGACTATGAATATCTTCAGCATTCTCTGTTCGGAGGAGAAAATACAGGAGTGTGCAAGCATGATGTGTTTACTTTATATTTGACAAGTTGCGATGGATCTTATAACTGTCATTTTTAAAGTACTGAGTCAACCTGTTATCTGTGGGAGCGTTCCACCGACAATACCTGCGATTCATTTAAAAGAGCTTACTGACTATAATATTTGTGTCAACGATGATTATATAGGTCCTATTGAAATCTTAATAGGAGCCGATGTAGCCGGAAAAATCATTACCGGTGGTTACAAATCCTTATCATGTGGTTTAACAGCAATGGAAACACGTTTAGGGTGGACCACAATGGGACGTATACCCCAGATTTCTTCAGAGGTAAATGAAATCTCAGTAGCTAATTCTATGCTTTCTACTACTCGAACAATAACAGAATTGTGGACTCTTGACACTCTCGGTATTACAGATCCTTCTGAGAAGAAAACTAAAGAAGACCTTCATGAATCCGCCAGAGAGCATTTTCTTAACACAGTTCAAATCGACAAAGACAATCGTTTTGTGGTACATTTACCTTGGCTTGCCGATCACCCTCCACTACCTGATAATTATAACTTGGCTTTAAAGAGACTGGAAGGTACTGCACGGAAGTTGAAAGAAAAAAATTTATATGATGATTATAATAAAATATTTGAAGAATGGGAAAAAGAAGGAATAATTGAAAAAATTCCTAAGCACGAGATTCAATTACCGTCTCATTATTTACCACACAGACATATCGTGAAAGAAAATAGCACAACTAGAATCAGACCTGTGTTTGATGCTTCAGCAAAGCTGAGAGCTTTCCCAAGCTTAAATGACTGCCTGGAGAAAGGGATAAACCTTGTTGAGTTAATTCCTACAATATTAACACGTTTTCGGATGAACAAGTTTGGAGTTACGGCGGACATCCGTAAAGCATTTTTACAAATTCGCCTACAAGAAAGCGATAAAGATTATTTAAGATTTCTTTGGTATGACGAAAATAATGAACTGAAATATTATAGACATTGTCGTGTCGTCTTCGGAATTTCAAGTAGTCCTTTCTTACTTAATTCTGTGATTCAGTATCATCTGGAAATGATTTTGGAGGAAGCACAACTTGGAAACTCAAAATACCCTGTGGATATTGTCCAGAAACTTAAGAACAGCTTTTATGTAGACAATTGTCTAACTAGTGTAAAAACGGAGACAGAATTGCATGAATTCATTAAAGTAGCTACAGATATTATGTCAGAAAGGAAGTTTGACCTTAGAGGGCGGGAGCACAATTATCCCCATTCCTCAACAAAAGAGGCTTCTTGTACAAAAAATAAAGTTGTCCCAGTATTAGGCCTGCAGTGGTTCTTGAACTCAGATACTCTTTCTGTAAATTTAAAAGAAGTTTGTGAAGATAATGGACCTGTTACTAAAAGAAAAATATTGTCAGAAGTTCACAAAATTTTTGACCCTATTGGTTATACTTGTCCAGTGACCTTATATCCGAAATTAATGTTACAAGAACTGTGGGAAATGAAAACAACTTGGGATGCAGAGCTGCCATCAGCAATTTCTAAAAAATTCAAAAAGTGGAGAAAACAGCTGGATCTACTAAAAGAAGTTACTATACCTAGATGCTTAATAAAAGACCCTGATGATACCTGCAATTTAAGTTTACACGTCTTTTGTGATGCGAGCAAAGTAGCTTATGCTACCTGCATATATTTAAGGAGTGAAAGTAAGAACTTAACTTCATGTCAACTAGTTCAAGCACGATCTAAAGTAGCTCCGCTGAAGTCTATTACAATTCCTCAGTTAGAGTTGTTAGCGTGCACTATTGGTACCCGACTGTGGCAAAGAGTTATAGCAGATTTAAAATTAGGAGATATTCCCACCTTCTTTTGGACTGACTCCAGTAACGCATTATATTGGATAAAGGGTAGCGAAAACTGGACACCATTTGTGTATAACAGAGTGCGAGAAATTAGATTAGTGAGTAAACCAGAAAATTGGTATTATGTACCTGGGTCGATCAATCCAGCGGATTTACCCTCCAGAGGTTGTTCCGCTCGACAATTATTGGAGACAGAGTGGTGGAAAGGTCCTCCTTGGCTGTATTACCCATCTGATGAATGGCCTAGATCAGAATTCTCAGTAAATGAAGAAGAAGTGTTAAAGGAAAAGAGAAAGGAAATAGTATCATCTATGGTGAACCTTCAAAATATAGACAGTTCCTTTATCCATAAGTTTTCGAACTACAACAAAACTGTAAGAATTATTGCCTGGCTACTTCGATTCATCAATAATAGTCGTATTCCGAGAAGTAGTAGAAAATATGGTAGCCTTGATTCCGAAGAAATTTCTGTAGCTGAGTATAGAGTTATCAGAATAATACAGAAATAAAGCTTCGTTAATGAAAAGGATGAAAAGTTAAAAACTCTGGGAGCTTTCAAGGATAAAAACGATATTATCCGATTGAAAACAAAACTTTTGTATCGACAAGATAGTGAAGATTTTATAATGCCTGCAATTTTACCATCTCAACATGAAGTTGTAAAGCGTATAGTGATATACTATCATGAAAAATATGCTCATGCTGGGACTCAAATGCTGCTTAACATTTTAAGAGAGAGATTCTGGATTCTGCATGGTAGGAAGACTGTGAGATCCATCTTATCCAAATGTATTGTTTGTAGGAGACATTCTG
Source organism: Maratus michaelseni (assembly GCA_963931845.1). NCBI lineage: Eukaryota > Metazoa > Arthropoda > Arachnida > Araneae > Salticidae > Maratus > Maratus michaelseni. The sequence goes on from OZ007587.1 coordinate 462,965,729, forward strand.
TAAAAAAGCTCGATACTCTCACTCCATCTCTTCCAGAGGACCGTATACGAGACGCTGCTGTATTTGAGATCTGTGGAGTTGACTTGGCGGGGCCACTGTTTCTCAGAGATAATAAGAAATCCTGGGTTTGTCTATTCACATGTGCCGTCTACCGGGCAGTACACATTGAATTAGTGGATTATTTATCTACACCTTCCTTTTTACTAGCTTTGCGCAGATTCGTAGCCCGTAGAGGACGATGCAGCACTATCTATTGTGACAATGGCTCCAATTTTGTGGGTGCTTCAAATCTGCTAAGTGCACTGGATTGGAACCTTATTGTAAGTGACACTGCTCTTCATCCTATTAAGTGGAAATTCAACCCACCGACTGCCTCTTGGTGGGGTGGTTGGTGGGAGAGACTGGTCGGTATTCTTAAAAAATTGTTGAGAAGAGTACTGGGCCGATCTTCTTTAACTTACGAACAAATGACGACGGTGCTGTGTGATTGCGAATCCATAATCAATTCAAGACCGTTGACGTATGTCGCAGATAACGACGCAGAGCTTGTTCCATTGACTCCTTCAATATTCCTACAAGATATCAAAGTGAGTGGTGTTCCTGACTGTGATAGAATTGATCACCGGAGTCTTAACCAACGTGTTAAGTATCGTCAAAATTTACAAGAGGCCTTAAGAAATAGATTTCGATCGGAATACTTGGGAGCTCTACTTCAGAGACCAGAACATAAAAGAGCTGCCAAAGTAGCGGTTGGTGACGTTATCTTAATTGGAAGCGACAATACAAAACGTATCAGTTGGCCACTTGGGAAAATAATCGAGGTAATCCCCGTGAAAGATGGTGTTACAAGACTTGTGAGACTAAAAACTGCGAGGGGTGAGTTGCTTAGACCGCTACAACGTCTCTATCCTTTAGAAGTGTCAGCATCAGAGTCGTTTCTAGTTGGAGAAAAATTGGCAGGTACAAAATTAAGTGAGAAACCAACAGCCAGTCAATCAATTGACTGCAATATTGAATCTTCTGAGGAGGCAAGGAAAACTAGAAGTGGCCGTATCATTAAAATGCCTCATAGACTGGACTTGTGAACTATTTATATAATTTTGCTATTGTAATTGTGACTATTATTAATTGTAAGTTAACTTTTATGTTAAAATTTAACTTAGGTGGGAGGATGTTGGGTTAAAACTCTACATGATTATTATCTTTGTTTTTGATATTTTGTAAGTTACGTTGCCGATGGCAACAGTCTTGTGTTCATGTTTTCCTTTTTTTGTTAATACGCAGTTAAAATGGGTTTGAGATTCTATTTCTTTTATTTTGAGAAATTTAATATATATTATTACGCCATAAGTATTGCTGTGTATAGTTTTGTGAGTTAAAACAAACGAGTGTACGAGTGTACAAATTAGAACTGTAAATAAACTTTACTTTGTGATAAAGTTATGGAATGTTTTTACCCTACCTCTAAAAACTTCTGCTTCTGAAGTTCATAAAAACAGAACATTCTGACTAAAGATGCAGTGATTTCTGACTTATGGACACTAGATTCACTCGGAATTCTGGACCCATCAGAGAAGAAAACAAAATAGGAACTTCATAAAGCAGCAAAAGAACAGTTTTTGAGCACAGTTGTGGTTGACAAAGATGATCGGTTTGTGGTTCATTTACCGTGGCTTGATGATCATCCGCCGTTACCAGATAATTTTAACTTAGCTTTGAAAAGATTAGATTCAATCGTCAAAAAATTAAGATCAGAAAATCTATATTTAGTTTACGATGAAGTTTTAAAGGAGTGGGAAAGTGAACTAACTATAGAAAAAGTTCCTTAAAATGAAATAGAGATACCTTGTCATTATTTGCCTCATCGGCCTGTTGTGAAAGAGAACAGCACTACTAAAATTAGGCCCGTCTTCGATGCGTCAGCCAAGCAAAAGACATTATCTAGTTTCAATGACTGCCTTGAGAAAGGTTTGAAATTAATTGAATTAATACCCTCAATATTGACACGATTTCGTATGAAGAAAATTGGAGTTATTGCAGATATACGCAAAGCATTTTTTACAAATAGGTCTTAACCCTCAAGACAAAAATTATGTGAGATTTCTTTGGTACGATGAGAAAGGTAATCTTAAATATTATAGACACAACCATGTCGTGTTTGGAGTTGCGTGTAGTCCCTTTCTACTCGGGTCTGTGATTCAACATCACATAGAATCAACATTGAATAAGACATTAAACGAGAATTCGAAATATACTGTAAATATGGTTCAAAAACTTGTGAATAATTTTTATGTCGGCAATTGCTTAACATGTTTTGAAGACGGAATGGAATTGAAAAATTTTATTGAAGTAGCAACGTATATTATGGCCGAAAGGAAGTTCGATTTAAGAGAGTGGGAGTACTCTGATGAAAACTGCAAAGCTTTAGAGCCCACATGTATGTTAGGAATGCTCTGGGAGCGTAGTAGTGATGCACTTAGTTTAAACGTGTCAAACACAGAAGATTATCCACTTGGAAAGATATCTAAAAGAATAATTTTGTGCAAAAGCTGGGATTAATCCTTGTGGGAAAAAAGAAACAACGATATCAAGACTGGAACTCTTTGCCGCTACTATTGCAGCTCGTCTAGCTTCAGATGTTTTAAAAGAATTTGAAACTGGAAATGTATACTTTTGGACAGATTCTTCAACAGTGCTCTCCTGGATAAAAAGGGAAGAACCATTGGAAATATTTGTACAAAATCGCGTTGAAGAAATAAGAAGGTTGACACCAGCGGATTCTTGGAGACACATCCCAGAGTCGGTTAACCCAGCCGATCTTCCAAGTAGAGGATGTACTGCCCGTCAGCTACTTAAGACAAAATGGTGGAAAGGTCCAAGTTGGCTGTATTTACAACCCGAAGAGTGGCCTAAATCGGAATTTTCTATAAATGAAGAGGAAGTGTTGAGAGAGAGAAAAAGTCTGTTGTGTCATCTATGGTTAATCTGCAAGATGTCGACAGTTTTATCAGTCAACGATTTTCCAGTTATATAAAAGCAATCAGAATGGTTGGATGGATGTTGAGATTTTTCCATAATTCCTTGCATAAAGATAATAAATTAAAAGGAGAATTAACTTGTGATGAATATAAATGGGCAGAAATTTCAGTTTTCAAATTGATACAAAGAGAAATATTACATGAAAGTAAGTTGTTGAAGAAAATTCAAACCTTTAAAGATCAAGATGGTTTACTACGTATAAAAACAAAATTGTTTGGTTGTGAAGAAAGCGAAGAATTTCAAAATCCTCTTTCGCTGTCATCAAGTCATAAGATAATATCGAAGTTGGTAATTGAAGAACATAAGAGATCTTTGCATGCAGGTTGTCTACGTTACTAGCAAGACTAAGGGGAAAATATTGAATATTTGGTGCCAGAAAATTAATCAAAACAGATCATTTCTAAGTGTGTGATTTGCAGGCGGCACACTGCTAAGCCTTTGGAAATGCCATTCGCCCCGTTACCCAAAGATAGAGTAACTCCTGCTAAAGTATTTGAAGTATCGGGAGTAGATTATGCTGCCCCTCTTTATTTACGATCAAATGAAAAAGCATGGGTGGTTTTATTCACTTGCACAGTATATCGTGCCGTGCATTTTGAATTAGTTAAGTCGTTGTCCCCTGAGACCTTCATTCAAACCTTGAGAAGGTTTATAGCCAGAAGAGGAAGAATATCTGTTCTATACTCAGACAACGGAACGAATTTTACTGGTACTAATAATGCCCTAAAGGCAATAGACTGGAAAAGTGTTATTTCTTTTTTTGCAACACAACATATTAAGTGGAAATTCATCCCTCCTACTGCAAAATGGTGGGAGCGAATAGTAAGAATGATCAAAGAACTTTTAAGACGAGTTCTTGATAAAGCTACTGTTGTTTATGAAGAGCTTTTTACACTATTGTGTGACTGCGAAGAAGTTATAAATTCGAGGCCTTTAACATGTATCTCCAATTCACCAGAAGATCTCAGACCATTAACACCAGCTATGTTCCTGATAAATGATAATTGTACTAGATTTGAAACTAGATTTAGATACTGTTGATAGAGATTTCTTGACGAAAAGATCTAGGTACTTAAATAAGTTGAGAGGATATTTAAGATGCAGATTCAGAAATGGGTATCTTGCACTCCTAATTCATAGAGTTAACAGAAAGAATAATTTCCTAGAGATAGATGACATTACTTTTATAGGGAATGGTACAAGTAAGCGTAACGATTGGCCTCTCGGATTAATACTAGAAATCTATCCTGGTAGAGACGGTGTTTCTAGGGTAGCAAGAGCGCAAAAACACCAAGGCAACAAGTTCAGGCCTTTCCAGAGGCTATATCCATTGGAGATATTCGCTTACGATAAAAATAGTTTGCAACTGCCGTCTAGAATGTAAAAAGAATCTGCGGAGAATGATGTACCTTTATCTGTACCATCTTGGAAGTCTCCATCTAAAATTAAAGAAGTTAATGCCTCCAATTCTAGGGACTCTGAATTCCTTCCCAAAACGTACCGAACAAGAAGAAGAATCAAAATATCTGAACGCTTGGACTTGTGAACTGTATGTGCTCTAATGACATTTTATTTATTATTTAATCCATTTATTGTTTTTGGGTTGCAATGTTGCATTTGTAAATTGACATTGCAAGGTGGGAGTATGTTGCATATTTCATTAATATAGTACGATTTTTTTACTAGGTACAATAGTAAGTATTTTAACTCCATGGTTGTTAAATTGATGTCACATTTTAGAAATTGGCAATATGTTTTTGTTAATTCTGTGTGGCAACTGTTTTTTAAGTTTCGGTTAATAAATGTTGTTGTTGATAGGACTGTTCTTTTTGTTGGTTGAGTTAGTTTGTTTTTCCTATATTTAATCCTGTTTTTAGAAAGATAATTGAGTATTTGAGTAAAGAGTATTTGAGTCGTACACAAATCACGAACAATAGAACTGAATAAATTTTAATTTCGTGATCGAACAATCCCAAAATGTATCAATCTATCAAGAACTAGAAGTGAAATATATTCACGTATCCAATACATTCTTATGCAGAAAGAAAAATATATATTGAGACAATACAAAAGTTAATTTCCGCTTGCTTTTAATTAAAGAACACATGTTATTCAGTCTGTGTTTACATTGCGATTCAGTATTCCCTTTGTCGAATTTTCTACCGTGAGTTAATTATTTAGTTCGTATTTGATCTACCAGAATCCTGTTATTTCTGGATCTTAGTTTCCGGACGACTGAAGACGAATTAGCTTAAACTTATTCCCTCTCGCTCTTATGTTAGGAAAAGAACAATACTTCATTCAAATAGAAATAAATCTATCTCATTAAGATATCAGTTAATTCTGTATAGAGGAATTTGCTTAGGGGTGGCATCATTCGTACACAGGGGCGCCATTTGGAGGAGTCTAGATCGGGTGGGGGCAGTTGCCTCCCCGTTGAAGGAATTCGATATTTCAGAATGTATCAATCATCACAGGCGAGACTAAAAATAAATTCAGAAGTTGCACAAAAGCTAAAATAACTTGTCAGATTTTATTATATTAAAATAGAAACATTAGCATTAAATAAACACTCTAATCTTTAGTAATTAATAATTATGAATGATTCAGTAGATGCCACTTAAGGTTGTTAGTCAATGAACTCCCGAATTCCTCTCGCAAATGTTAAAACTATGGGCGTAGGATGCATAAATTTAAAATATCTCCTCGTGAAAATAATATTTTTAACTTATGTTTTCTATGTACTCTTCTTAAAGGATGTCTCTTAGTTGTCAAAATATTTCTAAAATATATACTTAATTTATAATTTTATGTGTTAAAATCTTAGCGAAACTGAGTAAGATTTTTTAGCACTTAACATAAAATTAAGTATATATTTTTAAAATATTTTGACAACTAAAAAAAAAAAGAAGAAGAAGAAGACATCCTTGAAGAAGACACAGAAAAAGAAGTTAAGAAGTTAAAAAATATTAATTTTCTGAAGAGATATTTAAAAAATACGAATTCATCCCGCGCAAATAGGTTTAACATTAGCAAGAAAAATCTTAAGATATCACTGATCAATATCCTTAACAAACAGGCAGAGAGACATCAGTCTTGTCAAATCGTAATCAGAACATCCCAAAACGTTTAACACTAGAACTACCGGAAATTTTACTCAAGTTTTTTAAAACTATTTCATACCAGAAATTTTATTTGAAACTACTTAGCTTATTCATTTAACGTATTTCTGTGAGTTTTATATTTAATTTATTTTTAAAAGAAATTTCTGGTTCGAATCGGAATATATTCATTTGGTAACCGTCAAAATGACGGCTCAATGTAGTTCTAGTGTTAAATCTATGAAGAACCGGAAATGAAAAATTTTCACGTATCCAATACTTTCTTATGCAGAAAGAAAAATATATTGAGACAAAACAAAGTTTATTTCCGTTTGCTTTCAATTAAAAAACACATGCTATTCAGTCTGTGTTTACATTGCGACTCAGTATATTCCCTTTGTCGAATTTTCTACCGTGAGTTAATTATTTAGTCCGTATTTGATCTACCAGAATCCTGCTATTTCTGTATCTTATTTTCCGGACGACTGAAGACGAATTAGCTTAAACTCATTCCCTCTCGCTCGTAGGAAAAGAACAATACTTCATTCAAATAGAAATAAATCTATCTCATTAAGATATCAGTTAATTCTGTATAGAGGAATTTGCTTTGGGGGTAGCATCATTCGTATACAGGGGGTGCCATTTGTGGGACTCTAGGTTGAGGGGGGGGGCAGTTGCCTTCCCTTGCAAGGAATTCGATATTTCAGAGTGTATCAATCATCACAGGCAAGACTAAAAATAAATACAGAAGTTGCAACAAAGCTAAAAATAACTTGTCAGATTTCACTAAAAGAGAAACATTAGCATTAAATAAAGGAAAAGATGTCGCAGACGCACAGGGGTTGGCACCATTTTGTTTGTGCGCTACCTTGGCGAGAAAGCCCCGTTTTCGAATGCCTGTTAGGCCTAAAGCGCGAAAACAGCAAGTTAGTTTTTTTTTTTATTATGATTTTTTTTTTTTGTTATAAAACACACACATTTAATTTTATTTATTACACATGCATTTTTATTTAGCACAGACATTTTTATTTTCACACATTATTTTAATTTAACACACACATTTCACTTTATTTATTAATTATTTTTATACTATATTATTTTATTTAATTACGCACACATTTAATTTTATTATACAACACACATATTTTATTATAAAACACCAGATTGCCGTACAAAGCAAAGATCGTCGGGTTACCACGCCAGACAAAATGTCGGTGGGATCACCGCTACCTGCGCATCACCTCATTTCCCAAGAGATTGACGACATGATCGCTAAGACAGCATGCAACGGTGAAGCCCGTGCCCTAAGGGGAACCACGGGGCAACACTTGGAGACGTGCCAGAGTCCCCCAGCAGCTTCAGGAACCAGACACCCAGAAGGGAGTTGGGTCCTAAGCCTTAAGCCAGGTTTCTTCGACCCGTACTTGCTGTATCAGCACTCTTCAGACGTGAAGCACACCAAGTAAAATGCAAAAAATTAGTTAAATTAAAAAACACCTACACCATTTAAAAACACACTTCCCCCAATTATTTTTCTATACACTGTTAAAAAAAATCTGAAATTCACGGGTATTTTTTTCCTGAATTTCACAGAAAAAGTCCTTTTTTGCGATAAAAGGGTATTTTCCGTTAAAAAACAGAAAATTTCCTCATATTTCCTGAAAACAACGGAACGGACGGAGACGAAAGGGGATAACGGAGATATTCCGTTATGTTATCTGCTGCATATTTATTTTCAATGTTTAAAAAACTGACATGTTGTTGCACAGAAAAACTAAAAATTTAAAACTTAAAATTTCGAGTTTATTTTTAAAAAAAAAAAGTACTTTCGAATTAAAAAAAAGTAATAATTTTCCCATTCTTTTAAAATTATTTGCAATTTATTTTTTAAAGTTATAAGAAAATATTCGCACTTAAAATATATTCTAAACAAGCAGATTAAAATATATATATAATAGTTAAATTAAGTGAAAAAAAAAAATCTATTTTACTCAAAAAAGCAACATACAAAAATAATGCTTTCAAATAAAAAGAAAATAATATTTTTCTCATTCCTTTAAAATTATTCGCAATTTAGTTTTTAAAGTAATAAAAAGTACTCGCACTGAAAATATATTCTAAGCGAACACATTTAAAAAATATATAATAGTTGGGAAAAAAAATCGCTTTTCTTAAACAAGCAAACATTTTTTATCGAATTTAATTCAAATATAATATTCATATTTTACATCTAACAATCAAGTTAAGAATATATATAATTCATGTTTTTATCCTGTATTAATATTACAATTTTAAAACATCAACATCATCTCATAACGAAATCTCCTCGCAATTAACTTCAAAATTACCAAGGTTCTAAACCCCAAATTATGTCTGTTCTAAGCCGCCATTTTGAGAATTTCCAAATGATCCGTTCAAACTGCTAATCTAGCAAGCGCCCGCTGGTCAAACCGGCAAGACGCTGGACTCGAGGCATTATCACCCCTGGTTCAAAACCCAATGTCGACCAAAAGCTGTTCTTGACGTATGTCAGATAGTAAATACTCCCGCAAAGTCGACAGATGGCAGCACCAAGTGAGATGTCAAGATTTTTTTTAAACCGAGTTTATCTAAAACGGAAAATGTCCTTTTCTGTCAGTTCTACGAGGAATATTTCCGTGATTTCTGAGAGCGTTAACGGGAAGTTACCGCTTCTGCAAACGGCGATTTTCCTTCTTTTATTTTTCAAAACGGAAAATCTACTAACGGAACGGAAAAAGTCCGGCAACTTCGCTGCCAGCACTTTTACCGTGAATTTACGGATTTATTTTTAACAGTGTAGGTCTAGACAGTACTGTAACCGAATACTCTCCTGTGTCCATGTACATGAACGATAAAATCCATGCACACCATATTTAATTGTAAGCATCTTGTAGTGCATGTCAGTAATGTATATCAATTTCTATATGTTTAAAATAGTGTAACATCATTAAAATACTTTGCAAACCCTTTTCCCCTCATAGACCGTAATGTAACAGAATTCTTTTGAGTACCACTGTAAACGAACTATAAACGCTATACTCTTAATTTTCAATACTGAACATGCCATGGCACTCGTCAATTACACATATCAATTACATGGCAATCCGAGTATATTTTCGCGAGTTAGAGCACGGACAAACAGAATGTCGGTCAGACAAACCGAATTCATAAGCACTTTTCAATTATGTTGAAAAGTATTAAGAAGGATTTAAAAAGAAACTAATGTCTGCATTCTATACAAGTTCGAAAAGACTAGTCGAATGTGCGAATCCCAAAACTTTCTTCTATCTCATACATGTTAATATTTCAAAATTCGCTGTCACAGCGAAAATAAAATCAATGTTTTTCGTCATTCTGTTGTACGTCAGCTGCTTGCGAATCGTCGGGTTATCTGGATGCAAAGCACCCGTCGCTGCACGGGTAGCTGATGTACAACTACAAAAAATCGATAAAATCGTACAAAAATCGCTACCACAATGTTCCGGCGGAATATCTCCAAAATCGAGGGCAACCTGCTGGTCAAAAACCTATAAATGAAATTTGGTTCAATTCTATGCATATATGCATACATTTTTCAATGATACAATAAGGACGGACAGACAGACATTTTATATAAACATGTTTTTCGAGATCTCCGCACCCCCTAAAACGTGTAAATCCATCGAAAACCGGAAATCGAAAAAAATTACGATTACAATACTTTCTTCTATTATTGATAGATGAAAATAAGAACTTATTTTCATCCTAACAATGAAAATAGCTATTGTAATTGCGGAAACATGTATTACATTGTAGCAGAAAGTCAAAAACTGTATACGGCGAGAATTCTTTCAGAGAAAATATATTTTTATGCATTTTTATCTGAATTTATCAAATTGATAGATGTTGAATGTCAAATATCCGCATAAAGTCATTTAATTCACGTGGTTTGAATGATGTTTTAACTATTATAGATACATAATTTTTTTAAAAAATGTGATGATTTATATTTCAATCTTCAAGATAAAAATATAAATATCTGTATTCTACAAAAAAAGTAACTAACGTCGCTGCTGCCGTAATTAAATTTATTTTGATCTTTTGACTTTTTCGGCTTATCCTACAAATACTGTTGAGTATAAAAAACATCAAAACTGGTAGTTTTATAGAGAAATGTTCGATAAACACGTGGAAGGAGAGAGTTTTTAAATCGAAAAATTATTTTAAACAGTATTTAATGTGGAAAACAGTCAAGATAGTTCATTTATATGTTTTACAGGATCAAAAACTATGCATAGCACTTTAAGCATATTTTGAAGGCATATGCTTATAGGTTGTAGTGTGCAGTGTCCAAACATTTCTTATGCATTTGTCCATTTTTTTTCAGTTTTTTATTCAAAATTTCATTATTTGAATAGAAATTTAATTTATAGTTTGAAATAGTCGTTTTTATCTACTTCTTCTAGATTTTAAAAAGCCATAATGATAATATTTCCAAACACTTTTGAATTGAACAATATAATTACACGTGATTATTAAAAAATAGTGAAAACTTTTAAATAATTAAATTATTAAATGCAAAAGGCAATTAATGGTGAAAATTACGTCTCATTTAAAACGATATATTTACTCAAAACGTCACATTTAAAACGATTTTCTTACAGCGTCAAAAAGCAAACTTTTCTTCTAGACGTTATAAAAGTTCATGAGGCAGCGACTTTTTTACAAGCTTTTTTTTAAATGTGTAATTCATCTTACTTATCACTAAAACAGGACGGGAGGAAAAAATGAGTTTTTTCAAAAATGCTGTTTTTTTTTTAATTATGACTTTGTATAATGAAGAAAGAGCTGTATAATAATTAATACCACCAAAAAGAAAGGAACAAACAAAATAACTATTAAATCTATAAATTTAAGATATTTGACGTCCTACTGAATAAGTTTTACAGAAAATTTATTGTTTACATTTTTTTTTAAATGAAATTTTAAAAGGAATTAAAAAGAAATTCTCTTCGGTTTTCTCGATAAGTCGAAAAATATATCTGCTGTTCCATCGTCATCAAAACAAGAAATATGGCTGTAGTAATTGTGAAAGCATTTATCATATTTTAATCAAACATAAAGTCAAAAGCCGCCAGATAATCTTCTGAATAAAATATGGTATATTATTAATTGTACAATTTTTTTTATTTGTTTTCAAAGCTAGTTTTTTCCTTTATAATCATCTGTTTTTAAGAAAGAATGGTATAAAAAATGATAAATCTATAATTTTAAAATTTTAGACATCTTACTGATTAATTTTTCAGAAAACTAATGGTTTATCTTATCTTCGAAATAAAATTTTAAAGGGATTTAAAAAGAAACTGGTCTTTTTCATTATAAGTGAAAAGACATAACTCATATTCAACCAGCATTAAGTCTAAGAAGAAAAATGCCTATAATAATTGTACAAGCATTTATCATATTTTAATCAAACAGAATGTCAAAAACCATGAATGCCAAGCGTAATTCCTTCCCCCCCCCCCCCCCACCAAGATAAGAGGTTCTAATGCGTTTTTTCTGAATTTATCATATTTATAGATATCGAATAATAAAAATGGACCTTTTATTTCAGTGGTTTGAATGACATGAATTTTTATGACTGCACGAATAAAATATGATGAGTTATGTTTTCTGTGTTAAATTGATCAATAAATTGAGTCATTCCATGAATACTTTGACATAAAAATGCAAATTATCATCCTGTATTGTTAAAAAAGAGCGATATAACCATTAATAATATCAAGAAGAGAATTACTATATAAATTGTTAAATCTTCAAATTTAAATTATTTGATACCTTACTGATTACGTTTTTAGAAGAATAATAGATTTTGTCTTATGTGAAATAACAATTTAAAAAAAAACTAGCAGGCTACGCCCGCTTCGCTGGTCGATTTTTCCAAACGAACTTCGAACGATTAAAACATATTTTAGTTCCACCTTCTACTGCCAAGGGGCTCATTCTGTTCTAAACAAGCCTCTTTCCGAACGAACGTCCGAACTGGTCCCAGATGTCTACGGCACCGCATAGCAGGAGTGCTGCGCACACGCTGCCAAAGTAAATTAGTTTCATCTTCACCGACAAGGGGCGACAGATCTATATACCTTTAACATTAACGCGATATTTAAATTACGACCGAAACCCCCTCCCCCTTTCTCAAAATTTAACCAACGAACTTTAAAATTAACAAATATACATTAACAAATATCGGTAACTTTTGAAACAGAAACAAAATGGCGCGTTTTTCGATTTGACTTTGTACTTTATTTTCTTTCCTTTTCAGGAAGTTTTTTTGCAAAAATTAAGAAAAATTACCGGTTGATTTTTACAAAAATTGGATTTTTGGATGCAGAAAATTTTTCTACATATCTGTGGTAAGTTTTAAACCGATACCTCAAATATTTTTCTTAATATTCTCAAATTAAAAAACAAACCACTCGTTACCAGCGGCAAAAGAGAAATAACCACTTTTTCGCGACCACGTATCTTAGCGTTTTATATATAGAGATTATCTTCTTTCTTATACATAAGAAGCGGTAATATGTTGCGGCCATCACAATCTTTTTTCTATATTTTCAACAAATCATCGAATTTCTTGTCTTCGAATTTTCGTCTTAGATGACCGTATCCAAAATTGAATTACAAAGTATTCTTATCATGGGGATTTTAAATGTGATGTTTCGATGAATTCCGTGCAGATAAAGAGGATATAAGTATCACATAAATTGAACAAATCATCGATTTACAGCATCCCCTCTTGGGGGATTTTGCCCAAAAACTAATCAGCATCAGTTCACATGAGAATATAATTTTATGTGAAATTCATGCTATTCTACGCAGTAGTTCGTGGATTAGAGCGCCGTCAAAATTTGATGAAATTCTGTGCATTAATTCTTGAGATATGAGTATCTCTGAAATCGGGTAAATCCTGAAAAAAAACAGCATAGCTGCGCCACCTGTTGGGTTATTTACACCAAAACCTAATCAGCAACAACTTATGTCAACGTCTAACTGAATTTGAAGTTTGATGAAATTCTGTGCATTAGTTGTTGAAATATAGCTATCGTGAAAATCGTGAAAACTGCAGCATAGCAGCGCCACCTGCTGGGTTATTTACACCAAAACTTAATCAGCAACAACTTATGTCAACGTCTAAATGAATTTGAAGTTTGGGGAAATTATGTGCATTAGTTTTTGAGATATAGCTATGGTAAAAGTCGCGAAAAATGCATTATAGCAGCGACACCTGTTGGTCGATTTATACCAAAAACTAATCATTATTAACTTATATCGATATTTGACTGAATCTAAAGATTTATTAAAATCCGTGCATTAGTTCTTGAGATAGAGCGCCCAAAAAACTTTTGTCACATACACACACACAGATTCATGGACACACTGTTAAAAATATTCCTGTAAAATTACGTGCAGAGGCCGGCAGCAGAAATTCCAGCCATACCCTGTAAAAAAAAAAAAAAAAAAAAAAAAAAAAAAAAAAAAAAACTCATCATTTTGTGCAGCCCGTAATTTTACGAGTCAAAGTAACACAATAACACTTTACTTACTGTTCTGTAGCACGTAGATAATCATCACAGAATCGCTTTTTTGGCGGGTTAAAAATTATGTTAAGTGACATTATTTTTCGAAACACGACTAAAATGATGGGTTACACCCTAGCGGAGGAAAATGTATGGGATCGTACCGTATTTTTGTTAACAGATGGGCTAGAACTGTAAGAATATGTGGATTACCCTTAATTTTCCAAGTATCTAAGGGATAAGGCCGCTTATTTAGTGGATCAGACTGTTTTTCATCCAATAAGGCTGTTGCCCGTGAAAATTGAAGGGCAAACTCTCATAAATTTACAGTTCATTCTGGGAGTGCAAAGATGTTCTAAAAACAGTTAACTCGTGTTCAGGACCTTCTAAAACGCGTAAATCCGTCGAAAAAACTGGAAGTCAAAACTTTTCACGAATCCAATATTTTCTTCTTGTGCATATAAAAGAAAGTAAAAAGATAACTTATATTCAACCGTCACTAGAACTACACTGTTAAAATGTTTGTGCTGTATTGAACCAACTTTTGGTGCTGCAGTATAGCTGCAACCTTAATATGGTGAAATCTCGTTCCGACACTTAGAAGTCCGGTTGAACCATATATCCAAATGTTGGGATGCGATTTCACCGTCTTGTTGTTGCAGCTACTGCAACACCAAAAGTTGGTTCAACCAAGGACAAAATTTTTAACAGTGTAACAAGAAAAATGGCTGCGATAATTGTAGAAGCATTCACCATATTTTAATAAAACATAGAAGAAAGTAAAAAGATAACTTATATTCAACTGTCACTAGAACTACACTGTTAAAATGTTTGTGCTGTATTGAACCAACATTTGGTGCTGCAGTAGCTGCAACCTTAATATGGTGAAATCTCGTTCCGACACTTAGAACTCCAGTTGAACCATATATCCAAATGTTGAGATGCGATTTCACCATCTTGTTGTTGCAGCTACTGCAACACCAACAGTTGGTTCAACCTAGCACAAAATTTATAACAGTGAACAAGAAGAATGGCTGCGATTATTATAAAAGCACTCATCATATTTTAATCAAACAAAAAGTCAAAAACTGCAAATGGAGAGCAAAATTCTTCTTTGTATATAATTCAAATAAGTTCTTATGCATGTTTTCTACTTGTAGATCTCTAATGCCAAAAAAATGTGTGTAATATCGTTTAATTCAATGGTTTGAATGACGTTTGAACTTTTAGAGTCGAAAAAGATAATTTATGTTCACCCATCATTAGACCTAACAAGAAAAATGTAAATTAAAGTGTAATTACTGCTAAAAGTGATAAAAACATAACATAGAAAGGCTTAAAAATACCTTTTAATATATAGATTACATAATGTTTCATGCGCTCAAACGGCGACTTCTTCAAGATCAAAATAAATAAAATATTCTCGCAAAGTTTTTTTTAAAATGATAAACATAAATCACGAGATCACATGCCCAGTGTAAGCAGATGCTTAGATTGGTCAAACTGGAAACGTAAAAAATATTATTATTATTATTATTATTATTATTGCTTTTTTAATTTGTAAATCATCGCGTGCCAAATTTTAGGGAATTCAAAAGAAGCCGATTCGTTGCAAATGTTCTCGTTACGCAAATATATTTCTATTGATTCACGGATAATGGATGGGAAATAAACTCTTGATGGAAAAATTATTTTACTCTTCTTGAAATTAATCTGCAAAGGCTCTATTCTATGTAGTCTAGCTAAGACAGTAGTTCTTCTGTCATATTTCATATCCGCCATATGTTCTTTTATTGTCGTTTTAAATTTTCTGTTTGTCATTCCTATATAGTATTTTAATGTTTCATCTACCCTGGTGGATGGAATTTCATAAACACCGGAAAGTTGATCAGGTCCTATTGGATCTATTTTTCTACATACTATGTTTTTTAATTTTGTGAAAGGTTTTGCGATAAGGCTAGAGTTGCAAAGAACCGGTTTATTCCCATGTTTATTTCCAATAGACCCGGTTTATTCAAAGGTTTATTCCCAAAAGACCTGGTTCCCAAAAACCCCGGTTTATTTCCAGGTTTAACCGGGTTTATTCTAGTCTTTGCAACTCTAGATAAGGCAGATATTGAATTTGCTAAGTTTATATTTTAAACTTTCAAAGTTATCAAAGTCAATCGTTATGCTTTTATCACTGTAAGCAGTAATTACACTTTAATTTAAAGTTAAAAATTGTTTTTTTTTATATTATTTGTAAGGAAAATGTATATAATAAATGTGGGAGCATTTATCACACTTTTAATCTAACAGATATTCGATAAAAGAAAATGGCGGTCAAAACTCATTAACAAAATATATCCATATATATATATTTTTTTTAGACTTATCAAACTTATAGATGTTGTTGAATGCCAAAATGTGTGCAATATCATTTAAATTCCGTGGTTTGAATGACGTTTGAACTTTTATGGATGCAAAAAATAAAAATATTCTGATTACTTGTATTTTAATAATACTTATAACATCTTCCATATACAAATGTCGCACATTATTAACTATTCGATTTCTTTTCAAAAATGTAGTCTTTCTAACTAGGAACTTTTGCTGTTGAAAACTATTATCATTAGTACAATTCAAGCGGGGGGGAGGAGGGGTTAAATCTATAAATTTAATATATTAACACTCTACTGAACATTTTTTCTGAAAATGGATAGCTTTTATTTTGTTTAAAATTAACTTTTTAAAAGAAACTAACATCTTTGTTCTAAAAAAAAACGAAAAAGATCATTTCAATTCAAGCATCATTAAAGCTAACAAGAAAAATGGATATGGTAATAGTGGAAACATTTATCATGTTTTTAATCAAACAGAAAGTCAATAAAAGTAAATAACGAATCAAATGCCTCCAAAAGAACAGAATAAAGAATCCACAAGAAGAATTATTTTGCATTTTTTCTGGATTTATCAAATTGGTAGATGTCAAAATATGCATACAAACATTTAATTCACATGATTTGAGTGACGTTTGAATTTTTATGCATTCATGAAAAAGGAATTTTGGTAATTTATATTTCAATAACACTTCTAAAGATCATTCGGATAAAAATGAGTTACATTATTAATTGTTCGAATATGTTGTTTTTTCTTGAAAAATACAAGGTTTTATTATTATTATTATTATTATTATTATTACCTTCTGCTATTAAGAATAAGAAGCATAATATAGTTAATGGCATCGTGAAATGAAAAGAAGTTAAATCTATAAATTTAAGGTATCTGACACCATGTCGAATACCAAAAATATGTAAAAAGTACTTAATTCCCATGGTTTGAATGACGTTTGAACTTTTATAAATGTATGAAATAAAAGGGTTCTGATAATTTATATTTCAATAACACTTTTAAAGATTATCCGGATAAAAAATCATTTAATAATGAATTATTCGAATAGGTTGTTTTTTCTTCAAAAATGCAGTTTTTTTTTTTTTTTAATTATCCGTTATTAAGAATAAGAAGAATAATAATTAACGTCATCCGGAAAATTTATAAATTTAAGATACTGGCACCATGCTAAATAAATTTCCAAAAAATGAATAGTTTCTTTTTAAAATTTCAAAAAAGACATTCTTCTTTCTTCCACATAAGTGGAAAAAGATAGCTTTATGTTCAGCTATCATTAAAAGTAACAAGAAAAATGGCTACGGTAATTGTGGAAGCATTTATCACTTTTAATCAAATAGAAAGTCAAAAATCGTAAATGTTGAGCAGTATATTATTTCGGAATTTATTAAATTGATTGATGTGGAATGCAAAAAATATGTATATCATTTGATTCTCGAAAGTTGAATGACGTTTGAACTTTTATAAATGCATAGAATAAAACAATTCTGGTGATTTATTTTTCAATAATACTTATAAAATGGCTTCCAGATAAAAACGGGGTATATTATTCGGTGTACATTTTTAACTTGGTACAGTTTTCGAATATATGCTCCAAAAATGCAGTTTATTGAAACATGATCTTCTACTATTAAGAATTTTTATTATATTTTTCTAGGATAAGAATTAGTACAATGGAATTTTGAGTATGAATTTGCCTTCCCTATGAGGGCATTAATAATAATTTTAAAAAAATCTAGAAATTTAAGATATTTGATACCTTCTTGAATAAGTTTTCAGAAAATGAATGATTTCTCCTGTCTTCGAAATAAAATTTTGAAAGAATTTATCCTTTAAGGCGGTTCTCAAATTCCCTGCTCAACTACGCGACACTTTCTGACACAGTTTTAAACATAAAGGCATACAATCGGCTGGCCTCCAATAAACATTTAGGTCAGACTATTTAAGAGATTTAGAATATAGCGTTTTCCATTTTTTTTATAAATAATTTACTTATGGAGTTATAAGTCATTCTTGTCACGGACAACAAACATTTTTCCTTTTCTTGCGCTGCCACGTCGGCAATTCGTTTCAAAACGCCGATTTTAACAGTATTTTCTGAAAGATCTTCTGCATTTATCAAAAAAAAAATATGGAAAACGCCATTCGATTACACAGTTTCTCATAAGAACACTTGCCAATTCCATGCGTTTCCGAACAAACATGAATTCAGAAATTAGCTTCTTTTAATTTGAGAACAGCCTTAAGGCATGTTATAACTTTTTTTTTTAAATTAACTAAAATTTCTCCACTTTTTGCTATTTTTTACCGCAATTATACAGTAATAATAGTAGGATTTTTTGCAAATGAAAGAGCATATCTTGAAGTTTTAAAAACAATTTTTTATTTGGAAATTGGTTGAAAAATGGTACTCTGGCGGCCTTAGATACGGCTTAGATACAAGCGTTCCGCGGTACCAGATGAATCTCGGAATCTCCTTATATATAACAAAAAACCCAATAAAAACCTTAAAATTTATGATATTTTGTAGTCTTTCTCGAATGGGTTTATCAATTTTTCGATCCTGAATAAAATGGCGGTTGTTCAAATTTCAATTACAAAAAATTTCAGATTTAAATCACGCAAAAAAATATTCACAATTCGAATATTGAAAAACGCATCCGTGAGGGACTAAAATATAGTATATACTATAAAAGTATAAAATTTCAACCAAATCGATAGATCTAATCTCGAGTTCTACCTGGTACCGATTCGTAAAACAGAGTATCGAGAAAAACAGGTTTAAAGTTTTACAACATTTTTAAACAAATATAGATAATAGTGACAATTTTCAGCTTACATTAAATTATCTATACCAGGCTAATATAATGAACCCTCCCGGACTTCCTCTTTCTCAATTCTTTTGTTTCTACCTGCACGCCACACACAATGACACAATACGCGAAAAATGAGCCTGTTCACTGCAACACCAAAAGGCGATTAACTTTTGAACCAATACGAATTCCGAACAAGCTGCTTTACCACAACGTTTTTAAGGGTTTAAGGAGTAAAAATATACAAAAAAAAAAAAAATCGATTTAAGAAAAAAAAAAAAAAAAGTTATAACATGCCTTAAGCTTTGTCCGGGCACAAAGTGCCTGACAGTGACCGGTTTCGAAAGTGAAAGTATCCTCATACAAAAAAAACCTGCAACCGAAATCGAAAAAGTAAAATACGACCTGCGTAGAGATCAACCTCAGCTATTCACTGAAAAAAAAAATATATATATATATATCGAAATGCAAACGAGATATTATAAAATAACTGTCCCATAGGATTCATAAGTGAGCGTGTGTTTTCGCGTGAGTGAAGTAGCCTCTCAACTAACTGTCACAAAAATTGTGGCATAGCTAATGTGAGCTATCTCTGAGATCGCCTGATCGAAATATAAATAAAAGTCTCGATTAAATGATAGTTACTGTTTTTGTACCAATATTTATGTTCAGAATTATTATAATTAAAATTCACCTATTTAGAGATATACATCAATAGCTCCAGGACTTCAAACGAAACAAACTTTCACAAGTTTCTATAGTTAAAGTGAAAGTTATACAAGTTAAACTGTGAAAATTAAAAAAAGCAGCGGTCTGTGAAACCGCTGACAGGGTTTAAAGGTTACAAAGCAGTTAGAAATATAGATATAGATGTATATATAATTTCTAATAGCAATACAAAACATGACGATTTGCATGTAACCAAGAAATCAACTGTTTGAAGAAAAAGAAGAAAAAAATGGGCAAGAGAAACAAAGTAATATGTGATACATTGTGAGAAACCTTCTTCAAGGAGAGATTCCCTATACATTCCTATTACTTATCCATCATACGTTGTATAGGGTAAATCTTGTAATCGTTTTGAAAAACGAAAAAAAAAATTGACGGATTCACATTTTTCAGACACTGGAGATTCC
Source organism: Maratus michaelseni (assembly GCA_963931845.1). NCBI lineage: Eukaryota > Metazoa > Arthropoda > Arachnida > Araneae > Salticidae > Maratus > Maratus michaelseni. Next base: position 462,985,786 of record OZ007587.1, read on the forward strand.
GAAAAACATAGTTTTAGAGGGAAAAAATCCGTCTGTCTGTGTGTGTGTCTGTAAACGCACTATCTCCCGAACGAATTGAGATAGAGACTTGAAATTGGGTATGTACTTAATATGTAATAATGGGAAGAAGCTTATTGAATTTCAGTCACCTCGATTATCCGGAACTATTTTTTTCGGACTCTCGAAATAGTCGTTCTGATAAAAGGTGTATAAACATTTTCGAAATTGTTTATTTTAAGGAGTGAATATAAAAGACAATCAAAAAACATAAATTTTGCATAAAGAATGAAGTCATGAGTTGCCGAGATATTTGTAATCCTATTTTCCACACGCTTCGATTTTTCATACAAATTTCAATTTAAAGATATATTTTAATTTAAAATGAGACGCTTCATCCGACGCAGTAAACTGTTAGTTAATACGATTATAAGGATGTTTGTTTTACGGAAGTGATTAATAGAGCATTTAAAGTTCATGATGTCATCAAGCCACGATTTTAATGGAATTGCAATGTATTTTATAAATAGTTTACACATGTTTTATTTTCATATTTTATATTATGCATATCCATGACGGGTAAGTATTACGGTAGCACCCCAACGACTAGTTTCCTCTCCCAAAAGTGTGAAATTTCAGTCATGTTATGAACTATATTTTAGTTCAGAATGAATCTCAATCCACTTGTATAGTTCGCGCAAATCAGTCAAATTACTATACAAAGGAAGAAATGCAAAAATTATTGAACAAACATCATAAATTCGCAGAATAACACTTCAAAACTGCAACTTAATAAATTACATATCCTAATACAACAACAAGCTCAGTAATAGGAAGACAAGAAAATAGCTAATAGAAAAATAGAATATTTTGTTCAAAAATCTCATATTTTTAAAAAATAAAACAAATCACACAATACCTTCTTGTGTGTAAGCTCAGTAATATGAAGACAAGAAAATCGCTAATAGAAAAGTAGAATATTTTGTTCAAAAATCTGATGTTTTTAAAAAATAAAAAAAATCACACAATACCTTTTTGTGTGTATGAGTGTGTTTGTAAGCTCAGTAATATGAAGACAAGAAAATAGCTAATAGAAAAATAGAATATTTTGTTCAAAAATCTCATGTTTTTAAAAAATCAAAAAAATCACACAATACTTTTTTGTGTGTATGAGTGTGTGTGTAAGCTCAGTAATATGAAAACAAGAAAATAGCTAATAGAAAAATAGAATATTTTGTTCAAAAATCGCATGTTTAAAAAAAAAAAACCACACAATACCTTTTTGTGAGTATGAGTGTGTGTGTAAGCTCAGTAATATGAAAACAAGAAAATAGCTAATAGAAAAATAGAATATTTTGTTCAAAAATCTCATGTTTTTAAAAAATAAAAAAAATCACACAATACCTTTTTGTGTGTATGAGTGTGTGTGTAAGCTCAGTAATATGAAAACAAGAAAATAGCTAATAGAAAAATAGAATATTTTGTTCAAAAATCGCATGTTTAAAAAAAAAAAATCACACAATACCTTTTTGTGAGTATGAGTGTGTGTGTAAGCTCAGTAATATGAAAACAAGAAAATAGCTAATAGAAAAATAGAATATTTTGTTCACAAATCTGATGTTTTTAAAAAATAAAAAAAATCACACAATACCTTTTTGTGAGTATGAGTGTGTGTGTAAGCTCAGTAATATGAAAACAAGAAAATAGCTAATAGAAAAATAGAATATTTTGTTCAAAAATCTCATGTTTTTAAAAAATAAAAAAAATCACACAATACTTTTTTGTGTGTATGAGTGTGTGTGTAAGCTCAGTAATATGAAAACAAGAAAATAGCTAATAGAAAAATAGAATATTTTGTTCAAAAATCGCATGTTTAAAAAAAAAAATCACACAATACCTTTTTGTGAGTATGAGTGTGTGTGTAAGCTCAGTAATATGAAGACAAGAAAATAGCTAATAGAAAAATAGAATATTTTTTACAAAAATCTCATGTTTTTAAAAAATAAAATCACACAATACTTTTTTGTGTGTATGAGTGTGTGTGTTTGGAGGTTTGGACTATTAAAATATATTTATATATCCGACATTAAACTTTATTGATTTTACAAATGTGTTTATAAAGGACTTCGGGCAAAGTTTAGAAGTCAAGAAAACCATTACTTAAACATATCTTTTTTGCACTAAAATGTTATCTCTTTCGTTTAACTATTTTTCCTAAAGGCACGATGCCATAACAAAAGAAAAAGAAAGAAAGAAGAATGTCAGCTTTAAGTGGGTAAATAAAAAGAAAATGTGTTTGTTTTTCAGCTAAAAATGTTTAAATAATCTGGAAAATTATAACTTTTGAAGGATTTCAGAAGAAAAACAGTGTTATAAAATTGTCTCCTTAAATCTGATTAAAAAAGTAAATCAACCAATTACTAAATGTTTTAAGAGACTTTTTTTTTTTCTAGGGCTTTTTTTTTCTTATCAGTAAATGTAAAAATTGTTATGCAAATAAAGTAACTAAGAATAATATTTATATTTTATGATTTATTTTAAAAGAAAATATTTCGTCATTTTAAGATAAACTTTAAAGGATAATCATCGTGTAGAAATATATCAGTCTATTCAAATGTATCATTCTATCATCGTGTAGAAATATCTGATAACGATAAAGCACCAATATAAATATGCAAATACACTGCTCAAAAAAAATTAGGGGAGCAGGCAAAAAAGGGAAGAAAACCAAGCGAGACAACTACGCATGGCCATAAAATGGGAAATACACACATATTAAAGCGTAATACAGAAAAGAAGGCATCAAAACATCATATATATGTTAATTTTAATTATTTTTGAAATGATGTCAAGAACAGGAAGAGAAGCTCCAAGGCACCCATTTGTATGACTATAAATAGCAAAAATAAATGTTGTTTGTAAAGGATGAAGGGTTTTTAATATGGTACGTGGTCCCCTGGAACAGCTAAGACTATTGCACATCTGTTTTTCATGGATGCGATGAGGTTGTCGATAAAATTTCGGGAGAATTCTGTTCCATTCTTCAAGAAATGCAATCTCCAAGCCCTAGACAGTCAACGAAGGCAGTGGTCTCACTGCAATGCGTCGTTCGAGTGTTACCCAGACATGCTCGATCAGATTTTAATCATAAGAACATGCTAGCCACACCATGTGCTGTTTTGTTTCCGTTTGAAGCAAGTTTTCCACAAGTCGTGCTGTATGGTGTCTGGTATTATCATGCAAAATAAAGAAATTGCTAATGGCTGCATCGTAAGGAATGACACATGAAATCTGAGTATCTTATCTGCATACATTTTAGCCGTCAAAGTGCCATTCGCCATAATATGCAGATCCATGCGTCCATCTATGGGGATTACGCCCCATTCAATCAATTCATCTGTGTACTGTAATTTTTCGTGTACGAACGTGCACTGAGAAAAAAAAATACCTCCTTCAACTAGAAGGAATAGTTAGACTGTTTCTAAATCCCTAAACTAGATATATCCGAGCTATGCGAAGGGTAAGCAATTAAACTGAATAGAAGAAATGATCGAAAATTTCTAGTCTCTTGTTTTCTAAGTGACGAAACGATAATGAATCGTGTAAATTGCGAGAAATTATCACTTTATTTCTGGAATGGACTTATAAACTAACATTATAGTTACTAAACCTAGCGTTTTGTGTTCGCATCTATTTGCAGACATTTTTAAATAAGTTTGACCTAGAGAATATAGGAAAACACTCTTGAATTCTAATAGGAGACTCTAGAACTGTCTGGCAAAGGGAACTAGAATTTATAAGGATGACATGGAACTATTTTTTCTAGTGCCACAATTTAGATTCTAGTTGAGAAGGGCAGATTTTTTTTCTCAGTGTGTGGTTATTTGGAGTGCCCCTTTTCCTCCATATCAATACACGTCGGATTTCACAATGCAGACTCAATCGGGACTCTACGTGAAAAGCACTTGACTCCAATCGCATTACGCCTAATCTCGATGTTCAGCAGCCCAACTTCTTTATAGCTCATGGTGACTTGAGATTAAAGGAATACGTTGCCTACGTGCTTAGATGCCACCCAGATAAAGTGCTTTTCTGAGTGTTGAACCCTGTTCACATCGGACATTTAAGATATCTTAGACCGCCATTTTTGAGGTGGTACCCTCCCGGAATGGAATACCTGTCCACACCGCAAAACTCATCTAAGATAACTCACTGAACATCACCGTGTCCGATACCTGAACAGACATAGAATGTGCGCATGCGCATATGTTAAAGGCAACCTCAACAGCCAATCGGCCTCCAGAGTCAATCAGAGTGAGTGATACTGGCTGTATCTAGCAATAGAAAGTTCGAACTCACTAAGTGAGTTTGTGGAACTCCTTCAGTGAGTTCGGCGGTCTAAGATATCTTAAATATCCGATTTGAACCGGGTATTAGTCTTGACACCTTCAGTTTCGATGACAAAAGAAACTGTCCTTGCAACTGAACGGAAATGTGTATTTTATTTCAATGATCTGTTAACATCAGATACCGGTCATCAGTTGCCGTGGTAGCACGTGGGCGACGTTGGCCTGGCGGACGCGTCTAACACTCCCTGTTTCTTGGTATCAATTCACGAACTTTAAATGACATTCCTTGCCATTCCAACAGATTTCATTAAATTGTTTTGTGTTTGCCCGGATTCCAGACTCGTGATAATTCTCTAGACGATATATTCCGGTAAATCATGTTGTTGTAATACTTTCAGATCACCGTTTTCCCCCCAAAAAGAACTTTGAACAACTGCGTTTTACAAAATAGACGGTGAGAAAAAGAAGCATATGTGAAATCGCGATTTCATATCACTTTTCTGGTATGTGACGTTCATTTACATTTGAAGTTTTCTTGCTCTGTTTTCTGCTACACTTTTAACTACGGCAGTTTCATTTTATGATAATTATCAGTAAGCTTATTTGCATAATTTCTTTAAAAACACTAGATGGAACCCGTCAAAACGTGACGGAAAAAAATACTATAACAATATCAGTAAAATAAGCTTCTTTATTATTTAAGTAGGGCTTCGTATGAAATAGTCTTTCAAATATTTTATTTTAACCCCCCCTTTCCCAGTGAAATGCTATTTCCGATGCAAACTCCAAATGAACACTCCGTAAACAAATGTGTAATGCAAATCAGTTTGACATTACCACCATATTCCCCACGACAAAAAAAAAAAGGTTTATGGACTTATAAAGTATCATACAAGTAGTCCTATCATAAAGTATCATACAAATTTCCTACTTTCATCTCATATTCAGTAAATTAAAGAACATAGTATAAACACCCCCACCCCCTGTGATAATGCAATCGAATGAGCTCCTATGCGCATATGTATTGCATCTGCCCAAAGGCACCGTTGAAATTCCACGTTAAAAAAGTTTTAAAATGTTTAAATTAAAAGTTTTAAAATGTCCTCTTTAATCATTGTTCGTTTCAAATCCATATCTTCTAAAACGCATCCATTGTTTTAAGCTAATCAATTTTTATGTAAAAATGAAGAAATTTTGTTAAAAATAATAAATTAATAAGCAGATGAGAGAGAATTTTAATGTTTTCAATTGTAATTTATTTGTATGGTTTCTTCTATCCCTTTACATAATCAGGATGATTATTCCTTTTCCATCAGAATCGGTCCCTTATACAGTTAAATATCCAATGGATCTTTAAAAAAATAATAAATAACAGTTCCTAGCACATTCTGATTCACATTATACATCAACGAATTCAACATATCAATTTTATGTTAATCATAAACTAAAAATAGTTTTTTTTTTCTTTTGACAGATTTTATATTAGCGCCAAAATACTCTATCTTATGGATAGTCTGATCTTACGATTTATCAGGTTTTTATTATAATTTTTTTTTCACTTTTCATGAAGGTTAGGGATACCTATTTTCAATTGTTGCAACTTTCCAAGGGGCTATTTTACATTATTAAAACAAACATTGTTGAGATAGAATTGAAAAATATTTCATGCTTGAAAATTATTTAAAAAGTCGTTAAATTAAGCGGCAGATTTCAAATAAATTTCAATCGAAAGCTAATTTTTTTTTTCTAATTGAGGATGTAAGAATTGAAATTGTAAAATGTAGTAAAAAAATTAAATTTTTAGTATTTAGAAGTGATGTAAGCGCGATGAAAGCTAAAGCGATAGTGCCGTTTGTTGTCACAACCGTTATACGTTTCTAAATATTGCCACTGTGTTTTGGTTGGCGTCCAAAAGTAGACTACCATTTTTTGACATCGAAAGAAAAATTCACAGTGAAAGAAATAAGACTTTGCCGCTAATAAGGAACTGTTAAATGAACTTATAACAAACCTACTAAAATAATTCCTATAAAATAATAGCCTTACATTGTTTATTCTAGCTAAAAATACAATCATTATTTAAAGGGGTTTTTTTTCCTGAAATTCTTTACTTTTCTGAATTTTTTTTATTAAAAAAGGAAATCTTAATAATTTAAATCCTATAATTCCTATAACTTAATCCTATAATTAAAAAAAAGTAATTGGTAACATGTAATGAAGGTATGCAATCAAGATGAAGCAACCAATAAAGGCTCCAGTTCTAATCTTTAAAATTAAAAATTGAAATATCAGTTAATATTACGCCATGTTGACACAATCATATAAATTTTTCTTTTTAGTTTTATCAATGTTAAAATGCATTTCAAGCTAAGCATAACGTCATTTTCACCGGTACAAACTTTTCACACGTACATTTATGCTTAAGCACCATGCATGCAAATAAAAATATATTTTGCATTTAATTGTAATGAAAAAAATGGCATCACCAAAGTTATAATGCTTAATGATAAAATGAACCCAATGGACAATATTTCCGTGACGTCATAGTAAATATGAATTTTTATTTGCTTATAAAACACACGGATAAATATTTTTACCGAAATACTTAAACATTTTAACTATATTTTAACTTACAAATTAAGAAATTCGGCCTAAAAGTCACGTGCTTTTAATATTTAATATTTATTTTTTATGCTCGCAATCATTGAGTTCAGAAAATAAACTCTGTACGTCGCAACAGTGGGCGTTAATCCGATTGCCGACTTTATGACGTCATAAGCAGAAGTAAAATTTTAATTTAAGATTACGGCTAATTAATTAAATTTTCGAACAAACGAATGTACGATAACAAATCTGTGACCAAATATCTTTCATTTAAAAAAAGAATGATGTAATTTGATGTAGTAGTTTGTTCTCACGGATTGTCGAAACAAAACGCTTAGCGTTTTAAATATATAGATGTCATCTCTTAATTTTTGACCAGTGTATCTCCAACTATAATAAAGAAGGGTGTTTGTGTGTGTGTTTCTCGGTTTTGTTCTGAAGAGACCGCTGCACGCAGAACTACAAAATTTGGTGAGAAGGTACCTCTATGCATGTAGTTTTGCGCCAAATTTTGGAATTTTTGAATAGATTTTTTTCAATTAATTATTTATGCGATTTTTAGTGTTTTTTCACGTTTAGCTGCGATTTTTCCACATTAGTAAGGGAATCCGGTTTCAATTCGGTTGAACCATTTCTGTAATCCTTATTGAGAAAAAAACTGTGGTGATATGAATGTAAAAAGGTTAGGTATTTAAAACCTCTAACCGAGGGGTTAAAAATCTAAAAATATTCATGAAAAAGGAAGAGGAAAAAAAAGAAATGTGATACAAAGCGTACATAAAAGTGTAAATAAATATCAATGATATGAAAATTACGAAACAGCCGAACTAATTTAGATTGCAACTATATCGAGACTTCGTAAAAAGAACCCGAAAACAAGAGATACAGATAAATTTGACCTATTCGGTGGTGACTTAATAGTAACATATTTTTTTAAGTTTTATTTTTTTGTATATGAAATATACTTTCAATATGATAATTAAAATATTATAAACTACTCGTTGGGGGGCCACCGTAATACTTACCCATCATGGATATGCATAATATAAAATATGAAAATAAAACATGTGTAAACTATTTATAAAATGCATTGCAATTCGAATAAAATCCTGGCTTGATGACGTCCTAAACTTTAAATGCTCTATTACTGAATTGCGTAAAAGAAACATCCTTATAACTCCTAAAATGATAATCATATCAATTAACAGTTTACTGCGTCGAATTATTTCCAGTTAAAATATATCTTTGAATTACAATTTGAATGAAATACAGGGTCACGAAAAATCGAAGAGTATGGAAAATTGGATTCCAAATATCTCGGCTACTCGTTATTCGATCGACTTCATTCTTTATACAAAATTTATGTTTTTTTTTTTTTTTTTTTTTTTTTGTCTTTTATAGTCACTCCTTAAAATAAACAATTTCGAAAATTTTTATATACCTTTTATCAAAACGAATATTTCAAGAGTCCGAAAGAAAAAGTTCCGGATAATCAAGGTTACTGAAATTCAATAAACTTCTTCCCATTATTACATATGCATACTCAGTACATACCCAATTTCAAGTCTCTATCTCAATTTGTTCGGGAGATAGAGCGTTTACACACACACACAGACAGACGGACGGCAAATTTTTTTTTCTAAAAATATGTTTTTCGGAATCTCCAGTGTCTGGAACGTGTAAATCCGTCAATTTTTTTTTTCGATTTTTACAATGATTGCAAGATTTACCCTATACTACGTATGATGGATAAGTAAAAACTTGTACAAATTATTTTATTATTATTATTATTATTCATATACTTAGACATTTTAGAAATAATGAATACCAAATATTGGTCGAATATCCATTACTTCCCGAAATAGTGCTTTAATAAGCTATAACCTAAAATGCAAATTTTCTCCGCATTTACTTCAAGTATTTTCTGCAGTTTTTATCTCATAAAATGACCTGCGGATAGTCAAAATATATTGCCTTTTTATGGAACATTTCGAATGTTTCCAATTCATTTCCTTTTGTGAGAAACACAGCCTATTTGAAAGAAAGAGATAAAAATAGACCTGGTATTTCAAAAACCGAGATCGATGAATCCACAAAAATGGCTTTCCTGCTTTATTTGCGTGTGAGAAATAAACATCCAAATTTCTCTCCCGCTTTTGCTTGTGAGAATGTTCAAAATTTTATTTTCTGTGAGTTAAAAGTTATTGTTTTTCTACAAACACAAAACTTTATTAGGATTTAAATTTTTGGATTTACGAACGAGCGTTTCAAGATTCTTGTGTTGTTTTAGGGTTTATAAATTTGTCTCAGTTTATGTCTTTTCTGTTATAATTGAAGAATTTAAGGAATAACTTCTGAATTGCACTGTAAAAAAAAAAAGGATGAATGTTTCTTAACCCATTTGCTGCCAACCACGAGTATACTCGTGGTTTTTCAATCTAAAATTACGAATTCGTACCGGAAATTTCGAAAGAAGAATTTTTATTTTATGTAATCACGGAATGTCTGTAATTAAATAAAGTAAATATTGCTATTAGTATTTTCTGGTAGGAATTCGAACTTTCTAAATAAAATAAAATTCCGGTAATTTTCACCCTGCAGTGAGTGCGTTAATCTACGAAAATATGATATAACCACGGGTGAAAATATGCAATAACTTCTTCCTAGTTACCCATGATACCAAAACGATACCATGATACCAATTCTTTATGATTAAAAACCTCAGAAACCAATGTACGAGTATATTCGAGATTTTAAAAAAATCATTTATAAAAACAAAGTCTTTTCGGCTGTCACTTTTTTCGGAAACGTTTCCGAGTAGTTTTTATAGTGTATTAATCAGTTTTTATTGTGTATTAATGATTTTTTATAGTGCATTAATCATTTTTTTATAGTGTTAGCAAGCTTCGCGCGCTACGCTGATCAGTTTCTCCAAACAAAATATATCTGCGAATTTGACTTTGTGTTTTTTTTTCCTATTGTGTATTATCCATGCCGATGTTATAAATTACAGTCTATTTGCTGCAATCTAAAAGTTCGGTTATTTTCCATTATGTCAACACATTACTTGCCAAACATAATAGTTGGCGCCAAATGAAACATTGTAAAAAAAAAAATTAAGATTGGTACGAAAGTAATCATTTAAAAAATATAACATTTCAAAATTACACAGTTTCGAGAACTATTTTATTAAATCATACAAATACATACTAAACTAGTCGTTGGGGGGCCACCGTAATACTTACCCATCATGGATATGCATAATGTAAAATATTAAAATAAAAATGTGTAAACTACTTATAAAATGCATTGCAATTCAAATAAAATCGTGGCTTGATGACGTCACAAACTTTAAAGGCTCGATTACTGAATTGCTTGAAAGAGGTTTTTCCTTATAACTCCAAAAATAATAATCCTATTAACTAGCGGTTTATTGCATCTGATTAAGCGTCAAATTTCCAATTAAAATATATCTTTAAAGTGAAATTTGGATGAAATACAGGGTCATGAAAAATCGAAGAGTGTGAAAAATAGGATTACAAATATCTCGGCAACTAATTATCCGATCGACTTCATGCTTTATGTAAAATTTATGTTTTCTTATTGTCTTTCATATTCATTTCTTAAAATAAACACTTTCGAAAATTTTTATATACCTTTTATCAGAACGAATATTTCGAGAGTCCGAGAAAAATAGTTCCGGTTGATCGAGGTTATTGAAATGAAATAGGCTTCTTCCCATTATTACATACTAAGTACATACCAAATTGCAAGTCTCTATCTCAATTTTTTCGGGAGATAGAACGTTTACAGACACACACACAGACGGACGGCAAAATTTTTTTTCTAAAAATATTGTTGTGAGCTCGGGGTTCGAAAGGACTGATGCCAATATATAAGAATAATCAAAAGGCTTTATTCACTATAAACAGTGCAATACGAACACCAATATCTTCTGAAAATTACAAGATATTCAGTAATCTTCAAATCCAATAAAAGCACAGCAAAATTTCACACAGAAACAATGCGTTCAATACGACGTATCAACGACAAAATCGATCCGAGAAACACAGTTCTCAATGCAAAGACTCTCGTATGAATTCAATCGCAGTTGACAGACAACTAACTAACTGAACTGATGGAGGTCCTTATATAGGTTTCAGAGATCTTTCCAGATTATTCCAGAGCCTTCAGATGCTAGAAATTACCAGAAAGTGCTTTAACTTTCGATAGAGAACCCAAGCAAGAAACGATCCCAATGTATAGGTATAAGGGGGGTGTGGTTGCACAAAAAGTCGCCAAATCCGTCGCCAACTTGGCGACATTTGGCGATATATCGCCAAATTTGGCGACAAAAATAAGTCGCCAAAACCATCGCCAACTTGGCGATAAACCCATTCCTTGGCGATATTTCAATAGACTTCCATTATAAAGATGAGGGTGTAAGGTTGTTTTCCTTGCAAACCATCTAAGGCCTTTAGCATTGAGTTACATGATGCTCAATAGGAAATACATTAATAATACTGCAATTTTCACAATAATCAAATAAAATAAATTTAAACAAATGGAATATTTACAGATATATACAAAATTCATAACATTGCCCCCCTCTCAAGGACTGCACGTCCCGGGCAGTTCAACCTTTGATCGGAAAGCAAACCCGTTGCCAACAAATACTATCCAAAACACTTAAAGCAAACTTGCAAAATAACCATTAAACACATTCATAATGCTGAATTATACAAAATATACACTTATTTAAAAAAAATTAAAGCATAGACATTATTACATACAAGTATTTAAATAATAACAATAATGATAATGCTAAGCAAAATAAATAATTACATTAACTTATATACAAGACCATGGTCATACTAATTTACATTATTTACATTACACTATTTACAATCAATGAACTAAGTACTATGGCCATAGTATGGAGCCAGCCTGTCGTAATGAACGACTCTAGGCTTCGAACTTGGTGACTTTCGGATCCGAATTACGACATCGTTCAGTCTGTTTAGGACTGTATAAGGACCGTCCCAGTGCGATTGCAGTTTGGGAGAAAGTCCTTTACGTCGAGTCGGATTATAAAACCAAACCTTGTCACCTTCTTTGAATTGATGTCCCGTGGCTTTCGTGTCGTACCTGGTCTTCATCTTCTCCGTCTGTATATTGATCCGCTCTCGAGCCAAGTTGTGGACGTCTTCAAATCGTGCCTGGAGATTCTGCACGTATCCCTCTGGCGATGAAGGCGCATCTGGAGGGCGACCAAAAATCAGATCACAAGGTAGACGAAGATCATGACCGAAAAGCATCTGAGACGGGGAATAGCCGGTGGTTTCATGGACGGCGCTGCGATAGGCGAGAAGAAACAAGGGAAGTTTTTGGTCCCAGTCTTGTTGGTTTCTTGAGACTAGCAGTGAGAGATTGTTGAGGATGGTACGATTAAACCTCTCAACCATGCCATCCGACTGTGGATGTAAAGGCGTCGTCCTAGTTTTGTCCATTCCGAGAAGTTGACAGAGACCCTCAATCACAGCAGAGATAAAATTTCTCCCCTGGTCCGAATGCATTTGGAGAGGGACTCCATACCTTGATATCCACTGGTGTACCAAGGCATCCGCAACCGTAGAAGCTTCTTGATCAGGGATGGCATAAACTTCAGGCCATTTTGTGAAATAGTCCATGACAACAAGGAGGTATTTGTTGCCATCAGCACTTCTTGGCAGAGGACCTAGGATGTCAAGGGCGATGCGTTCAAAAGGTGCTCCTACATTGTAGAGATGTAGTCTTCCTCGGCTACGTTTCTTTGGTCCTTTCCGAGCTGCACATGCATCGCAAGATTTGCACCATTGTTCGACGTCAGCTCTCGCTTTTCCCCAGAAGAAGCGCTCTCGGACTCTGTGTAATGTTTTCATGACTCCAAAATGGCCACCAGTGGGACTGCCATGTAATTCTTCGAGGACCTCTGGGATTCGAGATCGAGGAAGTACCAACTGCCACCGAGATGTTTTCCCATCTTCCGATTCAAATTTTCGGAACAGGACACCATTCTTGACGTGGAGGGAGTTCCAAAGAGCCCAATATTGCTTTGTCGTAGGACTGTAAGTCGAGATGTCTTTCCAACTGGGCTTCGTGCTAGAAGATTCTAATAACTCCAAGATTGGTTTGATCTCAGAGTCTGCCATTTGATCTTCTCGAATCTTCTCATCACTCCAGGGATCTGGTGGCGTCAATAGTGAAGTCTTCGTCTGGCGTATGACATATTCGGGATTATACTTGCTCTCCGCTCTGGAACAATAGCGACAGCTCTCGGGACACGGTCTTCTTGATAGGGCATCGGCGTTTCCATGCGATGAGCCTTTGCGATGCCTGATGTCAAAGTCGTATTCCTGGAGTCGTTGTATCCATCTGGCTACTTGGCCCTCTGGGTTCTTAAAATTCATCAGCCATGTTAGGGATGCGTGGTCAGTACGAAGGAGAAATTTCCTGCCATAGAGATAGTGATGGAAGTGTTCTATGGCTTTCACTATAGCTAATAACTCCTTACGAGTGACGCAATAATTCCGCTCTGGTTTCGATAAACATTTGCTCCAGTATGCTACGACTCGTTCTTGACCATCTATTTCTTGGGAAAGTACAGCGCCAACACTTTCCTGACTGGCATCCGTGTCCACAATGAATTGTTTGTCGGGGTCTGGATAGGTAAGGACTGGAGAGGATGTGAGAGCTTCTTTCAGCCGCTGGAATGAATTGTCGCATTCTTGTGTCCATAGAAACTTCTGTTTGCTTTCAGTGAGCCTATGCAAGGGTCTTGCGATGTTGGAGAACCCCTGTACAAACTTTCTGTAATAAGTGCATAGTCCCAGAAAGCTTCGCAACTGATGGACATTTTCCGGACGCTTCCAGTTCTTTACTACGGACACTTTTTCAGGATCTGTTCGAACACCTTCAGCTGAAATGATGTGTCCTAGATAATTTACTTCCCGTTGGAAGAACTTGCATTTCAAAGGGTTCAGCTTTAAATTCGCCGCTCTTAGCTTCGTTAACACTTTTCGAATATTTTCTAGATGTTCTTCAAACGTGCGCCCACCAATGATAACGTCGTCTAGGTAGATGAGACAAGCTTCAAAAGTCAGGCCTTTTAACACTGTCTCCATGAGGCGCTCGAACGTTGCTGGGGCATTGCAGAGCCCGAACGGCATAACTTTAAATTGCCAAAGTCCTTGTCCAGTAGTAAATGCGGTCTTCTCTTTGTCATCAGGATGGATCTCTACCTGCCAATATCCACTCTTCAAATCCAGTGTGGAAAACTATTTATGTCCTGAAAGAGTATCGAGCGTGTCGTCTATTCTTGGTAGAGGATAGCTGTCCTTCTTCGTGATATCGTTAAGTTTACGATAATCCACACAAAATCTTGTGGAGCCATCTTTCTTACGGACCAACACGATGGGAGAGGCCCACGGACTTGATGACGGTTCGATGATGTCACTATCCTGCATCTCTCGTAAGAGCTTAGAAACCTCTTCTTGTTTTGCAAACGGCAAGCGTCTTGGATGCTGTTTAATCGGTGGATGGTCGGCAGTATCAATTCTATGACGTGTCAGAGAAGTGCGACCTATATCATTCTCGTTTTGTGAAAACACATCCGTAAATTCCTGGAACAGTCTTTCTGCGGCATGTCTCTGCTCAGGAGATAAATTCTCATTTCGTCCAATTTCAGGTGTTAAACTTGTAGGCGGCTCCGACAACGTCAAGCTCGGGTCTTTGCAAACACAGGTGACTGGAGCACAGGTAGCAAGCACTTCACCCTTCTGGATAATTCTAGACTTTTCACTCACGTTCGCCATCCTCACGGGTATCACATCTCTCGACAGATCTACCAGCGCTGATGCTATTAGCACTCCTTTTGGGCTCTTCTCAGGATATCCAGTCAAGCCATACTGAAAAATTCTTTCGTTTCCTGTTAATCCAGGTATCATCATTTCGGTCCGAGGAGGGATGATAACATCTGCCTTGGCTGTGATCCGTTGAATAGACCCGGACTCATTTCCAAGTTTGAAAATAGTGACATCTTCTTGAGCAGAGCGTAACTCATTATTCTTAAAGTCCAGTGTAAATCCATGCTCTTTTAAAAAGTCCAGTCCGAGTATGAAAGGGTCTGAAATATCGGCCACGTAGACTGTATGGCGATAAGCGGCGTTCCCAAACTTTATTTTCAGTGTCATTCTTCCATGTATATCGATCTTATCTCCGGTCACAGTTTGAAGAATAACACGCGGCGGGGTCCAAAAGAGTTTTTCTTTCAGCCGCTGAGCTAGATCTTTCCGAATGATGGTCACATTGGCTCCTGTATCGATGATCATATTACAGGGCAAATCATTCACACTTCCGACTAGAAAAACTCCGTTCTCGCCGCAACTTCTGGCAGAAATTTCACATACTTGAAAATGGGGCTTCTCAAAATCTGGCAACCTCCGCCCCGCATGATGACCATTAATCAGTTTTCCTGCTCCTCCGCTAGCGGGAGAGATATTACCTTCGGTGCTGGGTCGTCTTGGGCAGTCGATTTGGATATGGCCTTCTCCACCGCATTTCCAGCACTTGATCTGCCTGTAAGGTTTGTTGGCCATTAAGGAGTTCATCTTTCTCATTATGTCATTCATCTGCTGCTGTAAGCGCTCCACAGCTCTATCCGACGTCTCAGGCAGGTTGGCTGCTCGCGCAAAGTGTCGATCTTTCCTAGTAGCTTGCTGGGCTGCCTCGAATTTCAGAGCGTAAACCAAAGCCCCTTTTAAATCACTGAGATCTGCAATCCGGAGGGCTGTCTGGATCTCAGAGTCACGCACACCATCGATAAAATGCTGTAGAGCTAAGCTTTCTCTAATTTCAGTCGGACAGTCAGGATAAGCAAGATGGGAAAGTCTCTCGACATCCGTAGCAAGATCTTGCAGGGATTCAGTGGATTTCTGCTGTCGAGATTTGAGCTGGAGTCTGCTATATTCCTTCATGCATTTCTCGCCAAAGCGTAATTCTAAGGCACTGACGAGCGTTTCAAAATCCAGCGGTTCATTTGCAGGCAAAGTCTGTAAGACGTCGGCAACATCAGCTCGTAGAGAAGCAGCTAACTGGCAAGCTTTTGTCTGGGAATCCCATCCATTGGCGTCCGCTACGATCCCAAATTGTGTCTTAAAAACTGGCCATGAGGATTTTCCGTCATAGGTCGAGAGTTTAATAGAGGCCCGAGGAAGCATAGCTTGATACTTGACATCTTCGGGATAGTTTTCGGCAGTTATCTTTTGTTTCTTCACATTTTCCAACTCCTTTTCTACACTCTCAATCCTTTCTTCGACGGTCTTGGCGATCTTTTGAACTTTTTCTTCTACTCTTTCTTCAACGGTCTCGGCGATCTTTTGAACTTTTTCTTCTACTCTTTCTTCTACGGTATTGGCTGTCCTTTGAATTTCTTCTACTTTTCCTTCTATTTGTTGAAATCTTCCTTCAACTTTGTTTTCCACGCCGTCAATTCTGTCATTTAAAGATGTTATTTTATCCTCTATTAAGTCTTTCAACTCTCCAAGGTTGGTTGACATATCCTTCTTCATTTCATCTTTTAAGTCGCCAAGGTTGGCAGTCATTTTCTCATCCATCTCGCCAAGATTTGCAGTCATTTTCTCATCCATCTCGCCAAGATTTGCAGTCATTTTCTCATCTATCGCTGACATTTCCTTCTTCATTTCATCTTTTAACTCGCCAAGTTGGCAGTCATTTTCTCATCCATCGCTGACATATCCTTCTTCATTTCAGCCTGATTCGCAGTCATTTTCTCATCCATCTCTCCTAATTTCTCCAATAATTTAGTCAGTTGCGCTTCCATTGCTCTGGTAATCGGCATTCAATCCCACTTCTGACACCAAATGTTGTGAGCTCGGGGTTCGAAAGGACTGATGCCAATATATAAGAATAATCGAAAGGCTTTATTCACTATAAACAGTGCAATACGAACACCAATATCTTCTGAAAATTACAAGATATTCAGTAATCTTCAAATCCAATAAAAGCACAGCAAAATTTCACACAGAAACAATGCGTTCAATACGACGTATCAACGACAAAATCGATCCGAGAAACACAGTTCTCAATGCAAAGACTCTCGTATGAATTCAATCGCAGTTGACAGACAACTAACTAACTGAACTGATGGAGGTCCTTATATAGGTTTCAGAGATCTTTCCAGATTATTCCAGAGCCTTCAGATGCTAGAAATTACCAGAAAGTGCTTTAACTTTCGATAGAGAACCCAAGCAAGAAACGATCCCAATGTATAGGTATAAAGGGGGTGTGGTTGCACAAAAAGTCGCCAAATCCGTCGCCAACTTGGCGACATTTGGCGATATATCGCCAAATTTGGCGACAAAAATAAGTCGCCAAAACCATCGCCAACTTGGCGATAAACCCATTCCTTGGCGATATTTCAATAGACTTCCATTATAAAGATGAGGGTGTAAGGTTGTTTTCCTTGCAAACCATCTGAGGCCTTTAGCATTGAGTTACATGATGCTCAATAGGAAATACATTAATAATACTGCAATTTTCACAATAATCAAATAAAATAAATTTAAACAAATGGAATATTTACAGATATATACAAAATTCATAACAATATGTTTTTCGGAATCTCCAGTGTCTGAAACGTGTAAATCCGTTAAAAAAAAATTTCGATTTTCAAAACGATTACAAGACTTACCCTATACTACGTATGATGGGTAAGTAAAATAAAAGAACAAACAAATATTATACAATTTTTTTTTTTTTTCAAACTTACCTTTCCAACTGCAGACGTCAAATTGTAAGTGTGTCTTTGAACTACAGTAAACAACTCCTTTTTTGAATCAACGAAAAGTTATGACTTAATAAAAAAATATTTTCGATTACAAAAATAGTAAATTAAAAAAAGTTTTGCTTGTTTGCGATTAAATAATATTTTTTTTTTTAAAGAAAAGGGATTCGCGTTCAATAAATAGCGAGTCACAATGTTTGGCACGGTTTGCAATAAAAATTCTTTGCACGTTTAGGGTCGAAATAAATGGCCCATTAGCATAAATTTTGACACGATGTTGGTATAACGGAAAAGTACCAAAAGGTATGCAAAAACCTTTGTTCCAAATTACGCCAATTCTCTTTAGACTCGATTATGGACTTTGAAAATATAGAATCAACTTAAACCCTTTTTTAACCCGCTGACCGTCGAGCAGAAGGACAAAACTGTAATGTTTTCTCTGTAACTTTTCTAAAATGCTAAAAAACATGATATTTCAAACATGATATAAAAAACTTAATTACGTATATGAATATAATCTTTGAGACTATTAATCATTACTTATTATTTTAACCCTTTCAGGGGCAGTGGTATGTTTATGAAACCACTAAATTTTAATCCCCAAACGCCACAATGGCACCAGAATTTTATTTAAATCTTTTCCATTTAATATGTATATGAAATCTAGCCTTTTTCTTATTTCCAAATAATTTTTTTTCCAAATTCCGGTGCCAGTCATTTATTTCAACATTTTAGTACTGAAAGTACTTTGCCCCTGAAAGGGTTAAAACTACATTATATTTGTAAAATTATATTAATTTAAATAATGCTAATATTGCAGTGAAATCTACAACATAGTGAACGAATATATCAGTTCACGGCGGTGACAAGGTTGTTAATCATGCACAAAACCACGACCGGTAATATACGCCAATATGTAATAAGATACGGTTAAAGTTATGTACGAAAACGCGACTTCGGATTGGAGGGAGACGCCCTGTATTTTTGACTGTATAAAGGGATTTCTGACCCTGGTTTCGCATACAAAAATTGATTGTTACAACGTCCTGTACCACCCCTCCACGTTTGTCCCATGATTGTAGAAACACCCTGTATTTTCGTTCATGGTTATATTATATTTTTGTAGATGAAGAAACATTCGTCTTTTTTTACAATGTATGATGAAATACGCATTAGCGATTTTTTAATAATTAAATAAGCATTTATAATTTTGCTATATTAAATACGTGCATTTCATATCAATAAAAGTTCTCTGATCATTATTGTACAAATATATATATATATATATATATATATATACCGGGTGGTTATAATATAAGTATCTCTATTTGGAGCTGTCTGTAGCTTGAAGTAATAACCCGAATGAAACCAAAATCGGTACACTTACTATTCGAGAAAGGGGAAGAAGAATGGAACAGTAAAAAAAAATTAATTGCAATAATCGCTGACAGATGGCGCTTTTGAGTGTGACATGTAATGTGTAATATTGTGTACCGTGGAGGTGTCGCAAACCTCAATGACTTTACAGCATATCACAACATGTGCGAAACATCACTCCTGATACGTTACATTCAGCAGTTGAGCACGTCGTGCCGTGCCTGGATTGTGTCCTCCAGCACAATGGCCATGTGAATCCTGAACATGATCGGCACCGCCATGGGAAAACGTAACCACATCCACTGTGACATTTCCCAATAAATTAGGTGTGCCATCCAGGTTGACGGCTTAATTCTTTGTTCTTGTATAACACATTACATTTCATACTCAGTAGCGCCATCTGTCGGTAATTATTGCAATTATTATTTTTTATTTTTCCATTCTTCTTCCCCCTTCTCGAATAGTAAGTGTACCGATTTGGTTTCATTCAGGTTATTCCTTCGAGCTACAAACAGCTCCAAATAGGTATACTTATATTGTAACCACCCTGTATATACAGTGGAACTTCTATTTAACGAAGTCTCATCGTTACACTTAAAAACTTCGTTATGAAGAAAATTCGTTAAATAGAAATGAACTTAAATTCATGAAATTTTTTCTTGAGATATGACAAACAGGTATTGGATTCAGAAGCATTTGATTCAGTTTTAATTATGAAGCCGTCTTTTACAAAACAGTTGTGTACGGTCGATGAAATCACGTCACATTCCCAAGCTTTCATCAGCTCTGATACACAGAATCTCAAACTAATGTTTTCACTACAACGGATTTTTCTGTCTTTTTCGATAATGTACTTAAAGATTTTTTATTATTCCTTAGACTAATGATTGAAGTTTAGCTGTATTGGCAGGAACAAAAATAACTTTGATGTTCTTCGATTTGTATTTTGAAGCACGTTCTTTAGGATGTACAAAGCAATTGTCTATCAGCAATGGAAGGTCAGAATGGTACCTGTCTGACTCTAATAGATATTTTTTGTTTCAATGCATCTGACGCCATTGCGACACCTCATCTTCTATATCAGTGAAGGTAAAAAGGGGATTTTGACTTCCCCCAACTGTCAGCGCTGGAGTCTCGGAGTGGGAGAATAGTGATAACAAGTGTTTTTCTTAGTGTGAAAAAAATATTGTTTTATTTAGCACCAAGCAGAATGGAAACTATTTAAATGTGTTCATTTTCATACAATCGAAACCGCTGAAATAAATTTGCATATCCTTCGAACAGCAATCGCTTAATTTGAATTCTGTACACGTACAAAAGTGGAATAAACTTCGTTATATAGAATATATTTTTCGTAATGTGGAGATTAATTTACATGCTAATGATGTTCAAAGTCAAAGTTCTGCAGAAAATTTCGTTAAGTAGAAAACTTCGTTAAATAGGGACTTCGTTAAAGGGAAGTTCCACTGTATATATTATCATATTAGTGAATCGCAGGATTTAAAATTATGAATTTTGTGATCCGCAATGTTGACAACTGCTGTTTTAACTGAACTATTTTTAATTAAAAAGTTCTCTCAAAAAAGATATCTTTATATAATCCTTTTATATATATATATATATATATATATATATATATATATATATATATATATATAAGCGAAATGTTTTTTAATCTCTAAATACTTTCATAATTTTTTATGCTAAAACACAATTTCCTGTAAAAATCCATCTGTTTAACCGAGAAAACCCATAAGCTATTAAAACCCATAATTGTTCTCTTTACAAAGTAATCTCACCATACCATTATCAGCAAAAAAGTCTAGAAAGTTTTGTTTCAAAAAACCATTAATGCGTGTTGAAAAAGCCATTTATATTTGCAAACAAAAACAGCAACTTGAAGTTAATGATGAAGCAATATGTTAATAGATTTGTTGTTCCCTGTTTTTTTTTTATTGTTTTGAGAAAGAGAGAAGGGGTCGTCTATTTCTTTAGGGGGAAAATGCATCTTAATTGATTGTTTCAAAACCAGTGCGTGTGTGTGTTATTTAATTAGGAAAAATAAATATATCTTAATTGATTGTTTCAAAATCAATTTAAATAGGCACTCGCATTTATACACACAGTTCTTTTTTCTTTTAACTTCACAGAAAAATAACAAAAATATTCATGACGGGAAATAAAAATTTAGAAATTTTAAAATGTAAACATTCAAATAATTTACCTGAGTACTCATTCCATTGTTTTTCTTTCCTAAAATTTAAAATATGAGGGAAAGTCATTAAGTAAGTCACAAAAGACAATTAAATAATAACTTACAATGATATTCACTTCAAAACCATTTTTATTTCTCAACACATTCTTCACGAATATTTATGCACTTCTATCACCGTTTTATCAGTGCCCTAACAACAGCTGCATAACATTCTTTGGGTTGCTGTCTCAGCTACATTTTGACTTTAAGTTGAACCTATTCATCATCTGTGAACATCATCTTGCAACTTCTTCAACATCCACCATACAGCTTTGACTTAGACCCAATCGATTTTCATCTGTTCAGTCCACTAAAAAACCATCTTGGAAGCAAGATGATGTTCACAGATGAGGAAAAGGTTCAACTTGAAGTCCTAATGTGGCTGAGACAGCAACCCAAAGAATTGTATGCAGCTGGTGTTGGGGCACTTATAAAACGATGATATAAGTGCATAAATATTCGTGAAGAATGTGTTGAGAAATAAAAATGGTTTTGAAGTGAATATCATTGTAAGTTATTATTTAATTATCTTTTGTGACTTACTTAATGATTTACCCTCGTATAATAAGGCATTGCAATGAACTCTTTCAGGCTTGTACAATGCAGTAAAACCTGTAGGAACGAAATCTGTGTAAAACAGGATCTTGCAATAAACAGGAAAATTTTATGGCCTCGTCGAAATGAATAACGTTTATATTAGATACTGTAAAAGACGTAAACCTGTTTAAAACGTAATTTTTTGCTAGTTCTCCTTGTGATTCCGTTTTAGCGAGTTTTTACTGTATTAGCAATATTTCATCGATTGAAAATTAGTTGATAGCATGTATGTGATTATTTATGTTCAACTTATTGTATTGTATTTTTGCACTCTTTTCGTGAATTCTCTGATGCGAATTTTGATTAGAGAATTCTCTAAATACGAACCATTAATTTTACATACAAATGTATTTTCCTCGTACCAAAAGGTGGAGATTTTGTATATATACCGGGTGTCTTAAAATACACTGACCGATTTTAAAATTCAATAACTTCAAAACAATAACAGATATTTAAAACATTCTTGCAGGAGGGTAATGTAAGATGTCAGGAGTTTTTTTTACGGCGATTTTTTATTTTAGTTCTAATTAGCAGCAACAGATGGCGCTGAGAGCGATAGGAGTGCAATCTTGGCCAAAACTAAAATCATCCATCATTGATGCGAAGGAAAGAGGTTCAATACATGGAGTGGGTCTCATTCGCTAATACAATCTTGTCTTAAGGCCCGATTCTGAATAAAATTTTATGGGTGAATGAGACCCACTCCATATATTAAACTTCCTTCCTTCACATCAATGCTGGGTGATTTCTGCTTTTGTCTCGATTGGATGTCTATGGCTCGCAGCGCCATCTATTGCTGATAATTTGAACTAAAATCAGGAATTGCAGTTAAAAAAAAAAATCCTGACATCTTACATTACTCTCCTGCAAGAATTTTGTAAATATCTGTCACCGTTTGGAAGTTATTGAATTTTAAAATCAGTCAGTCCATTTTAGGATTATGCGGTATTCTTGTAATGTTAAAAGCGTTCCATAATCCTTGCATTACGCATTATTTATTTTTCTTCTTTAGATAATTACAATAGAACCTATGTTAACGGAAACTTGTGCAACAGACACCTGCCTTAAGCAGAAATTTTCATGGTATCTGCCAAAAATATACAATTATAGTAAAACCTGTTGAGACAAAATTGCAAAACACCGGGAATTTTTCCGATTTAAACAGGTTTCTGTCTTAGAAAAAACACTATTTGCTAAAAATGTCTGTGTTCTTTTCGACGTGATCAAAAAATTATCTGTTTAAAGGAGGTGTACTTTCGACAATTTAAAATTTCCCGGAATACATATAAACCCACTTAGAACCAGAAATTCTATTTAATTAAATATAATTTATTCCTTTGGGATTATCATTTCACTTCACTCACTAAGTAAAATTTCTGGTTTGAAAAAGATTTATTTGATCCGAGGATTATGCCAAATGCATTTTGGGAAATTTTGGATAGCTACACGTATAGACAGTTTCCTTTCCCATGCATTTTCTATAATAAAATAAAGATGTTTGCCTGTGTGTCTGTCCGTCTGTTGTCGATGTTTAGGGAAATCTACCGCACGTAGAGGTCTGCCCAACTCTAGGTTCGTTTGGAAAAAGTTTCGTCTAAAAATATAAAATCATTCAACACTGATTTTATGTCTATTTAAGGTTATATCATGGGCCAGTAAATATTTTAACCAAGTTAAAAGCAAGGAAACATCCAAGAACGTTTAGATAGATTTTCGCTTAAAAATATAAAATCATATAAATTCGAGGTTCGTTTGCAAAACCAGATCGGGTACGCCCTATGTACGCTACCGAAGGCAGTGGCATCCCCAATTTTAGGTTCGTTTTTACAGATGTTAATTTAAAAATATAAAATCATTCAACACTGATTTTATGTCTATTTAAGGTTATTATCACGGGCCAGTAAATATTTTACCAAGTTAAAAGCAAGGAAACATCCAAGTTCGTTTGGATAGATTTTCGTTTAAAAATATAAAATCATATAAATTCGAGGTTCGTTTGCAAAACCAGATCGGAGCATTCTTGGTACGCCCGATGTACGCTACTGAAGGCAGTGGGGCCCCCAATTCTAGGTTCGTTTGGACAGGTTTTAGTTTAAAAATGTATAATCATACAAACTCGAGGGTGTACGCTGCGAAAGGCAGTGGAACCCGAACATAAGGCTTGTTTGAAAGAATCTTCGTCTAAAAGTAAAAAAATAATTCAACACAGCAGATACACTGTAAAATTATCACTCTTTCTTATTTTATGAAAATATACTATAACCACGAACGAAAATATAATATAATCGTCTGAGTTATCCGAAATTCCGAAAAGCGTGTTCCATTGTCTTTTGAATCCCCAGAAACCAATACATTTCCAAAATTAAAAAAAATATTTATAAAAGCAAAGTATTTTTTGCTGCCCGTATTTTTCAGAAAAGTTTCCGAATAGTTTTATAGTGTTTTAATCAGTTTCCTCAGCCTGGAACACCTGTTTTTCGAATGTCATCCATTCTCAAGTAAACGTTTTCAGCCGCATAAGTTAATTTATACATGAAAGAGTAAAGAAATAATCTTAATTTTAATGTTAATATTAACGCTGTTAATTTTGCATGTTTGTCTGTTAAACATATTTGTTGAACATGAACATGTTTACTTGAGAATGGATGGCATCGGAAAAAACTACATTCCAGGCTTAGAAAACTGATTAATACACTTTAAAAGCTACTTGTAAGTGTTTCGAAAATAACGGGCAGCAAGAGAAATTTTGTTTTCATAAATGATTCCTTAAATCTCGAAATGCTATTGATGTCTGAGGTTTCTAAAGATAAAGAAACGCTTTTCAGAATCATGGTTAACAAGGATGCGTTTATATTATAAATGTATTCGTGATTATATTATATTTTCGTAGATTAAGAAACATTTGTCATTTTTTACAATGTAGGTATTCAACACAGATTGAGTATATTTAAAAGTTATTATCACGGGCCTGTATAACGCCGGATGCGTCAGCTACTACTGTATAAAAAAAAAACCTTACCTACTAAGACAAAAAAAGATATCTAAAACGGATTTTTTCGATCGCTTGCTATTCTGTTTTAGCAGATACAGTATATATATTTTTTTTTCTTTAGAAAGCTGTCATTTAGCTTCATCAACCGGATTTACATTCCAATTTTAAACAGAAATTTGAAATTTTTAAATAAATATATAAATATTAGCGTTGTTTGAAAAATTTTAAATATTTCTTCTTTTTCTTAAACTGAAATAAATTTGGAGAAAGAAAACGTGAATATATATTTTATATGTTAAATTCTTTCACGTTCTTTTGAAAAACCTTATTCAAATTTTTCGAAAATAACATCAGTCGACGAATTCCAAGAAAACATTGCCGGTAATTGAAGGATCTTCAGACTAAAAATATCATATGCCTTTTCTGAAATAAAAATAGAACAGGCAAATGTTAGTGGGAAACGGGAAAACCGAATAAAAGCCATTGCGAATTTTTCTTTTCCATTTGTATAAGAAAAACTTCGAAAATGTATTGGGAGCAGAGCACACAGAATCGAACTTGCAGACATTCACTCTTAACAGGCTGGCTGACTGCTTATCCCGCGATTTCCAGAAGCAAGACATTTGTAGAAAAATTTATCATAACACACAATTTTTGAGGCAATTTTCTTTTAAAAGTTCCACAAGTCAACGGGAATAAATTAAAATGATAAATTTACTTCATATTTCAAATACATGATGATTTGAAATATGTAAGAATAGAGGAGATACTGGTCGATTATATATTGGTATTTTTATTTTGAAAAAAAAAAACTAGTCGTTAGGGACCACCGTAATACTTACCCATCATGGATATGCATAATATAAAATATGAAAATAAAACGTGTAAACTATTTATAAAATGCATTGCAATTCGAATAAAATTGTCGCTTGATGACATCATAAACTTTAAATACTCTATTACTGAATTGCGTAAAAGAAACATCCTTATAACTCCAAAATTGATAATTTAATTTGTTTGTCTTTAAAACATGTTTGTTAAACGGGAAAATGTTTACTTGAGAATCGATAGCATCCGAAAAATCTATATTATTCGTCAGAAAAGTGATTAATTCACTATAAAAACAACTCAGAAGCGTTTTCGTAAATCAATGGTAGCAAAAGAAACTTTGTTTTAATAAATGCTTCGACAAATTTCTAAAATATATTGGTTCCTGTAGTTTCAAAAGATAAAGAACGCTTTTCTGAATCGTGGATAAATCGGAAGAGGTTATTGTCCATGTCCATTTCTTACCCATCATACGTAGTATAGGGTAAGTTTTTTGATCGTTTTAAAAATCGAAAACAAAATTTGACGGATTTACACGTTTTTCAGACACTGGAGATTCCGAGAAACATATTTTTAGGGGGAAAAAATGTATCTGTAAAAGCTCTATCTCCCGAACAAATTGAGATAGCGACTTGAAATTTGCTATGTACTTAGTATGTAATAATGAAAAGAAGCCTATTGAATTTCCAGGTAACCTCGATTATCTGGAACTATTTTTTTTCGGACTCTCGAAATATTCATTCTAATAGAAGGTGTATAAAATTTTTCGAAATTGTTTATTTTAAGGAGTGAATATAACAGACAATAAAAAAATATAAATTTTGCATCAAGAATGAAGTTGATCGGATAATGAGTTGCCGAGATATTTGTCATCCTATTTTATGCCTACTCTTCGATTTTTCATCACCCTGTATTTCATCCAAATTTCAATTCAAAGATACATTTTAATTGAAAATGAGACGCTTAATCCGACGCAGTAAACTGTTAGTTAATAGGATTATCATTTTTGGAGTTATAAGGATGTTTCTTTTACACAATTCAATAATAGAGCTTTTAAAGCTTATAGGACGTCATCAAGCCACGATTTTATTCGAATTGCAATGCATTTTATAGATAGTTTACACATGTTTTTTTTTTCTATTTTATATTATGCATATCCATGATGGGTAAGTATTACAGCGGCCCCCAACGACTAGTTTTCGTTCGTTGTTATGTTACTTTTTCGTAGATTGAGACAATGTTTTGATTTTCTACACAAAAATGTATTATACTTATTTTACATTACTTGATTTAACAAAACACAGTTTTCAAACTATGACTAGAATTTAAATTACCAAAAACTTTTTAACGAAAAATAATTATTTATTGTAATACTCCTTTTATATATTTGACCTGCGTTTTAAAAGCTTTAATTATTTTCTTCAAACGGAAATAACAATTTATAAACGACGGATATATCTAATGCCAAATTTTTCTAGATAACAGATTTCGCTTCTCGCTTCTAAATCCTTACTCAAAACTCCCTGTAAATATAATACTTAACTGCCAAAGTCAGCGAAATTTCGAAAAAACATGCTGACGACTTAAAGTATTTTATTGGCAAAATTTTAAACTCGGTTCTAGAAAAATAAAATATATACCGGAGAAGCAATATGGAGAATGAAAAATTATTTTTAAACTTGGGATGTTTGGAGATACGCATATTACAAACATACGTCTCGTTTGTTTAGAATCAATAAACCGTTTATTTTAAAGATACTTTTTTACACGAAAAAAATGTATTACGTGATATATACATTATTGAAATTGCGTACTTAAAAATAAGAAAAATAAGTTCATTTTTTTCTTATCTCATAATTACTCCACACTGTAAAAAGAGACAAATTTTTGTTAATCTACGAAAATATAATACATAGGTACCAACCTCTCATTAATATTCCGTAATATGCGGGTTAATTTGACCCAGTTTAACAACCCTTCAAACCAGAAAAATTATTGGATGAATCTTTAGTTATTCAATTTCATGTTTCTACATGGAATTTATTTAAATTCATTTCTTAAAATAATTTCTGGTGCGAAACGTGTTAAACCTGGGTCAAATTAACCCACATATTACGGAATATTAATGAGAGGTTGGCACCTATGATAATATAACCACGAACAAAAATATACAACCGACTTACACACAATTTCAAAAAGTTTTCTTTGTCTTTCTATGAAAAATTATTTTTAAACTTGGGATGCTTGGAGATACGCATATTGCAAACATTTTTGTTTAGAATTAATAAACCGTTTATTTTAAAGATACTTTGTTACACGAAAAAAAGAAATATTGCATGATAATACATTATTGAAAATGCGTACTTAAAAATAAGAAAAATAAGCTCATTTTCAAGATTTTTGTCTTAGCTCATAATTACTCCACACTGTAAAAAGAGACAAATGTTTGTTAATCTACGAAAATATAATATAACTACGAACAAAAATATACAACCGACTTACACACAATTTCGAAAAGCTTTCTTTGTCTTTCTATGAAAAATTATTTTTAAACTTGGGATGCTTGGAGATACGCATATTACAAACATTTTTGTTTAGAATCAATAAACCGTTTATTTTAAAGATACTGTCAACTTCCGTTGTCCAGAACTCTCACGCCTAACCTCCTCCCCTCAGGGTATCTCTGGAATTTCATAATGAACTCTCCGATTCTGGTCGGGGGTCAAGGAGGGGATGCTTCGAAAGAGGAGAGGAGAACGAAAAAGACGCAGCAGAGAGTGGGTGTTATGCGGTTCGCTAGCTTGCTTTGTTGACATTCTGGTCTTGACCGATGCTCTCTCGCAGAAGCAAGAAACTGAGTCAAAAGCAGTATGCTTTATATGGAAATAATTCCAACTGTGTAATATAGTTGATTATCTATGTTTTTTTTAATAAATTTGTTTGTTATATAGAGACATGATTTTCATCAACTCTCACTGGTACACAAAATTTGTTATTGGGAACCGACAACACAGGAAATGCAGCCTGTGACAGATACTTTTTTACACAAAAAAAATGTATTACGTGATATTTACATTATTGAAATTGCGTACTTAAAAATAAGAAAAATGAGTTCATTTTCAAGATTTTTTCTTAGCTCATAATCACTCCACACTGTAAAAAGAGACAAATGTTTGTTAATCTACGAAAATATAATGTAACCACGAACAAAAATATACAACCGACTTACACACAATTTGAGAAAGCTTTCTTTGTCTTTATAAACCTTGGAAACCAATATATGTTCAAGATGTAAAGATCATCTACCGGGTGTTCTAAAATGGCCTGACTGATTTTAAAATTCAATAACTTCCAAACGGTGGCAGATATTTAAAAAATATTTCAGGAGAGTAATGTATGATGTCAGGAGTTTTTTTAAAGCGATTCCTGATTTTGGTTCGAATTATCCGCAAAAGATGGCGCTGTGAGCAATGGACATCCATTTGAGGCAAAAACAGAAACATGGAGATAGAAATAAGAAGGAGAACAGTGAAGATAGGCTTTCAAGATCACAACATGGACCGGGAATTAGTACCCAGTTTGTGGCGCTGGTGCTCCCAAAGGCCGGTCATGTGACCTGTCAAACATGACAAATTGTCGTCTGCTCTTCCTGCATAGGGCACGGGCACGTGACGTCACGCTTCTACTGTTGGATTATTTGGGTGGCAGAAACTGTGTGTTTTTCCATTACATTCTTATTTCTCTGTGCATTTTAAACGTTTTAGACAGATTTTCAAATTTTAAAATGGTTCATAGTTGTTGTGCGTATGGATGTACAAATCGTTTTGTTAAAGGAAGCGGCATTGGATTTTATCGTTTCCCGAGAAATAATGAAAGAAAAAAACTATGGATACGAGCCATAAGCAGACAAAATTGGGAGCCTTTGGAGGAAACACGAATCTGTGGTAAACATTTTCAATCTGGTAAGTGAAATTTATATTTCATAGATAAAATTTCAACTTAATATAGAATAGAATTTATTTTAATTATAATTTCAAATGTATTCGGAAGATTTTAATTTAAAAAATATAAATTGAAACTTTAAAAATGAATAAAAGTTATATGTTTGAAAAAGAAATTCTTTAATTCAACTAATTTATACAATTACTAAAGAGTGCTCAGTGCATTATTCAAACAATAGTCAAAAAGCTATTAAAGTATTACACAGATTTGTATTAAATAAGCATTTCTAGTTTATGGTTTAAGGGGGTAGAAAGAAACTAGAACTTGTTTGTTTTTAAAATTCTTCTCGCACTTATTATATGAAGCATTTTTGAAATGCTTTATTATTTTAAATACAAGAAAAATTTGACTTATGGATACTAAAAATTAACTAAGTTTATTCCCCTCCCTGTCTCTGAGAGTTTTATTACATGCAGATTGATTTAAAAGTACATAGATAAACTTAACGGGAGGGTACTACTCACTACAACAAATAATTTTTGTGCTAGATACCAATGTTGTTTTTATTCAATTCATTCATTGTCTGCTAAAATAATGCAAAAAACTGTACTTTTGTATTTTTATATTTTGGTATTTATACTTTTTTGATCAGTTTTGCTGCTTTTTACAAGTTTTTGTTGCAAAAATAACATTTTGCCAGCAAAATTACCAAACCTTATGTACAGTATTATAAACAGTTGTTATATTATCAATTTTTTATCAAAATACATGTTATTAGTACCTTTATGGTACTTTTCCATTATATCAACACTATGCCAAAATGTATTTTAATATGCCATTTATTTCAACCCTGACTATGCAGATATTTTTTACTGCAAACCCGTGCCAAATACTGTGGCTTGTTATTGAATGTGAATACTTTTTTAATTATTATTAATCATAACCATGTTTAATTTGTTAATTTATTTATGATAATTATGTATTCTTTTATTTTAAGTATATATTTATATTGTTATAATACAATAGTTTGTAAAAGTCTGTAATACTTTCCCACCAACAATGTTTATTATTTTTTTTTTTCAAATGTTTCATTTGGCACCAACTGTTACGCTTGGCGACATCAGTGTTGGTGTAACAGAAAAGTACCACTTATATTTCTCTGATAAATTGTGCAATAAATGTTATCTTTAAATTTTAGGAAAGCCGTCTACTGATGCCGAGCATCCTGATTTCATCCCAAATGTTTTTATATTTGGAACACCAAAAAATAATTTAGTTTCATTTGAAAGAAGGAGACGTCTGCGTCAGAAGAGGCTTGATAACATAGAAAATGAAATTACTGTGAATACTGATGAAACTAATAATAATACAGATCACGCCAATATTGATGCAACTGATACTCCTAGTACAGTGTTGTGTAATAACAGTTTTGACAATCAAAGTAAGTAATATTTTTGCAATTCATTTAACTACTGTATCAGTATAACAGTAATATCTTACAGATGCAAATTACAGATTAAGTGAACAAACTTTCTAAGCTCACAAATACCCAGATAAATATCAATTTATGTATTTCATTTTGTATATAATCGTTATAAATTGTATTAATACATAATTTAATATTTAACTGGGTGTTTCTTGGTACATTTGTGATGTTTTGTATATATTTGTCATGAAATGTACTGAATGTAATCATATTGTTTATTATTAAATTTATTAATTCAATTGATATTGCATATTTTGGTACTTTTATGGTAGCCAAGCATAAATCTCACCAATAGCATTCGCAGGGTTCCTACGCGACTGTAAAATATGGAATACAGGGAATTGTCATGGAAAATGACAAGTGCTCAAAAAGTCAGGGAAAATTGCATTTTTTTCCCTAAAACCTGGAAAAGTTAGGGATTTAAAAAATATATATATTATGTGCTTTCATGTGTCAAGATTCTTCAGAGTTCTGAATTCAGTCTGCAAAAAATTCAGTTTTTTTACTAGCAAGTAGCATTTTTGCAACATTCATTATTTTGCTATTCATATTTCTAAAAATG
Organism: Maratus michaelseni; assembly: GCA_963931845.1. Taxonomy (NCBI): domain Eukaryota; kingdom Metazoa; phylum Arthropoda; class Arachnida; order Araneae; family Salticidae; genus Maratus; species Maratus michaelseni. The sequence continues at coordinate 463,017,617 of OZ007587.1, forward strand.
TCCTGAATTGTGTGCATGAAATTGTAGGGAAATGGTCTGGAAAAGTCAGGGAATTTTGTTATTCAAATAAGAGTATGAACCCTGATTCGTTTTCTTGCCAATATCAGCTTTTATTTTCCGTGTGTTTAAATTTGAAACATTCCTTTAATGTTGAAACACAATGTTTTAATTTATGGAATTATTTCTGTTTACTTTAAATGTATATAATATTTTCATTTAAAAAAATGGTGTGTATTTTAAATGAAATGAATGTAATGCAAATGATACAATGGAAACATTATTTGGCGATTTATAACCTGCGGCCGGCTACACAAAAGTACCGATATTTCCTCACAAATTTATGCAGTGTTATTGGAATTGCACAAGAGCAAATTATAATGATTCGATTAGTTTATAAATATTAAAAATGAAAGTGAATTAACTGTCATGCATTATGCTTGTTTTAATTAAATAAATAATTTTTTTTTTATTATTATTAAATTGAAACCAGCAGCTCCAAAATGTTAATCAAATTTTCCACAAAATATTTAAAAATATAATTCATTATTAATATAAGGAACATTTATGTTCATATAGTTGGTTTGAAGGAAATGTTATGATTATTTATAGCAAAATTAAATGTTATCCATCTGTAATTTATATAGGCTTGAAGCAAAAAAAAATTGCAGTGACAAAAGTTAATTTGAAATTATCAAACCTGTTTCCTTTTATCAAAATTTATAATATTACAGTGTCATTGTTTATCGGTTTGCAAATAAAGTTTCATATCATGCCTATTCATTTTTTTTTAAACTTATTTATGGCAAAATCCCATACATTTGAAAATCATTTATCGTTTCAAGTTCGGCAGATAGAAGATCCCAGACCTTTTATCATATTTTCTCAAAATGTGAAAAAATCATCAAAAAAATCTTCACTAGAAAACAAATCTCACATCCACAACCTGGAAAAATTAGAGATTTAAAATATGTATTTTATGTGCTATCATGTGTCAAGAATCTTCTTTGTTTCGAATTCAGTCTTAAAAAAAATTCAGATTTTTTACTAGCAAGTAGTAATTTTTGCTACATTTATATTTTTAACATAATGATGTTTTAGCCATACAAATTTGTTGCTTAATAGGTGATACTTCTGCGAAAAAAATATTGAGCCATGTTAAGGTGACTAGGATGCGATTTCATGAATATTTAAATAAGAAAAAGAAAGAAAATTATAAAGCAAGCAAAAAAGAAAAGCTGTAGCTAAAATTAAATTGTTAAAAGACAAATAATTGAAAGTTACATAACAAACTGTTTCTGAAACAACACAAATAAATGACATGGTAGTAGAAATGTCAAAAAATAGTTGAATGGTTGATATGTGAAATCTAATTATATCAATAAAATGTTACTTTGAATCCATCCAAATTGTATATTTTTAATTGTGTTTCATTTTTTATATTTTAAATATCAAATAACAGATTATTAGTTTCAATTTTATAGATTACTTTTATGTTCAGAGGTATATTTAATCATTAAGATCTAGAATTGCTAATTCATATTTCTAAAAATGTCCTGAATTTTGCACATGAAATTGTAGGGAAATGGTCTGGAAAAAACCTGGAAAAGTCAGGGAATTTTGTTATTCAAATAGAGTATGTACCCTGATTCGTTTTCTTGCCAGTAGCAGCTTTTATTTTCAGTGTGTTTAAATTTGAAACATTCCTTTAATGTTGAAATACAATGTTTTGATTTATGGAATTATTTCTTCTTCTTTTTTTTTTTTTTACTTACAATGTATAATATTTTCATAAAAAAAAATGTATTTTAAATAAAATGAATGTAATGCAATTGATAACAATGGAAACAGTATTTGGTGATTTATCACCTGCGGCTGGCTACATAAAAGTACCGATATTTCCTCACAAACTTATGCAGTGTTATTGGAATTGCACAAGAGCAAATTATAATGATTCGATTAGTTTATAAATATTAAAAATAAAAGTAAATAAACTGTTAAGCATTATGCTTGCTTTAATTAAATTAAAATTATTTTTTTATTATTATTTAATTGAAACCAGCAGCTCCTAAATGTTAATCAAATTTTCCACAAAATATTAAAAAATATAATTCGTTATTAATGTAAGGAACATTTATGTTCATATAATTGGTTTGAAGGAAATGTTATGATTATTTGTAACAAAATTAAATATTATCCATCTGTAATTTATATGTATATAGGCTTGAAAGAAAAAAAATGCAGTAAGAAAAGTTAATTTGAAATTATCAAACCTGTTTCCTTTTATCACAGTTTTTAATATTATAGCATCATTGTTTATCGGTTTGCAAATAAAGTTTCATATCATGCCTATTCATGTTTTTTATGGTAAAATCCCATACATTTGAAAATCATTTATCGTTTCAAGTTCTGTAGAAAGAAGATCCAAGACCTTTTATCATATTTTCTCAAAATGTGAAATAAAGCAGAGAAATAGAAATCATCAAAAAAATCTTCACTAGAAAACAAATCTTAATGATGTATATTTGTTAATAAAATTTGTTTTTCAATTACCAAATTTTTCGAATTGTAATTGTTTCTTTCTTTTCAGATTCTTCAGAAAATGAAGAAATTTTGAGGCTAAAGCTCCAGCTTAAACAAGCTTACGACGAAATTGATGCTCTCAGAAAAGAGAGAGAATATCTAAAGAAAAAGTTGGAGCAGAAAGACTCAACTAAATTCATTTTAAGCAGCAATAACAAGTTACAGTTTTACACTGGTGTAAAATCGAAACCATTATTTGATTTTTTAGTTGCAACTATTTCAGGCGTACAAAATAACATAAAAACTGTTGAACTTGATACGCAGCTGCTAATTGTGCTCATGAAATTAAAATTGAATTTAACCAGCACAGACTTAGCATACAGATTTTATACTTCAAGGAAAACTGTGCATAGAGTATTTGACTTACTCATACCAGTTTTAGCAAGTAAGCTGAAATCATTGATAAGGTGGCCCACACAAGGTGCTCTGGAAAGTAATTTGCCAGAATGTTTCAAACACTCTGCCTACAAAGACACTGTATGTATAATTGATTGTACCGAAGTGCCTATACAGAGGTCAAGTAATATGCTCACAAGATCGAAAACTTGGTCCAACTATAAGCACTCTCATACAATTAAATTCTTAGTGGGAATGAATCCCAACGGTGCAATCAATTTTCTATCAGAATGTTGGGGAGGCAGAGTGTCTGATAAACATATAACGTTAAATAGTGGCATCTTCGATCAAATAAATCCTGGGAATCTAATACTTGCTGATAGGGGATTTATTGTTGCTGATTACTTCGCAGCAAAAGGAGCTAAGTTAGTAGTTCCTGATTATGTGCGAGGTAAGAAGCAACTGACTCATCAGCAGGTATCAAGATCCCAAAAAATTTCAAATGTTAGAATACACATTGAAAGAGTGATTCAACAAATGAAAAGATTTCAAATTTTGCATACAATTATTCCAATTAGATTTTTGGACTATATTGACAGTGTAATTATTATTTGTGCAGGATTATGCAACATGTCTACATCTATTGTAAAATAAAATTGTAAAATATTTGAGATATTTTTTTATTTGTTCTAGCATTGTGTTGTCTGAAATTTCTAATAGAAAAATGTTGTAGTGTTTCACAAAGTATCATCTTTATAAAAGAGTATACAGCTAAAAAAAAAAAATATCCCTACCTGTGGCTGACTGCATTACAAAACTAGGTGGCTATATTTCAGTTGTTACAGTTTTACTTTTTGAATTATAAAATTCATATACTGTCAGCATTATTATCAGGCCTCATTTTTCCAAAATCACCACAGGAACTCTAAGCTTTTCAAATCTTTCTTTGAAAACAAGTTGAGAGTCAGAATGAAACATTTCCCTACTATATTATGGAACTGTATGAAGTGCACTTTTCACAGGTGACATCATATAGTGCCACGTTATGAATCTCTGTGCCAGATTCAAGCCATTTCATGCATTTGTTAAGTAAATTAAAAGGCAAAAAGTAACAATAAAAATTAACAATGTTGTAAAGTTTAAAAGAGTATCAATATGAGTAATAGAGAAAGCAAGTAGATATGACATCAGCAAATGATTATAACGTCATATGAGTTTGAGGAACGTATTGAATCATGAAAAAAAGCCAATTATGGAAATATTGGCATATTTTAAAATTTTGAAGGTCTGTATACAATATGTTTAGTTATGAAATTATTTTTTCTTAATATCTCATTTAGTCCACATGACAGATATTTTTCATTAAATAGAAAAATTTCAAGATTTGAATTTTTTATACCTTGTGAAAGTGTTTTTTTTTAAACACCATTGGGACAAGCAGTCTCTGAATAGAAACTACCTTATATAATCTTATAATTTCTATGATTAAATAAGGTAAAAGTTGCTATTCAGAAATAGTGGTACAATTAAAAAAAAAAAAAGTTGTTTGCAGGATAAATATAGTGAAATCACCAAGAAGGGCATTATACTCATAAGAAAGGGACACTTATTTATGTTAATAATAGTCACAGACATCCACAGAATTGAAACAATTTATTTATTTTTTTAATTCATTTAAAACATAGTGAAAGAAAAACTCTTTCATTTTATGAAATAATCTCATTTCAGATTCTTCATGCCTGAATATTCTGGTTATGGAAAAACCTTTCTCAGTCCATACCATGAAATCACAATATTTCTTTTGTGTAATTAACAGTTGTCCTTTGACTTGATAATAATAATTATGGTTTTCCTTCAGTTTCATATCTTTCTGAAGGCAAAACCGCGAGTCAGTTGCTGCAGCAACTTGAGGTGTTACATTCTTGTGTTTAAGTGTGCTTTTAATTTCTAGGAGTCCATCTCCACAACAAGAACATGCCACTACAGCATCAGGCGAAGCACCTAAATAGGGTGCTTCCTTTGCGACAAATAAACCACATTCTCTAATAAAAAAATTAGAATGATTTTTTTCGGCAAATGATCTGTATGCTTCAAAAGCAATTTTTTCAGAATTCCTGCCCCATTTTATTGCAGGTATGTTTGGGTTCACGTTTTTGATAATTATGAAAGACTTTATAAAACTTTCTGGAAATGTTTTTCTTTTTAATACTTCCCCGAATCTGCTGGAAGTAATTCTCCCGCATCTCTGGGAAAGCCAAACTTCATTTGAAGCTTGCCCCCTGGTCTTTTCTTCCAGATTTTTCAGGTTTTCAGTATTGAAAAAAGAACAAAAGAACATTTCTTCATCATTGATGCTCTTGTGCCTCATTTTTCTTACCAGTTCTGGTATGGTTTCAGGAATTGGAGCTGTTTCTATTTGTATATTAGTTGTATCATTAGTTGTATCATTAGTATCAATTAATGTAAAAAATACAGCATTTGGTGCTATGTTTCTTAAAGTTTTAAATTCATCATCTGTCATTTCTCCAGCAGTGGTTATTTTTCTTTTTTTCTTCTGCTTTTTTCCCCCCCACTTTGGTTTAGAAAAATCCAATTCAGAAACTTTCGATGGACTGACCTGAAATAAAAATAATATAATAAATTATATGTAAAAATGATAACGAAGCATTCAGAATCAAAATGTATCAAGTCCATAAAACATTATCCATAACATGAAACATTTCTGAACATCTCGATATAATAATAGTGAAACTTTTATTTTTATGAATTACAAATTAAAAAATAGTGATGTACCGAGTAGTGCTTTGGCCGAGTACCAAGTAAATATCGAGTAACTGTGTTTAAGAAAGAATCACTGATGCGAACCCTGAAGTGTGCTTAGTGGTAAAACTCCCATGCGTGTGTGTTTATTATATATATATATATATATATATACATACATACATACATACATATATATATATATATATACCTATTTATAAACATGCATCTTGAGCATATAATCTAATCATATTTTTTTTAAATTAACTTCAATTTTTGAAATTTAATTTATTGTGGACCTGTTAAAGACAATTTTTGTATATTAAAAACTTTTAAAACAGTAGCATTATTTAAAAAAATAGATATAAAAAAAGAATTGATACATAAAAAGTTCAATTAACCAATATGAAATTAAAATTGATTATACATGATCAGGGTTGGCAAGTTTTTGACGCATGACGGTTTTAACCATGGTTTTTACCGTCATGTCAAAAACCTCCTTGTCAAAAACCCATTTTTTAGTAGTTTGTTTTTACATTTTTTTAAAAAATTCTATCTTTAATATTAAGTTGTTTTCCATAAAATATTCAGTAATCAAAAAGACTCTAAAGTATATTTATCCATCCAAGAAAAACAAAAAATAATTGCATTAGAATAATACGTGTACATCTCTGTTAGAAGATCTCTACAATATCTTAAGCTGTTTAGCAAAGTCTAAAAAAATTCGATTTTTTTAAGAAATCCTGTAACTTATAAGTATTGGATAAAACAATGTGTATAATTTCGGTACAAATTATTACATTGTTGAAAACAAAACTTTAAGATTCTACTTATTGAAGTGCAAATGAAAATCACCACAATTGCATTTATGAATACATAAGATATGCATTTTAAAATATTATATCGAAGAATATTCAAATTTATTCACTGCCAGTCTATGCTTAACATCTATTATTGTACAATGTAACAGCATTTTTGCATCTCTAAATGTATATTGAAAGTTATTTAATTGCCGAAACGTCAGTGAAGGCTTACTGTGGGGACCCAAAAAGTTTTTGGTTTCTGTCTGTCTGTCTGTTCCGCGATAACTGCCGCAAAAATGATCCAATGAGTTTGATTTTTGGTAGGTATGTTGGTGAGGTACCCGGAATTAGCTGTATAGTTTTTAGTTACGTTTGGTTCATTCGTTCAGAAAATATAAAACATTTCTTTTTAGGTCATAATGCTTTCCTATGGGAATTCAGACGATTTTGAAAATTTTCATCCATTGAAATAAAATGGCGCGTTTGATTAATGTATTTAATGTGTAAGTTATGAAGGCTAAAATTTATCAAGTCAGGTCTTAAATTATTCAAATTAATTTGAAATTTTGTTACTACATTCGTCAGATTTTTTTAAATTAGGTGTACAATGTTTGGTGCAATTTTATACATCTGCTCTAATAATATAATACATTTTATTCTATCATTTTTTACAAAAATTTCCGATGCATTTTTTTTTTTCTCTCTTTCATTAAATGGTTGCTAAGCAACTCTTTTTCAAAGAATATCAACAAAGGAAAATTCAAATGAATCGCATTATTTTTACTCGAAGTTTTTTTAAAAATTGCCAATTTTCGGGTTTTAAGTTTTTAATATGCTTTTTTTTAATGAAATAGATGAGAATTTATTTTAACTACTAAAAAATGATCGGTTTTCCAAATGAAAATAATAAAAACGTTGAATGTGTAAATTGAATATAGGTCAAATAAGAGGAATTTAAATTTGTATAAGTATACTTTATACACGAAATTTTATTCAACTTCAGCAACATATGATGTTTAGTAGTTGCAATATAACTATTCTTTTAAGGATAGGATAAAATCTCTTGTACAAAGAGATGGTTATTCTAATGAAATGAAAATTGCAAATACATTCAGACATATACTCAAGAAATGAACTAGCGCAATTACTGGAAATTGAGAATAGAATATTAAAGCGACAACAAGGGGTTCAGGGGGGCTCCGCCCCCCTGAAATAATGTATTGTTATTCTGAAAAAATACAGTAACAAGTAGTTTATCCTATCATTTTATAACATTGTGTTTAAGGGGATACTTCTAAAATTTCCGAAACTTTCGATAAATTTATATTCTTATAAATATATAAATAACTTAAAAAGATTGAATTTTAGTGTGTCAAATATTATGCAGATAATGTTAAAAATTAGTCAGATTAATGAACAATGATTTTTTGAGCTGACGTTGAGGCCTCTGATCTGTAGATTTACTAGTAATTATAATAACCTTTTATTATTATTTAATATTAATGCTAATTGCAGTTAGTCGAATCTATATTAGTGCAGATTATGACAAATATATTGTTCTTTTCTTTTAATCTTGTATTTTTAAATCTTTCCCATATTAGGAAATGATCTTCTTTTAAATAAATTTAACAAATATAATTGTAAATAATAATAATAACAAGAACAACAAGGTAAAATCAATCTAGAAATTTATTGTATGCTACCTTACACCATAAATTGGAGGACAATTAAAAAACATAGGTTTTTGACGGAATAAACCGGTAAAAACACGGTTTTTACCACTGTCATGTCAAAAACCAGTTTTTGACGTCAGAAACCCAACCCTGACATGATGTATACACAGGGTTCTGTTTAGGAAAAAATTGGGTCCTTTAAAGGACTGACTCTTCACAAAATTTTTCATTTAAAAAAAGGACCCTTCAGAAAATTATTTTCCCTAAAAAAGGACACTTCACAAAATTCTTTGACTTAAAAATAGGTTTTTCACAAAATTTGTGTATCTTTAAACAAAACATTTCACAAATTAATCATTTAAAAGTAAAATCTGACCTGTCACTTTTACATATATAAAGAAAATATATGTATTTTATATCCATATATTTTCTTAAAAATGCATAAACAAGAACCTGAATATAACGACCATTTCAAATTCACAAAATTATGATTCGATTTTTCAGAAATATAAAAAGCTGTTCACAATTTCACAAAAACAGATAAATTTTTATGAATTATGGCATATATTATACATTTATATTCAAATAACTTTTTATAGATCACTTATAAATTAATTTGTCTTTAAATATGCTTAAAAAATTAAATTCTTGCAACTACTCGGTATTGGCCGAGAACTTAGCGGAAATTTTGCCGAGTACAGAGTATATACCGAGTACTTGGTACGGCTCTATTAAAAAATACAATTAAATTACAACAAGATTTAATAAACTCCTCTCCCTCCCTTTTTCTTATAATAAATAAAGTTGATATTTTTAGCAAGGTTTTGGGCACACAGAGTTATAATTCTGTGGTATAGAGAAGTAGTTCACAAAAAATCTCTGGGTACAACTAAAGTTCACTCTTTTTGTATCTGTACAAATATAGCCGTACATACTTTTTTCTTAAAACTGTTGTTCCAGCGACAGATTTCATCTGTTGGTGCTCCTTTAGTGTAGCCAAAATTCACAGCCCTTTCAATTTTAAACAGGAGTGCTGCTATGTGGCTGCATGTTTCTCCTAACCTATATAGAAAATATAAGTAAAAATAAATTAAAATAGTATCTTAAAAAATAATCTTTTATAAGCCAGAATTTAAAAGGCTGGAGGTGTCCAGAAATACATCACAAAGTTCATATACTTTACAATTTTGTATTAGAAAATCTATGTAAAAAAAAAAAAAAAAAAAAAAAAAAAACAGTTCTTGGTACGGGTTTATGTTCCTTATACAAATATACAGGTTTTTTTTTCCCCGATTGATAAAAATAAATAACAAAGATCCTAATTTTGCAAAGGTAAATTGTTTCCACTGCTTTGTTAATATTACAGTAATTTTTCCAAGAAATAATTTTAAAAAAAAATTGCATATACAAACTTTACGATTCAATTTATTCTACATAACCAAAAATCGTCTGTCAAATATTGACATTTAAAAATCATTACATCATAACTTTTTTTCAGCTTTAGCTTCATCCATGGAGCCATAATTACCCACTATTAATGAAAATAAGATTTAAAGAAAACAATATAGCATTTTCCATTAATTATTTTTTCAAGATTGCTGTTAAAACAAAAGGAATTAAAAGTAAAATGGTCTATTGGAAAAAAAATGACATAATTTTTTTCATGTAAAATATTAATTTTAATTTTAAAACTAATATATATATATTTTTATAAGTTCGACAATATGGCATCATTTTCATTCACCAGCTTCAAAATTATTGTAAAATTCTTAGAACAATATATTTTTGAGAAATAATGTTTTGCATCAAAAATCACATAATTTCAAAAGGCAATTTTAGAAAATTCAATTTGAAGTACATTGTAAATATAATTTCTTAGTTAAATTTAGTATTTAATAATAGTCACAGTTAAATACAGATTGCTTTGACATATTTAAATACAAATAATAAATATTCAATAAATTAAGCTAACAAATGTTAATTTCCCAAACAAAGATAAGTAAGCAGAGTGAGACACACCTAATCAATTTTAAAATATTAAATTTAAAATGTCATTGAACATAACAATTGGTCAAAACCATAATTTTTATTAGTCTAGCAAATGAGTAAGTGAAAAATTGATTACAAAATTACCTCGATACATACAAAATTCAAATTAAATTAAAAAAATAAATGTAAAAACATGCTTTTATTAAAATTCTCAAAAAACTCAACTTATATTATAAAGCACCAATGTGTGCTTTCATAAATGCTGACATCATAATGATGCAGGCAATAATGTAGTTAAAATGGATGAATGTTGCAACAATGGAGTTAATTTTTCAATTAATAATAAACAATCGTAACGTTATTTCTATTGGTAAAATGCAAGTTTTGGGCCGATATCCCCCCCTACCCTTAGGCATCGAATTTTAAAAAATCAATGTCCAATTCATGTATTGCCCTCAGGATTACATGTATATTACAAATTTCAAAGCTCTATGTCAACAGGAAGTGGGTGAAAAATGAGTCACAAGATTTGATTGCCACATACATACAGAAATGTAAGTCGAAAGAAAGAATGAAAAAATTCTATTGCATCAAAATTACAGATGCTGTATTTAATAGATATTAAAAACTTTAAAATCTTGTTTACCAATGAAATTAATAAAACTTGTCACTAGCTACATTTACTCACAAGTAATTTTTCAGACTTTAAGATGTTTATTTTTGCATGAAATAAGCTATTAAATAAAATTAATATCTTAATAATAAATCCTAATTTAATATTTTAAGAGAGTTATAATGATTTTTCAATGACAAACATATATGTTTCACATAAATTACAAAAATATTTTTGGGAGAAAATGTGTTGCACATAAACCGCAAAATATATGTATTGAAGCATATACATTCGGATAAAAACGGTGGCTGTCCATGCATGGAAAGTAAATGTAGTTAAAATTTATAGAAATTTAGAAACCATACACAGAGTCAGAAATTTGGAAGAATTTTTTAATACTAAAAAGCTGTTAAATATAAAAAAAAAAATGTATTATACAAAATTCAAAAAATTAATTTAACAAAATTAGGGATTAATTGAAATGAACAAAAAATTACATTCCCTTGGAAGTATTTTCTAGACTTACCCAGCAATGCAGTTACAATGAGCAGTTTCTACCACTCCATCTGACTGCACTAAAACCCAAGGCTTGTGATTTGGAGTGCCTGTACGCTGGGATGGCTGTACTTCAGCAGTTAAAATTCTCAAGTTTTCATGCCTGTGTACGAGAACTTTCTGGACTTTGCCTGAAAAAAGAAAGAAATTAATGTTATACATTACAAATTTTAGTACTTGTTTACTTTTCTGTTGACAGTTAGTGTTACTTAATGCCTATAATGGATTAACATGATACAAGAACATGAATATGCTCATATTTTATTTGTTTTATATAATGCGTACTGAATTTAAAGAAGCAAAGTTTTCTTATAGATATGCATATACAATAACTATCACATTACTTATATGCTATAACTTTTTTTAACGTGTCATTCTGGTGCAATTTTCAGTACTATTATCCCGTCGACCACTTTACATCATATAAAACTATCTCCACTCCAAACTGTAATGCCAAATCAACAGGAGAACGTTGCCATTGGAATATCAAAATAAATAAAATATAAGAACATAACAAACACGTATAATGCTTCTGACATCAAGTAAATGGGACTGCATTTTTGGCGTTTAATCTGACAGTTTAGCAATAGTTTTTTGTTATGAAAAGCGGTCGACGGGATAATAGAGAAGTACCCAATTTTCAAATGGAAAGTGCGTTGCAATTCGGAAAGGACAACATGGTGCAGTTGCTGCACCTGTTTTACGCATGGTAGGGCAGATTTGGTCTTACAGCATGTGAGTCATACAGAACAACATAGCTCCTGTTTTCTAAAGTCTATGTGTTTATTTATTTTTAAAGGTAAAATATTTTGGAAAAAATATAAAGTGCAAAGACAGTACTGCAAAAAGTGGCAGGGCCCATCAGCACTTAAAACAAAAGGGACAAGACGTGCCATGACTTTTGAAAAACATCAAACTGATGCACTGCATTAAATCACATTGCTTGGCAACAGATTTTGTTTACCATAAATGGTAGGTGGATAAGTATCTAAACTTTACATAAATTGCAAAATTAAATCTTTCGTGAAAGATTAAATTCAGCATACTAACAATAATACACATTAAGCAATGCATTAATTTTTGCAGTAATATAAATTCATCACTTTGCCGTTAGCCATATGCAAATATCACCAACAAAAAATCATGGCATCCTTGTTAAACAGTTCAAACGAACACATGCAGTACAAATTGTATGTAAGAAAAATAAAAAACACATTTGAAAAATAAAAACAACTTTGTACTTATTCTGTTTCATATAAAAATAAAACTTACTTATTTATTAATATAAAATGGTAATGCATAATTTAACCCCAAAGTAGTGTTTGTAAAACACATAGTATAATACTGAAATGACAAAAAAAAAATCACCCGTTTTTCTTATTTAAAGAAAATTCACATCATAATGCTTTTATACTAGTTATATTTAAAATCAAAATAGCTTATTCTGCAAAAAAAAAATATCAATTTGTTCCTTAACTGTAGACAAGTGTATATTTTCCATCTAATCTAGAATCCTGGTAAAATAATCAGCATCCGATTTCAGAAATCTGCAAGAAGTATGAAATATATTTTTTTCACAGTAAATAATGTAACGAAAGATGAAATACAGTTACTCAAATTCGAACCAAACATAACTGTTTTAATTATTTCTGCTAAAGTTTTAATTTCTGGTGAACTTGTTTTGTTTGCAAATTATACTGGAGAGTATGTTTTTATGGAATAGAATTTTGTGAAGGTGTCTGTTTTATTAAAAGGAATTTTGTGAAGGGGCCTGTTTTATTAAGAGGAATTTTATGAAAGAGCCTGTTTTATGAAAGGAATTTTTGTGAAAGGGCCCTAAATAGGCCACAAATTTCACCTGGATACTATATGCATATACTATGTTATAATATATTTATAAGCATATAAAATAAATAGCACTAAATCAAATGCATTTTATGTACGTAATATATGAATAAACATAATAGCAAGCACTCATTTAATACAATCATCATTACACAATTGCGAGGGAGTGAAAGTACAATGCCATGATGACTTGAATTTATCTTATAAGCAGACTGGGGGCCATTAAAGTTGATGTACAATGAAGGAAAGCAACAATTTGGATTTGTGAAAGTCATATTGTCTTAATATTTACTTCAAGGTGCTACAAATATTACAACAAAATATATCTTATATTTTTTAATCATACAAATATAAATAATAAAAAACAATTAGTTTTTAATTTTACATTTAATTTAAAATTAAACTATTTAATTTACAGTAAAAAAAAAAATCGTCAAATATACAGATATTCATAAGTAATGCGAAAGTATATACAGATTTCTTACCTGATGAAACATAATTATATGCATCTAAAGAGCGGTAATGTTTCAAACATTCAGCCGTATAGTCTCCAGGACTTTCAATTAAGTAATTGTATATATTACCGTACTGTACATCCGGCCATAACGATAAATCTTCTGACCATTTACATGGCTCTAAAAGATATGGATCTGTCAAAATCACAACAGACCCGTTCGGACATTTTATTTTTAATTTTGCAGCATACCGCTGCCGATCACTGTCAGATAACGACATAACATAATCAGACAAGACTATAGCTTGCTGAAAGTAATCGTGATCATGTAAAAAAGACATATTATCGAAAAGATTGTAATAGCTTTTAATGATAACTAATGAAGAACATCGGGACTTTCTGCCACCCAAACAGCGAAAATGACAGTTTATTTGAAACCGTGCCCGTGCCCTATTTTGGTTTCGAGCATGGTAAAGAGATAGAGGGCGCTACACTTCCTAAAAGCCCAAAAGACCAGAAACGCCGCCATACTAGGTACCGCTTTTAGTTCCATAAGTAGAAACATTATCTTTGTTCTCCTTCTCTCAGAAATCACTCAGATATGTGAAGGAAGGAGATTCAATTGATGGAGTGGGTCTCATTCACCGATAAAAGCTTATTCAGAATCGGGCCTTTAGACAAGATTAGCTAATAAGACTCACTCCATGTATTAAACTTCCTCCTTCGCATAAGTGCTGGGTGATTTTAGTTTTGGCCTGGATTACACTCCTATTGCTCGCAGCGCCATCTGTTGCTGCTAAACTAAAATCAGGAATCGTAGTAAAAAAAAAAAAAAAAAAAAAAAAAAAAAAAAAAAAAAAAACTCCTGACATCTTACATTGCTCTCCTGCAAGATTTTTTTTAGTATCTGACACCGTTTGGAAGTTATCATATATATTATTTCTCCTGTCAACATCCCTTTTTCTAAGAAAATACGAAACACAGAACAACGGATGAGATAGTATATGAAAGGATTTTGAACATGCTTCTGACATAGCCCACTTAACATTTCGTTAAAATATGTTTTTTGATTAAAAATTGTAGTTAATTAAAAATTAAATCGGCATTGTTTTTATAAATGAAATGAAAGGTTTTCCTCAAATTAGTGTTGCCACAAAAATAAAATACGGCATTATCAGATGACGTCATCCTCTGATGCAATTAAAATACGATTGTTAATTTATTTCTTGCGCGTACTTTTTGAAAAAATATCAGGCATTTAATCGGGTTTTTATTTAATTTTTATGCGTGCGTCACCTATTGTTTATTTATTTTCTTTGTTTAATCATGGCTCTGTATATGCATACTGCATCGGAGCACCAGTAAATTACGTAATTTAAGGATTATCTTCCAACTAGATATATCTTTCATTAGGATTTACAAAAATTGTAAGTGTCTATTTTTTAATATATCATTAAGCTCTAATACGCCAGCGAAGTCTGACGTCACTTAAATGGCTGCCGGACCATAAAGCTTGGACATCCGAAGTTTAAGTTCCCATAGGCTTGGAAAAAAGTGGTGTACCAAATATTGATATATTTATTTAAGACATTTCTGGAACAGTTTTGCAAAATCTGAAGAAATGCTTTCATATGAATTCACTAAACGTCTGATTCAGTGTTTCATTTTTTTTTTTTTTATAATTCAGTTTTTTTTTTCAGTATAGGTGTCTTTGCAACCTAGAGAAATGACCTTGGCGAGAGAAGAAAAGTTACATTAAAAAGTTATATTTCACTTTTACGAATGCGTCCATGATAAATCACTGTGCCACTAGATATGTAAATAAAACGAGACTTATATAATCACACACAAATTCGATATGCCCTTCTTAACTTGTGTTTGAAATATGAAACTGTTATTCTTCATATGTGTGATATAGTCCAAATCACCTGACTGTCCTGAACTGAATACGAAACTGACCGCTTCGCGTTTCAGCTGCCAATCAGTCATTTTTTCTCAAAATTGTCTTTTCGAATAAAACTGCATAGCAAATCGCTATGCAGTTTGAAAAAAAAAATTGAATTGAGTGGGATTTTTATCGTTCCGAAAACCGTGATGAACAATACTCACTTCTTTCGTGAGCTGAGAATAAAATTAGAGAAAACCTGTGACGTAGTTTGCTTATGAATCAATGTAGTCTGGTTTTAGTTTTAGACAACTCAAGTCATTTTTTTTTTTTTTTTTTTGCGTAATGATTTCGGAAAAGGAAAAGCAGAGAATTATGTCCCGACATGGCTGTTACTGGCTTGCTGGAAATTATCACAGCGGTAAAAATTATTTTGAAAGTTTTTTTTTTTTTCTCTGTTGGTAAACTTGGTAGCTAAGGCAGTTAATTTGATTAGACACGCATTCTTAATGAAAATAATCGCTTTGTAATGAATACGTTCAATGTTAAGAAAACTTTTTTTTTTCTTTTTGCTGCATGATTATTGAAGTATTGGATAGACTCTATTTAGGTAAGTCATTTTTTTTTTTAATGCGTGCGAGTTCTGTATATAAATCGAGAAAGCATTTTTTTTTTCGCTTAAAGCATTTCGTGAATTTACTTTTTAACGAACTAATTTAAATTTGTTTGCGTGTTATGAACTTTTCATGTTTCTGCTTCTTCAATTTAAGTTAGTTTCTTATCACATGACGTAATAAGATTACGCATTGATTTTTTGACAATGATACGTTGATATGCCGAGTCTGTATTGTGGCTGCCATTTAGAGAGTATCTCAAACAAAATCAAGTGCGTTTATCGTTTTTCAAAGCCCCTCCCCTCCCCTAAAAAAATAAATAATTAATTTTCTATTGAAAGATTTCCACGTGGAAAATGAAAATTAAAAAAAAGTTTCACCAATTTATAAAAAGATTAATATGACGTCATATTGGAAGTATAACGGACTTTTTCCAATGTTTGAGAATAATACAAAGAGAGTATCAATATGAGTAATAGAGAAAGCAAGTAGATAGGACGTCAGCAAGTGATTATAACATCATATGAGTTTGAGGAATTTATTGAATCAGGATAAAAACAATATTACGGAAATATTGGCATTTTTTAACATTTTGAAGGTCTATACAACATGTTTAATTTTGAAATTGATTTTTTTGTTAATATCGCATTTAGTCCACATGACAGATATTATTATTACAGAGTATAATAGCGGGCTTCGCCCATTATCAGACCGGTTCAGATTTTCGAAAAAACGAGAAAAATAGACCGGTAAATTTCTATTGTATGAAAAACATGACTTTTCTTTTTTCTTTTTTGGAAAATGAAATTTATTTGGATTTATTAAAGAAAGGATAAAGTGTTTTGAAAGGAATATTAAACTATACCCTTTGTGCGATCTTCGATCACACTTACCCACTTGTTAATTATTCATGATAACTTATATTTGAAGATGTCATGCTCCAGTCTATGATACAATTCTATACTAAAAATAAAAATAAAATAAAGTAAAAAGAATAGATTTAAGTTTCTCATTTTTGAGTATATAGTTTACACTTACAGTATACTTAATTACATTAAACATGGTTTTTAAGTACAAATATCTATAAATAAGTTGCTAAATTGTTTCAAGAAAAAATAACAATACTTCAAATAATTCTATCGTTATATATGTTTGTTACAGAGTTCAGAAGTTTTAATTTATTTCTCTGTTTTCATCAACGGAAATAAGAATGTATATAAACGAGGGAAATATCATCTAATACCAAATTTTTCTAGATAACAGATTTCGCTTCTGTCTTCTAAATCTTACACAAAAGTCTCTAAATATAATACTTAACTGACACAGTCAGCGAAATTTCGAAAAATATGCTGACGGCTTAAAGCATTTTATTGGCAAAATTTAGAACTCAGTCTTCGAAAAATAAAAATATATACCGGAAAAGCAATATGTTTGGAGAGTGAAAAATTTCTGTTAAACTTGACGTTCTTGTAAATATGCATATTACAAACATTTTTGTTTGTAGTCAATGAAACTTTTGTTTTAAGGACGCTTTTTCACATGAAAATGGAAAATATTACGTACCGGGTAATTTTTTTAAAAAACACCATTAACATTTTTTTGCAGTATTTGTTAATAATATTGTCTTATAATCAGGGCTTAGTTTCTAACAAAAAAAAAAGGACCGGTGTCCTAATATTCTGCTGTACTAACACCCGTAGTGACCCCCCCCCCCCCTTCAGACGTCACTCCAATCTGAATATTTATATTGCATACATTATTTATTTTTTTAATTTAAAGCATTGTTTTTTTTTTATTTAGCGAAATAAAAATTTTAAATACATCTATCTGCGTATACTTAACTATCAACTATTCCACTTTTTAGTTATTAAACTACTTCCAAATAGAAACCTTTGCTTAATTTTTATATTAATTAATCGCAGAATTCTGTGATTAAATAAGCTCAGGATTATGATTCGGAAATAGTGTTAACACACAAAAAAAATTAATAGTTCGCAGCTATGAAGAATAGAAAAAGACTATTTTTGTTGACTCTTTATTCTTATCAAAATAGCATTAAAATGATTTGAAATGGAAATAAATAAAATTTTGAATTTAAGACAGATTGAGATCGAGTCTGCCCAAACCCGAAGACTGATATAAAAATCGAGCTCGTTTCATCTCCATCTATTACGTGAGCGACACATTAAGTCACTTATAAATGTTTTGATGCAAAAGACTGCAGATGGGAGGGAAAGGAAAGGGTAATTTTGGATTCGTTTTTTGAAAGCGTTATTGCACTGGACTCCGTAGCGCAGTGTTTATGAGCTCTGGTGAATTCTGGCCAATATTTAAATTTTTACTAAAAATTAAGAAGTACCGGAGCTGGGCTCCGGTGGGCTCCGGGGCAAATTAAGCCCTGCTTATAATATTAACAAATCGCAACTTCAGAAAGCAGAATGAATACGGATTTCAGCAAAATATCGTTATATCGGCCCCAAAAATATAATTTTTTTACATCCGATACATCATTACTTCTTAGAAATTAATATTTTACATCTGAAAATCAAGCATTTTCTATGTATATTTCTTAATAAATCTAATTAAATTAATTTATTTTTTTAATACTTAATTAAAAAATCTCTTTTTATTGGCTTTTAATGTGGATAATAACATTTAAAGCTGTTCTCAAATCCAAACTGGCAACTTTCTGACACATTTTTTTATTTATTTCTGTTCGCAAACGTATCAAAATGGCAAATTCTCTTGTAAAGAAACTATGTAATCGAACTGTTTTTCGGTAAAGCAGGCAGAAGATTTTTCAGAAAATGCTATCAAAGTGGATGTTTTGGACCGAATTTCCAGACGCGAAAGCGCAGAAAAGAAAAAAAAATACCGTGCTCAGACAACAATTAGTACTTATATTTCAAGATGCAATTCATTTGTCGTAAAATGAAAAAAAAAAAACTGTTGTATTATACAAATGATTTCAATAATCATGCCTGCAAGTATCATGCATAATGTTTAAAAATAAGTCAGAAAATTTGCCAGAAAAATTATCTTTGTTAAGCCGGGAATCTTTTTTTTTATTTTTTCTTTTTGAGAACCGCCTTAATATGGCTAAGAATTTTAGAAAATGTGAAAATATCTTTAATGCATAGTCAGAAAAAAAATCCTCTCATAATTTACATGATTTTCAAACAAATATTATTAGCGAAATCATAAACTAAGGAGAATGAGGCTCCCTTATACTCCGAAGCAGAGTTGCCAACGAGCTACTTTTTTTTTTTTCCCACCAGTTTTTTTTTTAAATTAAAATTCGTCTTATATAATGTCAGATTAAATAAGGCGAAAATAAGGCAAATTATAACATTTAAAAAAAGTGGTGTCAATCAAGCAATTTGATTTTTTTTTTTTAAATAGCCCACTGGTAACACTAGGTATCAAAAACACTTAGCAGTGATTTGTATTTTGTCTTTATTTGTTTTTGAATTTTATCTGATAGGTGGATTATTGTGTATACAAATGTATTAAAGTGGTAGTTTTGTTTTTATAACATATATTTTTTTCTTATAACTTTTGAACAAGTTTATAGAAGTAATACTAAAGGGGATGGTTGGAGATATTTTACCAAAATTAATAAATCTGATGTTAAAGAGACTTTTAAACCGAAAGATACCAAAGTTAAATAAGTATAAATGTAAAAATAGTGGATTTTTTTAATGCATTCTTTTATAAACATTCCACGCCTAATTTCATGACTGCAATTCATGATTTTTCCCAAAAAAAAATATATTTTTTTCAATACATTAATTTGGCGTGGATTCCGTATCCGATTATGAAAAATTAACCACTTTTTTTACGCTTGGTAGAAAACGCGACTGGTGAATTTATTTATGAAAATTATAATTTTTACTTTGTTTCTTTTTTAAGATATGACAATAGAAGAAAAGGAAAAAAAGCGTTATTTAAACTATATTTTTAAGATTTCTAAGTAGATTTCTCAACGTATAATCATAATTTAATTTTAATCTATTAATTGATTAAAGCGTGTTTTAAAAAAATATATTATACGCTTTATTTTTTTTTTTTATTTATATTTTCTACTTTATAGCGTTTAAAACATTTCGTTGTTACAGCTTCACAGCCGGTTGACCTTTTTTGGCGACCCGAGTTTGGCTCAACGTTAAAGCTATTGTTGTTGTAACTCGTACACAATTGTAACATACAGGATGGTTGGCGATTTATCACCTGTGGCAGATTAACGGGAAAATGACATAAAATTAAGTTATTAATTTATAATTAGATTCTAAAAATATTAAAATATTGTATTGTCATCAAAAGCATACCTTTGTACATATTTTGTACAATTCTATCATATGAGGAAGTGAGTTAAAAATCGACTACAAACTCCCATCTTTACATATAAAAAACTAGTCGTTGGGGGCCCCCATCTATCACATGTACTTACCCATCATGGATATGCATAATGTAAACTATAAAAATAAAAATGTGTAAACTACTTATAAAATGCATTGCAATTCAAATAAAATCGTGGCTTGATGACGTCATAAACATGTTAGCCCCGATTAAAGGCTCGATTACTGAATTGCTTAAAAGAAACATCCTTGTAATTCCAAAAACAATAATCCTATTAACTAGCGGTTTACTGCGTCGGATGAAGCGTCTCATATCCAATTAAAATATATCTTTGAAGTGAAATTTGGATGAAATACAGGGTCACAAAAAATCGAAGCGTGTGGAAAATAGGATTCCAAATATCTCGGTAACTCATTATCCGATCGACTTCATGCTTTATGCAAAATTTATGTTTTTTTTTCTATTGTCTTTTATATTTCTTCCTTAAAATTAACCATTTTGAAAAAATTTATATATTTTTTATAAGAACGAATATTTCGAGAGTCCGAAAAAAATAGTTCCGGTTAATCGAGGTTATTGAAATTCAATAGGCTTTTTCCCATTATTACATACAAAGTACATACCAAATTGCAAGTCTCTATCTCAATTTTTTCGGGAGATAGAGCGTTTACAGACACACCAGACGGACGGCAAATTTTTTTTTTCCCTAAAAATATGTTTTTTGGAATCTCCATTGTCTGAAACGTGTAAATCCGTCAAAAAAATGTTTTCGATTTTGAAAACGATTACAAGACTTACCCTATACTACGTATGATGGGTAAATAACAAGTTGAATTAAATAAAATTCCCAGCACACATTTGGAACACTTTGATTTAAAAAAAAAAGTGTTCCAGTTACCTTAATGTGTACCGAAATGTGCTCCGCTATAAAAGAAAGTGTTCCGAAAGTGTTCCGAAAGTGTTCTGCTCAGGATATTTGTTCAATCTAAACTTAGTAACACGTTTGAGAACAGATTGGGAGCACATATGGGCACACTTGTGCGATCATCGCATTCAAAAAGTGCGCTAGAAAGTGTACTAAACAAAAGAAGTGTTCTCAAAAGTTTTCTAAAGACTGTTCCAAAAAGTGTGCTTCAAAGTGTACTAAAAAAAAGGTGACAAAATAAATGTTCTAAAAAGTGTTCTGAAAAGTGTATAAAGATTTACAATGATTGTAAAAATCCCATACGTATCACAGGAAACTATATAGTCCTCAACATCGAAAGCATAAGTCATTAATATAGATTTGATAACGTTGTGTGGGTGTGCCACAAATATTTTCTGCAAATATGGATTCTGAGATAGCTTTGTCAATACCAGTAGCTAAAAATCAGGAAGAAATCCTATGGAAATCGGAGAACCCCAAAAGCTTTTTAAATGTTAACCCCAAAATAAAACCCAAAAATTTTGATTACCCAAAATGTTTTTTCTTAGCAAAACAATACTTAGGTGTTGATCTGGCATCTATCTCAGCTCTGTTATATAAGGTACCATTACGGAAATACAGTACAATTATCGAAAAAAAGAATTCTTCTGGGTGGCAGCTAATATCAAAGTTACTATTTTGAAATTGATCGTCTCAAGAACACTCGAAATAATTTCATCGACTTTATAAACGTTAATGTTAAAAATAAAGCCATTTTTAAATAAAACGTTACTTAACATAAATAAATCAATCTATGTATTAAAACTTTAAAAATATTCCGTTCTATCGCAAAATCGACTTATCGATAATTTCTGTCCGATATTTTTCAGATATCGATATCTTTAAGACGATATATCGAAAAATCGAAGTATGGATATTTTGAAAAAAAAAAATCTTTCATCACTATTTATGAATAATTCTGCATATTATTAGGATGATAAAATTAATAATTTATTTTTGCATAATACTGTATGTAATATGGATGCATCTCTGATTGATATATTGAAAACCACTCAAGATTCCATCGCTTGAATTACGGAATCTGACACGAATATTATTTCGTATGTAACAAAATATATAAACTTACAAAAGTTTGCTTTTATTTAGGAAATTCGAATAATCTAAAATCGTAAATTTGGGTAAAAGTATTTTTTCATATATATCGACTTGACAATTTTAATGGATTCTGATACCTTACACTAGCACACCCAGCCAGACTGGATATTGTGCATTTCGCGCCCATAAATTGTTAATACGGCGACTCTAGAACGGGGTCCTGTGTGCTTCGCACCCATAAACCGTTAATACGGCAATCACTGTAACAAGTACTCTGTGTGCTTTGCGCACGTAAAATGTGAATACACAATCACTATAACGTCGGCCTTTATACTTCGTGCTCATAAAGTGTTACAATGTTATCAGTATTTAAATCTTAAATCTCTACTTCCAAATAAAGATAACTTTTTAAAAAATGAGAAAATGCATTATATGTAATATACAAGTGGGCTGGTCATCATTGAGCCCCGACCTGAACCCATTAGAAAAGTTATGCTGCTTACTGCAAAATATGTTTATAGTCACAGCCGTCAATTTTCAACTGCTCAATTTAAAAAACCTGTTTGAAATTTATGGGACAAAATATTCATCAACTGTATGTAAATGTTTTGTGTGTAAGGGCACATTATACTTTTCAAATATACTTTGATAATTAAACTGAGCTTATTATTTACGTTAACTTATTACTTACTTATACTTACTTAACTTATTATTTATGTTCTGTTACAAGATGTATTTTAGAAATTTAAAAAAATTAAATTATTATAGTTTGGAAGAATTTTATAATTTTTACACGGACAATATATTATGTTATATTTAAATGATAAATCAGTTTTATCATTAAACAAAATGAATATGGTTCTAAGTATAAATTTCCATGTAAATATTGACTATGCTACAGAGCTAATTTTAGTTTCGAAAATTTTATTCAATTTTAAAGTTAAACTATGTAAAATCAGTTCGATGTGTTTAAATCAAAAGTATCGTTTTTCTTAAAAGTTCATATACTATGATACATTGATTATCAATAAACTGACTTGCTTTTCGGAGTTTTAACACTGTCGAAAATTCTACTTAAACTGGAACAAATTTTTAAATTCAGTTTTCCTAGCAGAACAAGAAATTTCGTACTTATTCTGTCACTCTAAGTCTAAGGCAACGATGAGTACGCACATTTATTTAGTTTTGCTATATACTTCTTCGTTTTCCTGGAAAATGTAGCTTCTTCAGCTTCTTTCAGTGTTTATGAGAAACTGTATCTATCCTTTTACGCTTGAAAGCTTTTAAGCCGTTGGCATATTTCTTAAGATTCTGCTGACAGTTACAAAAGTGAATTTTTGTAACTTTTGAATAAATCATGCTAAGGCGGAAACAATTATTTTTGTTTTTTAAAAATGTGGTGAAAAAAAAAAACAATAACTCATGTGACATTTCTTTCATTACGAGAAAAGGAAAAAAATAATTCAAAATGCTAAAAGTGTTTATTAATGATGTGCAGCGTGTGTGTGTGGGGGGGGGGGGGGGGGGGATAATGACTTATTGTCAAGATTAATTTATGCATCAGAATGGTTACGGTTAACGAATAAATAGCCCCTCGCTATATCCCTTTAAGACCTGAAGAGTTTTGGTAGAAATTAAAAGCATATAAAAATTCTATTTGATTGAAAAGAAATATTTAAAAAAAAAATTACGTTGTCAGGTTATGTCAAGGAGGATCTACACAATTGTGTGGTGCAGGCTAAGCTTTAAATCACAGTGAAAGAGGAAATTGTTTTTTTCTCCTTGGGATCACCTACACCAGAGGTTCCCAAAGTGTGCTCCGCGGAGCCCTTGGGGCTCCGCCTATACTTTTCAGGGGCTCCGCGGCGTTTCAGGAAAATAAAGAAAACATGAAAGAAATTAGCATATTGCAAGGGAAAATTTTTCGAAAGTATGTAGGAATTTTTTTTGTGTGTATCAAAAAATAAATCCGTCTACCATTTTCTATATAATATTTTTGGTTTGAACTACTTTATTTTATATTTCTGCATTTAATGTGTTTTAAAAATTCGATTCAAAACAAGCTACAAGATATAGTATTCTGAATCGAATGCATAACGTGAATCGAAAGAGCAAAGGCTCGCCAGTGCAGTTATCTCTGCTTGCCAAACAAAAGGGAGTTTTGTTCAGTCAGAACAACAGTTTTGTTCTTTAGAACTCCGCCTCTTCATATGTTTATGCTTAGTTCTTTTTTGCCTAGTAACCAGGTTCTAACTTCCTAATAAGGTAAGTGTGTCTCACATTGTTTATTCCCTTTCGCTTCACTCTTTGCGATCTTTAAAATGAGGCACTTTATACTCCATTGTTTGCTATATTTACTGGGAAATGTGTTAAGCTTTGATGGTTTCAGTGATATACTTATAGTTGGTTTTCGCTTTTCGTTAATATTTTAATTTAAGTGGTTCAATCTCAAATTTCATATCATATTTCAGTTTAAAATTCAAAAGTGCTTCAATTTTTTTTAACCTATTAAGTTTTTCAAATGTTGTAATTAATTTTGACACCCTTTCCGCGAAAATGGAACATATGTATTTACGAAATAAATATTTATTTTCATTTTCATAAATGCTTGGACAGTAAATTTTATTTTATAGTTAAAATTTGAAGTCAAATTACTCTTGTAACTTATAATTTATTCCAACATTTTTATTACTGTTTTATTTAGTGTTTTTATTTTAACTTTATAATGTCCTATTAATAATGTTAACATTATTTAGTTTTTCTTGGTGATTTCAATAATATCGCCTCAACACCGGATAGTTCGAATTTCTATGTAACATTTAACTGAAGACACATTTCTGAGAAACATTTTACAT
Organism: Maratus michaelseni; assembly: GCA_963931845.1. NCBI lineage: Eukaryota > Metazoa > Arthropoda > Arachnida > Araneae > Salticidae > Maratus > Maratus michaelseni. The sequence continues at coordinate 463,042,958 of OZ007587.1, forward strand.
AATTGTACGCAGTGCCTGATTTACGGCAGGGTATTCGGGGCACGGGCCCAGGGCCTCCAATTTTCAGTGCCCCCAAATACTATTAAAGATTTTTCAATTATTGGCCAAAACAGTTTTAACTGTCAAAAAACAAAATTAAAATGGAAAAATCTGTTTGTCAGAGGTTGTCTATGATATGTCAAAGTAACTTAATTTTTTGCTGATTGTCTTTTAACAATTTATGTGCAAGAATGTACAAAACTCCATTTTTGGGATCACCATATTATTTCATTTTTATTTATTTTACATGTAAGGCCCTCATGGTTAACATGGACAAAGCCGTGTGGTTCTGCTAGTTACTTGTGTAAATTTAGTTTTTTTTCATTCAAAGTGTTGTTTGATTAATAGGATATGCTAATATTTTAAATACTCATAACTTGGTACGGCGGTAAATTTATTATTAGTTGTTGCATAATTTCTCATTCCAGATATATGGACTTGCATAGAGAAAGGTAATCAGCACCACACAGTTTATTATAAAATCCAATTAAAAATTCATAATTATCAAATAATTATTTAAAAGTAAATTAAGGATTATCAAATTTAATTTTTTTAATTAATATTTTAAAGAAATTATTATCAAAGTCAATAGTGGTTATCTTAATAAGTACTGCTTTCGGTATTATATTTTTTTATTCAAAGAATCTGTGCGAGGGGAGCCCCTATGCGCATCTGTGCCCAGGGCCCTCAAATTTCTAAATCGGTCCCTGATTGTACGTAATTTTTAAAGCAATGTATATTGCTGAAAACGCATTTTTTGAACATCTTGTATCACTTAACAACCCCTCTTTAAACTTTTGTTTTAATTGGTCTCAGCATTGACTAAGATTCTTATGTTATGATGCGACATTTTCCTGTCAGAAGTAAGGCTGTAGCCATAAAAAAAATATTGGTTTTATACATTTGTCATCACACTAACAATCTAAACTTTTGCTCACCTCCACCCCTTGCTTAGACTTTTCGTAAATGAGTACCCGCCCTGATGTAAATTTAACTCGACCCATAGATAATGTTTTATTAGTCAAGATTTTTTTTTTACTAGTTGCAGTTATGTTAACATGTGTAGTTTTTAACCGTATATCTATTTTGAGGCAAAAACAATGGGGAAAGAAAGTTTCTTTCAAAACTATATTTAATAGCTAAATACTTCAAATAAAACATACAAAAAAAGTGAACGATGCTGCACCTAACAATACAGGTTATAGATTTTGCCCCGCCCATTTAAACACTAAAACGGTGATATGCTTCTAAATGCATTTTTAAAAAATGGTTCTAAAGAAGAAGCTCAAAGGCGATTCGTTTTCGGTGCATGTTTAGAAGTACTAGAAACATAAAGAAGAACGAAAAAGTATCCGTAATCGCATGATTCTATTACAGGTGGGCGGGACAAGCGAAACCGTGTTATATAATTACGAAATGGGCGACTGCGCCTACACATTTTCTTTCTTTTCGCGAGTAGCCTGTTGGGATTATATAGAAGTCTGCCTTTGTAAACGAAAACTGTACAACTTACATTTTTTCTGTGTGTGTATGTCTGTGTGGTTTTCGCCTTAAATAATAATAGTTTCAGGTAAGCTCCAGTGCAATGCATGTCTCAGACAGATTTACCATTTTGATCTTTAATTCCGAGTTCATACTGGAAATTACGAAATAATATTTTTTATTTTAAAAATGGATGTCATTAACCCCTTAATAGTATTGCTCCGACGTCGCTCGGTTAAGAAGAGTTTGTTTTCTTCGTTACTAAAAGATTTCAAAAACCACAAATTATTAACTATAATTTTTGCTGTATTTAGCGGACATATCTCGATTATACAAGCAGATATTTTATTACAAAAAAAGTAATTTTTAATCCTTACTTTTAATTTATTGTGCCAAATAATAGTAATATTAATTAAAACTGTTAAGGGGTTAAATAATAGAAAATTTGATTTTCAAAATTTCTAGTATGATTTCAGATTTTCTGTATCAAGAAAAGGGCCAAACTGAGAACCTTGGCTCCATGTTGGAAACTACTGGTTCGGACTCTGATCCAGCAGATATACCTCTTCTCCATAGGCATAAAAAAAACATTAATTTGTAAACCATAGAGTACGTGGTGTTAAGGGGCTCCGCCTTAGAAATTTTTTCGAAAAAGGGCTCCGCGAGCCCAAAAGTTTGGGAACCACTGACCTGCACAATTGTGTAGGTTAGATCTTAAAGGGATAAATCTCGCTCTGTTTTCATTTTTACGGCAAGTAACTTCTTGCTTAACTGCACCTTGTAAATAACTTTACATATATTTCAATTACAATAAATACAATTCTCTTTTGCTAATTTTATTAATAAATTTTTAATATGCATATAAACTAACGTTCTGGAGAAGAAATATGACGCATTTATTTACTTATAGGTTATCTATAGAGGTCTGCACGGGCCGAAATTTTTAGGACCGGGACCGGACTGACCCATACAAAAAAATATTTTGCCCAGCCCGGTTTAAAAGCAAAAAAAATCGGATTTTCTTTTGGCCCGGCCTGTTATAAAATCTAAATTCCTGGTCCGAGCCCGGCCCGGACCGGCCGAGTGAATTTCTACAAAACATGCCGATATTTCTGAAGCAACGTTATCCTACAATTAAAATTATTCAAAAAGCACACTTATTTATGTATAGATTTTATTTTCAGATTATGTTCGAAATGCATGTAATACAAAATATCAACAATATTAACCCCTTCGCGACGAGCGTCTTTTACAAAATTTTTAATCTTTTACCACCGGTTTTTCAAAGCAGAAATTTTCGTCTAATTGAATAGCAGAAATGCTAAGATTTAATAAGGCAAAGCTTACAATAAAAAATAACTGGTGGAAATAATCGAGGATTCTGAGCGTCTTATGCGTCACGTATACGTGTCGCTCGTCCCCAAAGGGTTAATGACCACTTAGACAATTACGCACATAAACACTGGTTAAAAAATTGACTTTGAAAAATTTTCTTTGATTCAAATGAAAATTTCGTAACAGAAGAAGAATCTGGTGAAAAATCCGTTATAGACAGGTTTCATTCTTAGCAGGTACATCGTCTGTTATAAATTTATTATATTCTTTTCACGTGGATTATTATATTCTTTTTGCACGGATCAACACCTTTTCCCTCTTAGTTTCTGTCATAGACAGGTTATATTTCACAAGTTTTACTGTATTTCATTTTTTTTCCTAGAAATGTATGTATTATTCTTTAAAAATAATTTTAATTGTAGAATAATTGGTCATTTAAAAATATATGCATTTTTTGCAAAAATTGTTTTGCACGGGCCGGGCTCATTTTACGGATTTTTGCACGGGCCGGGTCAATGATTTTCATAAGGACTTGGTCGGTGCCAGTCCTGAAAATTTCGGCCCATTGCACTTGTCTAGGAAGAAGGAAGTCCAGGCCTGGCTTGGCCCGTTAAAACTAAAACTGGCCCGGCTTGGCTCGGTCCGGCCCTGCCCGAGCCTGTATAAAAAATAAGGCCTGGGCCCGATCCTGCCCCCCCCCCCCGATTCTCGTGAAGTAAAATTGGATTTGGGGCCCGGCCCGGGTTCATGCAAACCTCTAGGTTATCAAGTTTCTTAATTTTTTTTTAATGCCCTCGGTTATAGCATAGATGCAAGATTTCGGTATTCTTTCGGAGTCTGAATTAATTCAAATGCCCAGAGTGGTCATAAAGTCTTTCCCTGATTACAATAATTTATTGGGGGAAAACTAATATAATTGGGCATAAATTTTTTTCAATATATTATAATGACATTAAGGAAGATTTTAATACAAGTACTTACGTCTGTAAATTTCGATGTGAGCACCCTTGGTAGATCGAACAATGTCAAGGTGGTATTTCATTTCTCGCCACGTATTGCCCATCATTTGGGATGTCACACTAGACACAGCATCTGTAATCCTGACCTTGAGTGTTTCAATATATTTTACTGGTGTTGCAAACAGTCTGTCCTTTATGTACCCCCCCCCCCCACCCCACCCAAAAAAAAAAAGAAAAAAAATCTAGTGGAGTTGGTCCATCCCGTCAGATCCATCTTCCAGGAAATTCGTCATCAAGGAACTCACGAACGATGGTAGAGACTCAAATAAAAAAAATTAAGAACATAACTTTTTCATAATAAAAATTTTACAGTATTACATTCAATGGTTATTTCGTAATAGTTTTTTATAATCAGGGAAAGACTTTACAGAAATTTCAAAATAAAAACTAATAAGTACAACATGGAAAAAAAGCACATTTCCTTAAATACAATTTCTGGTTGAAAACATGTTTGGTATGGGTCATACTGCGGAAGAATATCAAAATGTTGTCGTCTTTGGTTATAATCACGTTTTCAGAAAAATCGGGTTTTTTTTTTTTTTTTTTTTTGTCTTAGCATGGCCGATATAAGAAGTTACTGTGCTTTGTAATTTTTAAATTACTTTTATGCTGAATACCCCGTACTAATTATATTATTTCAATACTTGCATACAACCTTTCCCAGAAGTCGGAAGTAGCGAAACTACAGTATAGTCTAGGGGTCGGCAAGTAATTTTAAGTAGGGTCCGAATACTTTTGAAAATTTTTATCGAGGTCCAGAGAAAAAAACACTTAAGTAATATTAGTACTTATTAACTTTAAATTGTTATTTTTACACATACATACATACACTATAGAATAGAAAAATCAGGTATTTGTTATGAAAAATTACTATATACACAAGTATACGTTCTGAAAAATTTTATATACACATTATAAAATAGAAAAAGCAGATAATTGTTGAAAAATTAGTGCGAAAAATTACACTTGCGGTCTTGGGCTAGTTTTTTATAATTTTGTTCACGTGGTGAACAGCTCATTCGAAGAGTGTCTTCAAGGTGTGCGTCCGTTAACCTCGAACGATATTTGTTCTTCAAAAAATTCATTTGGGAGAATGTTGTTTCACATAGATATGTAGAACCAAACATAGTAGCCTGGTAAATAGCCAGTTTTTTACAATTTTCATATTTATCTGAAACATGTTTACCCCAAAATTCTTCAGGGGATGCAGTTTTGTACATTTGCAAGGAAATATCTTCTTGCAAATAAATTATTTGCATTTGAAGTAAAGGTTTTTCAAGGTTGAAAAATTTTGCAGCTACATCAGTCCATTTTGCAGCTGCGGCAACTTCAAAAGGCGATTTAAGGAACTGTGACAACTTACTTACCTCTGCAAAATCTTAGAAACTTGCTTCGAATTCCTTTATAAGATCTGACATAAAACTTAGGAACACTGCGGTGTCTATTTCGGAATTCTTCCTTTTATGTTCAAGGATTGTTGGAAAATGAATAAATTCTTCATTTGCAATATCTTTTTCAAAGATATCCAACTTGCGACGAAAAGCAAATACACTTTGTAACAAATCACATATTAATTTCCCAGTTCCTTCGGTATTGAGCATATTTAAATATTTCAGGATGTCTTTCAGGAAAGCCACAGCTGCCATATTGCCCTCGTTTGATAGGAACTCCATGTGCTCCTTGCCCTGTGTATCCAAGTTGACTACTAAGGAGGTTACTTGTTCTTTTATTTGCCAGAAACGTTCAATAACTTGACCTTTGCTTAGCCAACGAACATTGTTGTGTTGCAGTAAATCAGAATACCCTGAATCACACTCAGATAGAAACTCCTTGAACTGTCGGTGCTGAAGAGCAGAACGAGACCTCATAAAATTGATCAACTTGTTTAAGTTGTTCATTACTTCTTTCAGAGTAGAACTAAGTTTTCCACGCCTGCGCCCCAACGCAGTATTTTGCGTTTCACATAAGAGCGTCTATGTATCAATAAATAGTATGGGTAGGCTTGCAATTGTTATGAGATATGCATCAATAAACAGTTCAAAAGTCGATGAAGAACTTTGCGTTCTTGCTTCTATGAATGACAAGACCAAAGGTACTGACATTTTTCGTCAAGTACAAGAGTTTACTAATTTCAAAAATGGGCAAGTATTGGATTTAAAAAGTAAATTGTTTTCCATAACAACTGACGGTGCTCAAACTATGAGGGGAGAAATATTGGATTTGTGAAAATAATGGAAAATGAACTTGGCTGCTCACTTTTGTCGTTTCATTGTATCATACATGAAGAAAATTTATTTGCAAAGTCATCTACACAACAACTTAAAGATGTAATGGGGAAGGTTGTTAAGATCGTAAATATGATGGTAGCACGATCAGTATTAGTACACAGGCATTTCAAAGAATTTTTGAAAGAAATTGAATCGAAATATGGAGATTTGCTTTTACATTCGAAAGTACGATGGTTAAGTCAAGGCAAAGCTCTTAATAGATTTGTAGAGTGTTTTGATGATTTACAAAAATTTCTGTACGAAATCGGTGAACATGATCTCGGACCCAATGATAATGAATGGTTTGTAAGACTTTTGTTCTTAACAGACATAATGAACCATTGATTATATTGATTTCAACCTATGACTTCAAAGAAATAACCCCACAATTTTGAAAATGTACGAAGAGTGGAACAGTTTTTCTTCGAAATTAATATTACTTGAAACGGACATAAAGAAGAAAGAATTTCGTGTCTTTAACTTGTTAAAAGGGCAACACGAAAAACAAACCATCGATCAGAGCAATCTTAATATGTTCGAAAGTTGGATTTTGTGCATTAAAAGGGAATTTGAAAGACGATTTAAAAATTTTAAGAAGCATGGCGAAATGTTTACTTTTATAATAAAGCCCGATGAAATAGAAGAAAATGTTTTAGATTTGCAGTATTTTCAATTTCTTAAAGTTGACAATTTTAGTTTAGAAATAATTTACTTTAAAAGCTCAGCTTTATGGACGGATAAATTCAAGACATTGTGGAAAGATTTTTAAAAATCAGAAGATCGTGATCTTTCCACTATATCAGCGTGTTGGGAATCACTTCCTACGAAGTTTTCATCTCTGACGAAAATTTTCTTGACCATTTTGTCCGCATTTGCTTCAACTTATAAATGTGAGCAAATTTTTTCACACATGAAATTTATTTTCAGTAAGAACAGGAACAACTTAACTACTGAAAATTCAGATGCTTGTATTCGTCTTAAGACGAGTAACTATAAACCAGACTTGAATGAATTGACGTCAAAAGTTCAGCATCAGGGGAGCCATTGAGGATAAAGTAAAGTTCATTCAGTTATGTTTCCTTTTGAAATAATTATAGTTTTATTTTTCGTGTTTAAAGCTTAAAAAAGCATATGATAATTATTTCCTCAATAAAATTTATCTTATTATTCACCAAAAAAAGACTTTTAAAATGAAAATACCACTGACCCGAAACGTCTTCTTAATACACATATTTTGGTTGATTGTGACCCGCAGCCAAAAAAGGTTGCCGACCCCTGCTCTAAATGGTGCTTCCTGTCTATCACACAGTAGTTGCTTGTCATAAGAAAGTAAGAAGTATCAAGACTTTTAGAACATTAGAATTCTAACTATTCAGCAAAAATGCTTCAGCAGTCCAGGATTCGTTATAATCCTTATCGTACCAGTAGATGAAAAAGTATGTTTATATTAACTTCCAGAAACGAACTCAATACTTCTAGAGCTCCCGTTGAAAGTGTATCAAGTGAATAATTTAATTGTGATGATGCACGATGCACTATGTTAGACGGGAAAATTTTCAAAATAATAACTGCTGATAAACTAAGGGCAGGTTGCTAAATGTGTAAAACAAGGTGCATCGTTATAAGTGGAACTTCTGAAACCGCAACTATTTTTAGAGCATATTTAAAGATTAGATTTTTAGTTTTATGCCGTTTAGAGTTCTGCATCGGGTCGGGTTACCCGCACACGGTTCTAGACCTTTTTGTTGCGGGTCGGGGTGAATTTCATTATTTAAGGTCCGGTTTTGACTGTAGCGGGTCGGTTTCGGGTTCGAATTTCTAAAGAATGTTCAAAATATTTTTTTCAGGTTAAAAATCTATGTACAATAAATCCTCCATAATGGCTTTTCTCCCTAGAGGCGGACACTTCTATTTAGTGGACACTTTTTCAATTCCTAAAATTTATATATTTGAACGCTTATATCATATCTCTGAATAGCGGGCGCCTCTCAAGTTATAATACACACACGTAACATGTGTATGTGTACATAAACTATCAATAATATGATGTCTCTGTTTTTGTGTGTATCAAAAACGAAATAGTGATAACATTTTTCATACATCGAAAGAAATGGTTCTTAAAGAAAGACTAATCTATGGCCGCATTTCTTATATACATTTTATTTCTCATGCAGTAAATTGAACATATAGTTCTAGATATTTAAATAAGTATTTATTTTCATCTCAAACATAGTTATGCTCAAATCTTTTTGTGAAACTGCCAACAACCTCTGAGTGGTAAAAAACCTTTTTATGACCCGAAAGAATTCTTCTAGCGTGAACCCGACCTGCAGAAAGAAAATTACATTCATTCCAAGCCGAAAAAACAAAATTCGGAATAACTCGACCCGATGGTTGACTCTATTCAACGATCCCGAGGTGCTCAGAGGTTTTACTATAGTTGAATATTAAAGAATATAGATTTGTTCATTGTTCTATGTAAAACATAAAAATGGTATTAGAGATACTCATCAAACATTTGCTTCCAACGTAAATTTCGTTTAATTAAATATGAGTTTAAAACTACATATATAAACAACCCTCGACGTTTCGGTTATTCTTTATAACCATCTTCAGGAGAAAACTTTCATAAATATGAGCAGCAAAAAATTAAATATATGTTACATGATTGAGTCCAATGATCTATCTGACAAGACGCTAAAATAACAGAATTTACAACAACAAATTCAAAATAAGCCAGGTGGCGCCCTCTATGAATCAGCGATGTAAGTGGAACTCATGTTCAACGAAATTAAAGTTCCTTCAAAATGCATTTCCATATAGCCGGAACAGAAAATGATGAGATATCGTTACAAATTTCGTGTTTTCTTAATGAAATTTCTAAAGATTCACGGATATAGGCTTTAAAGGGATTGTTTTGTCTGAAAATAACTTTAACGTTGTTAAAATCAATAAACCTAATCTGTCCATTAGCAAAAGTCCTTGATAAGGCAGTGGAAAGTTTATTGTATTTCAAATCACTCTTGTGCTCTTTAAGTCTCTCTACGATGCGACGTTCTGTCATACCAATATATGCAGAATTTGTACCTCAGAGAAACAAGTGGCTGATAATGGGTCAACAAATTAAACAAAGTTTTGGAATAGGATGCTACCAGTTGTATATTATATTTCTTGATAGATAATAGAAGCATAGACCCATAAGCATATATATATATATATATATATATATATATATATATATATATTGCCTGGTTTTATAGTTGTTGTTTTTTTTTGTAACTTTTTATATAAAAGTAATAGTTTTAAATTAATATTTCTTAAATGAAACGAAAGAGGTTATTCTTTTATTATTTTACTAGCAAAATATGTGGCTCTGCTCGCGTAATTGTTGAAATATGCCAACTGGTATTCGTGTGCTTGCTTTTATTAAGGGAAATTATATTGCTACGGATATTTCAAAAATTACTAATTAAACTACATTTTTGAGTAAACTTCATTCTTATACTGCATTAGGCGAACATGAGATTTAAATGAATGAGAAGAACAACAATTAATTGAAATTAAATGGTAATTTAGAATGTATTTTGAAGGTTTTCCGCTCATTTAATTTTTCCTTTGGAATTACGAATTTTTTAGAAACCGTTCGCAGCGAGCAATTTCATCTTAAAAGTGACCACCATACCAAATTCAAAGCTGCTAGTTATCCAAGTTTCTACAACAACTATATCACAGAAATTGCAATTTTAAAACATTTCTTGTTCCTGCACACTTTAAAATTTCTAAATTTTTAAAAACTGTTCTGTGGATGAATTTATGTCTCTAGCGTAACATCCATGTAAAATTTCATGTTTTTATCCCTTACAATTTCAGATAAATCATAGTTTAGAAGGTTTTAGAAACCGTTCGTAACGAGCAATTTCGTCTTAAAAGTAACCACCATACCAAATTCAAAGCTGCTAGTTATCCAAGTTTCTACAACAACTATATCAAAGAAATTGTAATTTTAAAACATTTCTTGTTCCTGCACACTTTAAAATTTCTAAATTTTTAAAAACTGTTCTGTGGATGAATTTATGTCTCTAGCGTAACATCCATGTAAAATTTCATGTTTTTATTCCCAACAATTTCAGATAAATCATAGTTTAGAAGGTTTTAGAAACCGTTCGTAGCGAGCAATTTCATCTTAAAAGTAACCACCATACCAAATTCAAAGCTTCTAATTATCCAAGTTTCTACAACAACTATATCACAGAAATCGCAATTTTAAAACGTTTTTTGTTACTGCACACTTTAAAATTTCTAAATTTTTAAGAACTGTTCTGTGGTCTCTAAAATAACAGCCATGTAAAATTTCACGCTTTTATTCCCAATAATTTCAGATAAATCATAGTTCAGAAGATTTTTAGAATGTTTCCCGCTCATTTCACCATTTTAAATTTCGATTTTTTTTTTTTTTTTTTTAGAAACCGTTTTTAGCAACCACTGAAATCTTTAAAATAACCACCATGCTAAATTTCTAGTTTATAGCCCGGCAGCATCACAAAAATCGCAATCTACGAACGTTTTTTACTTCTGCGCCCTTTTTAATTTATATAAAATCTGTTCTGTGCACACATTTTCATCCTAAAAATAACAGACATGCCAAATTTTAAGTTTCTCGTCCTAACAATTCTTAATAAACCGTAATTTAGAAAGTTTACCGTTCATTTCACACCTTTAAATTTTGAATTTTTAATCAACTGTTTCTACAGTGCATCTGCATCTTAAAAGTAACCACAGTACTAAATTTTAAGCTTCTAAACCAAATAAATGCAACTAAATCGCAATTTAGAAAGTTTTTAGAACGATTTTTTCTCTCATTTCACTCTTTTAAATATCGAATTATTGAAAAAGATATCTTAGCAAGCATTTACATTTTAAAAGCAGCCACCAGCTTTGCAAATTCCAAGCTTTTATACCAACTGTATCACATGAATAGCAATTTTTTAATGATCCTGCACCCTTTTAATTTTTTAGAAAAATTTTCTGGGCAAGCATTTACAGCCATGCCAAATTTCATGTTTCTAGCATTAACAGTTCCAGATAAATCATAATTTAGAACATTTTCCACTCAGTTCGCACTTTTAAATTTTGAATGTTTTTTTTTTTAAACCATGAGGGCGGACATTTTAGGTCTTAAAAGCAGCAGCTATGCCAAATTTGAAACTTCTATCATTAACAATTCAATAGAAATCGTAATTTAGAACATTTTCAGAACGCTTTTCCATCATTTCGATTTCACTCTTTTAAATATCGAATTATTTAGAAAGACATCTTAGCAAGCATTTACATTTTAAAAGTAACCACCAGCTTTGCAAATTTTAAGCTTTTATACCAACTGTATCACATGAATAACAATTTTTTAATGATCCTGCACCCTTTTAAATTTTAAATTTTTAGAAAAATTTTCTGGGCAAGCATTTACAGCCATGCCAAATTTCATGTTTCTAGCATCAACAGTTCCAGATAAATCATAATTTAGAACATTTTCCACTGATTTCGCACTTTTAAATTTTGAATGTTTTTTTTTTTTTTTTTTAACCATGAGGGCGGGCATTTCAGGTCTTAAAAGTAGCAGCTATGCCAAATTTGAAGCTTCTATAATTGACAATTCAATAGAAATCGTAATTTAGAACATTTTCAGAACGCTTTTCCATCATTTCGATTTCACTCTTTTAAATATCGAATTATTTGGAAAGATATTTTAGCAAGCATTTACATTTTAAAAGTAACCAGCAGCTTTGCAAATTTTAAGCTTTTATACCAACTGTATCACATGAATAACAATTTTTTAATGATCCTGCACCCTTTTAAATTTTAAATTTTTAGAAAAATTTTCTGGGCAAGCATTTACAGCCATGCCAAATTTCATGTTTCTAGCATCAACAGTTCCAGATAAATCATAATTTAGAACATTTTCCACTCATTTCGCACTTTTAAATTTTGAATGTTTTTTTGTTTTTTTAACCATGAGGGCGGGCATTTCAGGTCTTAAAAGTAGCAGCTATGCCAAATTTGAAGCTTCTATAATTGACAATTCAATAGAAATCGTAATTTAGAACATTTTCAGAACGCTTTTCCATCATTTCGATTTCACTCTTTTAAATATCGAATTATTTAGAAAGATATCTTAGCAAGCATTTACATTTTAAAAGTAACCACCAGCTTTGCAAATTTTAAGCTTTTATACCAACTGTATCACATGAATAAAAATTTTTTAATGATCCTGCACCCTTTTAAATTTTAAATTTTTAGAAAAAATTTCTGGGCAAGCATTTACAGCCATGCCAAATTTCATGTTTCTAGCATCAACAGTTCCAGATAAATCATAATTTAGAACATTTTCCACTCATTTCGCACTTTTAAATTTTGAATGTTTTTTTTTTTTTTTTAAACCATGAGGGCCGGCATTTCAGGTCTTAAAAGTAGCAGCTATGCCAAATTTGAAGCTTCTATAATTGACAATTCAATAGAAATCGTAATTTAGAACATTTTCAGAACGCTTTTCCATCATTTCGATTTCACTCTTTTAAATATCGAATTATTTAGAAAGATATCTTAGCAAGCATTTACATTTTAAAAGTAACCACCAGCTTTGCAAATTTTAAGCTTTTATACCAACTGTATCACATGAATAAAAAATTTTTAATGATCCTGCACCCTTTTAAATTTTAAATTTTTAGAAAAAATTTCTGGGCAAGCATTTACAGCCATGCCAAATTTCATGTTTCTAGCATCAACAGTTCCAGATAAATCATAATCTAGAACATTTTCCACTCATTTCGCACTTTTAAATTTTGAATGTTTTTTTTTTTTTTTTTAAACCATGAGGGCCGGCATTTCTGGTCTTAAAAGTGGCAGCTATGCCAAATTTGAAGCTTCTATAATTGACAATTCAATAGAAATCGTAATTTAGAACATTTTCAAAACGCTTTTCCATCATTTCACCCTTTTAAATTTCGAAGTTTTTACAAGCTGTGCTTAAAGAGTATTTACATATTATATGTAACTACCTTCTCGTGCCAAATTTCCTGTTTGTAGCCCCTTTAGTATCACAAAAATCACAATTTTAGGACGTTTTTAGCTCTTGCACTCCCCTGAGAGTAGTGGCAACGACATATAATACAGCCTATGTGGGATCAAGGACTGTCACCAAAACTTTGCCACCATTATTTTTTAAATCACTTCGGTAGTTCCAGAGATTACCCTCACAAACAAACAAGCGTTACTTCTTTATAACATTAGTATAGATATAACCATCGAAGTCATATTTTCATTTCTGTGTAAATGTAAATTGTTAGTTTACTTTTGCATAGAGATGGGAATGGTCGGAAAAAAACGGAAACTTTGGGAAAAAAACTGTTTTTTTTTTTTTCGTTTTTTTCCGAAGGGGTATTTTTTTATTTTTCCGAATTGGAAAAATTTAAATTTAATTTACAAAATAATATATTCAAAATGTTATTATGGCTGCATTCTGATATTTTTTCTTCATATTTTTTCATATTCAGTGTCTCCCATGAAAATGTTAACATAGAAAATACGATCTGTAAGCAGTTTAGGGGGAACTTGAGTCCTTTAAAGGATCCTTTACAATTTTTTCATCTTAAAACATAGGACCCTTCATAAAATTCCGAATTTTTTTTTCAATCTCCATTCTGAATCCTCCAGAAATGTGATGATTTTAGAATAACAAAACATGTCACACAGCTGAAATCGTCAATGAGTCTCTTATCTAGCTGTATATAATGTAGTGGCCAAAATTGTGGAAACCTTTTGGGAAAAATGTTTTTTTTTAGTTTGATAGCTTCTAACACCCAATATATGTGTATATATATATATTTCTTAGTTATACCATAAAAGCTATATACCACTGGAAAGATAATTTAATTAAAAATATCATACAATACAGCTTGTTTAATTCTAAAAAATTATTAAACGTTATATAGCTAAATAATCAGAAAAAAGCAGTAAAATCTGGTTAGGTTGACGATCATTATTTTTCTTTTTCTTTGCTAAATGTAACAATAATTTCTAATTCACAAAATTTTGATAAAATTTTTTATGACAATTTTATGATTTTTTTAATAAGGCAATATTTTTTTATACAAAATGTTCACAAAAACAGCATCATGTGGGGAAAAAAATGTAAGCAGACCCATGCAACTTCGACATAGCTGCGATTTTTCATGTAATCAGTTAATAATCGCCAGAAATATTTAACTATTATTAGAAATAAGTTTTTTTTTACAATTGAAATTAGTTAGTCTTTTCAAGCTTTTTTTCTCGCCTTTTCCTTTTCCTTAAATATAGATTTTAACACTTGTCTAACTGTACATATATATAATATGAATGCATACAAATAAACTTTGCAAAGAAAACGTAAATTTTCTGATAAAAATTCTTTTCAACTAAATATTTCGAAGTATTAAAAAATCCACCTGTTTTATAAATTTCATTAAAGAAATATACATACATATATATATATTACTTTCATATTAAGAATCTAAAACTTAAACGAAAACATGGGGTTGGTTTATCTTTAGACTGGAAAACTATACCAAAACTAAATACACAAGAAATGAAATTTCTAACTGTAAGAAAAAAAATTGTAATATTGTAAATTATTATCAATTTTTAAGCAATAGAAGATATAAAAATTATAATATTTATAATGTCACAACTACAATAATTTGTTTCTTTAAAATGGCATCATTTATATACCAAGCAATACTATGTAGAGGGGGTTTAAATTTGCTTTCAAACTGCAGTGATATTGGTTGAAACTCATAAGATTTATTTTGTTGTTATTTTTTAAATTATCTCTACTGGTAACTGAACAAATGCAACTTAAAAATCATTTCAACAGAGACATGATATATTACAAACAATGGTGTTAAATTAAGCAAGAAAAGCTACTGTGAAAATTCTGAGACTGAAAGGTTAACTTTTAAAAGCTGACTTTTTTTTTCTTTTTTGTAATTATATTCATCTAAAGTGAAAAAAAAATTCTTAAGTTTCAGAAATTTAAAAAATGTTTATTATTTTATATTTTTTAAGAAAATGTAACTTATTTTTGAGAAACATTTGTAAGAAATCAATTTTTCCAAAATTTCCAATATTTCCGAAAAAAACTTTTTTTCCGCCACGTCAAAATTTCCGGAAATTTTACATCTCTACTTTTGCATATTATTGATTTACCCAAAATTAAAATACTTTAATATAAATGTTTGCTACAATATAATAGTATAATAATTGTAGAACATAAAACTAAAATATAAAAAAATAACAATTTACTACTGTTGTGTTCATGTTAAAACATACGTGTGCAATTCTAACACTAGATAGCAGCACCATTCGTTTTCAAGCTAAATAATTTGTAAAATATATCTTATCTTCAAAAACTGTTCAAGCAAAATATGTTCTTAAAATATATCGATATTAACAACGTTTCTGAATACTTAAAATAATAAAGCTTATTATTTTTGGAGTTTAAAATCATTTTTATTTTGCTAATTTCAAAATTCAGACCAAGTCTGAACTTTCTTTTAATAGTGTTCTTATTCAGCAGTAGATGGCAGCACTATTCCTACTTGCACTTGAGTGTAAGTTTTCCCCCTACTTGCACCTATAATACTTGAGTTTGAAAAAACTCAACAATTTGTAAATACTACTGTAATAATTAATAAGGACTTTACGTTGCACATATAAATACTCATCATACACTTGCTTCCAACGTAAATTTCATTTAATAAATATGAGTTACTTCATATGTAGAAAACAAACCTCGACGTTTCGGTTAATTTTTATAACCATCATCAGGCAAGATTAACCGAAACGTCGAGGTTTGTTTTCTATATATGAAGTAACTCATATTTATTAAATGAAATTTACGTTGGAAGCAAGTGTTTGATGAGTACTACTGTAATTACGTGCATTTAACCCCTTCGGCCCTGATTTTTTTTTTCAATTTTGGGAAAAAATTACTGTTATGCTAACAAAATTAAAAATAGCTATCGGAATCACAGAAATTAGGGTTTAATGAAAGTTAACGAATGCGTTCTTTACCAAAACCTCACAAATATAGTTATTTTGTGTGTTTTTCATATAACAATAGTTTAAGGAAGAATTTTAGAAGACGTTTGGAAAATGTCGTATTACAACTAAATTAAACAAGCATAAAAATTTAGTAATATTTTTTATATCTTATCAAAAATTACCAAGTCTTAAAAGGATTCCCAAATTTTATTTTAAAGAGTGAAACGTATGTTTTAATTAAAAGAAATGCCAACGGCTTGCTAATAATTGTGAAAAATATTATTATTATTATTATTACTAAAGGCTAAACATAAGTGAAGTCATAATAGGAAATGTAGAGATTCATACTATCACTATTAGGTGCTGGAATTAATAAAAATAATGTTTAAGACAAAATAATACTCAATAAAAGATATGTCCTATTAGTAGGACGTCAGGGCCGAAGGGGATAAGACATATCTGTTTCCCCATAAAGCGGCGATCAAGATTATCAGAGGTAATGACAATAATATTTTTCGATTTTGTTCCAATTAAACGGCTGCTCCAATGAAATAGGTTTTTAATTAACCGTAATTTGCTACATAGGGCAAATGCACCGATATGTGTTTTTTTTTTTTTTTTTTTTTTTTTTTTTTTTTAATAGTAGTCCTAAACTTCATCTATCAGAATGAACGTAAAAAGTCTCAAAATATCAACTTGAGTGTGCAACAAAAGATAAAATAAATTTGCCCTTCTTTATGCTCAGGTAGATGGCAAACTCAATTTCTGATGTAGCAGTGGTGATTTAGTTCCTCACCCCCACCTTTTTTTTTTTTTTAATATTATTAATAATAATAGTTTTATATTTCTAAAATAAAACACTTTTTGGGATAATTAATTCCTACATTTGTATTTTTATAGTTGTTCTTTCATAACTTTTTGTATGAAGGTAATAGTTTTAAAGTAACATTTCTTAAATGATGCAAAAGAGGTTATTTTTTTTTTAATACGCATTGGCATTAAAGTCACATATTTAGTTCTGTGTAAATGTAAATTGTTAGATTTCTTTTACACATTGTGTTAACCAAAACTAAATATTAATTTTTACTGCAATATAATATTATAATAATTGTACTACATAAAACTAAAATATTAAAATAGTAACAATTTACTACTGTGCATGTATGATAAAACATGCGTGTTTATTTCTAGCAATAGATGGCAGCACCATTCGTTTACAAATTAAATATTTTGCAAAATATATCTTCAAACACTTTTTACTAAACATACTCTGTTCTTAAAAATATATCGATATTAATGTTGTGTTCGAATACTTAAAAAACTAAGACTAATTATTTTTGGTGCTCCAAATCGATTTAATTTTGATAATTTAAAAATTTTCACACTAAATAAGTCTAAACCTTTATTATATGGTGTTCTTACTTCGACTTAATTTTTGATGTAACAGTTGTGATTTAGTCCCCCACCCCCACCCACTTTAAAAAAAATTATTAATAATAATAATTGTGTTCTTACTTCGACTCAATTTCTGATGTAGCAGTTGTGATTTAGTGTGATAATTTAAAATTTTCACATTAAGTCTGAACTTTTATTATATAGTGTTCTTATTCAGCAGTAGATGGCAGCACTATTCTTTATGAGACAGTAATTTGCAAATATTCTAACCACGGAGAAAGAATTTATTTTCCTCCGTGATTCTAACTTTATTGTAAAACACATCTTCAAGAATTTGTAGATAAAAAGATATAACCAGCAATTTGAACGTAGCACGGAGTGGTATTTAGCCCCAAAACATGGCCAAAAATGATTTTTTTTAAAAATCGGTTGCCTACACCCTGTATATTATTTCTCAAAAAATTAAGTAGTTATTGCATCCAAAGGGGAAACTTGCAAGGCGCTAGCGCGACATAGCGCGCCACGCGATTAGTCCGAAGTTGCCGTTCTCTTACAGTGGTCCTGTGATTTTTCGATGCGCTCAGATTTTAGAGTTTTAAAATCTCTTGTAATTTTGTGTCTAAACAAATTAGTGGTTGTTGTTGTGATGGATTATTCTGAACCAGGTATGTACTTTATACACACTAAATTTACCTAATGAATAACCAGCCGATTTTTGTCTATAGGGTCGACAACTTAGGTGTAATTATTAGTGGCATAAATAATTATTTATAATATTTAGAAAGGATTTTGTTATATTTCTAAACGCGATTTTTGAAATTGTGTTCGATTCAGCACCTTGGCGAAAAATTTTGGCGAAAAGCCTTGGCGAGAGCGGTGTTTGAGAGGAAATTCAAATATGGAACTCCGATAGCTCGGTTCGGGTCTGGTCTCTGGCGTTCCTTTCGCTGTCGTCTGTTGATCTGTCGTGGATTCGGCAAAACTGTTGTGTTTACTGATTTTCTATTACTATGTCAACTTATTTTTGCGTCTGTTTTTGAATTTTATTCGCGTTACACGTTTGTTTTACTAATAACAATAAATAAAGAATCGCTACTCCCCCCGCCTTTTTTTTTTGTTTTGTTTCTTGTGTGTTTATGCTGAACGAGCATATCATTTTTTTTTTTTCTGAATTAGCTGTATTATTGTTATTGTATCAGGATATAGTAATAATATGTTTATATTTTATTTTTGTCGTTTTATTCTGTAGATTTTCACTGTAAAAGATATTTTGACACATTTAATATCTTTCAACGGATGGTGTGCTTTGTTGTCAATTGTAAAATAAAATGTTTAAGAGTAAAATTGAGCATAAATATTTCTGGAAAAATTTTAAATATCTTGTCACAAGACTAGAACCAGAACATTTAATAAAAATCTTTCAAGAATGCAAGTTAAAGAATTGTTTATTAAATATAAACATTTGTTAATAATAAAAGTTGATTTTGTACTTAAATTCTGCCTTTCAATATAACTTATATGTTTCTTAGTATTAAAGGTAAAATTAGAAATAAAATGCAATTGAAAAAACTTTTAAAAGAAGCGAAATTATTCCTTGAAATAATTTTTTTTTGGCTAATTCTGGTGTTGACATGAGAAAAAAAAGGTTTCGAATTTTATTTCTTTCATACTTAAAACTTTTTTTTATTCAAAATTAATTGGTGAATTCAATTAAAATTTAATTATACTTTTCATATTTTTATTTTAAATCTTTAGATGAAAAAAGCGTGATAAATGTATCATAAGCTGTAATACTGTAAAAGAAATATTTCAAAATTGTCAGCAAATACTGTATAGATTTTTAAGAAAGGTACTATCCAGCAAATTTATTTTCTAATAGAGTAAAGCCTGTATAACAAAATCTTGCAATAAACTGAAAAAAAAAAAAGAGAGAGAGAGAGAGAGATGGTCCAGCGCCCCCCCCCCCCAAAAAAATAAAATAAAGGTACTTTTATAGGTACATATAAAAGTACCTACCAGTAATAAAGGTACATATATTACTGGTTAGCCGGGCGCCAGTAATATATGTACATATATAAACGCATATGTATAGACACACACACATATATATATACATACATATATGTGTGTATGTATATATATGTAGATATGTGTATATATGTATATATATGTGTGTGTGTATATATATACATGCATTAACACTGGCGCCCGGCTAACCGAAAAGTACCTAAATAAATGAAATAAATAAATACAAATATTATACAGTCATACTTTATAAGATGAAAATAAACTGTATAAAATGGAATTTTTCGCTGGTAGTTTGCACTTCAGGTTTTATTGTATCATACTTATGGCAGGGGGCCCTGTATAGGAATTATTCCCGTGGCCCATGGTTTCTTTGTGTGGCCCTGATTTCAAGACACATTTTAATGGCTCAAACAGAAAAAATTACATGGTGGAAGGGTGTTTGTAAGTCAATAACATACCAGGTGAATGGAATGGATACGTTGAAGTGCTTTTAATCTGTCCTTTTAATTCTGAATACTCAAATGGGTTGTTTCTTCTTTTGTATTAATTCATTCTAAACTGAGAAATCTATTGCAAAATTGCTCTGCAAAAAAAGAAATTGTTGTACTATGGTGAACTATGATAAAGAAAATGAAGAGTGCAATGACATATTTTAATAATATGTAAAATAACTATATGTAATTTTAGTATGTACTATGTAGCAGTAGCAATGCTTACATTTGACCACAGTATATCAGTATTTTTAAGTAGATTTCCTAAGAAATACTACCTATTGCATTCTCCCCTATGTTGCAATTATATATTTTTAATAATGTCAAATCTATAAAACTGCATATCATAATTGCAAATTATAAGCTGCATATGGGCAAAAATCAGTTTTACATCCATGGAAACTAATTTTTCTTAGAAATAGCAAAATTGTTTTTCTCTCATCGTATCCTTTCATCTAGTAGATGTACCTGAGATTCCTAGCTCCTGTGATAAAATAAAATAAAAGTATTTTGGTGCATTTTTCACTCATATGAATTATTTTGTCCTAATAGTTAAGTCACAATAATTGCTTGAAAATAATGGTTTATTAATTATTAAGTATCTAAAATTTATTTATAAACTAAAATGGTTGTTGGCTGTTGTTGTAAATGTTTTAGTTTTGGTAATTTCATGCTCAGTTATTTTATCATGTAAATATTAAAATGCACAAAAGATTAACGATACGCTGTGATCTAAAATACATCCTGATCCTTCAAACTATCATATTAAAAAATATATAGTTTGGAAACCAAATTTAAAATTAAATTCTTGCAACGAAAATTGTTGCATGCTGCATGAAATGTATAAATAAATGAATGATTGAATGTATTATCATAGGCTTTTGGCAAAATTCAGGATTTTATAAACTTTCATTAGTGTGGAGTGAATTTTCCTTTCCCTCTGGATTTGCACTAATGGCTGGTTTCACCAACACAAAAGCCCCAGAATGCTTCCCCCCTCCTTCCCTGTCTCACACAAGGAAAAAGTGCTAATTTGGGTAGACAAAAATCAGTTTTTTAAAACTTTTTCAATATGTTAGGTAATTTGCTTAAATAATCTTTAATAACGTCTGCAATTGCTCTGTGTAGAAGGCTATATATTTGTTGGCACATGTTTCAATTTATTTTTCTGTTGTAGAGTGATTTCTTAGAAGTACATTATTCATTTTACATTTCTTTGTTTTAAAATTTTATTACTTTTGTAATTATTTAAAGAAATAACTATATAATAATAGTTAAATTAGTTAATAAAAATTTTAACTATATAAAATAGTTAAAACTCAAATTACATTCCAGCAGAGAAAATACAAAAGTGATTTTTAATAAAATTTCTTCTTGTAGAGGTCTTGAATTGTAGAGAGTTTCCCTTTATCTTAAAATGCGAAATAGGGACACATCTAGTTATACATTATTTTAATAGAAGACATCACAGAATTGTACCACTCATTGGTTCTTAAACATTTTGCTTCTGATGAAGCATAATGAATACAAGTGTAATTGCAATTGTATTTTCGCTAGCATTCAGTACGGAATATAAATAAGTGGTTTTAAAATATTTATTGCCTAATATTGCTAATATAATTTAAATATGTTTAGATATAATCAAATAATTCAAGTAATATATCATTTCCTAAATTTAATTATGACTTTGCTATATGATTTATCAAAAACATTTTGAGCTCTGTCTCTGAAATTTAAAATGTCAACACTTTCCCAATATAATTTGATAATAATAACAACATAATATCCCCCCTTTTTTTTTCTTTAAAAAAAATCAATAATAATAACAAATAGACATATATACGAGAATACTGAATTTAATGGAATTTATTTTCTAAATTTCACAATATTGAATCTATATCCATGATATATGTATATCTGCACTAAAAAAATATAAGAAAATGAAAGAAGTATCGTTCATTGTTAACTGATTATGATACACTTTCCAGATTTGTAACTGATGATGTAACAGGAAATCTTTAAACTGAATGAATCATTATAATGGTTTAATGAACAGAGTAAAAATTATTAAAATGTGCTAAAAAAAAAAAGGAGGGAACAAAACTTTGATACATTTACGAACTCATTTTTGGCTGTACATGCATGAAATTAAAAGAAAATACTAGTTAAGTGCCAAAGTATCGAATGACGTTTTCATTTTCTGTGAATACAGATGTCGATGCAGGTTTTTTTAAGGTTATCTTAATTTTTAAATGGTCTGGAAGGGGTTTTAACCATAACCTCTCTCCCCTCCTTTTTTTTCTGTGTCAGTGAGTGCATATAGTCGATTTTGAATTACAATTCATAAGTGAATCTCTGAAATTGTACTTATAGTATTAATAATATGAAGAAATGAAACTGTGGATTGAAAGTTTCAAATATAAAATAAAATGAAGATGTGATTTGAATAGTGGGTGTTGGGGCCCCTGATCTGCAGAATTGCATGTTATAATCAATATTTGTACTGCTTCGTTATGTATAGAAGTGTTTTTTCACAGATGAATTATCAAACATTGCAAATAAAAAAGTGACATCCTTTGGAACAGCATTTGTAACTTTAAAAAGAAAGTTCCTTCATCTGAATGGGGAGTGCTTGAGATTACCATTTATAAATGAAAATACATGCTCTTTATTAAAAAAAAAAACAACTGTAGATTGAAAATTTAACTTATTTAAATCAACTGATTTAAACCAGGTCAAGATTGTAGTATGTAGTTAAGATTTTAAATGTAGTTTGATATCCTGCTATTTAATTATAGGGTAGATGTGCCAGTAATGGACACCCGTAAGGAATTTCTTTAAAAAGTATTTTTTAATTAATTATTACAGAGTTTCCCCAGGTATAAAAAAAGGCAGGGTGCTGCTGGTGAGAAAAAGGCACTTTTTTATTCTTAAGGGCACTTTTTGGATTCTTGAGGGCATTTTTCAGATTCTTAAGGGCACTTTTTTTAATTGTTAGAGATTTTCTTTTGGTTTTTAAAGCCACTTTTGATATTTAAAAGTCAAAACACTCTTTTTAAGACAACACTGAGTCAGTTTTTACTATCAAAGCAATTTTTTTTTAATGCAAAAAGGAAAAAGGACACCTTTTTTACTGAGGGGCAAGAAGGGTGCTAATTCTTTTTATAAGGGGCAAGAAGGGTGCTATTTTGTAAACCAAAGGGCAGGCAGGGGGCAGCACCCTTCTGAAACTGTCTGGCGTAAACTCTGTTATTATATTCCATGTTTTTTAATGTTATATTAATCTACCAACAATATTTAATCATGCTCATAGTCACATTTCCCCAATGTGAATCGAAATTTAATTGTAAATAACAGAGATATATCAAAACACCCTAAATTCCAGTAATGGACACCCTCTGTTCCAGTAATGGGACACCAGTAATGGACACCTCACAAAAAGTAATAGATAATTGATATTATGATTGTATTTAAAACTAGAATTTAAAGAAAGCATATTAATGAAATAAAATAGCAATTTTCAAATAAATTTAACAATTAGGATATCAATAATTAAATAAAATATTTATGAGAATAATTCACTGTTTATATTAATTGTCACTATCACAAGATCAATATTTTAATTATTGAGACATAGGGGGGGGGGGGGTTAGAAGGGTTAGTTTTAAAAAAATCTGACTACTACTGCATGGAATTTTATTTCCTATTATTTTTAATAATTTAAACTTCCTAAAACTGCTTGATATATTATTTTTTGTAATTTATATAAAAAATATCAAATAAATGAAAGTATGGATTGAATGTTTTTTAAATACTAAATAAAATTATTTCAAAATAAAATAGCAGAATTGAGATTTGAGCCCCATGATCTGCAGATTTACTAGTTTCATTGCTACTATAATTTTATTTTATTTTTAATGTATGCTCTAGTTGTTTTGTCAGAGATGAAAAATCAAACATTTAAGATAGAAAATAGATTTTTAATAACTTATGTGACTTAAAAAATTGTCTTTATTTAAATGGGGAGAGCTTGAGCCCCATGAGCTCCTCATTTTCCTGTGCCCTTAAACATTATTCTCTGCTTCCTAATTGGATGTTGATTGCTGTATTATAAAGTATGCTAGGCACGATTTAAAAAAAATATTATTACATTCTAGTAAGTGAAACTTAAAAAATTAAATGTAATTACTTAGCTTTTCAGTTAAATAAAAAAAAATTATGCACTATGAACATTACTGAAATTGCTTTTTTAGTAACGTCCACATGGGGTGTCCATTACTGGAAATTGACTAATTAAGTATTCCAGTAATGGACCATGGTCTTAAAATCTGAAAAATAAATGAAATTTTGTAAATAGACATTGGTACATAAAATTCAAAGTTTTCTATTACTATTAAAACAAAAACATGCAATTATTTCAAGAAAATAAAAAATATATAAATTAATTAAGTGAAGCCAGCTCTTAGCATTTTCATTAAGATTTTCACAGAAAAACAGTGGAACTGTGAAACATTATTTTCTGCTTCTTGATTGGTTTAATTAAGAGTGTCAACGATAAATAACCCAGATTATAAAACATGGAAGAGGGAGTAATGAAAAAATATATCAAAAGCTAAATTTTTATTGGTTATTTTTTTATAAACCAAAAACTTTGAAGGCGGCTCATTACTGGCACATCTACCCTATATAATGAAATTAGTTTTAATCTAGGCTAGTTTATTTAGAGATGAGTTTATTCTGTAATATTCTGAGTTTATTCTCTGATATTGTAGAGTAAAACAGTAATAAATTAAATAAAAAGTAGCATTTATAATACAGTTTTTAATCATTACATTTAAAAAAATATTTTATTAATTGAAAACCTGCATTCATAATATTGTTTGAATCATTTTATTTAGAATTTTTTTTTTTTAAATATTACTTTTAAAAAGCTTCACCAGCATTTCATATGTTTGAATTTCTTTTACCAAAAGAATCATTATTCAAATTTATTCTTTATGCAACCATATTTTGAAACCATAACGTTTCATTATTAACCAATAGATGGCGCCTGTAGTACATAAATAGGTTTGTTTACAAACGATAACGTTGTTTACATTTGTTTCTTTCTATCAAGTAGTTGTGTTTTATTAGTAAGATTTAAAATATCATATCTTTAATAGAAATCGGTTTATTTACTTATTTAATAGTACAAAAATTGAATCTAATTTAACTTCTTACTTTTTAATGACAATTTTTTAACTGTTTTATATGTTTTCAAAAGTAAACACACTCAATTGCATGAACAGTTTTATGCCTAAATTAATAAATTTATTTACGTATAATGGCTCAGTAACACGTGGTAAGTTTTGCATATGAGCAATGTTATTTAAATTATTCATAGTTTTACAGAATTTCCCTTTTTTTGTTTTGCTTTTATGCTTTTTAAAATGGGTTGTCCTGTTTGCTTTCAATTTTCAGTGTATTTGAAATAACGTTTTTTTAACTAAGAGCAGCAATAGGAGGGTGCATTTTTTATTTAATTCTGTTTGCCTAAGTCCTGTTAAAATTTCCCACATGTTTCATGTGACAACAGAAAATGTAGAACAGTTTAAATTGTAAATGTATTTAAAAAATATATACATCACTTTATTTGACAAATTTTTCTGTTTTAATGTTTAGAACTATAACAAAATAGAACATGAGTGAATTTTGAAAAACAGTCTGTTAAATCATATACAAATATCATATGAATTGTAAATTTAAAAAAAAATAAGCAGAATTAAAAAAAAAAAAAAAAAAATCATTTTGCTTGTTTATAGAGATTAAGTAAAGGCTGTTCTTGCCTCAGAATTTATCATTAACCAAATTAGTTTTCTTGTTTATAAGATAATTAGGGTGATTAAGTAAAGTTTGCCAAAACTCTGTTTCAGTGGGGAGGGGGGGGGGGGGAATGGTGCAAAAAGATTTTTTAATTAGATCCAATTCTCATAAGTGCTTGCTTATGTAAACCAATAACAGCCCATTGTGTCTTCAGGTATTCCTTATTTATGTTATCATTAATTGATAATTCAAACAGTTGTAGCAGTATTAATCAAAACAAAGCACTTAGTTATAACAATAACTGTTTATTATTTGTAGTGATAAAAATAAAACCAGATAGTATCACTAAATTTTACTATAATAGAAGTTGTATTGGATCTGTATGCAAAACAATCTTAAGATTTCTTTTTTTTTGTTTATAATATCTTTGATGCTTTCATTTGTTTCTGCATGAATAAAGAATATGATGAATTCCAGTTAACTGAAAGTATGTATTGAAGTGTGATTTTGGCCAAATAAGCCTAAATTATATATCTCAAAATACAGTACAATATCTTTATTACATTCCTTGGTGCAGAAGTTGTGCAGATTATAAATTTCATTGTTAAATTTACTTTATAAACATGTTCCAAATGTGTCTGGACAAAATAATTATATAATAATTCATTATTTCCCCTTTAAATTTTTTTTATTGTAATAGCAATCATTTCATTAAAGTGCTCCAAATTGAGGAGATAAAGTTGAACTAATGAATGAAATTTAGTCTTTTAAAGAGCAGCATTTTTTTTTTTTTTTTTTTTTTTTTTTTAAACAATGTGGGAATGCAAATGCTTCTTAAATACAGAATTCATTGTTTATGTCTGAGAAGTTGTATGATATATAGAGAATTGCATTATATAGACTCGTGTTATAAAGATCTTATACTGTATTATACAATATAACATCTTTGTTCTGGACACTTCAGTAATCCAAACATTTCAGAACAATTATTCTTTTAGTTTTTATTTTCAACTCAGAATTTTTTTCTCTATTTTTTTTTTTTAAATTGTTATTACTTTAGACTAAAGGTGTCACTTCAAAAATGATTCTGTATGTGTCCTGTAATAGCAATAAAAAAAATAAAGCTTATCTAAAAAAATTTCACTTCCAAATTTGTCGCAATTTGCAAAAAAAAAAAAACTCTCTAAAAGCCATACACATAACGATGGAATCGCCCATTACACTCTTCTTTATTTATAATTTATTTTCTACTTTTAACTCTTTAAAATAGCACTTTGGCATATTTTGGTGAACATTTGTCACATAATTAAATCCATTGTTTTTTTTTCAACTCCCACACAATTGCACGAGTTACAGAGTATATTTGGTGATTTAATCCGCGTGGTCACTAATTGAAAAATGTCTTAATATTAATGTATCAATTTAAAATTAAGTTGTAAAAATATTAAAATGTATTGTCATTGGAAACACACCTTTGTACATAATTTATATAATTCTAGCCTCTCGAGAAGTGGGTTAAAAATCTATTGCAAAATTCCATGCATAAAAAAAATATTAAATCAAATAAACTAACAAAAAAATATTTTGAAAAAACTACCGAGCGAGACTATCTACTGGGTACTTAGTATTTCTCTTATCATGATGATTTTGGATTAAGAAGTTATAGTATATAAGCAATAAGCATAATAGAAATAATAAAGTATTTGATTGTTTAAGTTCTTTAAGAATGTAAACACTTATTTATTTAACAATTTCCAAATGCCTTAAAATCACTTGCATTTGGCAAAGAAAAAATGTTTCTTGTCAAATCGCATCTTTTTAGCATAAAACATTTAAAAGTATTTTTTTACATAAATAGTTTCATTGGAATTTTTTTTTCAAACTAATTTAAGTATGCGCTTTAAGGAAACCTTGACAATCATTATCTTCTTTTCAGATGTGACAATACTGCTTTTCATTTCTGCATAAGTTCCACTATGAGTCAGCTTTTTTTCCTTTATACCTACCTACATATACAACTTTGGATAAACGACAAAATTTATCATTTTTCATTAAACAGGGCTACAACCCTTAATGAAAGTCTTATAATGGACAAAAATGAAATCCGCTGAAATTAAATACCAACAAAACTATAAATATATAGTTTTTTTTAATTGCCATTTTCCCAGTGGTTTATCAATCGAAAATCTAAAAATTAATCTTTAAAATATCATTGGCCTGTGATGTGATTAACAATAATTCTTATAAAAATATTAGTTGAAATAAGCTAGATGGAAGTGGATTAATTTAACTTATTGTAATTGTCTCCAACTAATCAAAAACTAAATATTCACACTTTTTAATAAAAATATTTCATAAAATGGCTTCTCTTACAGCAGACGGTTGACAACAATGTAATAACAGTAACAGGTGCACTAACATTCAAACAAAAATATTATGTCTAGTGCTACATATAAAACTGATTTCTGTTTGAAATGGCACAATATATCAAAAATTTGATCAACTACTGGCAGGGTGGTGTCACCCTACGTATTTGTATACGAGTATATATATATAATAGTGCTAAATTTATAACACTTCCGGAGTGAACTCATCCGGATCATGATAATCTTCCTTTAAAATCAGCCATTTTTTTTTTCAATAAAACTGCATAAAATTAACCTTTAAAGAAAGATGTGAAAAACAAAAACAACTTGAGTTATGAGCTATATCAAAATATGCATGTTTTTGTGCATGTCTACAAAAGCTGGCTCAATCCTTTTTTGTCAGAAAATGTGACTAAAAGTGTGCTATTTATCTGTTTGATTTGTGAATATTCTCACCAAAAAAGTTGCTTCTACATTTATACAAAGTAATCTTGAGCTCTATGAGCATGTCAGTAGGTAATATCCACAGCCAACAAAAGAGGCAAACTACAATACTTCTATCTCACATGATTAAGATAAGCTAATTTCCATACATTGTTGAACTGTTATGTTATCAAAATAGACTGAAAAGTAGTTGGAATGGTCTCTTTTGCTGACTGTGCTAATTATGCTACAGTTGGTATGAAATAGAGATGAGATGGGCTCAGGTTCTGTTTTCATAACAATCCTTCTGAGTCGGGCTCAAAGGGAAAATTTTATCTATTCAGAAATATAAAAAATCCCTAACGGCTCGGACTACAGGCACAGGTAGATTTCGAAGGTGCAGGCCGTGGGATGCCTGTCTGTTGGGAATTGTGGAAGAAATGAGCTTTTTGCCATGATGCAGCAGTTGAAACCGCCCACTTCGAAACCTAACTTGTTTGCAGGCAGAGCCAGCAGGGATTTTGTCAAAGAATGGCCCTACATTTTTTATTTTCCTACAAATTTGATATTCCTTGAATTACAAAACAATGACAACATTTATATGACTGTAGTGCCTGGGAAATTGACACAATATGCAATTTTTATTACCATTATCGGAGAGGTAATTTTTATTTATCAGAAAACCTGAAATGCTATTTGATTTCTTAGTATTTCAAAAGAATATTTCCAAATTCGGATTGATTTACTAATAAATGAATTATATCTTGAGTTATAAACGATTGTCGTCACAGGAAGACAGTTTTTTTCCCTTTTCTCTGGTGTCGTGACAGTAATAATTCTAGTGCTGACAGAATGGAAACTAAACTTGAAGAGGAAATAAAATATTTTATAAAGAAAATTGCAATATTTCTAGAAAAAATTTTGTTTACATCCATAATATAAACATGTCTGAACCTGAAAATGGACTTTCAAAATATAAACAAAAACATTATGAACGATGTGGATTTAAAAACTCTGTTTTCATCCTGTACAAAGTATTTTTATTGAAACTGCAAAAGAAAGTTACCAACTTGATAATCTCAGAAAACGAAAAAATTTCATTTTCACTCATTTTCGAGTATTAAGAAATTTATTGGATTATTTGAATCGAAACTCAGTTTTCTTCTGATTCCGAAAATGTAAATTTTGTGAAAATCAGACCTTTTTTACCTAAAAATAACCTTTTTTAATTTTTGACTAAAAACTGACCAGTTTTGAATCAAATGATCCAGACATTTGAGGAGGTGGTATTAAATTTACTTCCACTTCGTGAAAATCTCTCTATTTAATTTCTAAAAGACAAGGCGTTACCAGAAGAAGGGTTTCATACAGCGATTTTGCATTCCGTATTATTTGTTGACAGGACCGGGCAATGCCAAGTGGATTTGCTAGTATTAAAATAAAAATTTGAATAGTAAAATTTAAATAAACTTTCTTTTTAACCCTTTTTTTTTAAATTAAAAAATGCTTTGAGTATTTTCTTAATATCTTAATATACATTATGTTATTTAAACACAAGTAGATATATGAAATGATCATTTATAATAAAATTATAGTCAAATGATAACAGAAAATTTTTAATAAACTTCCTTTATTTGAAAATTCAAGTTACAGAAATAAAACAACAAAATATTGTTCTATATTATAAATATTATCACATAACAAATTTATTACTGAATATAATGATATACTACATATCAGAAATAAAATACATAAATAACAGTTTGGCATGCTAATGATGGTGACACGATACTCAGCAGAAAACTGTATTCTATTAGCCTGCAAAAACAGGTATGTATTAATCTAATGGGAGAAACAAGTTATTAATAATTTTCAGTTATTATAATTAAAAAATGAAAAATAATAACATCAAAGCCAAGCACTGGCATGCTTAAAGAAAAGAAAGAAAAACAAATTTCAGTCTATTATTAAAATACATAAATTAATCAGCGAGATGAAAAGAAATGTCTCATTCAAACTGCTAAGAATATCTGTGGATTTGAAGATATCAGAAATACAAGTAGTTTTAACTCCAGTTCCAATAAAAAGAAAAAATATTACTATATTATATTTTATTTATAGTGCAGTATGTGTTACAGCCACTCATTAATTAAACAGGGGTCGATGCAGATTTTTTTTCTTGGGGTCCATTTTGTGAAAAGTAAAGGTTATTTTTGCGAAATTTTTTATATTTTTGTGAAAAATAACATTTTATAATGGAAGTTGAAATCCAGTTAATCAAATTCGAACCAAGCATTTATAAAAAAAAAACTTTTTAAAATCCTTTTGGTGAAGTTTTCTTCTCTGGTGAACTTGTTTGTTTACAAATTACACATTTTAAAACATCACAAAACAATAAATAAATAATAAATAGCAAGTTTTTATGAAATGGAATTTTGTGAAAGGGCCTATTTTAGTAAAAAGAATTTTGTGAAGGGACCATTTTGTCAAATTGATTTTTGTGAAGGTTCCAATTTTATTAAATTGATTTTTGTAAAGGGGCCCTAAATAGGCCCCAAATTTTGCCTGGATCAACCCCTGTTAAAGAAACTTATCGATGGAAAGAAAATTGGCATGATAGGGTTGTTTTCAGAAAAAAAACTCACTAAATATTTAAAAAAGTGCATGGAATTATTCATTAAGTGGGAATTGTAAAACCTTCTCACCAGTTTCTAGAAGGATGTTTTCACTGACACTGCCAACGCATACCTCATCTTTTGTAAATTTTTAGCTCACAGCCTGTCAAAGCCTGAGAGCTAATGTGCCCGCCGGTTCTGTATGAACGTATGTATGTACGTATGTTACGTAACACGATAACTCTTGATAGAACTAACAGTTTTGCTTTAAATTTTGTTTATAGGTTCCTTGTGATAAGGCGCTTCCCTGATTAGTTTTGGGGGTTCATTGGTTAAGATTAAAGGGGGAAACGAGAGGCTAACACCCCTTAATTCAGATAAATGAGTTTTTCATGCAGATTTATCCTATTTTCTTCAAATGTTCTATATATGTTCGTTGTAATAAGGCGCTTCCTTGATTAGTTTGGTGGTTCATTAGTAAATTATAGGGGGGGGGACGGGGGGATGATACCATCGTGAATATATTGTCAATTTCTTTATTTTTCGAGGGATTTTTTTCAAATTCTTTGAAATAAGAGTTTAAAATACAATTAGTGTGAATAGCCTGTGAGCTCAATGCCCTCAGTTTAACTGGGCAGTTTTCTCTTTTTTATTTATGATGTTCTCTTCATCGAATTATTCATTTGCCATGTTTGAATCAACATTAACATATTGATCAAATCTAAACTCGGAAATCAGATTTAAAAGGATGAAATCAGTTCATCTGTATTTTCCAATTTAGGTAAAGAAACAGTTTCATAATTGTTTGAAGGTGCTGGAAAAATTTTCGAAACTGGAAAAGCATTACCAACAAAACATTGCACCAAGCTTTATTTATCAGATAAATTGCTTTCAGCTCGTCTATTTTTGTTTATTTCGTGTCATCTGAATTCACGATTTTTTAATCACAAGCATCTTCCAGTATTTAGCTTTAAACGAATGAAAAATTCCTTGGTCTCATGGTTGCACTTTGGATGTAGTGTTAGGTGGTAAAAGAAGTAATTTTATAAATTAAACACGAACAGAACTCACATGCGAAGAGACGTTGAGACGGTGTCTAAAATAAGCAGAACTTTTCTTTTGGCTTTTTGCTTCTATTCGTCAAACTCTGAAATCCATTCTTTAAAAAGGCATTTCATCATTCAAGCTTTTCAATTACGCATGTACATTGCAGGCAGAGTTTTTATTACGTTTTTAGGGATACACCGTGAATTCTTTGCTTTTCCAATTACAAGAGGTTTTCGCCTTTCAGAGAACATAATGCTAATGAAAGTAGGTCTTAGTTCTTTAAGTGAAAGTTTTGTCAGGCTCAGGCATCCATATTAAATACATCTTTAAAATCGTAATCCTAAAATATTTTTGAGTTTTCGTTCTTCCATTCTTCAATTGTTTCCTCTGAAATATTAGGCTGTTTCTCCACATAATTTTTTACACACAATTTCATATCTTTTTTTGAATTTGCTCAACCAACCATCATTTACATGAAAGTCTTTATATACAAGTGTTTCGGCAAACGCATATGTTTTTTATTGCAAAATGCTTCCACTAATATGGAAGATTTTGGATCTTGCATCTTTAAACAATGAAAAGAATACTTCCTCAACAACTTCAGATTTCGCTGTACATATACGTTAAAACGATGAGGAAACTGCACTCTTTTTGAATATTTGAATATTTTTTTCTTAATTTTTCAATTGCTGAGAGTGCTACTTAGAATCCCAAATTGTTTCACTACATCGCTTATTTTAACATTAATTTTGACGCATTTTATAATTTCAATTTTCTCTTCTAAACTCAAACTTTTTTTTTTATGACAGACATATCCAGTTTACAAAAAGTTTGAAAAATCAGCACGTGATAAAATTACACGAAAAGCAAATGTCAATGAAATCAGTCATCAAATAAAAAATAACATAATCCAGTTCAGCTAAGCTGTCGCCCCTCTGTCTGTCTTAAAATACTGCCCCTTCCCCAAATCTCTCTTGGAAGTATTGAAAATATGTGACTGGCCGTAGAGAAAAAAAATTGAAGGTTATCTCATGAATAAAATAGCTGTTATTTAAAAAATAAAATTCTATTTCGCAGCCATTTTTTAAGTAAAAAAAGGTAAAAATTTCGCTATATCGTTCTTTTTATCAATTTACATGCTCGAATTCTTTTCGTTATATCGTGCTTTTCGTTATAAATATTTCGTTATATCGTTTCGATTTCAGTATTCTTTAACATACAGACCAACTAAATGGTCATCAGCATTTCGTTATATCGTAGTTCGTTATAAAGTGCTTCAACTGTACTACAGTATTATCTTTATTTTTTACAGATAAAATGCGAAAATGCTACTTTCAAGGTTCCATATGTCTATATTAAAATGACATGTTTAAAGGAAATCCAATGTTAAATATCTTCTTTAAAAAAGACAACTATAATTGTTATTCTAGTATGTTTTTAATGTTTTTTTAATCGTTTATGTAATATTTTCAGGAATACTATGGCTAATATGACACATAATGCAGTAAATAAATAAAAAATCAGAAAATTTATCCCCAGTGTTGAATTCAGACATTTTTCTCCGGAAGGGATTTCTGTGGCTCCGGGAGGGACATTATAAAGCTCTGGAGGGGAAATTGTACTTTTTGACCATTAAAAGCATAAAATCTCGAAACTTCTAGGGAAGAGGGGGGACATTTTTTCAAGGGCCACCCCTTGAATTCAACACTGTTTCCTCCTTCCCTTGATATTCAATAATTTTTTTTTAAAACTTATATCGGAAAACATACAACACATTTGCATTTATTATCTTGAAACATTCACTGCTGTAGTTTTGGGATGGTCAATAGCAACGCACACCTGACAATGTTTAAATTTCATTTTTCAAAAATTGCATTTTTGTTAAATCACTTGGAGTAAACAATAAAGTAATTTGAGTAAAATAAATTATGAAGAGTAATAGTTAAATTCCATTTTTAAGAATTAATTTTCAGCTGCCTGTATTACAAGCAAAGAAACAAATTAAATGTTTAATTGCTTTACATAATTTATAAACTTATTTTCTCATGGATTTAGGGAGACAGTAAATTAATAAAGAAGAGAAATATGAAAACACGAAATATGAAAGTACCAAACAACAATGTAGAATGTAGTATTTTAAAATCCCTCTTATTATGCAACAAACTAAATATACGTTGAAAAACTACATACTTACAGTCAATATACTTCATTGATTGACATTATATTTACCACAGTTCCTGCTTGACAAATTTGGAAGCAAAAATAGCATACGTCCAAGGCCCAAATTAAAATTTCTTGCAGAAGATCACAAATGATAGCCAATTACTACAGTAAAACTACGCATGAGTGATCTCCTGAGAGCAACATATCCTGGGACCAGTAGATTCACCAGACAATCCCTCTTGCACCATTCATGAATTTTGAAAGTTTTTCAAACTTTTTCTGAAAAAAAAAATATATATATGAAGTTTTCCAACTTAAACCAATCCTTGTTGAGAAAGGGAAGGGGTGGGGGGCTACAATAATTCATGTAATGTACTACTGATTAATTATTAAAAGAAATTTCAAAAAATAAACAACTAATAAAATTTTTAAAAGAATAAGGAATGGTTTAATAATTAGTAATAACAACTAAATGTAAAAACTGTTTACTTAAAAACATGTTTGTTCACCTTAACAAAAGTTAAATTTTATATTTGTGTAGTTATCCTGAGTGTTGTTTTTTTTTTTTGTAGGGGGGGGGGGGGGGGGGAGGGCGAGATGGCTAAGAAACTAAATACAATCTAAAATCTCTGCAATATTTTAGATATATTAGGATTGATTCATTGAAAAAATTAACACATTAAAGCTGATGAATAACAATGCAAATCATGTACAGAGATTGCTATGATCAGTCAATTATATGACAAAGAAGATAGAAGTTTAAAATATATATATCAGATTAAGATAAGCAATCATGGTAGTGGGGAATATCAGGAAAACAATATTTCTTATTTTCATGTTGTCATACAAGAGTACACATATAGTACACACTGCACCCTATAATTAATGAAATGTATTAATAATATAATGAATTTAATAATTTTTAATTTACTTTAAATTTTATACATAATTTAATAAATAATTGATTAATAATATAATGAATTTAATAATTTTTAATTTATTTTATTTTAAATTTTATATATAATTTAATAAATAATTGATTAATAATATAATGAAAGAAATTAATACATTATTACATTACATACATAATTAGAAATTTAAGTTGAATGAGCAAGAATATCGATTTGAAAATCACAGGTTTTAAATTAATTTATTAATAAGATTCAATATTTTATATTGGATGTAAGAATTTATTTTTACAGTACCATAGTATTTGTTGAAACTATTCTATAGCAGTTGTTTTACCAGATGACTTAAAGACAAGAACATTGGAATAAGTAATTGATATTTCCATTTTAAATGTTGCATGAAATGTATACGTAGAAATAAAGCACTATTCAGTGTTTTGATATCACAGCAAAAAGCATGGTTAAAACAGAGTAAAATATCACTGCATTAAAAACATGCTAATTCTGCACGCAATAGATAATAATAAGGAACTGCATTTGATAAAAATAAATATATTTTTTACATTACATGTGAATGCTTATTCCAAAATTAAATAAGAACCTTTCCAATCAGTCTGATCATTCATTTTATATTAAATATGTCCAATCATTCATTTTATATTAAATTTCAGAAAAACAAAGCAAGTCTGCAACAAAACGACATAATTTATATATGCAATAACAATATTAAAAAATTACCTTTACATGTTCGGCTTTGCAAGTTTTATTCGAAAGTTCGTATTTGTAGCTTTCTGTATTTCTTGCACAAAAGAGCACACTTCATCAGAATTTTGAAAGGACGTTCTAATAACAGCAAATTGTTTAGTTGTGGATTTTTCGTCAACTGTAAAATTATAGTTTAGACTCTCCAATAATGATACTGTGAACTCAGTTATTACGAAAAAATAAAGCTAACGGATTCAAGCAAAAATCACAATCACCATGCAGTAAGCACATGTAGTCGTCCAGTCCAGATGATGCTGCTGCTGCTGCTGATCTGAAAATCTTGTGCAACCCTACGCGCAGGACTCTCGCCAAGGTTTTTCACCAAACTTTTTCGCCAAGGTGCTGAATCGAACACAATTTCCAAAATCGCTTTCTAAACATATCTAAGCAATGAAAACTATTGTGTAATATGCAGTACTTAGTATACAAGACAGTTATAAAAAAATCAGCCGCCCGAAACCGCTCCTCTATTTTTAAAGAATTTATTTGTTGGTTCTTACAATTTTTGATATAAATTACTGCCCTATAGTCGCCCTGACTATTATAATAGTCTTTTATTTATTTTGATAACAGGGCCCTCTGGATTGAGGTCTATGACTCGAAATGAGTTGCATACCACCATGCAACGCTCAAATGAGTCAACATTTGATGGAAAGCTTAAATTTATGGAGCAAGAATTATTAAGAAATTATTCTGAAGGTGATCTAAGGATAGTTGAGATGAAGAAAAAGTTCTCCGTTATTAAAAATCAGTTCAAACAAAAATGGATAGCTACTCATAAAACAAGGACAAGATTCGGAGAAAACAATACGGATACAAAATGAATACAGAAGAATTTGAAATATATTGCTAAGAAACGGCTGAACTGTATATGTCGCTGCATGTGGTTTTTATCCCATGTCTCCTACAATGCCTGTACAGGGGTCGATGCAGGTTTTTTAGGTAGATTTCGTAAGAAATACTGCCTATTACATTCTCACCTAAGTTGGAAATTTTGAAAAATTTTTACAGATCTACGCCGATCATGACTCCCAGAACCCAAAACCACCCCCAGTTCAAAACTTTATATATATATCTATCTATCTATCTATCTATCTATCTATGTCACTTTTTTCTGACCACGATAACTGAAAAAAATCTGCATTAATCTTTTACAAACTGATACATAAAATCAAGGGGCATAAAATCTCGGTCAAGTTCGTTAATGGGCAAAATCGAACCAAGGGGGGGAGGGTGGGGGGCTTTTTGTGAAAACAGAAAAAAACCCATAATTTCTTAATTATGATACGTATCGAATCCGTTTAAAGTTATTATTACTTCTAGGAGAAGGGTCGAAAATGTATGTATGACAGATTTTTGATATAATTAAAAATGGCCCCCAGGGGGGGAAAAAAGGGGGGTTTTAAGAGAAAAAAAATCATAGCTTCGTCAATTCACAAGATATCAAATTCGCGTGAATTTATTATTAATCCTCTTAATATTATCTAAAACTTTTATATTGACAAGTTTTTTATAGGACCAACCGTTATAGCAAAAAAAAATTAAAAACAAAAAAAATCCCTGCCGGCTCCGCCTGCAAACAAGTTATTTTTCGAAGTAGGCGGTTCCAACTCCCGCATCTTTTCGAAACTGATACATAAAATCAAGGGGCATAAAATCTCGGTCAAGTTCGTTAATGGACAAAATCGAACCAAGGGGGGGGGGGATGGGGGAGTTTTTTGTGAAAACAGAAAAAAAACCCATAATTTCTTATTTATGATACGTATCGAATCCGTTTGAAGTTATTATTACTTCTAGGAGAAGTTCCGAAAATTTATGTATGACAGATTTTTGATATAATTAAAAATTGCCTTAAGGGGGGGGGGGAGGGGGGTTTAGAAGAAAAAATTCATAACTACGCCAATTCTCAAGATTTCAAATCCGCTTAAATTTATTATTAATCCTCTTAATATTATTTAAAACTTTTATATTTACAAGTTTTTTATAGGACCAACCGTTAAAAAAAAAATTAAAAAAAAAAAATCCCTGCCGATTCCGCCTGCAAACAAGTTAGGTTTCGAAGTAGGCGGTTCCAACTGCCGCATCATCGTAAAAAGGTCATTTCTTCCGCAATTCCCGACAAACAGGCGCCCCACGGTCTGCGTCTTCGAAATCTACCTGTGCCTGTAGGCCGAGCCATCAGGGATTTTTTTTTCTTGGGGCCCATTTTGTGAAAAGTAAAGGTTATTTTTGTGAAATTTATTATATTTTTGTGAAAAATAACATTTTGTAACGGAAGTTGAAATACAGTTAATCAAATTCGAACCAAGCATTTATAAACAAAAACTTTTTAAAATCCTTTTGGTGAAATTTCTTCTCTGGTGAACTTGTTTGTTTACAAATTACACATTTTAAAACATCACAAAACAATAAATAAATAATAAATAGCAAGTTTTTATGGAATGGAATTTTGTGAAAAGACCTATTTTAGTAAAAGGAATTTT
Source organism: Maratus michaelseni (assembly GCA_963931845.1). Taxonomy (NCBI): domain Eukaryota; kingdom Metazoa; phylum Arthropoda; class Arachnida; order Araneae; family Salticidae; genus Maratus; species Maratus michaelseni. The sequence continues at coordinate 463,081,660 of OZ007587.1, forward strand.
GTGAAAGGGCCCATTTTGTCAAATTGATTTTTGTGAAGGGGCCCTAAATAGGCCCCAAATTTTGCCTGTATCGACCCCTGCTGTAGGTACTTTTCATGGAGCAGACGTTATAAAAGATGCTATTCTGCCAATAGGATTCACTATATGAAGAGGATCCAGGATCTCACAATGAACATATTAGGTCATTTAGATTAAACTACAGAAGAAAGTTGTCGCGAGTGACCTGTAAAATGGATGTCCTGAATAGGCTGCTTTTAACTTCTGACCCTTAATAACGGGCATGAAATGCGACACAAACAAGAAAAGTTGAAGGTTTGACTACTGCAGAAAGAATAAAAAAGATCACAAAGATACAAGAAATTACTGAAGCAGCATGGTCAAAAAGTATTGACAGAATAATATTCTCTTATGAGAAGCTGTATTTTACAATGAACAGTGTTATAATTTTAAAAGTGATGTCGTATATTTAGCAACTTTCGAGGATATACCTCAAAACTTTCTTCAAACTCTTAAACGCTTCCAGAACATGAATTCTGTTATGGTTTGGCTGCAGTGTCAAATAATAGGAAAATTGCCTTAGAAATTCATCGATAAAAGGATAAAAATCAATGGAGAATATTACAAACAGGACATATTAGCTACACATTTATTGCTACATGCTGACAGGTTGTATCCCAAAAAGAATTGGGATATTTCAGCTAGATTCTGCACCTTCGCACAGAGCTAAATCAACACAGGCTTGACTTCATGCCAATTGTCCGAATTTCATCCTGCAAGAAGATTGGCCACCTTCTTCACCGGATCTAAATCCCTTAAATTATTGCATCTGGTGGATTTTAGAGACTAAAGTAAATAGTAAACAACACAGAATTTTGGACCCTCTCAAAGCTTCCATATTGCGTGAATGGGACCGATTACCTCTTAAAATGATTCGTGCCGCAGTCGGACAATGCCATAAGAGATTATCTTTGTTAATCGATAAAGATAGCGGTCGATTCGAGTAAAATTGTTTCCATGTAAACTCTCATCTCTGATGTTCATCATATTAGTGTATTTATCATTTTATATTTTATACTTGTAAAATTAAATGACTAAATATTTGTAAGTATTTAGTAGCCACCCTGTAGTTATGAAACGGATGAATAAATACTTTGATTTATAAATAAGACTTTGTTTTACCATTTTTACTCTACAATTCAAATAAAAACGTAGATATGTAGCTTTTAGAGGTATAAAATAATTTTTGCCAGATTTTGGGACTAAATACTACACTGTGTTACGTTTTCAAGGGTCTCAGATCAGTATGGGGTTTCTGATAGATGCGTGGCAGCAATAGCTACTGCAACTCTACAAGATATTGGCATTATAACAGAAAACTATTCATCACATATAATTGACAGAAGCAAAGTACGCAGAGAACAAAAGAAAACTAGAGAATGTGCTGAAAACAATAATCTGAAAGCTTTAGAACACTGTAAAAAATGACCAATGTTTCTTATTTTATGAAAATATGCTATAACCACGAACGAAAATATAATACAGTCGAACCCCGCTATAATGAACCCGGGATATAGTGAACACTCGCATATAGTGAACTGTTTTGCTGGTCCCGTCCGAACTCCCATTTAACTAATGTTATTTTATACGCTTATAGTGGACAGCTGAGATTTGGGTAGTTCGTTTATAGTGGACTCAAATTTTATTTCCCCAGATTTCTTTTTTCAGTTCTCCAACTTTAAAATTGCACTAGTTGTTACTGCAAATGATGATATGGCTTTATATTGTGTCAGATTTCACTCTTTCACGCTCTTTGCCTAAACAGCACATGCTTCTTCTTCCCCTCCTCTCCCTATTACAAGAACAACAAATCTCTCTTCTTCCTTTCTCCCTATTTCTAGGAATAAGCCCTGGTGTTCACTTGCTAACTTCGTCCCCGCCCCTCGGTATAATCGGAACAGTCTAAGAATATCCCTTGTTTTACAGTGTCTCTCTTCATTATTCTTTTGATTGATTTGAAATAAGACGTTTTTCCAAAAGCAGCTAAAAATTTTGTAAAAATGACGAATTCTTTGAAAAGAAAAGCATTTTCAATTGAGGATAAGGTTAAAATAATTAAACGTATTGAAGATGGAACAAATCAATCGGCATTGTGCAAGAAATTTTTCTTGTCAAAATCTACAGTTTCGAACATATGGAAAAATCGCAGTGCGACTCTTGCTGCACACAATAAAAATTTGGATTCTTCGAAGAAACTACGTCGGGCTGAAAAAGAAAATGTGGAAGAAGCTCTATTAAAATGGTTCACCATTCAGCGGGATAGAAATCGTCTTGTGACCGGACCCATGCTTCAAATTAAAGCAAATGAGTTTGCCGAAAAATTCGGAGAAAACTGTTTTGTGTGCTTTAATGGATGGCTGGATAGGTTCAAAAAACGGAACAATATTTCTTGTAGAAAGATTGTTGGTGAAGCAGCAAGTGTTTGTGCATCGGATATGGAAAAGTGGAAAGATCAAGTGTGGCCGGATGCAATCCAGGGTTATGAAGAGAAGGATATTTTTAATGCTGACGAAGCTGGATTATTTTACAAAATGACTCCCGATCAGGCGTTAAAATTTAAAGGAGAAAAATGCACTAACGGGAAGCTCTCGAAAGTGAGAATAACTGATCTTGTATGAGCAAATATGAACGGATCAGAAAAGCGAAAATTAACTAACTGTCGTGGGTAAATCCCAAAAACCAAGATGTTTTAAAAATGTTAAAACACTGCCCGTCAATTACAAAGCTAATTAAAAATCCTGGATGGCTTCCAGTTTTTTTTAAGAAGAACTTCGACATTGGGACAATGATTTGTTGAAGCAAAAACGTAAAATTGTTCTCCTTGTCGACAATTGCACAGCTCATAACCACTTAGAAAATCTGAAATGCATTAAGCTCGTTTTTTTGCCTGCAAACATGACTTCTGTGCTACAGCCTATGGACCAGGGCGTTATTTGCAGCCTGAAGTCCCACTATAGAAAACAGCTAGTGATGCGTATTTTGGAGAACTATGAAGAGAACAATACGGAATACAACATCTCACTTTTGGAAGCAGTCGTTTTGTTGGAAAAGTCATGGAGACAGGTGACATCAGCAACAATCCGCAACTGTTTCCGACGCGCAGGTCTTTCGAAAGATGTGTTGTGGGAAGGAAAAGATGCCAACGTGGAGGACGAAGATATCTTACCAATAGCTCTGTGGCTGGAAAAGCAGAACGTGAACATTTTTCCAAGGGACGTTACTGAGCACTTCGAATCTTGCGATAATGAAGTGTATACTTCTGGTACCCCCAAAGATGATGACATTGTATCTGAAGTTAAACAAAAGAACGATGTTGAAGAAGACTTAGAACACGATATTGAAGAAGAATTTGAAATTTCGGCACCTTCTATCTCGGAAGTGAAATTGGCAGCGAATATCCTGAACATTTTTTTTCTACAGAAAATGTGGACCAAAAAATATTAGATCCTTTACTAAGAAAATTGATGAGAAAATTGGTGAACTCTACTTAAAATCGAACTGCATTCAATCAAAAATCACAAATTTCTTCCATAGAATGTAAAAATAAAAACAAATTTTAGTAAATAACTTTTTTTCTTTTTATTATTTGACTTATTGTCAATTTAATTAGTTAATAATTTGTAAGTAAATAACGTATTAAAGCAATGATTATTTTTAACAATACATTATATACTAAAAAATCAATAACAATCATATGCAAAAAAACATTTTCTTTTTAAAGAATTTGGATATAGTGAACCATCGGTTATAGTGGACATATTTCTGGGTCCGTAGACGGTTCACTATAGCGGGGTTCGACTGTATAATCTTCTGAGTTATCCGAAATTTCAAATAGCATGTTACATTGTCTTTTGAATCCCCAGAAACGAATACATTTTCAAAATTTAAAGAATAATTTATAAAAACAAATTATTTTTAGCTGCCCGAATTTTTCAGAAACGTTTCCGAAGAGTTTTTATAGTGTATTAATGAGTGTCCTCAGCCTGGAATACCTGTTTTTCGAATGCTATCCATTCTGAAGTAAACATTTTCATGCTCGAAAGAAATGTTTCACAGACAAACATGCAAAATTAACAGCGTTAACAATAACATTAAAATTAAGATTATTTCTTTGCTCTTTCATGTATACATTAACTTATGCGGCTGAAAACGTGTACTTGAGAATGGATAACATTCGAAAAACAGGTATTCCAGCCTGAGGACACTAATTAATACACTATAAAAACCCTTCGGAAACGTTTCTGAAAAATTCGGGCAGCTAAAAATCATTTGTTTTTATAAATTATTCTTTAAATTTTGAAAATGTATTCGTTTCTGGGGATTCAAAAAAAACAATGTAACATGCTATTTGAAATTTCGGATAACTCAGAAGATTATATTATATTTTCGTTCGTGGTTATAGCATATTTTCATAAAATAAGAAACATTGGTCATTTTTTACAGTGAAGCAGGAATCGAAAGTATATATTTTGATGGAAGAAAACACAAAATACTACATCAAGAGAAAATTGGAGATAGATTACATCGATTAAGTGAAGAACATGCATCTCTGGTTGGACAGTCAAATTCACTGTATCAGGGGCACTTTACACCATCTTCTGGATCCGGAAAGCATATTACAGAAAGCATTTTAAAATACTGCACTGAAAACAATTTAAACCTTGACAAACTTATGAGTGTAGGTTGTGACGGAACAGCTGTAAACACTGTGAAAAAGAATGGTCCTATCAGATTTTTTTAAACAAATATTGCCAAAAGATTGAAAGATGCGTGAAATTAATTACAGAAACATCATTGGCAGTTGTAGGAGTAGAAGCAAGGGACGGATATATACGAGCAAAAACCAAATCCCGAAACATAAAGCCTAGTTTGGTTTGAATACCAAAGGCCAATATAAATTAGAGTGAAATATCAGATCGTTTTACAGTACATCGTATATTTCCCTTTTATTGTATTCCTATATATTCAGAAAATTGTCTTCCCTATACATTCAGAGAACTATCTTTCATATATATTTAAAACATAAAAGTGAACTGTATATCTAGTTATTTTACTTTTTCTTTATATTTGCGAACAATTCACATTTTAGTGTGACCTTTACCTTCAAAGTGTCAAAACATGACGACACTTGGATTGATCCCAAGTAAGTAATACATTAATCAGTCATGTTTTAGGAGTTATTTTAATAAAATCAGAGAAATTCTGTAAAAAAAAAAAAAAATGATTTGAATACTTTACACTACATCGTGCATACCTTGGATTTTCACATAAAAAAGCTATAATTTTTAAGAGCTGGTAGAGCTCTAAAGATGAATTCCAAATTAAATGAAATTTAACTTAATATTCAGCGTACCAATAGACAAATTTTGAGACCTATCCTAAGAAAAAATTCCAAAAAGAAAATTTCATGATTATTTACACTTCTTTGGTTTTTCACATATAAAGGGCATAATATTTAAGAGCTGGTAGAGCCCTAAAGATGAATTCCAAATGAAATGAAAATTTAACCTAATATTCAGTGTGCCAAAAGGCAAATTTTAAAATCTATGCAAAGAAAAAATTCCAAAAAAAAATTTCATGGTCATTTTTACTCCACCCTTTGTGCACATCCGAGATTATCTGGTAATTCCAAGCTCAGTTCTTCAACTAACGTTAGCAAGTTGACTCCACCATGATATGCCACCTATATATATATATAGGCACGTAGCGCCTAAAAAGCGATTATTTCTCTTTTACCGATGGCAACTGTAATGTCTCTTCTATATGTGTGGGCGTTCTAAAGAAAACAGACCTTTCTATCGACGAACACAAGTTTAATTCTTGACATAAAGATGAGATAAAGTTGACATAACGAGGACAGATGACAAGCACAGGTACATAAATTAACATAAAAGATTATTCATATTTTTCAAGATTCATGACCGGTAACATTTACGGCCATTTTCATACTATTCTGGTTTCTACTATGACAAGCGACGTTCTTTTTCGCTGACATTCTGAGTTCTACTGTCGCGCGCTTTCGTTTCTCCAGAAGGGGGCGCTACTAGAGCAAGAAGAGGCATGCGCAATCCTCACACCTCCCCCTTTCGAGAATTTGGTTTAGTCTTTTGAGACAAATCAATATCTGGTAAATATCTAAATAAACAAGTAAAACATATTAATACTAAAATTCAAACATTTAAAGAACATCAAAGAAAATAAACAAATAGAATACACTGTAACACTAATACTAATATTTTAAAGTTCTAGGATAAAGTTAAAGTTTTTAAGTTCAAACTCGTAACACAGAAAAAAAAAGAGAATGTTCACAGTTTTTAAGTCCAATGTGAGGCATATAGCCTACTTAGAGAGTCAGCATTCGCGTGAAGTTTCTCACGTCGGTACTTTATTTGGGCTTGAAAGCGCTGAAGTGCAAGGGCCCATCTTTGAAGGCGCGCACTTTGAGGTGCACAGTCCGTGAGAAATTTCAAAGGATTATGGTCGCTCACCACAGTTACGTACGAACCATAAATATAGTGTTCGAACTTTTTTCAGGGCGAAGATAACAGCATAAGCTTCCTTTTCGATGGTAGCATAACCCTCTTGGCATTTGGAGAGCTTTTTACTTGTAAAAGCAATGGGGTGCTCTTGTTCATTTTCATCTTTTTGAGATAGACAAGCGCCTATCGCATATGAAGAAGCATCTGCATGTATAATAAATGGTTTCTGAAAGTTCGGGGAATAACAGATGGGAGATTTACTGATCGCCTGTTTCAACTCAAAAAAGGCTTTGTCACAATCCTCAGATCAGGTAACTTCATTAGGGGCACGTTTCTTCGTAAGTTCAATCAATGGACGAGCTATGTCGGAGAATGAAGGAACATAGGATCGGTAGTAAGATAAAAGACCTAATATGCTTCTGACATCTTTCTTTGACTTGGGAACTTCTAAGTTTTGTATCGCTGATACTTTGTCGGGATCGGGTGCATGTATACCGGATCCTAATGACCTAGAAATTTTATTTTTTCTCGTTTTCGCCGTCTTCCTGTACTAAATGCATTGTTCATTCGACAAAAGCCATCTCGTGTATACTGTTTCTTCCTTTCCTTTATTTTCACTTTAACATAATTTTTAGAAAGTTCAGTTTCATTTTTATTTTCGTCGATCGTCACTTCATTAGTCGCTGTAAACTCATCAATCTTCTCATATCTCTTCTGGCGTTTTCCTAACACCATGTTGTCAGGATGATTTAACTTAAGGAATACATCGGGTTCTTTGTTTGCTATTTCATGTGATTTCACACAACCATTGACTATAATGTAGTCGGAATTTTCATCGTAAACAAAATCGTCAGCGTTTTCTCGCTGAACTCAATCGTGTTGGATTCGGAACTTCCATCAAGTGTTTCTGGCATTGTATTATTGAAAACAGAGTAAGATTCTTCTGTTGTCGTGACATCAACTTTTGAATCTTTATTTTCAGAAATTATGCTTCGTCTTATATTTTCTTCCTTCATGTCTGCTGATACAATCAAATATTTATCCGAGGCACTTGCATTCTTTTTAGCATAAATTGCGGTTTCGTATTCGGTTTCTTCATCAGGTGTGACTGCATAGTTTGAGGGTTCGAAAATTGAAGTTACATTGTTAACTATGGGAGTATCCTTCATAATATTGTGTTCACTCTGTAAATAATTTTGGACTTTTAAATCTTTTGAATTATATAAAATTTCTTCTGCTTGCCTAATTTGGGGATCTTTTTCCTTATAATGAATTTCCGTTTTGATTTGATCTCCACTCTCTATTACGATTAAATCGGCAACAGTACATGTGTCATTTTCATTATTATTAGTTTCTTTCGTGATCGATTGTGTAATACTAGTACGCGGATGAGGGTTATTTTTTGTCTCATCAAATAATTTATCCAAGTGATATAAGAAATTCTCATGAACGAAAAAGCTATTAAATTCGTTTTTGTTAGCTGTCGAACACTGATTTAACGAAGGGTCGTTTTTCTGTTGCCATTTAAATTTTTCTGAATCGGTTATAAAAGTATCAGGGTCGTCGCCAGGTGTTTGGTCAATGTTCTCGTTTCCATTCGCATTTTCAACTGACACATGATCTAAAACTGAAGCAGACAGATCTACAGTGTTGGTTTCTTTCGTATTGTCACTTATCACGTCAACATTACAATTTAATGCCTTTTCAGTTTCATTATATTTATTCAAATCATTCAATTCATTATATGTATCAAGAGAAAGTAATAAATCATTAATTAAATTATCAACTACAGAACATGCTATCATAATATTAGGATATATCTTGGGGTTTAATTTATCAACTGCAATACTCAATGGGATATTTATTAAAGGAGCTTTCAATTGGTGTCCGAATGCAGATTGCAATATTATGGTACCACAAGGATTTTTAAAGTATTCGGGTACACAATTAGCCTTTATTATAGAAATTTGAGTTCCACTATCTACTACGCCATGTAATACACTGCTCAAAACAATTAAAGGATATTTGAAGTTTTATATAAAATAAAGATATAAACGAAATTTTTTTTGCCGAAAATAGAAGAAGAGAATCACAAATGCAAATTTTTCTGGTTTTCAAACTGTGAAGTATGCAAATTTTGAGTTCGACGTCAAAAACGTCGCTTCAGCGGCAGCGAATGAAATTTGACTTTCAACTGGATAAAAGAGAATGAAGACAAGGATGATCGGCATTCAGTGATTGCTTTGTTTCGATGAGTACGATGTCTCAGCGAAGTCATTTGACAGATTCAGAAGCTTGGAGAATTGTTGGTAGGTTAGAAGGGGGCCAAACTCAAGCCGAAGTAGCGCAAGCCATTGGAGTGTCACAAAGTGTCATTTCCAGGATCTGGAACCGTTTTTTGGAGAGTGGATGTGCAGGCCGAAGACCAGGGCAAGGTCGTAGACGGGCAACAACGCCCAATGAAGATCGTAATTTAGCGTTAACAGCTCGGAGACACCGAAACATGAACGCTACTATTCTCCAACAACATCTTCGCTCGGCTACAGGCACCACGATTTCAACTCAGACTATCCGAAACCGGCTCCATGCTGTAGGTCTGTATGCTCGCCGACCGATGGTATGTGTTAGATTAACATCAAGGCATCGTCGCGACCGCAGGGAGTGGGCAACCGAGCATGTCAACTGGAGGAGAAATGAATGGAGCAATATTCTGTTTTCTGACGAGTCCCGTTTTTCTGTGCATCCGGATAATAGGCGTATTTTCATCTGGAGGGACCGTGGCAGTAGGAATAATCCTGCGTTCGTGCACGAAAGTGTCAGATTTGGCGGTGGAGGAGTGTTGGTGTATGGTGGCATCTCCATTGACGGGCGCACTGACCTCTACATCATTCGAGATGGAGCTCTGACTGGTCGCCGATATAGGGATGAGATCCTCAGACCTATTGTAGTCCCTTACGCTGCAGCAATCGGAGATAACTTCATTTTAATGGACGATAACTGCAAGCCACATCGTGCAAACTTGGTGGAGGATTTCCTTTTCGAGGAAGGAATCGTTCGAATGGAATGGCCAGCGTGTTCTCCAGACATGAATCCAATCGAGCACGTTTGGGACGCTCTAGGAAGACGAGTTTCTGGCCGCCAACAACCCCCACAAACTCTCCAAGAACTGGAAAGAGCTCTTCTGGAAGAGTGGGGCATAATACCCCAACTCGTCATTAATAGCCTCATTGAGTCCATGCCTCAAAGGTGCTCAACGTTGCTGGCCGCCCGTGGAAACCATACCCCCTACTGAAAATGATTTTCTTTGAAGAAAACACCTTTTCTTATTCTTTTTTTCTCATATGCACAAATTGTGTTTTTTCCTTTTGTACACAAATGCGCAATAAAATGCATTTTTTTCTGCCAAACATGTGTAATTTATTCTCATATAACCTACTATGTCTGTCGACCATGTATCAATCAGCTAAAAAGTTTCCCAGATACAAAATCCACCTAAAACTGCAATATCCTTTAATTGTTTTGAGCAGTGTATTTTATTACCACATTCGATATCTACCGTCGGTAATGTTTCAATTAATTTTGTTTCTTTTCGCGGTGTTTTCAAATCAAATAACTCATCTGACCTTATTCTAGCAGTAAGTGCTTTTTCATTTGCATTCGAATTATCTTCCCTATCAAATTTATTGGCATTGCCAAATAAATAACTACATATTGTAACATTATGGTATCTGCCGCAATTCGTGCATTTTTTATCTTTTATGGTACAATCTTTAGCGACGTGTTTACCTCTCTTCAAGCATAAAAAACAACGCCCTTCGGCTCTTAATTTAGCTATTTTCTGCTCAACGGATAATTTATTACATTCCTCAGTCGAATGACTATTACGAGAACAAAATATACAAAAGGTTTCAGAGGTGGCTTTAATATGAGATACTTCAGAATTAATTCTATCATTAGCGAACATTTGTCTGACAAAAAAAAAAAACAATTACTTTATTTACATTAAAAAATAAACATTTCAAAAACATAGTAGAGATATATAAATCAACCTTTTATTACAATTTAATTTAATCATTAAACATTCTCAGTTACTGAATGACACGTTCTCCTGCCGTAAAAAAAACAATTATATTCGAGCGGTACACATACACATTTTAAGTTGGTAATTTTATAGTAATGCATCATACCTGAATCATAAAAGACGAAATTAACTCCAGGGATTAGGGGATTGATTGGTCCTAGGTCGGACACTGGTGAAGACTAGTCGACGGGCCTCCTTTTGGGCTTAACTTCATCGAAAAGCACTGTAGCACATTTTATTGGGACTACACGCAGCACACTTTCACATTTTTTTCAACGACCGCACTGGTCCACTTTTTTCCTTCCACACTCTCTTTGACAAATTCTTCACAACTGCACTCATTCACCTTTTTTTATCAACTGTCCTTTTCTCCAAGTTCTAGCTTTTTACCAGTCGGCGGTGGTACCTCCCACTCTACTTGAATTTTTTTACAACCTTGTGCCTAAATGGCCCAGTGTGTCAATCACCACACCCACCTTCGATGCTCATTGGAGAATTGTCCAGCCAATAACCACAAACTTTTGGCCCCCTTAATTTAACCAGGCACCTCTGTGTCTACCCTGAGTCCCATAGTTTCGAAACTCAAGGTACCACACACGAAGCGTGACTGACAGCCCCCATAAATTTACAGTCATAAAGATTTCAAAACTGGCTCCAGTTTCCAGTGCACCTTTTGCGCCAGACAGCGCTCATAAAAATGCCAGTCATTTTGATAGTGAAATTTATACCAATCATTGTGCCGCCCTGATGTCTAGATAATTACAGTGTAGCATAAAAATGTATATAAAAAAACACAGTAATTACTAATTATACTTATATATATAAATGCAAGGATAAATATTTACTTGTACTAATTATAGAATTTAAAAAAAGAACACTCAATATATACATATAAATTTCTAAGTGTGTAACACAAAAAGGTGGTGAACACTTTTCACCAGGACCGTACAAAAATTTTACAAATCGGACATTACATGAGCGCCGCCATTTTATGTCAACGCTCAGGCCTAGTATTCAGGAGGCGGTGGACTGGCGTGAAAAGTGTAAACGTTCTTCTCTAATACCTTCGGAGAAGCGGTCAATCTTTTTTGAAAAACATTTTATTTCTGAGAGAAGTTCACACGCAAGTTTACTTTTTCCTTGTAGTTTGTTGAGGTTTAAGAGATTCAGGTGGCTAAATATATCAGTCAAATATACTATGGTTACCACGTTTTCTTCAAAATCATTGAGGAAACCTAAATGTTCAATTGCTAATTTTTGATCACCAGTTGAAATAAACTCTTTGATGTCCTCCCGTACTGCAAAGAATCTTTCAAGCACCAAGCCTTTACTTAGCCATCTCACGTCGTTGTGTAGAAGCAAGACGTCAAACTGAGCATAAGTGTCTTCAAGAAATGATTTAAATTGATGGTGCTTAAGAGATGATTTCGACCGTATGAGGTTAATTATTTCTATTAATAATGAGGTTAATTATTTCTACCGTTTGCATTTTATTCTGAAGACTGGGATTCAGACTGCAACACAGCACACTTTTATCACACTTTGATGCAGTGGTGGAATATAAATTTTCATTGCATTTTGGGTCACTGCTGAGAAGCTGAACCAAGCTTTTCCTACACCCAAGCATTTCCGGAGCATCATCTGTTGTTACCGATATAACATTTTTCATGTCCAATCCAGCTTGGTTGCAATACACTGTAACAGCCTTGTACAAATCCTCTCCTGTTAGTAGTTCTTGACATAGGCAAAATAGTCAGTAGTTCTTTAAAAAATTGTTCGCGGGTTCTGTCCAGATAGCGCAGAAAAATAATTAGCTATGTAATATCGTAATCTAATCTAAATCTGTAATATCGTAAGATTCGTCCAAAGCCAATGCATAGCAATATGGGGTAGCCACAGTTTGTTTCAAAGTTGTATAGTTTTCCTCTGACAAAACTTGTGTATTTCTTGTGTCAATGTTATGTAATCTGAACATAAACTCTGAATTTTACTTTTCCGGAGGTTACTTTCTATTGGGTATTTTTCACCAAATGTTTTGTGTTTAGTTTCATAATGTCGTTTAATATTGAAATTTTTAATTATAGGTACAATTTTCTGACATGTACTGCTCCAACAACTTACCAAACAGGTACTGCTCCAACTCGGTTTGTCAACTTGAAGCAATATAAGTTGGCCCATTCTGGAAGTTTTAGAGATGAGTTCAGGCTCTTTTTTGGAGCCCAGACCCGCCCGAGCCTGAAACATTTTGGGTCATCAGTGTCCGAGCTCGATACCGAAAGTATGCAATAGAAACAAAATTGCATAATATTTAAAAATTGTTGTGTCTGTGTCAGGCCGGTCTCGGCATGTTTCAGTCAGAGCCTGTGTCGGGCTCGGGTGAGTCCGTCTCATCTCTAGATTTTACCCGCTTCGAGCCGCGTCCATGATTACCGCCTGTATATTACGCGTTGTACGCAGAAATATTATTATTTTCTGCTATTCACAATTTAGCCACGGTCCGTACAAAACTTGCCGGCGGTCCGCCATTTGGTGACCACTGGTCTAGCCTATCTGTTACGTCTGTATTACTTCTTTCTTTTGTATACTAATTTATATTAATACCATTAAACCATTTCTCAAACCGACTACAGTGCCACTTTCATTTGGGTGCAGTGACGGATCTAAGGGGGGGTTAGCCGGGGCAGCTGCCCCGGGTGCAAGACTTGGAAGGGCGCAAAAATGAGGAATCATAAAAGATTAAGAATAAAGGAAAATCAAAAATTCACATGAAAATATATTCAATTTTATTCTGTTCAACGGCGGTTTACTTTCGGTGCATAAGGATCAGAAATAAAAAATAAATTAATTTGTATTACATTATATAAAGTATCCCATTTCCACTAGTATTTTTAAGAAATTTTTATTTATTAAAAATTCAAAGATTTTGCTTTATCTCTTTTCCGATACCGTTTTATGTTGTTTTACAGCGTGTGAAGTATTTTATTTCGGTTATATCTAAAAGACTTTCGGGTGATTATTACAGATACAAGACTAAAAAAAGAGAAGAGGAGGCTTCACAGCTATCATCTAGTATGTCCTCATGGCTTAAGATGAACGATATTCATGAAAGTAAGCTAGAGGTTTACACGGTGTCGGGTCGATTTTTATTTAGGAAGCTCGGGCCGGGCCGGGCTCAGGCTTTACTTTATTTTGAAAACTCGGGCCAGGCCGAGCTTGGTTTACACTACTTCCGGGCCAGGCCTGGTCTTTACTTCTTCCGGGCCGGGCTCGGACTTTACTTTACTTTGAAAACTCGGGTCAGGCCGGTCTTGGTTTACACTACTTCCGGGCCAGGCCTGGTCTTCCGGGCCGGGCTCAGGCTTTACTTTATTTTGAAAACTCGGGCCAGGCCGGGATTGGTTTACACTACTTCCGGGCCAGGCCTGGTCTTTACTTCTTCCGGGCCGAACCGGACTTGAGCCTTTCTTAATTCTGCATATTCGGACCCGGTCGAGCTTGGTGTTTACTCTTTCCGGTCTTTACTTTTTTCTGCAGGCTCGGTTTGATTGGGCTAGACTTAGTTTTTCTGGGCCGAACCGAGCCTAAACTTCATTTTTCTTAGAGGTCTGCAAAGGCCGAAATTTCCACTTACGATCTAAGTCGTATGAAGATCATTATTGGCCGGACTTAATCCAGGCAAAAATCAGTAAAATGCGTCCCGAGTCCTTGCAACAATCAAGGGCAGATTCTGCCCTCCATTAAACAGGGAGACATGGCTCCTTTTTTTGGGGTGGTGGGGGGGGGGGGGGTGTCACACATCTTAATAAGCAACTTTTATATTAAAGGCTGTTGCCATATCCAAAATGGCTACTTTTCCGAAATTTTTAGAAAGTCATTTCCATTCGTAAATACAAAAATAGTGTATTAATATTTGTGAAAATATAAAATTTACACATTTTATTCAGATACGAAGAAATTGAAGAATTTCCCATTTTCTTATACAGGCAAAGAATCATCCAGAAAATGAGCATTTTAAGCCAATTTTTAAGACTTGGCAGTTACAGAAATGCCGTCATGAGAAAGCAATTGGCTGCCGTGGCCTGAAATTCAGATTAAAACACCTATTTTACGGAGATTTCTCCGAAAGTTTTTTTGCCTTTATCGAAAAATGGAAATTGCTATTCAATCATATTTGTTCTGAATAAGTGCTCATGCAATTGTCTTGCATCTGGGATTAAAATTGACTTCATGGATCTTTCAGAAATTACCTAATTTGGATTTGAGTAGAGCTTCAGACAGTCAAAAAGATTCTCTTTGTTGATCAATGAGAAAATTTAAGAATTTAATATACATTTTTAAAATATTCTTTAGAAATTTTCTTCTTTCAGGGGAGCCATTATGAACCACATGACCTCTTCCGTGGATCAGCCGTTGGCAACAGTCTTTGTAAAAAGTACAGATAATTTTATTCGTAGAATAATGATCATTTGAAGCTATTTTCAACACTTTATGTCCCAAAATATGAATTCATGAAAATTTCATCTTCTAAAGTATTTTTCGTGATTTTTTGAAACCACGTTAGAGGATTTACATAATCATTTAAAAATTTTAGAAGGATTTTGCCAATAAAATTAATAAAACATACTTTTAACTTTTATACCGGGCCGGACTCGAGACGAACTTTTAGATTTTATACCGGGCCAGGTCGGGCCAATCACTTGTTTTACACGGGCCGGGCCAGACTCGGGCCGAACTTTTAGCTTTTATACCGGGCCGGGCCAATCACTTGTTTTACACGGGCCGGGCCAGGCTCGGGCCGAACTTTTAGCTTTTATACCGGGTCGGGCCAATCACTTTTTTTGCATGGGCCGGACCAATAATTTTTTTTGTACGGATCGGGCCGGGTTGGGCGTGTAAATTCCGGCCCGTGCAGATCTCTGAGGAAAGCAACCAAGTTACTTGTTTTTTATTTTATTATTATACGTGCTACTCCATATAATAATTTATATGTATTATTTCTGTTCTAAAAATCTCCTTTTCTATGCAATAACTGAGTTGATATGTAAAAAAGAATTATAAATCGATTTTTTATTAATTTCTTCTAAATTTAGATATTCTTGTAATTAACAGACATTTTTGTCTAAAAAATGAAAACTAAACTTATACTCCGTTGAGAATTCAACGTGTTCTGGCCCTTTAAAGGCATTTTATTTATGTAGTTAAAAATGTTTTCTATCCATGGGAATCAGTTTTATGTTTTTATTTATGTATATCAATTGTTAATAAGCCTTTTAAATTTTGATTTCCAAAATATCGCATTTATACTTTTTAAAAAATTAATTAAATCTTTCATTAGAAATCTAATAAAATATGTTAACTTAAGTTGTGCTTCACAGTCACCCCATTTGTACTAATTTTGAAGCAAAAAAAGTACATTAATTAAATTTAAACGGCATAGGTTAATATAACAATAAAATTAAATGTTACTTTTAATCGAGATCGTCATGATTGTTTACATTTCTTGCTATGCTTATATTTTCGCTTCAGATCTCCTGTTTCTTTTTACGTACGAATAAAGTTTATAACAGTTCTACTATAATTTTTAAAAAGTTATAGTTATTTGAAAAAATTTTTGCAACTCAAAAAAATTGGTTGCTTCTTTATTTCTAATGTAGTTCAATAACAAATATTTTGAAACTTATTAATGGAGCATTTACTCAGCAATGAAGTATAACTGACAAAAAACTGAATATTACTACCCTTTTAAGATCTAATTTTTTGCAGTTAGACTCATGGTCATCACTCTAATTTTAATTCGTTATATAACCGTGAAAGTTGTAACAGAATATTTGGTGCGTGTTTTCAGATTTCTATATATTAAATATTTATTTTTAAACTTTTGTAGTATTAGACAAATTTTAGAATTGTTTATACAGTAATAAATGAGAAAGACCAAAGTATCCGTTTTAGCATTTAAAGATTATTATTAGAACTGCGAGAAATTTTACTAAAGTTTTATAAAAATATTTTATATCAGAATTTTTATTTAAAACCATTTAACTTGCATATTGAATTAATTTTTGTAAAGCATACATGGTTGCGGCTTATTAAACTTTAGCTCTTGGGTAGGCCTTCTCATCTGGCTGAACCTGGGAAACATACATTTAAGTTATACTTATTTTATAAAGAGTTTCCTGATACGAATCGACGTGTATTTATTTGGTAATGATTTTCATCAATGACCCATTACCGCAATTCTGTTTTAAGACTTTAAAACAAGCCTGCACATGTTGACTTGGAGACCTTTTATCAGCGCCCAAGGGTGGGGCGATCGCCACATCGCCGCTCCTTTGAATCCACCATTGTTATACATAGATAAAGTTACTGTTTCTAACTGATATATTTATATTTATAGTACATTGTTTGTATAAATAAGAATATTGTGTATAATTTTCAAAAATTTTGTAACATATAAAATGAAAAAAGAAACTCCCGTATACAGAATTTGATAAATCCAAGTGACTTGAATTCAAATAGCTCACTTTACATTGTTCATTAAAGGAATTAAAAGAAAAATGAAGGGGTAAAAAAGTATTTTTAATTAAAAGCGATGAATGAGTTGAAATGTTTAAAAGCCTTGGGAGTAGGGGGGGGGGGGCGCAAATCTACAAGCTTGCCCCGACTAAATTTTAGTCTAGATCCGTCTCTGTTTGGGTGACCCATATTCAAGAGTTAGATCTTTTGATTCAGTTATTGTAGTATCTAATACGAGCTCTGAAATTTACAATTGTGTATATAATAAATTCAATGCTGAAAAATTTTTTTAAAAACGAAAAATATCTTGATAATTATGAATGGTGTAGATACTTTCATTATAATATGTATACACTTTTCTAATTTGTAAGAGTAACCAATAACTAATGTGTTCGTGCAAAGGTTTTTATATGCATGATGCTGAAAAAATACCTTTTTTTTTAAATTTCTAAATGGTGTCTATATCTTCTGATGTGTATATATATTTTATTTCAAAGTATCCAGTCCTAAGTGAAGAAGGTTTTATGCATAGTATTTATACATATACTGCTGAAATTCATGTATTTTAATACGCATATATTTAAAAGAATAGATACTAGAGCGCAGATGCTCTGCGCGGGATCGGCAAGTTTTAAAATAAATTCTAATTCTAATCACTTACAATAAAACACATAATAAAAATAAAGCACTTACTTGATAATAGATAACATCCGATTAATATTTTTTGCACAATTTTATCCCTTGAGGGAAACACGAGCTCCCTATTATTTAATTATGTGCTCGGGTGCGACAACCCTAAAAAAAAAACATTGCATGAAGCCGATATTTTTCTTCTCTATATTTTCGACGTAGAGCGCTTTTTTTTAAAAGCACCATTTACTATCGATCACAGAAAATTAAATCATCATATGCTCGTATATTCATCGATAAAGACACAGCGCTTCACCACTTGAAAAATACTTTTTTCGCTTTGCACAAAAAAAAAAAAAAAAAAAAAAAAAAACTTAATTAGAATCGTAGAGTATTTTCATATTTCACTATCTGGAGAATACGAGATTTCTTTTTTCGCATCGTAAATATGCACTACTTTTTTTGTACTCATGAGTTCAGCATCGATGAGAAACCACAGAAGGGTTCAGAGAATTCTCTGAACTCTGTGATAAAAAACAGGATTATTTATCGAGGCACCCTTGAGATGAGACCTCTTCTTCGGGTTTTTTCCCCTTTAACGCAGAGCAGATCTGGGACGGCAAGCGCGATACTATTCTCTTTTTTTATTCCTTCACCGGGAGTAGAAACTAATCGAATTTTCACCGCGGCAGATCCTCGAAGTTATTTAAGTCCAATAGAAAAAGTCCAATCCCAATAATGACGTTCAATCCCAGGGACAATTTAATATACTCAATCCGAGAGCAATTCAATATAATTTAATATCGACAATCCAGGAACAGTTCAACCTATTCGCAATCACAATCCGGGGGGCGGTTTCAAACACTGATATTCCAGACATGAGTTCATATCGAGGATGAGAGCGATTCATTAATTATCCAGGTCCAGCGTTTATCTAGGTTTCCGACGTTCGTTATATTTCAATCTAGGGTCCTGTTCACTATCAATCCCGGGCCGAACCCCCAATTTGTGGAGTTTTTTATGCTCAAAATACGAATCTACCCTATTAAAATCCCTGCGCGTATCTATCCTCAAAAATTCGGAAACCACAGGGCGCAGGGCTACGAAATTTAGCACACGGGTTGCTGGTAGGGCGCCCATAAACGATTGGGGCAAAAAATTCGAAAATGTTAAATAGATTCTTTTTTATTTTATGTTTTTGACGAATTTTTGCCTTTTTATAATGTTTAACTCCTAATCGCGCTAGTTCTAACCAGTTCTAAATGTTCACTGCAACGTGAGATATACATATTACGTACGACATGCTGAAATACTAAGAAGGTGTAGCGGGTATTACGATAATTCTTTTACCTCGCATGCAAATAATGAGAGATTATTTAATTGAGATTAATTATTACCTTTTTTAAAAAATAAAGAAAAACATTTTATCACAAACCTCAACAAAACTTTTTATTCTATTTATTCCCTGATTACAAAGATATCGTTTTATCGTCTGCTGCCATAGCAACATGATAAATTAAATTTCTTTAAAAAAAAATGCACAGTAGTAGAAAAACAAATTTCTACATATTACATAGATACATTTGGTTGTACTGATTTTTATTTTTAATTTTGGTTTTAGAATTAAATTCATGCATTCCCGTGTGTAGAAAGGGTTAAACAGCTAGTGAATCAAGATAAAGGATGTGAGGTAATGTCACGGTTGTCTATGTGTACAAATAAAAAACTCTCTTTCTTAGATCGAACTAATAAAACTTTTAATTCTTGATTAGGTACTGAAGTATAAAAAATATATACAGAACATTTAGGTACATAAAAAATAAATGAACAACATGAAATAGCACAAATAAAAATATATGCGCCCCCTCTTTTCTCCTCTGTACTTAAACTCGCCCAACTCGCCCGGTATGGCAGAGCGCTCCTATTGGTCTCTGCGTCACATGTGTTTCCTCATTTCGCTGTTGTATTTGAAAAGGTCGCCGCCATTCAATCTTGGCTCGTGCGAAAGACGCAAGCATATTTTACATGGCTTAAACTTTTAAATCGGTTTTAATCTTTTGAATTGGCACTGATGATGGAGCTTTAGGAGCTCCGAAACAGCTGTTTGCCATTTTATATATTTTTATTTGTGCTATTTCACGTTGTTCATTTATTTTTAATATAACAGCACAAAGTTTAATCTATCTTTTTAGACATTTAGGGTACAGTTTTAAAAGGTATTTTTAGCTAGCCGTCTGCTAACTAAGGCATCTGACACATTTCGCAATCCATCTGACCGCTCGTGCCATGTAGTCAGTAGTCTGCGTAATAAACGCTTGAATAAATTTGCGAACATTATGATTAATTAACCTGTCGCTGGCTCGGTTTTCACTCCGAGAACCTCAGATTAAGAATTTGAATCGCTATGCCGTTTATAGTTTAGCGACAAGATGAACTTTCGTTCCCACATGTATTGTTATTCTGATAGAAAGCAATCGAACAGTATCTACTCTTTTCCTGTAAAAGGAAAAACACCGGTGGTAACCACACATAACGGTGTAAAATTTTTAATTTAAGTTGATTTTCATACATATAAATAGTAATTTCTTCAAATTTTATGCATTTTTTCATAAAACGCACTTCGTTAATGTGTCCATCAGATTTGTTTGTTAAGCGAGAAAAAAAAAAGAACCCTCTTAAGTGTGAGGTATATTTTTATTTGATACCAAATTTCTCTTTTGTTGTTAAGATTGAATGTAAATTTTCAGAAAATTAATTGTTTGTTGGGGATTAACAGTTATTTCTCTGTAAGAAGTTTTAAAAAGAGCTATTACTTTTGAAACGATTTTTAAATATTATGGGAATTTTTTCTGTTGCATACTGTTGGAGAGATTTGTAATTATAGGGGAAATATAAGGGAAAATATTTTTTCCTTACTCTGTTGTAAAATAAGTACAATCGTATTCACATTTTGGGCCACGCTGAAGAAATTATTTTAATCAATGTCTTTAATGTAATTTGTTGACTCTGTGACTTTAATGACATTGTAATTTCGTTTCCAGTTGATTTGAACCAAATTCAATTAAATTAAGTACGTGTTACCAAATTACCTTACATTTATCTATAAAATCAAAATATGCATTATAAATTACTGCTGATAGTTTTTTTCTTGTTTTTGAGTCTAAAATATCGTTTGAAGTAAAAATTTGTACCACGATTCATGAAAGACAAATCAATGTATCTTCTGATCAGTTCTATTGAATCAATACGAGACTACTTTTAACTTATATATGCGGATGGATAAAAATTGTACCGTGAATGTGATTTAAGAAAGGTCTTAAATAAATAACTTCTTTCATTCGTTTCATTTTTCGAAAATATTTTTGCTTCGTTATTTTACTTATTTCATCTATATGCTTGGTATGTTTTTGAGGTAAAATTTTCAAAAAATTAGAATCCATCGAAATTTTTACTTTATACTTAACGGTTTAAAAAAATGAAACGTTTGTTTGGAAATCGAAAACCTCCATTCTAAGGAAATGACAGGAGGAATAATCTATAGCAAATCAAATCATCCCTACAGAACCCTGGGAAGTCGAACTGTTACCTACTAACTTATATTTATATCTTTCTACAGTCATAATTTCACCAGAAACCGTAGAGATACACGTTCCCTTGAATATTAGGGATATTTATCATAAAAATGACATATACATTAAGCTAAATCAATTTTGATTAATCAGTCAATCGTTTTTCATTTAAAATTAAGAAAAAGTAATATTTAAAATGCTATTTATTTTGGATTCAGTACAGCACTATTTCTTTCCGCGGACTAACGTTCCTTGAATGACATTCACCGCCTGGCGATACACGCAAGGTCATGAACCGTAAAATGAACGTAGCTCCACCTAATGCGCATGCGTCTAGACAGAAGGTCATATGACATCTTCGGGCAACCTCTGGCATCTTGGCAGCATAGCTTGGCTTAGCATTGGCATAATCTCTTTTTCTACAATACCTTTGAACGCATTATCTTGGTGATTTCCCATTTCCGTAGGTAGTGCTGTTTTGTTAGCGTTGCGTGTCATCTTGCTCCTCTGTTTCTGCTTAGAAAATGTAGCTGTTCGAATAAAGTAAGTTTTATAGTATTTATTACTTATGATGGTAGTATATGATTTGACTTTTTATAAAGTATACTGTTGGAAAAATGCATTTCCCAAACTCATACATCGATCGAAATGACCGCTGCAAGAAAAAAAAATGGCTAATCGCGGTTGATTATGGTATATACATTTAATGAGTAACTCGTTGTCATTTCTTCCTTTATTGTATTTATACTAGTAAGATTGCTGTTTCTTTTCATCAAAAGGAGAGTTATTCTAGTCGGAAACAAGCGACTAGGGATACTAGGGCGACTCAGTATAGGGATTCCTTTATTAAACAGCGTATGCGTCAACTGATTCATGGGTTGCTTCCTGCCGTTGACATGGCGATGAAATGCCAAGCACGGAGAAGCACTTTAAGAAAGTGTATAGCAGACACGTGCTAACATGGGGATCTAGCTCAGTTTAAGGCAGTGTTAAATTCAGACATGTTTCTCCGGGGGGGGAGGTCACTTTTTGACCATTAATGGTATAAAATCTCAAATATTTCGGGGGGGGGGGGGACATCTCAATGTTCCGATGGGAATGGCCCACCCCGGATCACCCCCTGAATTCAACACTGTGTTAAGGCCCTGGCAAGGGCAGATCTAGATAATCTTCAAGAGGAGTGCGATATTAGAAGTTTTTAGGTTCCAATCTAACTCGCAGTTCTGGTCGGTGCTACATTTTTTCATTGCGGCTCGGGCAAACTTCTGCTTTTTTTACGGGGCGGGTTCGGGTCGTGTTGACTTCGTGTTTATTTTAAAGGTGTGTAAGAGAAGAGGGGAGATGATATAAATGAATGAACGGTATAGAAAAAAATGTGTGTGTTAAAGATAAATAGAATTTTGCTGGATGAATTAGAATGATTAGAATTAATTTTAGAACTTTTTGTAATGAATAAAACATTTAACGATACTTAGAAAAAATTGTGCTTTTTTTATGAAATAGTTTAGCACACTTTTCTAAAATATAATTTTAATGCAACTTATTGTTTATATAATGTTTCAGATAATTTTCAAAATTTCCACACGCTATGTTTTGATTGCGCGAATATTTTTAAATAGGAATTTTAGTATTAAATAAAATATTTAAAAGAAAAACTGTTGGTAATATATCAGAAAAATAATCTCCATAAATTGATTTCAGTGACAGATTTACTTTCATTTAAAAACTCATCACGATAAAAAGTGTTTAACCCAATTTCAAAGAGAGAGTGAAATCTATGATGCAACATGAAGTGTTTTTTACAAACTCATGAATGTGAACAAGGAAGTAGGAAATAAAAATACGTATGAATGACGTACGCTTAACTTTACGTCATTTCTGACGAATCACTGAACTGGAAAATGACATCACATAAAAAGGACTAAAAACTCCTTCTTTCTACTATATAGAACTTTAATAGATTCTTTTTCTCGCGCGTTGGAAACGAACATGTAATTTCGTTCTCCCTTAAACTCAATTAAAATTAATATAATGTTTAAAATTAAAGATATGTAAAAGTAAATGTAACTAAAGGATAATTAAATAATTTAAACTAAATAATGATTAGTGTATTATTATTAATTATATTTCTCTATTCCACAAGTGAATAATACTTCAGTGTGTACAGCATACCAATGAATACCAAATTTTGGATACGTGAAATTTATTAAACAACCAATATAAGTGCAGTGTGCAACACAAATGCCACATGGATAATCCGGGATAACATGGATAATTTTATACAAGAAATTTGACGAGTTAATCTACCAATCACATTATATGTTATATATCGCAGAACCAATCAGATCAATTTTATACATGCGCACCCTCTATACAGGGCTGTCCAACCTGGTGCCCGCTATTCACCAAAAAAATCTTACAGAAATACTTGCTTTATTTAATCGGAGGTATTCGGAGATTAAATAAGGTAAATTTTTCTGTAAGAATTTTCTGGTGAATAGCGGGCGCCAGGTATGACAGCCCTTCTCTATAATGTTATAAATTTAGTGTTCACGAGAGAATGTCATTATTCTGCGTACAGCTATCATTGAGTAAAATTGGTGAGTAGTGGGAAAAGGAGAGTTCTGGGTCAGCCGGTGGCTCTGTGCCACCGGCCGGAGGCACCGTCCCTCCGGCTGCACCGATCCTCCGCGGAAAAAAAATAATTTTCTACTGTAACACGAGGGGTGAAAATAAGAACTCTAAGAAGAGGTTATATGGACAAGTTATCATACTATAAGATGAATATTGATTTTATATACTAATTTTGAATGACAAACACCTTAATGAGTATCACTAATTAAGCGAAACAATGGAAAAATATCAATTTTAACGAAAAAAGCTGATTTCTTAAGAATTTTTCAACTATAAGTCGAGGATATCAACTTATAAGAAGAAATTTAAACTCACGTTTCAGTTTTTGAAAAAATTATTACATTAATGAGTACTGATAACTAGACAAAATATCCATTTTTGACGAAAGAAGCTGATTTCTTACAAATTTTTCAACTATAAAACGAGGATATCAAATCATATACCGAAGATTAAACATATACAGACCCTGACTATCACACGGGCACTCGGGGCCCATGCCCTGGGCACAAAATTTGTGAGGGGCATGAAAATTTTCATTATTTCATCTAAATTACCACTGAAAAGAAACATAATTGTGTAAACGTTTTTATTTCTTTTAGGACTTTTGTTTGCACTCAGTATCAGTATGGTTTTATCATTTAATGTCAATAACATCATTAATAAGTAGACGTCTTATTATTTTCTACTAATTGAGGTACTATATTTATCAAGTTATTCAATTTTATCATATTGCACATTTATTAGAAAAGTGACACAACTGAAAAAACGTGATATTTGAGATGTTAATACGATAAAATGACAAAAATATATCTCAATCTATGGTTAAAAGCAATTTCAATAAATAGTAGAAAAAATATTCTATTTTTATTCCTGAAACCGTTTTTTTTCCGGAAAACGTAATTTTTCGAGTTGACACTTTTTAAACAAGCATGCAATATGTAAAAAAAAAAAAAAAAAAAAAAAAAAACTAGCATTAGTAAATCAACCATTCTAAGGGGGCACGAAAAATTGAAACTGTCCTGGGCACAAAAACTTGCTAGTCGGGCCCTGAACATATATATTAATTTTGAATAATAGACATCTTAATGAGTATTACTAATTACGCGAAACAAAGGAAAAATATCAATTTTAACGAAAAAGCTGATTTCTTAACAATTTTTCAATTATAAGACGAGGATATCAACTTATAAGAAGAAATTTAAACTTACATTTTAGTTTTTGAACAATCATCACATTAATGAGTAATGATAATTAGACAAAACAATGGAAAATTATCAAATTTTAACGAAAAAGCAGATTTTTTTATGAATTTTTCAACTATAAGATGGATTTTAAACTTAACTTATATTATAGTTTCTGAAGAATGGACACCTTAATGAGTATAATAATTAAGCAAAAGAAAATAACAATTTTAACGAAAAAAGCTGATTTCTTATATTATCATCAGTTAAAGTGATCGTGTGACAAAACTGCTCATGCGTACTTAAAAAAAGTAATCAGTATAATAAGCTTTATCATGGAATCTTGCTTAAATATGGTCTTATATTAAAATGGTTAGTATGGTCTTAATTCTGAAATATTAATTATATATATGAAGTAGTAGATATATACGACTTCAAATGTTAGAGGAAAAGTTACTATACACGGAAGATGTTAATTTGAAATTTGCTAAATACTGTATAAAATTTGGTTTATGCGAGCTTAATAATAGCGTTGGTACAATTGTAGTTAAAATTTTCCTTATAGTGAAGTCTAGATTGTTATATTCTGAGAAGTGATAGTGGCAATGGTAGCAGTTAAACTTCTATTTTTTTTTTTTTTTTGTAATTTTTTTTTAATTTTGTAAAATAAATGGATACTTTTTGTAATTTTTTTTACATTTTTGTAAAAATTCTTTTATTTTGTAATTTTTTTTTTTTTATTTTGTAATAACTTTTATTTTTATTTTGTAACAACTTTTTTTTTTTGTAAAAACTTTTTTTTTGTAAAAACTTTATTATTATTATTATTATTATTTTTTTTTTTTTTTGTAAAAACATTTTTTTCTAACTTTGTAAAAACATTTAATTTTTTTTAATTTTTAAATTTTTGATTAATAGATTTTGTGTTTGATATTTTTAGATACTTACAATTTATTATTTTCATTTAACGTATATTTAATTTCTACCATGTTTGTATGGTAAAAATTATGTGGGATAAATAGTTGATAAGTGATAGAACATCAGTTTTAACTTGAGATTTGAAATTTTTTAATAGGAAACACAGTTCAAATATTATTTTACCGGCGTTTATGTTCAAATATATTTCCGTTTCTGTGCTATAAAATAGCTTGAAATCATTGAAATGTTGTAAAAAATCACTCAGTGCGAGCTAAAACTGGATATTTACTCGATAAATCCATATATTGATATGTATATTTCTGAAAGAAATGGGTGAAATGCTATTACATCATCTAAGTTATACTAAAATAGGTATATGAGCAGTATCTAAGTTCATGTTAAAATGTTGTCTAATATTTGGTAATATGTGTTCTGTTCATAAACTAGACTATTTGAAATAAAATATGTTTAGATAAAATTAAAGTTTATATTATAGTGTATATTCTGTTAGAACTGGAAAATTTAAAATGTAGTATTCGTATTCATGTAGATAACAATGTGATGTGCTAAACTCGATAT
This sequence comes from Maratus michaelseni, assembly GCA_963931845.1. Lineage (NCBI taxonomy): Eukaryota > Metazoa > Arthropoda > Arachnida > Araneae > Salticidae > Maratus > Maratus michaelseni. The sequence goes on from OZ007587.1 coordinate 463,108,301, forward strand.
GCATATAAGCAGGGTAATCGTTCTACAAGTTGACATGGTTTTAAGTAAAACTTCAAGAAAAGTATAACTAAAAGTGAATATCAATACTTATAACATAAATTTTAACTTGAGTTTCAAATCTTTGAATGGAAAATACAATTCAAATATTATTTACCCGCATCTGAATTCAATAAATTTTTCGTTTCTGTGATATGAAAATAGTTTGAAATCACTGAAATGGTGTAAAAAATCGCAAAGTGCAAGTTGAAAATTGGATATTTATTTAGTAAATCCATATTTTTATATGTATATTTCTGAAAGAAATGGGTGAAATATCATTACATCATCTAAGATATGATAAAATAGGTATGTGAGTAGTATGTAAGTCCATGTTAAAATTGTTTAATTTAGGTTAACTGATAGGCACTAATAACATTCTGGATTAAATATAATTATAATAAAAACTGGATTAACATGTACATTACAAAATATATTACTACACTTGTGCAAAGCACACCGCGTCAAAACCGTAAACACAACCGAACTACAGTTAACGGTTACAGTCATAGATACAGTCAGTACACAGTTCAGGCAGTACACAGTTCAGGTCAAAGTTAGGGCATGGTTGTAATATTATTTTTAACATTCCCCCTCAAACATGACTCGAACACCTGAGTCCAAGTTCTGACCGTAATTTCTGGAATTGGATACGAGGTAGGGGTTTTGTAAGAATGTCAGCAATCTGACTGTCACTACACTGTAAAAAATGATTGTCAAATTCACTGCATTTATTCCAGTAAATCGCAACGTAATATTTCCGTATGTAAAAATACCGCAAATATAACAGTAGATTTAACCAGCGTTTTCGCTTTCAAAATCCTTTCATGCGAACAACCAATCAGATCACATAATTCATTTTCTAATCGGCGCCTGCGCGCAAAGACATTTTACTAGCATGATCTGCGCAAGGAACTTCTATTCAAAAGTACGTGCTCTTTCCCGCGCGACGGCGAAAGCGAGCAAAATGGTGTGTTTCTTGACTTACGCTTAGGAGCCTGCATTGTTTATATATCAGTGTTTAATTACAAATGGTATTTTATATTTGTATTAGATAAACGTAAGCTTGTAATTCTAGTCCAATTATCTAATATATATATATATATATATATATATATATATATATATATATATATTATCTAAATTCTTCTTGCCCTTCAGAATTGAAGTGTTTCTTTTTTTAGTACTACAAATATACTCTCTCTATATATAATGTATTTACACATAGTATTATAATGAATATTTGATGTCTCAGTTTTGCCACATTAAAAAAATTCCTATTAATAAATTCTGAATTCTTATATATATCATATACAAAGCAGTAAAGAAATGTTTTATATGGGATTGAATTTCTATACATAAAATAATGAATTCCAATGTTTTTCAAACAAGCGATGAACTTTATGACTATTCTAATAGTCATCTAAAAATGAAAGTTGATTAAAATCAATGATTTAAAAAAAAATATGGCTTTTAAAATTACAGCAGCTATTGTGATAATTTGTACGGAAATAGGACTGTTAAAATTACAGAACATTTTGTGGTAATTTGTACGGAAAAATGGCTGTGAAATTTACTACATTTATAACCGTTGAAATGACGGAAAATATGCGATAAAATGTACATCGATTTTTACTGCTATTTTTACGTAAAAACTGCTGGCAACATTGCTGCCTGCAGTTTTTGCTGTAAATTTGACGGATTTTTTTTTACAGTGTACTAACATGCTTTATATCTAATAACCCCTCTAGATATTTTTCTCTTACAAAATGAAACCTGACTTCAATATGTTTAGATCTCTTGTGAAATTCAGGGTTTTTAGCAAGTTTTATGGGGCTTGCATTATCAACAAACAGAGTTGGTTCACTTTGTGATGTTAAGAGCTCATTTAACAGTCTTTGGAGCCAAATTATCTCTTTTGAACCTTCACTGACAGCCACATATTCTGCCTCTGTGGTTGACAGAACTACACTTTTTTGCTTTTTACTCATCCAAGAGATAGCACCGCATCTCCATTGAACTTGCTAACTATGCCATTTCTTGAATGACGAGTTTTAGTATCACCAGCAAAGTCAGCATCACTGAACACTTCAAGCTGTTTGTTTTCATATTTACTTGGATATAACAGTCCATATCCTAAAATCCCTTTGAGGTACTTGAAGATTCTTTTTACAGCATTCCAGTCTGATAGCTTGGGATTTTCTAATCTTTCAGATACCACACTAACGGCATAAGCAATATCTGGACGTGATCCTGTAGCTAAATACATTAGACTCCCAACAGCTTCACGATAAGGCACATCTTCATTAACTGGATTGTCATTCTCATTTGCTTCACCTTTTTCACATGGAATGAAAACAGCATTTGAATCTGCCATTCTAAACCGATCAAGAATCTTTCTTGTATAAGCACTCTGTTCCAGAAAAACAGAGCCATCTTGCAACCGTTTGATATTCATTCCAAGGAAACAGTCTAATGAACCAGTTGTCACTTGAAATTCTTCTTTCAGCTTGGTCACAAATAATGCAATTTCACTTTCATCAGTGCCAGCAACAAGCCCATCATCGACATAAATGACGATAAATAATTTCTTTTCATTATTTGATCTAATGAATAAACAAGGATCCGAGTTGCTACATTTCATATTTTGTTTCTCTATGAAATAAACAAATCTTCTGTTCCAGCAACGTGGAGCCTGCTTCAATCCATAAAGACTTCTGTTTAGTCTGCAGACTCTACCAGATTTGTCATCAAAGCCTTCTGGCTGCTTCGTGAAAACTTCTTCCTTTAGTTCACCGTACAAGAATGCAGTTTTCACATCAAACTGCAGAAGCTGTAGATGTTCACATGCAGCAATACTTAATAGCATTCTAACTGTATCATATCTTGCAACGGGACTAAAGGTTCCATCATAGTCGATGCCTGGCTTTTGCGAAAAACCTTTCGCCACAAGTCTTGCCTTGAAACGATCAACTGATCCATCACTTTTGGTTTTAATTCGGAGAACCCACCTGTTAGCAATAACTTTCTTATCTTTCGGCAAATCAACAAGATCCCAAGTGTGATTTTCCTTCAGTGAGGTCATTTCATCATCCATTGCTTGCTTCCATCTTTCGGCATCACTTGATTTCATTGCTGAGGCATAGGAATTAGGGACATCATGATCTGCCAATAAAACATAGTCCTGTAAATGAGAAGGTGTTTTGACCACTCTTCCACTACGACTTTGCAATGTTATGTCACTTGCACAATCTTCTTTATTAGATTTCGAACTTTCAGCTTGTTCAATTAAACTTTCTTCACTTGAAGGGTCAACATTCTCATTTGAACTGTGTATACAATCAAAATTTTTATTCTGATCTGATGGAATTTCAGATGGCTTCTTGGAAATGCAGACTTTCTCTTCTTTGAATATGACATCACGGCTCAGAACAACTTTGCCATCAGCTAGAAGCCAAATTCGATAACCATCTTTCTCACCACAGTATCCTACAAAGTTTCCCTTCTCACTTTTCTTGTCCCACTTTCTTCTTTTTTGCTTAGGTACATGCCCAAAACATTCTGTGCCAAAAACATGGAAATGATCAATTTTAGGAGCTTCTTTCTTGAACCATATTTCATAAGGTGTTTTTCCTTCTAATGTTGTCGGTCCTGTTCTATTTAATGTATACACAACAGTATTGACTGCTTCAGCCCACAGTCTGATAGGGAGATTCTTTGCATGTATCAAGGATCTTGCACTTTCAACCAGAATGCGATTTTCTCTCTCCGCAGAACCATTCTGTTCTGGAGTATATGGCATGGCAATATTTGGAGTTATTCTCTTTGATGCAAGGATAGAATGAACTTCAGAATTATTAAATTCCTTACCACCATCACACCTGAACTCCTTGATTCTTTTATCAGCAGTTTCGGCTTCATTTATGAAGGTTTTTAAACACTTCGCAACTTCAGATTTATGTTCAATAAAGAAAACTCTTCGATATCTTGACAAATCTTCCTTAAAGGAGACAAAATATCTCGACCCTCCAATGGATCTCTGCTGCATGGGACCGCAAACATCTGCATGAATCATCTCGCCAGCACACATTAGCCTATTCTTCCTGGTACCAAAACTCTTTCGTTGTTGCTTGCCGAGCACACATCCTTCACAAAACTCTTCAGTACCTTCAACACGAATACCTTTTTTCTCTAAAATGTGTTTCACATGGCGCTTATTTTGATGACATAATCTTTCATGCCACAGCTGTAATGTGTCTTGTGAAGCAATGTAAACATCAGCAGCTTCATCAGGGAATCTCACTCTCATTTCAAGTGCATACAGGCCTCGAGATGTTCTTTTGCCTGTCATTCGCACATCACCATTCTTCAGGAAAGCACATCCATTTGCATCAACTCTGAATTTAAAACCTTTGTCAACAGTTTTACTTATAGAAAATAAATTTCTGCTTACTTCTGGGACATACCACACATCTGTTAGGTGATTTCTTTCCCACCTTTTGTTGACCAGCATTTCAACATTGATAATACCTTCCCCCATATGCTAGAATGACTTCATTATTTCCTATTCTTACTTCTTTGGGGAGTGAAAAAGGCTTGTATGATAAGAAATAATTTTCATTGCTCGTCATGTGTGCTGAAGCACCAGAGTCAGCTAACCATAGGTCTTTTTCTGGATCACCAGCAATGCACACAAAGGCATCTCCATCAAGTTGCTTATTTCCACTATTTTTCTTGTAGCAATATTTGGCAACATGTCCAGGCTTGTGACAGGAAAAACACTTTTTCTCCGTTTTAAATTTGCCTTTTTTCTTTATTGACGATTTTGCAACAAGAGCTGCACTCTCACTCTGCTTCGAAGGCAATCTCATTTCAATAAGCCGAAGGCGCTCAGTCAATTTGTTAATTGTCCTTTCCTGCACTGGAACAGACTCCCACACACTTTTAAATTCAAAATATTCTGCAGGTAAAGTTGACATAATTCGACTCATAAGTAGCAAGTCAGGTAGCTCTGTTTTCACCAGCCTTTTGAGCTCATCATTTAACTCACGGAAGTTCCGTTGCAAACGTGCTATGTGTGTTACGACATCTTCTGAAAAATCTTTTTCTGAGCTAAAAAATTGCTCCATTAAGCGATCGACACGCTGGCCCGAACTCTGCTCGTACACAGAAAGTAACTTTTCCCAAACAGATTTCGCTGTATCGCAAGTTGCTGTTAGCTCAATGTTTGCATCATCCATGCTATTAACAACAATTAATTGAGCCAATGCATCGCTTTTAAGGAAAGCCTTACGCTTTGTTTCATAAGCTTTTCTTGCATCCTCAGCAGCGGAATCTCCAGGATCAATTGGCATTCATGCTCAAAAGTCATCGATAAAAGGTCGATAAAAGATCATCGATAAAAAATAATTTTAGATACCGCGTTTTTATTTCTTTTACTTTTTTTTCAGGCTGGGGTTTGTGGGAGACAAGTCTGCCTTGGGTTTAAATAACAGCTCAAATTTTCACATGTAGACCATATGTCCGGTTTCTTTATTTGAGAAAAACACTCAAATTACATCCTGGGAAGAAACAACAGACATAACCAAACCTCTATTCAACACCGGAACTGAGGGAGGACAATTAATTACTACTTGACATTTTTACGATCCTGAACCCTTTCTTTTCCCGCTGGGTGGTCAACTGTCTCCTTCATACAGCCGATACTGGCACATATCCTCTGACACTTATAATATCTTGTAGTGCCTGAGAATCATACAAAAAACTTATTCTTGTTTTTTTTTTGTATTAAACAATATTAATTTAAATATTATACTCACAATGTTGTACAAGAAAAAATCGGGAAATTATTACAAGAGCAAGAGGGAGCAGAAAAGAAAGAACGAAAAAAGATAAAACGATTATGAGAAACAGGCTCGCTGTCGAATAATCCGAGAGTCAAATCTTTTTTCTAAGACGCAAATGAAAGGTTAATAGAAGTAAGTCTCTCTGACTAAAGATTATATATGTAATTAATCTTATTAAAAATTTAACTTCAGCACATCGTTGTATTTAGCTATTCTTAATTTAATCTGTATTAAATCAATAATGGTGTAATATTTCAATACATGGCCGAAAACTAGGAATTTTTCAGTCGTAAGCATTTTGACGCCCCCCCTCCTTTTCCAAAATAAATGTATACAGAAGAGTTTTCAATCCATTCCCTAAATTTTTTATTTTAAATATGAAATAATTGCTGGAAGTGTATTTATCTTAAGATTTTTATATTGCTTTCTTTAGAAATAGACCTACTGCAATCGCTTCATTTTCATCTATCTATATATAATCCAAATCTTGTCAGCACGATAGTGTTCGAAAATTGAACCATTTCGAACCTAATTGAACAGTGTATTGACCTTACACGTACCTTGGATCTGGATAAGTTCATTATGACATTTTAATCGGTTATAAATGTAACTGTATCCAAGCTCGCTTTAAAATTTTGTGTGAAATTATATTTTAAAATAAAAAATTCGCGAAAAAATATTGATATTAAATGATAAAAGCTATCAATTTCTTGTTTTTTTACGTAGGGTCGTTTCATAGTTTTAAAATAAAATGCTCTTTTTGTCCGAACTCTTTGAAATCTTTATTGGCGATTAGAGTTGTGGGTTTTCTGGAAAATTTTCTGGGAAATTTTTCGAAAATTTTCCGGAAAATTTTCTAAGCCACTAAATTAATAAAGTATTGTAAATTGAACTCTCGTTCACTAGATGCTACAAGTAAACAAAACTGGAGTATTTTCATCAACTCTGGATGTGATGCGGTTTTCAGTTTTCCCCTTCTAACAAAAAACAATAAGCAAAAAAATTAAGTAATTAGCAAAGCATTAAGTTTTCAATCATGTGTAAAGCTGAAAAGTTAAAATGTAATTATTCTTTAAGGTGGGTTCTCAAATGATCTGCTGAACAACGCGAAACTTTCTGACACAATTTCTTACTCATTTTTAAATGCAAAGGCATAAAATTGGCAGGCCTGACTATTGAAGCGATTTGCAATCGAAATGAGTTTTCCATTTTTTGATAAATAAATTACTTATCGAGTTATAGGCAATTTGTGTCACGTGACAACACATTTTTCTCCTTTCTGGCACTGAATTATCAGGAATTCGGCTCAAAACGCCAACATTGATAGTGTTTTCTGTAGGATCTTCTGTCCTTACCAAAAAATGGAAGACGTGTTTCGATTACAAAGTTTTTTGAATTACAAAACTTGACCATTTCATGCGTTTCTGAACAAAAATGAATTAAAAGATGTTTCTGAAAGTAGCCCCTTTGGATTTGAGAACAGCCTTAATAACTATTATGCATATATGATAATGTCTCAGTAATTAATTAAAAAATACCATATTTTTATCAAAATATCAAATAACAAGAGAAATGAGTGATTCATTTTCTGTGAGTGCTCTTTTATTATGAAAGGGTGAATTGACTTATTATGAGTTGCAAATTCAACAATAAGACAAATCTTAAGTAAAATAGAATCAAACTTAATTTTATTCATGTGGATTACAAAGTTAGAATTATAACCTATAGTTTTTGTTTAAATGGTACAGAAATTGACTAATAAAAGAAAATATGGAAAGTTCAAATATGTTCACTGCAAATATTTATACACTTTTCAGAACACTTTTTAGAACACTTATTTTGTCCCCTTGTTTAGCACACTTTTTGGAACTGTTTTTAGAACACTTCTGAGACTTTCTAGCACACCTTTTGAACACTTTTGGGAACACGTTTGAGAACACTTTTCGGAACACATTTTGTCCCCTTTTTCAGCACACACTTTGTAGCGCACTTTTTGGAACACTTTTGAGAACACTTATTTGTTCAGCACACATTTTGAACACTTTTGGGAACACATTTGAGAACACTTTTCGGAACACATTTGAGAACACTTTTCGGAACACATTTGAGAACACTTTTCGGAACACATTTTGTCCCCTTTTTCAGCACACTTTGTAGCGCACTTTTTGGAACACTTTTGAGAACACTTAATTTGTTCAGCACACAGTTTGAACACTTTTCGGGACACATCTTCCGTATTTTATAGAAATTTTTATGTCGTTAAAATAAAATTTATAGGACCAAAAAAGAAAAAGAAGGTACTTCGCGAGGACAACCTTATAAGGGACAGATACATTTCGGCATCTCATTTTTCATTTCTGAGTGAGTTTATAGAATTTACCCAACCCTACCCGCGATCGGAATCGAACGCATAATGTCCGGTGTACAAACCCGATGACCTAGACCCCGACGCTATGACCGGTCGCGCTTTTCGCTCAAACGCTGTAACTTATTTGAATCGCTTTTTATGATGCAAAAACTTGAGATTTCATCTGTAGATGGATTTTTCCAATGTTTTTAATATTTTCTTTTCATAATTTTCAATAATTTACTGTATTATTTGGTGCCTTATAACAGATAAATTTTAATTTATTATGTATTATATGCATAAAAAATTGTATTAAGAGTAATAATTGCTTCTTTATGCAACAGTACTAACTAGTGTTGAATTCAGACATTTTTCTCCGGGAGGGATTTCTGCTCTGGGGGGGAGGGGGGATTGCACTTTTTGATAATTAAAAGTATAAAATCTCAAATCTTCCGTGGGGAGGATATTTTAATTTTCCGGGGGGATAATGTCCCCTCCGGGCCACCCCCTGAATTCAACAGTGGTACCAACATTTTCTTTTTTCGAACATATACTTTTTTTAAATTATTTGCCTGATTATCTATTTATCAATTCCAATAAAAACATCAATTATCTTAATCAGCCTTGTTTATTACATGCTATTGAAATAATTTTTTTTTAAATCTCTTATTTAAAAAAACTTACGCAAATAAACGATTTTATAATAAATTAAATTATTATATTTCAGCTATGCTGAGAGCTTTTGCGTACGGTTCTGTTAAACATTATATTTTTAACATTACATTTAAAAAAAAAAATTAATGACTTTGGGATAGGTAAGTTTAAATATGGACTAACTGATTTAATTTAAATTAAATTAGTTTAATTTATAAAAATATGAACTAACGAAATAAATTAAAAACGTTGTAAAATTAGAAACTTTATTTTTATAAAAGTAAAGAAAAAACATCAACTAATTTTATAAATTTAAGGAAAAAATTGTAAATTTTGTAAAATTATAATTTATAAAATAATAAATTTTAGCGTAATTCATAAATTTGTAAGCCAAAACAGTTTAGTTTAATACCAATTTGCATAGCTATAATTTGAAGAGATATTATGTTATGAAACCTTTAAATAACACAATACAGTAATCACTTAACATTCGCGAGGGTTAGGTTCACGGAAATCTCCGCGAATGTCAAAATCGCGAATGTTGAGAGTATCCTCCCATGCATAAAAGGGGGTTAGGTTTTACGATTTTTTTTTAATTGGAAAAAATATTTGAAATTTAAGTAGTGTATTTATTAAATATTAAAAATACATACTCTAAATAAGTTTGAACAATTATAAACATAACATAAAAAGATTATTTGCTGGTTGATGGCTGAAAAAATATGTGATTGCTTGGCAGAAGAGATCTTTTGTTTATGGATTTCCATGTAAGGAAAAGTTGTAGCCTCAATTTCTCTTTTAAATTTCAGACTCCTCACTAGCGAGGGATCACATTCTATCGCTTTATCAACAAGTTGTTGTTGTAATTTTAAAATTTTTTGCAGAAAATATTTTACCTGCAATAAAAAATTTTAATTTTAGAAATTTTAGTAAAAAAAAACATAAAAACATAAAAAAAGACGCTTACCTCCAGTTTCAAAATTCCTGCTCTCATAGTCTGTGCCATTGTCTGGTTGTGTAATTTTTTCTTCAAGGATTTCTAGAAGTTCTTCTTCAGTGAGTCCATCATCATGGGATATTATTAGATCTTCTACATCTTCTCTCCTTATGTCGTCGAAACCATCACCTCCGACCTGATGAGCCAGTTCCACAATTTCTTCAATAGGTTTGGAAATTGAAGGCATTTGATTTTCTTTTTGTACCACTTGGGGCCAAATATTTCGCCAACAACAATTAATTGAACTTTCATTAAGTTCCATCCATGCTGCATCAATTTCGGCAATGCAATCTGCTATGTTGAAAATTTTCCAACTCGAAGTGACTGTGGCTTCTGAATTTACTTCAATCGATTCTAAAATTCTTTTGAAAGATCTTCTTGTGTAGTAAGCTTTGAACGCAGCTATGATTCCTTGGTCCAACGGTTGGATTAGTGAAGTTGTATTAGGGGGTAAAAAAACCACTTCGACGTCAGGATGGGCATCTTTTAAACTCAGTGGATGTCCAGGAGCATTGTCAATGAGGAGTAGAACTTTAAATGACAGATTTTTAGATGAAAGGTATTTCTTCACCTCATGAATAAAACAATCATTAAACCAATCCAGAAACAAAACTCTTGTTACCCATGCTGTGTTATTTGCTCGCCAGAAAACAGGCATCTTGCTTTTATCTTTACCTCTGAGAGCACGAGGGTTTTGCGATCTATAAATTAACATATGCTTTACTTTAAAATCGCCTCTAGCATTGGTACACAACAGAAGAGATACCCTATATTTTGCTAACTTAAAACCTGGAGCTGTGCTTTCTGTTTTGGCAAAAAAAGTTCTCTTCGGCATTTTCTTCCAAAACAAGCCTGTCTCGTCGGCATTAAACACTTGTTCTGGAACATATCCGCCTCTTTCAATATTTTTTGTAAGTTCTTCAGGAAATTTTTGAGCACTGACATGATCCGCAGAAGCCGATTCGCCAACTAACTTTATGTTGTGTAAACTATGCCTATTTTTGAAATTTTCAAACCATCCGTTACTTGCCTGGAAGTCAAATAAAGTATCATCCTTTACTTTTATCGCGTCAAATATTTTTTTAGCCTTGGCTCGTATTAAAGCTGAACTTAGCGGCACTTGCTTCTGGTTCATATCTTCTATCCAAATACTTAAGGCATTTTCAGTTTCTTCCAATGACTTGTTCCGTACTTGCGATACAGTTTTTGCACTAGTCGGTGCACTTGCTGAGACGCTATCTCTTATAGCCTTTTCGTTTTTTTTAATTGATCGGACCGTAGATTCATTAATATTAAAATAACGACCGACCGAGCACGCTCTTTCTCCCATTCGCAATTTATCTAAAATTTTAACTTTTTCGCAAAGGTTCAAAACTTTTTTCACTCTTTTAGCTGTAGGCGACATGATGAATCTCTTTTTTACTTTTGCTAAACACTGAGAAGAAAAAATTTATAGGCGAATAGAAAGAACAAATCTATTCTACGGGGGCTTACGTAATTCAAACGATAAACAAAACTTAGGAGCATGCGCATTACATACTTCGAAGAAAAAATTTGCGTTTTGGTCTTTCAATATAAATTGGAGAAATGCCAAGCTCGAACAAAACAAGAACGAAAAATCATGCGTCAAGCATAGATTATGTAGCACTTTCCAACGCTTCTAAAATAATTTTACAAATCATTACCGTTTAATAAGCTGAAAGATGACATCTAAGTAAACAATTTGGAAAACGCATAACATATTTAAAAACGTAATTTCAGGAATTTTCAATATATACAATATTCGGAAAAATATCCGAATACTTTTATGTAGCCCTGTATATGATCTATAGATTTGTATATATACATAGGATGCTAAATTTTAGTTTAGTTAGGAAACGCGTAGCACCGTTTAAATTATCCTTCTGGAGTTTCTGTCAATAAACGGAAATGTGTTCGCGAACTTTTGTGCTGCCCTGTATAGGATCTACAGAATTTATACACACCCCGTAATAGACAAAAAGCTAGTTAAGATTAAAATCGCGTTTAGTAACTTAAAACGCACTTCCAGGAATTATTGTTAACAGACAGTAGAGAATTCTTTTGTGTGTCCCTGTAAATGAACGATGACTGCTATACACACACTATTCTGTAGTAAGCCTCTTGTAATGCACCTTAGTAATATATATAAACTTTAATGCGTTTAAAATAGTGGAACATTATTTAAATAATCCGCAGACGATTTTTCTCCATAGACGTAATGTAACGGAATTATTTTGACTGTCCCTGTAAAGTAACTCTAAGTGCTATACACATACTATTCCATATTAAGCTTCTTCTAATGCATCTTAGTGATCTATATAAATTTCAATGCGTTTACAATAGTGAAACATTTTTAAAATAAACCGCAAATGATTTTTCCCCATAGACCGCAATGTAACGGAATTCTTTTGAGTGTCCCTGTAAGAAAACTATAAGTGCTACACACTTCAGTTGAAATAGGGAACGTGCCATAGATAACGACAATAACATATAAAAATTGCAGAGCAATCCGAGCATATTTACGGGAGTTAGAGCACGGCCAGACGGCCATCCGGCCATACGGCCAGACAAACCGAAGTCATAAGCACTTTTCAACTAGGTTGGAAAGTGCTAAAAAGGGGGATAATCTATTTTTAGCATAAAATCATGTTTCCGGTAAAACAAAGGAAGTTCACTTAAAAAAAAAAATCTTTATAAAACGAAATCCGCGAATAACCAAGTTAAGTATTCGCGAATGTTGAAATGTTCTTCATTTTATATTTCGCGAATAACCAAAACTCGCGAATGTTAAGGGATTACTGTATTGCCTCACATTAAAAAAGATAAATTAAAAAAAAAATAGTGAAAAAAAATCATAAATTTGAAGTACTATCAAGAAAAAAATAAGTAAATTTTAAAAATAAGTAGATTAGATTTTTTTTTTTTTTTTTTTTGTAATTTATAAAAATAAAATAAATTTCTAAATATTTCATTAAAAAATATAAATATTACTATTCTTTTCACAATAAATTGACATGGCCTCGGTTAGAATGAGTCAGCTGGTCAAGCCGGGTAAGGCCTGTATCCTAGAAGAACTCTAGTAAATATAACAATCTTAATTCGCATTTCAAAAAAAGCGATTTCTGTACTCAACCTTTAAACGTCATTTACGGAAATTGTACTGTTTTGCAAGAAATACGGACATTGTACTGTTTTGAAAGAAATACGGAAAAAATCCATTAAATTTACGGAAAACTTTCTGCATATTTACGGATGTGAAGTCTCTTTAACGGAACCAATGTCATTTACGGAAATTGTACTGAAATTTTGGAAAAATGAAACTTCTCCGTAAAATTTTACGGAAAATCTCTTGTATTTTCACGGATTTTTTTAGGAGTGTATATCGTTCAAACGACAATCACTATAACGGTTCAATTGGTTGGTTGGTTATTTGTTACTGCAAATTATCTGCGCCAGGGATATAGAACGGCGGGAGGGGGGCCCTCCATGACGGACCTTTCTACGGGATCCTAACCCGTATTTACGCAAGGTTAGAAGAAAACCACGGAAAACTCCGAACGATTAGGTCGACGGGCGCGACATTGGTTTGAACCCAGCACCTCCCGTCTAACCAGCTTTGAAAGCAGAACTTCTCAGCCACTGGTGGGGCTACTATAATAGGACCCTTAATGTAACGAGCTCATGTGCGCTGTAAAATAAATTTTAAAGTTTAACTTACCCAAGTAATAAAAATAATGATCTTGAAATCCGCATTGATAACGATCAAGGCTTCTTAGTAACAAAGTAGGTTGTAACAAAGAAAGCGATGATTTAAGTGCGTCCAAATGTGTTCCAAATCTGTTCTCAAATGTGTTCCCAATCTGTTCATAATGTGTTCCCAATCTGTTCTCAAATGTGTTCCCAATCTGTTCTCAAATGTGTTCCTAGTTTAGATTTAACAAATATCCTGAGCAGAACACTTTCGGTACACTTTTCGGAACACTTTCTTTATAGCATTTCAGTACACATTGAGGTAACTGGAACACATTTTTTGAATCAAAGTGTTCCAAATGTGTTCCCAATGTGTGCTGGGAATTTGCAGTGTGTCCTATAAAAATGTACTAAAATATTGCCTGTTACATCTTAAAAATTTTCCGGAGAAACATAGAGGAAAATTTTCTATTTTGGAACATTTCCTGTGGAAAATTTTCCTCCCCACATCCAGGGTTGTCGGCTTTTAGCCAGGCCAAAAAAAGCCGGCCGGCTTTTTTTTGGTTTTAACCACTTAAAAAAACCCGGCTTTTATTAAAAAAAGTGGTTTACAGCTAATTCACATTAAATTTGCATTAATTTATTTTTAATGCAATAAAAAATATTTCCTTCTAAAAAATTTATATACTTGTTGTAATTGGGAATTCATTTCCTCTTGCATCATCCAAAACCCCCTTTCTACTTAAAGTTTTGAAATATCAAAATACAATTATTTACACCTACGCAGTGTAGAAGTAGAAGTGTACTTTGATTCGCTGTTAAAGAGACAATGAATCTGTGGCGCATGCGCGCAACTTTATGTTTATTCAGTAACTGTTAAGAACATTTTTATTAGAACTTTAGTTTGAACTCTAACTTTTAGTTTAGTTTTAGTTTTTGTGATTATGTTTTTTTGAGAGAGTTTTTCGCTCAGTTGAAAAGCTGTAAATAATGATTTGTGTTCGTCGTGATGTGATTTGTTAATTAAATCGTGATGTCTTCTAATAACTTGAATTTATTTGAGTCAATAGTGTATTCATGCTGAAAAAGGTTTTAGTTTTTTGTAATATAATGAGCATTGAAGAACCGGAGCACCGATGTCCCGTTTTGGAACTTAGAGGTAAGAAAATTTGTTTCTTACTAATTTTATTAGAAATCAATTACATTAAAATTGATTATTTATATGTCGGCAGCTTAGACTGAATTAATAATATAGGCAGTCGGAGTTGTCACATAATTGTGGCATCCCTGCCGGGACCGGTTGCTCCGTAGTTAATTGGAATTAGAAATTAGAAAGTTAATTAAAAGACATTTAGAAAGTTAGTCAACTAGAATTGAACATTAAGTATGGACAAATTAAAGAAATCAAGGACGCCAGTGCGTTCCAACTTCACAAAGTTGATAAAAGAAATAGAAGATTATTTGCAGGCTAAATATGATGATTTAGATAGCTTGTCATCCCTTTTGGATAGATTAGAATCAAAATACGAAGAACTTTCTTCTTTAGACAAACAAATTTTGGATCTTTTATCTGAAGACAAAACTTGTTCACAAGACGCATTCGATGCTGAATACGAACAAATAGATAAATATAACACCAATTATTGGGAGGTAAAAAATAAACTATCAAGATACATAAAAAAGTTAGAGAAAGAGAGCAATCAGGATACCTCTCTATCATTAGATTGTATAAACACCAGAAGAAAGTTTAAATTACCAAAATTGGAACTTAAGCCCTTTAATGGCGACATAGAAAATTGGCTATCTTTTTGGGGGCACTTCGAGAAAATCCACGAAGATCCCGATATAGTAAACGAAGATAAAATTCAGTATCTTATTCAGGCTACTCAAAAGGGATCTAGAGCTAGGGAAATCGTGGATTCTTTCCCCCCTTACAGCCGATAGCTATCCAGAGGCGATACAATCGTTGAAGGCACGGTTCGGTAGAACAGATATTTTAATTGAAGTATACATACGTGAAGTACTAGGATTAGTTATAAATAATTCTTTGGGACAAGGCCAGAGACTGTCCCTTGTTAAGTTGTATGATAAAATAGAAATCTACCTTCGGTCATTAAAAATGTTAGGCGTATCGAGCGAAAATTATTCTTCGATTTTATATCCATTGGTCGAATCAGCATTGCCTTCAGATATTCTTAAATTATGGGAAAGACATCTTGGCACTTTATCTGTTAATGATAAAGATAAAGATCAGGGAATTAATAAATTAGATACTTTAATGAAATTTTTACAAATTGAAGTTGAAATGGAGCAAAAGGTCAAATTGGCTAAGAGTGGGTTTTCTTTCGATAAAGATGTCTCAGTAAACAGAGAACTTAGATTCGATCGTAAGGATAAAAAATTTTCCCTTCCTACGGCGGCCGAACTGTATAATGCAGATGATAAAAAATTGGAAGAACAGTGTGTCTTTTGCGAAAATAAACACCGTAGTCAAAATTGTAGAGCGGTATGGAAAATGACACTCGCGAAGAGAAAAGATGCTTTATTAAAAAAAGGAGCTTGCTTTCGATGCTACAATGCCAACCACTTGGCTAAAGCTTGTAAAATTAAAACTAATTGTACTCATTGTGGGAAAAGTCACCACCAGTTCATGTGCATAGAAAAGGATAAAATTAATTTAGGCGATAATTCTAAAGAGGATTCTACTCCTAATAAAGATTGTATGCTTGCTAATACAACTTCTAGAAAAAGGGTTTTGCTCCAAACATTGGTTGTACGCATATACAATGGGGATATCGTACGAAATGTTAGAATTTTATATGACACGGGATCGCAACGGTCGTATATATCAAAATTTGCTGCTAACATGTTAGGATATAATAGTATAAGTAAAGAAAGAATAGTGCATAGTTTATTTGGGGGTCGACAATGTGAAGAACTACACGATAGATATTTAATTAATTTAGGAAATATGGACAATAGTTATCGATGTAAACTTGAGGTATTAGATCAACAAAAGATTTGCTCTGAAATTTCACTTATACCGGAAGGATCCTTTATTAATGAAATAAACGGTACGGAATTTTATTGACTGATAGAGTCACTAAAACTAATGATTTACTATACGAATTTTCTCCTGATGAAATTCATGTGTTAATTGGTGCAGATGTCGCCGGAAAATTATTTACCGGAAATTTAAAACAATTACAAGGCGGATTACACTGCAAATTCCCAGCACACATTGGGAACACATTTGGAACACTTTGATTCAAAAAATGTGTTCCAGTTACCTCAATGTGTACTGAAATGTGTTCCGAATGTGTTCCGCTATAAAGAAAGTGTTCCGAAAAGTGTACCGAAAGTGTTCTGCTCAGGATATTTGTTAAATCTAAACTCGGAACACATTTGAGAACAGATTGGGAACACATTTGAGAACAGATTTGGAACACATTTGGGAACAGATTTGGAACACATTTGGGAACACATTTGGGAACGCATTTGGGAACAGATTTGGAACACATTTGGGAACAGATTTGGAACACATTTGGGAACACATTTGGGAACACATTTGAGAACAGATTTGGAACACATTTGGACGCACTTGTTAAATCATCTCTTTCTTTGTTACAACGACGCTTTGTTACAACCTACTTTGTTACTAAGAAGCCTTGATCGCAATCAAAGCGGATTTCAAGATCATTATTTTTATTACTTTGGTAAGTTAAACTTTAAAATTTATTTTACAGCGCACATGAGCTCGTTATATTAAGGGTCCTATTATAGTGGCTCCACCAGTGGCTGAGAAGTTCTGCTTTCAAAGCTGGTAGACGGGAGGTGCTGGGTTCAAACCATTGTCGCGCCCGTCGACCTAACCGTTCGGAGTTTTCCGTGGTTTTCTTCGAACCTTGCGTAAATACGGGTTAGGATCCCTTAGAAAGGTCCGTCATGGAAGGCATCCTCCCTCCTCCCACCGTTCTATATCCCTGGCGCAGATAATTTGCCGTAACAAATAACCAACCAACCAATTGAACCATTATAGTGATTGTCGTTTGAACGATATACACTCTAAAAAAATCCGTGAAAATACAAGAGATTTTCAGTAAAATTGTACGTAGAAGTTTCATTTTTCCAAAATTTCAGTACAATTTCCGTAAATGATATTAGTTCCGTTAAAGAGATTTCACATCCGTAAATATGCAGAAAGTTTTCCGTAATTTTAATGGATTTTTTCCTTATTTCTTTCAAAACAGTACAATTTCCATATATGACGTTTAAAGGTTGAGTACAGAAATCGCTTTTTTTTGAAATGCGAATTAAGATTGTTATATTTACTAGAGTTCTTCTAGGATACAGGCCTGGCCCGGCTCGACCAGCTGGCTAATTCTAATCGAGGCCATGTCAATTTATTGTAAAAATAATAGTAATATTTATATTTTTTAATGAAATATTTAGAAATTTATTTTATGTTTATAAATTACAAAAAAAAAAAAAAAAAAAAAAAAAAATCTAATCTACTTATTTTTTAAATTTACTTATTTTTTTTATAGTACTTCAAATTTATGATTTTGTTTCACTATTTTTTTTAAATTTATCTTTTTTAATTAATGTGAGGCAATATTGTGTTATTTAAAGGTTTCATAACATAATATCTCTGCAAATAATAGTTATGCAAATTGGTATTAAACTAAACTGTTTTGGCTTACAAATTTATGAATTACGCTAAAATTTATTATTTTATAATTTATAATTTTACAAAGTTTACAATTTTTTCCTTAAATTTATAAAATTAGTTGATGTTTTTTCTTTACTTTTATAAAAATCAAGTTTCTAATTTTATAACGTTTTTAATTTATTTCGTTAGTTCATATTTTTATAAATTAAACTAATTTAATTTAAAATAAATCAGTTAGTCCATATTTAAACTTACCTATCCCAAAGTCATTAATTATTTTTATTATTATTATTATTATTATTTTTAATGTAATGTTAAAAATATAATGTTTAACAGAACCGTACGCAAAAGCTCTCAGCATAGCTGAAATATAATAATTTAATTTATTATAAAATCGTTTATTTACGTAAGTTTTTTTAAATAAGAGATAAAAAAAAATATATTTCAATAGCATGTAATAAATAAGTCTGATTAAGACAATTGATGTTTTTATTGGAATTGATAAATAGATAATCAGGCAAATAATTTAAAAAAAGTATACGTTCGAAAAAAGAAAATGTTGGTACCGCTGTTGAATTATGGGGGTGGCCCAGAGGGGACATTATCCTCAGGAAAATTAAAATATCCTCCCCCCGGAAGATTTTATACTTTTAATTATCAAAAAGTGCAATACCCCCCCCCCCCCCCCACAGCAGAAATCCCTCCCGGAGAAAAATGTCTGAATTCAACACTAGTTAGTTCTGTTGCAAAAAGAAGCAATTATTACTCTTAATACAATTTTTTTATGCATATAATAAATAATATGCATAATATGCATAATATGCATAATATCCATATAATACATAATAAATTAAAAATTATCTGTTATAAGGCACACCAAATAATACAGTAAATTATTGAAAATTATGAAAAGAAAATATTAAAAACATTGGAAAAATCCATCTACAGATGAAATCTCAAGTCATCTTTGCATCATAAAAAGCGATTCAAATAAGTTACAGCATTTGAGCGAAATGCGCGACGGGTCATAGCGTTGAGGTCTAGGTCATCGGGTTAGTACACCGGACGTTATGCGTTCGATTCCGATCTTCGGTAGGGTTGGGCAAATTCTATAAACTCACTCAGAAATGAAAAAAAAGATTCCGAAATGTATCTGTCCCTTATAAGGTTGTCCTCGCGAAGTACCTTTTTTTTTTTTTTTGGTCCTATAAATTTTATTTTAACGACATAAAAATTTCTATAAAATTCGGAAGATGTGTTCCGAAAAGTGTTCTCAAATGTGTTCCGAAAAGTGTTCTCAAATGTGTTCCCAAAATTGTTCAAAATGTGTGCTGAACAAATTAAGTGTTCTCAAAGGTGTTCTGAAAAGTGTTCCAAAAAGTGCGCTACAAAGTGTGCTGAAAAAGGGGACAAAATGTGTTCCGAAAAGTGTTCTCAAATGTGTTCAAAATGTGCGCTGAACAAATTAAGTGTTCTCAAAAGTGTTCTGAAAAGTGTTCCAAAAAGTGCGCTACAAAGTGTGCTGAAAAAGGGGACAAAAATGTGTTCTCAAACGTGTTCCCAAAAGCGTTCAAAAAGTGTGCTAGAAAGTCTCAGAAGTGTTCTAAAACTGTTCCAAAAAGTGTGCTAAACAAGGGGACAAAATAAGTGTTCTAAAAAGTGTTCTGAAAAGTGTATAAATATTTGCAGTGTAGTTTGCATGGAACTCGTTTAGGTTGGACAATTCTCGGGAAAACTGAAGGTTGTGAAAATAAAAATATGAACAATCTAGTTTTCTCGCTGCATGTCAAAGAGGCAAAAATTTCCGAGTTATGGCACCTTGACACTTTAGGAATTCGAGATCCTGGGGAGAAAAAGGGTAGAGAAGAGATAGAGTTAGCCACTAAAGAACATTTTCTTAGTAATATAAGAGTAGATGACGAGGGTAGATATGAAGTTAGTCTTCCATGGATACAGGGCCACCCTAGACTACCCAGTTACGAAAATATCGCTCGACGTAGATTAAAAACATGTGTCGATTCATTAAAAAAAAAAAAAGGAAAATTAGGTGATTATAATCAGATATTTAATGAATGGTTAGACGAGAAAATAGTAGAAAGAGTTGATCAGAGAAAAGCGTTAGGTAGTGAGCATTTCCTTCCTCATAGAGCAGGGTTTAAAGAAAACTCCACTACAAAGGTGCGGCCGGTTTTTGGTGGTTCAGCTCGGGAAAAGGGCTCACCATCGATAAATGACTGTATTGGAAAGGGGCCTAACCTCGTAGAACTGATTCCTTCTGTTTTAAACAGATTTAGATTGGGGGAAAATAGGGGTAATTGCTGACATAAAAAAGGCTTTTTTACAGATTGGCATTACAGAAAAAGATCGATCATTCTTGAAATTTCTATGGTATGAAGAATTGGACCCTCAAAAGTTGATAACGCTTCAACATAGAAGAGTAGTATTTGGCATTTCATGTAGCCCTTACCTTCTAGGTGCCACGTTAGAATATCATTTAAAAAATGCACCTGAACAATTTAAAAACACTGTTTTAAAATTGTTAGAGTCATTTTATGTAGAAAACTGTGTTACGAGTGTTGATAATAAGGAACAGCTAAACAGATTTATCGAAGAGTCAAAAACTCTTCTTAACAATGCTAAATTCGAGCTTCGCGGGTGGGAGCATGGTTTTTGAGAAGTTTTTACAGGGGAAAATGTCCCTGTTTTAGGGCTAATGTGGGATTTTAAAAGGGATACATTAGCAGTTGATTTAAAAGAAATTTCAGAGGATGATCGCCTAGTAACTAAAAGAAACATTTTAAAGTCTGTACACAGAATTTTTGATCCTATCGGATACACAT
Organism: Maratus michaelseni; assembly: GCA_963931845.1. Lineage (NCBI taxonomy): Eukaryota > Metazoa > Arthropoda > Arachnida > Araneae > Salticidae > Maratus > Maratus michaelseni. Next base: position 463,129,404 of record OZ007587.1, read on the forward strand.
GTCCTGTAACATTAGAACCTAAAATATTATTACAGGAGTGTTGGAAAGCTAAAGTGACATGGGACACTGTTTCTATCAAGAAAAAATTTGAAAAATGGAAAAAACAATTAGGAAAATTAGGGACTATTGAAATACCTAGGTGTTTTTCTCGAGATGCAGATAAGTTGCATTCCTTACACGTTTTTTGCGACGCTAGTAAAGTAGCCTATGCTACGTGTATATTTATACGGACCGAAAATGAGAACGGCGGTTTCTGTCAGTTGGTTCAAGCAGGAAGCCGAGTTGCTCCTATGAAAACAATTTCCATCCCAAGGTTGGAATTATTGGCTTGTAATATTGGGGCTAGATTAGCAAATAGTGTTAAAACTGATTTGAAATTAGATAACATTGCCTTTTTTTATTGGACTGATTCGGCCAATGCGCTTTACTGGATAAAAAGAAATGAAAATTGGGCACCTTTTGTTTACAACCGAGTGTCCGAAATTCGCTCATTAAGTGATCCTTCAAAATGACACTTTATTCCTGGCCAATTGAATCCTGCTGACCTGCCTTCAAGGGGTTGTACCGCTGAGGTTTTAGCCCGAGATAAATGGTGGGAGGGGCCGAAGTGGTTGGTGGCCAAAATCAGAAATGTTTCCTGATTTCGAGACTATCGATGCAGAAAGAAGAAAAACAATTATTAGTGCTACAAATGTAGATGTTCACAGTGATCAATTTTATACTAGAATTTCTTCCTACGATAAATTAGTAAAAGTAATCGCGTGGATATACAGATTTTACAAAAATTGTAAGAAAGCTAAAGAAGAGAGAGAATTTAAAATTTTAACTGTAGAAGAGCAGAATGAAGCTGAAAATATATTATTGAAATTAGTTCAAAAATCGCTTACTGGTCCCGAAGATAAACGTTTAAAAACATTTCAGACCATGACAGATTCGGCTGGAGTTCTGCGACTGAAATCACGCATACATTTGAGAGATGATATTCTGAATTTCAGATTTCCTGTTATCCTTCCACATGACCATCCTGTAGTCGAAAAATTAATTAGATCTAGACACTTGAAACTAGGACATGCCGGGGTACAAATTATGATGTCTAATTTAAGGGGAGATTTTTGGATCTTAAAATTCCGAAAAACTGTCAGAAAAATTATTAGAACCTGTGTAAGATGTAGACGACACGATTTTAAACCAGTAGAAATTTCCACTCCTCCCTTACCTGAAGATAGAGTAAGAGAAGCTGCCGTTTTCCAAATTGTTGGTCTGGATTATGCCGGTCCGCTTATTCTTAAAGAAAATAGGAAAATAGGAAAAAAAAAAAAAAGCTAATAATCTACTCAAAATAACTATCAAAGGAAATTTTATAAGCAAACGTGATTTTACAAATTATAAACTAATCGCTGAATTTTAACATTCTCACATTTCTAATCTGACTGTCATATTTGTATATATATGTATGGCAAAGCAATATGACATTAACACTTTTTAGTTCCTAAGGTTTTTACTAAATACAAAATTTTCTATCATTGCAAAGTAAATAAATTTGTATTTTATGATTAGATCATTAAAATATAAATTCTGTTCTATAAAAATTTTAAATGATTCAAAAACTTAAATATTCAGTAAAAAAATATATATGTAAATAAGTTTTTAAAAAATCATTTAAATCGATCATAAACAAATTAATAAATACATATAATGTGTAAAAATATGAAAAATATCCGAGATTGATTGTACTTTCTTTGAGATCACTGATCCTAGATGGCGCTACCCCTAAATCTTAAATAGCTAGGAACTTTGGCGTTTTTAAATTTTAAAACTAAACAACATAAATTTGAGCTACAAATAATTTAATCACATTTCAGCAAACGATACCTCTTATATCAATGTATGCAAATCAAGAGATGAAAATTTCAGAAACAAAATATTTATTTTAATACGATTTTTAAAAATAATTTCTCATGTATCTATCACTAGAAACTCAGTCATTTGTGGCCCATAGCAGACGAAAACACACGAGTGACGTAATCACTTCGGTGGCGTATTGGAAGATTTGAGTTCCAGACCCTGAAACTCAAAGGTGGGAGGATGTTGTAATTGGGAATTCATTTCCTCTTGCATCATCCAAAACCCTCTTTCTACTTAAAGTTTTGAAATATCAAAAGACAATTATTTACACCTACGCAGTGTAGAAGTAGAAGTGTACTTTGATTCGCTGTTAAAGAGACAATGAATCTGTGGCGCATGCGCGCAACTTTATGTTTATTCAGTAACTGTTAAGAACATTTTTATTAGAACTTTAGTTTGAACTCTAACTTTTAGTTTAGTTTTAGTTTTTGTGATTATGTTTTTTTGATAGCGTTTTTCGCTCAGTTGAAAAGCTGTAAATAATGATTTGTGTTCGTCGTGATGTGATTTGTTAATTAAATCATGATGTCTTCTAATAACTTGAATTTATTTGAGTCAATAGTGTATTCATGCTGAAAAAGGTTTTAGTTTTTTGAAATATAATGAGCGTTGAAGAACCGGAGCACAGATGTCCCGTTTTGGAACTTAGAGGTAAGAAAATTTGTTTCTTACTAATTTTATTAGAAATCAATTACATTAAAATTGATTATTTATATGTCGGCAGCTTAGACTGAATTAATAATATAGGCAGTCGGAGTTGTCACAATACTCGTTGAAAAGAATGCAAGGGCTTTGCAATGAAGAGCGTTGAAAAGAATGCAATGAAGACTGCAAGGTGGTGTTTTGAAATTCTGTATTACATAGCTCGACATATACTATACATTTTAAAGATTATATTTAATTAAACAATAGTAATAATAAATAATTAATTAAACATCACCATCAAAAATGAAAAATTCTTACATATACTGCTTTTAACTTTTAAAATTGTTGTGGATTAAAACTTAATAATTTGTATATTTAATAAATAAAATTAGCATATATAATACTTGAGAGCATCCATATTTAGTTAGTAATCAGTATTCTAATGTCTTATAAAAATAAATTTTAATAAGTTTTTTTACCTACTAAGCAATTACAAAACTCATGCCAGATAAGTCCATAGGATGAGATTAAATTATGGAATGATCAACGTTGAAAGGGGAATTAGGAAGAATATATAATATTTGAGGAGATTTTAGTAGATGTAAGTGTATATAAAAAGAGAGAACAGTTAAAAAAATAAATTAATAAAACTTATTGAAATGAAAAGCAAATATTCATATTACTGTTTTTAACAGTGGAAAATGGTGTTTTTATTAAATTGCTGTATGTATGATTTTAAAGATATGAGAAATATTAAAACTTGAATATCAATAGCCCCAGTAGCTAATTTGTGTGTGCGTGTGTGTATCAATCTGCAGCAAAACAAAATTTATCTATGATGCAACAATGTCTACTACCACAAGAAATAATAGTAATCCATTAAATAAGCAAAATTTTCAATTATAAAGAAAATACAGTAATCCAGAGACAAAGTAAAATTTAGCTCTTTTTTTTTTTTTTTTTTTTTTTTTTTTTAAAGTACAGAATTTTTTAAGTTATTAGATTAATCTTCAAAAATCTTCTAAAATCTGCTGTGCCCACTGTCATGTTACATTCTTTCTACTAGTGGGTTAATAGCCTTTAAAATTAGTTGATTAATAAAATATGTAATTCAACAACTGTTGTCCTATTTAATTATTTAAAGAAGTAAAACTGAAAAAAAGGTAAATTAAATTAATAATAATAATAATAAAAAGCTTTTATTTAAAAAATATAGCAATAATTAAAAGCACTGAGTATGTCTTGTTAAAATTTAGGTAACATATTTACAATTCTGACTCAAATCACCAGTTTGCTATGTGTTATTCCAATATTAATGTCTTCATTATTGAGAAATCAAGTTATTTATTAAATTCTAACTCAATAAAATGTCTTTTAAATTAGTTAAAAAATACTTAAAAATCTACAACATATAAAAGCCAATTTTGACCAAAAAAGGCCAATTTTGACCAAAAAAGGCCAATTTTGACCAAAAAAAGCCGGTTAAAACCAATAAAAGCCGCTGGCCTGGTTTTTATTAATTTTAGCCGGATTTTTCGCAACCCTGCCCACACCTCTATTGGTGATAAATAAAACGGTTTTACAGCCCGTGTAAAAATTCCGTGAAAAATATTGTTATCTAGTTGTAACAGAAATGTTTTCTTCTGGCTTTTTTGTTTGTTTGTTTTCGCCTCGGCTCCTTTAACATGGCAACACAAAAATAGTTCTCCTCTTCCGAACTCTCTGACATTTCAATCGGTTATAAATGGAACTGTATCCAAGCTCTCTTTAAAATTTTGTATGAAATTATATTTTAAAATAAAAAATGCGCGAAAAAATATTGATATTTAGTGATAAAAGCGCTCATTTTCTTGTTTTTTTACGTAGGGTCGTTTCATAGTTTTAAAATAAAAAGTTCTTTTTGTCCGAACTCTTTGAAATCTTTATGGGTGATAAATAAAACGGTTTTACAGCCCGTGTAAAAATTCCGTGAAAAATATTGTTATCTAGTTGTAACAGAAATGTTTTCTTCTGGCTTTTTTGTTTGTTTGTTTTCGCCTCGGCTCCTTTAACATGGCAACACAAAAATAGTTCTCCTCTTCCGAACTCTCTGACATTTCAATCGGTTATAAATGTAACTGTATCCAAGCTCTCTTTAAAATTTTGTATGAAATTATATTTTAAAATAAAAAATGCGCGAAAAAATATTGATATTTAGTGATAAAAGCGCTCATTTTCTTGTTTTTTTACGTAGGGTCGTTTCATAGTTTTAAAATAAAAAGTTCTTTTTGTCCGAACTCTTTGAAATCTTTATGGGTGATAAATAAAACGGTTTTACAGCCCGTGTAAAAATTCCGTGAAAAATATTGTTGTCTAGTTGTAACAGAAATGTTTTCTTCTGGCTTTTTTGTTTGTTTGTTTTCGCCTCGGCTCCTTTAACATGGCAACACAAAAATAGTTCTCATCTTCCGAACTCTCTGACATTTCAATCGGTTATAAATGTAACTGCATCCAAACTCACTTTAAAATTTTGCGAAAAAATATGCATATTTAATAGTGAAGACATAAGTTCTTAAAAAAAGCTTTACCTTTCAACATCAGAGCAAAAATATATTAGAAGGTCAATGCTTTCAATGGAATGGTACACCACCATCCGTTTTCAATCAACCTGTTTCAATCTCCCTAGGCTAAACAGGCTAATCAATCAGGTAACCCGTTTCTGAGGGGAGATGCCTTAAAAAAGGTTGACGCATGCGCAAAGAGATGATATTTGTGTGGAAATTTGACAGAATGCGATTTTCGTTTTAAATATATAGATAATATGAAAATCTGCACATAAAACAAATTTTGTATTTATGCATTTTGCATAGGAGTGCACGAGCTATTGCACTAAGATCTGAATATTTATAAAACTAATTATAGTACGTCATTTGTCACGTTTGACGTACAATTTCCAACTTGTTGCTTATTTTTAACTTCAGCGTCGTGTGATCAACGCTCAGGCAGGCCGCTCCCAACGTACGAAGTGCGTCAGGAGAAGAAACAGCTTAAAACGAAGAAGAAACCTGTTTTCCCGCTTAGACTGTAGGGAGAAATCAGACAGTAGCCGAAAGCCAAGGTCACTGGCTGGATGTGAATTCTCCCAGTCTCTTCTATTCCCTGTCCTCCTCACCTACTATATTAATGGACTCCGCTACATAGTGAGCTACTCGGAGGGAGCCGCTGCCGGTGGTGTAAGCCTTAGTGTTGTAGTCATAATTTTGGGAGTTAAACCGTCAGTGCTCTGGCCTCCGGAACACAAATCCTCAAGAAAGCCTCTGACTGAAGGACTACGTCTGTCAAACTAAAGTAAATGTTTAATGTTTTAAACTAAAAATTAATTTCATTATTAGAATATAAATTTTAAATATTAAAATAAATGCATGTAAAAAAATGTTCTTTCTTTCTTTTTAGGGTTTCGTTCATCTCACGAAACCCTATTAGTCCCGCTTATCTGTCTGTCCGTCACAGAGCCATTCTCAAGAAACTATGTAACTTACAGACTTGAAATTTTGTGTACTTACAGCTGAATACCTACTGTCACGCTGAAAATCAAAATTTTGAAAAAAAATCGTATTATTTTAATATAGAGAGATAAAAAACCAAAAGCCTTTCCCTATTAAATTTAAACATTTTTTTGTTATAGCAGTTGCCAACAATTAAAAATCCATAAAATTCTTTCTATAGTAATTAATTTTTTATCAGACGATTTCCACGTGAAAATGAAAATGAAATAAAAAGTTTCACCAATTGAAAAAATGATTAATAGGTAGTCATATGGGTAATAAAACGGAAATTTTCAAACATGTCTCAATAATACAAGCAGTATGAGTGTGTGTGGGTACAGAAAGCAGGTTAATAGGACGTCATTAGAGAATTAAAAAGAAAATTAATCTGACGTCATATTGGAAACTTAACGGACTTTTTCAAATGTTTGAGAATAATACAAAGAGAGTATCATTATAAGTAATAGAGAAAGCAAGTAAGTATGACGTCAGCAAATGATATAACCTCCTATGAGATTGAGGAACGTATTAAATCATGATAAAAACCCGATTATGGAAATATTGGCATATTTTAACATTCATTTTGAAGATCTCTATACAACATGTTTAATTTTGAAATAGATTTTTTCTTTTTAATATCTCATTTAGTCCGCATGACAGATATTATTATGACAGAATATAATAGCCGGCTTCGCCCGCTATGGGGCCGATTCAGATATTCGAAAAAACGAGAAAAATAGACCGGTAAATTGTTACTTTATAAAAAACATGATTTTTTTTTTTTTTTTTTTTTTTTTTGAAAATGAAATTTATTTGGATTTATTAAATAAAGGATAAAGTATTTTGAAAGGAATATTAACCGAAACCCTTTGTGCTATCTTCGATCACACTTACCCACTTGTTTTATTTTATTTTTTACCTTGCAAGTTACAATCCCGAATTCGGTAAAGAAACCTTTAAATAATTATTTATTTATTCATTTCAAACATAATAAATTTTGCCTCAAATTTCCAATTTTATTTCTTTATTTAATTAAAATTGAAATTTTAGCAATTAATTATCACTTTTGCCTGTATTAACAGACGTATTAATTATGATTTATTTTAATTATTTGTTTATTCATAAATTCGAAACTGAAAACCATGTATGGTACTTTTCCGTCATACCAACACAATTGCCGTCAAGCGCAATAGTTGGTTGGCGACAATTGAATCGTTTGAAAAAAAAATTAACATTGTTCCTCCCAATGTGATCATTTAAAAAATGTAACACTTGAAAATTACAGACTTGCACGAACTATTTTATTATATCAATACAAATACACACTTAAAATAAAGAACAAATAAATATCTATACTAATAAAAGAAATCGCTCTGTGTGTGTGTGTGTGTGTGTATTTGGAAGCGGAAATGAACGAATTCGAAATTATTTTACTAATTAGCTAATTTTAAGAAAACTAATTAAGATATCAATTTGAAAAATTCTGAGCATATATAAAAAAAAATTCTGCATCCGTCTATGTAATTTTTGAAAAATTCGGCCGGTAATTTTCCTTAATTTACGCAAAAAAAAACTGCTAAAAATCTGCCAGCGCCAGTGAAAACGATCCCAGAAATTTTCAGACAGGGATCAGCTTTCATTAAAAACTGAACTACAAAGAGATCGGTTTCTCGGGCAAATCCCTCCATTTAGTTTGCGAAAATGAAATGAAATAATTGCCAATTTTTACTAATGAACAAAAATTTAGGTAACTAATTAAGATATTAGATTTGAAATTGAGGTCGGGAAGGGGTGTCATCTGCCGGCTATTTTAGCGTATCGTCTTCGTTATGTTCTAATTATCAGAAAAATGTAATTCTTTTTTTAATGATCGCGTTAATGTAGGTGACGGTGGTTCTCTTGAACAAATTATTCATTATATTTGTGGGTATGGGGAGGGAGGGGGTTAACGCCTTTCTCTGAGATTGTAATTATCTCGGGCCCGCGCAACGCCGGGCGGGTTAGCTATAGTTATGTAATAAAATTGTAAAATAAAACTCATTTTAAACAGCAGGCATAAAATTGTAAATTTCTCTTAGCATTGCAATAAACATTTCATTTTTTTAATAAAGATGTCGTCGCATGAACTCTATGAGATAAAATTGTAAATAAGGACGAACAGTACTCCTGTTTCGAAAAATATGAATATTAACACTGAAAAAAAAAAATCGTTTTCGGAAGTCACTTACGTAAATTTCGTTTTTTTTTTATTACGCCATTTTGCAATGCCCTACAATATCCCAACAGATTGGGTATGACATCCACTGTTAGGGAGAACAAAATTATCTTTGTGACTTACTGTTAAATGTTCGTAGGCAGAATCTCGCAAAAAAAAAAAAAAAAAAAAAAAAAATTATGCATTTATTTATTTATGCATAATTCCATAACCCTAAAACAATTTTATTGCAGCTTCCTCATCATCGGATAACTGCCAAACAATGAAATCCCTGTCAATGTCAACTGTAAATGTAAGTTGTACTTTGATAAAAAAAAATTTCGATATGAAAAATATATAATTAAAATATTTTGTGTGGTTACGATTAAATTAGTATTAAAAAAATTGATTCCCGTACAGTAAATAGCGAGTCACAATATTTGGCATAGTTTAAAACAAACAAAAAACTTTTCACGGTCAGAGTTGAAATGAATGGTTCATTAGCATACATTTTGGCATGGTGTTGGTATAACGGAAAAATACCCAACTGATTTATTTATAATTAATTAATTGAAGTTTCAAAACCAATTTATTTAATTCATCTATCTTCTATATATACAGGGTGTCCATAATTAAACGACCCTACTTTAAAGTTGTCTACAAACGAAACTATTGGTCAGAAAATTGTGAAATTTTGTGAAGGACATAATGAAGGGATGGGAATTTTTTTGAGCGAAAAAAAAAATAGTTCAAAATTTCGCCACCAGGGGTCGCTTTTTAATGAATTACACATTTAGCATATATTTATGATTGTTTAAAATTTTTATTACATCATGTTTCACATGATGGCCATCATTTTCATCTACCATCTGGAGTCGTAAGGTAGCATGTTCCAGATTTGATCGCAGTGTGTTTTGGGAATTCCATAATACGAACATGTCGTGAAAAAAGTTTTGTTGAACATCTTTTATTGTAACAAAATTTGTAAACTATTGAAAATGTATTCTAAATGTGTAATACATTAAAAAAGCGCCCCCTAGTGGCGAAATTTTGAACTATTTTTTTTTCGCTCAAAAAAATTCCCATCCCTTCATTATGTCCTTCACAAAATTTCACAACTTTCTGAACAATAGTTTCGTCTGTAGACAACTTTAAAGTAGGGTCGTTTAATTATGGACACCCTGTATATTTATCTATATTCTATCTATAACCATAATTAAGATGTTTGTTTGTGATAAGTTTGTGTGTCTGTCGACTGTGTTCGGAAAAACCGCTACACGCAGAGCTACAAAATTTCGTAGGAAGGTATGTAGTTATGCACCTCGAAGCCCGATTTTTATTTAAAACTAGATGGAACCCGTTAAAACTTGACGAAAAAAATTATATAACAATAACTTATTTATTATTTAACATTCTATATCAATAACTTATTTATTATTTAACATTCTATATCAATAACTTATTTATTATTTAACATTCTATATCAATAACTTATTTATTATTTAAGAAGGTGTGCGTATGAAACAGTCTTTCAAATATTTTATTTTAAAAGTCCCACCCCCCACCCCCAGTGAAATACAGTTCTATTTCCGATGCGAACTCCAAACAAAAAATCTGTAAACAACTGTGTAAAATCAGTTCGACATTACTGCCATATTCACCACTGCAATAAAGAAAATTTCGTGGACATATGAAGTATCACACAAATAGTATATTCCTAACGTACATGTCATATTCAGTAAATGAAAGAACATAGTTAATAAAGCACACATCTCTCCCCCTTTGATAATGCGACCGAGTGAGCTTCTATGCGCATGTGCATTGCATCTGCCTAAAGGCACCGTCGAAATTCGACGTTAAAGAAAGTTTTAAAATGTTTAAATAAAAAGTTTTAAAATGTCCTGTTTAATCATTGTTCGTTTCAAATCCATATTTTCTAAAACGCATCCACTAATCAATTTTTATGTAAAGATGCAGGAATTTTTTTTACAATAATAAATCAATCTGCAGATGAGGGAGATTTTTAATGTTTTCAAGTGTAATTTATTTGTATGGTTTCATCGGTCAATTTACATAATCAGGATGATTATCCCTTTTCCATCACTGTTGGGAATCTTTTCCCTCTTATACAGTTAAATATACCCAATGCATGTTTTAAAAAATAATAAAATACAATTCCTAGCATATTCTGATGCAATATATACATCAACGAATTCAACATATCAACTTTTATGTTCAACATAAACTAAATATATATATATATATATATATTCTTTTAACAGATTTTAGTTTAGCGCCGAAATGCTCTATCTTATGGATAAACTGATCTAATAATTTATCAGGATTTCTTTCTTCTTTTTTTTTCACTTTTTATGATAGTTTGGGAAATCCATTTTCAATTGTGGCAACTTTCCCAGGGGCTATTTTATATTATTGAAGCAAACTGATGCTCATTGTTGAAATATATTTGAAAAATATTTCATGCTTGAAATTGTTTAAAAAGTCGTTAAATTAAGCGGCAGTTTTCAAATAAATTTCATTCGAAAGCTAACATTTTTCTAATTGATGATGTAAGAATTGAAATTCTAAAATGTAGTAAAAGGTAGTAAAAAATTGAAATTTGTAGTATTTAGAAGTGATGTAAACGCGATGAAATCGAAAGAAATAGCACCGTTTGTTGTCACAACCGTTATACATTTCTAAAAATTGCCCCTCTATTTTCGCTTGCGTCCAAAAATAGACTACCATTTTTTGATGTCGACTGTGAAATTCACAGTGGACTTTGTCGCTAATAAGGAACTATTAAATGAACTTATAATAAACCTACCAAAATAATCCCTGTAAAATATTAGCCTTAGCCTTACATTGTTTATTCTAACTAAAAATACAATCATTATATTAAACCTACCAAAATAATCCCTATAAAATATTAGCCTTACATTGTTTATTCTAACTAAAAATACAATCATTATTTCATAACTTTCCTATTTTTTTGTTTCTATGTTTTTGTTCTAACCTTTTTTGTGTGTGGTGTCCAACACCTGGAAGAGAACTATAGGTAACCTCTCATAGGTGCTCCTAGATCTCGACCGGGGGGAAAGCAAATCTCAGGAGGGAGCCCTTGGCTACTTTCTGGGCCTGGTCGTTCCTCTGAACTTCCAGGAAAAGAAAACCCGGAGATACTGATGTCACGATCTTCCCCCTGCGAACCGAATCTGTTCCGGCCCCTTTAGTACCAATGGCCGGTTACTATTGCGACGGTATGTAGTTTTTATCGTGCGGCAATGTCCATATTTGGATGGGACCTATGGCCTATTAGTCTTACCATAACACTATTTTTAATAATTTTAATTTTCTGAAATCCTTTACTTTTGTGATTGTTTTTTTTAATGAAATCTTCTAACTTATAATTTGAAAAAAAAGTAATTGGTAACATGTAATCAAGGTATGCAATCAAGATGAAGCAATCAATAAAGGCTCCAATTCTAATCTTTATAGTTAAGAATTGAAAAATCAGTTAAAATTACGTCTTGTTGACGCCATCATATAAATTTTTCTCTTTAGTTCTCTTCTTCATTCTCAATGTTAAAATGCATTTTAAGCTAAGTATAGCGTCATTTTCACCGGCGCAAACTTTTCACACGTACGTTATATAAGTTACTTTTATGCTCAACACCATATGTATACAAATAAAAACATATTTTGTATTTAATTGTAATGAAAAAATGGCATCAACAAAGTTATAATGCATAATGATAAAATAAACCCAATGGACAATATTCCCGTGAAGTCACAATAAATGTGATTTTTTATTCGCTTATAAAAAATAAAGGGCACGCGGATAAATATTTTTACCGAAATTTAACTTGCAAATTAAAAAATTCGGCCTAAAAGCCACGTGTATTTAATATAGTATTATTTATCTTTTATCCTCGCAACAGTGGAAATTATCCGATTGCCCACATTATGACGTCATACGCAGAAGTAAAAGTTTAATTTAAAATTACGGCTAATTAATTAAATTTTCGAACAAACGAATGTACGATAACAAATCTGTGTCCAAATTTTCATTTAAAAAAATAATTATGTAATTTGATGCAGTAGTTTGTTCTCACGGACTGTCGAAAGAAAACGCTTAGCGTTTTAAATATATAGATTTTATGCGATTTTTTTTTATTTTAATAGTCATACGATTTTTTATTTAATTTGTGTCTGCGTTTTTGCACGTTTCGCAGGTAAAGTCTCCGCACAGTGGAAGAATTGAGTGGCGCTGAAGGTACCTGTCGACGCGACAAAAAATCGGTAAATCCGGAATTTAGATTTTCGAAGAAAACAGTCCGTAATTAGCCGAGATATTAATTAAAAACTGCAATAAAATGCTATTTTTTACGTCATTTGGCGCACGCGCATGCTCAGATGCCCTTCAGAGAAGAAGCAAACTGCGAGATCGGCCGTTTTATTTTCCGTTTTTCTCAACATCGAAATCATGTTTTTTCATTTTCTCCCGTTTTTGAACCTTGCATCTGTCCAACTAAAACAAATACGGAAAACCGACTACACCAAATTAAAGATCTGAATTTTCTCTTTCGAACGTTCATTTTGAAAAAAATATTTATATTCCCTTCAAAAAAGCTTATTTTCCCGGATATTTGCGAATTTTTCAATCTTTAAAATTCTGTTTCGGCGCTTCCGATCAAGTTACAAAAAACTAAAAATACCAGACAATATCAAATTTTATTCTCATTTTGAAATCTGCAATTTGTTTTGAAAATTATGAATATTAACCTTTTAAAAAAAAATTCTTTTGCAAGACTCACTTTTGCAAATTCCTTTTTTATGCGATTTTTAAAAATGTGCATCGGCTTCCTAAACGAAAAAACAAAAAAACAAAGACTATATCTACGATCAATTTTGTTTACGACGAAGCCTTTGGTTTGAAAAACTATGATATAAACCCTTTCAAAAATGTTTTTTCCCTGAGTCATTTTTGCAATTTTCGCGAGTTTTGCAATCTTTAAAAATTAGAATCTGCGTTTCTGATCAAGATGCAAAAACTAAAAATTCCACATCAAATCCGCGTTCTCTCCCATTTTAAAATCTGCAATCAGTTTCTAAAAATATGAATATTAACACTTTGAAAAAAAATCGTTTTCGAAAGTCACTCATGTAATTTTTTTTTTTTTTTTTTTTTTTTTTTTTTAACGGCAACGGCTTTGGAAATCCAAATACGGGCAAACCATGGATACCAGACCAAACCTACATTCATTTTCATTAAAACACGGCCTTCGGTTTTTAAAAGTATTCATATTAACCCTTTCAAAACCGTTCGTTTCTGTAAACCACTTTCGCGAAATCCGTTTTTTCCCGCAAATTTTATCGTTCTGCCCCGGAACTTTTTATCGAAACACGAAAAAGAGAATCGCACATGCGTAACCAGCGAACATTCAGCTTTAGAAAGTCGCCTTCGGTTTTTAAAAATACGAGCTTTTAAAAAACATTCGAAAAACAATCATTTCCGAAAGTCACTTATGGTCTAATTTCATTTTTTCCACGCAATTGCCCATAGGATTAACATTACGCACATTTGGGTTTTAAAAAGTACACATTTTCACAAAATCAGAATCTGCGTTTCTGATCAAGATACAAAAACTAAAAATTCCACATCAAATGATGCACGTTCATTCCCATTTTAAAATCTGCAATTCATTGATATCACGTATATATCTGGAAAGGTTCGGACAATCGTAAATGATTGAAAATAATTAAAATCTGGTCCATAGACAAATACCGTTATATTTATGATCTAGTGAATTTTTGAAAAATATTTTACATAGGTGTATAATTTTTTTTTTAATTTTGTCCTCCTCGATTTTTGAATTTTTAGCGATTTTTATTGGGATTTTTATCTATTTTTCGCGATATGCGGCGATTTTTTGACATTCGTAAAAGAATTCTGGTCACGGATGGTTTAGTTCGCTATAGTAACTGTCCTCTGCGATTTTTGAATTTTTAGCGATTTGTAATGTGATATTTAGAGTTTTCTCACGTTCTGCGGCAATTTTTTTATATCTGTGAAAGGTTTCCGGTTACAATATCTTAGACCACTATAGTAAATTTTGTCTTATTTTCAATAAAGATTTTCGGAAATCGTAGAGCTTTTTTTTTTTTAATTTTTTGCGAATTTTTATATGCGATTTTTAGATTTTATTTCGCGTTGATTTTTCAACATTAGTAAAACTGAATTCCTTTTCAAACTTTTAGCCTAATAAAGTAAATTTTATCCTCCTTGGTTTTTTAATTTTTAGCGACTTTTATTGTAATTTTTAGCGATTTTTAACGTTCCGTGGCGATTTTTTAATATTCGTGAAAGAATTACAGATAAATGTTTTAGCTTCCTATAGTAAACTTTGTTCTCTATGATTTTTGAATTTTTTGCTCTATTTAATGCTTTTTTTTTCTTTTTTGCGTTTTTCACAGTTTGCAGCGATGTTTTGACATTCGTGAAGGAAATTTGCTAACAAGGGAAATTTGCTAAACATTTAGTCTTATATAGTAACTTTTGTCTTCCTCGATTTTTAATGCAATTTTTTGACATTCGTAAAAAATAATTCGGTTTCAAACTTTTAGCCTAATATAGTAAATTTTGTTCTCCGCGATTTTTGAAGTTTTTGCGAATTTCAAAGCGATTTTTACCGTTTTTTCGCGTTTTGCGTCTATTTTTGACATTCACTAAAGAATTACGGTTTCAGGCCACTGTATGTTTCACTGTATGTACGGTTTCAGGCCACTGTAGTAAATTTTGTCCTTATGCGATTTTTGAGTTTTTAGTAGTTTTTTTATGCGATTTTTATGGAGTTTATTTTATTTATTTATTTATTTTGTACAGCGGCGATTTTTCCACATTAGTAAAACTAATCCGGTTTTAATCTCTTAGCACAATATTGTAAATTTTGTTCGGTATTTATACAGCAATTTTTGAAATTTTCGCGATTTTTTATGCGATTTTTTTTCTGTGTTCCGCGACGATTTTTCGACATTCACCCCCAATATAGGTAACTTTGTCCTGTGCGACTTTTGAAATAAACTTTCGTGACTTTCAGCGTTTGCTCGCGATTCACTGCGATTTTTCCATATTATTAAAATGAATCTGGTTTTAATCTTCTAAACTAATATATAATAAAAGTTGTTCTCTTTTCAATAAAGTTTATTCGGAATTCCTGCAGCGATTTTTACAGTGTTTCGCGTTACGTGGTTTTTTTTTTTTTTTTTTTTTTTTTTTTTACGGAACCGAGTAACGCTGGGCGGATCAACTAGTTATTTAAAATAGATTAAATTGTATTTAAAAAAAGGTGGGTTTAACTTTGTGTCGTTATATTAAAAATAAATGAATAAGTGAAAAAGGTCACCGCCATTCAATCTTGGACGCGTGCGAGAGACGCAAGCATATGGCTTAAACTGGCTTAAACTTTTGAATCGGTTTTAATCTTTTGAATTGGCACTGATGATGGAGCTTTAGGGGCTCCGAAACAGCTGTTTGCCAATTTGTATATTTTTATTTGTGCTATTTCACGTTGTTCATTTATTTTTAAGATTAAATTGTAACCTCCGTAAAATTAACCCTCACTCAAGTTTAAATATTAATTTATTTAACGTTTTTATCTAAAATAAATTTCTTACAGAAAATAATTGAATTCTGACCATTCAACGAGTGATATTTATTTTTTAGCAAGTTTTTCTACTTAAAACCTTAAATATATACCTCTAAACCTTTATGTACAATATCAAATTTTAGTTCAATCATTAAACAAATACCTTAAATATTATTTGCCTAGAAAAACAAATTCCCAAAACCAAGCTTTAATTTGTGTATCCATCCGCTTAAACTGTGTGTGCCTATTTTCATTCCTCTATTAGAAAAGTTATTCTACTTTTACTATTCCAGATATTTCTTCTGCAATACATGAAACGAAGGAGAAAAAGTGTAGAGGTACTTTTCACCTTTGCCCTAAGATACAGGCGAACTGAAGTAGGCGTGTCTCGCTGTCACCTGACTTGATTGATTGCTCGCCTGGTAAGCTCCCTTTCTTATCTCATCTGATGTATTTTCCCCGTTTGCAGGGAACCTTCCAAAAGAGGGATTAAAATGAAAATCCTGTTTCGTGCTTGCTGTTTGTCTTTTAGAGGATCCCAATCGTTATAGCAATGTATGGGGAAAAACAACGAATTGCGCGTGCGCAAGAACTGGGTTGGTATGGTTGCTAGTTGTCATTATGGCGATTTATTTTTCGCGTTTGAAAATGTTTTCTCTTCCTGTCAAAAAATAATCCGTGATTCAGCCTAGAGCGCGTGTAAACTTACTGATTTGATATTTATAATGAATTTGCCTTAAGATTGTACAGTAGATATATTTTTTTTCTTAACATTTTCTTAAAAATGAATACAACGCAGGATGTGAATTATCTCTTACTACACAGCATACAACCAAGAGAATGAAAAAATGTTCAGACCGGGTATCGAACCCGTAACCCTTGGTATCACACACCAAATACCCCCGCTCTGGGCATTTTTTCAATCTGTTGGTTGTACGCTGTTTAGTAAAATGATAGCTCACATCCTTTCCAACATTCATTAATTCATTAATCATCAACAATTCATTAATTTCCAACGTAATTTCAGCTCTACTGAAAAATTTAATTAGATCTACTTAAACAGTTTTGACTTTTTTTTTCTTCTGTGATCAACTTTGATGAGAATAAATACGCCTGTGATTTACAAATAAATAACAAGAAAATATTTCAATAAATGAAATATTATATATCAATATTTCATAGAAAATTAATGATAATTTATAATAATATTTATTTATAAAGTATTATTTTCCGTAAATAATAACAGATAATAGTATTATAATAATAATTTTATATTTATTTATAAAATATTATCTAATGTAGATAATAAAATAAATAATATTTCAAAATATTTGTTTTAAAATATATGTTTAATTTATAATGATACTATTTGATAATATTTAATAATGGCAGTAAGTAAAATGTATAATAATGTCAATAATGATGAAATATTTCAGTAAACATTTTAATGAAAATTATTGATAATAATAAATATTTTTAAGCATTACAAAACCTTTTATTATAATCAAATAGTTAATTAAATAGTATTTTAATACATTATAATTTATAATATTTGTTATAAAAAAATCTCTCTTGATATAAATATACTACAGTGCTACTAAATATGTACTAATAGTGTACTAAATATGCTACAGTGAAACTTCTCTGTGCGACCACCTCTTTGAACGACCAATTTTTCTTGGAGTGAAATTATTCCCATAGGCGCAAGGCTAATTTTACCTCCATTCAGAGATTATTCTCAGTGGAACTCCCTCCATTAGCTACCAATTTTTTTTTTTAAGAAACGGAAAGAAATTCCGTTCTTTCCTGGTCGTTTGACTTTGAACTTGACCACGTGAACATGTTTCCCCACCAGGAATGGAATGTAGATCATCCCCACTTCCTAGAACAGCATACTTAATGAACCCCACTCTTTTATGGCCTTGTTGCTGTAGGAAAGTTCCTGCTGGTCTGTAGTTCATAGTACTTCCTCCTTTGTTATTGCGATCGCGGCACCGTGTTACAAAACACGTTTGAGAGTGTGACTGCTTGCTTCCGACGTTATCCCAGTGAAGCTCCGTTTCAGTAGCTTTTTAACAATGCTAGCTAAAAGAATTATTTTAAACTTAGAGGAGCGTATACACGTTATAAATGAACATAAAAATGGAAAGGCGGGAAGAAAATTGCTCAAATGTTTAACTGTGGAAAACCGCTGATAAACAAAACTTTGAAGAATTGAGAAACATTTTTAAAAGAATGGCAAGACAGTAAATCATGTGGAATAAAACGAAAACGTAACGAAAAATTCAGTGATGTAAACGACGATTTGATGGAATGGTTTCCAGGAGCAGGAGCCAAAAATATCCCATTTAGTTGAACTGTAATAAAAGAGAGACTTCGGATTCCAAGATTTGCGCAAGTAATGGTTGGCAACAGAAATTTTGCAACCGTAGCAATGTTGTTTTAAAATTGATTTGTGGAGAAATTGCCGATGTGGGCAGTGAGCTGTGCTAAAAAATGTAAAATGCGACTTCCCTTGATTCTTGCTGGATATGATATAATATGAAATATTTATAACATGGATGAAACGGGACTTTTCTATCGTCCATCACCAACAAAAATAACAACATCATCAGCAAACATCAATTTATACATTTTTCAAATTATTTTTGTAGTAATTAACTTATGAATTTATTAACCTATTTGATATATTATTAACCCTTGTAGTAATTAACTTATGAATTTAAATGAATGTTTTCTTTTGGTGTTTAATTTTTTTTTTTTTTTTTTTCGTAATGTGAAAGATAAATTTTCATAACACCACTTGTTATCCTATTTTTGACAATCAAAAACCAGATTTAAACGTTACCTTCATTAAGAGACCTCCTCTCCGAGTGACCAATTTTTAATGGAGCGGATCGTGGTCACTTTGGGTAGGAGGTTATATTTGCGTAATATAGATAAAATTTATGATAAATATTATCGGATATCAGATAATTATTAATGTCCGTCAACGCCTGTGTGTGAGTGTGTGAGTGCGTCTGTGCATTCCCGGTCTGTACACGCAAAGGCTCCGGGACCGCTCGACGCACGGACCGCGGACGCGGACCGAAAAATTCGGAAAAAAGGCGCGGAGATCAAGTTCGGCCGGGTCAAGAGTCCGACCCGGACCCGGGGAGTTATTAATTGACAAAACTGTTTTAATTACGGACCGAAACCCAACTTGGAAAAGAATTCAAAACAGCAAAATTTTCGCCTCCGAAAAGGTTGCCGGTCTCTCGGGTCGGGGAATGAAAAGGCAGCGGTGCCGCGGAGCAAATTAAGCCCCAAACCGCAGTGCTTGTTTTTAAACCGACCCGTATCTGCGAAAGTCTACGGCCCAGAAATTCGAAAGCGGTACGTACGCAACCGGGACGGCGTCCGGTTTCATAAATTCGAAAAATAATTTCCGTACGACGATTAGAACCGAAAAAATTCTTTAAAAATTGATCGATAAAAAATAATTTTTAATTTCTTTCCGCACTGCGAATGCCAGAACGCAGACACGTGGCCAGACGATTGTCTGGATCGATTTTCAAGAGACCAGGCGCATTTTCTTTGACGGAGGTCACGTGACGTTCAACTGGTTTTTTTTTCAGAGGGGGGCCCAATCTCCGAATCTAAGGGGCGCAGTAATTCCTAACTTTTACAGGGCGACGCAAAATTGATTCTGCTTTCAGAATATCTAAAAATTATTCTCATATCTTCATTACGAGCCGATATATTATTTAATTGTATAATTAATCATGATTCGTTGTATAATTAATCATGATTCGTATAATTAAAGCAAAATAAAGATTTCCATGACAGCGCCCGCTAGATATTAGGATTTTAAGAAGTAGGCCGCGTCTAAAAACTGCATGACGAGTATTTTAAGTTTTTCTTTTAGAATGGCAACCAGATATTATGATAAGGAAAAGCGGGCTTCGCCCGTTATCGAATCGGGACGGTTGATGTAATTAAGACATATTTGTACATTTGTATTATTTTTGAGGAAACCAATTCCATTTCAACAAATTTAACATTTTTAAACGTTTGATTGTTTATATGTATAGAAAAATTACCACTATTTTCGATTAGCAAAAAGCGGGCTTCGCCCGTTATCGAATCCGGACGGTTTATGTAAATAAGACATCATAATTTTTTTTTTCGGCAGTCTAATTCAGTTGTTTAAGGAACCGGCAGTCTAATTCAGCTGTTTAAGGAACCGGCAGTCTAATTCAGCTGTTTAAGGAAAAGCAGTGTCCTCGCCCCTCCCTCCCCCCCTTCAAGTTTTTTGCTCTTAACTTTGGTCCGTTTCTATAACTCAGAAACTATGTTACAAATTTCCCCCAAACTGATTGCAAACATCAGAATTAAAGTAATAAGGACCCTCTATAACATTCGTACAGAACACATTGCGCCCCCTGGTGGTGGAAGGTGTAATTAAAGGATTTTTCAGCCAACTCGGGTTCTATGGGTCACATCACGACGCGGTTTGGCTCAATCGACTCGACATCGATAGAGGATACTAGAGCTTATCGGTTTTAGTTCGTTTTTCACCACCAGGGGTCGTTTTATTATCTCTGTTTCTATGGCCCGGATTACGACGGGGTATGGCTCATTTGACTCGACATCGAAAGCCTCAACGATTTCAGATATGATCGTATAAACAGTTTGCGCCACCTGGTGGTGGAAGGTGGAACTAACGTATACTGCAGCGCGTGCGCAGCACGAATGCTATACGGTGCCGCAGGCAGCGGGGACCCGAACCGGAGGTTCGTTCAGTTAGAGGTTTATACTATTCGACTAGAGCTTATCAGTTTTAGTTCGTTTTTCACCAACAGGGGGCGTTTACTTATCTCTGTTTCTATGGCCCGGATCACGACGGGGTATGGCTCATTCGACTGAACGTCGATAGAGGATACTACAGCTTATCGATTTTTGCTCCGACTCTCAGCACCACCAGGGGGCGCTTTCCTATCTCTGTTTCTATGGGAAGGATCACGACGTGGTATGGCTCATTCGACTCGACATCGATAGAGCTTACCGATTTTATTTCTTTTTTCACCACCAGGGGGCCCTTTCCTATCTTCGGTTCTACGGGCATGAAAACGACGGGGTATGGCTCATTCGACTCGACATCGAAAGTCTTAACGATTTCAGTTATGATCATATAAACGGATTGCGCCACCTGGTGGCGGAAGGTGGAACTAACGTATACTGCAGCGCGTGCCCAGCACGACTGCAGCGCGTGCCCAGCACGACTGCTATACGGTGCCGCAAGCAGCGGGGACCCGAGCCGGAGGTTCGTTCAGTTACAGGTTTATACTATTCTATGTGCAATTTAAAGGATTATCCGGTGCGTGCGTAGCACGACCGGTATACGGTGCCGAAGGCAGCGGGGACCGAAATCACCCACTCGTTGACAGCCACCCGTGAGGTATAGGAACAATAAGTCCACGAGGGGAAAAATAAACGCTACCCGGCACCGATAGCACCCATCCGTTCCAACCCCCACCGCAGGAGGCGCCTGTTTATTAGATTTGAAACAATAGGCAGCGGGGACCAGGGTCGTAGACTCGTTCAGTTAGAGGTTTATACTATTCGATGTGCAAATTAAGGGATTATCCGGTGCGTGCGTAGCACGGCCGGTATACGGTGCCGAAGGCAGCGGTCACCCGGGTCGGAGGTTCGTTCGGTTCGAGGGGGATGCGAGCCGGAGAATACAAAAGTTTCGAAGCACCGATGTAAATTAGGGGCCCGCTGGCGGGCGAAGCCAGCTAGTCTCTTTTAATAATGAAGACATTAAAAGCAATATTTTTTAATAATAGTTGTTAAAAATATTATCTATTTTTATTTATATTGCTAAAAAATAAATAAATAATGATACTTAATAATATTTACTGATAATAAGTTAATCATGATAATAAATAAATATTATAAAATACAAAATACTATCAGTAATGATAAAATATTTCAATAAAGTAATCATTATAAAAAATACTTGCTAGATTTCAAATACTATATGAATTACTGTTTGAGGTTTTAAGCGGCCACTTCACTCAGGCGAAAACACCCGCTCACTAATATTAATCCTATGAGGGAAATAATTTATGATATCTCGTTCGCATTTCAATATTTTTAAATGATTCTTTTTGAATTGGATAGCTGAGGTCAATCTCTGTGTACTTTTTCGATTTTTGATGGAGTTTTTTAAAATTATTATTGAGGATACTTTCACTTTGGATATCGGTTTCGAAAGTGAAAGTATTTTGATTTAAAAAACTTGTAATCAAAATCGAAAAAGTACAAAGGAACGTGCATAGAGATTGACCTCGGCTATCCAATGCAAAAAAAATAATTTAAAATTATTGAAATACGAACGATATATCGTAAATTATTTCCCCCATAGGATTAGCATTAGTGACTGTCTTGCGAAATTTTGGACTCTAATCACACAAACAGAAGGAATGCTAAATTTTCATCCTTTGTTACCTTTATCGTTTGATCCTAATGAAACTAAAATCCTGACTTATTTGAATACCTAAACATAATATGGCGCCTATTAGTTAAAATAATTTATCGGAAGCACAGATGCCAAACCCTTTCAGGGGCAAAGCACTTTCATTCCTAAAATGTTTAAATGAATGAATGGTACCGGAATTTAGGTACAAATTTATTTGGAAATAAGAAAAAGCTATATTTCCCATACATAATAAACAGAAAATTTTACACTAAAATTCTGGTGCCATTGTGGCATTTGGGAATTAAAATTAAGTAAAATGTGGTTTCATAAATCAGTGGTTTCATAAACATACCACCGCCCTTCAAAGGGTTAAAACAAGCCATACAAACAAGAAGATTAATGCTCAAAAACCAGACGGAATGCTAAAAAATAGGAAGATATGTATCGCTATAAAATACAGAAAAAATGTGTGGAAAAAAGTTATCACCACCTACTAACTCTTTCGAAAATCAGGGTATAAAAATGTGACTGGTACCAATTGATAATTAATAACTCTGTGAAAGTGAAATCTTCGATATTGGAGCGGGACCGCAGTTGTTAAGTAGCGTGTAAATACCGAGCACAGATAAATAATTAATTAATGAAATTTATTAAAGTTGATTTACAACGTATTAATTTTTTTTAAGTAGAAGAATGAACTTTCAGTTTATAGAGTATAAAGACGTGGTCCGACGACGTCCCCGTTAAACGGATTCTATACAGTCTCTCAATATTAAATACGCTCGGACTTCGAGCTTCTTTTTCTGGATGCCCACAATCACTGTGGGTTCTCGGCTTTCGTATGCAGCAAGTGTACTACTTGGGTTTTCTCTCTCATAGAGACAAGTCTTTCGCTCAATGATTAGCCTTATGCTATATCTGGCTTCGGACGATGCAGGGAGCGGGTTTTCTTCCACTTCAAACTCTTCATGAGAGAACTTCGACCCGGAATCATCAGTTCTTTCGCTCCCTGTTCCTTTTCCAAGAAAAAGGAGGAACATGGGCGTTGGTTTCATGGATCTCGGCAATTATACCTCGACCTACGTTATACACGGCCGGTGCATGACCTTTAAAACGTCACATGGAGTGGATCATTTTTACACGGTGATTGGTGCAAAACGGTGGGCGCGTCGCTTTGCACCAATCACCGTGTAAAAATGATCCACTCCATGTAACGTTTTAAACGTCATGCACCGGCCATGTATAAAACATACGTCGCGATCGTACAGACTCTGTAGTGCTCTTATTGGTTCTCCTTTGTTTTGCCCTGGCGCTTACTGTTGCGTGGGCGCTGAGTAATTAATCAGGGCTGGACCGTGACGAAAGACTAATGAGCTATTTTAAGTTTGCGGCTCACTGTGGTGAGTCTAAGAGCGTAGGAATAGAGACATTACTTCTTATGAAGCTTTTCGGGTTGATAGGCGTTAGTTGCCGTTTCTCTACATTTATGAGTAAATTATTACGAGGATTAGAAGAATTTTGTCTTCCTTACTTGGATGATATGGCTATTTTTTCGTACACATGAAGCGACCACTTGAGCCATATCAAGTTAGTACTGGGAAGGCGAATAATGCAATCACAATGCAGATTTGCGCAGAAGTTGGTAAAATACTTAGGACATGTGGCAGGAGAAGCTAGACGCATTCCGGCCGAATCTAAAATCCAAGCTATCACCGATTTTCCCACCAAAAAGACGAAAACTGAAATCCGTAGGCTGCATGGAATGTCGGGCTACTATTCTCGTTATAAAAGAGATTTCGTAAACTTTCTTAAATCATACAAGACAATAAAAGTAAATAAAAGGTTTGATCTCACCTAATTCTCTGGTTCGTGTTCTATGAGCTTCTCTAAAGGTAGAAACATCTTTTACTAATGAAGATTATTTATTGGAAAGGTAGACACACTTAATGACGATACAGAACGAATACACGACAAGCTATGTACAAACGTAAAGTAAACAAAAAAGTCAGTCAGTCTAAAAGTTCTACGCGCTTAGCGCCATCTGGTGGTTCATTTTCATTTTGCAACAACTTCCGCCGGGCGAAGTTCGTCTGGAGACGAAAGTGTTGAAAGTTCAAGTGGGCAAAGAAGCTGCACCGGTCTTCTGATGATGGCTCCGTTTGGCAACCTCACTGTGCATGCTCTTGTCCAACCATCACGTCCGGGATGAGTCTGGATTATAACACCCATTTTCCATATGAGGCGTGGGGTGTTTTCCTTTATAAGAACGACGGTGTTTTCCTTAAGTTCACTTGGTCGATCGACCTGTTGGTGCTGGTGAGCAGATTTTAATTCTAACAGATAATTGGATTTCCATCGTTTCCAAATTTGAGTCAAAATATTTTCTTGATATTTTCTTATTTTTATTATTTGGTATTCATTGGATTGGGGAACTGTTATCTTTGATTGAGGTAGAGTTAGCAATCTTCTGCCAATTAAGAAATGGCCAGGTGTGAGGGGTTCTGGCTCCCGAGGATCGCTGAATACATAGGTGAGAGGTCTTGAATTGAGAATCGCTTCTACTTCAATCACAATTACTTCCAGTTCTTGAAAGGAAACTGAAGTTTTTCCAAGAATTCTCTTTAGAGACATTTTAACTGATCTTACAAGACGCTCCCAGAAACCTCCCCACCAAGCTGCTCTTTCAACTATGAAATTCCATTTGATGGACAATCCACTAAACAAATTTTTCACTTCTTCATTTTTCATAATCTTCCATAATAAATTTAATTCTCGTTTTGCCTTATGGAATGTTTTGGCGTTATCACTGTAGATACTGCTGCATATTCCTCGTCTTCCTACAAATTTTCGGAACGCTTGAATGAATGTTTTTGTGGTCAAGTCCGGAGTTAATTCTAGGTGTACTGCTCTTGTTACGGCACATGTGAAGAGCAATATGTAGGTTTTCTTAGTCTCATCGTGATCTTTAATGTACAACGGACCTAAGTAATCTAGGCCTGTAACTTGGAATGGATAGGCTTCATTTATTCTGTCGGCAGGTAGAGGTGCAGTAATCTGGGTGGCAGGTTTAACACGAAGTTTATCACATAAATTGCATCTAAATATCAAACTCTTGATTCTTTGTCTTGCTTTCAATATCCAAGTTTTTTCTCTGAGTTGTGTTAAAGTTTCCGATACACCACCATGCCTTGTTTTTTCATGACAATCTTTGATAATAAGATTTGATAAATGAGATCTACTAGGTAGTAAAACTGGATGAGCTTCATGGTATGAGATATTAGCTTGCTGTAATCGTCCACCAATCAAGATTATTTTTCTTTCATTTAAAATTGGATTGAACGGTCGAATAACTGAGTTTGCTGGTACTGGTTTTCTTTGCGTCAGCGCTGAATATTCTTCAGGAAAATGCTCCATTTGTGTAAGTTTAATCTTTAATCCAGTATTCTTCGGCAAATTCAAGTTCTTCTGTAGCTAAGGGACCACTTCTCTTACTCTGAGGATTCCTTGTATTGTGGATGAATCTTTGAATCCATGCAGTAATTCGTAATATTTGTTTAAGTTTGCTGAATCTTCGGATATCGAAAAGATCTTCAAGTTTCGTTGCCAGGAGCATATTCACCACTTCATATTCTTTATTTTCTAAGTTGGTTTCCTGATCGGTATGAACGTTGGATTGTGGCCATTGACTTTCGCACTTCCTTAGCCACGGTGGCCCAAACCACCAAAGCTCCAGGTCCTTTAGACTGGTTAAGTTTTCACCCCGTGTTAAAATATCAGCAGGGTTATCATTCCCAGGACAGTGATTCCAACAATCAGGTTCAGATATTTTCTTGATTTCATCTACTCTGTTCTTGACAAACATCTTCAATTTTCGAGAATTATTCTTGATCCAGTGAAGAACAATCGTGGAATCTGACCAAAATATAGTCTTCGTATCCTTCGGTGTACTTGAATGTAGTCGAATATGATCGAACAATCTGGCTCCTATAAGTGCAGCAAGAAGCTCTAACCTCGGCAGAGTTATTTCTTTAACTGGTGCAACCCTAGTCTTTGAAGTGACTAAATTGGAATGGAAAATTCCGTCAGAGTTGCGAAAACGTACATAAATAACTGCTCCGTAAGCTCGTTTGCTGGCATCTACGAAGACGTGAAATTGACAGCCCGTAAGTTCTTCCATTCCTTTCATTGAGAATAGATGTCTTGGTACAGACATCTGCTTCAAATAAAACAATTCTTCACACCAATCTTGAAATATTTTTGCTAAGTCGGTTGGTAAAGCATCATCCCAATTGAGTTTTTTCTTCCATATGTCTTGCAGTAGTATTTTAGCTCGAACTGCAAATGGTGATATTAAGCCCAACGGGTCGTAGATTCTTCCCATAGTTTTTATTACGCTTCTCTTCGTAAATTTTAATTCTGCCATATCCTTATCCCTTAAAAGTTTATCACTATCAACGCTTAAGACATCATCTGCTGAATTCCAGCAATAGCCAAGGACCTTGCATAACGTGGATTCCTCGTTAACTTCTTCCTTAAATCGATCTTGCAATGAGCGTACATTTGTTTTCCATTTTCTCATATTAAAGCCTGCTTCTCCCAAAATGAGCCTTATTTGTTCGTGGACGGTGTACGCTAAATCTGTGTCTTCTAAACTGTGTATAAGGTCATCTACATACAATCTACTGTTCAAAACGCTGAAGGCAGTTGGATAAACATCCTCATACTTCTTGATGTGATGTTTAATTGTCGCGTTCAGTAAAAATGAGCTCGATCTTGCTCCAAAAATTACACGCGTCATCCTCAAAACTTCGAGTTCAGCGTCTAAATCTTCCGTAACCCATAGAAATCTAACTGCGTCTCTTTCTTCTGGCGCCAGGGCAATTTGCAAAAATGCACCTTCTATATCCGCCGTTATGGCAACCTTATTCAGACGGAACTGCAAAAGAAGTATTAGGATATCGGGCGTTAAATTCGGACCTGGATTCAAGCAGTCATTAAGGGACGGAAAATTATGTTCACTCGAGGAGGCATCGAAAACTATTCTCATTTTCGTCGTTGTTTTATCTTCGCGTATTACTGCGTGATGTGGCATGTAATAGATCTTAGAATTATCACCACATTCATTTTCATTGACCCTTTCAGCTATTCCTTGAATTAGATGCTTTGAAATAATGTCCTTGTACTGACTATGAAAATTTCGATTTTTCTTAAATCTTTTGACAAGTGTTCGCAAACGGTTGTTAGCATTACTATAGTTATCATGTAGCGACTCAGAATGTTCGTTCCATGGTAGTTTAACTTGGTAGCGACCTTCGATTAGTTTCGTAGAATTCTCAAATTCTTTCATAACTTCGTCATCTTCATTCAGATTGTCACTACGCGATATTCCCAAACCTTCTAAATCGAACAATCTTTTCAAAATGTCTGATTCTTCTAAATTTTGATTACGCACTATAACATTCATTACGCTAACATCCTTAAAATCCTTGCGTTTTGCTTCAGAACCATTAAATACATAACCTAGTTTCGTTTCCATTCCTACTAAAGCACCGGACACTCTTTTGACTTTCCCTGTAGCGATTTTCCAGAAATAGTCTGACCCAATTAAAAGAGAAACCCTTAAATTTTCAGACCCTTCAATATCAGCTATCTGTATTTTGGCTTCATTACAAAATTTGTGAATTTCTTTACTGGGACCTTGAATTTCAGCTTCCGATATGGAAGATGTTTCAATTGCTTCTATAGAAATAATTTTCTTTGGATCATAAATGCTTCGTAAATTTACTTTTACCCTATTTCTTACAATAGATTTCTTTGGTTTTGACCCAAAAACATAAATTGCTAATTTTTCTTTTCCTATAACTTCTAAATTAAATTTACGAGATAACGTTTTATCAATGAACGTATTTTGCGACCCCGAATCCATGATAATTTTTATTTTTCTTTCCTGAGAATTATTACTTAAAAAGGCGACAGCTGTTTGTAAAAATACATTTTCGTTTACTGCAGTTGTTGCGCAACTCAGAGCATTGGAATCATTTTTTCTTTCGGGAGACTTTGAGACGCTTTCCTTTTTGTTATGTTGCTTTTCAGTTTCGTCACAAATTAAAACATTATGTCTTCGAGTACAAATGTTGCAACGCATTTTTTCGCGGCAAAATTTTGATACATGTGATTTGCGAAGGCAAAGAAAGCAATAACCCTTTCGCAAAAGACTTGATTTTCGTTCATTAATGGTTAAGGGGCAGTTAAAATTTTCGTGTTCCCCATTGCAAAATAAACAGTCTTTCTTGATAAGAGTATTTAATGTAGCTGCGGTGGGTATATTTTTATGAGTTTCATGTTTTCGATAAGGTAACTCTTTAATTTTATTCCTTTCAAATACTTCATCATTTCGAAACATATACGTTTTTTCTCTCGTTTCGATTTCATGTTTTAGAAATTCTAATAATTTGGCACAGTTCCAAGAATCTTCGCCTGTAGCGGAACGATTGAATCCGAGCACAATTTCTTCGGGGATTAATTTGACTAAAATATCAAATAAGATTCCCCCATAATTATTTAATTCTACCCCGGCTGTTTCGAGACTTCTGATTTGAATAATACAGGTATCATGCAATTGTCTAAGCTCTTTTAAATTCGCTCCAGATTTTACAGGATTTAGGCTTAATAGCTTGTTTACATGCGAACGTATTATTAATTCATTTTTTCCGAATCTTTCTTTTAACAATCCGATCGCGACATCGTAATTATTTTGTGTTAAAGCTAAACCTTGAATACATTTTAAAGCTGCTCCTGTTAAGAAATTCTTTAAGTAATTTAACTTCTCTATGTTAGTTAACTTTACATTTTCATGTATAGCTACTTCAAATTGCCCCCAGAATTCCTGCCAATTTTCATATTTCCCATCGAAAGGTTGTATTGTAAGCTTCGGTAATCTTACGTGAGAATAATTCTTTGATTCATCAGGTCCTGTGGACAATAGAATAGAAGAGTTTATTTTACTTTCGTTAGGAGCATTACGCTTTAAATATCGATCAATTTTAGCTTTTGTTTTCGTAATTTTTTCGCGATATTCTTGACTGGATGATACATCTTTTTCTAGCGTTTCTAAGTTATCTACAAGTTTCTGAATTTCTGAGTCTAATTTGTAAACTTGTTCTGCATTCTCGATTAATTGAATTTTAAGATCTTCAATTTCGTCTATATCTTTTTCGTCTCCTGCCAAATATTCAGTTATTTTGTTAATAATCTTCGTTAAAGATGTTCTAAGAGACTTACGCATACTTTTTGATTTATCTAATTCGCTAGGTAGCGCCATTTTCTAAATTTCAACTCTTGGGAATTTCGGCACCATAAAAGAGATTTCGTAAACTTTCTTAAATCATACAAGACAATAAAAGTAAATAAAAGGTTTGATCTCACCTAATTCTCTGGTTCGTGTTCTATGAGCTTCTCTAAAGGTAGAAACATCTTTTACTAATGAAGATTATTTATTGGACAGGTAGACACACTTAATGACGATACAGAACGAATACACGACAAGCTATGTACAAACGTAAAGTAAACAAAAAAGTCAGTCAGTCTAAAAGTTCTACGCGCTTAGCGCCATCTGGTGGTTCCTTTTCATTTTGCAACACGTTATAACGCTGGGAATAAGTCCCGATTAATTAGTTGGTCATTGGTATTACAGGCTTATCAATACAGGATAAAACATCGACGACGAAAACAAATTCCACATGTCGATTGCTTGAGCCGTTTAGAATAATAAAGTCCGGTTTAAACCACTTGTATATAGCCTTATATTAATTTATTTCTATAATTACAATTTTTAAGTTGTGTAAAGGTATTTGTGTTTTTCATTTTAAATGGGCGGTAATTAATTTACAATTAGAGCATTGCTAAGCAGAGAAGAGCTGAGCGCAGCTCAAACAACAGGACACCGTACGTTAGACTGGATTAGGGACAGAGCGGCGGTGAAAAGTTGAATTTTGACGTAAGAAAATGAAAATGAAATATCACTACAGGATAGAACAGGAACAAATTATTCTTCCGTTGCAATTTAGGTGAGATTTATTGGCTTTGTGTCATGAAAAAATTGGAGCCCAACTTGAGATTACAAAAACGAAACATAAGATTTTAAAGCATTATTTTTGACCTAACGTAATAAAAGAGATAGAAAATTACGCGAGATCGTGCGATATTTGTTAAAAGGTGCGTAAGGCAGGCGAGAAAATGAAGGACCCGTTGAAACTTGTACCAATCATCACGACTATTTTCAGTAGATTATGTATCGATACTCTGGGTCCTCCTCCCTCCCTCAAAAAACGGGAATGAGTTCATGCTAACAGCCATGTGTGTATCTTCGAGGTATCCCGAAGCTGTACCTATAGAAGACATACGCTCAGTGACGGTAATCGATGATTAATTTTGGGTTTCAGCAGGGATTCCCTAGAGAAAAACAATGTGATCTTGATCGCTCGATTGTTAGCGAATTAACGACTGAATTTTTCGAAAAATTCGGCATCAGTCCATTCTAGTGTGCGTAGACTACAAAGCCAAATGGTAGAAACATATCGCCGCATAATAAAAAAAATATTGAAAGCTTTATGCATTGAATTGGAAAATTCTTGGGAGAAAAATCTGCCATATGCAGTATTTGCTTTGTGTATAGTAACGCATCAATCGACTGTTTTCAGCCCCTTGGAGCTGGTCCATGGGGAAAATTTTAGAAGCCCTGTTATACGAAAAAGGAAAAAATGGGGGAGGAAGAGAACAGTGACCGAATACGTCTTTGATTTCATTAATCGCATGAAGGGATGTCAGGAATTGGTAGTGGAAAATATGGATTTGACGCGTAGTGATCGTAAACGATGCTACGATAGAGATGCCGTCAAACGGACATTCAAAACCGGTGACAAAGTGTTAGAGCTTGGCAACAGAGATTACTCTAAGCTTTCTTTAGCTGAGAATCTGAAAAGTTGTTGAAGATGCTACAGCATAACCCCTCTCGCCTGGCTAGATTTTTCATCTAGAAGATGGAAAAGCTTAACTGCAGCTATTCGAAACACACATTTCATTTACAATAGAGGCTCACATGAACATTTAAACTGTCCCAAATTGTAAATTAATTCCTACACATATACCTTTGCACAATTTAAAATTACAATTAAATAAATAAATTTATAGAAGGCTATATACAAGTGGTTTAAACCACACTTTATTGTTCTAAACGGCTCAAGCAGTCGACATGCGGAATTTGTTAACCGGGTCGGTGTTTTATTCTGTAGTGATAAGCGTGTAATATCTATGACCATCTAATTAACCGGTGATTATTCCCTGCATTATTTTTCAAGGTCAAGATCAAACCGGGCGGGGAGGACTACCTTTCGGGTTAAGCTCAATTAACCGCGCCCAAAACGTTATTTTTCAAGAGTCAGAGTTAAGTGGATGGGGAGGCCTACCAAATGGCTTAAGCACTCACAAGCCCGTCCAGAAGAGTTGGTCTCTTAATTTTGAACCAATTCCAGATGAGAGGAAACGTTATTTTTCAACCGAGAAAACGGACTGTGATCTGTTTCTATGAGAAACTATTGTCCGTCTATACAGTGACGCAATTTTCTGACGGCGAAAATGATTGCCGCACATTCCTTTTCGGAAACTCTGAAATTTCGTTCGGGAGGGGTAAACTTCCTACCTAGATAAATTACCGGATGTTCCTCTCCATGTCTACGCTGAGCCAAAACCACTCATAGCTTTATCGGAAGCGTCCGTTTGAATTATAAATTCCTGTCTATAATTAAGTACAAAAAGTACGAGGTTTTCCGTCAATTTACTTTTTAATTCACCGATTGCTTGTTTCATATCAGCATTCCGCTTAACTTTTCTTTTTCTTTTAAAGCGCTGATCAAAGGCTGCACTAAGTGGCATTGTTAAGGATGCAACGATAATAGCAGCTCGACATTCCCAAAAGCCTACGGATTTCGGTTTTCGTCTTTTAAAGAGGAAAATCGGTGATTGCTTGGATTTTAAATTCGGTCGGAGTGCGACTAACTTCCGCTACAACATGTCCTAAGTATTTTACCAACTTTCGCACAAATCTGCATTTTGACAATTTAACGTTAATTTTCGCCTTTTTTATTCTTCCCAGTACTAACTCGAGATGCCTGAGTGGTCGCTTCACGTCTGCGAAAAAACATCCATACCATCCAAGTAAAAAGGTAAAATCTTCTAATCCTCGTAATAATTTACTCATAAATTTAGAGAAACGGTACTAGCGCCTATCAACCCGAAAGGCATCATAGCAGGTAAAAAGGAAGAAAAGTTGGTAATAAACGCAGCTACACGTTGAGCTATGGCGGTCATTGGAATTTGTCTAGATCCTTTAGTGAGATCAAGTATAGTTAAGAATTTTGCCGCCGCTACGTTCTCGACCCGCTCTTCGATATTTGGTAAGAAAATATCTCCGGCATAGTTATCACATTCAATTTACGGTAAACAATCCAAGGTCTCAGATCGTGCACTGGGGATTCGCAAAAATTAGGGAAGATGTGTAGTTTGACTCTCCCTCGATAATAACTTCCAATTCTAACATACGTTTGATTTCTCCTTTCAAGATTTCTGTTTCTCTAAGGGAAGTGCGATAAGGTCCGAGAAGGATTGAGACGTCGCTAGTTAGCTCGATATCGTGTACGTTTTTCCCGTGTCGTTTGAAAATATATCCCGATTTTTGCCTTACAGTTCGGATATTTCTGATAACTACCCCGGTGAACATACGTTTCCCAAATTGCTGTCTCTAACTATATTTTGAAAATCATATTCTTCCAAATTTGATTTAATCTGGGTAATTTCAAATTCATTCTCACTCATATTACTCCTGGCACTTTCTTCAACAATTAAATTCATCACTTGCTCTTTTTGTAAGAAAGGCTCGCTCTTTTGAGTAAATTTACATGGTATATCTGTGAGTGTGTCCTTATACCAGGTACTTTAACTACATAATTGGTCTCCGATATTTGCATCTCTATCGTTCCCGACCCCATACAATACACAGAAAATTTATTTGGTTTGATCAAAGCTAATACAACACTTTGTCACCGGTTTTGAATGTCCATTCGACGGCATCTCTATCGCAATATCTTTTACGGTCATCACGCGTCAAATCCATATTTTCCACTGCAAATTCCTGACACCCCTTCATGCGATTAATTAAATCAAAGACGTATTCGCATTCGGTCATTAGTTTCACTTCTCCTCCCCCATTTTTCGATTTCTTATATAACAGGGCTTCCGGGGGTCTTAAAAATTTTCCCATGGACCATCTCCGAGGGGCAGAAAACCGTCGACTCATGCGTTACTGTACGCAAAGCAAGTAGCGCATATGACAGATTTTTCTCCCAAGAATTTCCCGATTTAATGCATAAAACATTCAATTATCTTTTTACGGTGCTTTTTAGTTTTATTTCTACCATTTGGCTTTGTAGTCTACGCACACTAGAATGGACTGATGCCGAATTTTTCAAAAAATTCAGCCGTTAATTCGATAAAAATCGAGCAACCAAGATCACATTGTACTTCTCTAGGGAATCCCTGCGGCAAACCAAAATTAATCATCGATTACCGTCACTGAGCGTATGTCTTCTATAGGTACAGCTTCGGGATACCTCGAAGATACACACATGGCTGTTAGCATGGACTTATCCCCATTTTCTGAGGGAGGGAAAAGGACCCACAGTGTGCGATACATAATCTGTTGAAAATAGTCATGTCGAGTGTTACAAGCTTCATCGGGGCCTTCCTTTGTTAGGACAAAAATAATGCCTTAAAATCTTATGTTTCGTTTTTGTAACCCCAAGTTGGGCTCCAATTCCTTCATGACATAAATCCAATAAATCTCGCCTAAATTCTAGCGTAAGAATAATTTGTTCCTGCTCTATCATATGGTGGTCTTTTATTTTCCTTTTCTCACGTCAAAATTCAATTTTCTCACCGCCACTCTGTCCCTAATCCAATCTAACGTACAATCTCCTGTTTGAGCTGTGCTTAGATCTTCTCTGCTTAGCCTAGCTAACCTGATCTGCGACTTGAGACCGGGGGATAGAATATTTGCTTCTTCTCTCCCCCCCCCCCCCTCTATATTGGCGCTTGCCTCCGCCCCGATCTCAAACTTGGAGTAGAATATTGTCTTCCTCTCCTTTCCCCTCTATACAAGAGTTTGTCTCCGTTCTCCTCTCGGAAAACGAAACTATTTTAGCCTAGGCGTTAGGGAAATTGATTCGTTACTATCCTCGTTTAAAGGTGAATTCCAACTGATCTCGTGGCGCGCCTCTCCCGCATATAAGCAAACAATACATTGATTCATGTACAGAGAAAAATAGACCAATCACATGGCGCTCTGGCGTTTCAAAACTCCGCCCTTTGCTTGCTGGCGTGTGGCGTGGCATGGAATGTTGGTTAGAACAAAGATTCTATACACTAGTGTAGTATCTTTGGTTAGAAGTTAAACTAATGTTGATGTCACTACTGTACACTTGCATTTCATTTGTTCCGCCAGGTCATGACCGCGTTGATAACATGGGGTTTTGATTTAATTCCGTCTACTAATAGTTGGTTCCTATTTCTCAATAAATAGTGAGAGATTTCCGTTCCTTTTTCTACAGTTGCAGCTTTGGTTTATACAGCCCTATGTCTGTTAGGTTATGTTCTATTTCAACGATTGGCAGACATTGGAGTTCATTTTCTAAAGGCTGCCTGACCCACACAAATTCTGCTATATATTGTTCTTTAGTTTCATCATTAGACGCAAAAATTCGTTTTAAATTCACCGTCACTTAAAGTATGGACAGTGTCGTGCCACATCTGAGGGTCTGTCCAGGCACCATATCCTTGGTCTTGCCAACCTCCGCCTTTCATCCTCAACAGCTAATAAGGCATTAAATATCTTAAGCAGGTGGTTTCTCTCATTCATCAATTGAAGAATGGTTGTTTGATTCGATATGTACTACAGTAAAAGGAGCTTCTGCCGATCGTTCAAACAAGACAAGCCTGAATCCAAAGGTCCCCTAAATCTGAACTTTGCGGTCCAGAAGACGACATTTGTGGCCCTGAAAAAGGCCGTTGATTAGATGGAAAATTAATATTAGACATCTCAAAATAAGCCACAGACAAACGATGAAAACAATAATAAACTATGAACAGTTAGAATTTGCAGTTACAAATTTAACAACTTATGCAGATGCCTAGACATCTATTCGGCTAAGTTAAGTTATTTAAAATGTTATGTAATGTGAACGGGTGAAGCCTAATTCCGGTTCAAAAAAGTTAAGGTAAGTGACTTATCTTTCCTAATCTGAAAGCGGTAGAACAAAAATAATTAAGAATATCATGCTCAAAATCAGCTTTTAATTTGGCTACTCTTTTATAAAGATTCTCTGCATTAAAAAACAAAAAAGACCTGCATCAAGTTTTACTTTTCAGAGAGTGGATATCCGTTTAAAACGTTCACATGAAGTGGATCATTTTTACACGTCGATTTACCCACAGCTTTGTACCAGTCGCCGTGTAAAAATGATCCACTTCAAGGCTAACGAAAAAGACAGGCTACCGCGTGTGCATTCCGCTCATCTTTTTTTAAAGACCGCTAGAGTGACGTGATGCTCTTTTCGTACACCTGCATTGGTGCATTCGAGCATCATGTGAATCTCGCGGTCTGTAAAAAAGATACGCGTAAAGTACCGCGGTAGCCTTTCTTTTTCGTTAGCATCGATCCACTCCATGTGACGTTTTAAACGCCATGCACCGGCCGTGTATAACGTAGGTCGCGATATATCTGGCAGGCGTAAAAATTCCTCTTTCTTTTTTTATTTGACTCACAGTATGATCTCACACAGTACAAATACAATCGTTGTAGTCCCAATGCACTAATCAAGTTACGACCTAAAATCTTGGGTTTAGGTCGAAAGTTGAGTTGGTTAGGCCTTGGGTCGACCAGTGAAAACTCAGCTTTTAAGCTGCGTTTTCACTGGTCGACCCAACTACCTAAAAATCCCAGCGACCCAAGACCTTAACCTAAGAGCGTTTTCACTGGTTACAGGGAAGCACTAGCGCTAACCAATCATGAACAAGGTTTTACTGCGCAAGCGTCATATTTACGGATCGATATCAGCTGTGAATGATTATAAACATACACAAATAATTATTTGTTGTCCTTATCTTGTTAATAACAAATGTTTTGCGTGGAAATAATCCAAAGTTTTGGCTAGTTTTCGCTATTAAAGGGTCTTAAATAATGCCACACAAAAATATTAATCTTCCGTTAATAAATCAATGATAACTATTAATTTTTTTGTGGTTTCAAAAAATAAAACATTATATTTTTTTAATAATGACGATCGTAAATCATAAGATTTCGAAGTCACTCAGAATACAGTGAAAGCTCATTTTATCTGAGAATAATTTTTATAGCATATGACTTGTATATCTAAAATTATATTTCTTCTTTTCACAAGTTAAATTAAAAGTCTAAATATGTTTTTGATATTTACTTCAGTGCTATATACAATTTATTTGTACATGCATATATCATTTTTGTGCCAGTGCAGTTATACTTTTGAAACAAATAGTAATATT
The DNA here is from genome assembly GCA_963931845.1 of Maratus michaelseni. Taxonomy (NCBI): domain Eukaryota; kingdom Metazoa; phylum Arthropoda; class Arachnida; order Araneae; family Salticidae; genus Maratus; species Maratus michaelseni. Next base: position 463,166,415 of record OZ007587.1, read on the forward strand.
TATCATTTATTTAAAAACGCCTTTCAGGATTGTCATTATACATGAGGCTTCTCCAAGGTACATGCTAATAGCATGTATCAGTTGATCACTATACTCACACAACTGGCAGCTAGTTTTATCATATAATCACTACAATGTAGAATTATAGAATGTAGTTACATCTACTTTTTGTGACACCCCCAACCCCTCCCCACAAAAACAAAAAATAAGTCTTCACAGTAAAATGCAAATTAAATGTATTTAAAATTGTAAATTTTACTGTATGATTGATTTCACATCAAAGTTTGATGCAGATTTTTTTTTCCCATCTCTCTCATGGGTATTTTTTTTTTAATTATGTTTTGCGAAAAATAAAATGATGTAACAAAAAGTCAAATCCAGTTACTCTTAAATTCAAACTGATATATATATATGTTAAGTTTACCTTTTTGGCGAGCTTATTTTGTTTGCAAATTACACATTTTAAATCCCAACAATTTTTTTTCTTTTTTAAATGTAAAGTGTTCACTTTTATAAAAAAAATAATTTTGTGAAGGTGCTTCTTTTATTAAGAATAATTTTGTGAAGTGGTCCCAATTTTTGTCAGAAGCAGTCACTGATTTTTCAAATAGATCACAAAAAAAAGGTACTTTTATGTTAGCTGGGCCAATATTATATTATCTTGCCAATATCTTTTTTTCCCCTCTAGCTATAGCACCGTTTATTTTTCACTTGCTTAGATTAGAAACAATGGCTTGATGTTGAAATAAAATATTTTGGTTTTTTGTATTATTTCATTTATTATTATTCTTCTTTTAAATAAATGTACTTTAAATATATGTGATATGTGTATTTTAAATGAAAAATTCATATTTTAAATAAAATGAATGATAAGTCTATATTTCAAAAGAAATTAATAGAATACGAATAATGGTAATAACAACAATATTTAACGATTAATCTCATGTGCTAGGCTGACATAAAGCCAACATTGCATTTGGCAAAAATTCAGATTTTTTGTTGTGATAGTTCGTTAAATTTAAATAGTTTTACATCATTGTTTTTTAAAATGTATATACATAAATACTTTAAAATGTGAAAAAATAGGGCAGGTATATGAATTTTTATGCAATATTGCTTAAATAAATGCATAATTTAGTCATTTTCGGTGGCATGGATGCCATAAATGGTGGTTTATCGCTCTTTTCTAGCGATCGTGAAAGTGCTACGTTGGCGATATGTTTTTGTTTATTTTGTAATTACGATTAATAATGAAGGGGCAGATATTTGTATCAAATCACACAAGTCAGATGTATGTTCCCAATAAAAAAAATAATAACGAAGGCTTCTCTTAGTATTTGATTAATCTAAATTGTTTAAAAATCAATACTAAAAGTTATACAGAAGAGTAAACAATATTTAATTCGTTCCTAAATGTAAACTTAATATGTCATTTATTTGTATTGTTTTATTTATAACATATTATTTCTTTCGTTTAGATTTTTCACTTGAAAGTTAAATCAGATTTTTTAAATTAATTATCCTTACCAAACTTAATAAGCTTAAAAAGATTGTTATAAAAATAACAATGTTAATAAACTTAAACTGTTAAACTTGCATTTATATTATATTAAGCTTAACTGTTTACATTAAACTTTTTCTCCTCATCGTTCAAAATATCTTAAACGTTTAATTGTAAAATTTAAAAATAAAGTACAGTTGGAAATTTTTAATTAATAATCAAAATAACTGTTGAAGATTTCAATTACAAATAATATGAGGTTGTGAATCGATATTTTATTTTCAATATTGTCACAATAAAAAATAATTTAGACTAATGAAAAAAAAAAAAAATCACTCATTTACATGAAACTATTCCAACGTTCTACTACCAACAACAAATTATAGTGTAAACATTAAAATTTCAAGAATTAAGGATATTACATCAAATATGCTGCAGTCAATCACTTAGTCTTATAGTTTTTTCACTCTAAATAACAAACAATAGAACCTAATACTATACTAATTTGTACTCTAAATAGCGTCACAAAAAATAGAGTGAACACTAAATTCTGCAAATTTATTCACAGAATAAACATAAAGAAGTATTTTGTTTTCTTATTAACAAAGGTTTTAAAATATTTTAGTATTTGATTTCAATAATAAATAAATAAAAACCCGTTTTTATATTTTTGAATGTAGTTAAAAATAAACATAATTTGAGAATAGTAAATATTTACTGTGTATCACACTAAATAATGTTACAAGTTTTTTGAATGCATCTTTACATATATGTGTCTAAAATATATAATTTTTTTTTCCACACAACTATGGTTGTTGTATTTTTAAATTGTAGTCAGAATAAAATAAGAAATAATGTAAATAAATAAATACTCTATTTTTCGCGAAACCTTGAATGTTAAGTGTGTGTATTTCATAGATTTGACAGCATCAAATTTGTAAACAAACAAACTTCGCCAAGCAAAGGTGCCAAAAGTAAGGGTTAACTTACTGGAAGTAAAAGGCAAATGTTTCTACATTAGTGTCCTCGGCTTGAGGTTTACAGAAAATTCAGTCTATAAATAGCTGTCAACTATTCCACTTTTTTGTTACCAGTACTTCTGAACAGAAGTCTTCGCCTAATCTTGACATGGTTTAATTGCAGAATTTTGCAATTAAATAAGGTCAATATTACTATCCAGATTTAGTAGCAACACAGATAAGGATTATTTGGCAGCTATGCATATATATAAAGTAAAATCTAATGAATGAACAAATAGCAAAAACATTTATAAAAAAATTTCAGAAAATCTTACTCGCTAAGCATTTTTTTATCAACCAACAATATAAAACATACACGTATGTCCTGGTAAGTTGTGGTGCACAATATTTATAAGCTCTGGCTATATTTAAGTATTCACTGAAAACAAAGAAGTACCAGAGCTGAGCTCCATCATAAATTAAGCACTGATTGCTAGATATCCAGTATTCACTTATAAAATTCTCGTAAAATAAATATTTCAATAATATTGAACACCTGGTCCAATTCAAATCCATCAAAGCAAAATAATCTGATGATTTAAAATTATAAACAAGCATCTTTGACTGCTCAAGTGTACAATTCTTAAAATTAAAAATAACGCCAAGGGGCAATTCAAGTATTACGTAAGCAGTAAGGAGGAGTTCAGGGTTTGATTATTTTTGCTGACAGGGAGAAGAAGGGGGGGGGGGGGGATTATGACAATTCTTATGAATGCATTAGACAACGCAGCAACAACAAGAAAAAATACATGATGGGAAATGAGTATTCTGTAGTCTGCTCGGAACTTCAAACACGTAACATTTCTATGATTCCTGTTAAAAATTTTAGTTATGATGACTAATTAAGTTAGGGCCTATTGTTAAGTTTTATTGCTCAATGCGATAAACAACAATATATTAAAACCATTTTGCATTATTTTGATACCACAACCCCTATATATGCCTATTTATATAAATTTGTAAGATTAATAGTGTAAATTAATGGTAACTGTTTTTTCCTGGCAAACAGTGTTGACGTACAAAACGTCAAAATCATACATAAGCAAAAAAAAAAGGAGGGGGGTTACTATTTGCTTATTTTTTCTGATAAGGGAAGGACGGGGTATAAAATTACTAAAAATATGCTTACGGGTATACTTGAACGACCCCCTAAGGTCACTTGAGAGATAACATCACCATATAACTTTTGTTTTATTCATGTTCGACGAAAAATATCTGTTCTCTGTCAGAACCACCAGCAAAAGGGAAAAGGTTGCTAGAATTTACCAGAAAATGCATATCGCCAAAATTTCACAACTTTTCGATTTTTCTTAGCAGAAAAATTTTCCCTTGACAAAAGCATTAATTTCAAGCTTAAATTGATTATTTTTTTAGATTTGTGTGATAAATGGGCCATATCAATGTATATTTTAAATATTAATACAGTAGAGCGTCGCTAATCCGCAAAGACCTCTAATCCGCAATCAATTTATGAATGTAAACAAAGAAATTTAATTCTTGAAAAATGCTTCAATGGTGACAAAATTTTGAAATTTTTTTACACCAATTTTAACATTTTTCTTATATATCATATAACATTCTTTATAGTTTAAAATGAAAGCACATTTAATTTGTATATTATTTCATATATTCATTTCTTCATACAATACTTGTAAAATACAATTTGAGCTTTTGTGATTTTTTTTTTAATGATAAAAAATCCTTACTTAGACAATATATTTTATAATTTATTTATTTTTTCATTAAATCGTAATTATAAAATTGAAAAACACATAAAAAAATACATATATATTGCTTTTGAACTCTTACTTAAAGATAAAATTCAACACTATAAACCAAATTTCTTAAAACAGACAACAATTGATGCCATATTTAAAAAATTTTAAAAATAATTATTTTTTACATAGTTATTACTTTATCTATATATTAAAATGTGTAATTTATTTATATTTTAGTATTAGCAATCTAAATTTGTCCAAAATATGAATTTTAAAAAATGTAAACAAAGGTTAAATAGACATAGCCTGTAATCCGCACAACACTTGGAACCAAGCTTTGCGGATTAGTGGTTTTCTACTGTACTAGTTGGCGTTGCCCGGGCCCATAATAATAAATTAAAAAAGAAACATGAAGTTTTTATTATTTTATATCTTTAATCAGATTTTGTATGACATATTTTAAAATGAAAAATATTGATATTTAGTGATAAAAGTGCTCATATTCTTGTTTACGTAGGGTTGTTTCATAGTTTTAAAATAAAAAGTTCTTTTTGTCTGAACTCTTTGAAATCTTTATTGGTGATAAATAAACGGTTTTACAACCTGTGTAAAAATTTTGGGAAATATAGCAATAACAAAATAGTCTTCATTTTCAAAACTCTCTGACATTTCAATCGGTTATAAATATAACTGTATCCAAGCTCTCTTTAAAATTTTGTCTGACATTATATATTAAAATGAAAAAATTGGCGAAAAAATATTAATATTTATTTAGTGATGCACTCATTTTCTTGTTTACATAGGGTCGTTTCATAGTTTTAAAATAAAAAGTTCTTTTTGTCCGAACTCTTTGAAATCTTTATTGGTGATAAATAAACGGTTTTACAGCCCGTGTAAAAATTTTGCGAAAAAAATATTGTTATCTAGTTGTAAAATAAATGTTTTCTTCTTGCTTTTTTGTTTGTTTGTTTTCATGTCGGCTCTTTTAACATAGCAATAAAAAAAATTGTTCTCATCTTCCGAACTCTCTGACATTTCAATCCGATATAAATATATAACTTTATCCAAGCTCTCTTTAAAATTTTGCGAAAAATATGCATATTTAGTATTGGAACAATGAGTTCTTAAAAAAAAAAAGCTTCAGCTTTCAATCTCAGAGCAAAAATATATTAGAAGGTCTATGCTTAATGCAATGGTAAGGTGACTCCATCTGTTTGCAATCAACCCTTTTCAATTTCCCTAGGCTAAACAGGTGAGGGCTAATACATCAGGTTTCCCCTTTCTGAGGGGAGAAGCCTTCAAAAAACGTTGGCGCATGTGCAAAGAGACTATATTTGTGTGGAAAATTTGACAGAATGTGCTTTTAATTTTAAATATATAGATAAGCCAACTAAATATATTGTTGATCACTTTACATAATTTATCATTACAATAGATATTAGACATTAAAAAAATGTATACATGGCTTTTTTCTGTGAGATGTGTGTTGGAGGCGAGTGGGTGCATTCTCCTAAACATTGTGTAAATCTAAGGAGACAAAAAATTTAAAAGATACTTCCTCATTATAGTGGCCTTCACAATTACTATTATCCCACAGTTGTAATGATTTTGCCAATCTTATACAGTAGACTTCCTTAAATCTGTGTAGCTTAAAACCAGAGGTTATGCAGATTTTTGGTCACTGTTTCATTTACATTTTTTAAACAATAATTTGAATTTAATAATGCACTGAAAATTATAATGAATGCTTACAGTAAAATAAAATTAAAAAATTAAGAAAATTTAAAAAACATTTAAAATATAAAAGTAAAGGTCAAGTAAATAATTATTAATGCTGAATTAAATATGATAATGATGAGATATTTTTTTCTTAAATTATTCAGTGAAACTCACCTTATAAATGTACACTAATAATTCACATAAAAATCTTAAAATAACAAAGTTTTCTTTCATGTTCAGCCGTGCTTAATAACCAAAATAGCTTGATTATACAAAAATTATTTGGTTAAAAAAAAATATATATTGCAATCGCCACTGATATCAGCAGTATCTAGAATTTTTTCAGAAATAAATTTATACTTTCTTCATGAGAAAACACGAGTTGAATCATATCAAACAGAATTACATATTAAAATGTGTACAGAATGATATAAAATTTTTAAAAAACTAAAATTTTACACTGACATCTTAATTGTAAATTACATTGTTTACATCAGGAACGATGTGCGGATTTTAAGAATTTGCAGATTTTAGGGTGGTGGATTTGAGGAAGTATACTGTATATCCTAAATGTACCCAATATATATATATATTTTCATAATATTTACGTCTAAAATATATATACATCATAAAATGTCAATATGATTTTAATGTCATATATGTAATATAACTTGGCGATACATTTTAGTCGCCGCTATCTATATCAAGGAAATAGCATATTAAATATTTTATTACATTTTAATTAATTTTTTGATAATTATAAAATACTCTGGATAGAAATTACAGACTTCCCAAATGGCGATTTTCTTGTGTCAAACTGTCCCCCTAAACAGATTTAAGAAAGGACAACACGGACTGAAGCCCCATGAGTTATGTCACAAATTTTAATACAACCTTTTTTATTAAGCATCATAAACATCTTACGGAATATTAATAAAAATGGGATAAATTATTACAATAACAATAAACGCTTACTTTTGGTAAAGCTTTCTCCCTGCTAGATCAGTTGCTGGTGAACACAGCTTTTCCCATTTTACAGTCGAAAAAGCATTGCTTGCGTATACAGTTCAAATTATGTATCAATATACAGCAAGCAATATTTATCCAACTATGCCACAATGCAGCAGTAGTTCTCACCAGAACATGGCAGCTAAGTCGCATCAGATGTGGTCATTTCTTCCGAGGATGGCTCTTGGGAATGCCATGTCACTGTTATAGACTTGCACAAAACGTTAGCGGTGTGGAGAGTCCTCTCACTTGGAGGTCAGTAGATGGAAGAGAAATGCCAATCTCGTGGCAATTAGGCCATGTGGTATCTCGTGAAATAAAAGTTGCACATGTGGGTGAACCCAGTTCCTTTAATCACATTGATGTCTACAGTTGTCCAGGATACAACAACAAAATTGGCTCTAAAAAGAGAGAAGATTTCAGATTTTAAAAGTTTGGTTAAAGTAAAAATTAGGCTAGAAATATTTCATAAAATTTTCTGTTTAATAATATATATTATAGTATATATGAAGTATAGATAATGATAATTTGTGGGCTTTTCCAAAATATACATTTATATTGGCACAGATGTCATATACGCACCATGTTGGTGCGATTCCCCCCCCCCCCCCTCCTCCTACCAATTTGGCGAAAAAAATAAATTGTTGTTATTTGCTTTTAATTCTATAAATTATTTTTATTAGGTATATCAATATTTAATGGAACAGATGTCATATATGCACCACATTAGCACAATTTTTCCCCCTGCCAATTTGGCGAAAACTTTGTTCTTGAATATTAACATTACAATGTACATTAACGTTTATAACACTAACGTTATAATGTATATTAATGTTATAACGTTATTTTATTTTTATATTGAAATAAAATATCACATGCTATTATTGCATGCTATTTGTAACTAATATTCAAAAACAAAGTTTTCGCCAAATTGGCGGGGGAAAAAAATCGCGCCAATGTGGTGTGTATATAACATCTGTGCCTTTATATTTTAGACTTATTTAAAATTGACTCACTCAAAAAATTTTCACTTTTAAATATTAATAATAAATCATAAAATGTTTTCCTAATCTATTATTAAAACAATACTTAATTATCTTTAAACATCTAAAAATTAATGGATTTGTTTTTTCACATTGGTAAGTTCACAGCATTACTGTCAATTTGCAGATAAAGAATTTTATCATCTATCTCTCAGACATCATTACACAAGCATAAAATTTCAAATAACAGAAGTTGCATAATGCAACATTGTATCAGTTTAAAAAAATATCACTAGAATATTCACTAAATTTTGTTTTCTTAATTAAAATATAGTAGAAACCTAAACTGACTCAATAACATTTATCAGGATATAACAATCATCTTATAACTGATACAATATAAATATAACTATTTGTAAAATGCAGTAGAAAATGTTACATAAGACTAAATGAAATACAGCAAACTACATCTAAAACAGAATCGACCGAGAAAATTTTCCATCATAGATAATATTCTACCTTAGACAGTGTATAACTCTATTAAAATGAGGACTTTAAAATCTTTTAGCATTACACAAAGTTTATTGTACACATAAAAGGTCTAACCTAAATCATAAAGTGGTTTCTGTTATTCTAATGCTAATTTGTGAAAGGATACATTACCATTAAAAAAATTTTTAAACATTATTTGCAATGTACCAGTTTGTTTATTTAAGCTTAGCATGCTATTAAACATTTTTTTTTTTTTTTTTAAAGTTACATGCCTTATAAATGATTGTTTATTTCCAATCTAATTCTTAAAATTTTCCTAAAGAAAAAGATAAACACAGACTTGGAACTAAATTTCTCCTTTTTTCTACATTCATAATTAAGAAAATAATAAGACTGAAGAGCAATCAAAGAATCCAAATCTAATAACTTTTATATAATATTAAACCTGCTGCTTTCTTGTTGACCAAATAAAGTACATATAACAAATTCAATGGGATAACTCTCAGATTCATTACTTCTCACTTGGAGAATACAGAATATTTTTTACACAAAAAGAGCATTAATTCCAATCAAAGTTACAGGATTTGTGGATTAAACTATGGTGAAGTAAAAGTTAAATGCCATTCGAATTGAAATATCACACGAAAACATTGCTCAATTAATAACAAATCATACATGATAATGTGTGCCAATTCTTAGAGATGTCTATTTAAAAAAGTTGTATATGATTGCAATTGATTTAAATTTCATACAAAGTTTTAAATCTTCATAAAAGTTTCAGCATGGATGGAATAACAAATAAGATTAAACTCAAATATAGTACATCTGCAGGTGAAATGCATAAAAAATGAAAAATTAAACAACAGAACAGCAGAGTTTTTCTTTGTATAGCAAAGTTAACAAATAAATCTCTGAAAAGTCCAACTGTTTTGAAATTAGTAATACATATTTCACCTTTAAAAGAGAACATAATACAAAATACACTGGCTTATTTAATTTAGAGAAAGTTTGTTTACATGCTTGAATAAACATGAATGTTCAAGTATTAACAAAACTGGATTGACGTTTGTCTTTAACTAATTTTCAATTTAAATATCAATGGGCTGGGGGCTGGGCTACAGTAAACAAATCTTTCTTAATACTTATAATTATTTTAAATGAGAAAAGAGAAATTTAATTCTAAATTGCCGAAAAATACATTACCAAATAAGGATATATAATAAATTAAAATCAATGAAACAAGTATATTTAATTCATTATGAGAAAGAGAAATCCATAATCATTATATTTTCATTTACTTTTTTTTTGTATTGTTAACATTCAATCATAATAAAATTATTTTGGGAACTGCACTTTATGTATCCATTATTACATCAGAAACGAAATCCTTAAACGAACTATATATTTAGTATTTTAATATTAATAAAAAGCATCTGATTCATTACCAAAAACAGAGATATTTATCGTACAAAAAAAGTGCAACAATAAGTGATCTATACTGGATTGCTATTTACTAAACGGAAAGACATTAATAAAAGATATAAATTTGTTAAGAAAACTCACTATTTTGCTTCAATCACAAAAAATTGAATATATTTTTGCAAAAGCTGAATAATTCCAAAATAAATATTTATCCGCCGCCATTATGTATGAAAAAGCTCTTTTCTAATTGGCTGAGCTTGGGTTAGATGGGCTTAGGATTGAGTACTGATCAAACCTTCAAAATCGCTACCTAACTGCCTAAAATCTTGGGTTTAGGTCGAAAGTTGGGTAAGTTAGGCCTTGGGTCGACCAGTGAAAACGCAGCTATAAGCATTCTTTCTTAACTCAATGGTTAACTTTATTCTGCGCATGTTTTGTACAACACAAAGCATGTGTTAGGCAAAATATAATAACTCAATATTTTAACCAATCAGAAAAAAGGATTGTGCTTGTTGTGTTTTATGAATCCGGAAGAAAAAAAGATAACTTTAACTTCCAGAAAATTTTTAATGTTTATATTTTTTGTCGGCTAACCTTTGTTCGAATGAATTATTTTCGAAAATTTATGATCATACCGTCTGCCTATTACAAAAAATATGTTGTAGGCCATGATCTTGTAAATTCGATGTAAAACTTTCTCAAAATGGTTTGTTTTGTTTTATCTTTTTCACCATGCTTGGAAAAAAGCTAACATGACTCATGGCACAGTTGATTCCCTTTGTAAGTAATAATGAATTAATTTTGTATCAAAATGACTTTATATATTATATTTGGCAATGTTATTTGTTCAATATGCTTTGCGTTTGTGTGTTGCTTGTTTACGTTGTCACTATTTAATAACATTAATTTTTATTAAAATTTGCTTTGTTGATCAAATTTACCTATGACAAAGGGTGCAAGTGTCTTAGCTAAAAGACATTCACTTTAAAAATTCCGCGACTTTGATTAAAATTAATCGATTTTAGGTAGAGTTTACTTTAATTAAAATGTAAAGAATTATGCTGAGCAAATGTTCGCAATTATATGTGTTTCAAAAATTACCATAGAAATCTTGTTGTATTAACATTACTATAAGTTTTTTTATGTGAGCCTCTGATATGGCAGCTAATTTCTTGATATAAATTTAATCTATTTATATGTTAGCCAGGTGTCAATTGTCAAAAATTGTTGCCAGCGCTATCATTCATATTGCATTCATTTCATTTAAAATATGAACTTTTCACTCATTTCATTTAAAACACATAACATTTAAAATAATGCCTTTCAAACGTTTCGTTAATAACAATAACACCAAGCTTTTTATTTCAATATCAAAGCATTGTTTGTAATTTACACTGGCGAAAACTAAAAGCCGCTATTGGCTTGCTCTCTTCTTTAACAGCCTAAAAGAATAATGTTAAATTTATATTTTTTCTTAGCATTTACAAGATTAATAATATGCATATTAAGGCTATTATGTATATAGCAAAAATGAGGATATTATATAATATATTTGGATTAACATAATTTTTAAGTAAATGATACAAGTTTTGAAGTCACCAAACTGAATATTATTAAATGTATATTTAACCTATAAACCTATTGTTATAGACCTAATATAATTCGATATTTAAAAAGAAAGGGAAAAGAAAAGAAACATTAATTAACACTTTGTTCTTGTTATTTTGCACCCAGATTGGCTTCTCTAAGGTGCAACATTGTTATACTGTCCTCTAAAAAAAAAAAAAAGTCTAAATTTTTACAGTTTGTTTTGACTAAGATTTCAATGTTGAGCAATTTTCATTTTATCACTTTATTACAAAGTGGCAGCCAATTAAGCGAGAGTTTGAAAAAAAAACCTACTTTTCAGAAAAATAATCAATGTTACCTGAAAAAAATCCACACCTGACATAATTAGCTGAAAATGAAGAATTTTTATTACATATTAATGGTTTAAGATAAAAACAATAAAAAAATTATGTAGATCATTCTAAAATTCTTTTATAACAAGAAAATCTCATGTTTTCCAGATTTCTGCAATTGTTATTTTAAATTATTTTTAAATTTTTAAACTAAATAAGCACTCTTTAGGAATTTTTTAATATTAGCACATTAGCAGGGGACGCGCTTGTCATTCGCCTATGCGCCGAATACGAATACATTATGAAATTAGCGAACAAAAAATTATCATGGCGAAAAGACTGTCGAATGATTTATCAGAGCTTTTCGTTGTTGTAATCATGTTTTCAAATGCTGTTTTTTTTTTTTTTTTTAAAGTTTGCAGTGAAAAACACGTATTCTATGCCCACAAAAGTAACAATAATAAAACGGTACTGAGTTCAAATTTAATCAGCAGTTTTATTAACACTTTCCAACCTAGTTGAAAAGTGTTTATGACTTCGGTTTGTCTGGCCGTCTGTCCGTGCTCTAACTCCCGAAAATAGACTCGGATTGCTCTGCAATTTTTATATGTTATTGTCGTTATCTATAGCATGTTCCCTATTTCAACGGAAGTCTGTAGCACTTATAGTTTTTTTACAGGGACAGTCAAAAGAATTCCGTTACATTGCGGTCTGTGGGGAAAAATCATTTGCGGTTTATTTAAATAATGTTTCACTATTTTAAATAAATGCATTGAAATTTACATATATCACTAAAGTGCATTAGAAGAAACTTAATATGGAATAGGGTGTGCATAGCACTTATAGTTATTTCACAGGGACAGTCAAAAGAATTCCGTTACATTATGTCTATGGAGAAAAATCGTCTGAGGTTTATTTAAATAATGTTTCACTATTTTAAACACATTGAAATTTATATACTAAGGTACATTACAAGAGGCTTACTACAGAATAGTGTGTGTATAGTAGTCATCGTTCATTTACAGGGACACACAAAAGAATTCTCTACTGTCTGTTCACAATAATTCCTGGAAGTGCGTTTTAAGTTACTGAACGCGATTTAAATTTTAACTCGCTTTTTGTCTATTACTTGGTGTGTATAAATTCTGTAGATCCTATACAGGGAAGCACAAAATTTCGTGAACACATTTCCGTTTATTGACAGAAACTCCAGACGGAGAATTTTAAACTGTTCTACTCGTTTCCTAACTGAACTATAATTTAGCATCCTATGTAGTATATATACAAATCTATAGATCCTATACAGGGCTGAATAAAAGTATTCGGATATTTTTCCAAATTTTGTATATGTTGGAAATTCCTGAAATTTTGTTTTTAAATATGTTATGCGTTTTCCAAATTGTTTATTTAGATGTTATCTTTTAGCTTATTAAATGGTATGATTTGTAAAATTATTTTATAAGCGTTGGAAAGTGTTACATAATCTATGCTTGACGCATGATTTTTCGTTCTTGTTTTAGTTGGTGACGGTTTAATTTTAATCTTTACTTTAAGGCACAACTACCAACTCTTCCAATTTTTTGATACCACTAAAATTTAATAGAAATTTTTGCCTTATTTATAACCACAGCATTTCGACGATTAAATAAGGCAAAAATTTTAGTGGTATGCAACAACAGTTTTCAGCCATGCTTTAAGGTAACACTTTTATTTTTGAATGGAGTAAAAGTAAAAAAAAAAAAAAAAATTGGTAGAATTTTTGGACACTCAGCAAATGTAATACAGTGAGAAAATGCTTTTTTACCCATTTAATAAAGTCAGGGCTGAAAGAGTAAATGATAAAAAATGTATTATGTACTTTTAGCTAATTTTAGATAAATTTGACTAAAAATATTTTAATTTGGCTAATTTACTGGTTAGCATTTTGAAAATCTTAGCACGGCCCCTGATTAGTGCATAAAAACAGAACAAAACAAAAAAATTAACTTTAATAAAATATTTGATGAAGTACTAGGGTGGGGTTTTTTTTAGGAAACTGTCAGGCTTTCACTGACAGCTGCGGTTTAGAAGTATTGTTATGTGATATTATCCTTGTGTGTGCTTATCTGCTGTGTACTGTAAGCTTTAAACTAACGTTCCTTTCCTAACTGGAATCTTAATCCTAGTAGGAGAGTGACCTGATATGAATGGGAAGAATGTTTAGTATAGTGAAGGGAGTTTTTCTATTGTCATTGCAAGTCCATAGATAAGACAGACTCCACCCATTCTCTAAGAAGACAGATACATCATAAGGGGATTACCTTCTGTCAAGTAGACAAAACCCGTGTGGACAGGGAAATCAACCCCGTTTACGGAGGGTTGCCTCGTGGGACCAGCAGAGAGAGTTGGGTTAGTTTTAACACGGTAAGGTGGATGTGTAGGTTGTCCAGGGAGAGCTCTGGTACACGTGGGTTCAGGTAGGTCTCTTGAAGTGGAGAGATAATGTTTTTGTGAGATTAATTGTAATCTCTAGTAACTCTGAGTTAATTAACGTTAGCATGAGAGAGGTATAGAATAGCTTAACAGTACACAGAACGTATATTTTGTATTTTATTTAATGTTGAACCGGATCAGCTATATCCGAGTTTGTAAGTGTAAATATTGTCTTGTTATTTGTAAAGATTGTGTAAATAAATTGTGCGTTGTTCGTCGTGCGTTGAAAGAGTTCGTCTTTTTATCAATATACCTTTCATAACGTGACCGATATCACGTAGTCATATCGGTGGTGGCAGCATACTAAAATTACCGGACTATTCTTCAAAGTTGGGTTCAACTCTTAGAGGGAATCCGACAGAAACATTTCACTCTGGGTTTTTTTAGAGGATAGCACAATATGTTGACAAAAGTTTGTGCTGTTTTGCTGGATTATTTTACCGATTTTCATTGTAAAAATGTTTCTAATCTTTCTCTGCTATTAATATCATATTTTCAAACAGTTTTTGTAGTTGAGACCACGAACTTTTACCAGGGCTGGGTTTTGACGGCAGAAAGTTGGGTACTTTTCGGTTAGCTGGGCGCCAGTGATATATGTAGGGGAGATTGGTACACACAGTGGACCACTTTTTCAGTTAATTTTTTTTTTTTTTTTCTCTTTAACGGACAAACCGATCATCTGCATGAAAATATTTTTAAATATTCCTTAAACCTTTATACATTCATCATAATTTTCTCAGAACATAGTTTTCAATACATTAAAAAAAAAAAAAAAATTATATGCACCCGTAAGGTGGACCAGTGGGGCACAGTGGCAGACCCCGCAGAGCTCCTATTTTTCCTACTTTTTCCCCTACTTTTTAGAACCCTTGCCTTTTTTTCCTGTTTTTTCCTATTTTTTCCTATTTTTCCCCCATTTTTCTCCACTTTGAACAAATTGTTTCAATTTCCACGTCTGCCCGTCATTTTTATTTTTCTTCGTTCCACAAGCGATCGGGTAGTCGTCTGCAATCAAAACAGCGGGAATAAGCAGTTTGTTCCATCCACTTTTAAGTCACCTACCGATAATTTGGACACTACATCTTCAAATAATTATATATTTGCTGAAAACAATTTGTTACTTGGACTAACATCAAATCAGCTAATAACATGTGCTGAGGCTTTGTGGGCTTTAAAAGTTGCTGCCTCAGATTTTTCTTTTGCTTCATGTAAAGATATTGCTTCGCCTTTTTCAGTTTATGTTTGAAAATCACCAAATTGCATCAAAAATGAAATTAAGGGATCGAAAAATCTCATATGGGATATCTCATGGCTTAGGACCTTATTTTCAAACTGAAACAACTTCTGATCTGAAATCTGCAATAAATGGTGGTGGATATTTTACATTATCATTTGATGAAGCTACAACTTCATAAATTAAAAAACAATTGGACATTCACTTCAGATATTGGAGTCCCAAACATAATTCAGTTTTGTCTTCATACTTTGTCACTTTTCCTTGGGCATGCTGATGCCAAATAATTTGTAAAAGCATTTTGGAGGCCTTAAAAGGAGAAAATTTAAGCATAACAAAAATTTTTATGCTTAGTGTGGATGGCCCAAATACTAATTTATTGGTTGCAAAAAAAGTAAATGAAAAACTTGTAAAATTAGGATCAAAACAGTTGGTGGACATACGTACATGCAGTCTGCATAAAGTCCATAACTGCTTTGCAAAAGCATTAGGTGAACTGCTTTTAGATATTAATGAGTTCTGTGTTGATTTATTTGCTTTTTTCAAACATAGTGCTGCTCATCGAGAAGATTTGCAAACACTGCAAAGGTTTCTTGAATGTGAAGAATTATTTCTTCTCAGGCATGTGAATTCCAGATAGCTAACTTTGCAATTCATTCATTGAAGAGTCATTGTATGCTGCAGAGAAAGAAGCTGTGGCAAAAGCTTCTGAAGAAGAAAAAAAGAAAAGGGAATTAGAAGAACACGAAAAACTGCAAAACGAACAGAGAAAGAAAAAAAAATTGTAAATTTCAGAAAAACGAAAAACTGAAATAGAAAAAGTAGAATTTTTGCAAGAAGAATTAAATTTGGCCAATAAATGCTTAATTGAAAACAATGATGTGCTACGAGAAGCAATAAAAGTTAAAGATTTTATGAAAGTGAGAATTGTATCGAAAGTAATAGAGACCAGTACCAATAATATAAAAAAAAATTACCAAAGACCTTTCTTCAGCCCAAGATAAACTGCATCCTTCTATATATAAAAAAAGTAATGGTTTTGAAATGGACCAATGAAAATCATCTGCGTAGATACCGTGAAACGTATCTGATTGGTCAGAGCTTTCTGACTTTTCTTAGGGGGAATTAACATGAAAGTAGAGAATTTAGATAGGATGGGCGCTATTAGGGGGTTACCAAGGGGAAGGGACCCGGGTCTGTCGCCAACTTGGCAATATATCGCCAATTTTGGCACCAACTTGGCGCTATTTCCAGTATTTCGCCAAATTTCCATAGACTCCCATTGAAATCCAATAGCGATTACTCGCTTGCAAAAAATCCACAAATTGAGATATTGCAATGCAACAAAAATTAATATTAACTTATGAATAGAGCTTAATTGAATTATTTACATTATTTTTAAGCACAAACACTAACTATTTACAATATTCGTAACACTATGTATACAATTGGTACTTGTTAGTTATCCTGTTGACCAAATTACTGTCACCAAATTCATATATATTAAACGAGCAAGGGATTTTCCGGATTATGAATGATATCTTAAACGACTGGGAAGATTTTCACGAGACTTACGAGAAAAAGATCTACGTAGGTTCCGAATACAAGAAAATTCGTTCTTACAGGGTAAAACAAACTCAGCGCTGAAAATGTTTTTTGTTATAAATGGAAAAATACTCAAACGATTTACACGTAACGTGTTGCCTATACTAATTCAAGCACGAGAAATCCATCTAGCTAGGTTTCGAATTCGGGAAAGGTCATTTTGATGTATTAAAACAAACTCAGCACTAAGAGTGCTTGGCTAGGGTGCGATTTTGCGGGAGGGTTGGTGAGCATAGCGAGCAGGGGGCCGAGTCCCCCTAGTAAAATACAACAATCAATTTAAAAATTTAGATTTTGCTGCCATTCTTTCTTTTTTTTATTTGTAAATAAACAAAAGAAAAACTTATAATAGTCATTGTGTATTTGACACAACATTTCAATAAATTATCTTAAATTTGATTTATTTTTGTATTTTTTTATTCAATTTAATATTTGTATTCCTATTTTTTTTAACGAATTTTTCCTACTTTTTCCTATTTTTTTTTGATATTTTTTTCCTATTTTTTCCTAATTTATTGTTTTTTTCCTCCTTTTTTCCTACTTTTTTGGGGGGAAAAGGCGCTTTGGGGTCTGCAGTGGTCTATTAGGTATTATCGGACATACAATTATAAATCTATTTTTCATTAATTTAATTCTTTTTTTATTTCTCCTTTACCCAGAAAATAACACAGTAATATAAATTTACAAGTAACATTTTGAAACAAAAACAAAAAATAATTAATTATAATTTGAAAATAATTGATTAATACAGGAACAATTGCAATTTAGTTGATGTTATTACTTAAGTACAAAAAAAGTCAGTGCACATTAAAATTTGCAAATGATATTCCAAAATACTTATGAGTAAGATTGAGCCTGGAATTTTCCTGAAATACTTTTGGGTCTGGGAGCAACATGAAATCATTGACATCAACAACAGATTCATCTACAGTTTTTGGAAAAATAAACTGATTTCCATTCAATTTGCATCTCATGAATCTTGAATAAAATCATCACCAATTAGACTACAGTTATATGTTATATTTATCAAAGGCAGTAAATACAAAACAAAATATTTCTTACTATGTTAAATAAATTGTTATTTTTCTTTGTTTACTTTATTTTACAGTTAAATAACTACTTTAAAACAATATTTCTTGATAGAAAATTAGCAATTATTAAATAATTTGAACATTCGGCATTACAGGAGCACAGTGGATTGTAGACGACTGTGCCCTAGGAGTGGGTGGTTCACTGTACCCCATGTTGAAGTTCAATAAATAATCATATTAATAATGTTTATAGCTTTCTTTTAAACATATTAACTTTAAAGTTAAATAAACAAGTATCTTAGCTTTGCAAAAAAGCTGTTTTATCTTATTTATCTACAACCTTTAATTACTAAAAAATTAAAAATATGAAGATGACAAATTTTACTTTTAGAAGCTCAAAACAACCAATCAGGATTAAATAGTTCAATCTGAGCTAAACATATTTTCTGAAGGCTATAAATAATCAATGCAATGCTGTTGTCTATTAGGATAGAAGAGAATCTTAAGAAAAATTTTAATAAATAAAATATTAGGGGGTGGTCCACTGTGCCCATAGTTCCAGTGTGTACCGGTCTTCCCTACATATATAAATATATATGTATATATATATATATATACAGTCAAACCCCGATTTAGTGCCATCTCGAAATAGCGCCAATTCCGTTTAACCGCCAATTGCGTCTATGAACAAATCTGCCAAATAGGAATTTCAATGTAATGTATCCGTTAAAGCGCCAACTCGATATACCGCCAAAAAAAAATGTCTAGAAATTACTGTATTTTCTTTGCATATCTTTCTTTTTTAAATTTTTTGTTAGAATTTCACAGGACACTTCCTTTTCATGTGTCTAGATGTTTTCAAGCTCAATTCAAACTTTATTGAATAGCAAAGAATTTATATTGTTCTCAACACCTGCCAAAATGCACCTGCTACCCATTCTACTTGTCATTGGGAGAAGAAAAATAACGCGCACTGAGTGCCGAGCAAGTAAAACTTCTGATTCAGACTGGCGAGTCACGTGATCCGATCCGCTTCTGGAGCGGGGAGAAAACAAGGCATGGCACGCCATTGGCTGAAAGGGTCTCTCCTCTCTCAGGTGAGAACAATGTAAAAAATAACTTCTCCCTGTACTTTATGTCGATTTCTTAGAAAGAAAACGGTGTGCAGTGCAAAATCTCTCATTCAAAATTTTGGTCGGACGTTGATTGAAACATCGAAGAATTCACCAGCTAAATCTGTAAAATATCATTCTGTCTCTTTATTTTAACTCATTATGGCGAAAAGAGCAGTTTTATCAATTTCAGAAAAGCGGGAAATTTGTGAATATAAAGAAAGAAATGTGAATGTATCGCAGCAACACATCTCCAATCATTTTTCTACACTCTGGAAAAAGCCTGTTAGCAGGCGCTACATCGGGGACATTTTGATGAATACAGAAAAATGGATTAACACCAACGAACTGCAATCATCTGTAAAAAGACTGAAAACAGCGAAACATGAAGACTTAGAGGATGCCCTTTGCACATGGATACAACAAATGAGTGCTAAAAATGCCACTATCAACGGAGATGTCATCAGAGAGCAGGCAAAAGTTCTTGGCCAGCAAATGAATATTACAGATTTCGAATACAGTAGTGGCTGGTTGAACAGATTTAAAAAGCGACGAGGATTCTCTCAGTACATACGAAGTGGTGAAACTGCAGGTGTTGATGAAGATATTGTGTCAAATGGTCGCAAAAAACTGAGTGCGCTGATTTTAGAATATAAACAAGAGGACATTTACAATATGGATGAAAGTGGCCTTTTTTACCGCTTGCAGCCAGATAAAACAATATCATTGAAAAAATCAGTAAAGATGATTTTTCTCCAATCCTTTTACATGATGCTATTCGCATGATAAAAAAAACATGGGATGAAATTTCATCAGAAACTATTGTTAACTGCTGGAAACATACTGGATTGATTAAACCTGAAGGATCTACTAAAAAACAAAACAGTACATCACTTCAGGAACTACAAGACGAAATACACAAATTAACAGAAATTGAGCATCCTCTATCGGCAATTGAGTACATTAATATAGACAAAAGTGTTTCAACATTTGAAGATTTGACAATCGAAGAAATTGTTGCCAATCAAAATGAAAATGAAAATTCATCTGACAGCGAAGCTGAAGAAGCTGAAACGCCGCATGTTACATCTGATGAAGTTAAAAATTGCATTGGGAAAATAAGAATTTTCTTAGAAAAACATGCAACTGATAAAAAGATGATGAACAATCTTTTAGTTGTAGAAAAAGATATTGAAAAAATCAATATTGAAAGGAAAACTCAAACTAGCATATTAAAATATTTTCCTGTAAAAGATAATTAAAGTAAAATAATTCAGTGTGATATTTAATGTATGTGTGTGTCTGTTATGTGCATAATTATCTACTTTATCTAAAATTGACTATATAAAGAGGTAAGTGCATGTTAATTTCATACATTAATTGGATAATTTTGAATCATGTAGCATTAATTATATTATGTATATTAATTATATTATATTAATTTATACTATTATAATATACTATATACCATTGGATAATTTAATAAAAAGGCATTACTGATATTTATTTTTATAATAATAATAATATTAGTATAATAGTATGAAAATTAATTTTTATTGTATTTTAATTCGATATACCGCCAAACTCGTTATAGCGCCAAAAATTTCTTGAACGGATAATGGCGGTATAACGAGGTTTGACTGTATATTAATACATATACAGTCAACTCCCTCTAATCCGCAACTCTATAATCCGCAAACGCCTATAATCCGCACACTGTTTCAGATGTAAACAATGAAAATTTGATTACCATTAACTGTGCGAGAGAAATTCAAGAATAGCGACAATTTAATTGATTATCAGTAGACAGTCACCTCTACCTAAATTTTTGTATTTCAATGAAGTAAAACTATCAAAGTAAAAAATAATATAAAGTATAAGTAATACATAGTATAAAGTATAAGTAATACATAGTATAAAGTATAAGTAATACAAAGTATAAAGTAAAAAATCACGAGACTTTTTTCTTGCCTATTACATGTTGTAACAATAAAAAAGCGTGGTTTCACCCAGCAAATTTTCACATAATGGTTTGGAAAACATTTTGTAAAGACTACATGCATTGTAGTACAAAGGTCTGTAGACCTGTACACTGTAAAATATTATTGCTCTTAGACAATTGTGCCAAAATTATTACAAAAAGGCAATGTATCTACATTACTTTTACCCCCGAATACAGATTCTCTTATTCAGCCAATAGATCAGGGAATTATTCGCAGCATGAAATGCCAATATAAAATGGAATTTATGCAAAAAATTATAACCTCTGATTTATCGGCTAATATGGAAGAATATAGAAGGCAATTTACAACTAAGGGCTGTATATTTCTCTTGGCATAAGTCTCTGTATACAAAAACACTTTAGTAGGTGCCAAGCAAAACTTGTGGCCAGCATCTTTAGTTATAGACAGTAATGGTGATGATGTTGACTTATGTGGCTTCAGTTTGGTTTGTGCTAAACAGAAATCTGCAGAAAAATTCACTAACACAAATCTAAAACTAAAAAATTCACTAACTATTGTGCCAGATTTCTTGAATGGAGAAAATATAATGGGATGAATATCCACCCAAGATGAAGCTGCAATAACGAGGGTTTCATAAATGACATTATGAGTACTCAGATACTCATTATGAATACTCTCAGTGGCGCACCCAGGATTTTATCATGGAGGGGGCCGAGCATTGGACAAACAAAATAAACAAAATAAAGTTAGTGGGAGCAAAATTTCTCTAGTTGTGATTGCAGTAGGAAATTGCAAGGATACACTAATTAATCATAAAATTACCTTAATTAATTCAATATTTAATAATTAATTATTTATTTTAATGAAAATGAAAATTATTATACTTAAAATTTAGTTTAATTAATGAGACTTTTTCTCTTTTCAAGGACGCCAGCTTTGACATTATTTTCTGAAAGATCTGCCTTTACGAAAAAATGGAAAAGTCTCTTTCGATTACATAATTTCTGGGGGGGGGGGGCTTGCACCTATGCTTACGGCGGCCTTGAATAAAAAAATATATTATTGAAACACGTATTTATTAAGATAACCACTATTGACTTTAAAAATTTTGTGATATTTAATGATATTTTTATAAATTTTCTTCTCAGTCTTTTAGCAGTAAATTTTTTTATAACATAATCATAATCTTTAGTGTTCTACCTCGTTGGCGATTTTTCGATCTTTCAAAATCCGTTCCGAAAGTGAAAGTATTCGAATAATAATAATAATAATAATAATAAAACGTAAACAAAATCGAAAAAGTAAAAAAACGGCCTTTGTAGAGATCGACCTCAACTATCCAATGGAAAAAAAATGTTTAAAAAATATTGAAATGCAAACGAGATATTTTAAAAAATTTCTCCCATAGGATTAATATTAGCGAGAAGGTGTTTTCACATGAGTGATGTTGCCCTTAAAAAGTGATAATGATAATAAAGTTAATAATGTTAAAAAAGTTATGTTTTTAAATGAAAAAAAAATAAACAAAGTTTTCTATATTAATTTTGTTTTTTAATAGTTAAAACTTCATCAGATTTTGGCAAATAATCGAAAAATCTTCAATAGCATTTGGGGAAAACCTGGGCCCCTGCTCCGAATGAGGTGCCGTAAATAAGGCACTGGAAAAGTGTGTCATTTTTTGGCGGTGATTGCTTTCTTGGCAAATTTATGTTTTCATTCTCGCGATAAAATAAAAGTTTTCTAAAGCAGCATGCACTGATGGGGAAATAAACCTCTTAAAAGTCTTTTTTTGTTAACTGCATGCTAACACGGGGAAACCCATGTATTTTAGGGTGCTTTTATGGGAATTTTTTACACACACACACACAAAACGAACTTCGGTTCCGTAAATATTTTAGATATTTTTATAGTGTTTTCTCCCTTTTTCTTTGGAGGGGGCCTGGGCCCCTTGGCCCCCTCCTTGGGTGCGCCACTGAATACTCTACATATGAGTACTGAGTACTATGTTAAACTCTCCTGAAAATAGGATAATTCTGACACAGAGTATGATGATGAAGATGAAAAAGTAACTCTTGAGCAGGTTTTGGATATAGGTTATAAATATCTAAATTTTCTTCAGAAAAGAGTTTTGTCTCAGAACAAGAAATAATGACAAAAAAGAAAAAAACACTAGACTAAAAGTCAAAAGTTTTCGAACAAATGACAATTAACACTATGTTTGAAAATTGTAAAAACAAACAAAAGAAATTGCAAAATAAAATGTAAAGAAATTTTTCCTTAAACATAATGGGATTTTTAATTAAATAATCCAATAAACAAATTTACAATATCTTTCTTTTTTACCAACTACTTTATGCATTAATAATTAATTTACTGTAAAATTGCAAGAGAAAAAAATGTAAACAAAGCAATGACCTATAATCCGCAAAATTCTATAATCTGCACAACCTTTAGTCCCAAGCTGTGCGGATTAGAGGGAGTTGACTGTATATATGTGTGTATATACATGTATATATATTACTGGCGCCTGGCTAACCGAAAAGTACCGAAAGTTGTTTTAACTGGCATAAACACATTTCGTGACAATCTGTGACTTTTTTAGTAAGTATTAAATTCCTTAAGTGTATTTTATTCAGGATAAATAACAAATAAAATATTGTTAATAGTTTTAATTAAAACATAAAAAAAATGTATTAGAAAAAATGAGTAATGTAACAGATAAAATTTTTGTTATGATATGGTTGTGTTATTTTATATATAAACAAACAATTATTAGAGTATTTAAAATATCAGTTTTAAATTCAAAATAGGAAACTATATCCAATACTTATTTTAAATTAAACGCTGAAAAGAAAAGAAAAATAATCAATACTTACTCAAAATACTTTTCTGTATTTTAACATAATATAATTTAATAATAACTGTAAAAAAATCTCTCTCATAGAAATGTTATACACTGCTCAAAACAATTAAAGGATATTTGAAGTTTTATATAAAATAAAGATATAAACGAAATTTTTTTTGTCGAAAATAGAAGAAGATAATCACAAATGCAAATTTTTCTGGTTTTCAAACTGTGGAGTATGCAAATTTTGAGTTCGACGTCAAAAACGTCGCTTCAGCGGCAGCGAATGAAATTTGACTTTCAACTGGATAAAAGAGAATGAAGACAAGGATGATCGGCATTCAGTGATTGCTTTGTTTCGATGAGTACGATGTCTCAGCGAAGTCATTTGACAGATTCAGAAGCTTGGAGAATTGTTGGTAGGTTAGAAGGGGGCCAAACTCAAGCCGAAGTAGCGCAAGCCATTGGCGTGTCACAAAGTGTCATTTCCAGGATCTGGAACCGCTTTTTGGAGAGTGGATGTGCAGGGCAAGGTCGTAGACGGGCAACAACGCCCAATGAAGATCGGTATTTAGCGTTAACAGCTCGGAGACACCAAAACATGAACGCTACTCTTCTCCAACAACACCTTCGCTCGGCTACAGGCACCACGATTTCAACTCAGACTGTCCGAAACCGGCTCCATGCTGTAGGTCTGTATGCTCGCCGACCGATGGTATGTGTTAGATTAACATCAAGGCATCGTCGCGACCGCAGGGAGTGGGCAACCGAGCATGTCAACTGGAGGAGAAATGAATGGAGCAATATTCTGTTTTCTGACGAGTCCCGTTTTTCTGTGCATCCGGATAATAGGCGTATTTTCATCTGGAGGGACCGTGGCAGTAGGAATAATCCTGCGTTCGTGCACGAAAGTGTCAGATTTGGCGGTGGAGGAGTGTTGGTGTATGGTGGCATCTCCATTGACAGGTGCACTGACCTCTACATCATTCGAGATGGAGCTCTGACTGGTCGCCGATATAGGGATGAGATCCTCAGACCTATTGTAGTCCCTTACGCTGCAGCAATCAGAGATAACTTCATTTTAATGGACGATAACTGCAGGCCACATCGTGCAAACCTGGTGGAGGATTTCCTTTTCGAGGAAGGAATCGTTCGAATGGAATGGCCAGCGTGTTCTCCAGACATGAATCCAATCGAGCACGTTTGGGACGCTCTAGGAAGACGAGTTTCTGGCCGCCAACAACCCCCACAAACTCTCCAAGAACTGGAAAGAGCTCTTCTGGAAGAGTGGGGCAGAATACCCCAACTCGTCATTAATAGCCTCATTGAGTCCATGCCTCAAAGGTGTTGAACGTTGCTGGCCGCCCGTGGAAACCATACCCCCTACTGAAAATGATTTTCTTTGAAGAAAACACCTTTTCTTATTCTTTTTTTCTCATATGCACAAATTGTGTTTTTTTCCTTTTGTACACAAATGCGCAATAAAATGCATTTTTTTCTGCCAAACATGTGTAATTTATTCTCATATAACCTACTATGTCTGTCGACCATGTATCAATCAGCTAAAAAGTTTCCCAGATACAAAATCCACCTAAAACTGCAATATCCTTTAATTGTTTTGAGCAGTGTAGTTAAATGTGGATCTTATAATTCCATGGATTTAAAAACATTTCATTTAAATACAGTATTCAAAGGAACAAATCTGACTTCTTTTTAGGGTTTCGTTCATCTCACGAAACTCTATTACTCCCGCTCCGTTGTCTGTCCGTCACAGAGCCGTTCTCAGAAACTATATAACTTACAGGCATAAAAATTTGTGTACGTATAGCTACTCAAATCTAACTTTTAACTATCCTACTATGAAGTTCAAAATATTAAAATTTGAAAAAATCGTATCATTTTAATATAGAGAGATAAAAAACCAAAATTCTAACAGCCTTTTCCTATTAAATTGAAACATTTTTCGTTATAGCAGTTGCCAACCATTAAAAATTCACAATGAAATTCTTTCTACAATAATTAATTTTCTATTGAAAGATTTCCACGGGAAAAATGAAAATGAAATAAAAAGTTTCACCAATTGAAAAAAAGAATAATATGACATCATATTGGTAATAAAACGGAAATTTTCAAACATTTCTCAATAATACAAGGAGTTTGAGTATGTGTATGTACAGAAAGCAGATTAATATCGTATCATTAGAGAATTAAAAAGAAAATTATTCTGACGTCATATTGGAAGTTTAACGGATTTTTCAAATGTTTGAGAATAATATAAAGCTAGTATTAGTATGAGTAATAGAGAATAGTAAATATATACAGTGGTAGCCAAAAGTGTGGACATTTTTTGAAAGTTTCATGTTTTTCAACTTTGTGTGCTTGTAGAATATATTAATTTTCACTTAAATACAAACGTTTATATATCAAATTGAAGGTAATTTAATGTAGAATTTAATAATAAAAACAGTATTACAATATTTGTATTACAAAAAAAAGTTATGCAACTAATAGTAAGATCTGTCTTAGATTTGCATTTTTTTAAAGTGATACTTACACAATCAATACTTAGTAGGATAACCCTTATTTTTTAAGACAGCTTCACAGCGTCTTTTCATCGAGTGAACGAGTGTTTGGAGTTCATCTTTCGTAGTCACATGGTGCCAAGAATCAATTATAGCTTCAATAAGTTGTCTTTTATTGGATGGACGTTTTTTTCGTACAAGAATTTTCAAATGTCGCCACAAATTTTCAATTGGATTGAGATCAGGGCTGTTTCCTGGCCATAGTAATATATCTATGCCTTTATTTTGAAACCATGCTTTGCATACTTTTGCTGTGTGGCATGGAGCTGAATCCTGCTGAAAAATAAATGGTGCGTTGTTGGGGAAGAGATTCCTGATGGAAGGTATCAATTTTGGTTCCAAGACAGTTTCGATGTATTTTTTGGCATTCAGGATGCCATCAATCACTTGAATTCGGCCCACACCATCTGCAGACATACATGCCCAAATCATAACATTTGTTGGGTTTTTTGTAGTTGCTTCAATGCAATCAGGATCAAGTGCTTCTCCTACTCTACGTCTCACATATTTTCTACCATCACTACCAAAGAGCGATTTTTTACTCTCATCACTCCAGATTACTTGCTTCCATTGATTTTCTGACCATTTAATGTGTTATTTTGCCCACTTAACTCGTTTTTTGCGTTGCTTTTGATTTAAATATGGTCTTTTTCATGGAATTCTACCTTGTAGACCAAATCCTGATAACCTTCTTCTTATTGTTCTTGAACTTACTGCAATACCCACTGCATTCATTTCACATCTAATGGCATCTGATGAAATTTTTCTATCTTGAAGGCATAGCCGTTTAATTTTTCTATCAGCAGTAGCACTTGTGCATTTTTTTCGGCATGATTTGGTCTTATTTTCCACTGATTTAGTTTTTTCATAACGTAAACAGGACTTTCGTACACCAGAACAAGTCACTGAACCACTAACTTGTCTTGCAATTTCAGCATAAGAGAGGCCATTTTCTCTCAATATGACAATTCAGCTTCTTTTTGTAGATGTCCAATTAGTTCTTGTTGATGACATTGTTTAAAATTAGTTTAATTAAAAAAAAGGACTTTAAATATTCAAAAACAGCAATATTCTATTTAATTGTACTAGTATGCATCATTCCGCAAAATATTTCCACAACAATAACTCTTTTACCATCCAAATAACCTAAACTATAGTTACAGACATTTGATTGGTCCTCAGAACAGTGTTTGTGATTGGCTAGTACGCTTTTATTACAAAACACGTCCTTATTCAAAACGATTTGTGTTTGTTTGTTCTACTAAAATGAGCATAACTTTTTTTGTAATACAGATATTGTAATACTGTTTTTATTATTAAATTCTACATTAAATTACCTTCAATTTGATATATAAACGTTTGTATTTAAGTGAAAATTAATATATTCTACAAGCACACAAAGTTGAAAAACATGAAACTTTCAAAAAATGTCCAAACTTTTGGCCACCCCACCACTGTATATATATACTAGCACGCTGCGCTGGTCGATTTTTACAAATGAACCTTGAATCAAACGAAATATATATCGTTTAATTTGACCTTGTATTTGAAAGCAATCTGTATATTTACCTGGAATATCCTTCCACATTACTGAAAAATGACATCATTTCGCTATTATATTTTCAAATGTGCAGTCAAAATTGTAGCTGGTAAGAACCAACTCTTTTATTTGGTCATTTACAGTTAGGGTTTGTTAAAGAAGGATAAAACTATATGCAATATACTAAAACCATCACTAAAAATTATCGAACTAACAATGCAAACAAATTAACTAACAAAATCCATTCAGTAGAAGTTTATATAAAAGCTAATCCTTGATAATCGGGTTCATCTGATTATAGAACTTTTCCACATAATTCTAAAACTAACAGAACGATATGAAATATACTAAAACCATCCTTACAAATTATCTACTTAACAATGCAAGTCGCAAAAAATACGCCCAGTAAAAACTTTCAAAAAGGCTAATCTTTCGGAATTGGGTTCACCTGACTATATAATCTTCACACATAACTGTTTGACTACGTAACGTAGAACAATATGTAGTACACTATAACCATTCATGAAATTGCATCTAACTAACTAACAATACAATTCTCATCAAAATCCGTCCAGTAGAACTTTTTCAGAAGGCTAATCTTTCATAATCGGAATCAAATATTGAAAAGGCTAATATTTGATTTTAAAAAAAATGGTCACCCGATTTTCGAATTTCCCCGTATAGTTCTAGAACTAAGCAACATAGAATGTATAGGTGAAAATTAGCGCTCGCTACGTGGCGATTAAAAAATCAGCCATCGATCGCCACCCTAGTCGCCACTCGCCAAATGGCGATTAAAAAATCTGTTATCGATCGCCAAGTGAAATACACCTTTTTTCATGGAAATATGCATCTCTACACTGATTACATCTAATTAGAGAACTGGTTAATTCTTTTTCCTACCAGATGCAAACAGATTTCAACGACTTAGCTGTATTTTCAATATTTCAGCTTTTTCTCATGTGCTTACAGTTGGATTATTTTTTCAAGAAATACAGTTTTATTCTGCAAAATATATTCATCAGCTTTGATTCCACATGCATTTCAAGTAATTTATTCATATTCATTTTTTCCCACCGGATACGAGTGGATTTTAAGGACATTTCAACAGTATCTTCAATACTTCGACTCCTGCCACATGCTCACCAGTTGGATTATTTTTCTTCAAGATATACTGTTTAATCATGCAAAATACATTCATACTCATACAATAGGTATAAAACTCTTATAGAAAAATATGTTTATATACAATGATTATAATTTATCTAGATGTCACAAGAAAGTTTGAAACATAATAGTGGCCACTAACTTTAAAAAGTGGCCACTAATGAAACTGAGTCTACCAGCCACCAGGGATCATTCTAGAACATAAAAAAGGGCAGGGTGCACATTACATAATAAGGGCAATTTTATTGAAAAGGGCCCACCATTTCATAAAAAGGGCACTTTTGTAATATGTGCATATAACAATATACTGGTCGGGAGAGAAGTCTGGCAACAGCTTAAAGTACTCCTTAATTTAAAAATCCAGTAACATTTCTAATTTCCATAACTTCATCGTTTGAAAAAGTATTAAAAATAGCAAAATGAAACTTGTTCTCGATTTTTATTGTAAAATTGTTTACTCTATTCACAGTCATTTCCTCCTTTTCCTACAAAATTCAAAAACTTCTCTCTCTAAAACTTTTATTCACCAGATAACTTTTTCCCAGTTTTAGCAAAACTGGTTTTGAAAAAACTACAAAATGAAAGTTCTAAAGCTACTTCTCAAATTTTTTATAGAACTTATTATCATGTGGTCAAAGGCCAGAATACCTGATCTAATACTATATTTCACTAGACAAGGCGAAATTAATCAATGACCCTTAGTTACCCTTTATGTCTTGTTCAATGGAAAAAATAATAAATGACAAGAGGGGAAAATTCTGCTATAAGGCCGAATATAGATTGCCACACACGGCTTATATTTAAAAAATAAATAAACTAGCTGTAACTCAGAATAAAAACGCAATGACAACAAACAATTTTAAAATATCTAAATAACAAATAAAAATTCCCCTGTTAAAGTGTTGAGTTGTTCAATAACCATTCGATTTAGAAAAATATTTTTCTACCACTGAGCAATTTTTTTTAATGAAATTTAATTCATGTTGCTATGGCAGCAGACGATAAAACGATATCTTTGGAATAAGGGAATAAATAGAAGAAAAAATTTTGTTGATGTTTGTGATAAAATGTTTTTCTTTATTTTTTAAAAATGTATATACATAATTCACTTTTATAATTTAACAGAATAATAAGTTTACTATAATTCGTTACTCATGCTATGGCCAGTATACACGATACACGTCGAGCCACAATGCCTTTATCATTATCTTTTTACGCGTAAAAGTTTTGCTACGGTACTCCATTGTGAAGTTTTGTAATTTTTGAAATCTAATATTTGAAAAACGACATAATCATTAGATTTGAAATTTATATCAAGAAAAATACAATTTTTTACCTATCTAACGCAGTTTGTAAAACAATTTTGTGGCAAATACTTTTCGAGTTATTAATTTTTTAAGTAACTTCAAATGTTTCATTTTCCGAGATTAATCTGTGGCAACGATGGATTGCTGTGACTTTTCATAAACATGAAAAATGATAGAGATTGAAAGAATAAGCCACCCTGTGTGTGGCTAAAAAAATGAATCAAAGTCAAAGATTAGACATACCAGGGCATTTCACAGAGAAATAAAGAGGGAAAGAGGAGTACTCCTGATGTACCATACTAACATTCTAAAAATTAAAGATAAGTAAAGAATTTTTGAAAGTACAATGCAAACAAGGCAAGATTTTTCCCAATAAAAATTGGGTATAATTCTACCTGGAGAAAGGGCAAGGAGGGTAGAATTCTACCAGGAAAAGGGGCAAGGAGGTTGGGATTTTATCTAAAAAGGGCATGAGGGCAGACCGCCCGTCTGAAACTCTCTAGAATGATCCCTGCCAGCCACTGGCTACTAACTAAATTTCCCAGTTTTCACCTATAGTAGAATGATATGTTATATAATAAAACTTTCCCTAGAAAATTATGTAACAGTGTAGGTTCCATCGAAATCCATTCAGCAAAATCTTTTAAAAAGGCTAATCTTTCATAATCGGATTGATCTGATTGTAGAACTTTCCATAAAAATTCTATAAATAACTAAGCTACGTAAAACGATATGTTATACAATAAAACCTTCCCTGAAAAATTATCTTACAGTTTACGTTCTACGAAAATCTATTCAGCAGAACTCGAATTATAAGCAGACGGAACGAAATTTCATGTATGTAGAAGTAAATAGAAGTATATTGCCATTAATATAGTTTGCATTTGAATAAAAAAAGGTACTTTTCGGTTAGCCGGGCACCAGTGATATATGTGCATATATAAATATATATGTATTTACATATATATATGTATATATTCATACATGTAAGTGTATATATATGTATGTATATATATGTATTTGTGCAGATATATGTGTAAATATATATTTGTGTATACATACATGAATATATTTATCACTGGTGCCCGGCTAACCGAAAAGTACCCCCCCAAAAAAATGCTGTTGAACACTTGAAAAAACACCTTTTGTCTTAAAATCTCTCATCAAAACTGTTTTCTTTTTTTTAAATAAAATTAGTAACAGTTTTTTCTTTTATTTTTCCAGATGTATAGCCATTTCAATTCTTTCTGCAAAAAAAAAAAAAAAAAAAAAAAAAAACCTTTTGGCTTAAAATTAAATTGTTTGAGGTCAAAAGTAAAATCAAAATCGCCAAAAACAAAAGATAAATCACCAAATTTTGTTTCAATAGCAATCTTGCCCCTTGAATAATTTTTTAAGCATTACGAAAATTCCTTATCATGTTTAAATTAAATATTTTCGTTTTATAATATTATCTCTCATCAAAACTTTTTCCTTTTTTTTCTTTTCTTTTTCTTTCTTTTTTCTTTCTTTTAAAAAAAAATAAAATTAGCAACAGTTTTTCTTTTATTTTTCGAGATGTATAGCCTTTTAATTTCTTTCGGCAACAATAATGGTTGCCAAAAAATTAGCAATGGTAACCTTTTCGGCCAAAATAGCAGAACTTTCTATCATAATTCTGTAACTAATGTACGTAGAACAATAATATGTTACATACTAAAACCTTCCCTGAAAAATTATCTATCGAACAACGTAAGTTCCATCAAAATCCATTCAGTGGAACTCGAGTTATAAAGGAACGGAACGAAATTTCCATTTGTGTTTTATATATATAGTAGATAAATAAATAAATAAATATATATATACAGTCCCTGGCCAAATTATTAGACGCAGTTGTTTTTATTAGAATATTTGTCATGTAATGACCCTAAAAAGTAATTCAGCGAGGTAATATAGTTTTAATTCATTAAAATAATGTACGCCACATATTTTCCTAATTTGAGAAACTGCTTCTGTTGATATGTTGATTTATAACACTGTCTCAAGCAGGGGCGTAAATCCTGGGGGGGGGTGCGACACCCCCCTGAAAAAGTCAGTCGGAAAATTTACCGTTAGATCAGAAAAAAGTACGTTTAGTCGGAAAAAATGGCCTAAAACCTATAAAAACTTATTTATGGGAAAAATGAAAAAATCAGTTGGAAAATAGTTCGTTTAGTCGGAGAAAAATGGTATTTACCTATAAAAACTTATTCATTGGAAAAACAAAAAAAAAAATCAGTCGGAAAAATTCCCGTTCGATCGGAAAAAAGTATGTAAATTCGAAAAAAAAAATGGTATTAATAATCTATAAAAACTTATGAATTGGAGTAATGCTTTTGTAGTTTTTAATTAAATAAGAAAAACAGTTAGATCGAAGAAAACCTATAGAATTTTATTCTTCGTCGGATTATTTATTTTTTATTTTTATTTTTGTAGTTTTTAATTAGAAAAATAAGAAAAAACTATTTAGAACGAAGAAAACCTATATAAATTTATTCTTAGTCGGAAATATTACGGATTTTCCTTTTCTGATAAAACTATACAGAAAAACTTTGATTTGTCGAATATTGTGAAAACTCGAAAACCTTGATATGACGAAAGAGGTATTTATATACATATTCCAGCAATGTTAATATTATTTGAAACCTTGATATTTTTAACGAAAACCTTCATATTAACGAATTTTTTCTGTGCCTTTTGACTTCGAGATATCAAGATCCAGCTGTATTTATTTATAATCGGAAAAATCAAAACTGGATTGCAAATATTTAGTACTTTTCCGTATCAAAATCTGGATATTTTCCACTCTACACGAATTTTACCTTTAATCGAAAATAATTATGGTTTTATTTTTTCTACTAACTAATTTTATGTTTTATTTTTATTTTATTTAAAAAAAGATGTGACTTTTTTTTTACGTAATTTTAGATTGTTTTAAAAATGTGTTTCAAGAAATTTATATGATACAGGATGAAAATTGAAAACACCCAAATACTTTAAAGTTTTATCTCGAAATAATCTGGATATTTTACAATCTATACAAGTTTACTTCTATCAGAAATAATACGTTCGTTTTCTTTTTCCTTAACCAATTGTATTCGATTTTTTTTTGTATACATTGTTATTACTACATTTTGTTTAGTCGGAAAAAACAAGGATGACACCAAATTTTTACACTGCTTGAAAGTATGTCGTTAGAAAGAATTTTAAGCTTAAATTAAGAAATCCCGTATTTTTGACAAATTTATGTCTTTAAAATATTCCTCAAGCAAACAGATTTCCATTTTACTCAGAAAGAAACACTAAAAAGTTTTAACTGATTGCTAAAAAATAGAGATATAGGACTTCCACGCCTCTTCCAAGCTTTTCCCAATGATCACAATGTTTAAAAGTATATATTGAAATTACTTTTATAAACACGTTTTCATTCGTTTACAAATATACCAATATTAAACATGTATTGGTATATTTGTAAAGTAAGTTTCTTCTATTAGAATCAAGACACACATGTATATACATTCATGTCCAAAATTTTAGCATATATGATAAAAACGAAGAAAGGAAATCTTAAATATCTTACGAAATTATTAAATTTTATAGATGAAATTCACAAGATAATTATGACTTCGCGTATCGAGATAGTCAAATAAGTTTTAAAGGTCTGATGTTGATTCCTTTTGAATTATTAATAAATGTATCTAAACATTAGGAGTGAAGGTCTGTGATTAATGTGTGTAGAAAAATGAGGATTGGAACTCCAAACTGCTTTATTACATATCTTGTTATTAAACGTACAAAATTTGATTAAATTTTATTGAAGTACTAAGAAATTGATATGAGTTTTGTTCATTCGAAAAATGTCAATCTTTTAAATTTTGGCTTTTTTTAATGTCGTAGCTCGTAGACGCTCACGGGTAGCAGGAGTTTTTATGCTTAACTCAGAACTTTATGAATTTCAATCTGGAGCGGAGTTGGAGTCTATGTTGTGATGTTTTAGTTGGCCATCAACTTGATTCTTTCAGATGGGATTAAAATAATTCCAGAATAATGTGAATAGTTTCTTGATTGACACCTATTGAAAGTGGATTATCCAGAAGAAACGAATTCTTATTTCATTTTTAGAAAAATGAAAAGCTTTCATACCAGCCATGGTCATAGCAGCCATGTCAAATGTGTGTGAATGTTATCTATAACAAGATCATCTGAATGAGTTTAAAATGTGTCAGGAAGTTATTTGTATGAATAGCAAATCGAAAGAAATGAATTTCGATGTACTCTGAAAGTAGTATTGGGAGAAAAGAAGGGAGCGTCAATCAAAGAAGATCAAGAAATTATTCAGTGAGGAGGAGAAGGAGTTTATTCGCCAGTGTGGGGAGTCTAGATTTTGAGTACTAGTGAGTTGGACTTCGTCTTTTGGTGTTTCTGAGATTGTAAAAAGATGCCTTGTAAATATTAATCTAAAATTTCACCATCCTGTCATCTTTGTACAATCGTTGTTTAGGAAAAATATTTTTTGGTTTAATACGATATGATACATTTAATTATATATATGCGACCACGATACCACAATGTGAATAAGTATGCACACACAGAAAAGTAAAATGCATTAAACCCTTTATTGGTAAAAAACGGGCAACGAATCCGCAGCTCTTTAATCCAGTTTCATCAAATTTTGACACATTTAGAAACAAGATATATCGCTATCAAACAAAGCAGTTTGGAGTTCCAAATCGCAATTTTGTACACATATTAATCATAGTATTTCACCGCTGATTTTTAGAGACATATATTAATAATTCAAAAGGATTCAACATTCAACATCAGCGCTTTAAAACTTATTTGACTATCTCCATAAACTAAGTCATAATTATCTAGTGAATTTCATCTATAAAGTTTAATAATTTCGTGAGATATTTACGATTTCCTTTCTTCGTTTTTATCATATATGCTAAACTTATGGAGATGCGTGTATATATATATATATATATATATATATATTATATATATGTGTGTGTGTGTGTGTGTGTGTTTGTACAGTAGAACCTCGATTATCCGACCCTCGTTTAACCAGAACTCTCCGTAAACCGACGTCGGTTTCCTGACCCTTTTTTCTTTAGCCTTTTTTTTTTAATTTTCACATTCCTTGTGTATACAAACAGTCATTTTCGAACTATCAGAACAGAGATAAATATACTCTTTCTTAGAATTCCTTTGAAATTAGCTTGAGCTACCGCAAGCTCCGATCCCGGTATAAGTGTACTCTTCTCCCCATCCCCTACACACACTCCCTGTATACACGTCCCTGTTCTATAGGTGAAAACTGGGAAATTTAGTTAGTAGCCAGTGGCCGGTAGACTCAGTTTCATTAGTGGCCACTTTTTAAAGTTAGTGGCCACTATTATGTTTCAAACTTTCTTGACATCTAGATAAATTATAATCGTTGTATATAAACATATTTTTCTATAAGAGTTTTATACCTATTGTATGAGTATGATTTTCGAATGTAGTATGAGTAGTATTTCACATGATTAAACAGTATATCTTGAAGAAACAATCCAACTGGTGAGCATGTGGCAGGAGTCAAAATATTGAAGATATGGAAATGTCCTTAAAATCCGCTTGTATCCGGTGGGAAAAAAAGGAATAAATTACTTGAAATGCATGTGGAATGAATCAAAGCTGATGAATATATTTTGCAGAATAATACTGTATTTCTTGAAAATATAATCCAACTAAAGAGAAAGCACATGAGGAAAAGCCGAAATATTGAAAATACAGATAAGTCATTGAAATCTGTTGGCATCTGGTAGGAAAAAGAATTAACCAGTTTTCTAATTAGATGTAATCAGTGTACAGATGCATATTTCCATGAAAAATGGTGTATTTAACTTGGCGATCGATAACAGATTTTTTAATCGCCACTGGGCGAGTGGCGACTAGATGGGGATCGATGGCTGATTTTTTAATCGCCACTTTTTAAACTTTAATCGCCACGTGGCGAGTGGCGACCGCTAATTTTCACCTATACCCTGTTCTAAACAAAAACACTCCCATTTCGAAATTTTGTAGGCCATACTGCGGAATGCCAAAACATTCGAATGTTATTGCACCCTCTGATTGTAAGCAAGCGCAGGGAACAAAACCCCTTTTGTTATCTTTTCACAAACAGATCTTTTTCACAACTGCAGAATTTAAAAAGGGGGAGTAGAATTTTCATGTATAATTTGAATTTAGATATTTATTTAGCAGTTTAAATGGTCATAATAGCAGTTCGATGACGGTGCTACATATTAAACTAGATGATTATTGATAAATTCTCGACTGTCCGAAAATTTCAATTATCCGATCTAGGTTCGATCTAATTTACGTCAGATAATCGAGGTTTTTCTGTACACACACACACATACACATGCACACACATATATATATATATATATTATATATATATTAGTTGTCATTTTGTTTTTCATAGTACTCGGAAATTTTCCTTCTTGGACTCGGAAATTTACGAGCCTACACCCCCCCATGCAAGTAGGGTGGTTTACGCCCCTGGTCTCAAGGTCAACCGAACTAAAACACGTCATGACAGGCTTCAATTACGTGACTATGTGCGACGATCATGAAGGTGTTTGTGGCATTGTAAAATCAGTTGTTAGATGTTTATTTGTATTTCTATTATATTATTTTTAATAGTCAATATACTGTTTTAAGGTAATTAAAATATGGGTAGAAAAGCAGATTTGTCAACAGAAAAGAAAGGCGAAATAAAAGTGCTTTTAAATATTAAAAAATATTCAAATAGAGAAATTTCAAGAAAATTGAATGTTTCTGAAGCAAGTGTAAGGCGGGTAAAGATGGAACTTGAGTTTGGACAAACATTGAGCCCAAAAAGAAAGAATAAATGTAGAAGAAAATCTGTATTTACACCAAGGATAGAAAGACGCTTAAAGAAGATCTGCGTGGAAAATTAATTCAGGACAGATCAGATTGAAGCTCGAAGAGTCTGATGTTTTGTCAGAACGATCTGTACGCAGAAAACTAACAGCTATCAATTTCAATGCCTATAGACCAGCTAAAAAACCAAAATTAACCGATCAATGAAAGCTAAGCGACTGAAGTGGGCTAGAGAGCATAAACACAAGACATTGAAGTTCTGGAAATAAAGTTATTCTTATTTTATTAATACTTACAACTCAAAACACATTGAAATGACGAAAAGACGAGAAAAAAAAAATTTGGGAGATAAAGGCAGGGGTGGCTTTACTAGCCATGGCACCCTGTGCGAGTTTCTTTTCTGCATCTCTACAAATGGTATTTCTTAAAAAAAAAAAAAGAGTTTTATTATTTATTTTGCATTTATTTCACCTCTTAGTTTTTGTCGTTGGCAGTTGGCTCACACCCTTTCAGGCCAGATCTGTATGTAAAAAAGCAATTGTAGTAAAAGACATGGGCGGCATTTTTCAGATGTCACCTGTTAGAAATGGGAAAAGGATAATACTAATAATAATTTGGAAGGATAAAGGCAGGGGTGATTTACTAGCCATGGCACCCTGGGCGGTATTTTTTTTGTGCACCCCTACAAATGATACATAAAAAAAAAGAAGAAAAAAAGGTTTTACTAAGTATTTTATTTTGTGTATATTATCCACACCTTTGTCTTTAGTATCCCGAGCAGTAATCTGATATTACCCCCTCTAAGCTTCCAAGGCTGGATCTGGATGTTAAAAAATAATTGCAGCAAAACTAATGGGGTGGAATTTTCCAATTGTCGCCTTAGGGCAGCAAAACGCATAGAAATGGTAAAGAGAGGAGAAAATAATTTTGGAGGATAAAGGCTTTACTAGCCATGGTGCCCTGTGCGAAATTATTTATTGTACCTCTAACAAATGATATACTCCTTTTAGAAAATTATTTTACTTTATGCATTCCTCTTTGTTTTTATTGTCCCGGCAGTCACCCGACGGCCCGACCTCGCCCCACAGCAAGACGGGAAAAAAGAAAGCTCCACGCTGCTCAGCGAGAAAGAAAAAAAAATAGAACACCCTTCTTGGAATTTTTTCACAGGGAATCACTTGACAATTATCCTTGTTGGACACCAGACAGTGGCACAGAGACATGAGACTGACCTTGAAAATTGTTAGTGATTCTCACTGCACCGGAAGTATAGTGTGTGATAGATAGAAGACATAGACATGGTGTATTTGGAATAGGATAAAAATAGCCTAAGAGAACAGTTCTTTCTTCTTATTCATTTGCTATCTTAGACTAATCTTTTTTGTCTATTTTAATGCTTTTTTTTTTCCCCGGCTACGAGACATTTTTATACAAATTTCACATATAGGGGAGACCGGTACATAGTGGACCACTTTTTCAGTTAACATTTTTTTTCTCTTTAACAGACTGACCGATCTGTATGAAAATATTTTTGAATATTCCTTAAACCTTCTTACATCCATCATAATTTTCTCACAACATAGTTTTCAATACATTTTTCAAAAAAAAAAAAAAAAATTATATGCACTTGTAAAGTGGATTAGTATACCCTGGAAGCGGGGTACACTGGT
Organism: Maratus michaelseni; assembly: GCA_963931845.1. Lineage (NCBI taxonomy): Eukaryota > Metazoa > Arthropoda > Arachnida > Araneae > Salticidae > Maratus > Maratus michaelseni. The sequence continues at coordinate 463,205,619 of OZ007587.1, forward strand.
CCACCCACCGGGGTACAGTGGACCACTATTAGGTATTATCTAAAATACAATATAAATCTATTTTTCATTAATCTAATTCTTTTTTGTTGCCCCTTCACCTGCAAAATAACATAGTAATATAAATTTTGAAACAAAAACAAAAAATTAATTGTATTTTGAAAATAATAACAGATTAATACAGGAACAATTGCAATTTAGTTGAAGTTATTACTTAAGTACAAAAAAATCAGCGCACATTAAAATTTGCAAATGAAATTCTATGCAAATGCAAATGTATTTATGAGTAAGATTGAGCCTGGAATTTTCAAGAAATAATTTTGGGTCTGAGAGCAACATTATGAAATCATTGACATCAACAGCAGATGATTCATCTACAGTTTCGGGAGAAATAAACTGATTTCCATTCAATTTGCGTCTCATGAATCTTACTTGAATTAATCATCAACAATTAGATTACAGTTATATTTATCAAAGACAGTAAATGCAAAACAAAATATTTCTTACTATGTTAAATAAATTGTTATTTTTATTTGTTTACTTTATTTTACAGTTAAATCTACTTTAAAACAATCTTTCTTTATAGAAAATAAGCAATTATTAAATATTTTGAACATTCTACATTACAGGAGCAGAGTGGATTGTGGACAACTGTGCCCCAGGAGTGGGTGGTCCACTGTACCCCATGTTGAAGTTCAATAAATAATCATATTAATATTGTTTATAGCTTTCTTAAACATATTAACTTTATAGTAAAATAAAAACAAGTATATTAGCTTTGCAAAAAAGCTGTTTTATTTTATTTATCTACAACCTTTAATTACTAAAAAAATAAAAATATGATGATGAAAAATTTTACTTTTAGAAGCTCAAAACAACCAATCAGTATAAAATAGTTCAATCTGAGCTAAACATATTTTCTGAAGGCTATAAATAATCATTGCAGTGCTGTTGTCTATTAGGATAGAAGAGAAGCTTAAAAAAAAATTAAATCGCAGAAAAGGAATTAATTTCTGTATTAAACGACAAACGAAATCTTCATTTGGGGCTCTCTTCGGCTGGTGGCCGGGGCACATGCTCCCTCTGCCAACCCTTAGTTTCGGCCCTGCTCTAGATAAACTAAGTTTCAGGTTTTTGGGAAACTCCAGCGCAAAGATATGGGCGAGGGGGGGGGGGGTGTTAGATTCTTAGGATCTAAATGCTTAGATTAAAGACATAAGATCTTACCTGATAAATTTAGAGTGTTTGTCCTTTGCTAAGTATATTTATTTTGTTTATATGTTTCACTGATGCGGGTAAGTTGATTAATACATCTGATTAGGTTCTCTGATTTGGCCTCTAAATTCATATAGTACAGGCCTGTCCAACCTTTCAGTAAGCCAGGGCACACAATCAAGGGTGCCATTATTCATATGATTCGAAAAATGCAAGAATATTATTTCCCTTTAGCAGTGATAGCAATACCCACATGTCTACAGGATACACAGACAAAGTGGTATGCGTTATTAAAATGGTATGTACAGTGGTTAATCACTGGTGGCCTAAGCTGGAGGTGGCTCATCTAAAAAATTGAACAAAAAATACATATCATAGTAAATTTAACGTTACAATTTTCTGAGGTTTGGAGATGAAAAAGTGGGGAGGAATTTTAAGGACTTTTGCATGTAAAGGAGGCAAAAACCTTAATAACACCTGTAATAAAAAAAAAAGTATGCAAATATTAATTATTTTAAGGCAAATTAAATTTGGAGATGGAATTTTGTTTAAAGAAATCTAGAAAAATTAAACATTTGAAGAGGCGCCAAGAAAATCTTCAATAGCGTTGGACAGCCCTAATATAGTATATGAACTAGAAAAGGTTTCAGGTTTCTGGTTGACTGTAGCACAAAGATATGGACGGATCAAAAGTACCCAGAGTCGCTTCCAGGAAAGGTGCTATCGATCTGAAGTATTACTTGCAGCACTAGATACTTGATATTTGGCATAAAAGTACTGTTTAGGATAAAAAAATTATGAAAAATTCAAACAAATAATTTTTTTTTTCTTTCTTTGTATTCTTATACCCTACCTTTATGCCAAATTTCAAGTTTCCAGGACAACAAAATCAAATTATTTTTGATTTTTTACAAATATTTCATTTTCGAATTTTCTAAATTTTTTTATTTTTTCCTTTATTTAATCATAAACATTACCTTTAAACCAAATTTTAAATTTCTAAGACAAGATCAAATGATTTTAAACTTTTCGATTTTTTTTTATTTTTTCAATTTTTCATTTTTTTGGATTTTAAAATTTTTTTCTTATTTTATATCCTAAATAATACTACCTTTATTTCGAATTCCAAGTTTCTAGCGAATTTCTTTCTAGTGTTACAAAATCAAATTATTTTCAAATTTTCGATTACTACCTTTATTCTAAATTTCAAGTTTCTAGCGCTACAAAATTGAATTATTTTCAAATTTCTGATTTTTTAATTTTATTTGTTTTTAATTATATCTTTTTCTGAATCCTAAACACTACCTTCACACCAAATTTTAAGTTTCTAAGACTACAAGATGGTATTATTTTCAATTTTGTTGGAATTTTTGAATGTTTTTTCGAATTTTCCCGATTTTATAAATTTTCCTTTCTTTGTATCCTAAACACTGCCTTTATTCCGAATTTCAAGTTTCTAGGGCTACGAGATCTAATGGGTACTTTTATGTTAGTCGGACGCAAATCTCACCAATAGCAGCTTTTATTTTTATGTGTGTAAATTTGAAACCATATCTTTATTCTGAAATAAAATGTTTTCTGGCGTATAGTTTTCTTATTAAGACATTTTTTTTTCACGTTTAATAAAATGAGTGAAAGTATTTTAAATGAAAAAATAAGTGCAAAGAGGATTTATCATTTGCGTCCAGCTAGCAAAAAAATACCAACTTGTGTTTAGTTTTTTAATTCTTGTGATTTTATTTTTCAGGTATGAGGAATGTTTAAATGAAGAAAAGAAAAGTTATAATTCTCTGAAGTTATAAAGCATTTTAACAATGGATAACACAGGAGCAAAAGATATGCTTGATATGGATGACTTTGATATGGATGAGCTCTTGACAGAATTTGCTGAAGAAGAAAACAAAACTGCTGTAGTTGAGCTCAGCGACAGTGAAGATGAACTTGGTAAATTAGTGGATGAATTTGTCACTACTCTTTCAGATTCAGAAGATGATGAAAAGAAAACTGGTGCTAAAGTAATACTTTCTCCATCTGATGATGAAATAGACAATCTCTTAGATGGATTTAATGAAGAAGATAGTTCAGAAAGTGAACCTGTACAGGTGAGACAGGAAGCATTATCAGAAAAAGATATAGATTGTGGTACATATGATGAAAATAAAAAGTCCATCATTATAAAAGATAGCAACACTCAAAATGACACCTTTTATGATAGTGCTGTTGAAATTATCATTTCTGATGAAAACACTGGAACTCCAGTAAAAGCATCTGTAGCTTCAAATTTATCCAACTCTAAAACAAATGAATCTCAACCTGCTTCTTCTTTAAGTGCAATAAACATTAATAATTATAGCCAAAAACAAGAGCTTGAAAAATATAGTCAGAATATTCCCAGCCAAACAAACAGTGCTGACTCTACTCAAAATTGCTCTAAGGAAAATGTAAGTACCTATAGGCAACAGTCAAACAAAAATTTTGAAAGAAACAATCAGAATAAAAATCCTAAAGATGAATTGTCATCTGTGCCATGTAATGATTTGGATGATGTTTCTCAAAAGAATAATATGTGTGTGCCTGTGAAAACATTACCTACAAATGAAAATTTAGGTGCATTAGTGAATTCTGTTATTGGTCGTAAAAATTTAAAAAAGAATCCTTCACCGTTATCTATTACTAATGTGACAATATTATGTGATGAAAATGTACTTAAACCAAAAAACAGTAATACTAGTGATATTTCCATGGAAAAAATTATTGAGCATGCGATAGATGAATGTATGAAACAAAACTTAAAAACTTCGCCAATAAAAACAGAGCAGGAATCTACAGATTGCAATGCTAGTTTAAATACAAATACAGCATGTTCAGAATTTCAAGAAAACTCATCTGAGGTGTTACCTGTGATTGATAATGTTAGAGGGTCAGAATGCAATATTCAAAGAAGACATGAAAACAGTATCTCAAATTGTAATTCAGGTGAAGTATTTTTTTATATTTGATATGTACAGTAATATGTAGAGATAAACTGTAGGTTTAATGGAATAGTCGGGTAATATGGAATACCAAGGTTTCTGTTTGGTAAAGTGCTGCCATCAAGTGGCAATATCATAAACTACTTAAGAATGTTTCCAGAATTTCCCCTCCCCCTTCCAGAACACACAGTTCGTCGGTCAGCGTAAGGGCGCGTTGTGTGAATAAATATTTGTTTTTAGTCTTTGGAAAGTTTCAGGAGATAATTTTCAATATATTTTATTCATTATTTGAAGTAATATTTTTACATTGAAATGAAGCATAATGTACACCAAAATACTAATGGTTTATGATGTAATACTTGTTTTTAGATTGCAATTCACACCATTAAACGAGAAATTTTTCCCCAAACCAGGAGTGTCAGGTTATATGGAATATTAATATCTCATGATTTTCCATGATTATGTTTGTACAAACATAGATCCTTATATTTGTGATTTGTGCAAATCTGAAGTATATTGGCTGACTACCTAGACACTATATTTTGATCATGCTCTCTTGGTACCATTGCATCTGTTTTTTGCCAAATTCTTTTCATTTTTAACCCCTATTCCATATTTCTCGACTATCTCATAATACCCTCCAAAAAGGTTTTCATTATTAGTATTTGTTTGCATGGGATGAAATTTCATAAAATGATTTTTGTCTACAAATAACTAATCACAGATAGTTGAAGTTTGTGATTGTATTCAGTTTTCGGGTTTAAAACAATATTGAACTGTGTTATTGCCTCAAACGTAAATGGTATTACATAATGCCTGAAGTTTCCCTATATATTTATTTATTTATATATATATATATATTATTCTGCAGTTTTTATTATTATTATTATTATTATTAAATTCGAATGTGGGATTTTCCCTCCAAAATAAGAAGTATCAAATTAGAGGTAATCTTATTTTAAAAAATTGATAAAATTACACCTCGTTAAAATTCCAACCTAGTGTAACAAGTATACAGTATGATGCATGAATATAAATACACCTTTGTATTATGAGTTTGAATGATGTAAAAATGTGTTCAGTGTGAAAGGATGAGCATTGGTAGAAGTTATATATCCATTGTTAGAGAAGTGAAAACCAGAGCATAAACATTAAAGTACCACCATGAAATAAAATTTTTATAAAATGTATGAAAAATACATAAAGCATAAATTTAATCTTGCATATAAAAATCATATAACTCATTTGAAAAATCTTTGATTAGTACTTGATAACACCACCATAGGCTTCTAGCACTGCATTTAAATGCCTCAGAATTGATTGGTATAATGACTTGAGGTCTTCCACGCTGATATGATTGTCAACTTTAGCTCATTTATAGTTTTAAATTGTTTTCTGTTCACATACATACGACAAATTATGCTACAAATGTTCTCCATGCTGATCGAATATGGGTTTTTTAACAATCAGATCAAAACATTGATGATGTTGTCACCAAACAATTGCTGAAAGAAATAATTTCTCCCAGCTTGACAGCGGTGGTTCCTCATAAACATCAGATGTTATAATAAATATGATATTGCTGAATACTAATCCAAAAGTTTCTTTAAATCTCACAACTCTCCACACCATGACAGATCTGCCTCCAGATTGACATTTTGAACGATACCTTTCTTTGGTCCTCAAATCATGTCAGTAGGTATGAAATATGTCTATGTCATTCAGGCTAACATTATTTTGTCTGAGAAGATGACCTTTTTCCAGATCAGTCATTCCAGGGTCCATTGTCTTGCCCATGCCAACTGCATATCTTTGAGTTGGGTGGTTTAGTCTTCATTTTCATAAACATCAGGTACAAAGTGGCTTTAATTGTTTTCCACACGGTCATTCGGTGAATAGTCAGATTGTATTGAGGATTAATTTTTTGCACATGAGATACTTGTTCTTTGCTGCATTACATATTCGACGGTTGTTGTAATTAGTGAGCTTTCCCCCCAGCTTCTTATACACCTTTTGTCATAACTAGCTGCCTTCTTTATATAGTTTTTCACAAAACTTTCACTTCTTCCCATTTCAAGATTGCTGGAGGTTTTGTTCACACATAACCTAGATTCTGATCTGTTCATCTGCAATCAAACTTTTCCCCTCATGGCATCCTGAAATAAAACATAAATTATACCAGGGATCTGTTTAGGAAAAAATTGAGTCCTTTAAGGGACTATTCACAAAATTTTTCATTTCAAAACAGGACCCTTCACAAAATTATTTTCCCTAAAACAGGACCCTTCACAAACTTTTGTGTCTTAAAAATAGGTTTTTAACAAAATTTTTCCATCTTTAAAGCGAACATTTGACAAATTAATCATTTAAAAATAAAATCTGACGTTTCACTTTTACATATATAAAGAAAATATATGTATTTTACATCCATATATCTTTTTTGAAATGTGTAAACAAGAATCTGGATATAACGATCATTTCAAATTCACAAAATTATGATTAGATTTTTCACAAATATAAAAAGCTGTTCACAATTTCACAAAAACAGGACCCTGGGGAAAAAGTCTGGACAGACCCCTGTATACACCTATGCACTGAAAGCGTGTTAGAACATTTTAGCTACCCTGCTTACCTTGTTTTAATTTGATACCAGTGGTAATTTTAAGTTTTAAACAAAAAAGTACACAGTGTTTTAAATACATGCAATGAATGAAAAACAGAATATGCGCAAGAACTTGTTTACACAAGCATACCTGAATCCAAGCACATGTGTATGAAACATCCTTCTCTGTGGTAAGTAACGTTATGTAACTGAATGTCACGTTCCTCTACATGAAAATGTATGATTGCCATTTAAGGATAATTAGAAGTGCATGTTTATATTCATGCATTGTACTGTATATGCTTGTCATAGAAATCCAAATTGAGAATAAGAGTATTCTTGTAATAATCTCCTATTTAGATATGGAGAATAATTAAGAATATTCTTTTTCTTAAAATTTAATTTAAAAAAACTTATTAAATGTCATTTATGTTGTGAAATGTAATTTATTAATCATAATAAAAAATTGAACAGCAAAGTTATTTTTTGAATTAACATATTATATGTATATAAAAGTTTAAAAATATATAATTAAAAGGAAGGTGTTATTTAATTAATATTCAAACTAAGTTTTTAATAACAGTATTTAAAATATTGTTTATAGAGAAATTACAGTCAGTAGATATCAACTGCTTACAATGTTTGCTTAAGGGGCCGCTTCACTGAAACTCCCCGATCGCGAAATCCCATGTTTACCTATGGGAAAACTTCGAAGCGCGATAACTCATTATCTAATATAATTATTAAAATATGGTTTTCACCATCAGAAAGTAGACGCCAGATACCGTCATTGTGAGTTTTTAAAAATTGTCTCTTTAAATTTTAATTATTTAAAAATTCCTTATAAACGTTGAAATTTCCACTTGATGAAATTGTATCATCTTCTTAGAGATACTTAAAATTAACGGAAACAATTTTTAAAAACGCACAACGCTGGCACCTGACGTCTACTTTCTGATGGTGGAAACCATATTTTAATAATTATATTAGGTAATGAGTTATCGCGCTTCGGAGTTTTCCCATAGGTTAACATGGGATTTCGCGATCGGAGAGTCTCAGTGAAGTGGCCCCTTAAACATGCAGCAAGGAAAATAGTTTTATTTATATAATATCATGATTTGCATTTTAAAACTTAAACAACCTAACAATACAGTACTAACAATTCAAGTGTTTGCTGTATCTCACACATGCATTGATTATACACACATATGAACAAAAAAATAAGTTTAAAACAATAAAAATAAATTTATGCTATGTCACACTCACTAAAATATGTCTTTTGGCTGCAAACTTGATTATTAGCTATTCATTATTGGCAATAAATCACATTGTTTGGCGACAGATTTTGTTTATTGTAAATAGTCAGCAGGTAAGTAAATCAATTACTTTTATCCTGCATTTGGTTAGCTAAATTTCGATATTCGGTTATAGATATTCAACCGAAGTATTCAGCCAACTAGCTTTCAATATTCGGCAAGATGGCTGAATCTTCGTTTACATCTCTCACTTTATCTTACTTTATTAAAAAAGCTAAAATATACAAGGGCATGGTATATTTATTAATTTATAATTGTATTAAAATTTGTTATATTAAAGCTTTTTTTATTTAATTTTAGCTCAGCAGAAAAATTGTAAGAGCATTGCTGAAGATGAAGCAAATTCAACATCTAAAGATTCTACAAAAATGAAAAGCAATACTTTTTCTTTGGCAGGATTATCTATAAAATCTGAAGCTGTGATCAAACCCACTGATAGCAGTAACTGTCTAAAAAATTTGCTATTAGATAATTCTACTGTTGGTGTTAAAATGGAAAACTCTATTCCTACTGAGAAAAAATTATTTCAGGATGTTATTAAATCAGAAAATTGTTTATCTTCTGAGAAAAATAACTACAGTTTTTCTAAAAGTGTAATGACAGAAAACATCATTTATCAGGAGCAACCAAATATACCTAAGATTGCAGTTGAAATAAAAATTCATATTTCTTCTGAGGAAAATAACAATATATATAAAGTACTAAATGAATCCATTCTGCATCCTTCTGAAAAAACTGAAAATACAAATTCCAAGACTGCTGATGTATCAATAAAATTAAATGGTTTAGCAGATAAATTTCTTGTTCCCATTACAAATGTTACAGATAAACCGGAAGCACTATTGCATTCAAATCCAAAAAATGATTCTTCACATAAGGAAATATCAAATACTTTGGAATTTAAGGAACTTAAGGGCAAAGATTTAGATGGTGCATCAGACAATACCAGTAATTTATCACTACGTGAGTTTAAAAAACGCAAATTAGAGACTTCAGACTGTGAAATAAAGGCAAAAAAGTTAAAGCAAGAAGCCTGTAGTACGAGTACTGCCCGTAAACCTCAGATATGTGATATAACTTCATTTATTTTAACTGAGATAAATGAAGCCTTGCCTTCAGATTTAAATAAAAAAGTACGAGTTAGTATAAAAGTAAGTTAAATATTTCTAATCTGCAAACTTAAGAATGTTGTTCTCAATTTTTTAACATGTCTTTTAAACTTAGCTTTAATATTAATAATGTTCTTTAAATATTTTGTTACTTTTAAGATTTTATAAAATTATTTTATTAAATAGATAGAGTAAAACCCAGGGTTCGGTGATATATATTCAATATTTATTTTCAAAATATCATGTTTGATATTTTCGATGTGTTCATAAATTTGATATTTATTTTGAAAATATCACTGTGTATGATATTTTCAATCAAAACAGGTGTAAATGAATTTTTCAACTGTTATTGACTGTGTCGTTTTGTAGATAAAGTACTTTTGCCTTTGCCAATGACTTTTTTACTTTCCTCACCCATAAAAATACATAAATAAACATCTTTTCTAGACTAAATGTTTAAAGCTCACTTTTTAAATGAAGAACCAATAATGTGGGACAATATTAATTTAGAACAGCCATTGAAATATAAACTGCCCAGTTTAGATAATCAGTTATTTATAGGTTAATTAGAAAGAATCTATTCTGGTTTGGTAGTTGTTCAGTTTAAACTACACGCATATTAGGGAATGAAAAAGCAGACAAGCTTACATTTATATTCAAAATTTTCAATTAAAAAAAATTATTTTGTATTTAAAATTTTGTTGTATAAAACAAAATTTTCTTTATACTTGATACTGAATCCTATAATTTGTTTTTTGATGAATGTAAAAAGCAAATTGTTTCTGTTTTCAATTAGTTGATCTTTAATTTTGTTATGTAAATGAAAAGAAAAAGACATTTAGAATAGTGTTTTATTAAGTTTTCATGTTATGTCAATGTATTTTAGTTTCTAATTTATACTAAGTCTGAAAATATTTATAATCAGCAGTAGGTTGACTATTTTGAAAATATTGGATATATGTATAAAAATATATCAGATATATCAAAACATCTGAAATTTAGATATATGTCAAAATATCTCATATTTTGAAAATACGATATTTATGAATCCTGGTGAAATCTTTCTTTATACTTGATACTGAATCCTATAATTTGTTTTTTGATGAATGTAAAAAGCAAATTGTTTCTGTTTTCAATTAGTTGATCTTTAATTTTGTTATGTAAATGAAAAGAAAAAGACATTTAGAATAGTGTTTTATTAAGTTTTCATGTTATGTCAATGTATTTTAGTTTCTAATTTATACTAAGTCTGAAAATATTTATAATCAGCAGTAGGTTGACTATTTTGAAAATATTGGATATATGTATAAAAATATATCAGATATATCAAAACATCTGAAATTTAGATATATGTCAAAATATCTCATATTTTGAAAATACGATATTTATGAATCCTGGTGAAATCTTGCTTTATGAACATGAACACCCCCTCTAAAACCAGACTCTTGTTTTATGGGCAATTTTCTGTTTCCTCAACCACTGATAAATCATTGTATATCACATCACTTAACCAGACAATTTTTGTGGTTCTTACACCCTCGAAATTGTATGATTTTATACTTTTAATCAAAAATCCATCCAGACGAAACTTAAGTCGAAGGCCTCGCTACCTTCGGCAGGTGTGCTGTGCACACTCCAGTCCGTTTTGATTTTATATTTTTAAACGAAAATCTTTCCAAATGAACCTAGTATTATTGGCCCCACTTTCTTTGGCAGTGCATGCCATAGAATATGTGTGATTTTTTATTTTTAAACGGAAATCTTATAACGAACATAGATTTGGAAGTCCCACTGCCTTTGGCAGTGTACACCATGGGTTGCTATGCACACTCCAATCTGTTTTAGCAAACCAACCCTGCATTTGTGTTATTTTATATTTATTAAATGAAAAATCTTTCCAAACTGTCTAAGGGCCTTATGATAATGATGGCCAATTTAATTTCTGACATTTCGATATATTAATTAAGAATCTGGTGAATCTATGAAACAACTTTAAAAAATGTTTTTGAAATAGTAAATATTTATCTTTAAAGCAAAGCAATTGTTAGAAACTGAAACGTGCCACAAAGAAGTGGAGGGTTTTTTCCCCATCTGCAAAAAAAGAAGATGGCATTTTAAAACTGAAAAAAAAACTGGAAAAGGTGAAAAGGAATGTGAATTGACCTCAGAGAAACAATATTTTAAAAATAGTTAAATCCCCAAAGCAGAACAATGGGTTTGTCTGCAGAACATTTCAAATTCTCAATTTCAATGAAATTCATCATTCAGTCACCAGAAAAAGTGCAAAATTTGTCAGCTGAGCAGTGGAAAAAAATCGTGAAAAACCTTAATTTGTTCATGTAAAAAGATTACAAAATTCATCAATTGGTCGCAGGAAAAAATTAAAAGATTGCAAAATTCATCAGTCAGTCATGAAATTCTTTAGCCGGTTGCAGAAAAAAAATGCAAAATTCATCGATTAGTCAGCGGAAAATAAACTGCGATTTTCGCTAATCGGATAGCAAGAAAAAAACGCAAAATTTGCCGATCAGTTGACAGAAAATATCTCAGAATTCGGCAATCGGTTTCCGGTAAAAAGATGTGAAATTTGGCAGTATTCGTCGATCAATCGCAGAAAAAAAAAGCCCTGCGATTTTCGTCAATCGGTCACGAGAAAAAGCCACAAAATTTGCCAATTGGTTAAAAAAAAATATCTCTATGTGTAGTAGATTTCCTTAGCCATCACCAATAGAAGGAGAGACACATGGACAAACATCTCAACTTTCTTTTATTAATATAGATAGTAAACAATATTGAAAAATTTTTAGAAATATACCATTAACATATTTTCCAAAATTTGCAAATTTTTTAGATTGCTCTTGTATTTTGAATATAAGGAGTCTTTAGAAAAAAATTGGGAGTGTAAGCAACTAAGCATTAATAATGCAAAATAGATAGTACTATTATTTTTAAAAGGCTTTTCAGGTTAAAGTAGAATATATAAAATTTCTCTTGTATGATAAATGCAATTTTAATTGTGTACTTAACATTTATTATTATGTTTTTTTAATACAGGGATTGGATTATTTGGTTCTTCAAGTCTTCCAAAAAACATTTAATGTACATTTTCATCAAGAACTTAGTGAGGCTGAGAAATTAATCAAAGAACTGGAAGAGAAGTCAGCAAATCTCAGTAAAACATCTGATTTACTTCTTTCTTCGGTATATAAATTTAATATTATGTATTTCAATAATAGAAAACTAAATTTATCTTTATCCTTAATTAGACTATGATTTTAATATCATTTATATGTGATTAATAGTTGAAATATAAGTGGGGTAACTTCTCTGATTAAAATATATTGTATATGTGTCTGTGTTTAAAGAGCAAAATTAGCATTAGCCACTGGCCACAAGGCCACTAAATAAAAAAAGTGGCTATTAAAAAATTGTCTGTCAGCAGCCACCTTATGGCTACTTTCCTACAAGGAAAGAGTAAAAATTTTTTGCATTTCATCAAGGATTCTACTTTTGTTGGTTGAAATATGTGTATATTAACATATTTATTTTCGGCTATTTAATTTTAGATTAACACTAATTGAATTTTTAAGAAAAGTTTACTGTTTAGAACTTTTAAATAAACAAGTTGGAAATTGTACATCAAACGTGACAAACAAGGTGCGTTCGTACTATAGCTAGTTCTATAAATATTCAGATATTGATGATTTTTAATTCTGCGACATGAATTATATCGTCTGCAGATTCATTTCTGTCATAAAATAAGTATATCAGTCGCTTGACGATTAAACCTCGGAAGCTCCTATAACGAGAAAGCACCGATTTTTTTAATTCAAATTTCTTAATGAATATTTTTATTAATATTTTCTAAAGTTTTGATTCAATTTTCATAAAATTTGAAATGTCTCGACAAAATTCTGCAAAGATAATATAACTTAAATTTCAAACCATTGGGTTGCGTAGTTTTTGCGCTGTTATATGCAGATGGATGGACATACAGACGGACGGACCAGGCGACGACTATAGGTACTACGTATTTATATAATTACGAACGCACCTAAAAAAGTGACTACTAGTTTAAAGAAAGTGGCCACTTATAAAACTGCTACTACTGGTCACTAGTAAAATTTCCTAGTTTTGCCCTTTATCTGTGTTTAAATGCAACATTTAAATTATACTAATTTTCTAATTTATGAGTTCTCAACATTTCTTGTCATATTAAAAAAAAAAAAAATATATATATATATATATAGAATAAATGTTGGTTGTGTTATTGTAATTAATATGTTATTTACATTATTAAAAATGAATGGTCTAAAAATTTATTTATGGAAGTAAATGATGACACAGTAATTTCTTTCATTATTGGAACAACTACTGTTGCAGAAATTATGAGAAAAGTGTATCCAACATAGTATTTTGATCTAGTTCGTCAGGTGTTTATATTAATTAATAACACTAAGCGATCCAACCCAGGCTACCTGGGTTAAAGATAACCAATGTACTGCCTGGTATACAGAATGTGGGTGAAAATTTCTTTTAACCTTAGAAGCATTTATCCTGTCTTTTTTTCGCCCTGTAGTTAACAAATTAAAACACTGGTGTGAGAAAACTGTGTTTTCCCTCTTGTATAAGATATATATATATATATATATGAAGAGAGTTTAAATGTGAATCTATATATTCATGCATTGCATAGCTATTCTTTAATGAAGCATAAAAGAGATATGGCGAACATTCAAAGGAACGAGACCAAAAAGCGTTTTTGGTTCTTCCATATTAGCTGCATGTCAGCAATTAATCTCTAAAGATTTAACTATTTATATAGCAATCTTTTTAGTTCTGATTATTTCAGTGTACACTTTGATTACATATCTGTTAAATTCGTGTTATGATTATTTATTTGTGAAGTTTTAATTTCATTTGACAATTTAGTTGTGGAATATTATACAGAAACAAACAAATGCTGGATTATTTACATCAGAGGATCCAACCCGGTTTTCCCGGGTAACAACATACTGCCTGATGTACAGGACATAGGTGAAAGCCATATATATGTATATTTTTTTTTTATTAAAAACTCTAATATTTTTTTTACATTTAATACATTTTATAGATTGTCCACTAGCATCACCAGAAAAAACATTTTTATAGAAAAATATCAATTATGTATAAAAATAAAGTTTTTAAATTTATTAAAAGCAATACTATCATGTTAGCTGCATGCCAGAGGTTATTAGCTGAAGAAATCGCCTAAAATTTTGCTACTTACAGCAATCTTTTTTACAGTGTAGTTCGATTACATATCTAGTAAATTTGTGTTCTTTATTTATTTATTGATGAAGTATTAATTTCATTATGAAATATTAGACAGAAAGAAATACTGAACTATTTATATTGTTTTAAGTGCAAACAGATTAATCTTCCATAATCGAGCTGCATACTATAGAGGTAGATTTAAAAAAAAAATCATGCTTGAAAATTATTTTAAAAGCCACAAAAAACCAATAAATGATACAGTGAATCAGTGAGATACAGTCTTCAGACAAATTCCATTTGAAAATACATTCTTTCCCCTATTCAGTGGTGTAAAAAATTAAATTATGCTATGCTTAGAAGTAATTTAGTTTGTGAAAAAGGGCAAATGGAAATTGCTTACATTGCTGCCACTGGTGAAATGATGTCAGCGTTACTCATGGACATGTTTTTTCTTTATAATGTACTAGTTGACCCACCCGGCATTGCTTGGGCCTGTGATAAAACCTTAAATGAACCTTAAAACGCATAAACCCCAAATTTGTATTTTATATCTTTAACCAGATTTTGTATGAATTTATATTTTTAATGACAAAATCATGAAAAAAATACTGATAATTAGTGATAAAAGTGCTTGTAAGAAAACATTTTCATCTTTTTTTCATGTATAGTTGTTTCATAATTTTAAAAAAATAGCTTTTGTTGTCCAAACCCTTTGAAATTTTTAATGGTTATTAATATAACAGTTTTACAGCCCGTGTAAAAATCATGTCAGAAATATTATTATCTGGTTGTAAAATAAATATGTTTTCTTCTCGCTTTTTTTTGTTTTCATCTTGGGTCTGTTAACATAAAGAAAAAATAGTTTTTGTCGTCCGAACTCTCTGAAATTTTAGTCGTTTATAAATGTAACTGTTCCCAAGTCCTCTATAAAATAATGTGAAAATATGTGCATATTAAATAGTGAAAATTCTACCTGAAGCCGAGCATGACCGCACAGAATTATGAATTTTCGTCAAAAATTTCTCAGAGTTTATTTTTATAAAAAATATTTCTTCTCGTCCGAACATTTAGAAATTGTTGTAGGTTATGTAAATCTATTCTTAAAAGATTGTGTCGAAATACTAATGTTTAGTAACTTTTCGTGTAAGAAAACAAATTGTCTCATGAAGTACGAAATGACCAGCATTTGCCAGTATTTTTTAAAGGAATAAATTAAATTCGTATTTTAAAAAACTAATTATACCATTTTTTAGGAAAAAGTTTTGGCTTTAAGAGCATATATTTGGTTGGTCTGTATCTCTAAAATTGTGCTCTTGAGGGCCGTAAGGGGGGAAAACATTCACCTATGAAAACGACCCTTTTTCAAAATGTTTTTCAAAGGGTTAACATAAATTTATTTTCAATTGATTGAGGCATTTGAGATGTAAGGGTGCAATCTTTCAGAATATGTGTTTCATTTTTAAATTAGCCAAACTGTTTTGTCGATAGAAGTTAAAACAGAATTGAAAAATAAATGCATTCTTCATTCTCATTTGCTGACGTAAATTGGGTTCTCGGCATGTGCAAGTGCTGAAAGACAGCTCACAAAGAAATATATGAGTTATTGATAAGTTTTTAAATAATATTTTGGCTAATTATTAAAATATTAAAATTCTGAGACTCAGGATATCTAAAATTATTCACTTTCTGGCAGGGAATGCTCCCTCAGCTATTTTGTGCAAAATCATTATTTTATTACTTTCTTCTATCTTTACAAGAAGAAAGTATTGGATTCATAAAAATTTTCGATTTCCGTTTTTCGACGGATTTATATGTTTTAGAAGGTCCTGAACATGATTTGACCATTTTTAGAAAATGTCTGTCTGTCTGTCTGTCAGTATGTATGTCTGTATGTGACAAAAATTTTGTGGGCGTTCTATGTGTTCAAGAACTAATGCACGAAATTTAATAAAACTTTATATTCAGTTAGTGCCTGATATAAATGGGTGCTGATTAGTTTTTGGTGAAAATCGCCCGACAGGTGGCGCTGCTATGCTGCATTTTTCGTGATTACCGTAATAGCTCTATCTCAAGAACTAATGCACATATTTTCATAAAACTTCAAGTTCAGTTAGACCATGACATAAATAGAGGCTGATTACGTTTTGGTGTGGATATCCCAACAGGTGGCGCTGCTATACCACTTTTTTCTCGATATTTACGAAAGCTATATCTCAAGAACTAATGCACAGAATTTCATCAAACTTCAGATTCTGTTAGACGTTGACATAAATAGATGCTGTTTACGTTTTGGTGTAAATTGCCCAATAGGCGGCGCTGCTATACTACTTTTTTTATTATTATCATGATAACTATATCTCAAGAACTAATACACGGACTCAGTTAGACCTTGATATAAATTGGTGCTGATTCTTTTTAGTGTATGCGAAACCTGTGTGAGATAGAAGAAAGTTTTGAGATTGGCACATCCGACTAGTTTATTTATATTATATCATAATTATTTACTGTTTGTTTTTTAAAAATGTTATCTTATTTACTGCTAAAATTAAGACTAATAAATTTGTAAAAATGTGATAACAAATTTTATGAAATAGTTTAATTACTTTTTTTCTTTCAGTTTAGAGAATTCCGTTCTATCCAGAAAGAAGCATATGTGAGCAATTCTTACAAAAAGGTAACATTATGTTATAAAATTCAGCAATAATTCTTCATTTATTTTATTATTATATTTAAATATCATATGCATGTTCCATAATTACTATTGAATCATTTCCTGTTTATGTCTCTTTTTTTTTTCTTTTATTCAATAGAGTGTTTTATTGCTATTGTTTACAAAGATCAAATTTTTATGTAGTTCTCAATTTATAAAATCAGTTTTATTTAACTTTGAATACTTTGATTAGGGAGGGAGTTCATCTCAGAAATAAAGAGATATATAACACATCATGTAGAATGTGATTCATTATGTTCATCCTATATTCATTCTCTCTTTGATGCAGTATATAATATTTTGTTCTGTGTTTATTTATCTGAGTGTATGTGTTGATATATTTTGATTTGTGTTCCTTCAGAATAATTTTATCATTTTCTTATATTCAATTCATTTTTTAAAAAATTCTTGATCTTATATAAGCAAATTTGACAAACCAGTTGAAAATTCTTTTACATGTTAGTGGTAGGATTGCACTGATTCAAAAATAATATATTTAGCATGATACGGAAGGACAGGCATATTGTATTCTAAATTCTGTGCTTAAATATAGTGGAGAAGGCCTTTATAAACGATGCAAAGATAAGTTTAAAAAAAATAATTATAATAAACTTGTTGCTTATCTATACAACAACTGTTATATTAAAACCTTTTTGAACTGTGCAACGATAATTTAAAACATCTTGTTGCTTATCTACAAAACAACTACTGTTCCTTTACAAACTGTGTTAAAGAAAATAATTTTAAAAAAAAATCTTGTTCATCTACAAAACAACTTTTGTGTCTTTACAAACTGTGCAAAAATAATTAAAATAAAATCTTGTTTCTCATCTACAAAACAACTATTGTGCATAGTAGATGCCACTGATTCTGAATTTTGAATACCACTATTTCTGAATAGTAATCTTTGCCTTATTGAATGTCAAGATTTCTGTTATTAAAGAAGGTGAGTATTATTATTTGGAAAAAGTGGTATTCAAAATCTGAAATTCATGGCATCTATGTGAAAACACTGAAAATTTATTTCCTTGTTTTCCGAAAATAATTGAAAAGGAACTTCAGATTTCAACATTACTTCTCAACAAAAGAAACTAATAACTGTCTTTAATGAATTGCAAACTATAAAAAAAATATAGCCTGCTAAATAATGTGTACAACTTAAAAAAAAAAAAAAAAAAAAAATCATGGTAGTTCTTATTTTTGAGTATTTAAATTGTAATTTTTTTCTTTTTCTTTTTAATATGCTGTTTCATTGTTCAATGTCACAAAGAACTCGAAATTTTCTGAATCTACAAAAATGACAGAAGGTTTTACCAAGACCCCTGTTCATGTATTATTAGAAGTCCTGCCTTGTGTTGTCCAGAATTACCTATAAAATGTTTATAATTTTAAAATAAAAATAATTAATTCATATCACACTGCAATGGGAATCTTAAAATTCTTGTGTTCATTACAAAACAAAACCAAGAATGTTAGTCCAATTTAAAAAAAAAGAAAAAAAAATCAGATTAATTAAAACTATTAATTATTCAAAAATATTCATCGGAACCATCTACAAATAAATGCATTTTCCATTATTACAGTTGAAGAGATCCTGGCATTCTCTGTCTTTGCAAAAATATTCGTTTGAACCATCGCCGCAGTTATTGAAACACATTTTCCATTACTATACCTTATCCTTAATATATACCTTAATATTTTGTCGGATCCTTCCTACAACAACTTTAACTCTCGTTTAGATTGATGTCTGAGCTAAAGGTATTTTAAGGAAATTGAAGTTGAAGACCACGTTTTTTGCTTTATAAGACTATTTCTCATCCAACGTCAATTTTTGAATTTGGCTTTTTTTCATGTCTGATAGTTTCCATCTATCCTTTTTGTAACTTTAACAGTTTTGTAACGATTTTGTGCATTTCTATTGCCTATTCAAAGATTCTTCAAAAGTTACAGAATTTCGTTAAAAAACGCTTAAAAAAATAAAGTGACGATGCCAAGAGGTCCATTCTTGACCGTAAACAACCATTTTCGCAATGGTTAAAAAGAAAAAGAAAAAAAAAAAAAAAAAAAAAATATTTGTAATTATCTGATACGTGAACGGCAAAAAAAAAAAAAACTTTTTCAAAACATATAATTTTTTCCTCCCAGCTTCTTACAAAAATACGTATTTGTTGAAATAGCCACAAACTTATTAGCTTCTTTTGTGATCTCAAAAAAATTCCCATCGTCTTTACTTGCTTTTTAAATTTCTGAAAAATCAAGATATTAATATTCTTTTTTTTTATGTTTTCTGAATGTCTCTTCCACATGAAGATATCAAATTTAACTTTGAATGGCATAAAGATTAGATATTGGACTTGTTTCATACACTTGTTTGATGCACTATATAACTTTTTTTTTTGTTTGTTTATTTATCTCAGTGTGTGTGTTGATATATTTTGCTTTGCTTTTCTTTAGAATAATTTTATCATTTTCTTGCATTTAATTAATTTAAAAGTTCTTGATCTTAATTATATAAACAAATTTGACAAACCAGCAGAAATTCTTTTCCATGGTAGTGGTAGGATTGCGCTGATTCCAAAGATAATATATTCAGCATGATACTGAAGGACAGGCATATTGTATTCTAAATTCTGTGCTTAAATATAGTGGAGAACGTCTTTACAAGTCATGCAAAGATAAGAATTTATAAATAACAACAAATAATAATCTTGTTATTTATGTTGTTGTTAAGCCCTTTTTGAGCTTTACAACGATAATTTTAAAAAATCTTGTTGCTTATCTATAAAACATAGAAAACAAGGTCCTCATTCTTCTAAAAAAGTAAGTTTTTGAAAAAACTTTTTGAAAAATCCAAAAATTGCTATACAAATTCTGAATAACCTATTGAAAAAGAGCCTAAGACAAAATCTATTATATTGGGTAAAAAGATTGAATTTGAATTGCTTTTATGATTGCCCCATTTTTTCTAATAAACTTGAAAAATTTAACAGAAAATTTCCCCATCATGATAAAATAAAAAAATATCTAAAATTTGAGAGTCAGGTGCATTGTGACCTGTCTTCATCTATCCTTAACTAAGTTTACAGACCCCTACATGTGATAGTTTTTTGTGACCACTACCAACATGGACAAAAAACAGTTTATTTTTTTTAATGTACATTGTTTTTTTGTTTTTTTATTAAGTTTTTTAATACTCATTTTTCTGTATTGTCAATATTTTATTATGTGGAGAAGATAAATGTATCAGTCCCTGAAAGAAAGAAAAATTTATTTGTTAAACTAGTGCTAAAATTTTTCAATGAATGATAACATTAATATTTTTTACATTTTAATTAATAAATGGTAATATGACTATATTTTAATCTTTTTATATTAATAAACTTGATCGATTACTTTCATAATTCATTGATCTTTTAAAAATTATTGTGTTATTTTATTTTTCCTTTTCTGTATTTTTGTTTCAAAATGAAAGTATGTCATAACCCAGTACTTACTTCAAAATTTTTCCATTTAAAATGTTTTTCTTTCCTTTCTGAATGTCACACTTTAAATCAATTTCTTTCGTTTTTTCTGTATGGTAATAATTTTCTTTTTAATTCTGTGTTAACAGAAGACAAAATATTAACTTTTTAAAACTATGCTGGTCCGTATATTCACTTAAAAGTTTCAATGAAACATGAAATGTTATAGTTAATAATAAATTATATTTTCTGAAGCAAAATCATTTCATATAACTTGGTAAACAAAATATTGATTTACAATACTTAGCAAAAACACAGACATATTACTTAATAATGACATTTTTTGTTTCAAGAAATAATTCAGTGATTCTTTTAAAATATCGCAGATGATGATTTACATTCTCAGTTTCTGATCATTCTGAGCATAAATAAATGTTAATCTAAATCTTTTTAAAAAAAGTTTTAATCTAATGTTAACATTTATTTTAATTGACAATTTACCAACTAATGTAAATATTTTCTTTAAATTTTAGATTAGCAATAGAACTGTGGGCATCAATGTGAAAATTATCAATGCAAAAGTATTGCTACTATTTTTTATATATTTTGTGTAGTGATTTGTCATATTTATTTACATTAAGTGTCCATTATTATTTCTAGTTTTGTTAAACTGCAACATTCAAGAAAATGTTAGACTTTTATAATTAGTATTGACAGGGCTGCCACATGCAATTAAAATGCAACTATGATAGAACCTGTTAAAGCATCAACATGTACCTATAGGCAGTAAAACCTGTTAAAGTGGAACATGTATGTAATGGATTTCTGCCTTAAACAGAAAATTTTCATAGTCCAGACAAAAAAAATACAGTACAATTATAAGAGATTGTGTAAGACAAAAAAAAAAAAAAAAAAAAAAAAAAACTTGCCTAAAGTGGAATTTTGTCCTGGTCTCATGTGATTCAAGATTAGGAGGTTTTACTCTTATTATAAAATCAGTGAAAATTAAACCTGTCTAGTGTCTATAACAGAATCCGGCATTAAATGATAAATGCTCCGAGCAAAATGTCTACTAAACAATTACAGCAGACAATTAGAGATACAATTTTGTCTAAAAAAATTTCATCTAAAATGGAATTTTTTCTGGTGCCATGTGATTATGTCTTAGAAGGTTTTTCTGTTTACTAGGAATCTGTCTCAAACAGAAAAATTACATGGTCCTATGGGAGCCTAAAAAGAATAATTCCATGGTTTTTGAAAAATAATACTATTTTCTATTAATAATTAATTGTTAAAAATAAAACCAGCTCAATGAAGAAAGAATATGCAAAAGAAAGTCATATAAGAAAAATTCTGTATTCACTTGAAAATTTTTCTTCTTGAAATGGATGTTCTGCCACTAAAAGAGAATAGTCAATTTGAACATTAGCACTGTCCAAAAAGAAGTGTACAATAGATGGATGCAGTTCACACACGTGTATGGTTCCTAAATAAAGGAATTCCTAGAATTTTCGTAATTTCCAGTTCCCCCGGCTGCTTTCGGTGGCTGTTTCAAAGTGATTTTCCCTGACCGCTGACGCTTTTCAGAGGTGACGATATTTGGATGTTCGATCTAATGTTATTTTAATGCGACTTGTTCCATTCTATGGACAGTCCCCTCTTAAAGTGTTCAGAAAGTCGAGCGGAGTCAATCCGGAATTTTTTGTTTTCCACTAATGCAGTAAGCAACATTGCCTGTACATGATGAATCTTGTTAGACACAATAGTATACTGATGTAGTTGGTATTTAAATAAATATACAGTAGGAGACCTTTATAATTCACACCTTGAGGTGAGAGGTTTTGCATATTTTGGAATTTTGCGTCGCATTCCCATATCATTAAACTTACAGTAGAGGATCTTTATATTGCATTTCTTAAGACCGAAAGTTGTGCAGATTATAATTTTTTATTTAATATAGATTATTTCACACAATGTTAAATTTACTTTATAAACATGGTCCTCGTATACCTGGACCAGATTATTGTATTACTCATTTTCAAAAAATTTTATTGTAATAATAGCAATTTTTTCATTAAAATACTCTGAATTAAGGAGATAAAGATGAAATAATACATTAAATTTAGTCCTCTAGAGAGTAGCAATTTTTCTACAATGTGGGTACGCAGGTCCTTAACTGCAAAATTCATTGTTTGCATCTGTGAAGTTGTGCGTTATATACAGAATTCCATAATATAGAATTGCGTTACAAAGACCTTGTACTGTATATATATATCCCTTTATTAGTTTAAGAATTGAAGTCTCTTTGTTGTGTATTAACATTTTATACCTCAATGTTACTTTATAGTATTATTAATAAAAACAGCTATAAAATTTATTTAACATGTCGATTGGAAGTAATATAATTTAGAGTAGTTCTAAATGCTTTACTTTTCCATTTTCCAAAAGCATTATTCATTGTACAAGACAAAAATATATTTAAAAATTTTAATGTCTACCTTATGTCTTTCATATTGAAGTTATTTTGCTGCGTATTCAGGGGGGTGAAGGTCAATGTAACTCCCATTAAGATTTTTGAAGGGATTTTTAAGTTCACTAGTTCTGCTAACACATGCTCTATCCAATTATTCATTTCTGCATCTTCTAATTTCTCTGAATGTCTCTTTTTCCCCCCTTACTTTTGTGCTTTTATAAGCTGACATCTTTTTTTATTTAACCTGTTTAAAAATGCTGATTTCTTTTCTTAAATTCTTTTAAGAATTTATTTAGCTAGTTCTTACAATTAATTGCCTTCATTTCTATTTCTTATGCCAACTATCTCAAGAGCAAAAGTGCTAGCATTTTTTTAACATGATTTTATAGATCCTCTGCCATACTTTCGAATTCTACAGTCAGTCTATCTCTCACCCTTTTCTCATATATATCTTTAATACTTTAATAACAGTACTTAGATGCTGTTTGTTCACTAGATGTTTCTGCCTTACTTTTTAAAGGGTCTCATAGCTCATAGATCTTTTGTTGTCATTGAGAAAATTTCTCCCAATCCACATTACCATCTTGTCTTTTTCCTACTCTTGCATCAAGATCCCCCAACAAGAAGAATTCTTTTTTATTAAACTACAAGTGTTCTAGTTAAAGTGTATTATATTTAGGATCTTTTGTGCTTAAATGTTGAAACAATTGCTGTGAAGTGGAGCACCATTTAAAGTATAATTTTAAAAAAAGGTTATGTAAATGAGCATGCATACTTTTTCATGTATATTCTGAAGCTTCTTCCTTTTTTTTTTTTTTTTTTTTTTTTATAAAATGGTCAAAGAAATGTTCTTGAAAAAAAACTAAAAGAATTCATAAAAATTATTTTCAATAAAATTATCTTTGGCCATCCCTGAAATCATGATTGCAGGTATTCCTCGCATAGTGTGGTAAAATTTTTTTAGATGCTTCCTCTATTAGTGTGGACAAAATTTCGATTAATGTGCAAAGCATGAAATGGGTGATTCTTTTTTTCTTTTTTTTTTCTGTGAGAGGGTGATGATTATCCTATTTAAATTGATGCACGCCACATTATACAATAATTGACCTATGATTAGATTATATTTTAAAGCATTTACATAGTGTTCATGTAAAAAATCACCAGATCATTTTACACAGTCGATTAAGTTTGGAAAATGTTCTTATTAGTGGGCGGCTTTCAACTATAACAAAATATGATAACCTGAAGAACATGAAAATTATAAGAAAATAAGTTGTGTTAATAAAAAATATCCAAATAAAAATGCATGAAATATATTACAACATCATGAACATTTCATCTGAAGTTGTGCATTGTAGTTGATACTAAAATTGGATATGTCTCTAATAAGATAGATAGTGTGTTTGTTAATAATAGAAAACAAACATGTGAAGTGTTACATTTTAAAAGAATGCCCAGTGTACTAAGCAAGGGAAAAAATCTATTTTTTTTTTTTTTACAGTGATTTGTAATGTAAAATGATTGATAAAATATAGATTTGCTGCATTTTTTAATCAAATCAATGTATGCATAATGATTTTAATGCGCAAAATGATTAATGATTTTGATGTGTTATTTGTGGAAAAAATATGATACTCTCTTTTGAGGTTATAAAGGAAAAATTCAGATTAATAATTTACATTTACAAAAGAGAACAATGTATGAGGCATGCTATATCAGTTTTCTGCTAAAGTTTGGGAGAGTAAATGCCCCCCCCCCCCTCCTTTCCACATGCATAAAAAAATAGAATGACTTTTTAAAAAATCCATTTTTACATAAGGTATGTTATTCTTTAACAGTGACAACTAACAAATTATTAATTATGCTTGAAGATGGCCACATGCTATTTATTCTCCAGAATTAACATTGATAAACTATTTCTGATTTCCAAAACACAAGAAATATTTTGACTAGATGAAGAATTTCTTAAAATTATGAAGTTAGTGCAGCAGCATGACTCAATAAGTCAAAGGGAAGTAGCATATTAACAGTTTTACACTATCGCTGAAAGAATATTACAGAACTTGAAGGCTGGTTTAAAAATTAACAAACTTAAAGAAGTTTAAATCCAGTATAAATAAAATTAATTGTTTTTCATGGCTTATTGGCTGTGGCAGCCCTTTATACACCATATCTGTAATTTTGCAATTTAAGATTTCATCTGTTGCAAAAACTATTTTTGCAACAGATTTGTTGGTTTTTATTTGTAAATAATTTCTATGTATATTCTCTTTAATTTTGTGTGTGCATGTAATTGTTTTATAAATCTGGTTATCACATATGCATCATGCATGTATATGTCACCTTTTTTATCGCAGTTTGTTGTAGAAAAAAACCTTCTAAAATTTACAAAATGTAATTGAAGCTTTTTCTCGAGTCTCTGAATCTAAACTAAAAATTTAACATTATAAAAAAAATGTATTTCTGATTCCTTATAAGGTTTGAATGCATTTTGTGAAACAAATTTTTGATGTGATTTTAGTAGAATTAATGATATAGCTTCCCATTAAGCAAAAAATATTAAGGCTATTTCAGGCACTTCTGGTTTTATGCGATTTAAAGCCATATGAATGCCATTACAATGATATGCGTATTTTTTAAAGACTATTCAAAGTACTATTCAAATATAAAATCATTTCTCTCCTTAATAAAATACAAGTTTTGATTTAGTTTTTAGATCTATGGGCGATTCCACCATTACGTGTGTGACTTTTAGAGAGTGCTTTTTTTTTCTTCAAAAAGAGAGAAAATTGAGACAAATTTGAAAGTGAAATTATTTAGATAACGTTTTACTTTTTTTATTGCTATTACAGGACACATGCAGAATCATTTTTGTAGTGACACCTTTAATCTAAAAAAAATAATATATATATATATATATTTTTTTTAAATAGTAAAGTCATTGTTACGTGTGTAACTCAGAAAAATCACACACGTACTGCTGGACTATTCTTAACCCTCTGAGCGTGTTGAAAAAGGGTAAAATTGTAATGTTGTTTTCTCTGCATTTTGTTTTAAATGCTAAAAAAATAGGATTCTTTCAGCATTATAATTAAAACTTAATTACAAATATGAATGTAACCCTTGAAAGTATTAATCATTCTTCAATGTTTTGAAAATTCATTAAATCTATAGAATTATATTATTTTAAACATTGCATATATTGCAGTGAAACCTGGAGCTTAGTGAACGGAATATTACGTTCTACATGCTTAGAGGGTTAAAAGACAGACCTTGGCATGCTGCCAAAAAAATAGACCCTTCTGAAGAGAGGGAAGCATTGGATTAGGAGGAGACAAAATTCAGGTTTCGCTTAACCCGCCTGACCACTTGTTATTTCGTCATTGGCTGTTCTTGTACCTTTCATTACCTCGTTCCCCATTATCAAGAATAGACTGGTCTGACCTGTTACTCATGTGACCAGTCTTTAAAGCTATGGCTGAGCAGTAACAACGACTTTACTATTAAAAAAAAATTATTATTACTTTAGACTAAAGGTGTCACTACAAAAATGATTCTGTATGTGTCCTGTAATAGCAATAAAAAAAAGTAAAACGTTATCTAAATAATTTCACTTCTAAATTTGTCTCAATTTGAAAAAAAAAAAAAAAAAAACTTCTTTAAGTAACACATAATGGTCGAATTGCCCCTATGCAGTGTTTTATACATGCATTTTCTGTTACATTATTATGCTTAGTTGAACTTTCAATTACTGATTTTGCATGTGATGGTATTACATTGAATTAAATAAAATTCTTATTTAGGAATATTATTTTTCTGATTCTAAATACATTTTTTTCCATTTTCAGGAACAACAATCAATAACAAAACCTGCAAATGCTGTATCTAAGAAAAATAAAAATATCACAAAGGAAAATGAGGTTTTGCATTAATTTTGTATATACATATGTATATTGATTTGTTCAAAAGTCTGTTATTGTGAATTAATATTTTGTGTTAGTTTTGTTAATTTGTTCTGCTATGCAAATTTAATTTTAAAGTGCATCCAAACTTTGATATCTCAAAGTTGTAAAATAATAGTCAATTGTGGAAGTTTATTTTTCTCTATGAGTAAATGGAAAACTAGTTTAAGAATCTAAAATTTTGAGTTATTGGATATTTGGCTTATCGAAGTTTAATTGTATTGTTATTATCTATTTAAAATGTATTTGAGATAAGGTACTGATGCTGACCAATCATGATTAATTATTGTCTATTGTCTTTATAATATTAGGTGTCAATTATAAAGGAAACTGGAACATCTTCTCTGCAGCAAAATGTAAGGCTCTCTCTTTCTTTTTTTTCCTTTTGTGTATTATATATATTTGTACCAGACATCATTAGTTTTCTTTTCTTTATATTTAATCGGTATAATATTTTATTTAATTACTAGCTAACCCGCTCGGCTTTGCCCAGGCCCAAGATAATTACAATCTTGGAGAAAGGCATTAACCCCCTCCCTCCCCATACCTGCAAATATAATGAATAATTTGTTCAAGAAAACCACCATCACCTACATTAACGCGATCATTAAAAAAAGAATTACATTTTTCTGATAATTAGAACATAACAAAGATGCTACGCTAAACTAGCCGGCAGATGACACCCCTTCCCGACCTCAATTTCAAATCTATATCTTAATTAGTTACCTAAATTTTTGTTCATTAGTAAAAATTGGCAATTATTTCCTTTCATTTTCGCAAACTAAATGGAGGGATCGGTCAGAGAAACAGATCTTTTTGTAGTTCAGTTTTTAATGAAAGCAGATCCCTGTCTGAAACTTTCTCGGATTGTTTTCACTGGCGCTGGCAGTTTTTTGCATAAATTAAGAAAAATTACCAACCAAATTTTTCAAAAATCACATAGTCCGATGCAGATTTTTTTTTTTACATATGCTCAGAAATTTTCAAATTGATATCTCAATTAGTTTTCTTAAAATTCGCCAATTAGTAAAATAATTTCGAATTTGTTCATTTCTGCTGGCAAATCCAATGCACCTGTTCATTTCTTTAGCCATTTTGATTTAAAAGATGTCATTTTAGAAGTGATGGTTAATGAGAATCTAATTAATATCTTGGGTAATTATCAAAATATTAAAATTCTGAGACTCAGGTGTACATAGCCAGACCTTGGACTATCCACACCTAAATTTTCAGACTTCTAGGTGGGCTAGATTTTGCTAGCCATCGCAGACAGACAAACACACACACACACACACACAGAGTGAAACTTTCTTTTATTAATATAGATAAATAAATTTGGCATATGTGTTGTTTTTAAACTTCCACTTAAAAGTGTTTAACAGTACATTCATTTCTTATAAGCACAAGTTTTACCAAATGGATTGTTGTCAGTGTTGGATTCAGAGACTTTTCTCCGGGAAGGATTTCTGTGGCTTCGGATGGGGTGTGGGATATTGTAGAGTTCGGGAGGGAAATTTCAATTTTAACCATTAAAAGCATGAAATCTTCAAGGGGGGGGGGACATTTCAATGTCCCCCACAGGCCACCCCCTGAATTCAACACTGATTGTTGTAAGTACACAAAAAATTAATACATTATTCCTGTCAACGAAGGACTTTTTTCCCTTTCAATTTTCTTTTTTTTATAATGAAGGATGCATCATATGCATATTTTTTGAAAGAAGGCAAGGAATTATTGAGCTGTGTCTGTGAAGCTTCAAACTTCCAAAAACTTTTTCCCCCATAAAAATATTTGTATTGTGAATGCTTAAAACAATGTGTAAATTTCAGAGCCATTAACTTTTTTTGTAAATTTATTTCAAGTAAATGTAAAATATCATTTTGTTTAGTTTTCATTCTCCTGTCATTATTTTTTTTATATTTGAGATAAGTGGCCAATCATGACTAATCATCGTCTTTATAATATTAGGTGTCAGTTATAAAAGAAAATAAAGAAACATCCTCTCAACTGCAAAATGTAAGGTTCTTTCTTTTTTTGTTTATTTTATGTTTTTTGTTTTGTTTCACCAAACATTGTTACTTTTGTTTTATTTATTTTTATATGAAATCAGTATAACATTTAGTAATAAATCAAAAAACAAGTGAATTTGGCTTAGGGATTTTTTTTTCATTAATTTCTTATAAGCACAAGTTTTACCAAATGTGTAGTTTTGAATACATAAAAAAATATTAGATTATTTCAGTCAATGGAAGATTTATTTATTTTCATTTTGTTTTTTATTCTCTTTAATATATATATATATATATATATTATATATATATATAATATATATATGAAGGATGCACATTTTTAGAAAGGGGCAAGGGGACATTTGAGATGTGTCTGTGAAACTTCAAACTTTCAAAAACTTTTCCCTTCTAAAAATATTTGTATTGTGAATGCTTAAAATAATGTGTAAATTTCAGAGCCTATAAACCATTAACTTTTTTGTAAATTTATTTCAAGTAAATGTAAAATGAAGTGTAAAACATCATTTTGTTTAGTTCTGATTCTCCTGTCATTAAATTTTTTATATATTTGAGATAAATAGCCAATCATGACTAATCATCCTCTTTATAATATTAGGTGTCAGTTATAAAAGAAAATAAAGAAACATCCTCTCAGCTGCAAAATGTAAGGTTCTTTCTTTTTTTGTTTATTTTATGTTACATATATATATTTGTTTCACCAAACATTGTTACTTTTATTTTATTTATTTTCATATGAAATCAGTATGATATTTAGTAATAAATTAAAAAATAAACATTCTGCTTAGGAATTTTTTTTTTCATTAATTTCCTATAAGCTTAAGTTTTACAAATGGGTAGTTTTGAATACATAAAAAATTATTACATTATTTCAGTCAATGGGAAATTTATTTATTTTCATTTTGCTTTTTATTCTCCTTTTTTAGCACTTTCCAACCTAGTTGAAAAGTGCTTATGACTTCGGTTTGTCTGGCCGTCTGCCGTCTGTCCGTGCTCTAACTCCCGTAAATATGCTCGGATTGCTCTGCAATTTTTATATGTTATTGTCGTTATCTATAGCATGTTCCCTATTTCAACGGAAGTGTGTAGCACTTATAGTTTTATTACAGGGACACTCAGAAGAATTCCGTTACATTACGGTCTATGGGGGAAAATCATTTGCGGTTTATTTAAATAATGTTTCACTATTTTAAACGCATTGAAATTTATATATATCACTAAGGTACATTATAAGAAGCTTAATATGGAATAGGGTGTGCATAGCACTTATAGTTACTTTACAGGGACAGTCAAAATAATTCCGTTACATGACGTCTATGGAGAAAAATCGTCTGCGGTTTATTTAAATAATGTTTCACTATTTTAAACGCATTGAAATTTATCTATATATATATCTAAGGTGCATTACAAGAGGCTTACTACAGAATAGTGTGTGTATAGCAGTCATCGTTCATTTACAGGGACACACAAAAGAATTCTCTACTGTCTATTAACACTAATTCCTGGAAGTGCGTTTTAAATTACTAAACGCGATTTTAATTTTAACTCGCTTTTTGTCTAGTACGTGGTGTGTATAAATTCTGTAGATCCTATACAGGGCAGCACAAAAGTTCGCGAACACATTTCCGTTTATTGACAGAAACTCCAGAAAGATAATTTTAAACTGTGCTACGCGTTTCCTAACTAAACTAAAATTTAGCATCCTAGCGTATACAAATCTATAGATCATATACAGGGCTGAGTAAAAGTATTCGGATATTTTTCCGAATATTGTATCTGTTGGAAATTCCTGAGATTATGTTTTTAAATATGTTATGCGTTTTCCAAATTGTTTACTTAGATGTTATCTTTTAGCTTATTAAACGGTATGTTTTGTAAAATTATTTTGGAAGCGTTGGAAAGTGCTACATAATCTATGCTTGACGCATGATTTTTCGTTCTTGTTTTCTTTTCTTTAAAAAAAAAAAAAAAAAAAAAAAAAAAAAAAAAAATGAAGGATGCACATTTTTAGAAAGGGACATTTAATGTGTCTGTGAAACTTAAAAATTCTAAAAACTTTTCCCTTCTATAAATATTTGTATTGTAAATGCTTAAAATAATGTGTAAATTTTCTGAGTCATATAAATGATAAACTTTTTTGTGAATTTATTGCAAGTAAATGTAATGGCACCACCTTTTTTTTAAATAGTTATCTTTACTTATTTAATCAGGAAAATGCTATAATTAAATAAGGCAAATATTACTTTTATTTATTACTGGTATCAAAAACAATTACTGTATGCATATTTTGAAGTTACCAAGTTGCCCATAAGCTGCTATTGAGTGGCTTTTTTTTTTTTTTTTTCCTTAATATTTATAGATTATGCTGTATTATTAAGTATGTGATATATATATCTGATGACAGGTCCACCATTATTCAAATATATTGAATAAAAGTTAATTTTCTCATATGTTATTGGTTGTTTACATTTTATTGGATTTCTGGTAATGTTATTTTGTAAATAATTAGTAATGTTGTTAAATAAACATAATAATCTGTTGATTTTATGCTTAAATTTATCTTTTCTAAATATATTATTACTTCATTTCTATCATATAAATAGATAAATCTTTGTAAATTACACTTATTGTCTAGTTGTTATATCATATAAATAGATTAATCTCTTGTTACTGATATTGATTGCCTTGTTATTTATTTCATGCCTAAATATAATTTAATAAAATATCTTTTCTGAATATATTATTACCTCATTTCTCAATCATAAATAAATCTTTGGTTTTTGACACTTATTGCCTAGCTACTCTATCATATAAATAAATCTCTTGTTATTATTAATTGCCTCATTTTCCAATTTCATAAACAAAATAATAATTTGTTCTTTTAGCTGTATCCACCTATTTTTTTATTATTATTTATGGGTTAACTTGATTCCAATTTGGTGATCAGTTTTTTTTTTGTCTGGATTCATTTTCAATTTTGAGGCATTCAGGATAAGTTGATTGTCATGGTAAGTTCAACAGATGTGTTGTCACTTATTTAATGTGCTTCATATGTTTTTTTGTTTGTTTGTTTTTTGTTCTGGATTGTTAGTACAGTTTCTTCTCAGGTTTTCATGTGATTTGCATTGTTTTATTTTTCCAATGAATTATATTGGCAGAGGTGAGCTATTCTTGGCAAATTTATCAGCCCATCATATGAAATAATACATTTTTTAGTGAATTGTGGTGTTCTGCCTTCTGATGATTAGACATCCACATATCACTTTGATTTTTTTAAACTTCTGTTGTCTTTCTATATCTATATTCCATTTATCATTCCAGTTTATACTTGATTTATATCTATTTCAATTTAATCTAGACTCATATGTTTTTAAACATATTGTTTCTTGCTACATTGATGATTTATAAATTTCTGTCACATTTGTGTTGATTTTTACTACATGCCATCTCTAAATTTGGAGTAATTTGTTCAATTTTGTTGGTTATTTAATTATATAATAGTTATTCTATATAAATTAACTACATGCCATCATAAAAATAAAAAATAGATAAGATTTAGTAAAAGAACTTGTTATGTTTTTGATTTTAAATATATATGTAGAGAGAGAAAGAAGTGAGTAGATGTGCTAGTAATGGGCCAACTTCAAAGATTTAGGTTTATAAAAAAAATAACCAATAAAAATTTAGCATTTTTATTTTTTCATCCCCTTGCATGTTTTATAATCTGGGTTATTGACACTCTTAATCAAACCAATCAGGAAGCAGAAAATAATGTTTCATGGTGCCACTGTTTTTCTGTGAAAATCTTAATGAACATGCTAAAAGCTGGCTTCACTTAAGAGGCTACTTCACTCAGACAAAAACACCCGCTCACTAATGTTAATCCTATGGAAGAAATATTTTAAGATATCTCGTTCGCATTTCAATATTTTTAAATATTTTTTTTTTTTTTTGCATTGAATAGCTGGTCAATCTCTATGCACGCTCCTTTCTACTTTTAAGATACTTTCACTTTCGGAACCTGTTTTGAAAGTGAAAGTATCCTCCTTAAAAAAACTACAACAAAAATCGAAAAAGTACAAAGGAGCGTGCATATACCTTAGCTATCCAATGCAAAAAAAATCATTTAAAAATATTGAAATGCGAACGAGAGATATCTTAAAATATTTCCTCCATAGAATTAACATTAGCGAGTGGGTGTTTTCGTCTGAGTGAAGTAGCCTCCTAATTAATTTATATATTTTTATTTTCTTGAAAAAGTTGCATGTTTTTGTTTTGAAAGTAATAGAAAACTTTGAATTTTATGTACTAATAGCAATTTATAAAATTTATTTTTCAGGTTTTAGGTCCATAGTCCATTACTGGAATGCTTAATTAATCAATTTCCAGTAATGTTTCATAGTGCATACATTCTTTTGATTTAACTGAAAAGCCAAATAATCAGATTTAATTTTTAAATTGCACTTACCAGAATGTAATAACAATTTTTTATATACTATATATAAATTAATAGCTGTTTTTACTAATTTTACATAATTAATCATTTTTTTAAATTTAATAAAATTATATCGAATCAGGAATCGGAGAATAATGTTGTTTAAGGGCGTACGAAAAATTAGGGGCCCGTGAGGCTCAAGCTCTCCCCATTTAAATAAAGGCAATTTTATAAGTCACACAGGCTGTTAAATATCTATTATTTTCTGACTTAAATGTATGATTATTCATCTTTGACAAAACAACTCTGTACATTAAAAAAAAATATATATATATAATATTAATCATAGAAACTCGACAGAGTTTCTCGCCAAACATAAGAAACAGCAATGCATTACACAGTAAATGAAAGGAATTTCCGCCAATGGATGCCAAACGATTTTACAATTTTTTTTTTTAACTCTGTCTAGTTTATATTTTGCGGACGGGACAAAACGGGTTTTTGACACATCTATATCTCGCGTTCTATTTATGATAGAAACAAAATTCTTGATTCTATGGAATGGGGCGCGCCAAATGACTAAGAAATCAAAAGAAAAGCAAGATCTGTCGAATAGGTTTTCAGGAAATGCGATTTTAAAAGTGCTGTTTTTTGCCCTTTTTAAATCTTGTACAGACCAAAAACTGTTGACAGGGCTACAGAAATGTGTAATTATCGGATTTTTACGTGGTTTACGTCATTTGAATTGTTTTTATGAGTAGTTCAAACCTTTGTAAGTTTCATGAAAAAATATTAATTAGTTTTTGAGTTATATCAGTTTAAAGTTATTGATTCCTATACTTAACATGTAGCAAAAAACTGTTGACAGGGCTACAGCAATGTGTAATTATCGGATTTTTACGTGGTTTACGTCATTTGAATTGTTTTTATGAGTAATTCAAACCTTTGTAAGTTTCATGAAAATATATTAATTAGTTTTTGATTTATATCAGTTTAAAGTTATTGATTCCTATACTTAACATAGAGCAAAAAAATAATTAATGACCCAACTTTTTTAGAAATGGTCGTATACACATAATATTAAGATATGTTATTACAGTCGACCCAAGTAAGCTCCCTATTATAAAAAAATAGTAACATTTAAGGTTCGTTTACAGGTTCTCACAAAAGATCATTTGATATAGGGCTAAAGAATTGTGTAATTATCCGATTTTTACGCGGTTTGCAACATTTGCATTGTTTTTATGAATAGTTCAAATGTTTAATATTTTGTGAAAAATATGAATTAGTTTTTTATATATATATCACTTTAAAGTGATTTATTCCTATACTTAAGATGAAGCAAAGACACATTAAATGGTCTAACTCTTTTAAAAAAGAACGTATGCACAGGATGTTAAAATATGTTACTACGAACGACCTAAGTTAGCTTCCTATTGTGAAACAGAACTGTAGAATTTAGTTGTTGTTTACAGGGTAACTCAAAAGATTTTTTAATAAGATTAATAATTGTGTAATTAGCGAATTTTTACGTTGAAGTACTTGATTCCTCAACACACAGGAAAAACAATAGTAAATAGCATAATATTTGTCAAAGTTGCTATATACTCAAGATATTCAAATATGTTACTACATCCGATTCATTTAAACTCTCTATTGTTTGTATTGTTGAACCATATACATTTCGTTTACAGAGTCTCTTAGAAGATCTTGATTACATTACAACCGATGTATATTTACTGAGTGAGATGTATTTTAATGATTTTATACTGTTTCAATCTCTGTAAGGTTTTATTATCTTGCTTTAAAATTTAATACGGGTTCATTTTGTCTGTCTGAAAGCTCGTCGATCTTAAGCTCTAAATCTATTAAAATATAGTATTTTCATCGATTAAAAAAACTGTGTTTATTAATAAATGTATCAGGAATTGTTTGAAAAAAGCGATTAAAAAATTCCAACTTTACATTCATGCGCTGAGTAATAGAATGTAAAAATGTTGCTAGAAGTTTTGCGTTTAAATATTTGCCGTTCATCGAATCTCCGGCTATGACGAACTTAAAATGCTCTAAAAACAGGCCTAAGAGCACAATGAAAAGGAAATAATTTCTAAAATTCCTCATTAAAATTAAAAATGCTATATTTCATATACAATAGGTGATCGGTAACTGTTCGGTTTACGAACAAATCGGTTAACGAACACTTTCGCGTGAGATTTTTATGTTCGGATAAAACGAACACTTTCAAAATATTTTTATGTTTGGAGAACGAACACCTCACGAAACAATGTCATGATGAAGCAATTCCGTGTTTCATATTTGACCAGCTATACTTATTGCTTCTATTGTCGACTTTGGGAACATTTTAACAGTTGCATTACATATGTCCTAATTAATTCATGGACTGCCGGGGATTGAGGACCTATATTTTAGGATCCCCGAATTGGAATGGACAGACTAGAAACATTAATTATGTATTTTGTGTCTATGTATTTTGTGCATTTAGTAAATAGAATCCTTTTTGGTTTAATCACGCTCCTTTTTAAAATCTAATTTAAAGCTTTATGATTTATCAGATCAAAAATTTTAATAAAATTTTACATTTTTTTAAACGGTTTATTATGTAAACGCATTAGTCTTTGTGGTATATTTACAAAATCACACAAAATTTTGGAATACATGTCATCCTACGAACATTTTCTATTTTGAAATCACTTTAATAGTTTTTATACTTTTGCAAACGTTGCGAATCTTATATTTTTCCGATTCTCGAAACGTTGAGTTAAAAAACTTAACAAATAAAAAAACTTTTAAGGTGCTCAGTAATTTTCAAGAATAATATTTAATATATTAGTATAAAAATCCCTGTAAGTAACAATGGTTCGTAGAAAAACAAATTTGATTATTCTCGGTAAAGTAAACTCATTGTTATAATTGACCAAAAAGAAAAGGTACTTCTTATTTATCCACATTTTTCTGAAACTGTAGTATTTTAATTTCTTTGTAAACTACTGTAAAATTTTCTATTTTTTTGTTTTTTGAATGTATATAAACGGAAGAGTGATATTAACAGAAGAAAAAGGAAAATAAACATGTCATAAATAATCTGATGAATACAATCTAAGGAAATGAATATAAAAGTTTCCCCTTTGCTATGGTAGAGACATGTACATTGGAATAAGTCACTCAATAAATTGTATAATTCTGATGTATAATTCTATTTATAGCATCACAATTATTTTTTTATTTTGCCACTTTCATCTTTCTTTTATCTTTTCTTTACTGAATAAAAATGGAATCTGTGTAATTGAAATTAAATACCTTACAAAAAGAAGTGATATCTCATCAAAAACAACTCGTTGTAAATGATCCCGCCAAGCCACAAACCTAAAACGTCAGCCATAAAAAGAAGTGATATCACATAAAAAGAAGCGATATAGAAGTGCATACTCCGAGTCCCGTGTAAAAATCTATCACCACTCATAATGTTTCCAAAGGACTCGGAGTGAGGTACAGTATGTGAAAACTGCTTGGCGACCTGCAGGCTTTTAGAATATATGCAGTATATCAATTTTGAAAATCGAAAAAATAAATTTTTAATTTTTGTTGCGAAAGAACTGACAGAACGGATTTTTCCCCAGACTTATGCGATTCCGCTTACGCTATAATTATTGCAATATATCTCAATTTAGTTAACGTTTACTATAAAGTGCATTGTTATTAATATGTGTATGATCATTACATATATATATATATATATATATATATATATATATATTACAAACTCAAAATCTTTACATGTTTACTTAAGAAATCTTCTTCGTAAGAGTGGTGTTTCTAGTTTAAATAATGGTAAATAAAATCAACAAATTAATTTTTCAAGCTCATAAATAAGAAAAGACATGCAAACACAGAAGCTTCAACTTTTTACAATTTTATGGGAGCAAAATAATTAAATAAATAAAAAATAAATAAAAATAATATAGTCATATGTAATTGCAGGAAACGTGAACATTATAAAAGCCTGAAGGTCGCCAAGCAGTTTTCACATACTGTACCTCACTCCGAGTCCTTTGGAAACATTATGAGTGGTGATAGATTTTTACACGGGACTCGGAGTATGCACTTCTATATCGCTTCTTTTTATGTGATATCACTTCTTTTTATGGCTGACGTTTTAGGTTTGTGGCTTGGCGGGATCATTTACAACGAGTTGTTTTTGATGAGATTAAATTTATAGTAGTAATGAAACTAGTAAATCTGCAGATCAGGGGGCTCAAATGTCAGTTCTGTAATTTTATTTGGTATTTAAAAAATTCAACCCACATTTTCATTTATTTAATATTTTTTTATACAAATTACTAAAAGTAATATATCAAGCAGTTTTAGGAAGTTTAT
Source organism: Maratus michaelseni (assembly GCA_963931845.1). Taxonomy (NCBI): domain Eukaryota; kingdom Metazoa; phylum Arthropoda; class Arachnida; order Araneae; family Salticidae; genus Maratus; species Maratus michaelseni. The sequence continues at coordinate 463,243,549 of OZ007587.1, forward strand.
CTGTTAAGAATAATAGGAAATACAGTTCCATGCTCTAGTACACTCCAAGACTTTTTAGATTTTTATTTTTTTTTAAACTAATCCTTCTAAACCACCAATGTCTCAATAATTTGATAAATGTAATTCTTAGAAATTTAGTATTTTAAACCTTCTATCTAAAATAATTAAAATATTGTTATTGTGATAATGACAATAATTAATTTAAACAGTGAGTTATTCCCATAAATATAAATATATTATTAATTATTGATATACTAATAATTAAATTTATTTGAAAATGACTATTTTATTTCATTAGTATGCTTTCGTTAAATTATGATTTTAAATACAATCATAATAACAATTATAACCTACGTATTACTTTTTATGGGGGTGTCTCATTACTGGAATTTAGGGTGTTTTGATTTATTTCTGTTGTTTACAATTAAATTTGATTCACATAGGGATATGTGACTATGAGCATGATTAAATATTGTTGATAGATTAATATTTTTAAAAATATATAATATTTTTTAAAAAGTGCAATATAATAATTATAACTATTAATTAAAAAATAATTTTTAAAGAATTTCCTTAAGGGTGTCCATTACTAGCACATCTACCTTATATACATATATTTGATTTTTTGTCAGGCAATAGAACTCACACATGAACCAATTTAGATGTGACTAAGCACATGTATAACTGATAGAGTTCATTGACCAGTTCATCTGCCATCTTGTTTCAAAATATGATAACCACTTACACATTTCAAATTAAAAAAGATATACAAAATAAAATTTAAAAAAAAGTTTTCTCTTAAGATTCAAACGGCCTTTGAGTTCCGAAGCTTTTTTTTTTTTTTCACACATCTTAAAAAATGGCTGAGAGATAGCAGTTTCAAATTCTAGGGTGTATGATGTTTTGAAGCAAGACAACAGATTAAAAATAAGGGATTCCAACATAAATGGGTTTTAATTTATGAGTTTTATTGAACATGGTTTTTCATAAAAAAAAATTTATTGTAACTTTTTTCCCAAATCTCATATGCTTAAAACTATATAGTCATATCCACCAGCTTCAAATTTTGACCAACCTTGCCAATACTTGGCAAAATATCACCAAATTTGGCAACAAAAATAGGTTGCCATAAATTAAGCCAACTTGGCGATAGCTGACTAATTTTTTGAAATTCCCATTCAATATTGATGAAAACTGGGAATCATCTATGATCGGGTTGCATGCATTTAGCTTCATGTGTTTGAGTAAAATTAACTGAATTCTTAAAAATGGGGAATTAGAAATCTACCTTTTCCTCATGGTGCAGACCAAAAGAACTTCTTTTAAGTCCATCAAACTCAAAATAAAGCCAAAATTGTAATATTTTCATGGCCCCTGGAGCCCCTTTCTTTCCAGAGCCCTGGTAGTTATTTTCCATCTTTTTCTTTCTTTCTTTCTTTTTTTAAAAAAAAAAACTTATTTTTGAAGTTTGTGCACAATAAGTAATGGTGAAGTAGTATAGTAACGGTGAAGTAGTTTTTGCTCTCTTTTTATGAGTCTCAAGGACTTAAAAAAATACCAAAACTGTAAAATTTGGCTTTTCTTTTTTGTTTATTCTAATTTATTGTGTCTGTAACACCCGAATTGTAAAATTTTTCTTTCTGGATTTAACACCAACTCCAAGTCATGTTTGAAGACTTGTTTAGCCAAGATCTTAAACTTCTTTTCTAAGCTGTGCTTGTTAAAATTTTGTATTTGAAAATTTTTTTTTATGTTTTTGTAGAATTAGTCATCATTTTATGTGTGAAATAGGTGTGTATGCATGCACATATAAACACATGCACATACACACACAGAGAGGGATCTCAGATTTTAGATGCTTATGCACATACACATTTGATTGCTCATGATTTATGTCGTGAAAGCATTAACCAACCAACCTCCAACTTATTAATTTGGTGTGCTACTATTTCTCATATTCAAAGATCGGCAGGTCTGAATGATCTCTAATAAAAAATAAGCTCTAATGATTGTGTTATGTTTTTCTTTCAGTATTGAATAGATAATGATGTGTATCTGTGTTAATATATATTGCTGCTTATTTTTTTGTCTGAAAATGTGCTTATAAAGTGCTTACAGGTGCTTATTTTTTTAACTAAAATGTTGCTACTCACCCTGATTGTCACTGGAAGGAATATGCTTCTACTGAGGCACAGCTATTAGTTCTTGTGCGGTTACCACTCAGTTTGTAACAAGCATTTGTAATTAATAAGGTTATGAAAGAACTATCATTGGATTATTCCAATAAAATACATCAATGAACAATGACTTCAAAGTAGCTACTTTTGAGGTATTAATTTTGCTATTGTAACAGCCAAGCATAATTCTAATCTTGGAATAATGATTTGTTTCATTGACAAGACTCTGAACTTGCTAGTAATTAATCTGATTTTCACTTCATCTCTACTGGGATGCAGTTTGCAATATATAGGCTTCATAGGCTAACTCATTTGCAATATATTACTGCTTCATAGGATTCATGGCTTCTTTTGTTTGGTAGAACGTCATCCCAGTTAAGCTTCATTAACCAAAGCATAGTATTTTGTCTTTGGTGTTAACTGGGATTAACTGTCCGATAGTGTACGTATCAAACAGCCTAGCTGTAGTGGCTTTATGTATATAAGCTTGCTGATTTATAGCACATTGTGTGTGTAAAAGTATCTCAGTATGATATGATCATCTCTTTCAAATGATATATGATTTTTTCTAATGGATAATATCACAATCCTGTCAATTTTAATGTAAAAATAGTATACACAGTAAAATCTCATTGCAACAAATTTCTGATGTCCATAAGGAATAAATATATAGTATATTATTATCTTCTCCAGATTTTTGTTTTCCTGTTATACCATACCTTTCACGAAAACTAAATAGCTAACCAGAGCTTGCTTAAAATTTCTCTATTTTCATAACCTCTAGAAGATTCTTAGATTTATCTTGGTCCTAAAATAGGAATCTTACATCTATGAACCAAGTGTATATAATTTCATCAATCACTTCATAGTCTCCTAGGTGCAATCATTTCTAACATAGGCATTAGGCACGTATTAAATTCCTCAGACATCTTTAAAATTTTGTCATCTTTTTAAATGGTAGCGAATGTACAATTTGCAACATTAAATTCTTTCGCTACATCTATCACTTGGTGAAAGTCGTAATTTATTATTAGTATGAAGGTGTTGAAATATTACAAAAATACATCAAGCTGTTAAAGTTTTTATACATACATATACAAAAAAAAATCAATTTTAATTTGTGTTTAATTTTATTTCTATTTTTAAATTAATATGTATGTAACGAATTATCCGGGGACGACTTGGGAGATTAATAATTGATAGAATCAGAGAAATAAGTTGGACTCGGGACCTCTATTACGGATCGAACTCGTTTATTGCAGCATTTCGTCGTACAGTCATCTTCGCGTGTTCGATCAGAGGTTCCGCGAGCCATTTACGTTAAATTTTGAGATCTGTATGGCCCAGGGTTTGGCTGACCGCTCAAATGTGCCAAATATCTGTCTTCTTCATCTTTGCTTGCTGGTTTTAATTCGAATTTAGGATATTTTCCAGCAGAGGGAGAAAGAGTCAAATTGGGAGGATCATTTATTTTAATTGGTCAATTAGCTTTTGATTGATGTCTGGGGTTTTATGCCGACACCAAGGCTTGGACGGGCCTGGGAGCCGCACCCCACAGACTGCTGCAAGGAATGCAAACTCATCACTTTTAAAACTTAAAGAGATGTCGAAATTGATAGATGAAAGTAATATTTGTGAGGCTGAGAAACAAAGATCACAGGGGCAGATTAGATTTATAAGTTAGAAAAAATGTTTTGGGATTTTAAATTTTAATTTTGCATTTTAAAAAGGGTTTATTTATATCCTTTCATGTATGTTTGTATAATTAACAAGCGCACACACACATATATATATATATACAGTATAGAACCGTTTATCTGGAATCCAGTTAACCGGAAAACCAGAATGATATTTCCAATTGATTGATTTCAGAATTTCTCCAGAAAAAAAAAGTGTCACAGTGCTAGTTTGACATGTTCATTGTTTGATAAATTACTCACATGCATGGTATAATTTAATGCCAATGTCTAGGATTTTAAATGAAAGAATATATAGTTAGATATTGGGAGTTTTTATTTTTATGTAGAAATGTTGTTGGGGAAGTGTTATGCAGAAACAAGGGATTCTAATAAATTGTCTTTTCTCAAACTCTGAATAAATCTTTCATCTTGATTGGATCAAATTCTTAATCTGTGTAATCTAATAATTAATTTGAAATCAGAAACAATGCCACAGTCACATATATTCTACAAATAGATATTGCTTTAATGTCCAACCAGTTTTACGGAATACATGTGACCCCCAACCATTCCATATAAATGGTTCTATACCATAATGCATATATATTTTTAAGTGTCACTATTTGTTAGATCCCTAATAAACACACTATTTAACACAAAGACAAAATAACAATATCCAAAGAACGGGAAAAAATGTTCCTGGGTGGAGACTGTAAAACAAACCGAGGAAAGTAAGAAAAAAGGAGGATGTTGTAAAAGATTATGCTTTTATTTTTGTAGATGCGTATGGGGGAGCAATTCCACTACCTCTCTTGAAAAAAAACTTAGAAATGTGCTAAAATTTCAAATGGCATATGGTAGGGAAAATAATAAAAAAAGTTTGTTTTCAAAAATCTATTTTTTCAATAAAGATTTTTTTTTTTTTTTTCTTGCCAACTCAACATTTGTAAAACTGAAATGATTATTCTTTTTAAGCCTTCAATAAATTCGTTAAAGTGGATATTTTTATAATAACAAAGCATATGTTTTTTTTTTTTTTTTCCTAACAATCCAAATATTATTTGTTAAACACTCGTTAAAGTGTTTGTTGCTGCGAGATTCTACTATAATTTTGTGCTCTTCTCATTTTTGCCAAAAAAATACTTAAATAATGTGTTAATAACAAGTTTTAATTTTCTTTTAAGATACATTTTGCATTATTATACTTACAGGTTGTACCCATAAACTCACAGGATGCACCTGTTGAAGAAAAAAAAGTGATTGAACTGTCTAAAACTGTAAGAGCTCTTAGATTTTAACATGAAATTTTCATCTTAAAATAAATGTCATTCGTTCTTCCTATATGTGTCTCTGTGTGCATGTATGTGTATTTTTTATTTTGTTTAAAACTTACTCTTTGTGTTTGTTTACTTCATTCAGACTGAAAGAAATCTCTGTTGCATATTTAAAATGTTCAAAAGTTAAACAATATAATAAAAAAGTTGAAAACTTTTTCAGATGATAGGTGGTCCATAATTAACTTGGCAAGATGTTCTTTTTTTAAATGTAGAAGAAAAGGTCTAAATATGGGCTAAAGTTTCATTTTGAGGTTGGACCAGAACAATAAAGTTTTCAACTTTTTTATTACACAACAAAGTTGGTAACAACAAAGCACGTAATAGTTATTGTTTAAAATGATATGAAATTTGAATTCGCTTACCTGATAAAGTTTTGGGTGTCTGAAAATATGTGATTTAGAAAAATAAAATTGCGACTGCAAGTTGAAACCAATGAATCAGCTGTTCCGTCTTTCTCCTATCTTCTTTTTTACCAAAATGTGATAGTTTCATGCCCTCATCACCAGATGACTGAACGTTCTAGTAGGGCTTTTCAAATATGAAAAAATCTGGTAGACAGCAAAAAATTCTAGTCGCCAGAGAAAACTAGTCGGATGTGTCAATCCCAAAACTTTCTTCTATCTCACACAGGTTTCGCATACACTAAAAATAATCCGCTCCCATTTATATCAAGGTCTAACTGAAACTCAAGTTTTATTAAATTCCGTGCATTAGTTCTTGAGATAGGACTATCGCTAAAATCGTGTAAATCCTGCAAAATGCTGCATAGCAGCGCCACCTGCTGGACGATTTTTACCAAAAACTAATCAGCACCCATTTATATCAGATACTAACTGAATATAAAGTTTTATTAAATTCCGAGCATTAGTTCTTGAGATAGAGCTATTGCAAAAATCGTGAAAAATGCTGCGTAGCAGCGCCACCTGCTGGGCGATTTTTACCAAAAACTAATCAGCACCCATTTATATCAGGGACTAACTGAATATAAAGTTTTATTAAATTCCGAGCATTAGTTCTTGAGATAGAGCGCCCACAAAATTTTTGTCACATACAGACAGACAGACAGACATTTTCTTAAAATAGTCAAATCGTGTTCAAGACCTTCTAAAATGTATAAATCCGTCGAAAACCGGAAGTTGAAAATTTTCATGAATCCAATACTTTCTTCTTGTAAAGATAGAAGAAAGTAAAAATACATTGATTCACCCCTTCTTTTCCCCATTATGGATAATTTTGATTTTCAAAAAGCACAAAAGTTTTTTTTAAGTAAATAATAACAAGTAAAGTTTAGAATTATTAATTACATAGATAGTACCGTATTTTTTAATTATGTTTTTTAATTCAATTTTTTATGCGTTTTTTCGTGTTTTGCGGCGGGTTTTTTTTTACATTCTTTAAAGGAATCCTGTTTAGTGTTTTAGCCCAATATCTTAAGTTTCATCCATTCTGATTTTTGAATTTTTAGCAATTTCTTATGCGATTTGTAGATTTTTTTCTTTATTTCATTCATTATTTTGAGGGGGAGGAGGGGTTCCGTGGCAGTTTTTCGACGTTTGTAAAAGTAATTAGTTTTAAATTTTTTAACCCAGTATAGTAATTTTCGTCCTCTGCAATTTTTCAAATTTTTAACAAATTTTTTTTTTCGCATTTTGTGTCGATTTGGACATTTATAAAAGGAATTGGTTTTCTATCTTTTACCCCAATAAAGTAAATTTTGTTCTCTGCGATTTTTAAATTTTTTTAGAAAACTTTTATGGGATTTTTTGCGTTTCGCTGCATATTTTAGACACTTTATTTCTGAAACGGTAAGAACTCTCCAGTAACTATACTTAATGTCGTTTGCTCTCATTTCTTAGGTCAATTTTTGTACAAAAAGAAAAAAAAAACCCTCCAAATTAAATAACTTGGTTGCCAGATCAAAAAACTAGATCGCCAGTGGCGACCTGTCGACTGCTTTTGTCGAGCCTTGCATTCTAGTATTTTATTTAACAGCTAGCCTATATTTGGACCTTCTCCTCTCTCTATATTTTTTAATTAATTTTCCAAAAATATATATATTGTAACCTGAATTTTTGTAACAGAGATAGATTTCTGAAAGCTTCAAATATCTAAATCCAAAATTACAGCTCATTTTGCCAAGTAGTTTTTGAGTTATGCTTTAAAAACTACCCGCATTGCAATCTGCTTAAACTTAAACTTGCATAATTCGTAAACTATTTGACTAAATGACTTCCTATTTGGTGGAATACTAAATTTATTTAATTTGTTAGTGGGTATTGAAAAAATTTATGTAGTTTTGTATATGAAATATGATTAACATTTATTCTGGAAATTTGGAGTTCCTGAGATAGCTGCAACTTAAAACTTTGATATTCTGATTCTATCTTCTTTTTTACTTTCTGAATGTTTTCTTAAACACTGTGACATTATGTATCTTCCAAAAAAATTTTCCACAAGTTTTGCATGGTGATTAAATTATTCTTTAATAATTGACCTATATTTGATAAAACATCTACACATGTTTTCCAACATAAGAGGCCTCAATAGAGTGACATTTCTGAATTGTACATTTAGTCTTTGCAAAATTTCTGTAGATTTGACATTTTTATATGTTGCTGTTTAATAATTATATTTTGTGCAACCACACTAGGTTCTTCGTTTATTGATAATGCTAGCGACTCAATAAATGAATGTATGAAGAATAAAACGATTGCAAACATAATGACAGTTATAAATATATATATATATATATAGGTAATAAAAAAGAACTTTATGTTCGATTCACTTTTATTAAACCATTCAAAATTCAGTATTATATTTGTATTTAATTTGCATATTTTGAAGATATGTGTATAAATTTTGTTAATATAAAGGTATGGTTTAAAAAGCTATTGAAGGGCAGTGAGATATATTTTTTATACCAATTTTTTATTTTATTAATTTTTATGTAAAAGTATTGTACATTTTAATCAAGATTTACACCAGAATTTTTAAATGAATTTTTCATTTTGTAATTTTCATGAAAAAATATTGTACATTTTAATCAAGATTTGCACCAGAATTTTTAAATGAATGTTTCATTTTGTAATTTTCATGAAAAAATATTGTACATTTTTATCAAGATTTGCACCAGAATTTTTAAATGAATATTTCGTTTTGTAATTTTCATGAAAAAATATTGTACATTTTAATCAAGACTTGCACCAGAATTTTTAAATAAATTTTTTCTTTTGTAATTTTGATGAAAAAATATTGTACATTTCCTTTCCTTATTTTCAAATAATTTTTTTCGTTAATTCTGCTGCGAATTCAACATTACAGAAACACAATTACTTGCACATGAAAGTGTTAAGTAAAAACCTTGTTGATTATGGATCTCCCTGTAATACAAAGGAATGTCATAAGGAACTAAATAGAAATTAATCGTTAAACAATTAAATAATAAGAATAAATAAAAATTATTAATTTAATTGGAAAAATAGATAATTAGTCGAGGTCTATTAAAATATATAGCTTATTTATATATAGATAATTTGTAGTTATAATTGGAAGTAAAGATTTGATAATAGATAGTTTACATTATACACAATTTCTAAAGGATAAATAAAAAATATTAATTTATATGGAACAATAGATAGTTGAAAAATAGAGATCTATTAAAATATATGGCTTATTTATAGATTAGATCAATTTTAGCTATAATTGGAAGTAAAGATTTGATAATAGATATTAGTTTACATTATACACACTTTTTTTTAACATTTAGCATAAATTAATTAACAAGAAATATTAATTTATAAAAATATTAACAAGGTAATAGTATAATCTCTTTTCATTAAAAAAAGAAACATAAATAAATAGCCATTTTAGAATTTATACAGTTATTTTACTCTAGTTGAAATTTAAAAATATGTCTATATGTTTAAGTACATTTTCTACATCATAAATGTTGAAGATATTTAATAATTTATTAAAATCTAGGCTAATTTTTATGCAGTAACCTCTCACTCATACACTAGTAGACAAAATTATGGAAACCTTTTGGGAAAAATGCTTTTTTTTTTTTTTTTTTTTTTAAGTTTGATGGCTCATAAAACAAAATTGTTCTTAGTAATATAAAAGCTGGAAAGATGAGCCATCATTCAAGATAGCATTTTTGCCTAAAGGTTTACATTATTTTGGCCACTAGTGTATGTTATCAAAGAAACTAATTTAAAAACCAGTCTTGATTGAGAGCTAAGTATGATAATCTCATGTTTTAATTCTTTATGCACATAGATATTGCTTAAACTACAAAATTAATAACAGTGTTTTATATTATGCTTAATAAAATGTTTAACATGTAACCATGCAATTTAGTTTAATTTAAATATTAAGAAAAAATAATATTATGTTATGTTATATTTTAACACCAAACAAAAATGAATTGTTCTTTCGTAATAATATAACAATTAGTCTTTTAGGGAAGGTCATTAATTTTTTGTCTTTCTTAGGCCATGTTTATACAACATTTTTTACATTGTGGCAGTTTATATTATATCGTCACTCACTTGAAACATGATGCAGCTAATGTAGCTGAACTAACTCCGTTAATTTAACTTTTAATTAACTTCCATCTTAAAACGCTTTATGATTTTGGTAATTTTGGGTTTTAGCAGCTCCCGACAATGAATCACCCAGTAACAGTGATATATTGCCAAGTTAGGTGTAAAATCTCGTCAAATGCTTGCAGTCCTAAACAAGTTGGAAATTGTATGTTAAATGTGCCAAAAGAGGTGTGTTAGTACTATAACTAGTTTTACAATGTAAAAAAAAAAAAAAATCATCGTTATTATTTCAGTGAAATGAATTATCGTCTGTTATGAGCAAAATGAGAATGCCTTTTTTTTCTTATTACGCATGTCATGTTTACAGGTGCAAAAAAATTTTTTTACACCAGGCAGTGCTACAAAATTCACTATGGAGATCATGCTTTGCGAATGATTACCTCCATGGTTTAATATTTCTATGACTCATTATGAATGAATCTCTTTTGTTTATTTACTTTAATGGATTGAGATATTCGGCTGTTAACCTAATTTCCACTGAAGTTATCTCGGAATATATACTTTTTTTAATGTAACTCATCTCACAAGCAAACATTTTTTTTGAACGATCTTTCTAAAATTGTAACTTTTATATAATTTTATTCAAAATAATAATTATGAATAAAAATGGCCGCTTGGCATATTAAAAAAAATGTGGTTAGCCGTATTTGCTTTCCTCAGTCACATGACTTGCGCTTTTATTATATAGCTTATGTATGATAGGATTTAATAGGATAAAGAAAACATTTATTAATATCTTTTTAAGTTTTGATTCAATTTTCATAAAATTTGAAATGATTCGACAAAATTCGGCAATGATTATATATATTAAGTTTCAAACCATTTGGTTGGGTAGGTTTTGCGCTGTTATATGCTGACGGACAGAAAGGCCAAACCAGACGATGACTATAGGTGCTACGTATTTATATAATTACGAATGCACCTAAAAAGCAGCTCCTGTTCATGCTATCATTATATTATTTTTTCTTTGATGTTCCAGAACATATTTCAAATGCTTGTTTGTTTGTTAAGTTATATGTTGCATTGTGTTTTCTTTAATTGTCTGCATTAATTTTTATAAATATGAAAACATTGATTTACCGAGTACTGAGGTGGATGCAATCTCATTTTTTCAAAAGCGAGGGCTTTTACCCAACAAACAACTATGTAAGAATGACATGATATGAAACTGTATGTCACCAATGATGAAGTTATATGGAGATGCAGTGTAAAAGGTTGTAAAAAAGAAAGCCTTCATATTGGAAATTGGTTTATTGTTTCAAAAATACCATCCAAAATTTCTTTAATGTTTATATACTGTTGTGTAGAGGAAATAACTTTCATAAAATGGTGTAAGAAACAGCTACATATGAGTGAAAATACAACAGTTGATTGGTATATTTACCTGAGAACTATGTTTCCTACACCTAATAGGAAAATTTAATGGAAGAATTGGTGGTGCCAATAAAATTGTCAATCCACGAGAGTTTGTTTGTACTTCGGGAAAATGGCAAATGCTTTCTTATTCTAATCCCAAATAGAAATAAATGCTAGTACGCTGATGCAAAAAAAAAATTGTGAACATGTAGAAAGTAGATCAACCATCTGTACTGACTGCTGAAGAGGATACAATTCAGAGGAGCTTGAAAAAGCAGGTTACAATCACTTTACTACGATCCATTGTTGATCCAACTACGGGTGTTTACACAAAGGTTCGCACACACCACTGTTAATTATAAGAAAATTTCTTTTGATTTTTTTTTTTAACGCAGACTTTGCAACACGAAATTCACAACAGTTTTCTCCAGTTAAATCAGGCAAAAAAAACCATACAGATTTGTGGTAGAAACTGTAGGAGCCCTGTTGTACTCAACATGTTGAAAAAAAGTGGAGTTCTGCTAAATGGTGCAATAAAAAATAATGAGGCACAGCTCACCATCCCCTCAAATCATATCTTACAAAATTCATGTTAGGAAAATACCTAGAATAAAAATTTGTTTTTGATGAATTATTAAAAGCAATTTTGAGAATATGCCCTATAATGGGGCGTAACTTTAAAAAGTTGTTATTCTTGTGGAACATTGTAAGAAATTGTTATGAATTTGTTAAGAAACGTTGTAATATACTCTTATTAATATAAAATATTATATTATTTAATGCAATGTTATTTATTTTTATATTTCTATTATACATGTGTACTTTGTTCGCACTTCACTAGCTTGGCTAAATTAATTGCAACTTGCTGTATTTGTAATTATAAAAGCTGCTATAACCCAAAATTACCATGATTTTTTTTCAGCTGTAACATTCTTTAAAATATTTTCATGTCTCTTAATTATGAAAAATTGGCACTTGCTTTTACTTTTCCATCAGCCACTTTTGGTAAACAGAATCTGTCACCAAAAAATGTGATTTCATGGCAATAATGCTGCATGAGCTTAACATCATGTTTGTTAAGTCAATTGCAGCACTATATGTCACACACAATTTCATTTTTTCTCGATTTTGTAGATAGGCCAGTTTCGTTTTTATAATATAGGAAAATTTTTTTCTTTTTTTCTTTTTCTGTTTTTCTTTTTTTTTTTTTTTTTTCTTTCGCCTTTAAAAAAAATATGAAAGTTTGCAGCATTGTAAATAGAACAGTATGTAGTAAATATTTCAAAATTATAAGTATTCTGCCATTTAAAAAAAAAAAAATTACATTAATGGACATTGTATGAGACTTTAATTACAATATAAATAAAAAATGGTGAGGCAGTATGAACTTCTGTCATTGCTTGAACTGGCTTGCATTGTTTGGTGATAGATTTTGTTTACTATCCTCACATCCAACTGAAACTTGTACAGTTTCGCTTACTGAAAATTAAGCAAGGTTATTAACACTTTAAAAAAAAAAGATGTACATTCTGATTTCATATCCATTATTGGCCTTACTGTTTGGTTTTAAGTCATACTCTTCGATGACAGATTATTTTTATAGATAGTGGCAATAGAAAAGTGAACAAGCACCTAAAATTCTCTTAATTTTTACCAAGTATTTAATTTCACCTAATAGAAAGAGTAGATTAGATTGAGACTTATTATTTAAAGATCTAAAGCATTATTTTTCTATTGCTTATCCTAGGACATTAAAAAAGCCATATAAGACTGGGAGACATATAATGAATGATAGATGCATAAGTTAATGGTCACTGTAGTGTATTAATACTTAAATAAATTCGAAAACTTCATAAAAAAATATATTTTAGTTTTATCAATACAGTGAGATTCATTTTAATTGGGTGGTGCTTTCCAAAAATCAAAGCTCTAAACAAAGGAATCTTAAACAAGTTTATATTAGCACATAAATAATGAGGATGTGTGAAACAGGCAGTGAATAAAAAACATTTTTTTTAAACATGTAATAAATGTTATTTTACATAAATTATAAACATTTTCATAGCTTCCAACTAGAGCCCTGTGCACCTGACCCGACCTAAACATGACAAGAAAAAAAAAATAATTCGCCAATCCATAACCCAACCTGAAATGAAAGGAAAGTAAATCACGTTTTAATGCAATTATGAAAAGTAATCTTCAATTATATCTCTTATATGTAAAAAAAAATATGGACATACCTATATTCTTTAATATTCAAATACAGTAAAACATCTGAATAGCGGACACCTCTGGATTGTTGAATAGATTCCTGCATCGGGTTGGCGGTCAGATTGTCCCTAATTTTCTTTTTTTGAGTTGGTGTGACTCTTAATTTTCTTTCTGCGGGTTGTATTCACCCTAGAATAATTCTTGCAGGTCAGATTTAAGTTTTTTGCAAGTTAGGTTGTTGATATTTTCACTAAAAGTTTGAGCAGAAATTTGGTTTAGATGAAAATAAATGTGTATTTGGATATGAATGAGTATCTATACAATTTACTGCATGAGAAATAAAATATATATAAGAAATGTGATCATAGATTATTCTTTCTTTGCAGTGCAGTTAAGAACCATTTTTATTCTCCCGGAATATTTTGATACACACAAAAACACATGTATTGTATTTGTGATAGTTTATGCACACATACACATGTTATGTGTGTGTAGATTGCAGGGTTCTAAAAAACTGTTTAAAAAAAAACAAAAAAAAAAACAGCCTGGGCAGCTAGCTACCCACTGCAACCCTGGTAGATTGGGAGGTGTCCACTATTCAGAGGTAAAAACATAGAAATATATGTGTTAGGAATTGAAAAAGTGTTTGCTAAAGAGAGATGTCTGCTTTTCAGGAGTGTCCATTGTGGAAGTTTTATTGTATATAAATGTTTAATCTGAAAAAAATATTTTGGACATTCTTTTGAAAAATCCGGTCAACCTGAAACAATGAAAATCAACCCGACCCACAACAACAACAAAAACTAGTCGGATGTGTCAATCCCAAAACTTTCTTCTATCTCACACAGGTTTCGTATACACTAAAAAGAATCAGCATCAATTTATATAAATGTTTAATCTGAAAAAAATATTTTGGACATTCTTTTGAAATATCAGGGACTAACTGAATATAAAGTTTTATTAAATTCCGAGCATTAGTTCTTGAGATAGAGCACCCATAAAATTTTTGTCACATACAGACAGACATTTTCTAAAAAATAGTCAAATCGTGTTCAGGACCTTCTAAAACGTATAAATCCGTCGAAAACCAGAAGTCGAAAATTTTCATGAATCAAATACTTACCTTCTTGTAAAGATAAAAGAAAGTAAAAAGGTAGAAGTCAACCCAACCCGCAACAAAAAATATACATACAGCCAACACGACCTGAACATCGAGTCAGGTCAGCTGCAAGTAACAAAACTCGATGCAGGACTCTACTTCAAACTTTTTTTTTTAAAGTCAAATAAAGGTATTTTGAACCAAAATGTGTCTTGTTTCTAAGTGTGTACTTATTTGATTTGTTTTATTAAGCAAAAATTTTGTTTCAAAATACTTTTATTTGATTTGGGAAAAAAAGGCAGAAGGTTGCCTGCTATGTATTTTTCTTATTTCTAATACAGTAGAAAATCTTTATAAAGCACACCTTAAGCCGAGAGATTGTGCATAGAATTTTGGGTTAAATAGATCACATTTCACACATCATTAAAGTTATCTTGTAAACATGGTCAAATATGTCAGAAACATATCAATATACATTAAAGGATCTTTATATCACATTCCTTGGGACCAAAAGTTGTGCAGATTATAAATTTTTGCACAATATAGATCATTCTACACATTGTTAAATTTACTTGCTAAATAAATATGGTCCAAATCATTCTATTACTCATTAATATATATATATATATAGTAATAGCTATTTTTTTTTTCATTAAAAATCTCTGAATTAAGAAGATAAAGATGAAATATTGTATCAAATTTAGTTCTAGAGAGAAACCATTTTTTTACAGTGTAGAATGCAGGTGCTTCTTAACTGCAAAATTCAATGTTTATATATAAGATGTTGTGTGTTACATAGAGAATTGCGTTATACAGGGTGTCCACGTATAACCTGACTGACCTTTATTTTCGCAACCGTTGGTCCTAGATGCATACTTCCAATTACAAAAATGGTTTAAATAAGGTAAAGAATTATTTTTAAAGCGATTTGGCTCAAGAAAAACATTTATTAAAAAATTAAGAAATTTAAATTTTTATACGGTCTCTGGTCCTATAAGTGATATTTAGTAAAAAATTACTGTGACACTAACAAGTAAGATAAAAAAGTCCCATTCATCTGTGATTAAAACTGACCGAGTAATAGCTGTTTAAAGTTGGAGTATATCTTTTGTTGTGAAATAGGGGTCATTCACAAATGTAGTAGAAATATAAATAATCGTCAGATATATCAAACAAATAGCTGAGAGCAAAATTATGTGAATTTTTTCATTGCAATCTAATATAAATGTGAAATCTTATCTATAATCATTCTGACATATTAATGCAAAATATACAATTTGTACTGAACATATAAGAGGATAAAAATAACAGAATTTTTGTTAAGTAAAAAGATGAAAAACAACAGCCTCAATTAAGATTTTAAAATGCTGTTAGATTACACTGTCTTTCAAATTTTGGGTTGTGTCATGTTTTTTAGCTTTTGAAAATTGATTCTAATGTATTTTTTAGCGCTGAATCCGAAAATGACCTTCATTTTAAACCATCACGTCAGGATTTTTCTCAAATCAAAAATTTCAAAGTTAAAATTGATCCCCCCCCCTCCCCTCCCAACCTCATCGGACCCCTGAGCTATTTAGTTGTAAAAAACCCAGTATAAGCCAAGGCGCACATTGAGACGCAGCCAACACGCGCGGGGCAGGTTCTCACGTCACGCGATTTTGTAAAGCATTGAAATGAGCGGGAGAGCGCATATTGACTCACGCGCAGTTTTTCTGACGCAGGTCCTGCCTGCCACTTGTATTCCGAACACAGTTTCAAGTGCGAGTGTGTCACGTTTTTCAGCGAAAATGAAGGAAAAACTGATCGAAGCTGTTCGCGCCTATCCTGTTTTGTAAACATTTCAGTAAATAATGGACGTTAGTCCTAAAACTTTAAAAATAAATGTAATTTTGTAAATGGTTATTATTATATAAAATTAAAAGTTTTCTATTTTGTTTTTCAGAGTAATAATGATAAAAAAATCTTGTTTAATATAAAAAGTTTTATTAATCACATGAAATTTATTAAAACTAGCTATTTTTTTTTAAGGTACTTTTCTGTTACCTGGGTGCCAGTGATATGTATATTTATGTTTATATATATCACTGGCGTCCAGCTGTAGTACCAGAAAAGTACCTAAAAGAATTGTTCTAAATACGTTATGGTAAGTGGAATTCAAAAATTAAATTTTATTACTTCCATTTCAGTTACATCAATTTTAAGTGCTATGAACATTAAACTGAAATTGTCTGTTAATTATAATATCCATTACTGAAAAATGCCTAATTAAACATTTCAACAATGGACATTGGTCCTAAAACTTAAAAAAAGAAAAAAAAGAAAATGTAAATGGTTTTTATTATATAAAAAAAAAAAAAAAAAAAAAATTATTCTATTTTTCAGAGTATTAATGATAAAAAAAAAAAAAAAAAAAAAAAAATTGGTTTAATATTAAATATTTTATTACTCACTTAAAATTTATGGTACTTTTCGGTTAGCCGGGCGCCAGTGATATATGTACATATATAAATACATATGTATATACATATATATGTATATATGTACATACATATATGTATATATATGGGTATGTATATATATGTATACGTAGATATGTGTATATGTGTGTGTATATATATATATATACATGTATATATATCACTGGCGCCCGGCTAACCGAAAAGTACCAAATTTATTATAACTAGCTATTTTTTTTTTTTTTTTAATGTTCTTATTAATACATTATGGTAAAAAATTGCATGTTTTGATTTTAATCTGCTGCTAAATAATAAAATTTAATTTTTAAATTGTTTACCATAATGTATTAATAAGAACATTTAAAAAAAATAGCGAGTTATAATCAATTTTAAGCGAGTAATAAAATATTTAATATTAAACTAATTTTTTTTGTCATTATTACTCTGAAAAATAGAATACAAAATTTTTAATTTTATATAATAAAAACCATTTACATTTTCTTTAAGTTTTATGACCAATGTCCATTGCTGAAATGTTTAATTAAATTTTATTATTTAGCAGCAGATTAAAATCAAAACATGCAATTTTTGCAAGAAAATGAAGAAGATATAAATTAAGTAAAACCAGCTCTTTGATTGTTTAAAAATTTTCAATGAAAACAGAATACTGTGAAACATTTTCTGTATGAAACTTGCAAAAGAGAGTTATAAGAAAAAATTAAAACTGGATTTTTATTGGTTATTTTTTTATAAACAAAAAACTTTAGAGGGGGTGTGGGGAAGGGGGGGGGCATTACCAGAACATATATTGTATCATGAACAGTACAAATTTTTTAGTCTAAAAATAAAAAATCTCTGACGGCTCGGCCTACAGGCTCAGGTAGAATTTGAAGACGCAGACCGTGGGCGCCTGTTTGTTGGGAAATGCGGAAGAAATTACCTTTTTACCATGATGCGACAGTTGGAACCGCCCACTTCAAAACCTAAATTGTTTGCAGGTGAAACCGGCAAAGATTTTTTTTTTTTGTTATAAGGGTTGGTTTTATAAAAAACTTGTCAATATAAAAGTTTTAAATAATATTAAGAGGACTTATAATAAATTTAAGCGAATATGATATCTTGTGAATTGACGAAGTTGTGAATTTTTTTCTTCTTCTTAACCCCCCCCCCCCCCCCCCCTCCTTGGGCTATTTTTAATTACATCAAAAATCTGATAAATTTTCGTCCATTTTCCTAGAAGTAATAATAACTTTAAACGGGTTCAATACGTATCATAACTAAGAAGTTATGGTTTTTTTTTTCTGTTTTCACAAAAAGCCGTACTAATATATACTAATAAGCACGCATCCATTTCAGAATCAGATAATCGGATTCTGAATTTAAATCTATGTACTGATCCATGGCAAAAAATATCTAAAAATCCCAAAAAATGAACTAATTGTTTCTTATTCTACGAAAAACGAGTCGTTTTACACGCGTGGCATACGTTAGCAATGTAAACAAACGTGAACGTGACGGAAAACTGAGTCGCAATATGCGCGCACCCTGCCGCGCGCAGTTTTTTCCCGAGCAGCGTCGCTTCACCTGCGCGTGGCAGCTGCGTCTCAATGTGCGCCGCGCCTAAGCCAAAAAATTGCATAAATTATTGAATTAAATAAAATTAAACTGAATAAAAAAGTCTTGCATCTATTTTATAGTGCAGTGTAGGATCTGTTATCCGGCGTCCCCATATCCGGAACGCTCAGAAAACTGGAATGCAAAACGATAAGCAAAGTTTAATTTGTTTCATTTCAAGAACATAAAAAACAAATCACGAAAATTTTCCGTCAATCATAGGAAAAATTTTAATTTTTCCATCGATCGCGTGAAAAAACTCCGCAAATCTCTCCAGTAAATCGCTGGCGAAAATCCAAAAAAATGCTAAATGTGGCAGTCAGTCGTGAGGAAAAATGTGAAATTTGTCCATCTGTAAAAAGAAAATATCGTAAAATTCATCAAATGGCTGCAAGAAAAAAATTCAAGATTTTCGCCAATCGGTTGTAAGAAAAAATCGCAAAATTCTCCAAACGATAGTGGCGAAATATCCTAAATTCGTTGATTAATCGCCGGAAAAGAAATCTCAATTTCGTCAGTCAATTGTTGGAAAAATCGAGAAATTCTTCAATCGGTCTTGTGAAAATTATTGGGAAATTCTTTGATCGGTCGCAGGGAAAAAAATCACAAAATTTTTCTGTAAATCGAGGGGGAAATATGAGATATTGCAATAAAAATTCATTAATCGGTCGCAAGAAAAATCATGAAATTCGTCGATCGGTCACGAAGAACTACTGATAAAAAAGGACTTTAAACAATTGAGCTCAAAATATGTTTTTGGTACATGGTGCAAGAGTGCGCTTTTTGAGAACAGTGTGCCTTTTTTTAAGAATCCTACCCAGCAGCCTTTATGTTCTAGAGTCAACACAAAGTTAAAAATAAATAATGGTATTGCTTGCATTCATTAATTTACAAATTCAGTAAATAAATATAAATAATTATGGTGCAAAAATTATTATGATAAAAAGCATTAAAAACAGATAAGTAACTGATATTTTTTTCTGAATAACTGATTTGTGAAATGCAGCAGTGAAGATACTTCCATGAACAGCAAATCATGTCAATGTACAGAATACAAGAACAATTAGTGCATGAATACAAGAACATTAGAGACATGCTATAAATAACCAACTTTAACAGAAATATTCCAAAAATCCACATTAAAGGATTCTGCTCCAAGTCTCAAAACTAATTCTTAATTATTAATGTAATATTTTTTTATAATTTGAATTGTAATTCAGAATGTTTGTTATTCTATGCAAATAAGTTATGAAATTAACAAAATTGTAAGTATGTATTTACATATATTATTCAAGTTTATCACTAGTTGTAAAATTAGTCATTTTGTACATTTCTTATACTTATAACAAAGAGTTCCGAATTATGGAAAAACCCCTTATCCAGAATACCCTAGGTCCCAAGCATTCCGGATAACAGATCCTATACTGTATCAGATTTTTCGCTATTTTTTAACCTTGAAATTTACGATTTGCGAAAAATCTTGACATGATGGTTAAAAGTGAAGGTACTTTTTTTATTCAGCATTAAAAAATACATAAAACGTAATTATAAAAGTTTAAAAACGCAACCATCGCAGGTTTATGTTATTTAATCTAAAACTTTTTCTTAAACTTGTTGACGGTAATCTATCCGAATTTTTTTGTGTTATCCTCTAGTATCAGTATTATTAATATGGTAGGCGTCGAAAATCATAATATTACATTGTCATCGGATTTAAGTCAGTATGTAAAATTTAACTTTGATCGGACATTTGAAAGTGAGTTAAAGTTCGAGTACAAATTTTAAACTGGAAAGACGATCGTTGCAAGTTAAATAAAACCTCATGAAAATAATATAATTTTTGTTAAAATAAATCATAGCCTCAAATCCTTACAAAATAAAACATATGATAAAATACAATTATTTTAACTAATCTGAAACTTAACTAATAAAATTTAAGTCAGTCATAATAGTTGTACGATTTCTTTCAAAGTGCAGATACCTTGAAATAAGTTTAAGTACATTATATACAACTCCTGAAAGCACGGCCGAAATCATCTGTTTTGAGATGCAAAAAAGTGGTATAAGTCATGCATTTCAAAGTTTCATAATTCAGTCAATTTTAATGTTAGATGAGTGGGACTTTTTTTTTATCTTACTTGTTAGTGACACAGTAAATTTTTACTAAATATCACTTTTAGGACCGGGGGACCATATAAAAATTTAATTTCGTAATTTTTTAATAAATATTTTTCTTGACCCAAATCGCTTTAAAAATAATTCTTTACCTTATTTAAACCATTTTTGTAATTGGAAGTATGCATCTAGGACCAACGGTTGCGAAAATAAAGGTTGGTCAGGTTATACGTGAACACCCTGTATAAAAAATTGCATTATAAGGATCTTCTACTGTATTGATTTGTATCCATAAATGACTTGTATAAATCAAAATTATTTGAGAAAATAATTTATATTGTTCCAAGGAAATAGTCTCTGTGACACTCTGTGCTTTCATTAAAATATCATTTAACCCTCTGACTGCTTATCCTGCGATTTCCATGTGCAAGAAATTTGTAGAAAAATTTATATAATTACACAACTTTTGAAGCAATTTTGTTTTAAAAGTTCGACAGTCAAAGGGTTAAAGTGCAAACGATAAATATACTACATATTTCAAATGCATGATAATTTGAAATGTGTAATAATAGAGATACATATTGGTCGAAAAGATTTTGAAAAAAAAAAATAATAATAATAATTAAGCAGTCAGAGTGTTAACTTTGTTTTTCTTTCCTTCACCAAGCAATCTCCAGCATTGGCACTAAAAAAAAAACATATTTATTACATTTTCACTGAAACTTCTATTGTCATATATATTATTTCTGTTGTCAACATCCCTTTTTCTATGAATTTACGAAATGCACAACAACGAATGAGGTATTAATCAAAAGGTTTTTGAAGCAAATTCTGACATAGTACACTCACATTTCATTAAAACATGTTTTTTTTATTAAAAATTGCTGTTAATTAAAAATTAAATTGGCATTGTTTTCATAAATGAAATGAAAGACTTTCCTCAAATTAGTGTTGGCACAAAAATAAAATACTGCATTATATGAGGCTTAACAGTGATTATAAAAAAATAAATACTACAAAAAAATGAAATATGATTTCTTGGCTTGGGTTTATTTTATATTTATGGTTTTCTTGGCTTGGGTTTATTTTATATTTATGGTTAAAAAGAAAGAAAAAGACACCATCGATGGATTGAAGCAGTGGTATTTCACATGTAGAATAAAAGGTATGCTTTGTTATATTAGATTAAATTGTATTTTAAATACATTCAATTTATTTTTCTTAGTTTAATTTTTTTTTTCATGAAGTAGATGACGTCATCTTCTAATGCAGTTAAAATACGATTGTTAATTTTTTTTTTTCTCGTTTGTGCCTTTTGCTATCTTCAATCAATTTGGTGGAATGAATGATAAAATATTCTGGCTTGACTAATGTAATGTTTTTCCGCAGATATTTTTCTGTAGAAGTTTAAACCTGCATCTAAAAAATATTAGATATTGCTAAAAATTGTTAGACTGCAGTGCGAAATCCTCATACGTGTCCACTGGTTTTGATAAATTTTTATAAATTGAGCAATAATTTTCATTTTTCTGATTGTTAATCCATTGCAAATATTTTTTGCTCCTCATTATTAGCTTCATTGTATTTATATTTTTGTATCGTATTTGTTCTTTAAGACTCATAAATAAGAATTTCTCTGATCTTATTTCTCTCAAAAAATTGCAATCATTCTTCAGTATTGTCAGAATGGGCAGTATTAGTCTCTCATTTTTTAGGAGGAGGGGGAAATTAATGAAAAATCTTTAATCGGGTGGTATGAATCAAGCAAAGCTATGAATTAGTCATGTTGCATTAAGATATTTTTCTACTGAGAAAGACTGCTTGGTAGCGAAAGGACCTCTGTAAAACAAAAAATGCATTATACTAATACACCATTAAGTGTGGTAGCATTAAGTTGGATATTGCTGTGCTATTTAAAATACATGTAAAATACTATTCACTGAACATATTCATTAAAGACTCTCATCAATACAGGTGTCGATTGTTTTAAAAGTTCAGGAATGTATGTTAGAAAGGACCACATACTCACAAAGAACTCACTTAGAGTGGATCTTTGTAGATTTTTAAACTGTCCTTCTCAAAATGTTCTGCTTTTATAATTATTATATTACAGTTGAACTTAATGTAATCCACTCTAAATGAAGTGTATGTGGTTCCAGCTGAGTGTACGGTCCTAATCTAACATACAGTCCTGAACTGTTAAACAACTATTTGTCTCTATCAATATTTGTACTGATAGGAGGGCTTGTTTAAAACTTGAAACATCTACTTTCACTTTGTGATTTTATTTTATGCCTTTAAATATGCTGTCTATATGTTTATTTTATTAAATGTCTGAATTTTAAACATTTTTCTAATTTTAAATGTTTTTTAAATACTTTAAATATTATCCTTAATCAGTGTAGTCCAACTGGCAGCCAACAGGCCAGATGTTGCCCATGATGACTTTTTATCTTGCCCGTGCTTGTACTCATATCAGTTAATAATATTTTATTGCAGAAAAATATATATTATATAAATAAAATAAAAACTAGATAGAGATAGTAAATAAATGAATATTGTTAAAACTTAGGATCAATACCTAATATTCACTAGGTAGTGAGTAATACATAATACATTGATTCAAGGAATTAGTTCAGAAAATAATTTAAAAGTCATTTTACATAAAAACCATCTTTGTAAATTTCACTTCAAAAATAAGTATAAAAATTTACAAGCATTCAATGTTTATCTTCAAAATCGCTCCTAATTTCATGGCTGCAGTTCATGTTGTTCCAAAAAAAATCTGTTACAGTACATTAATTAATTTGGCATTGGCCCCAATTATGAAAAATTCACCACTTTGATTTATGCTTGGTACAGAGTACAAACTAGTGAACTTATAATTTTTACTGTTTTTTAATTTTTTTTTACTGTTTTTTTTTTTTAATTGTTTTCTTAACATATAATTTAATAAATGTTAAACTATTAATTAATTAAAGCATATTTTTTTTTAAAAAAAGCACTCTGTTTTTTATTTGCCTTTTCTATTTTTAGGTGTTTAAAATATTTCATTGTTGCAGTTCCACAGCCAGTCGGTCTATTTTGGCAAGCAGGGTTTGACACATAATTAACTTCATTGTTTTTTTACTCGTATACAGTTAGTTCTAACTATAAAGAATATTTGTCAATTTATCACCTGTTGCTGACTGGTAGAAAAATGCTTTTAAAATAATTTATTAATTTATAATTATGTTTTAAAAATATTAGAATGTTGTATTGTACATAATTTTTATAATTCTAGCATATCAGGAAGTGAGTGAAAAATCAGTTACAAAATTCCACCTTTACATACGAGTTAAATAAATGAGAAACCTGTTTGGTAATAACTAGAACAAAAAGAGTTTCTGATATCGCTTTCATCCCCAAGAAAATTGAATGAAATTTGCTAGTTTGATGCGTTTTGGCCTTGTAAGAAAATAATTTACATGTGATGTCAAGTGTCGAGGTTTGAATTTATTTCTGTACACAGCCATAGGTTTGTTGAGATAATTACGAGTAAAACTGCAAAGTGTCTGTTTCAAAAGTATAACAATCAGTTTGAATATTTTAAGCAAGTAAAGAAAGGTTGATTTTGAGGTCCGACAGTTCAATGAAAGATGAAAAAAAAAAATTATGTATTTGGAGCATGATCTTCAAAATGGCTCATAAGATGACAAATATTTTGTTTTCTCCCTTCAAGCTTTGAGCTGAGTTTGTTCAGAAGTTCTGTGATGTCTGTGAAAAAACTACTGTGCAGATATATTTTCCATTTAAAGTTTTTCACATATATCAAAATTATCCCTTGTATTTTAGCTTCACAACTAAAAAAAAAAAAAATCCTTTCTTATTGCAAAAAATGCTTTTAAACGTTTTATCTGCATATCATAAAATTCTACAGAATATATCTACTGCTGAAGAAAATTGAATTTCAAGTGGCATTGAACTTGGGGGGGGGGATCTCTGAGTAACCTCGGATTTCTACATAAACGGTCGGGTGGGGGGCATATATTAAGTTATGTTTGAAAAGTATTTCATAATTTTTTCATTTAAAAAAAAAAAGACATACGTAATTCTTGGCATCTATGTAAACAAGGCTATCAGCTGGCTGCTTGCACCAAGCATTCCTAAAACATCAAAATAAATCAAAAATCTTTATGCAGTTAATGTTTAGCATTTTGGCTATGGCTTAGTGCGAAACTTTTTCAAAATTTAAATGTTTATGAAAATCATTTCATTTTCAAAAAAAGAATTTGGCCCCATAAAAGTAGTTTTAAAATACTTGTAAAAAAAAAATTGTAAAAATATTTAAAACAACAATCCTGTGTAGCACCATAGATACAATTCTGAACATTTATATTCAAATTTAAAGGAAATCTGTTGCAGTTTTCAAGCAGTCAGGTGAAAAAAAAAAAATGTATTTGAAGCTTGTTTAAGCAGTAATTAGTTACAGTGACATATTTGTCACTCTAACTTTTTTAATAATTTGAATTTAAAAAGATTGTTTTTGTGTTGTATCTAGGCAATATAAGCTACAGAAAATGAAAACAAAAAAAATATATTTTTTTAAAGTTTCAAACTGGTTTCTCTCCTTTAAGGGAGGAGGGGAATAAATAACCTTTAGTCAGACACTATTTGTTATATAAGTTTTTTTTTTCCCTTACTTTTATTCTAGTTTTAATATTGTTAAATAGCAAAAATAAAATACAAAAGTATTAAGAATCATTTACTAAAAATCCTTTCTGTTTGAATGTAATTTAATTAGAAGCTATGCTTTTGCTTGGTGAGTTTAAGATTGTTCCAAATGTCTTTGGTTAAAAGTTAATTAGTTTATTGTTACAATTAATTATTAACTAAGATGCAATGAATTTAAGGAGTTGTGCTGATTGCAGTCACAAGGGTCTCCTTGTTTCAAGTGCCCTTCAAATGAATTCATGTAAAATTTAATTTAAATAAAAGATACAATATCTCAAACTCTCTTCATAATCTTGTCTGAACATCTGATCATGCGAGCGATGTTTAAGTTAAATTTTTCTGGTTAACAGGAGCTACAATTGATTATCACTTTTTTGCCAACACATATAGGGTCGAAGCTGCTGTAACAAAGATTCTTAACCGTTCTCACACATCTTTCATCTGTGAGATGAATCTTCTTAACTTCTACTAAGATATTATTTCTAACACGATAAAGCAACATTACATAAATATATGAGAAAACATATTAATGGGTGGTTTAATTAGGCAAAGAGCAGTTTTGTTTATAATGCCAGAGATAAGTTTCCTTTGGAGAGGATTTTCTAATGTAAAGTGACTAAATTTCTAATTTTCATAGAAGAAATACCATGAAAACTACACAGTCAATTTACCCGGACTGCTCAAGATTGAAATTGTTAACATAAACTCTAAGCTTCTTATGCCACAAATATTTTAAATCTTTAAGAAAAAAAGTATTTCTATCTACGTGGAGCTTTATTTACTATATTGTTTTTTAAACCACTGCCCTGATTAAATCAATTTATTCTACTCTACTTTAAAATATTGTTGAGGAAAAATAAACTGAAGGCAAGAATGAAAGTTTCTATATTTAAAATATACACTTTTATCTATAACGTCAAATAATTTAAAATTTTTAAGATGTTTCCTTCCTGTTCAAACAAGCAATAGAAATATTGAATTTTTCCCTCAAAATTTTTCATTATTTATTTTTTTCTCATTAAGGAATAAAAAGGCAGGAATGAAAGTTTCTATATTTAAAATATATACTTTTATCTATAACATAACAATTTTAAAATTTTAAGACCTTTCCTTCATGTTCAAACAAGCAATAGAAATATTGCATTTTCCTCTCAAAATTTTTCATTATTTTTTTTTTTTTTCTCATTATGGAATAAAAGGACAGTTACTAAATCACTCCAATCTGTTACTTATTATTCATTCTTAATTATAAATAATTTTTGATAAAGTCTTTCCACTCCTATGGCTAATAATGAAAATTGAAATTTCAAGCATGTAGACAAAACCTCGATCTTATATCAACTTTTAATGTAAGTTTTAATACTTAAATAAACAATCCTGAAATCTATTATTTTACATTTACTCATAAATAAATATGATCTACTTATATGCTGATTTTCATTAAAATCTATGACATGTCAGCCACAGCTGATTTGCTCATTTAGCATGGAATGACCCAAAAAGCAGGAAAGGGGAGAGAATTCAAATTAAAACAATTTCAACTTTACTATCTTGATGATTATGGTACATATTTAGTAAGGATGATTGTTTCTTTACAGGAAATAGCTATGATCAAGTTGATCATTTTACACTGTCATCAGTCATGACATGCTGATCTAATCTAAGGACTTATTTTCCTCAAAAATAAATAAAAATATATTTGCCAATTTTTACACTTTAGTTGTAAAATTTATACTTTTTGATCATTTTTCTTCAATCAAATTAAGAAATATTTCATAACTTCTATTAATAATGATAAATGTTGCATGTAAAGGGATATTCAGTATTGTTAAAAGGCAAGGGTTCATAGTAAAATATACCATAGAAAATCTTTTAATTTTCATTGTATTGAAATAGAAGTCATGTTTTTTTTTTTTTTAGTAAGGTTTTGTTTAGACTTTTTAAATAAAACAACGATGTTTGGCTATGTCTTCAGCTTTTTAATGACTGTTATAGTGGGTTGCACTTTGCATATCTTCCATTTCATTCACATCTTCTGACATGTCTACAATACGATATTCTTTTGTATGTATGTTTGATATCAAAATATCTTTATAATGATCATCAGTATATTATTTAACAATATTTATCTCTGTTATATACTCTAAACAAAACTTAGTGCTTATGTTTTATTTAAAACAATAGGTTACATAGGTCATATGCACATATGTTCACATGAAAAAAAAATTGCATGAAATGCACTTCACAGGTTATTTTATGCATTGCCATTTTCAAAAGTTGGCAGGTTTATAAAAAGCAGTTAATATTTGACCTTGTTCCTTTCGTGAGACTTTATAGAACTAAAAATATTCCATAGTTGAACATGGGTTATATTTTAGTAGACATGTGGCATGGGCTAGCAAGCTAGTTCAAATGAACTAATCAGCAAAAGATCATTATTATAACCAGACACAATTAAAGTGAATGACATGTTCTGTCCTTAACAAGTTTTCCATTTCCCTGTCTTCATTTCTCACATTAGAGATGCGGCATGCTGATCAAACTATTTAATTTGACTTGGATAGTTCAAAACAATCTTCTTCAATATCCATGTCTCTTATTCTTCTAGAGATGCAGCATGCATGACTGAACTAGTTCAAATGACATGGTTCCGCAAAAGATATGGTTTGAACCAAATATATTTCTTCCATGTTCCTGTCTTTCCACAACTGATGTGCAGTGTAGATCACATGACACATAATCCCTTCACATCAAACCAGACACATAGAATATTGTACCTGATTTCAGGAATGATTATCAATATAGTGAATTGCACTGGTGCAAGATACAACCTCTTTTTTTTTCCTACATGGCAGCATTAGAAATGAAAAATAAAAGTCACTGGTTTTAAGAACCAGTGAACATTAAAATCTACTGGTTTGCTAGCTATATTTTATTAATTGGAATGAGATGTTTTTCAACCTTAATAGAAAATTTCGAGTTTTAACTGATCTAGTGCACATTATCAAAAAATTAAATCAAATTCAGCGTAAGTTTAGGAAAAACTACAAAATCTTAACTGCAAAATGAGTATCTTATGATAATGTAGACTTAGACTTAGACTTAAAGATGGGGGGTTCGAAGAACCTAGCACTGCGACCAGAGGTCTATTGTACTAACCCCAGAAAATAGTCCTAAAAAAGGCCAGTAGCTGAAGCAAAATTCAGCAGACATCTCAAAGGAATGTCATAAAGCTCCCAAGGTTCAATTATATGGCGACTAAGGTGCTCAAACCTATAGGCAGAAAACCCCTCACACTCACATAAAACATGCATGGTCGTTTCCTCCATATAATGGCAACCCCTACACGTTGGATCATTTTTTACACCCATAACTGTAAGGTGCCTTTTCAAAGGGCAATGCCCCGTTAAAAGACCAATGGCTTTCCTAATGCCATTCCTATTCAGCATTAAAAGTTCCTTGTGCCTAACACTAGGACAACCACGGTTAAGCTCCTTTGCTTGCCGCTGTCCTTTAATGTTACGCCAGTCATAATACTGCTTCTTTCTAAAGATCTTAAAGACTATGATAATGTAACATACATAGTGAAAATAATGCTAATTTATTAGAACTATATTATTGCTGATAATTACATTTTTCTGTTCGATTACAGCATTTGACTTTAAGGATAGACTATAATTTTCCTTGATCTCTGATTTTATTCAAGACCACGTAAAATTTCAAATATCGGGTGTTTTAATTATTATCTGTTTTTCCAGTCAATTTTACCTATTTAAATTCCAATGTCACTTAATGCTGTCATTTTTCATTTTCTTCGCAGACAGGGAAAAAAAAAAAAACACCTAAAAGCACAGATGAGCTATGTCCAATTTTTTGCGAATCTGAAATTTTTAAAAACTGGAATCGTTGTCAAAAGTAGAGTCAAGACCACAAGTATTTCATGTCCAGTCTTCAATAACAAATTGTAAAAATAAAGAAAAATAAAAAATACTTTGTTCCAGCAAATCCGTTTTAGTTAGTGTGCATATGTGCTATCTCCAGGCATATACAGATTCCTACCAAAAATGTAACACGAAGGGAAATAGTGGTAGCAAATAGTTTTAAAAAGTAGTCTGTGGCAATCCTCCTCAGATGAAATTGAACATATTATGCTGTAAATGTGTACATGTGATAGACAAAATCACAACCTAAATGTATTTGCTGAATTACTTTATTCAGTAAATACTATTGTTAAGTAGGATATCACCAACTTGAAATTCATGGTAAGTGGCCATATAGCCACTTAGATAAAGATAGCATCCATACAATCATTGAAAGGACAAAAAAAACAAGAAAAAATTCTACTTGCTAAGAGAATACAAAAACTCTATGAGCATTAAAAAGCATTCCCTTATACTGACCACAAAAATCATTTTTGTATGTTTATGATCTTCAGTTATTCAGAAAATGATCTAAATGATTGCAGCAATGTACAAAAATGTTCCTGCACAGATGTCATATGTTCAACCCTTTTTTTTTTCTTCACTGTAGTTTCTTATCTATAATTTTCAGATCTTAGTTTCTCATATCTTTGTTGCTTAGGTTAAAACAGAAAGAACACCACATTGGAAAAAATTGTCAAGTGACTTCAAGTTTAATGCTTTAGATTTCTGCAGGATATAAATTCATAAATAATATAATATAATCACTTGTTAACTTTAAATTAAAGTCCCATAATGCTTAAAGTGATAAAAATAACACAGAATATTTAAAATACCTGTTTTTTAATGTAGATTACATATGTTTCATTCACAACTATCGGTGACATCTTCAGATCTTAATGATAAATACAAAAATTCTCACATATTTGAAAATAGTAAAACATATACCACAAGATCGCATGTCCAAAGTTAGAAGGTGCTTAATTTGGCTAAAACTAGGAAACGTGAACAAATTCTTATTTATTTTTATTTTTATTGCTTTTCCATTTATCAATCATCTCGTGCCAAATTTTAGCAAATTCAAAGGAAACGGTTTCGTTACAAATGCAATCTTTTCGCAAATATATTTCTATAGATTAAAAGTTTGTTGAGTTTTTATTTTATTTTATTTTATTGTTATTGCTACCTATTAAAAATATTGAAAAACAGAATTTTAAATTTTATTAAAAGTTAGATAAGTATTTAAATAACAACAGGACACAGAAAATGAAAAGATACACACAGAAAAACCCCACAATATTCAGCAATATAGAGATGAAAATTTTGCTAATTCATTATAAAATTGCAACAATGTACAAAAATATTCTCCCTTCACAGATGTCATATGTCCAACTTTTTACTGTAATTTCTGATTTATAATTTTCAGATCAAATAAACATATTTGAACCAGAAAATTTATACAATAAAATGTAATATAATCTTCAATGTATTTATTTGATTTTATGTATAAAGTAAAATTTCTGGTTTGGAACATTTTATCCACAAAATACAAGACGAAAATTATCGGAAATTATTTTGTAGGTATAAATGACTCTAAATGCCAAAATTTTGTTTTAATACACACATTGCAATGTATATAATAAGCCTTATAAAAGGAATTTTGCTTTTAGTTTTCGAGTTAAACAATAGACAAATTTTCTTGATTTTCCACGAACTAACAAATGGAAGATCTTTGCTCTTAAGTGCAAAATTTTGGTCTCAGATAAATGGACTACCAATGATTTTGAATGCTACCAGTATTACAAAAAGTTTATGCATTAAAACTTTAGACTACATAAAATACAGTCATTATGTAAGGGAAAATAATATTCTTGTAAAATATGTTTCTTTACAACTGCAGGAATTTATTTGTCTTTACTACTTTTTCTGGAATGCTGTTTTAAAATTCTGTTAAGAGAACATAATTGTATTATTTACTTACCATTTAATAAAAATGTTGCTTCATATAAACTTACAACAAACAATATTTCATGTAGAAACGCATGAAAAATTCTAAATGGACTGCATTTTCAGCATACAATTTGTCACAAGACTTTCCTTTTGAGTGATGATATTAATGTACAGTTTCTATTATTAAAATTATCAAAAATAAATATCAATGTTACTTTATATGATCATTATTTTATCCAGAGAGAGATATACCATGTTCCTGGAAAAGATTGACTTTATCCTGGTGATTTCCACTGTTTGAATTGTAGCTAATTTAACACTTTTTTATTTCCCTAACATTTGTAAAAATTATTATTGTAATGATTAGTTATGGTATGATATTTTGTCAAATGTTGTTTCACATATAAATCAGTTAAAATTTATACAAAGTGTCCATTTTTTCTATGCAGTAAAAAATGCTATAAAAATAACTCAATCTTTAATTACATTACTAAATTTATTTGAATTCTATAAATACAGTCGAACTTGCTTATAACGAGCCCTGATTTAACGAGGAAACCAGAAATACTTGGTTGGTATAATGTTAAGACTATGGGAGTATAACTCGCTTTTAACAAGCAAACCCTGGTTATAGCGAGCAATATTTTTGTGATTAAAAAAAAAAAAAAACTTTTGAAAATTAAATTTTGTTAGGGTTTCTTTAGAAATTTTTAAATTAGTTAGTAGTTTGTGTCTAACGTGTAAATGCAATATATTAAAGTTTTTTGAAAATTTTAAATTCCAAAGGGGTGAAATTCATGAATATTGTAAAATCATGGTTTCATCATGATTTCTGTAGAACTATCTAAGCAAGAAGCTTAAAATATGACACACAAGTTAGGTTACTTTTCTGGTGCACATGCTCGCTAAAAAAGCTTTTCATAAAATTCAAATTTTAGAAGAGATAAACCTTCTAAAATCACCTTGACATCATGATTTTTAAGAAACTCTTTTTGAAAGGAATTCAAAAATAAATATGTTAGTAATTATTAACATGTAGATACTCACTAACAACAATTTTAATGCTGTAGCGATGGGAGTTCCAAATGGACCATTGAACTCTGAAATTGGACCATTAAACAAGGGGGGGAATTCTGTTCAAGGATTTTGCGTACATTGCATATGCAATGTATGCATGTATGTTTATTTTAGATAATCTTAATAATAGAAACTGTACATTAATATCATCACTCAAAAGGAAATTCTTGTGGCAAATTGTATGCTGAAAACTGATATATGTGCTGCTTTTCATGAAGGAATTTAAAAATTCAAATTTTTAAGTGGGAAAATATTACAAAATTGCTGCTTTTCTGCGACTATTAGGTCTAGAAACTTTAAATTTGGCATGGAGCCCTTTGGCATTAGCCCTTAACCCGTTCGCGATGGTGCGTTCATTCTGAAGTGCACATCTGAGGACAGAGCAGGAAAATTTGATTTCACCTTCTGGGCTGAAGGATTCTGCGCAGCTAAGCCTAATTCCCGTGAAAAGTTCTTTTGAAAAATTATAAAAACTTTCTTTAACCATAAAGTTTTTGAAATTCACATGCATGAAATCAGTTATATATATTCATGCAAAATAAGAAATATTTTCTCTGATATTTTAATATAGAAAGGAATTTTTAAATATATAATGCATATTTTTAACGATTTTAGTTTGAAAAATAATATAATATGATTGTAAAATACTTACGTGTTTTTAATAGAACAACATATGAAACATTTTACTCTAATAGAAATTTTTTTGTAAAAATTAACAATTTTGTTACTTAATTATTTTTGACAATTTCAGAAAAACAAAATAAGTGCTTTTAAAAAAAACGATTTATTCACAAATGAAAATAATTAAATAAAACTTTCAAGCAATTTGTGTATGTTTCCTTATAACACTTATTATACAGTTTTGCATAAAAAATAGAGAGGAAAAAAAGTGCTTTAATTTTAATATATTTTGAAAATTGAACAATTATATATAAATATATAATCAATCATACAAATAATAATTTTAAAAAATCATTTTCGAAATGTTGCAGATGTTAAAAATATTTTTGACAATGAAGAAAAGTACTATTAAAACTGAATAATAATTTAAAATATACTAATCAGAAATGTCATTGATGTTAAAAGTATTTTTGAAAATGGAAATATCTATATATATATGTATAAGTATATATATAAACATATCTAATACATGTATTGAATTATAAGGTGTAAAAATGAATAATAATTCAAAATATGCACTTTATACCATGTTCATATTTATCAAAATAGTCAGAGTCAATTACTTATTTAGATTCACTCTCAGAATTTTTACTTTTAAAAGACGTATTGTTTTTTATAATCTCTGCTATTTCATCAGCCGTGCTTGCATAGCAGATACTTGCATCAATTAGACATTTTAATTAGTTTTTTAAATACGATACATACATTAGATCATTTAATTTAAAACGATAGGAAAAAATATTGAAGGGGAAAAAAATCAAAATTAAAACCAAAGAAGAGCACAAAAATGTTCTTTAACTTGATTGTGCCGAAAATATTCTTTGGTTTTCAACACCCATGATCGGTAACTTATTTTTAAACTGCAATGGAATTGGCCACAACAAAAAATAAGTATAAAATAGAGCCCATCTTCCCTTTTCAAAAAGTGAAAATCTAAAGCACTGGTAATTACAGTGACCTGACGTTCAAATAAAACTATTTCCAATCGAGATAAAAATAACAAAAAAAGTGATAGAAAATACGCATCAGCTGGATCATTAGTCAGACGCACATGAAGTGTACGTCATATGTTTATACTAGATCAGCTAACTCAGACATGCCCCTTCTAAGTACTCTAAAAAAGCTTCTGATAAGCAAGAAATAAAGGTTTTTTTTATTTTCGTATTATTATTCTTAGTGTTATTTTGTTTTGTCTTAGAAATTGATGATAGAAAAGAATCATGTTTAAGAAACATAATTACATGTTGAATTAAACGCAATTTTATTTCATTGCAGTAAGTTTTTAACAAATCAAATTAATTAAAAAAAAAAAAAATTATTGATTTCATTTGCTTCTCCAGTTAAAAAGGAATGTTTTCTACCATAATGCAAATTCAAATAGGATTATGATAAAATTTTATATGTTAAACTTATGCATTGGCATTTATTCCGGTCTCGGGATCTAAAAACCATAATCCTCGGCACATATACCGGTCACTCGTCCCAAAGGGGTTAACAGGTTCAATTTATTATTATTATTATTATTATTATAAATTTTTTTAATTGTTCATATGGGAAAAAAATGTCCCAAATTAATGTTTTCACCATGATTTTTCTCAAACTATTAGGCTAGAAACTTCCAATCATTTATGGATATAACTTTTAAGGTGTAGATACTCGCCAGAAATTTATTTGAACACACAATAGTCTATAAAATGTTTTGAAAATCAAATTGCTGTTTGTTTCACTCTAGATTTTTAATTTTGTACATAGATGTTGTCCACTGTCACCATTAAAAATTACCGCAAATTTTTAAATATATTTTTAATCTTTTGAAGTAGAGTTTAAATAGCAAATAACGCTAATACTTGTACCAGATGACTTATTAATAAATCATTATTTTTGTTGTTAATAAAAAAAAAAAAAAAAAATGACTCAAAGTACTCTTTTTAATTAGATAATAAATGAGATTAAAACAGGGCAACAATAAAAATATATAATTGATTAAAGCAATAACAATATATTTCATTATGCCACAATTTAATAATACATATTTATCTTCTTTGTATTCTTTCCATAAATACTCGTTCTTTTAAATCTCCTTAGCCTTTATTTATTTTCTTAGATTTTCTGTCTGTACCCATTCTATAATTTCCCGATTTTAAAATTTTGAAATAAAGCTGTGTTGTCATTAAGGATTATCATTAGAACATTAGACCGTTTATTAATTAAAATAAAATTATTGTTATTAAATAAAAATGCCAAACTTTGTCTCCAAATCACCTAGTCTCTGTCAAAGTCATTCATGAATGTCTGTAAAATAAAGTTTAAAGTACAGTAATGTGTGTGGGGGGAGGGGGAGATATTTCTATCACTTTGTATCAAAAATAAAATTTTATTCTGTTTAAATACGTATCAAACAATAATTGTTAGTAGATTTTTTGAGTGGCCTTGTATAGGAACTATTGATCACCGCATAACATACTGAAATTTAATTCATTTGCAAAATGCATTTTAAGAAATAATCACCCATAGTATATTTGAATTATTTTTCGCAGCCTTGTATACAAATTGTACTTTTTTATATACCACTCAGCAAATTAATGTTTTATTCTTCTGAAAAATGCATACAATCAAAAACACACTTCTTACACACATAGGCAGCAGTACTAAGGTTCTTTTGTGTAGCCCTGTAAAAAAAAAACTGTTTCATGCACATTTTTTCTGCAAACATGCAGTGATTCTCAGTAACATATATCAATTTCTTTCAGTTTAAAATAGTATTGTATCATTAAAATACGCTTCACACAAATTCATTCAGTAGATCGCAATGTTTGGATCTGTTATTTCTTATATAACTGTAAATGCTGTGTGTGCTATTTTGCATAAGGAACATCTTATAATGAATCCAGCACATCATTTTCGTTATATTTAAATATTATAACTTCATTTAAGTGTACTTCAAAAACTCCATCCATAAACTGTCGTGTACACGACTTTTTTTTTGTGTGTGTGTGTGTGCCCCTTTCAATGAAAGATAAATTCTGCATACATTTTAAATAAAGAATATTATGTAGTGATCCTCAAAACATATGTCAATTTTGTCACAATTCAAACATGCTGATGGAAGTCAGACACATGAACTGACCAAAAATGCCTTATTTCTTAAAATTGCTCATTTAATTGCTCAAATGCTTTTTTTTAAACTTATTATAATTTTCGAAGATCTTGATTCCTGCGTCCCCTCTTTAAAATAAAAAGTAGAGGGACATTTGGGATGCTGCCCTTCTTCGACTATACCACTGCTTACTGAAATTGCAATTTGATATTCTGAGATATGTTAAACTATAGTGTCAGTGGGCTGTTATATCCAGATTATATGCCATAGCGTTGGAGGATTGCCATGAGGAGAAGGAAATTATTTGATATTATTTTCAGACAAAGCATTTTTTTTAAGCTTAAGATGCTGAAAAAAAATCATGTTTAGAAAGTATATAAAAAATGTCTGCTAGTCCATGGTTTACATAGTACCAAGTCATTCCGCAAAATATTTTTAAGAATCCCACTCAAAATAACTCCACTTTTCAAACATCCCATTTAAAATTTTGGTTAGAATATGAAAATTTTACCTTGTTCTTTTTTTTTTCCCTAGTGCCAAACCCTGCATTCTAATTAGTTTTTTATTCCAATTTAAATGTTTATGATTTTCTAAAATGTCTCATTTCTTAATTTAGAAAGCTAAGATACATTAGAATCCTGCATCAGGTCGGGTAACACAATTTTACCCAGTCCTTACCTGAACCAAGGATAAAGTCAATTTCCTGTTAGGATTTGACTCTTGCAGATTGGGTTTTTCTGGATTGATCTGATTGTTCAAAAAAAGAAAGTAAAATATTCTTTCAGATGAAAAAAACTACATGTAATATAGTTGAACATTAATGTGCATATATATATATATATATATATATGTATTAACTTTTCAACATAAAAGATAAAATTGATATCAGATATATAACTGTAGACTATTTTTTCCATAATTGAATTTCAGCTATGGATTAATTTTCTCCTATTTAAGGTTCAAGTCAAATTCAGTTTAAACCATTTCGGATTTTTTGTTTGAAATGTGTCAGGTTGGGTTTTGCATTGACAAAACATTTTTTGTAGGTTTTTAGTTGATTTGAAATAAAATTTTCGGGTTTGGATTGAGCACAACCTGACCCACACAGAACTCTAATTTAGATAGGTATATAATATAGATCATATTTACTTGATTTAATAAAATATAATGTATATGTTTGTTATTAAAATGTAAATATAAACTTTTTTGCATTATTTTAGAGTTTGCCTGTGATGAACAATAAGGAAGTGTTAGAATTGCCCAGAACTGGAGTTTCTAAGAATGTAAGCATAATTATGATTTTAAATTGTACTACCATTTTTTAAAATCTTAACCTATGTCTTACCTAAGAGCTTGACATTTATGTAATGAGATATTTGATCGGACCTTTTGCACATGCTGAACAAACTCCTCAGTTTTTTCAGTAATGTCAATGTGATCCAACTCAGTTGTTGTTCTCTAGGTGCCATAGGTGGAACATTTTTGTATAAGCAAGTTTTATTGGGTTTTTCATATCGCAGTGAGTTTATCACCCCAAGTTACCATATACAGTGGAACTCCAGTTATACGTTTTGCCCGGGACCGTACAACAAAACATATAACTGAGTAAAACTTGCAACTCAATTAATGGTCTACCAGAACCATTTTTTAAATATATCTTAAAAACTATTCTGCTGAGGAGTTTATCTTTTTATCGAAAACGGAAGTTTCCTAAGTATTACTGCACCCATAACATAAATTTTCAAAAATGGAACAAAGTAGAAAAAAGGTACATAACAAAAGTACACATGAAGTTATTTTATCATAAAAGCTTTATTAAAAATATTTTTAATACACACAGAGTACTTAAAAGAAATCATTGGAATCGCCTTGGCATGTAAATCATTTATCAAAAGACATTTCAGTAGTTTAGTGAATCTTGTTGAAATAATCACTAATCTTCGATTGTTACTTTTTGGCAGAGCGGACATTAAAAAGCAAACTTTGCATTTCTGTTAATAATGCAGCTG
Source organism: Maratus michaelseni (assembly GCA_963931845.1). Taxonomy (NCBI): domain Eukaryota; kingdom Metazoa; phylum Arthropoda; class Arachnida; order Araneae; family Salticidae; genus Maratus; species Maratus michaelseni. The sequence goes on from OZ007587.1 coordinate 463,281,647, forward strand.
CCTTATCGTTACTGCTTTTACTACTGACAAACCGCAATACTATGTCAAAAGCCCTCAGAGCAGTTGAGTGGGATCTTTCAGATCAGACTCCTCCAAAGCGTCATCAGTGTTTCCAGTTACAACATGTATAAATGAGAAAAAATTTTGTCCAGGGACGCAAAAACATAATGTATAACTCAGCTAATTTTTAATGGCAAGCGGCTGGGACAGCTGAGTTGAAACGTATAACTGAGGGAAACGTACAACTCAGGTAACGTATATCTGGAGTTCCACTGTATTTGTGTATTCATCAGTATTATGTATACTTAAGTAAAATAAAATACCAAATTTCTTTTCTAAGAATGATTTTTGAGCTTAAATGAAGTTAAAAATCTGCATGTAAAATGAACCCTAATTCTAAATCTAGGGTGTAAAGTAAAAAATGTATTAATGAAAAACACAAAAATAAGAAATGTGTAAGGAGTGTGTCATTGTAAATAAAATTCTTAAAGGCTTAAAATTGTTGCTTAAAATTCAAAATATGACTTCCAGCTTGTCAAGTCTCCTGATTTTGCTAAAAGACCCCATACTCTTTCTGTTTGGTACAGTAGAAACTCAAAAATCTGGAATGCCTGTCGAAAACCCTTTTTGTGTCAGTGAGCAATTCTTTTCTATTTTATCAATAACGTCATCATAATTCTAAGCAAAATCAGTAAATGTACTGATTTTGGGATTGCTCAGCAATCTGAAATTATGGATGGGTAAGATTGAATTTAGAGGACATGCTGTGCCAAACAAGGAACAATAAAAAGATATTTACAAAATGAATGTGAAAACATCAAATTTATCTAATTATAAAGTGAATGATAAAGATGAAAGCATAAAATTCAGTTATCTGGGAGGGGTTTGCCATCTAGATATAGTGTAAAGGAAAAAAAGTTGTCAATAGTAACGTCAGTTAAAGATGTATAATTTACTATTTTTAAAAAATGATTCAATCTTATAATAAAAGTCTGTATGATTTAAACATGCAAAAATTGTACAATGGAGTGTTTCCTTGATGACATTTGCCAGTCTAGGTAAGATATAGCGAGCTTTTTTACATCTGTGTGCCAAAAAAATTCAACAGTATTATCTGTCAACATTGTAATGTGCCAAATTTTTGCATAAAATATACATATGCTGTTTTTCTGAAGCTTAGATTGATCGAAATATTTTTTTGTACATTGAAATCAGTCATCAATTTAATGATTCAAATATTTTGCGTGCCAGAGAAAGTGTACAATGCCATCTTGGACCTGTTAGCTTCTTACATTTGTAAGACCACCCCACCATTGATGGTGAACTGAAGTTAATTCTATGGAAGTCAATTAAATTATGAGGGGTTTTGTGACAATGATTCAAATTAAGGATGGTGTAGTGAATAAACATAACATTGATAACTATGAAAATCACATAAGTGACTTAAGAGTGCAGAAAATGAATATCTACATAAAATTTGATAGATAAAATAACATTAGGCTTAGATGCTTAGAACAAAGAAACTGTCTGAGGATGAAATTTTTACAGTTAATAGGATTGGTGAAAAATAATTTATAACAAGCCAAAGCTGGGGAAACAAATTTTGAATGAAAAGTTGAAATGAACATATGTAAATATAAGAAAAATATGTTTTCTAAATTATTCAGGTGTGTTTAATAATTCAATCATTTTATACATTTTTTTTATGACATTATAAAAATAATGTCATAAAAGAATGTCATATAGAATTTAAATTGTATTTATCCATTTCTAAAATCCAGAATTTCCCTGTCCGGAATGATTCTGGATTTTATATGTTGTATTGCATATTTCTGCTGCTTTTCTGATGTAGTTTTATATATTATATTGCTTTATCATCAAATGTATCATCAACCACAGGGAGATAAAAATTGCAAAACAAGTTTTCTTTTCTCCACTGTGTTTGGTTAGTCATGCTTTTAATCTAATAAACTTTATGACCAAATATAAATAATAACTTCACAACTTTTGTGATTATGGCAATGAACAAATTTTTAATATTCATTCTCAAATAATGCAAAATCTGCTATGTGCTTCATTAAATTAACTTAGAAAATAATTCCTTTAAAAAAAAAATGGCATGTCTGTAACTTTAGCTCAATAGAAAAGCAAAGAATAACACTCATATTTATGAACTCGTTTGGATGTGATTGAGCATGTGTACAGAATTTACCAAGGTCTTGACAGAGTTCACTGGCCAGCTTCATCCGCCATCTTGTTTCAAAATGGCAGCCACTTAAAGACTTCAGATTCAAAATGATATACAAAAAAATTAGAAATCCAAAATGTTTTTTTTTCCCTTAAGTGCTTGGCCTTGATACAAGGATTCTGGAAAATATTATGTTTTGCCATCTTAAAATATGGCTGAAATATAGCAGTTTGAAATTCTAGAGTGACTGACATTTTGTGGAACAAGACAGGAAGTTAAAAATAAGAAATTCTTCCCTAAACACGTTCAATTTACAAGTTTTAGACGTGGTTTCTTACAAATTTTCCTTTTTTGTTGTAAACATTGTTCCAATCTTCATATGTCATTAAATATGCCACCAGTGCAAATTCTCATCAAGTTTAGCGATACTGACAAATTTTATGAAATTCCCATCTATTCCATATTAATGTAAGCTGGGAATTTTCTATAATCGTGTTCAACGCATTTTAGCTTAATATAATTGAGTAAAAATAGCTGAATTCTTAAATACAAGGAATAGGGTAGCTACATTTTCCTCCTTGTACAAGCAAGATGGACTTTTTATAATATTCCTTCTGACTGTGAAAGGCATTGTATTATTACCTGCTTTAAAATGTTTAAGCCTTTTACTCCTTGTTCAAGCCAGAAGGGCTTTTTATAATATTCCTTTTGAATGTGAAAGGCTTTGTATTATTACCTGCTTTAAAATGTTTTATTAAATAGTTGTGCTGAATATTTTTATTGTTATTATTTTATTTATTTATTTTAGTTGTTACCTAATGGTCCTAATACTGTAACTCAGATGGAGCAAAAAACTAACCCCTTTATGCCTAAAAAGTTTTCTCCGCCAAATGTTATTCAGGTGAGAATATTTCTTTGCTGCAAATGTTATAACACTGTAGTTATCATTATAATTACAATAAATCATCTTTAGGAATCAAATCACTGACATCAAAACTGTTTTAATGTTATTTTTATTGTACTTTAAAATATCCTCATATCTAAAAAATGTTGTAGGATCTAGGGATCACACAGTTGTGTAGTCAAAGGGGGACGTGGGAGACAGTGTCTCCTCCCTTTTTTATTTCATTCCAAGCGTCCCCTTACTATTAATCTTCAAGGGGGGTGCTATAGTCGTGGGAGGACGTGGACTTTTTTAACTTTTTAAATGACTAAAAGAATAAGCAGATTAATAAATTAACAATTTTATGAAATAATTTAATTTCAAACACTTTACAATGTAGTTGAAAAGTAATTATAACTTTGGATCGTCTGCCTGTCCGGCCTTTAATTTTCATAAATGTACTTGAATTGTCATGAAATTAATACATATTTTTGAGTAACCCTATAGCTTGTAACATTTGTTTTTTACTGACTGGGACACCCAAATAATTCATATAATTATGATAAAATGGAGTCAGTCAACCCAGCCATTTTTCAGAAAGAACTCGCAAATGTGATTGGTGATTTACTTTAGTTAGTAGTATTTGGTAGTAAGTTTTGTAATCTCATGATGGATTAATGTTTAATTTTGTTGTTTGTTTTTAGATTTATATTTAATTATGGTACTGAAAATGAAATGCATCATCTTTTTACCCACTTTTTCGTATGATTTTGATTATATAGTATCATTGATAAAAGGAAGTTCACATTCTAAATGCATGGTATGTTGTTTTGATATCGCAAATTCTAATGGTGACAGAGGTGATAGAGTAAAACAATTTGAAATCCAAAAATATATAGATAATGTACAATGCATTAAAAAAAATAAACTTAAATTTAATGTTGATGAAATGGTTCAAAGTCCTGCACAGTCCGGGTTGTATTCAACCCAAACCCGAAATTTCTGCTTAAAGTCAATCTAAAAATAATTTTGTCAACCCGAAAATTATAGAAAAGAAACCTGAAGTAGAATAAATGATAAGAACTAGGTCCACTAGAAATTAGAGTCCTGCAATGTATCCGGTTGTACCTAACCCAAAGCCGAGAATTCTGTTAAAAATCAACCCAAAACCTGACCCATGACCCAAATGAGACAAAAAGAATTTGTCAATCCGAAATTCAGCACACTTTAACCTGAACCCAAAATGAAAGAAAATTAATCCATATTTTAATACAATAATGGAAAAATAATCTACAATAATATTTATTATCATTTTTTTTTTTTTTTTTTGGTATAAAAATGAACACATATACACTTATTCAAATATATAGTTTTGTTTTTTTTTTCATTTGAAAAATATTCAAAGCTTTCTTTTAAAAAATTGGTCAACTTACACCTGACACCGAAACAGTCAGAACCTATCCCAAAACTTGAAACATTTACAGTCAACCCGACACTCAACAACAAGAAATAGCATCAATCATTCAAATTAGGTTACCCGAGATGTTACCCGAGAACGTGGCATATACAGAAAAAGTATAGTAATGTTGATATATATTTAAATTAAATTAATACTTTAATTAAAAACATCTATTACGAATAGTAGTTTTTCTCGAACAATAGTTTTGCATTAAACATGAGTAATGTACATTATTTTTTTTTAAGTGATACAATACACTTTTCTTGTAACATACACATTGTGCATTATTACTTCACTGTGATATGTTGGTATTCTTATTTTTTTTTTTTTTTAATAAATAAATAAAAATGTATTTTAATAAGTGTGGCAGTGACAACTTCACTCTATGACAGAAAACCTCAAACTTCAATTTCTCTTTCTTTACTTTCAAAATGATCAATAACTTTATAAGTTTTCATAGTATGGAAAATGTTGGTATCTAGAGGTTTTCAGTTATCTAATATGTAAAATAAATACTTCTAATAATTTTTATAAAATGTATAATAGTGTTTTGTTTTGTTTTGTTTTTCCTTTTTCAAAATTTAGTTGTTCCATTGCCAATGCTGTAGTTGTAAAAAACTCAGAGGGTATATGCTTATAGGCAGAATGTATATGCTAGAAAGTATATGGTATAGCTTTATATGAGAAACAGAGGATATACCAAACTCATTATTAAAATCTACGGTATATGGTGTATACTAACTACCATGCACTCACCACTACATCCCTGTTCATTGCTGCACAATTCTTGTTTTCTCTACACACAGTTCTAGTCATGTTATAGTCGAAAATAAGTACATGACTAGTTTACTGACTTTTGACACACTTATCAGGCAGGTGCTCCACCTGTGAAATAGGACAAGAGCCACCACTGCAGACAAATATCTTTCTTTTATTAGTGTGAAGTACAGATGTGTACTTTGAATTTTCAACCTATGAAGGGGGTGGGGAAAATCAGCTTTCAAAGAAACTTTTGCAGAAAAGACATTTTTGAAACATTGTTGTCTATTTCATTAAAAAATCTCAGTAGACTTGGACAACACAGTGAGATCTCGAAGATTATCTCTTTTACAGGTTCAGTCTGAATTGACATAGGGGTGGTCATATGAGTTCACTTCACTAAATCAGTGATGCTCTTTTTATTTGGAATTTATAGGAAATTTCTTTTATAAAATGATTGAATCAGTGAATATTTTATCTTTATCATGTCACTTTTATTAGCTTTTCAATGTATTTTCATTTCTATAAGCCCTTGTTATATTCATAATTATCCTGGTAAATACAAGTAGTACTTGTAAAATGTATAATGTTCATTTAATACTTACATGATGTCTCTATTGATTAATTGTAGTGTAGCAAGAATAATTGCATTATGTGCAAAATCTAGGATTTTAAAATATTTTCTTTATATTTTCTGTAAGGCATTATTATCTGTACAATTATAATTATTTTATTAAAAAATATTTATATATATATTTATTATTTGTTTAGAGTGGCAACCGTCTAATTCCTTATCTTAATCCTACTAAGCGTGTTTCTGCCCCTCTTGTACATGTGCTGTCCAGCAGTAAACCTGTAACCAATACAGTATCCAGTGGTAAACCTGTCATGAAAAGTTGGTTTGATGTAGCAAAACAGACTCAACATAATGAAAAAGCTCCTTCTACCATTTACCCTGGAACCAGTGTACTATCCAGCACAAAACCTGTAACCAATAAATTTAGCAGTAATCCCATTATGAAAAGTTTGCTTGATATGACAGAACAGACCATTCATAATGAACGTACTCAAGGTACTGTGATATGTTATTCCTATTTTATTTTCTTTAGTGAAAATTTCTTCGTTTGACCAGTGCCGAAACTAAGATTTTTTTTTTTTTTTTTTTTAACCCAGGGCAAATAGAAATTTTGCTCTACCTTCCTCCCTTTACAAAGTAAATTTATAAAGATTATTTTACCAAGTTTCATTTGTCTATTGTCTTTAGATTTTAAAACAAATTCTATTAAATCTCGAATAGCTGTGAATTGAACTGACACTAACTCTGATAAATAAAAAATTGTAGTATATATAAATACAGTAATGTATTCAAGCTACATAAGGAAAGAGCCTTATATACAATTATAGTACTACTACTTGTTTTGTTATTAACTCAAAAAATTAAATATCCTGTATGATTTTTCTATTATAGACAGTATTAAGGTTTTCAATGTATGCTAGATTAATATTTTTTTAGGGAAATCTTTGCTTTAACTAATATAGAATTTAATGTAGGTAAGATAATCTCCCAATCAATAAGAAACTGTAAACTGGGGTTCCCAGGGAAATACCACTATTTCTGAATAATAATGTTTTCTGTATTTAATTGGAGAAATTCTACATTTAAATACTGCAAATATATACACTATGGCAATAGTGGTATTCAATATTCAATTGTGGTATTTGTATTTTCCTTGGAATCATATTCTAAACAACTCTTGTTGAGAGTTTAGTATTTTGATAATTAATGAGATTGATTTGTAAAGTGACATAAAAATGTAGTAATAGTAGATATATTTATTTATGTATTGACATCTTAAGAGTCTACTCGTTGACCCTCTGAGATAGAGTGGGTTATATTTTGAATAGGAGATATCTAGATATTGCAATGTTTTGCATTTTTCTCAAATTTTACTTATTTTTTAAATTTTTAGCAGGAGATAACAGTTTAATTTTTGGATCATAGAGAGGTTGCATTGAATGCCTTATGATAAAATAATAATAATAATTTTAAATTTGGTATACAGAAAAATAGGAATCTTGCCGAATTGGCCCTCAAAAATTGAAAAAATGTTTAAATCTAAGATGAGCATAATGTGAGGTGTTTCTAGATATTTTGCCTACTAACTAAATGAATGAAGCTGTTAATAAATGTTTACTAGCTTTTCCTTAAGCTTGTAATAATAAAGTGCAATGAGCTTGTAAATAGTAAATTTTCATCAAGTACAAAAAGTACTTCATTTAAAATTGATATTAATTAAATCTATTGTGATTCACACTGTCATAATAACTTCCTTTGAATATTCAAATCATTTACGCTTTAATATAAAATAAACTTAACAAGCATAACAAATCTCTTTAGATAAAAGAATGGTTCCTTTATTTTTTCATTATACTTTAAAAAATAAATTGGAGGTACAGGAGAATGAAAGAATGTATAGGGGAAAAACAAAACTAATTATTATCAAAATGCTAAGTATACCATGAGCGGAATTTGAAAGAGTGTTTTCTGTGTTTGGACTCTTGTACACAGCAAATTAGAAAAATCAGTTAAGGGATGGAAAAAGCAGCTAAACATTTTTTTATTCAAAGTACTAAGCCTAATGTGTAATTTTTTTTTCATAATTTTTTTCGTTAACATAAATACATGTTTGTAAGTTTAGATTTATTCAATTAGAGTAATTTTACATAGTGCAAGAAGAGCTACCATAATATTTGTGCTATTAATTAATGAAATTACAGGGTGGCCACAGACCTGGAAAATATGGAAATGTCAAGAAATTTTTCCAACCTGAAATGATCAGTGAAATTTGGGAAAAAACAGGAAAAAAAACACACAATGATACAAAAATATTATTGATCCAGGATTGTTTCGATCTTTTTCAGTGACTCATTGAGTTCTCGGCACCTTAGAAGATTGCTAATCCATGTAAAATAACTTTCCATCTTGAATATAGCCTCTTGTTTTAATATTGAGTTAACAAGGTGGCCCAGTAGTCTAAAATGGCCTGCCTCCCTCTACTTAATCTAGAATTTTCCAATGTCATATCCAGGGGAGGAGATTATGGAGTTTCATCCATGCAGAAGTAGGGAGGGAATTTTTGGTAGACTTGTTTTGTTACTAGTATTTCTGTATGTGGTTTGTACGTAAATACATTTTGAATTACTTAATTTTGCCCTGTGGGTAATATTTCATTTCTCTTTTATTTATTAATTTTGTTTATTGGAGAAAGTTTGATGGGGGGGGAGGGGGGGGGGGGCCTTACAGAAAATTTGTTAAGGTGCTCATAAATAAAATTTATTTTATTTATGTTGCGAAATCTTTATTTACATGCTTTTTTTTTTTTTTTTAAATTTTTATTAGTTATTTTTGGATAATTTCGTGCAAAGTATTTTACTTATTTATTTTTTGTTTGCATGTAAAATGGACTTTGAGGACCTGGGAGGAAACTAGGACTATACGCTGCCATAGATAGGCGGTCTCCCTAAGTGACCATCTAGGCGAGCAAAGTCCAGCTAGTATTAATGATAATAATAACCATAATATGCTTACTTAATAAATTATTTTTCTTCTCAATTTTGGACCTAGAAAGCAGCTTGGTGGAATCTCAAAATGATGTAGTGCTACACTATGTTAAATATACTTAGAATAATGACTGTAAACAAATAATATGATGACGATTTTGTTGTCAAAGCTAGATTATTTCATTTTTATGTGTTTAAATACCAAGAAGGCACCAAGAATTTTTTTTTTTTATCAAAACTGGACAATTTTCTTATTTATTTGTAACATTGCAAAATTTGTTACATAATTTTTTTATTTATATTTCAATTCCAACCTTACCTGTTGTTTGCTCATCTGTATTTAAATTTTAGAAAAATACCAAATTTCCTCAAAATTTAATTATTTTTTAAAATATTAAACTAGCTATTGCTTTTAAAAATATATATTCTTAACAATAAAGCTTCAAAAGTGAAATCATTTGTACATTATTCTTATATGATTCTGTTTAACTTGTGAAGACATTTTTTTAAATATCAATTTTACAAGATGTTGACTGTATGCATAGGAATAATGTTACCTCAAAAAAAAAAAAAAAAAAGTATTATCGGGGAATTTTAGCCTAAACAAGGAAATATCAGGGAAGTGCCACATATGCACAGTACTGAGATGTTTTTATTGGTTACGATAAATATGATAAATTGAATAAATTTATATTTAAAGTATAGTTTCCCAGAAAAAAAAATTAAAGGAAATAATTTGTTATTTATATGATTCCTTTGTAGTGTGATTTTTTTTTTTTTTTTTTTTTTATCACTTTTATAAGTACCGACTGTATGTATCAGAATAGTGTTGCAAAAGGAAATGTCTATTAAATTTTCATTATTTTAATGCTTATCTGGAATGTTTAATGCTAACTTGGAAATATCATGAAATATTAACAAAAATATTTGTGACCACCCTATATTACTTATTTGCTGTTTTTATTATTTCTAAATTTATTAATTATAATTGTATTAATTAAAGCATAGAAATGTAGATTATGTTTCTTGATATAATCTAATAAGAGTCTTAATTTTATTTTAAACTTCTTAGTAGCCACTCAATATCTCAATGCAGGGGCAAAAAAAATCTTAAAAATCCAAATTTTTAAAATAAGTAAAAAGGTGTGATTTTTTTTTCCATATTTGTTTTATTTCGTTTTTTGTAGAAGTGTTTTTTTTTTCTTTTTTTTTTCTTTTTTTTTTTTTCTCGTTGAATCAAATGTAAATTCATCACCTAACTCGCTGAATTGGTATTGCTGTTTTTCATTAGTCAAGTTAAAATAATGTCACTACATATAAATTATGTTTTCTTATGATTGCTTTTTTAACTATCTGTATATAAAGGGCAAAATTAGCACTAACCACCGGCCCACTAAAGGAGAAAAAGTTGCTATTAAAAAATTGTATGTCAGCAGCCACCTTATGGTAAAGGGCAAAACTGGGAAATTTCATTAGTGGCCAGTAGTTGCAGTTTTATAAGTGGACACTTTCTTTAAACAAGTGGCCACTTTATTATTTAAAAGTTCTAAACAGTAAACTTTTAAAATTTCAATTAGTATTAATCTAAAATTAACACATTAGGCACCGCTATATATATTAAGCTATTTTTTAATGAAGCAGTTGTTTTTTCTTTATGGAGAAATTCTTTAAGGTATTTCTGAAGAAAAAAATTTTAAAAATTCGAATATTTAGGAAAAATAGCATGTTCCCAAAATGGGAGCAATGGTGCCTAATGGGGGTAAATTTTTTCAAAAATTTTACTTATGCCTCCGTACATTATGTTTGTTATTTCTCAGTTCTTTAGCTATAAAAGGGATAATATCATTCTGAAGCTGATATCTTACGCAGAATTCATATAAATTAGTTCAACATCTACATTTATAATAAAATTACAGATTCCATAAGCATTTTCATTAAAAACAAAATGAAATTACCAGTTCCATAAGCATTTTCATCCTCCACCTCTTTATTTTTTTTCATTACATCATTTTTGTCCTACTATTTTACATGAAAATGATTGAACATTTTTTATGCAGCATTATATTACATTTTTTTCGTTTTCTGAAATTGGTTTTTTAACTTTTTTTGTTGTTGTTGTTGTTTTTGCATTTTTGTTTAGTTTTTTCCATATTCCAATTTGAATATTCGTCTGAACTTTCATCTAAAATATCAAGCCGGTGTTTAATACTTTGTCTTTTTTAAACACTAAATCAGATAATTCTTGATTGTCTGTTGATTTAGAATTTACAGAAAGTTCTACTCCACCAAATATAACATGGGATAAATCATCGCATAATTATTTTCTATTACATATGTAATAGAAAATAATTTATGTGACATACATATGACGAAGCTATCTTCCTCATATGTTACAATACTGCAATCACGTGGCAAACAAACGATTTCCGGAACATCTAAAAAATCATCCAAATCTAAAAAATTGTTCAATCATCTTCCATGTAAAATAGTCAGAAAAAATGATGTAATGATGAAAAATAAAGAGATGGAGGATGAAAATGCTTATGGAACTGGTAATTTCATTTTGTTTTTTATTATAAATGTAAAAGTTGGACTAATTTATATGAAATCTTCAAAAAATATTAGTTTCAGAATGATATTATACCTTCTTTGGTAATAAATTGAAAAATAAATACCACAAAATCCCGGAGGCATATGTACAAGTTTTCAAAAACATAACCCCCATTAGGCGCCATTGTGATTGATCTATTATACATATTAATTCCAGATTGAAGTTGTTTAATATAATACACTGTTATAAACATATTTTAACTAAAAGATATAATTTTTATTATAAAGTTTTTTTTAAATACTAGGGGGCTCTGCCCCCTACGAGCTACGCTCGCCAACCCCCGTTCTGACACCACAAACTGTAAAAACACACTGATTTGATCAACCTTAAAATGATTGCGGAAGATTGAATTATAATTAAACGACCTGCTGTAATCGGCTGCTATAATCGGCCTTGTGTAATTGGCTGCTCGCTGTATCATCTGCTATAATCGGGTTTCCATTCATTTTCCTTTGACCAAGAGATTTTAAAGCCGAATCAACTGCTGTCGAGACAGCTAACAACTGTTGATAAAATAAGGTTAATTAAACATTTGAAAATCAACTCGTGCAAAATGGTTAAGTGAGCAATGTCATGGCATCGGGAAATTTTATAATGATGCTATAGAAAATTGGGTATTACTCCATTATCCCGACTACTACTTTCTATAAAAGAAATGAACTGTCGCCAAAATATAGGATTTAAAGCCAAAAGTGCATATCTGTGGCGTCGCATTCAATTGATACCAGATGCGTTACGCGTGGTAGTTATGTCATCGAGTGATCTTTAATGCAACGTTTATCTGTATTTTTAATTATATTTCACCAATTTATTAGTTATTTTGTTGATTTAAACGTAATTATTAAAAGTAAAAATATAGCTTTTAATTGAAGGGAAATATTATTAATTACGCTGTTTTAAAATTTGCAATAATAGATAAAATATTTTGTCGAAATAAATTAATCTTACTCTACTTGATGCTGTGAAAACGCGGAATAATTTAATTATTTATCTTTTTAGTATTCACGCGCAAGTATATTTTTTATTCCGTTATTTTCTACATTTATTGCTTTTAACACGTGATGTGATCACTTAATTATTATTTTAAAGTTTTATTTCTGTTTTTAATAGTCACGTATTAATACATTTCTTAATTGAAAGGAAATATTATTACGTGCGCTATTTTACAAATTGACAACGATTCAAATAATGGAATTTATGAAATATGAAATAAATCTTCGTCAAAATAATGAAAATTTTGAATAAAAAATTGAAATATAACCTCAAAAAATGAGTCAAATTGAAAAAATAATTGCAGTCTGCACACCCCAACCTTGTCAACTATATCCTTACAAATTATGTTTAAATTCCTGTGCATAGTTTTCGTTTCTATAAAACTTTTATAAGAAAACTGTTTTGACCAACTTTGATTTTAAATATCTCTTAAAATAATTCTTCGATTTAAAAACTGTCTACTTCAGCGTGTTTATCGAACATTTCTTTATAAAACCACCAATTTTTAAATTTTTATTTGCAATAGTTTTCTGGATATTAGTCCAGAAAGACTTCAAGGCACAAAATCTTAATTGACAGCGGCGGCCGCAGCGGTGGTTACTTTTTTTTAATATAGAGAGATTTCTTTCGAATACTGCCAAAAAGCTATTTTTATTACAAAAAGCTATTTGTAGAATTTTCTATGTTTTAAAATGTGTTAAAAAACACGTTTTAAAACATAGAAAATTCTAATGAAACTTTAAAAAAAAAAATTCAGATGTCATCTAATATATTCAAAATGCAAATAACATGAACCTTTTAACAATTTATAAAATACGCACTTTAGAAAAGAATTCTAAAGCAATGTTCCCAAAATAGGAGCAATGGCGCGTAATGGGTTAAATAGCCCAAATAAATATGTTAATATAAACATATTTTAACCAGCAAAAACAGAATTCTTGGTGAAATGCAAAAAATTTTACTCAAATTTTACTACACTTCCTTGTAGGAAAGTGGCCATTAGGTGGCCACTGACTGACAATTTTTTAATAGCCACTTTTTTTTTCATTTAGTATAGGTGAAAACTGGGAAATTTAGTTAGTAGCCAGTGGCCGGTAGACTCAGTTTCATTAATGGCCACTTTTTAAAGTTAGTGGCCACTATTATGTTTCAAACTTTCTTGACATCTAGATAAATTATAATCGTTGTATATAAACATATTTTTCTATGTTTTATACCTATTGTATGAGTATGAGTGTATTTTGCATGATTAAACAGTATCTCTTGAAGAAAAATAATCCAACTGGTGAGCATGTGGCAGGAGTCGAAATATTGAAGAAACTAAAATGTCCTTAAAATCCACTTGTACCCGGTGTGGAAAAAGGAATAAATTACTTGAAATGCATGTGGAATCATATATTTTGCAGAATAAAACTGTATTTCTTGAAAAAATAATCTAACTAAGAAAAAGCCGAAATATTGAAAATACAGCGCCGAAATATTGAAAATAAAGCTGAGTCATTGAAATCTGTTTGCATCTGGTAGGAAAAAGAATGAACCAGTTCTCTAATTAGATGTAATCAATGTAGAGATGCATATTTCCATGAAAAATGGTGTATTTCACTTGCCGATCGATAACATATTTTTTAATCGACACTTGGCGAGTGGCGACTAGGGTGGCGATCGATGGCTGATTTTTTAATCGCCACTTTTTAAACTTTAATCGCCATGTGGCGAGTGGCGACCGCTAATTTTCACCTATATCATTTAGTGGCCGGTGGCTAGTGCTAATTTTGCCCTATACCTTATAGCCATTTTCCTACAAGGAAAAAGTAAAATTTTTTGCTTATCATCAATGATTCTCCTTTTGCTGGTTGAAATATGTTTATATTAATATATTTATTTGGGTTATTTATTTTTAGATTAATACTAATTGAAAAATTAACATATTTATTTGGGCTATTAGGGGTTCTTGCGACTAATAGACGACTTTCATGATTTTTTTCCGCATCTTAATGGTAAAACTTACAGGGGGGGGGGTTATGCAATTGTGGATGAAATTTGAGATTTTTTTTTTTTTTTTTTTTTTTTTTTTTTTTTCTACAACCAACTGTTGAATTTCGCATTTTTATGCATGACTGATTGATGAAACTTTTTCTTGCGACCGAGTTACAAATTTTGCGATATTTTCCCGCGACCAATAGACAAATTTTGTGATATTTTCTCGCCACTGGTAAACAAATTTTGTGATATTTTTTCGCGACTGATAGACCAATTTTGCAATATTTTCTCGCAACCTTTTGGTGAAATTAGTGACAGCAAATTTTTGCGAACCCAAAATAATCAAGGCACATTTCCAGCTATATAAAAACGGGCAGGGCGCAATTTATAGCTATAAAAAGATGGGCAGGGTGCTGCGCCTTCTCGAAAACGCCTAGGGGAAACACTACTAGAAGTAAATTTTCTGAGAGGAGATGCATAAGTGAAAAATTCAATCAATATCTCTAGTTGGAAAAATTTAGTATTTTCAAGTGACAAAAAAATTATTTCACCTTTGGCATGCACAGAGACACCACTAGACAGAAATTTTCTTAAAATACACCTGGAAAAGTCACGGAATTTCATTCTCCTATATGAGTAGCAACCCTGTATATATCTTGTAGTCTTAAAAATTTATATTTGTTAATCTGATTTTTCTCTTACAAATATTGCTAAAACAGGAAACAATAGTAGAACTGGAACATCACCTCAAAATCAGCTACCGAAAATTTCTAAAAGTGCTACAATGTCACAAAATCAGCCTTTACAGTTAGGCCCTTCTGCCAGATCTGAAGCACCAAATGTTATGTTACCATTCCGATCCACAGCATCAAGTGTTGCTCCTACAGTGACTATAAACAAGGACAGTTATGGTATTCCTCAAAATCATCCAGTAATGAGAAACATGCCTTCGGTTTCTGAGGCCTTAAGAAATCAAATTTTACACCTACAGCCCAGTGTATACTCAGGTATAGATTTATTTGATAAAATATTTTTTTTCTTTATCAACTTTTATGATTAATACAGGTTATTTTTTTGTTTGTTTTGTTTAAGTGGCCTTAATTCTCGCGTGATGCTTACTTTCTTGAATAAACTTGTTTGCTAGTCTAGGGAACAAAAATTACCTGTGAAGTTTCTTATTTCTTTCTTAACCCCTTGGGGACGAGCGACATGTATACAGGTATTTCACGTATTATATTACAGGACACACGTATACAGGCATAAGGTGCTCAGAATCCTCGATTATTTCCACCAGTTAGTTTTTATTGTAAGCTTTACCTTATAGCATTTCTACAATTCAATTAGGCTAAAATTTCTGTTTTGAAAACCAATGATAAAAGATTAAAAATTCTGTAAAGGATGCTCGTCGCGAAGGGGTTAATGTACACATATTACAAATTAAACAATTCTTACTTGGATTTTTTTTTTTTTATGTGTAAAATTGATTGAGTTTACTTTGTTTTCTATACATTTAAATACTTTTTTCTAGCAACCTTAGCATAACTCAGAAATAACTCCTTTGCAATGAATATTTATGTATACATGACATATAGAGTGTGTACAATCCTTAATTTTACCTACTTGTATTTTATAATAGTAATTTTTGCCTTATTTAATTGTTGAATTTCTGCAGTAAAAATAGAAAAGATTTCTACTCGAAAACACTGGTGTTCAAAGATTAAAAGTTGTGTATGGGATGTTCGTCTTAAAGAAGTGCGATTTCTTGCCAAATGATATAAATGGCGGTAAAAATGAAATAGGCACAAAAATTTCTAATGAGCACATAGTTTACATTTCTTCAGAAAGGAAGGTTTGTCTCTGCTATATTTTTTACATTCTAAAATGTACAATGTTTTTTTCTATCTGCAATTTGCCGTCAATGGAAAAAGTTGCTACAGTTATTTGCCAAAAGACAGGTATTCAATCCTCTGAAAGACACCGTGAAAATTATTATAATATGTAACTACTAGGGGGCCCTGCCCTCTGCTCTCTCTTGTTTGCTCTAACCCCCTAAAACATACTTCAAGCTTCACTGTAAATACCAAATAAATGTACATATCTCTGAAAACCTGATTTCATTAGGTTTTACAAATCAAAGACTTTTCTTTTACTCTGCATTAATAATTTTCACTTTTTCTGGTTCACTTAACAAACAAATATTATACAAAAAGATCTTTCTATAAATAGTATACACGCAATGTCTTTGCATGCAATAAAGCCAGTGAATATGATATGTCTTATTATCGCAATTATGGTAAAATATTTCATTTTCATGGATTTGAAAATGCATCTTTTCTTTTTAGACTGGTGTCATTTTTACCGCTGAAACCATTTCACACTTCTGAGATTGGTTCATCATTTTAAACAATTTGAGTTTTATTGAGTACTTGTTATGATTATATGGTAATGATATAATTTTTAGAAACATTTTATTCTGTACATGCCATACTATTTCAAGAAATTGTTTGGAGAACGATATCTTTACATGCAGAAATGAAAGTCAGTTAATATGACACCATATTGACACAATCATGGTAAAATATTTTATTTTTGGGGATGAAAACTGTCTTTTCTTTTGAGAATGACATCATTTTCACCCCTGGAAGCTTTTTCCAGTCCAAGATTGGGTTATCTATTAATGCAATCATTTTAAAATGTTTAATTTTATGAATGTTATATAAAAAGTTAATTAATATGAAATTTTCACTGGGGAAGCATGCTTCTGATTATTGGATTGTTGATCAGGCCAGTGTTAAACGTTCTAATACAGGGAGGGGAAATTGATGAAAAAAAAGTTTCTTTTCTTTTTGGCTGTGAGAGGTTGGCAACTCTGTTTTTAATTCCCATTGTGCTGATGCTAGAAGCAAAATTTTTGTTGATACAAAGGGGAAGCTATTTCCTTACATTACATTTTTAGAATTATGCTAAAAACATATATCTGATAAAATTTTTGACCTTTTTCATTAATGTTTCTCTATGTATCATCATAAATATCCTCTTAGCCATCCTCCATGTGGATAAGAATTAACTGTATAAATAATAAGTATGTGTCATGAGGGAGGGCATCATGATTTTAGAAATTCTTTACTGGGGCTTGGCCCAAAAAACATAAAGTTTGGAACCAGTCCCTTGTGAAAAACAAAATGTTAAAATTCTTCTTCATAATTAGAAAAAACGATGACATTGATCTTTAAAATAATATGCAAAATTAGTCTTACTAGTCTAATAATTTATCAGTTAATAAATTCCAGGTATGTTTAAGATTACCTTTGTCACTGATTTACTATTTATCATACGTGTGTTGTAAATTTTGTTTCTTTTTTTTATTATTATTTCTTGTTTAGATGCTAGGACCAGTATTCCTGTATTTACCAAGTCAGCTACAGGAATTATGCAAAATAAAGGCCCATATCCTGCAAGTATTCCACAATTCTCTCAGTCATATTTACCGCAGGTATTATTTTGTTTTGATTGATTTATTTCTTTCACTTTGCAGTTTTTCTTTTTCTTGTTTTACCTTGGAGAAATATAATTTTTTTGACTTCCACAGAAGACTAAATAAATAAACTAGTCGGATGTGTCAATCCCAAAACTTTCTTCTATCTCACACAGGTTTCGCATACACTAAAAATAATCAGCACCAACTTATATTAAGGTCTAACTGAATCTAAAATTTATTAAATTCCGTGCATTTGTTCTTGAGATATGACTATTGCTAAAATCGTGTAAATCCTGCAAAATGTAGCATAGCAGCGCCACCTGTTGGGATATTTAGACCAAAACCTAATCAACAACTTATGTGAAGATCTAACAGAATCTGAAGTTTGATGAAATTCTGTGCATTAGTTCTTGAGATAGAGCTATCGTAAAAATCATGAAAAAAGTGGTATAGCAGCGCCACCTGTTGCGATATCTACACCAAAATGTAATCAGCATCTATCTATGTCAAGGTCTAACTGAATCTGAAGTTTGATGAAAATACCTGCATTAGTTCTTGAGATTGAGCATTTGCGAAAATCGTGAAAAATGCAGCATAGCAGCGCCACCTATTGGCCATTTTCACCAAAAACTAATCAGCACCAATTATTATCAGGGACTAATTGAATAAAAAGTTTGATTAAATTTTCTGCATTAGTTCTTGAGATAGAGTGCCCACAAAATTTTTGTCACATTCAGACAGACAGACATTTTCCAAAAAACTGTCAAATTGTGTTCAGGACCTTCTAAAATGTATAAATCCATCAAAAACCGGAAGTCAAAAATTTTCATGAATCCAATACTTTCTTGTAAATATAGAAGAAAGTAATAAATAAAAAATTAGCAGTGGGAAATTACATCAATCTACTCACAACTGACAAGTGTATTTTCTGGTGGACAAGTGAATTTTTAGGCAGTATTTTAACAACTGCAGGTTATAGAAAATATATTTTTATATATTTTTATTTGTTCAATATATTTAACATTTTCTCAATTGTTGTGATGTAAACTGCCACTGTTCTATCCTACACCAAGCTTCCCTCTGTTATAGTGTATACAATCTTTTTTACTTTTACACAAAAATACTCTAAAAATGAATACATTACCCATCACTTTATAAAATCACATTTGTCCGAAAGGAACGTTTGCTTTAATAATGCCTATTATTTATTGTTATAAATTATGCACTTATTTTGTTGTTTATTGTGCTATGTTTTTTAAACTATGCTTTCTATTCTTTTCATAAGTCAGATTTTTAAATTGCTTCCTATAATGTTTGTTAAAATATTAGTTCTTCTCCCATGCTTTGTATGTTTTTATTTTGCCTTCAGGGTCCTATGGCTTCAGTGAACTCTCCTCCATTCCCTTTATATCATCCTGCCACAACTGCATCTAATCATATGCAACAGTCTAATCGGCAGTTAAGTTCTATGCATCACTTTTCAAATTCTCCTTATAATCCTCTTACTGCTAGAAATCATTTTTCACCATCTATGGGGCATCCTCCTCTTTCTTTACCACATTCTGTAGCATCTGTAAATCCTTCTCCATCTGCCTTAACATCACCTGCTTTCTATTCTGGAGCTCCTGCTTCAATGAATCAGTTTGCTCCTAATCAGTTTTATCCGCAAACTTCTATTAACCATTTCACATCTTCTCCACATTCTGATCAGCTTCGTCAAATGGCTGCTAGGAATGTTCCAGCGACTGCAGTTGCTAATCCATCTGCACCATCTTCAAGAGTCACTCAAGTATTTGTGCCTCCACCTGCTGTGCCATCAAAATGGACTACACTTCAGCCGCCTGTACAATCAAAATTGACTACCCCACCTCCTACTCCACCTATAAGCCATTATGTTTGTTCTAAACAGCAAATTCCACCTTTACCAGAAGCACCTTCTTACGACGAAGCATTGCCAAAACCGACATTGAAAGTCACTAAAGAAGAAACAGGTAAAAAGTTTTATTTTAAGTTTATGCCATATTAATGTTGATTACAAAATTTTTTATTGTGTAGAAATTGTATGATTTAACTTCATAAATATGTGTTAATTGAAATGCCACTCATGTCTAATAATACTTTAGTTATCTGCTGCTATATAATATTGATTACTTTGTCATTCAGTTTAGATGAAACGTTAATTCTTATTTTCAAATTCAGGCTGTTTTTCTAGCAGCAGCGAAAGATCGAAGAGTTAATTTTTATGGCCATAAGACATGTGTAGAACTAGGTAAATGATTTGAAGTAAACAAAAATATTACGTCTGAACATATTTATATTTATATTAAAATCATTAAAATTACAGACATTATATTACACTTTTATAAAACATTAAAAACATATTAAAATTGGACGTTTCGGATTTACATGAAAATCCCTCTTCAACAAACATTTTTCTTAACGTAAGTCACAGTTCAAAAAATTTTAACTGTGACTTACGTTAAGAAAAATGATTGTTGAAGAGGGATTTTCATGTAAATCCGAAACGTCCAATTTTAATTTGTTTTTAATGTTTTATGAAAGTGTAATATAATGTCTGTAATTTTAATGATTTTAATATAAATAGGTAAATGATGTTGTACATTGCATGATTTTCATACTAAAAATTTACAAAAGAAGAATTCTGTCTTTAGAAGAACAAAGAGCATTTTATTTTCAGCAGTAACATCCAGGTAGAATCACAAGTTACAAACTTTACCTAAGCAAAAAGAGAAATTTGATGGGGAAAGAATGCATCAGAGAGCATGAGCCATTTAACCCCTTAACTGCCCCGGACGTATATATACGTCCTTGAAAAATCCCAGCATGTATATATAAATGGCAAACTTGCATGACCGCGAGCCAATTTCCACCAGCAGATCCATGTTTTGAACATGTATAACAAGTGCACTTTCTTACTGTTATATCAGAAAACTAATCGTCGCGTTATTTAATTTCAAAATTAGGTGATTAAATAAGGTATTGAAGATCACGTCAGATTTCGTCGGCAGTTAAGGGGTTAATATGCTATGTTGTAAGTGCAACAGCCGAGAGAGGGGTTATCCGAGTTACAAAACCTTTTCACTCCGATACATGAGGGTTGGCATAATAGTAAACACAGAATTAGCCAAACAAGATTCATTTTGGCAAAAATAAATAAAAAGAGACACAGGTAGTAGAGTACATTAGCATATTGTCTATAGAAATTTAAAAAGAGACAAATGTGAATTTTAAACCTGCAAAAGAAAGTAATGCAGGGATAGGATCCGGCATTCCTGAGACTAAGTGTTAGTAGGGTTATGAAGTGAAAACGCACAAGGAAGGAAGGACAGCTGAGAATTAACGAACGGGACGTAACATAGGTGTGTTAAGTAACACACCTACCGAGAGACGAGTTCTTATTGTGAGAAAAGAAAGTGCAAGCTGAAATCTAATGAAGCAGAAACATATCTTACTGTTGCTAGACTTTCTTTCTTATATTTTATTTTTATCAGCAAGGAAAAAAGAGAGAGTAGAGAAGTTTTAACTGTGTACAATTTTAAGAATGTAGGAACATGAATGCTTCTTTTCTTTTTCTAATCAGAAGCAAAAGGGCTGTCAGAGATAAAAATGTGAACTTAAAATAAAGGAAAAATTACTTTTAGCAAATGGGAAAATATTGGTAATTAAATAATTTTGCAAACAGAAAAATAAGTTAATGTGTTTAGAATAAGGATTAGTAATTTTTAATATTAGTTTGAGAATGTAAAAGAATCATAATTAGTTAATTTGAAATACAGTATGTGACGTTAAAATATTCATCACAAGGTTCAAGTTTGTTTGTCACATGGTCAAGGTTCAATATTTCAAGTTTGATTTTGACCAAAATTTATGCTTGCGATTGACAAAGTGAGAAAATGTTTCATTTGTCGAGAAATCAAAAAAAATAAATTGCTAAACAATAAGAGTTACAAAAAAACTTTTTGCTTTTGGCGACACTCTCACTTTATTCAACAATTAAATTTTTTTTTTATGCCAATTTTTATATTTTGATTTTTTAAGAACTCATTCCTATATATATATTT
This sequence comes from Maratus michaelseni, assembly GCA_963931845.1. Lineage (NCBI taxonomy): Eukaryota > Metazoa > Arthropoda > Arachnida > Araneae > Salticidae > Maratus > Maratus michaelseni. The sequence goes on from OZ007587.1 coordinate 463,303,641, forward strand.
TTATTTATTTATTTAATCTACTAACATACCATCCCGAATTCCAAATTAACTGGAATTTTATTTCATAACACTGATTAAAGATAAATCAAGCTAGAATGTTTTTTTACTGCTATTTTGTTAGTTTCTGTAGCCAATAGTTGAATTTAGATCTATGTCAGGAGGTGGCAGAATGATTTTTCAGTTAGTGTTTTGGGAGAAATCTTTTGTAATGTTATTTTCATTTGGCTATAATTTTTCTTTTCTGATTAGCCAAATTGTTAAAGTTAGTCAAAAGCCAGTGAGAATCCTGGTTTTGAAAAAGAAACTCAAGAAAACATTTGCTCCAGATTAAGACTAAGTACTTGAATGTAAATGAGTATACATATGTATGTTCATTTTACTTCATAAATGATAAAATTGATATTATAAATTTTATTTTAGATTATATATTTTTATATTTGCATTGCAATTAAATCGTATATATTATTTCTCCTGTCAACATCCCTTTTTCTAAGAAAATACAAAATGCAGAACGACGAATGAGATATCATATGAAAGGATTTTGAACAGACTTCTGACATAGTACACTTACATTTTCCTAAAACATGTTTTTTGATTAAAATTTGCTAATAATTAAAAATTAAATCGGCATTGTTTTCATAAATGAAATAAAGGTTTTCCTCAAATTAATGTTGCCACAAAAATAAAATTCCGGATTATATCACGCTCAACAATGGATTATAAAATAATAAATAGCACAAAATAAGATAAAGTGTGACATCTCCGCACGTGTTTATTTTATATTTATGATTAAAAAGCAAAATTAAAATTGCAATGTTTAGGAGAAAAAACACCATGGATTGTCCCGTGTATTTTTTTTTTTTTTTTTTTTTTTCGATGCGGATGATGTCATCCTCTAATGCAGTTAAAATACAAGTGTTAATTTTTTTTTTCCTGTCGTGTGTGCCTTTTTGTAAGTTTGATGGAATAAAGAAGCTGATATTCTAGGTTGACTAATGTTAGGAAACAGATATCGCAGATGCACCGGGGATGGCGCAATTTTTTGTTGTGCTATTTTGGCGAGAAAACTCCATTTTCGAATACCTGTTAGGCCTAGCTTGCTAAAACATTTTAGTTTTATATTATAATAAAATTGTACTATAATTTTATTTTAAAACACACATATTTAAATTTATTATTATACACAATTTTATTTAACACATACATTATTTTTATTATACATATATTTAATTTTATTTATTAATTATTTTTATATTATTTTATTTTTAATTTATTTGCATACACATTTCATTTTATTATAAAATACCAATTTGGCCATACGCAGCAAAAGTTACCCCGCTAGGCAAAAAATCGCCATTTTGACGCCAAAAAGAAACCCCGGTGCATTTGCGACATCTGTACCAATGTACTTTACAGGTATTTTTATTTGTAATGTTTCTTAAGAAGTTTAAATCTATATATAAAAAATACTACAATGTTAAAAAATTTTGATTGCAGTGCGAAATCCTTGCACGGGTGCACTGGTATAGATTAATTTTCTTCTGTTTTAGGTCAGATTCAGGCTGAGAAAAATTATTTTCTTGTGTTTCGTTTGACATCAAAAGAAATTTTTTAGTTCACCCAACCAGTGCAGGACTCTACTCCAATATATGCAGATTTATAAAATCAATTTGTTAAAAGTTTAATGTATCCAGGATTGCCTTATGTTATTATTTTGCGAAGATTCGCTGAAAAGAGTTCATAAGAAACCCACTGAAAAGAGTTTTGACCAAGATTCATACTTGCGATTGACAAAGTGACAAATGTTTCATTTGACGAAAAATCAAAAAATTTAAATTGCCAAACGATGAGAGTTACAAAAACCTTTTTCTTTTGGCAACACTCACTTTATTCAACAATTGCAATTTTTTTTAATGCCAATTTTTATATTTTGATTTTTTAAGATCTCATTCATATATATATATTTATTTTTATTTAATCTACTATTATACCATCCTGAATCCCAAGTTAACTGGAATTTTATGTGATAACACAGATAACAGATAAATCCAGCTAGAATTTTTTTTACTGCTAATTTGTTACTTTCTGTAGCCAGTAGTTGAAATTAGATCGATAACTTATCTAAAAGCAACCATGAAAAATTGGAACAGTGTTAAAAATGAACAGGAGGTGGCAGAATGGTGTTATAATCAATGTTTCATAACAAATCTATTGCTGATGTTATTTTCATATGGCTATAATTTCACTTTTCTCATTAGTCAAATTGCTAACGTTAGTCAAAAGCCCTGGTTTTGACTCTCATGGATTGAGTTCAAGTATAACCAATACTTTCAAAAGAAAGTACAGAAAAGACAAAAAATTCCCATGACAGCCTTTTACGTTGAGCATTTGTAACTTTAGTTGCACTGCGAACTGTGTTGCATTGCTACACAGATGACTGACTCAACTGAAGAACCCCTTGCTACTAGCAAATCAAACTATTCTGCAGTTAAAATTTTCAATATTAAAAAAAAATGGCACTCATTTTGCACAGTTATTTAAAAATCGTATCATGCTATTGACTATTTCGAAATATAAGTATAAGTACTCCTTGTGTGTAATTATAAGTACACTTAGTACTCCTTAAATTAACAAAATACTCTTTAAAAACTGTTTAGATTATCACAAAGTATAATCACATATTGAACAATGATTTAATTGAAGTATACAAGACTAGAAATTAGAAACATATATTACACTGTGAATAAAATACTGCTTAAAATCTAGGTGCATGTGATACATGGTGAGTATTTGGGATTTGACTGACTCATTATATATATATGGTATATATGGTCATTGGTCACTGTATAAAATAGTTTGCTGGTATTTTTGTATTTAAACTTACGAAACTACTAAGCAATGAATTATGAATAATTTGTAATTTTAGCACTATCTGTTAGACTTTAATAGAATGAAATCAGTTTTCTATCATTTTAAATGAGGTGTTAAAAATTAGGATGTTTGTGTGTGTTACATGAGGGCACGGCATCTATATATATATTTGTCTTACGTGGCGCGAAAATCGGGCTGAATTTGTAACTTATGGTTTGGCAACAACTGTAGTTTCCAGAGCTCAGACCAATGAAAGACTAGATTGTGTTAGATCAGCTCCACCTCCAATATGGCAGTAAGTGTGAGAGTAGTGAAACCATAGAATGAAACTCAAACTAGCAATTATTAAAAATAAAAAGCGTCTGAGATGATTCCTCATTTTAATTATGAGCAATATCATTAATTTCAAATGAATTCTCAACTCTTATTTAGAATTCATTTACGAATTTCACTCACTCAAAAATCGGAGAAAAAAAAATCAACTGTCTAGATTGCACCTGGCGCCATCTGTTGATGTATTGATGAAGTAAAAAATAATTTCTACGTAGTTTTTTTTTTTTCCTAATGAATTTAAGTCGTGCTGTACAAAAGATCCTTTTTTCATAGTATTTAAAAGATTTATATACTCATTGGTAGCGCCAACTAAATACATTTTCAGCTGTGTTTTCAACGGAGAATTACTTTTTACATTAAAAAAAATTGTCAATTTCATATGTTCAAATGTTTTATGGTAGAACTCATTCTGGCTAGAATTGCTGAAAAAAAGGGGGGCGAGCGAAGCGAGCTGTGACCCCGTAGCAGTCTCAATGTGAATTGCTTCACAATTATCGGGGGGTTGGCGAGCGTTAGCGAGTAGGGGGCTGAGCCCCCTAGTACACTAAAAGTACGGTAAGTCCTTTAAAAAAAATTTTATTAGAATTTTTCTAGATTCCTTTGATTTTTTCTTCTCAAGTCTATGAACTCTGTAATGTGTTCATCTTACTACATAAAAGATAAAATTGATAATAAAAATGTTATTTTAGATTAATATATTTTTACATTTGCATTTAAACATAGATTAATTTTTTTAAATTTTGTGTTGGAAAACAACGTTCATTTTCTCCTCTCCGCACATATGGCGCATGCGCATACAGTTACGTTGATGATGCTCCGAAAGCGAGAGCAGTTGTTTACTTTAAGAAAGATGTCGACGCTCAGTCGCATACGAGCTGTATATATTTTGTCGTCGTTTAGTTGTAAATAAATGTCTTATGTCGATACTCTGCAAACTCTGTGTGCCTCATACACCTACAAATGGTTATGGGCCCAGAGACGCTACTTCACTGCACTATAATTAGCAGAAATTATTTTTAATTCGAACATTCGGATTTGGAACTCTTAAGCCTAATCGAAAGTAAGAATTGTTCTTCATTCTGTTTATCATTTGCATTATTTCTGGCTGTGAGAGACTCTGCATAATTATGTCTCATGTAACGACAATTGAAAAGCTCGGAAAAGATAATTTTGATAGCTGGAAGCTTCAAATCGAAGCTGTATTAATCAAAAATGATCATTGGGATTACGTAATTGGTAAAGAAATTAAACCGGCTGAAGGAACCGCCGAAGAAAAGAAGTGGCTCCAAGCTGATCAAAAAGCTCGTGCAGATATAATTCTTTCTATAAATCCTAGTGAACTGAGTCATATAAAGCATTGTACGACTTCAAGTGCTGTATGGAATAAGCTGAAAGATGTTTATGAATCGAGGGGACCCGCAAAGAAAGCAACTCTGTTAAAACAACTTCTGTTTAGAAAAATGTCCATAAATGAAACGATGGCTGAACATTTAAATATTTTCTTCGAAATAGTTGATAAACTGAAAAATATGGAAATAGCAATCGCGGATGATTTATTATCAATTCTACTACTATATAGTGTTCCTGAGAACTTCGAAAATTTTAGATGCGCTATAGAATCCAGAGATGAGTTACCTAAACCCGAATCTTTGAAAATTAAGATGCTGGAAGAATGGGATGCAAGAAAAGGAAAATCCACTCAAGATTCACAAAACGCATATTATATAGAAAATAAAAGAAATAATCAAGAACAGAAGAAGAATGAAAAATGGAAAATTAATCCAAACAAAAATTTTTCCTCGGAAAGGTGTTACCGAAATTTCAAGTGCAATTATTGTTCGAAAATGGGGCACAAAGCTTCCGAATGTAGAAAGAAAATAGCTGATAAAAAGCTTACATCTTTAAATAAAGGAAATCAAGGATCGATGATAGCCACTAATTATGAAAAACCGACTAGTATGGCATTTAATGACGCATATCAAGAGCCTTCTGCATGGTGTTTAGACAGTGGATGTACATCCCACATGTGTAAAGATAGAAATTTGTTTACAGAATTTCATCCTCGTACGAATTCTACTATACAACTTGCAGTTGATCAAACAGCGAAAATTACAGGAATAGGAACAGTTTTCATTACAGTACCTAACGGAAGTGGAATTACTAATCTCACACTCAAGAACGTTCTGTGTGTTCCAGAATTAAAGTGTAATTTGCTCTCAACATCTAAAGCAACAGCCAATAATCGTTCAGTGATTTTTAAAGAACGATTTGCTAAAATCATCGAACCAAATGGTTCTACATTAGTACAGGCTGTCCGTCATGGGGATTTGTATTACGTATACCCAAGCATCGAGAGAGCTGCGATAGCAGAGGTAAGTGAATTTCTAAAATGGCATCTTAAATTAGGTCATTTAAATGAGTCTGATTTAAAAAGACTTAAATCAAAGAATATGGTTAGAAATCTAAATTTCAGTGATAATGAGTCTCTTAAAGACTGTAAAATTTGTATTCAAGGTAAACAAACTGTGCGTTCTTTTCCTAAAGAATCAAACTTTAAAAGTGACGATTTATTGACTCTTATACATTCAGATTTGTGTGGTCCTATGAGAGTTCCATCCCACAGAGGATTGCGATATTTCGTTACTTTTATAGACGACAAATAACGTTACATTGAAGTCAGTTTTCTTAAAACCAAAGATGAGGTTAAAAATGCATTTGTTAAATACAAAGCAGCAGTTGAAAACCGTGTAGGAAAGAAAATAAAAATTCTTCGTACGGATAATGGTAAAGAATATTTCGGAGAAGAATTTAATAAATATATCGAAGAAAGCGGTATAAAACGAGAATTTTCTTCACCACTAACTCCGCAACAGAACGGAACATCAGAGAGGGCCAATAGAACTTTAGCTGAAATGGCGAGGTGTTTACTATTACAAAGCAATCTCCCACAATCTTTTTGGGCTGAAGCCATTAATTGTGCGGTATACATACGTAATCGCTGTCCTTCACGACGTTTAAGCGATAACAAAACACCCTACGAAGTATTTTTTGGCATCAAGCCAACTTTATCATATTTTTAAATATTTGGGCAAAAATGTTTTGTACTAAATAAAAGACAGAGTAAAGGAAAATTTGATCCTAGGTCAGAAGAGCATATTTTTGTTGGATATTCAAATGAATCAAAAGCGTACAGGCTGTGGAATAAGAATTCCAGAAAAATTGTTATAAGCCGAGACGTCCGATTTATTAACGAATTTGAAAACGATTTACCTTCAAACAGTGAAATAAAATTAATTTTTCCCTTCTCTCAAAATAATGAAAATAAAACAATTACGCAAGAATCGGAAACATCTTCTCCTCCCGTCAAAAATGAACCAGACAACTGTGGCGACAGTGATATTGATATGCAATTGGATGAAATTTCTGACCCCCTTTCTTCCCCTACAAGAGCTCGCGGGCGGCCAAGAAAATTAAAAACTGGTAAAAGAGGTAGACCCAGAAAAGAATTTAAAATAATAATTCCAAAAGAAGAAAAATCCCAAGTTGTAATGGAAAATTTATTTTCTGACTCATGTCCGGAATTTTCTGAGGCTTTAAACGGGCCATTTAAACATGAATGGATAGATGCAATGGAATTAGAATTTAATTCTTTAATGCAAGAAAATGCATGGCAAATAGTTGATAGGCCAAAACATAAGAAAATTATAGGAAGTAAATGGGTTTTAAAAACTAAATATAAACAAGACGGGTCAATCAAAAAGTTTAAGGCGAGAATAGTTGCAAAGGGGTGTTCTCAAAAACCAGGAATTGATTTTGAAGAAAATTTTTCGCCTGTAGCCAGATTAAGTTCGATCAGAACTGCGATCGCTTATGGTATTCAAAATGGTTTTACAGCTTATCAATTAGATTTTATTATGGCTTATGTAAATGGGGATTTAACTGAAGAAGTATACATGGAGTTACCTGAAGGTTTTAAATATGAATCTAATGTTGACAAAGTTTGTTTATTAAAAAAATCTCTCTACGGATTAAAACAATCAGGTCGACAATGGTTCAATAAATTAGATGAAAAATTAAAACAAATGAAGTTTAAATTACTAAATGCTGATAAATGTGTTTATTTTTCTAAATCTCCAATTGAAACAATTATCATTGTTTATGTTGATGATCTCATAATTCTTACTAAATGTAAACAAGATTATGAATATATTAGAGATGAATTAGCCAAATCTTTTAAAATGAAAGATTTAGGTTTGTTACACTATTGTTTGGGCATAGAATTTATGCAAAACGGGGACAGTATTAAAATTACTCAAAAGAAGTATATTGAAGATATTCTGAGCAGATTTAATATGCAAGAATCAAAATCAATATCTACACCTTTTGATAACAATGTGAAGCTTACTAAAGATATGTGTCCCAAAACTGAAGAGGAAAAGTCTGAAATGAATAATATTCCTTATCGTCAACTAATTGGTTCTCTTATGTATTTATCAGTAGCAACTAGACCTGATATAACTCATGCTGTGAATTTTCTAAGTCAATTCAACAACAATCCAGGCAAACCTCATTGGATAGCTGCAAAAAGAGTTTTAAGATAGCTAAGAGGTACTCAAGATCAAGGACTGATTTTTAAACGTGATACTAAGTCCTTAGTTGCATTTGTTGATGCTGATTGGGCTTCAGATGTCAATGATAGAAAGTCCTATACTGGATACATTTTTAAATATGCTGGTGGTGCTATATCTTGGGAATCGAGAAAGCAATGAACTGTTGCATTATCCACAACTGAAGCAGAATATATGCCTTTATCAGAGGTTGCTAAAGAGACTTTACATCTCAGACGGTTCTTAAATGAACTTTCTCCTGAAATAGTGTCTGCACCTACTTTAATATTCTGCGATAATCAGTCTGCTCAAAAATTAGTAAGAAATCCAATTTATCATTCTCGCACAAAACATATTGATATTCGCCATCACTTTGTGCGCGAAATATATGAGAATGGAGATATAGAAGTTAAATATCTAGAAACTGAAAATATGGCAGCTGACATTTTAACAAAAGCTTTAAGTGCCTATAAACATAAGAAATGTTGTGATTTAATAGGACTAAGTGTTTAAAAACATTCAATGTTATTCTGTATCCTTTTTCCATATAAGTTTAAAGTATATACTGTTTGTAATTGTAATTTTATATTTTGTTTCTCTGTAATTTGCATATAATATTTGCATAATAGGAGAGTAATTAATGCCTTGTTAAGAAAATGCACGTTGTAAGGGGGGAATTGTTGGAAAACAACGTTCATTTTCTCCTCTCCGCACATATGGCGCATGCGCGTACAGTTACGTTGATGATGCTCCGAAAGCGAGAGCAGTTGTTTACTTTAAGAAAGATGTCGGCGCTCAGTCGCATACGAGCTGTATATATTTTGTCGTCGTTTAGTTGTAAATAAATGTCTTATGTCGATACTCTGCAAACTCTGTGTGCCTCATACACCTACATTTTGTGTCAGATTCAGACTGAGAAAAATTATTTTATTGTGTTCCATTAAACGTCAAAAGGAATTTTCAAGTTCACCCAACCAGCGCAGGACTCTATTCCAATATATGCACATTTATAAAATTAATTTGTGAAAAATTTAATGTATCAAGGATTGCCTTGTGTTATTATTTTGCAAAGATTCACTTAAAAAAGTTCTGTTATGAAATTGTCTTGTCTTAGTTACTTTCTAATGCAATGATAATATAAAATACAAAATGGTTAAAAATAAATCAACACTACTCAAATTCATATGTATCTAAAACAATTTATGTTTTATGTATTACTTTTGTTAAAGCAACAATGAATAAATAATCATTGAAATCCCCCTCTTGAAATTTCCAGTCTCCCTTTGCTCTCGGCAAAAAAGGGAAATTTTCTAGTTATGAGGGAGAAGTAGGGGGCAGTGAAGAAAAAAAAAAAAAGTCCTTCAATTTGACTGTTTTTTTTTTTTTTTTAAAGCAAATAACAGCTTTTTTGTTCAATATTTGTGCTATAAATGAGTACGAAACAGTAATTACTTGATTTGATTGCATTTTATTGATTGTAGAGCTATTTTAAAGTTTAAAATTAAATCATATCCTTCTTGTGAAAATTTTACTGAGATGAAAATTATGCTAGTAAATATCCCACACTAAAACTTTTTGTTGTTTGTTTTAATGATTTAATTTTTATCGTCTAAATGTTATATTTCTTTGCATGGGAATTTTCCTACGTATGCTTTAATAATTACTTCCGTAATAAGACATGTATTTTTTTTTTTTTTTTTTTCTAGATGTTATATTATCATGGAATGTTGATTTGACAACAACTACAACTACTCTCTCTAGTTATCAGATTTATTCCTGCAATACAAGTAATCAAATAAGTCAGTTAGAAGTTTCCCCAGTTTGGAAAAAAATCGGAGATGTTGCAGCTATGCAGTTACCTATGGCAGTTAGGTTAAGAAAGTTTGAGAAACACAATAGCTACCATTTCGTCCTTCGTGTTGTTGATGGTCTTCGTCGACTGGGACCATTCAGTGATTGTGCTTCTGTGGATATTTAATTAGCAGTAAAATCTTCACAAGAACACATACGTGTGTTAAGTAAAGTCATTCTAATGTGCTCCATAAACATTTAGTTTTCATGCTTCTGATGCTACCTCAAAATGTGCAAAATCTCATGGATGATCACCGTTTTGATTAGAAAATGAAATATGTATATAGTTCAACAGCATTTAGTGCACTGGTTTTTATATGTGTGCACAGGTATTTTATAAAACATGGTGTTAAATATCATAAAATTAAAATTTATAGTTCATAAAATGAAACTACAGTTATCAAATAGTTTACATTATTGTTTTGGAGCAATAGTTACAGTTTGTTTTAGTATTAGGTAATAATGAAAATTCATTTAAAAGGGATATTTTGTGCAAAAGCATAAGTTTCTCAATTTGATAATTTATTCAATATATACAGTGGAACCCCGATTTTACGTTTTTCATAGGACCAGCAGAAAAAACGTACGAAACGGGAAAACGTAAAATCGGGGTCAAACAGTGAAAAACACTTAAAGAAAACAAATTATACAAAAATAAACTTAACAATACCATATTAGTATTTAAAAAAAATGTGTTATTCTTTATTGCATTTTCTTTTTAAGTGCAATTTCACATGTACTCTATTTTCAATACATGCAAGTTTTTCCAAATTTTTTTTCTTAATATTCATGTCCAGTTAAAATTTCTTAAAATGTTTTTAACTCGCAATGGCCTCTGCCGATAAGGGCACGATGTCTTCTGGATCTTCATCAATATCATCCTCACTTCAGTATTGCGAAATCAAATCGGAAATAGTCTGAATGTCTGTGGTAGCGATAACATCCTTATCGCAATCAATATACTCATCAACATTGATGTCTGCAAGTATAAATTCATCCTGTTTCGTGTGGTCTTCCATAGAATACATCGTGTTCTCTTCCCAGCGGCACTTCACCGTTAATTTCGGATTTTGAAAATTCTCCCTTCAGAAAAGCATTTGACATGCATTTTTCATCTACTCAATTCCACGCCGATGAGATGAAATGAAGCGCAACCGAGACATTTAGCTTTGTTTTCAAAGCATCGTGAAGCTCACCAGAATCAAGTGAAAAAAGGTCTTTTCTTACCAGTTGCTTTCTATAATGCATATTGGAGGATCTGTTTATTCCCAAGTCACATGGCTGAAGTAAACTGGTACAGTTGGGTGGGAAAAATTCCGTACGCACATTATTTAAATTCAGATTAACATGAGTGCACTGGTCTACGAATAAAATCGCTTTTGTAAGCTCATTTTTATATTCAATTTTCTTACAAAATCTTCAAAAAAGATTTAGAGTCATCCAAGCATTGTAGTTGGCATTAAAATCTGTCGGCAAACTTTTTTGAAGCATCGAGGCTTCTTAAATTTACCAATCACAAAGGGTGTTAGCTTTTCAGTTCCATCTGCATTCGTAGATAACAAAACTGTTAATTGCACTTTTGATAGCTACCGACTGTGATACGTTTCTCCTTTCACGGTGTTTGTTCTATCAGGGAAGAGATTAAAAAACAATCCGGTCTCATCTGCGTTAAAGATGTCTTTTTTGAGTAATTACACACAAGAGAAGGCAAAGTTTTTTTCATCCATTCCTCAATGACCACAGTATTTACTCCATCTGCCTCACCACAAATAAACTTGTAAGACAAATTATACCTCTTCGGAATCGGTCGATCCAACGATTGGATGACATGAAATTCTGCATTTTAAGTCGAGAAGAAATTTTAAGAGCCTTTCTTTACAAAATTGAGCCATTGATTGGAATGGCTGAAAGGGCTTGTTTAAACCAGTGGCACAAAATCTTTCCCAGTTTCTCGAAAAGAGAGATTTTCAATGTTTTTCTTTTGTTTGACAAATTTCCCAGTTTTTTCAGATTTTAATTCCACAGAGACCTGTTGTTTTAGGATGGTTTGTAACATGGGACAAGCGATACCGAACGATTTTAAAAGATGCACTTTAATTTTTTTTCGAAACTTTGCATTTTTCGATAATTTCTGCCTTTTCGGCTACAGAGAAACATTTTATTTTAGACATCCTACATTTGACAAATAATAGTTAATCGTTACTTTCTCACGGGAGTATTAACGGGGAGGGGATAACAAACTGTTTTTGATAACAAACAACTAGTTGACCAAATGGAAATCATTTTTGTTCTTTTGAAAAAAAATTCCTGAGGTACTTGGACTAAAATGACGTACCAAGCGGGAAACGTTAAGAGTAAATAACGTAGAATCGAGGTACTTTTATCATTATCGGAAAAGGAATTTTCTGGGACCGACGAAAGATAACGTAGGAAGCGGGATAACGTACGAAACGGGTTACGTAAAATCGGGGTTCCACTGTATTTTTCTTTTCCTTCCAAAACAAATTCTCTAAAGATTATAATTGAAAGTAGTTATTTGCATTCCATTTTTAAAAATTTTTTTTTAGTTTTGTAAGAATGATTCAATTTTAATGATACAAAGTTTTATTTGTTGCCTTATCACTCAAAAAACTGCTGAGCATTTGTTAAGCATAAAAATTTGGTTTGAAACATGTCCTACTTTTCTCTGTATTAAGCAGTGTATAACTTTTTTTATTGCCTTGTTCTGAAATTTAAAATTTTTATTTCCTGTATGGTTTATATTGGTAAATTATATCCCCCTCTTTTTTTCTATGCTGATATGTGTGGTTTACTCCTAATGATTCTTAATATATAAAACTGAATCACCAGTCTTAAAATCCAGTTTTCTTGAAAAATACTTTTTCTTCTGTGGCTTAAAATAATGCTTTATTTTACACCTATTATTAGACTACAAATATATGTACTTAACACGAAGTACATATATTGTTTTTCATATTATAAAATAAATTAAGCAAAACTTTTTAAAGAAAATTTGTTTATATTTTGAAATTTTCAAAGTTTTTTTTTTTAACAAATTTCTCTTGGGCTATTTTTAATTCATTAAATAAATATAGCCTTTAATACTTCCATCAATTTGTTAATACCTACCAAAGTGTTTTTGGTTGACAAACACATTCTTTCTGGAATACTAACATCTTTATCATCAGAAGAGTCAGATTGATTTTCTGAAAGATCATAAAATAGAATTAGAAATTTATTTCACACCTAATAAAAATATTTGTCATGGCATTCAAAGCGCTTGGGGAAATCTGCCTTTTACAGAATCCAAAAAAAATGAAAAGCTTTTGTCAAATTCAAGGTAAAAAATCGACTATAAAGAAATGAAATACCAACAATACTGATTGTTAAGAAAGATAGACTTTGTGAAGTGAGTTTTTAAATACAGAAAATTTCCATTTAAAAAAAACAGTCATAAAAGAGATGATGCCTTTGAGAAGTTTTACTATAATATCAATGTTTATCAATCCTTACTCAATATTAATTTAATATTGAGTTAAATAAATATTGATACATTGTATTGGTAGTTGTACGTTTCAAAAGTGGGTTCCCTATATCAGTACAATATTGTACAAAATAATCTAATATTGGTTTTTTACTGGTATATCAGTTCTTTGAAAAATTACATATAAAATATTTACAAAATTACATATAAAATTTTTATAAAATTACACTACACAATTCTAAAACTTTGGAAATTACATTTTAAAACTATATTATGGTTTCAAAATCTGAAACTATAAATAATATATACAATAAGAAAATAAAGCTATTTACATATTTGATTGTTTTAAAACTTTATGCAGATTTTAGATATATAGGTAATAATGATAGATTGTGTCTGTAATTTTTCGTAAATTTCTAGGCTGAATTATATTGCACTGCTCTTGTTTTTACCAAATGAAAGTGTGTAAAAATGACAGTGAAATAATTTGTCTGAATATCTTTACCAAAAATGGGCCTTAAAATAACTTTTGTGTCTAAAATTTGTTGACTTTGTAGAAAGAATGAAAGGTCTAGAGAGATCTTTGAACCTTTTATTAAAATTTTAAAATCATTGAAAAAAGCAGAACTTTTTAAAAAATTAATATACACTTAAATGATATTGTGCTCTCCTCTAAAAAAAACCCAGAGTGAAATGTTAAAAAAAAAAAAAAAACACCCTAGTACTTTATCAAATATTTCAAAATTCAAATATAATGCAAAGTCATTTTTTTCTTTTGTTCTGTTTTTAAGTACCGTTTAGAATAATGAAAATAGTTAAAAATACCTAAGGAATGCTTATTTAGTTTTAAAATATTTTAAACTAACAATTGCGGAATTCTGGCAAAACATGAGCTTTATTTTTACAGATTTTCTTGTTATAATAGAATTTTAGCATGATCTACATAATTTTTTATTGTTTTTATGTTAAACCATTAATATGTAATAAAATGCTTCATTTTCAGCTGATTATGTCAGGTGTAGGGTTTTTTTTTTTTAGGTAACCTGGATTATTTTTTGGAAAAGTGAGTTATTTTCAAATTCTCGCTTAATTGGTTGCCACTTTGTAATAAAGTGATAAAATGAAAAATACTCAACGTTAAAATCTTAGTCAGAACAAGCTGTAAAAATTTAGCAGTGTTTAATTTTTCTGCATTCTATAGAGAAAATTTCAAACGTGTTTTTAGAAGATGGCTACAATATTTTTTCTTCTTTTTTTATCTCATTAGAGTCCATTTATCACAATTTTAGTTTAGCAGATTATTAAACAAATTTGTGAAGTTGATTTGGAATTAGTCATTACATCCTCATTAAAGAAGTTAAAATTTATAAAACAAAATAAAAAAAAATTCTGATGCAAAATGTGTTTATTTCGTAACATTTTAATAAATTCAAAAATTGATCATCTTTTCTCTTGTTTGAAGAATGGTTGTCTTAATTCAGATGAACAATTAAACATATTCTGTTGAATTTTGTTGTCTTCTTTAATTGTAGAAATTTGGTTGTTTTCACTCAACATGACTAAAATAACAACATTAATGTTTCTGTGCATTTTAATTAGTAATATGACGGGAATATTTTCCCCATATAAGTAATTTATGAACAACCCACATGCATAGCGATTCTATTTACCTTGATGTTACCTTTGTAAATTGTGGTTATTAATATTTAATTTGTATGGATTTACATCTTTATAGTTAAAAGAAATGGGAATTTTTGCATAGCATCAATTCAGTTTACTTTTACTGCATATGTCTGTTTCAGGAATTTCAGCACGCACATTTTCAGTGTGAAGTACATTCAAATGATAAAAACAGTGTGTTATTGTTCTCAAGACATATTTAAATCAATAGTTCTTTTAAAAACAATATTGTAGATATTGTGAGTTAAACTCAAGTTTTTTCAGAAGCTCCATTATAATTTTCAAAAATAAATAAATAAATAACTGGATGATGAAGATAGCAATTAACCTTGTTTAAGACACAATATTTTGTTTGTCTATAAATATGTATATGTGTGTTTTATTATATTTTTTTATACTTTACACCATGTACATGTATAAATGTAACTCCTATTTACTGTTATTCCTTTTCTCATCCCCTCCCCCTTCCCCTCTTGTTATAGTATAGCATTGCTAAGCTAGCAAAAGTTATTAACACTATTATTCAGCTTGTTTGTCATTTTCTACTTTTTTAAGTTTATTTTTATTTTTTTGTTTTCATAAAATTGACTTCCACAGTGTATGTAGCCATTTCTCTATTTAACCGAGATTTGTATAATCTTTGCAGTGGCAAATAGTAACTTTATGTATATATATGTGTGGTTCATTTATCCGAATTTAAAAGTCATTAAAACGCTGATGTCATTTTTGTATGTATAAAACATATATTCCAAAGTCTGACCTTGTATAATATTAATGTACATATCATGTGTTAAAGTTCATTGTGCTTTTTTTTATTAGCTTTTATTAAAATAAATGCTGTTGTGATGAATTGTTAGGTTTCATTTCTTTGTAAAATCTGTTACCTATGTAAACAATGGGCATTAAGGAAATTTATTATTTAGGTATTTGTTCATAAATACTTGATGGTCTTTTTTTTATTAGCTTTAATGAATGAAGAAATAATCAAGCATTGCCTAAATAATAGTAATATATTGATTCAAAATTTAAAAAAAAAAAAAAAAAAAAAAAAAAAAACATGCAAATTTATTACCAAATTGTCACAGAGATATACAAAATATATAATTTTATTAAGAATTATGTCGCCTATAATTCTATATGAATAAAATAAGTTTAAAGGTCTGTCTCCATATTAAAATAGACAAACTTTAAAATCTTCAATGCTGACATCCAAATATAACATCATATTTTGATTCTGCGGTATATTTTAACTTCAGATACCAAATTTATTTGAAGCTATTTTGTGAAAAAGTTTGGGAATTATATACACTATTATTTACAGGCATTCGTCACCGGACACTTTTACTTTTATACATTTTGTTGAATATTTAAAGATATGCTTGTCGGATTCTTCTTGAACTTCAGAATTATAAAGAATATGTTTGACCTCATATTTATCAACGATGATTTGAACAAGGGGTCAACGAAAAATCGAAGAAAAATAATAATATTTGGGATCACCCTGTAAAGTAAAATGCACGAAATGATCTATCCCTACAGCACATGAATGTATGGATATTGTACAATATATATATATTCATTTATGTAAGAATAGCACGTATATTTTCAGAAATATAGCGATTTTTTTTAAAAAGTTTTTAAAATTCTTGCATGTTTTTTGTTCATATCATACAGGGTTTTCAATCAAATTTAAAGCCAGTTTCAGACAATTTGCCAAAATGTGGTGGAAATACTATAGTGTAATTGGAATATAAATATATTAAACAGTTGATGAAATACGTTTTATCTGCACATGCACGGACGATAAAAGAGATTTTCTTTCATGATTTAATAATCAACTCTATAGAGCAACTCATATAAAAAAAAACTAGTCAAATATTGTGAAAATTCAGAAAGATATCAGCGATAGAGTGAGCTAATTTTTTGTTGCTCTCTAAAAATAGCTGAATGATAAGGGATTTTCCACAAATTGTCATTTTTTATTTTTATACTGTTTTTCAATTTTTAATGATACTTTAGTTCTCTTTTGAAAACTACCCTAACAAGCCAATTCGAACAAAAAGCTTACTCTATCAGCTCACTCTATTGCCAATATTGTTCTGATTTCCACAATATTTGACTGGCTTTTTTATATGAGTTGCTCTATAGAGTTGACTAATAAGTAATGAAAAAAAAAATAAATCTGGTATCGTTCGTGCATGCACAGATAAAAAAAATTCCATACAACTGCTCATATTTCATCAAATATTTAATATATTTATATTCCAACTGTACTATAATATTTCTACTAAATTTTGTCAAATTTTCTGAAACTGGCATTAAATTCGGTTGAAAACCCTTCATGATCTAAACAAAAAACATTCAAGAATTAACTTTAAAAATATATATACGGTAAGAGGACCTATTATCCGGAATCCTCAGGACGGAGAGCTTTCCGGATTTTTGGAATTTTCCAGATTTCGGGTCCTTCTGAAATTCGGGACTCTCCTGTCATATGTGTATTCATATAACACAATGGCATAGCCATAATATTCTTTCAGAGTGAAGGGGAGGGGGCAAAATATCTAACGATTTTTTTTTAAAAACAAATCGTAATATAAATTAATTTTAAACTAAAATTTGCCCCCCAAAAAAAATTTGTTTCCTAATTTTGGGGGGTCAGAGTGGGGGTGCGTGTTCGCCTGAAACTGAAATAACTTATTTTAGTGGTTGCACATTGAAACAATGGATTGCGCGGAAAAAAAAAAAAAAAAAAGAAGTCAGTAAATTTTTTGAAAAATTTCAGAAATTACAAAATTTTAGTATAAATTTACAAATTTTGGAAATTTTTGATTATTTTTCTTTTCTGGATTTTGGGTCTTTCCAGATTTTGGAATTCCGGATAATAGGTCCTCTACTGTGTATATATATATATATCTTAATAAATGTACGTGCTATTCTTACACGTACAGTCAAACGTCATTAACATGAACACGGTTAACACGAATTACTTTTAGCACGAACTGTTTCCGATTGCCCCGTCCAGTTGTATGCAATGTATTTAAGTTTGGATAACATGAACTACTTTTAACATGAACAAAAAAAGTTTCCCCTTGAGTGTTCGCATTAACAAGGTTCGACTGTATTGTACAATATCCACACATTCGTATATTGTAGTGATAGATCATTTTGTGCATTTTATTTTACAGGGTAATCCCAAATACAGTAAAACCTCTAAATAGCAGACACCTCGGGAGCGCAGACATTGTCCGCTATTCGGAGGTGTTCGCTATTGGGAAAACTTCAGATTCACAAAATCGTTAAGAAATGCTTAACGTTTCATTAATTGGCTTTTATGTCCGAGAACTTCTATTATATGTTAATCAGAAATTAAAATTACTTTTTTAAGCAATAAAGCTGAAATGAAATTGTACATACATTATTCCACTGTTTATTACATTCTTAAGGAAAAAATCTGTTGCAAAAGTTTGCTTTTGCTTGCGATTACAGGTAGTTAGTTTTTTTATGTGATGTTTTAATACTATCAGTAGTTTTAATTCTTCTCAATCATATTTTTTTTAAAAAGAAAAAAACATGTGTAACCGTTCACTGTGTTTTGCCGTTTCTTGGAAATTCTCGATATCGCAGGAAACATCCCCTGGTTTCAGTATCTGATTCATATCACTAATAGAGCCAGCTTTTGTCGAAGATTATTAACCATTTAATCACTAAAAAATTGGTTATCCACGCTTTTTTATTCGCTCTATAACACCAAATTTTTTTAACAAAACACATGGTTTCAGAGATTTTTTAACTATAAGAGGAATTTAAAATTCCCCTAATACATTGCAACATAATAAAATAGAATTCGCTCTTTTGTCTTTTTTTTTTTTTTTTTTTGCCGATACAGTCATCCTTTTTAAAGCACAAAGTCTTATTTGAAAAAATTCTGAAAAAGAGTCCGCTTTCCTCGGCATTAGAAATGTTTCTCTCCTCATAACATTCACAAATTGATTGCAGTGCCAATTGATTCATGCCAATCCTCCACTTTTTTCAGAGCTACAGATTTTGCTTTTCCACATATTATTTTGAAAAAAGATGTTGTGCCGAGACTGGAACTTTTCCAGCCATCTACCCAAACCCTTAAAATCATGTAATCCAAGTTCTTTGGCGGCTTTTAAAGCCTTTTCCTGAATCATAAGGCCCACTGATAGGAATTTTTTTTGAACGGAGTGAAGTAAACCAATTCAGAAATATAGAATTATTTTCAATGGAATCAGTATACCACAATTTCACATTTTTGGTTTTCTCGTTAGAGTTAATAATCCACAAATTCTTTATTTAGTAAAATCTTTCCCACTTGTGTTTTACCTATTTTAAAACATTCGGCAAGTATCCGTAAACTCTATTTCTGATTTTCAGATTCACTAACATTTACAATTTACAATTGTTCTTTTAAAGTTAATTGCTTTCGTTTTGAGGTCATTCTCGAAACATTAATCACAAACAAGACACTAAATTCAGAATACACAGAACTCAATATATTCAGAAAACGATAAAAGTGGTTTTAACATATTTTGAAGCTTTGAATATTGTATGTCAATTAAATCTGAAGAATCAAACAGTAATCGATACAAAATACATACGATATTGGGGGATTTTCCAGAGACCACCCCCTACATTTATGTGTGGTCAAAAACTTTGTGACACATTGCCTTGATAAATTTCAAGGGTTTTTACTTTTTTTTTCAATTTTCTTTCTCGTTAACTCTTTAACGGGCAGTGTCCACAAAAAAGGACACCTAATTTTAATGCCAAAACTGACAAACGGCACCAAATATTTAATTAAAAATTTCCTTTTATTAAGTACCGGAAAATAAGCAAGTTTTTATTTTCTAATGAATTCGTTAGTAAATTCTGGTGTCAGTCCATTATTTCATCATTTTACAAACAGACTTACTCCGCGCCGGAAAGGGTTAAAAAATCATTTTTCATCCTTGCTCGCCAAAACTACTGTCCGCTATTCAGAGGTTAAACATACAAAAATTTAGATTTTGGGCGTAGAGATTTTAAAAGTGTCCGTTAAATGGAGGTGTCCGCTATTCTGGAGTGTCCGTTATGGAGGTTTTATTGTATTATTATTTTTCTTTGATTTTTTGTCGGCCTCCTGATTGTCCTCCTGATCAAATAGTCTCTGATAAATATGAGGCCAAACATATTCTTCATAATCTTGGAGTTCCAGAAGAATCCGACAAGCATATCTTTAAATATTCGACAAAATATCTCAAATTTAAAGTGTCCGGTGACGAATGGCCATATAGTGTCCGTAAAGATTTGAATTCCTAGTGTTAAAATCATTTCTAATATTTTCATTCATATCTCCTGTAATATGTATTTTTTTTTTTTCTGTAGTGTTAATTATCCCAAAAATAACCGTGACTTCTATGCATTTTTATAATTTTTATGTATTAAATGTAAATTATTAAATTATTATTTTAAAAAAAATTATATACTATAATCTATAAATATTTGAATATAAATCAATTTCTAGAAACTTCTAATATGTATATGCAAAATTTCAGGTCATTCTGTAAAGTAATTTTTAAGTTATGCTTAAAACACTGGCATTGTAGTTTGAGGGACTAGTATTATAGTCACTGGAAGATCATTTCTATGAAATGATTCATTTCATAGAAATGATAAGGAGAATAGATGTTTTTTTATTTATTTATCGAAGGCTATATTTTGCAAACATATAAACCAGTGTTAATATCTTCTTTATTATTATTTTTTTTTAATCATAAGATGATATTTTGAAAAATACAAATGTGAAATAATTTCTATCCCACATTTTACAACTGTGTATTATTGGGAGTGTTGCCTGTGAAAATCCTGGAAAATGCCAGATTTTATTGGAATAAATAAATTAGTGTGATGAATCTGAACCTTACAGTAATGGATTTCACTTTTGGGATGATTCCCCCCTTTCTCCCCCACACACGCACACAGATTTCAGAATAAGGTCAGTTTGAAAAATTAAATATCACTAGTTGTACCAAGTGTCCCAAAAATGACAGGTTTGTTTAAAAAAAATTTTTATTTCATTTCTATTATTCTCATAGTATTAAATTCATATAAATATTATTCTGTTTTTCAAAATTTGCTGTTTTCTCGAGTGCATTAGACATAATTCTAGTTAAGTACAGTCAAAACTGTATATCTCAAAATTTACTAATATCCTTGTGTTTTCATAAAAACCTCATGTATTTTTCAAGTTTATCTCGAAGGATTTTAATTATTTTCTTTCAAAAACTATATAAGTTAAATTTCTCACAGCAGTATCATTTCCAATTTGGTATTCACAATTGATTTTAACAGCAAAAATGAAGAGATTGATGAACAACCATATTAAATGAATGGTGAAAATTCAGAAGAGTGGCGTATTGTAAAAAGTGATCTTATAACTAAACCTTCATTTAAAGATTTCCGAAATGTGTATGAATCATTGATAACAAGTGAAAGTTTAACTGAAGTGATGGGGAAAGTTTACAATATTTTTGATGAAAAATGTGGTGGCTATAAGAAGTGTTATTCCAAAAAGAAAAGTAAAAAAGACTTGGAACTTTTTGAATTTTTCTTATTATGAATCCCAGCACAATATGAGGGGGTTAGAATGGCAGTGGAGTAAGTCAATATTTAGTAATTTGAGAAATGAAGGGTTTTGTGAAACGTGTCGTATTGTTGTTGTATTAAGTGGTACAACTTGTTTTGCCCTCTAGCGACTCTAAGTGAACTATGACTTATTTGACTGTCACACTGAACAGAAATTAATATACGTTCAATAAAAATAGGGTTATCTAAATTTTTCAAATTTTTGACTGACTCAACTGTCATTTTAACACCATTATTTAACCATTTTTTATATGTAGATCTAAGCTTTGCTGCTGTTACAAAATTTAAAAAGAAGAAATGTTTAGTCTAAAATACCTATGCATCAAAAATTCTATCTTTTACACCATACACCAAAAATTCGTATTAGATTATATTTTATAACTACAGCAATATTTGCTTAAATCTAAAGTATTTCTTTTGATAATAATATTTAAAACATAAAAAAAATTTCAAATGTTTGTTTAAAAAAACTTATATATCTTGAATTTTTTCTCTTTCTCAACTGATTCAATATAGAGAGGTTTTACTGTAGTATTTTTACAATTCCTCTGTGACAGTTTGCTGATAAAATAGTATGTGGTGTTCAGTTTTTATTTGGAGCATTTGTACATTGTCCTGTATAATTGATATCTAAATGTTTTATAAAAAAGAATCATGGTGAAATGATGAAAACAGTGTCTTACCTGACACTTTCTTCTACACAGGTAAGATATGCATGACTTTTCAGTCTTATCTTATTTAACTTGCTGAAACACCTAAATTAAAATAGTGAGTTTAGAAGGGCCAGCGCAATGATATTGGCTCACATCTCTCTGATTACAAAATGAATGATTTTGCTAACCAAGATAACTTTTATCTGATTTGCAATATTTTGTTAAGCACATTAAATTTTCAAACCATTGTCCTCTTAATCTGATATTAAAAAATTGTTGCATCTGAAACTGTCAATAAGATACAGTGGATGATCAATTAACAAATACAATCTATTTAACCCCTTTACGTCAAGTGTCAAGTAGACAATTTTTAATCTTTTTGCGCCACTTTTTCAAAGTAGAAATCTTTGCCTAGTTTAATTGCAGAAGTCCTGTGATTAAATAAGACAAAAATTACAGTAAGAAAATTGTGGTAGGAAAATATGTGCTTTAGGCATTCTATATGTCACATATATATGAAGCTCGTCATGAAGAGGTTAAAGACACAGGACTTGCACCATATAGGGAAAATTTTATTGTTTCTACCAATATCGCTAATGAATAGTCATCAGGATAAATTTTTATAAAAGATGCAATAGAAATATATCATGAATATAATTATTTCAAAATAGTGGTAAGAACAATCAAATTTCTCCTATACGCTGCGTGACCTGAAGACTATTTGCTATCGAATTATTTGTCAACCAGTCAGTGATATGCCATAGATCAGTGTTGAATTAAGACATTTTTCACCAGGGAAGATTTCAGTGGCTCTGAGGAAGACATTTTGATGCTCCTGTAAATAATTTTCCACTACTGCTATCATACTACTGGTTTACTACATGTAGTAGTGAAATATTTCCCATGTGTACTGGGAAAAGTTGCATGTAATGATTCATGTACAAAAGCCTTATCACACTGCCCAGCACTTGTCGGAATTTCGAGACACCACCTCAACCTTTTTTCTCTCATGGACACATTACAAAGTCATAAACAAAAAATACCCCCTCCTCAAAAAAAAAAAAAAAAAAAAAACACAAAGTGTGGTTAAGGGTGCAACATACATTTTTCAGTTTTTAAATATATTTGCCATATTATGCACACTAGGGTGGTCACAAGAAATAAATTTTCGAATTTTTTCGGGGGAATCCCCTTAAAAGTTCCCATTTGGCTGGAAAATGAGATTGCCAAAGTTTCAGTTCATTTGGATAATGTGAACCCGTGCCTCATTGAGGTCAAAGTTTTGAAAAACCGCGATTTTTCGCAAAAATTTATAGTTTTCCCTTCATAAAATGAATACAAAAGAACCTAGAAACCTAATGCTGGTCTCATTTCATAAAAAAATGTTTTTGCATTGAAGAACCAACCATCTTTTTTTTTGTAAAAAATTATAGTTTTAAAAATATACTGCATTTTTTAGTACCAAACATGATCCGAATTCTCAAAATTGACTTTTTATGAAAATATGAAAAAGCATTGTAACATTCCATTTCATCTGCTTTTAGATTTAGATTTCTTTATTTTTTCATTTTGTACATAAAAAAGGGTTTAGTTACAAAAAAATCCAAAGTAAATGAAAAAAATCGAAATTTAAACTGAATGAATTATAAGAAATAAAGAGCAAACTTCTCTCAAATAACGTTCAAATGCATTTCATTATTAAATTTGCGTTATGAAAAAACGAGTCATTATAAAAGAAATAAAATATTATCTCTTAGAATTATTACATTAAGGTGGTAATGGCTTCGATAATGTGGCTTTTGAAGAGTCTGAGAAAATTTTTCTGCGTTCAGATACAACTTATAACAGAAACTGCTTTTGTTCTTCATCTTTCGTTAAACAGGAATTGAAGTCTTGGATTAATTTTATTCCCCTTTCAGCTGTGTCTTTGACAACCTTAAAACCATTCCCAATTTTTTGCTTTCAAATATTATTTATTTTCACACCATACGTCGGGATCAGTATTTAAAAATTGCATATTAATCTCAAATCTCCTAAAAATATTTACAGTTTGAGATGAAACAAAAAAATCGACTTCTTTGTCCAATAAATATTCCATTCCACTTCATTGAAACCTATTGTTGCTCTTACATCCTTATCATCATCATCATCATCATTTTCTTCTTCAAATGACATTAAATTTTCAGCCATACTTATTTTGACTGTTTTTTCCAAAGTATCATCGAAGAATGAAAATGCAATTTGCTCCGAGTTAAGATACCAAAGATGTTTTATCATTTTAGAAAGCGCTTTGTCTGCAACCTGTTTATCAATTTTTCTGTAGTCAACAAGTGATTTTAATAATTGTAGGTCCTGATTGGGAGCCAAAGTCAGAGTGAGATCATTGAACCACGCTTTTACGTATTCATTGATTATAAACAAACAAATGTCTCCAATACCTTCTTCTTCTAAATATGTTAATGATAATTGATCCCTGAAAAGATATATTTTTAGAGAATAAATGGCCTTAGTCATCCATTTGGTGTGATGAATAGCACCAGGTGCTCTGAAAAAAATGTCTTTTGATGGAAGATGTCCTATAAAAATTAAACAAAGTTGTATAAATTCTTTATAGTCATCCCTGGGGTGTTCATCTTTTAAATGCTCAATAAGAAAACTTGAAATTTCGTCCGAATTAAGTATTTTATATCTGATATTTTCATCTTCAATAGCAGTTTTGTATTTAGTCTTGTCCAGCTTAGACCACCCAGTATGAAATTTTTTTTTTTAATATCTGGCCGAAGGGCAGCCGTTATGCCCACTTTAAAATCAACAAGCTGGAAATTGTACGTCAAACGTGACAAATGAGGTGCGTTCGTACTGTAGCTAGCTATATAAATATTTAGATCTTGATGATTTTTAATTCTGTGAAATGAATGATATCGTATGCAGATTAATTTCTGTAATAGAATAAGTATCTCGGTCGCTTGACTATTAAACTTCGGAAGCTCCTATAACAAGAAAGCACCGATTTAAAAAAAAAAATTAAATTTCTTAATAAATATTTTTATTAATATCTCCTAAAATTTTGATTTGATTTTAATAAAATTTGAAATGTCTCGACAAAATTCTGCAAAGATAATATATCTTAAATTTCAAACCATTCGGTTGGGTAGTTTTTGCGTTGTTATATGCGGACGGACCAAGCGACGACAATAGGTGCTACGTATTTATATAATTACGAACGCACCTAAAAATTGCTCTGAGAATAATTTCTAGAATATGGTGGCGACATGGTAAATAGAGAAGATTTCGTTCTAATAATTTCTGTAGTAAAATGCAGGTTCTCATGAGGCGACCTGTATTTACTGCAGTGATATCAGAACTCATTGCCTGGGTTTTACCAACTCCTTCTTCCCCACCCCACCCCACTCTTCAACTGCTGAAAATACAGCTTTTTCCTGTGTTATTCCCTTAGTATTTTCAAGCTGAGGAACACCTACCAACTGTTCTTCATTCCCACAACCACAGTTAATTAATATCGCTACCCTCTCTACATTAACTTTATTCATACTATATGGAAGCAGTTTTCCATCCCAGTGAACAACAGCTCCCTCTAAATCGAAATTTTTAAATCTGTTTTATATGAGCTCAGTTCTTTGTTTTCGAAATTGTTCTCTGTGGAGTCTTATTACACCTCTACTTAAAATTAAAGTATCTGGATTATGATCTAATGCTTCTGCTGCAGCTGAAATTATTCTAACTGCGTCTCTATCAGATATGCTACATCTATCTAACAGCAAAGACAATTTTTCCGTAATAATCTCTTCAGTTCCTTGTGAGTACTTTATTTTTTTTCTATTTCTGGCTCACTTTACACTGTATCTGGAAAAATCTTTTCCATATCATCTTAACAAGGCTTCTCCTTTTTTTTATTTTGAGATTTGGAATGGGATCTGTTAGCGTTTTTTTTTTGTAGTAGTAGTAGTAGTAGTTTTCTCCACTCTTCCTAAAGTTTTTCAGGCTTTGCAACACAGTCTTTAAAGTGTCTGGTTGGTATCTTGGCTTTCTCACAAATAAGTACAACTTCCTGTACTGGAAATCTAACGGCTTCTCTGGTGTTCAGATTCACTTGGCGCATATAAAATAAACTGCGTAAAACTTGACAATGGTAACTTACTGCCATTGATTTGATGAGACATGTAGCCAATTAAAAAAATCTTGTTTTTTTGCCTTGAACTCATGCTCGTTATTACTCTAGAACGCGAAGGTTCTAAATCCATTGTCTCTCAAACTTCACAAGAAAAGAAATCATTAAACAAACGTTCACTGCTTGAAAGACGAACATTAACTAAATCCGCTTTTCCCACCCTTGTATGTAAGAAGGGGACCTCCAGCCAATCATAGTAAAAGGAGGGGTGCATTTGACGACAACTGGGTGTCAGAAGGTTTCGTGAATGCTAAAAATGGACTTCTTAAAGATAGATAGAAACAAAAATTAACTTGTATTAAAAAGAGAGTTTCAGAGGTTCGTGTTAAATGCACTTTAACTGCAATACAAATTGAGGAGCTTCTTCTTTTGAGCCACAAAACTAGATACCTAATAATTAACTATAATTCGTATTTTTTTTTAAGTTATAAAAAATGTTTTTTTTTGTCTTTTAATGTAAAAAATACAAAAAAGTGGTCAGAAGTAATTAGAATTATTCTTCTGTCATTTTCCATGTATTTTTCAAATATGCAGATTTGAAGATAGAGTTCACGACTTGATCTAAAAAATGCTAAATGTCATTAAATATAAGTTTTGATGAGAGTAAAAGTTCAAGGCAACAACATTTTCTATCAAATAAGACAAGAATCAGATTTTTAGGACAAATGATTTTCACTTAATGAAGAAAAAATTGCAATTTTTCACCAAAAATCAGAATTTTTCAATAATTCAACCTCGATGAGGCACGGGTTAATATTATTCAATTGAGCTGAAACTTTGCCAATATCATTTTTTAACTAATTGGCAAATTTTAGGAGGGTCCCCCGAAAGATAAGTTGAAAAAAAAAAATTCCCCATGTTACTTGTGACACACCTTCTTTTTTGTGAAGAAACCTCATGAGATATGCAGCAAAAAAACAAAATAAAGAACATTGAAAAGTATAATAACTAGTATTTTTCATGTAATTTGACCACAAACACTATTTACTTAGCAAATAAATTGCGTGTTCATTTATGTAGAAGTCTTATGGTTATCTTTTTTGCATAATTTTTAATCTTTTATTTTTATAACCGACGTATAACACTCGCCTACAAATTTCGATCAATTTTCTTGTAGCAAAAGTGCGCATTATAAGCCATAATAATACGGTATTTATTTATTTTGCAATTCCAAAGTTCAGTTTAGTCGTTAAGTGTGCAATTTTTTTACCTTTTAACAGAATTTTTGCCTGAACCATTGATTTTGATTGCATGCTTGTTTCATATTTTTTTCAGAATTGAATTTGTGATTTTCATAATATACATGTCTAAGATTTAAGATTTTTCTGGAATCAATAGAAATACACACAAATACTAGATATTTTAAGAATTTTTCCGTGTTCACTATATTATCCTTAAATATGTTTGTTGGTTATTAGTTATTTATTTTACACGAATTAAATTTTAAAATAACTTTAAAAAAAAACCTTTGAACTTATGTTGTTTTTGCAGTCAGTAGGATTTAGTGTCCTACAAATAGTATAAAAAAAATATGTATATTTTTATTAGGTATTTGACAAAATAGACATAAATCATTTGTGTCTGTATTTTAAAATACAAAGTATCTTAACCCTTAAATACTTGCACAAATTCAAATAGCAAAACTTCCCATGCGGTGTATTTTCTAAACCATATATTTCTGAATATCTAGGCATGCGTAAATACGGATTAGGTTCCCTTAGAAAGACCCCCACGAAGGGCACTCCCCCCGGGCCTATATCCCATGTGTAGATAATTGGCCGTCAATAATCAACCCAACCCTGAATATCTAGGAAAACAAATTAATGTTTTATAAAATTAATTTTCAGAGATAAGATACAATTACTATGTAGTACAATATAAAGAATATTATTATTAAAAATGCCCATTTGTAACACGCATATTTAAATGTGTAACATCCAATGGTGTACAAAATACATCAATATAATATGGATAATTAACGATTAAGGATTGACATTAAGAGCATATATGCCAAATATTGCATATTTTTAATATCACTATTTCCTTATAGTAATATTCACCTTATTAAATCGCAGAATTTTGTGATTTAATAATGTGAAGAATACTATTTGAAAATAGGGGTATTTAAAAATCTATAATCCTTGGCACCTACCTATTCATTAAGGTATGTAGTCATAGTCACCATTCTGTTCGATGGCATTTTCTTTTTCTGTTGTTGCGGTATTGTCATTGACTAATGTTGTTTTTGCACTAAAGAAAAATTTTGAGTGGCAACAGATAAATAGACCAATGTAATTTTTGTCCACACATGTGGTCTTACCTTCAAGGATATGTTCGCAACAAAAAAACACATTTTGAAAAAATGTGGCTTATGTAGTTTTGAAATCTTCAATTCAATTACAGTCATTACATCTTAGAGCTAAACTAAAAGCATGTTTTAACTATATAAATGTGGAAATGACTGTAACACAAGGGTGTCTTGTCATAAAACGATACCTCCTTATTATGACTACAGGCACAGGGCTGTCATTTGCAATTAAAATACAACTAAATGCCACTATTTTCAGTATCAAGCAACTGTGGCTACTATTTTAGCCTCAAAAGCAACTATTTTGGAGGAAAACTAGTAAAAATGAGACTATTTTGCAATCCCAGCTACTTTTCTGTAAAAACCTAATTTTTCATCAGTCCCAGAACTGCCAACTTTTCTCTTTCTATTTTTTTAATCCAATATACTGATGTAATATTTCCGTATCAATTTCTTAAGTTTTTTATTCAATTTTTAAAATCTGTAAAAACTTCCATTTGAAATATTAAAAAAAAAAATACTTTTTCAATCTAAATGTATTGCAAAGATACCAATCATCCAAATTTCGGTTGGAAACTAACTACTGATTTTTGGTTTGGCTACCACTTACATGCTTTACAGTATATTTGTCCAATTTTTTGTTGTGTTTAAAGAAAGATATCTAACCCTTTAACTGCTGTATGAATCACAAGTGATTCACTATAGATTTGTTCACTGTGCTTCGAGAATATTTTTTTTTTAACTTCGTAGCTTATAGTATATAAATGTTTCATATCAGAAACTTTAATTAATAAACGAGCTGAAATAAATGCTATATTAGATATAGGGGAAGATCGGGTAGCTCTGGACACTTGGATAAATTGCAAATAAAAAACAAATGAATGAAGTTTCTGACTTTATTTTATACTTAAAATAAAATTACAAACTTCTTTAATGATTTTAATTAAACATTGCTAATAATATCGAATTATTTAACGAAATATACTGAAAATAGTTTGGCCATTTTTTTTTTTGGCGTCACAAGAAACGGCGGGTAGGCCCAGACATATTAATCAATGGTGTCCCAACCGTTTTTTGGCCTTACAAACATCACAATTATAAGAGAAATCCGATGCATCTATATAAACACAATCTTCATGGGCCCAGTCTTTGCATTCCTGGCACTGAATCCAGTCTTCTTCAAATGTTTCTCCGCATAGGATGCATTCTATCTCATTTTGTCGAAAATTTATTGACGAAAACAAAACACTCGCTCACGACTAACTTACTCGTCGCCCACATCATAGTTAAACTGTATTTGTTTCGACTCTAGAAGGCATTCATTTACAATAACTCTTTATTTACGCAACACTTTGAATTTCTTAGAAATTGAAATGTCTGCGTCTACCCGACTTTCCCCTAAGGAAATCTTATTTTCTATCACAGTTTTTCAATTTAATAAGCGATTTAAAATGTTGAGAAAAACAATTTAGAATATTGCCCTTCTTTCTTACTTATTTAGATGATTTTATTCGACCCATTGGTGGCTACAAAATCAGACTTTATTTATGCCAATTTTGCTATTTTATTTTACATAAATTTCTTGTAAAGAATAGATTAGTTATGCACACCTATTTTCTTTATCAAATGCATCCATTTTTTTAGTGACATATTTCTTGCTTCAGTTCATTTTTGTTTACAAAATGGAATTAAAATTGTAGCTAATAACATACAATAAAAGATTTATTGTTTCCAGTTACCTCACAGTAGTGCTCAAGTACAAGATAATCATATATTCAATTTAGTTTGGTAAAACTGAACTACATCCTGATCCTATACCTCAGATGAAAGATGATAATTTAAAAAGTTTCTTTTTTCTTTCTTTCCTTTTTTCTTAATAATGAATGTGTGATTTTTTTTAAAAAATAAAAGTACAAAAAATGACAAATTTGGGAGGGGGGTAGCATAAAATGTAGAATAAAATGTGGGTTTCATTAAACAGTTTTAGTTATTACTTACCCATCATACGTAGTATAGGGTAAGTCTTGTAATCGTTTTGAAAATCGAAAAAAAAATTTTGACGGATTTACACGTTTCAGACACTGGAGATTCCGAAAAACATATTTTTAGAAAAAAAAATTTGCCGTCCGTCTGTGTGTCTGTGTGTCTGTAAACGCTCTATCTCCCGAAAAAATTGAGATAGAGACTTGCAATTTGGTATGTACATAGTATGTAATAATGGGAAGAAGCCTATTTCATTTCAATAATCTCGATTAACCGGAACAATTTTTTTCGGACTCTCGAAATATTCGTTCTGATGAAAGGTATATAAAAATTTTCGAAATTGTTTATTTTAAGAAATGAATAGAAAAGACAATAAAAAAACATAAATTTTGAATAAAGCATGAAGTCGATCGGATAATTAGTTGCCGAGATATTTGGAATCCTATTTTCCACACTCTTCGATTTTTCATGACCCTGTATTTCATCCAAATTTCACTTCAAAGATATATTTTAATTGGAAATTTAACGCTTAATCAGATGCAATAAACCGCTAGTTAATAGGATTATTATTTTTGGAGTTATAAGGAAAAACCTCTTTCAAGCAATTCAGTAATCGAGCCTTTAAAGTTTGTGACGTCATCAAGCCACGATTTTATTTGAATTGCAATGCATTTTATAAGTAGTTTACACATTTTTATTTTAATATTTTACATTATGCATATCCATGATGGGTAAGTATTACGGTGGCCCCCAACGACTAGTTATTTTTATGGCAAATAAGGATTCTTTCCCCCCTTTTTTGAAAGTAAGCATGCAACTATTCTTGTACAAATGCTGCTATTTTTTTCACTGGTGCAACTAAAGCAACTATTTTTGATGCTATTAGGCAGTGGCAGTCCTGTGACTATAACTTATGGAGGGAGTCGTCATAAACTGATACCTTATTATGACTATAACTTATAGGGGGAGTCTTATAAACCGATACCTTATTATGATAAATAAAAATACTTTTATTCTCAATTTTATTTTATTTTTCTCAAATTTTCTAAGATTTTTTCTTTTTTTTTTTTTATTCATCAAAGATATCAAAACTATCATAAAAAATGTGTAAAATTTCGAAATCAAAAGGGGGTAGGTAAGGGCACTACCCTGTACCTCCTCTTGCCAACACTACAATCTATTAAAAAATTAAAGTATTTTATTGGACCCAATATCCGTTACCATAGAGAAAAAATCGTACGTTTCACGGAAGAATTCTTACGCCCTACTACCATTAATAATTCTGTAAAACCAGTGACACTGAGGAAGAATTCTGAGTTCCCTACCATAATTTTATACAATCTTATGTGAAGAATATTTTAAGTATTTTATTAAACCCAATATCCATTACCGTAGGGAAAAAATCATGTTTCATGGAAGAATTATTAATTTTCTTATTTAACCTAAGCATATTTTAAGCTGAATTTAATATTATATTTCTGTGAATTATTTTGTGTTGTTTAAAAAATGCAACAGCTTTTTTGCTTTATTTTTAACCTATGCATATTTTTATGGCTATTTTACCAACCCATAGCTGCCAACTTACGCAAAAGAAAATTCAGTAGATTTCTTTAAAAAATTAGTTGATTAAGCTGCTTTCAGAAAAAGCCATGATTCAAATTAATACTTTTTTCACATTTTAGGAATGAAAAATAGCATTAATAGAGAAAAAAATATGGATTTTCTTATTCCTAAAATTAACCATCTTAAACTTTTTGCGGAGCACTTTAAGCAAACATTCATGTTTAAATTACAGTTAAAAGCGTAAGAAATAACCATATTTTCTTCCTCTGGAGGTTGAATTTTGCAAACACAGTTTTTGAGGGTGATTTTCATGACTTGCCACTTGGAAAGATCGCACAAGATGACAGTAAGACAACATTACAGAAGTCTTTTGGATCTCTCTTCTTTAGAAGTCTTTAATTGGATCTCCAGTTAAAACACACGCAATATTTCAATTTATATCACCTGTTTAATTGAAATAATATGCCAATAATCTAACTTAACGTTCGAAACTTAAAATAACACTTTTCCGTCATTTTTGACGGCGGCATATGCTAGTACCATTAATAATTCTCTAAAACCAGTGACATAGAGGGGGAATTCTCAGGTCCCTACTACTATAATTTTATACAATCTTATGTGAAAAATATTTTATCAGAACTTTTAAAGTTTTAATCCTGTGTTTGTGTAGAAATAGGAAGGAAAAAAATACACTGCTCAAAACTGCAAAATTATGAGTTTATTTTAAATTAAAAGTCTATTTCAGGATTCGCGGTTGATATAAGCCTCTCAAGAAAGCGTTCCCTGTATGAATAATGCCATATGTAATGCCTCTCTGTATAAATTGGTGAGGAAAATTGCATCCAATTTGCTTCAATAGCTTATAAAACAAACATACAGTTACATGTGCATGTTATTATCTAAATAATAATTTCATGATAATGGAATCGGT
Source organism: Maratus michaelseni (assembly GCA_963931845.1). NCBI lineage: Eukaryota > Metazoa > Arthropoda > Arachnida > Araneae > Salticidae > Maratus > Maratus michaelseni. The sequence continues at coordinate 463,336,745 of OZ007587.1, forward strand.
TTAAAATATTAATTCAAATTATTTAAATAAAAAATAAATTGTTATAAATTAATTACGTATAAATTAATTAAAAAGGGACGAATTTAATAGGCTTTATTAATAGCTTCTAAATTCCCTCCCCCTTATCACATAAAAGGGGGAGAGAATGCTGGCCCAAGTTTGCTCTCCATAGGCTTTATTAATAGCTTCTAAATTCCCTCCCCCTTATCACATAAAAGGGGGAGAGAATGCTGGCCCAAGTTTGCTCTCCATCCAGGGGTTAATCCAGGCAAACTCTGGTGCCAAGTTAGGACTACTTCACAAAAATCTCTTTAATGAAACAAGTTCCTTCACAAAATTATTCTTAATAAAACAGGTCTCTTCACAAAATTCCACTGCTCTTCATTAATTATTTTGTTAGCTTTAAAATGTGTAATTTGCAAACAAAGCAAGTTTCCCAGAAACGAAAACTTTAGCGGAAGAACCTTAAGAAGTTATTAATAAATAGTTAGTTCGAATTTGAGTAACGTGGCTACCTTTATCTGTTGAGCATAGACAATTTTATTTAGAACTATTTTATTGTATGTAGCATGCAGCAGCCATACTCAATCTGAGGGCCGCATGTGGCCCGAGACACGCAATCATTAATCCAAACTTATAAAAATTTGAGATTTTTTTGAGGTTCCTCAGAGTTGAGGGGGTGTCCCAATAAGCCAGCGCGAGCCTGAGGGCTGAGCAGAAATGACCTTGTGTAAGATTATGAAAATGGGCATTTTTTGCTTGTACCCGTAAAACTAGATTTAAAAAAAAGTCCCCTTCCCAAATGATCTAAAAAGAGATATGTGTCCCCATTTTCCCCACCCTTTTACACCCATGGAGTCCAGTATCGATATATTCCTGTATGCCTTCTTATTCAAATTTGTGTTAGATTCCATTTAAATCACTTTGTAAAATAGTTCCAAGTAAAAAAAAAAAAAAACTTTTAAAATTAGCACCATTAAGAAAAAAAAATGTATCGCTGAAAGCCACCTTGGTCGTACCGAACATGCACCCGTTCCATTAGCGAAATATTCATTTATCTACGGAGGCAGATAACAATGCAATTCTTCCCCCTAAAACATTCCATATTTTATCACTTCATCGTCCATTTGGCGACGTAGACGATTAAAATTTTTTGGCCTTGGGCGTATCGAAAATGCCGGTCGTCGTTATGTCAGTCGATATCTGTTGAGTTTCAGTTTCTGTACAATCTCTAAATTGTGAATTCCCTTCACCCAACAGTAAGTACATTTAAGAGCCTTCAGTTCTATCCAAAACTATTATTTTCTTAAATTATTTACTATTTATTTATTCTTTGACAATTAAGCCATAGGACTAGACTTGGCGAATATTTTGTGCATTGAAGGTTAAGAAACAAGATAAATAACCCTGCAGACTGCAAACATTTGCGCAGACGCAGCTGTGATCATGACATCGCGAGGGTGTAGTTTTCGGTTTTCGCCATAAAAATCGTAAAAGCTCGTTTTGCCTTACTATAATACATATTTTTAAAACATATATACATATTTTAATACATATATCTTTTAATTATTTAAATGCTTCAAAAGCTGCTTTCAATTTTAGTGTTGATTTTGAATGCTACATTTTGGACGCATACGCATTATACGATACGTGTTTTGACAAAGATTTGACATGATATTATTTAACCAACTATGTTTATATTATTATTTACAGATTTTTTTTCTTAGTTAGATCTTGACTAAGTCATTTATTTCGTGACCCACTATGGCAAAATTTAACATGAATCAGCAATATTTAATTTACTAAGTTTTTTTTGTTTGTTTGTTTTTCTTCTTCTTTTCCTGAGGCAGGAGTAGAGAAATATTCGTTTGAATGATAAATAAGAAATTGTGACGGCCTTTTGATTTTTTCTTTTTTTTTTTTTTTTTTTTTTTTTTTTTACTTTGCTGAGATACTGATGAGAAAATTGTAAAAATATTAGTTGAGTTTATAAAAAGTATTAGTTTTTAATTTCAAGTGTCAGTATAAGTATGACGAAATTGTAACGCGAATTGTCCGAAGTTGCCTATAAATATAAAGATATACGATAAATGAAGAAAAATTATGTATTGTGCGTAGAATTCCAGTTATACTGCATTTTCTTGCCTTATTTACATAATGTAGCATCAGTAATGTTATGCTCACATGTAAAAGTTAATAGAAAGGAAGGAATTTAAAAGAAAAAGTTCACAATATTTTGAATTATGAAACCTCTTCCAACCTAATTCATGTATGCTAAAATGTAAATTGTGCGTTGCACATTGATTTTAAATTTTTAATTCACCCATGGCACAAATAGATACAACTTTAGAAAACAATAGAAATGTGACATTTTTTTTCTTTTCCATGTTTGCGTACATATCCTATCTTTATTAAAATAATAATAAATAATAACAAAAATTAGATTTTCAAAATACATATTTTGAATAATTGCAACAAATTAACAAAACAAGCAGTATAAGAAATGTCCGTTCACTTAATCGTTATATCGACATTCAGATAAACGGGAAATGTTTCACATTTGTTAAATTTTAGGAATCGCAATTTTTCTTTTCTTTATTCACAATTCTCTTTCATTTAATGCTAAAGGAGTATTTAAATATATATATATATTACTCTTCATTTTTTATTTATATTTTCTACCTTTTTAATGTCTAAAATATTTCGTTGTTGTAGTTTCACGTTTCACAGCTATTTGGCATATTTTTGGGGAGAGTGTGTTCTATCGCATAATTAACTCCATTATTTTGTACTCTTAAAACAGTTTTAACCATAAACAATATTTGGGCGATTTATTAGCTGTGGTCGGCTGACAGAAAAATGTTTTTAAATTAATTTATAATTAAGTTCTAAAGATATTAAAATGTTGTATTGTCATCGTAAACACACCTGTGTTTCTAGCAACATATCAAGAAGGGAATGGAAAAATAGATTACAAAATTCCATAAAATGCATAACACATTTGAAAACCCAATTACTATCAATAGTCAAACAAAACATCTATAAAGGATCAGGGTAAGCCGTGTTTTTAGCCCATGAAATAGACTAAAATTCGATTTTGTTATACTGACTTAATTATTTCACTTTTTAATATTAAAAGGTTTATGTTGTACAATTTCAACAATAGTTTTTGCATTTTGTTCGGATTTATATAACTTACACAAGCTCAAAGTTTGTATTATTCGTAGTTTTTGATGAAAAATACGCAATTTCTCTTAATTTTACCTCAAGTATTTATATGAACGCAATCTTGCAACACTTTCTTCTTTACATCTATACTAATATTATAAAGGAGTAAAGATTGTTTGTTTGTAGGGGGTAATCTCTGGAACTACCGAACCGATTTCAAAAGTGATGGTAGCAAATTGATGGTGACAACCCCTGCTCCAACATAGGCTATATTTTATGTCGGTGTCACTAACCCCAGGGGGGTGCAGGAGCGAAAAACGTTCTAAAATTGCGATTTTTTTTTATACTGAAGGAGCTAGAAATTTGAAATTTGGCGTTGTAATTGCTTATAAGATGTAAATGCTCTCTAAGAACAAAATAAAAAAAAATCGAAATTTAAAAGGTTGAAATGAGCGAAAAGCGTTCTAAAAACATTCTAAATTACAATTTCTATGGAATCTCTGGAACTACCGAACCGATTTCAAAAGTGATGGTGGCAAATTGGTGGTGACAATCCCTGCTCCAACAGCCTCTTTAATAAAAAGCTATGCGTTGCTGACGACTGGGTTTTTCGCTAATTGTTGCCACAGATTAATCTCGGAAAATGAAACATTTGATGTTACTGAAAAAAAATAATAGCTCGAAAAGTATTTGTCAGAAAATTGTTAGACAAACTGCGTTTGAAAGGTAAAAAATTGTATTTTTCTTGATATAAATTTCAAATCTAATAATTATGCCGTTTTCAAATATTGAATTTGAAAAATTACCAAATTTCACAATGGAGTACCATAGCAAAACCTTCATGCGTAAAAAGATAATGATAAGGGCGACGTGTCCTGGCGTGTATATTGGCTATAGCACGAGTCACAAATTATAGTAGCCTTATTATTCTGTTAAAATATAAAAGTGAATTATGAAATGTCAATATTTTGTTTGATTAAATGTTCGTTAAGAGAAACTGGCGGGCGTAGCTTGCTAGTATAGTATAAAATACATCAAAATGTACACTATATGTAAAAATAAAAGTGTTGCAAAGCTTCGCTCATAGTAAAATATTAAAAAAATATATTAAAAATTGAGGTAAAATAGGGAGAAATTGCGTATTTTTCATCAAAAACTACGAATAATACAAACTTTGGGCTTGTGTAAGTTATATAAATCCGAACAAAATGCAAAAAACTATTGTTGAAATCGTACAGGATAAACCTTCTAATATTAAAAAGTGAAATAATGAAGTCAGTATAACAAAATCGAGTTTTAGTCTTATTTCATGGACCAAACACACGGCTTATGGACCCTGATCTTTTGTATGTATACTGCACAGTATGCTAAAATTTACTTCAGTTAGGAAATACATAGCACAATTGAAAATTCCTCTTCAGCTATTTCCGTCAATAAACGCAACGGAATATTTTTGAGTATCCCTGTAAAAGAACCATAAATGCATTCATTTTCAATACCAAACATGCCATAGTAAACTCCAATAACATATATCAATTTCAAGGCAATCCGAGTATATTTACGCGAGTTAGAGCACAGACAGACAAACCGAATTTATAAACACTTTTGAAGTATGTTGGAAAGCAGTGTTGAATTCAGGGGGGGGGGGGGACATCCCCCCAGGAGCATTGTAATGTCCTCCCTGGAAGGTTTGAGATATTATGATTTTAATGGTTAAAATGTGCAATTCCCCCTCGGAAATCGATAATGCCCCCCCCCCCCCCCCGGAGTCACAGAAATCCCTCCCGGAGAAAAGTGTCTGAATTCAACATTGTTGGAAAGTGTTAAAAACAAAGTTAAATTAAATAAAACAGTGTAAAAATGTAAAGATATAATTTTTTTTTTTTTTTTTACAATCTATATTATTGCAGAATATTTGACAATGATAAAACTTTTATAATAATTAGAGTTGCTAGTGCTAAAAATAAGGAAGCCCGTGCTAATATGAATTTGAAAATTGAACACCAGCACTGGCAAAAAGAAAGGGGAGGAACGAGGGACAGAGGAGGAATTTGGGGTTAAAATTCCTACCAAAGCAGGAAAAACCTGTTTTTACGCACATGCAAAAGCATCCTGCCCATTTTTGTATTTTTGTGTATCATATTCAAGTTTCAAGAAGTCCCCCTCCTATAGACGAAAATGCGGCTGTGTCGCTGCAAAAAAAAGAAGATAGTTGTTAAAACGATTCCACAAAAAAAAGTATTTTTCTTCGTTCGACAACGCGAAAATTTATGATGCACTCACAAGCTCATTCTTAAAATGTAAAAGATTGAATTTGGCAGGCACGACTATTGTAGTGATTCAGAATCGAATAGAGTTTTTCATTTTTATATTAAATGTATTACATGTTGTGTTAGCTATTGCTGTCGCGTCCTGAAATTTGGTTCAAAATGGTAACTTTGACGCTATTTTCTGAAAGATCCTTTGACTTTATCGAAAAATATAAAACCCTGTTCTATTTCATACATTTTTTTTAATAGCCTCTGCTTATTACATGCGTCTAAAATTAAAAATGATTACACGAATGTTTTAGAAAGTAGCCACTTTGGATTTTAGTATAGCCTCAAGAAAACTTAAAAAGGTCAAAATTATGTATTGCAGTGCTGGGGAAAAGAGAAAAAAAGTGATCACCCTCTGCTAAGGTGTCAATAGACTGGGAATAATGTCTACTATTTAATGCTATGCGTAAATTGTCCGGGGGGACTGTTTACATATTAAAAATTGTAGCAAATTCCATTTTTCAAATAGCAACACCCACTTTTGACACTTTATTTGAGTTTCTTGGATCAAAAGTGCATAATCCATGCAATTTTCTTATATCTTTACAGAATTAAAAGGGTTTAAACTTTGAGGATCTTAATGTTAAATCCACATCACAAACTTATATCTTCATCGTCCCAAAAAATCATCTGATTGAAATATTCCTTTTTCTAACGAGATACAATATAATCCAAGCCTTTTTTTTTTTTTCCAATTGAAATACATATTTTTAATTATGAAAATTATTAGTAAGTTCATATTAAAAGATTAAACATGACCTACATTAATTTTCACATAAAAAGACACAGCGCATCAAAAACATGGCTATGTGCTTTTACAACTCATTCCTATCATTACATTTCGAATTATAGAAAATCATCCTTTTCGACAGTCTAAGGGACTCGTTTTCGTTTGAATTAGAGAAAAGAAATTTTTTTTAGATAATCACCGGAAAAAAATTATGAAATTATCTTTCATAGGAAATGAGTTTATTTTATTTTTAAATTGCTGTATGATTTGTCTGATAACTAAGTAAAAATCTCCGGTAAGATCTTAATTTTACTTTTCGAAATTAATGAATACGCCTCTTTTTTTAATAAGATTAAAGAAGTGCATAAATTATACCTTTTCCCGAGCTGATTTGTTCAAAGAACTCGAATAAAATGTGAAATGTGGGTGTTACATCATTTGAAAAATGAAAATTGGTGCAGGTTTTAATATGTAGACGGCTGTGTGCTCTCGAATTATAATTCATACATAATACGCAATAAATAATAGACATTATTACCAGTCGATTGGGATTGGTAACCATATCTTTTTTATACGATTATTTACTGCAAAATTAGTAAGGGTTTTAGGTAGATTTCATAAGAAATACTACCTATTACATTCTCCTCTAAGTTGGAATTTTTGAAAAAAATTTGCAGATCTACTCCGATCATGACTTCCAGAATCACCTCCAGTTCAAAACTTTATATATATATATATATATATATATATAGATATATGTCACTTTTTTATGGACGCGATAACTGCAATACTTCTGCACAAATCTCTTCCAAACTGACACATAAAATCAAGGGGCATAAAATCTCGGTCCAGTTCGTTAATGGGCAAAATCGAACCAGGGGGGGGGGGGGGGGGACTTTTTGTGAAAACAGAAACCACCTCATAATTTCTGAATTATGATACGTATCGAATCCGTTTAAAGTTATTATTACTTCTAGAAAAAGGGCCGAAAATTTATGTATAGGACAGATTTTTGATATTAAAAATCGCTCCAGTCGGGGGTAGAAGAAAAAAATTCAAAACTTCGCCCATTCAAAAGATATCAAATCCGCTTAAATTTATTATAAATCCTCTTAATGTTATCTAAAACTTTTATATTAACAAGTTTTTTATAAGACCAACTCTTATAGCAAAAAAAAAAAAAAAAAAAATTAAAAACAAAAAAACATCCCTGCCGACTCCGCCTGCAAACAAGTTAGGTTTCGAAGTGGGCGGTTCCGACTACAGCATCATGGCAAAAAGGTCATTTCTTCCGCAATTCCCAACAAACAGGCGCCCCACGGTCTGCGTCTTCGAAATCTACCTGTGCCTGTAGGCCGAGTCGTCAGGTATTTTTTTTTTCCAGGTCTGTGCATTCTTTATGGTATAAAACCTTCCGAAAAATCCCAATGATGGAAAAGTACCGCTTTACTCCCTATGAAGTTATTTGTAATCGCATGTAATTTATTTTGTCATAAGGGGTCACGTACAAATTAAAAATTGCACTAACACTGATTTTTCAAATGGTAAATCCACTTTCGATACCATATTTGAGTTCCTTGGATCCAGACAAATCTGAAAAAGCGTTTATATTTTTTTTTTACTTAAATCTTTAGAGTCAGAAGAGGTTAAAATGTGAGGATACTAATGTTAAATCTGCGGCATAAACAGTGCCTGATTTACGTCGGGGCATGGGCCCAGGGCCCCCTAAATGCTACTGAAGATTTTTCAATTATTGTCCAAAATCTGGTGAACTTTTAACTATTAAAAAACAAAATTAATATGGAAAAATCTGTTTATTTTTTTCATTTAAAAAAACTACTTCACTCGCTCGCTAATATTAATTCTATGGGAGGTTTTTTTTTTAATATCTCGTTTGCATTTCAATATTTTTTAAATATTTTTTTTTTTCCATTGGATAGTTGAGGTCAATCTCTACAAAGGCCGTTTTCGATTTTGTTTACAGGTTTTTTTTATTAGGATACTTTCCGATTTCGAAAAATCGTCAACGAGATAGAACAGTAAAGATTGATTATGAGGATCAGGGATGAGAATTCTCCGTCTTGCATACCAGTATAATCTTAGAGAAAATGTTGTTCTGTTAAATCGCTGAATGTTCCGATTAAATAAAAAAATATTCTCTCTAAGATTATTCTGGTATTCAAAAAGACGGAGAATTCTCATCCCTGGAGCATGTTATAACAGCTTTTACTGCTAAAAAATTGAAAAGAAAATTTACAAAAAAAATCATTAAATATCGCAAATTATTAAATATCTTAATAATTACCGCTTTCAATGATACATTTTTTTTTACTCAAGACCGGTGCAAGTGGGCCCCCATAAGCAGCCCCATTTCACTATGCCCAGGCCCCCCAAATTTGTAAATCGGTCCCTGGGCATAAATTTTAATTTATATCTTCCCAAAAAATCTTCCAATCAAATTTTCTTAAAGTAAGTAAATATTCACACCTTCTCTATAATTTTTTTATTGACTAATGGAATGTTCCCGGTACTTCTCCTTTTAAGATCGTAATTTTATTTTTCGAAATTTATAGGTAAACCCCTAACACATTTTTTTTACATATAATAACTCTATGAAGATGGAAAAAACGGTATATAAACAGTACCTTTTTCTTGACTGTCTTGATCTAAGGAATTCAAATTTGCTGTCAAAAAAGGGTGTTACCCATTTGAAAAAAATTTAATATCTAGACGAACCCATTAAAACAAACAAAATAAATGAAACACATTCAATTATAAAGATAAAGAACTTCATACGAATTAAAACGTTTTCAATTAAACACTTTTCGTTTATCTTTGCATTAGAACTCTAGTTATAGCCATCGTTTGGGTGTGTTTGGGGGCGGTCCTTGTCAAAAAAAAAAAAAAAAAAAAAAAAAAAAAAAAAAAACAAGAACGAAAAATCATGCGTCAAGCATAGATATATAACATTTCCAAATTAATTTTGCAAATCTTTACCGTAAGGTGTAAGATGATATCTAACTAAACAATTTTGAAAACACATATAACATATTTAAAAATCCAATTTCCGGAATTACGAACAATACTCGGAAAAATATCCGAGCTCTTTTGTGCAGCTTTTTATAGGATCTATAGATTTTTATGTATACTAAATAGAATGCTAAATTTTAGTTCAGTTAGGAAAAGCACAGTTTATAATTTAAGCGCAGTAATTTTAGCAATTAATTAATTTTGTTAGTAATTTAATTAGTAATTTAAGGACAGTTTTTTTAATATAAGCACAGTTTAAAATTTCCCTTCTGCAATTTCCGACAATAAACGGAAATGTACTCGAGAATTTTTGTGCTGCCCTGCATACAATTTATACACACCAAGTAATAGACATAAAAAAATAAATTAAATTAAAAAACGCGTTCAGCAACTGAAAAAGCATTCCCAGCAATTATTAATATTAAGCAGTACTTTAACCGAATTCTTTTGTGTGTCCCTGTCAATGAACGATGTAAGCTATACACACACTATTCTATAGTAAGCCTCTTGTAATCCACTTTAGTGATATATATCAATTTCAACATGTTTGAAATAGTGAAATATTATTAAAATAAACTGCAAACGATATTTCTTCATAGACCGTAATGTAACGGAATTGTTTTGAGTATCCCTGTAAAGGAACTATAAGTGCTATGCACACCACATGCTATAATTAGTTTCTTGTAGTACACCTCAGTGATGTCTATCAATTTCAATATAATTGAAATTGTGTACCATCATTAAAATAAACCGCAAATGATTTTTCCCCCATAGACCGCAATGTAACGGAATTCTTTTGCGTGTCCCTGTAAAAAAAAAACTATAAGTGCTACATCACACTTCATTTTCAATACCGAACATGCCACAGTAAACCTCAATAACATAATATCTATTGCATGAAGATCCGAGCACATTTACGCGAGTTAGAGCACAGACAGACAAACCGAATTCATAAACACTTTTCAACTATGTTGGAAAGTGTTAAAAAGATACAACCAAGATGTAGTCACAGATCATTTACAAAAGAAAAAAAAAAATAAATAAAACCAAGGTATCATTAGACACGAAACAATGTCTTATTTCAGAATTTGAATCTAGTTTTTGAAATGGTGACCGTCTACATATTTGGAAAAAAAAAAACCATTATGGATTTTTCACATGGTAACATCCACTTTAACACCATATTTGAGTTCCTTGGAGTTCCTCCAGTTCATAAGAAGGTATAGTTTAAATTTCTTAAGAGTTTGTCCATAAATTTAGAAAAATTAAATTAAGACCTGACAGGAGAAACTTTCAAAATAATACCAGAAAAATTGCATAGAAAATTTAAATATAAAATAAAATAATTTTATTTAAAACAGTATACTTTTTTTGGTTGCTTTTTAGCTCACAGGCTATCAAAGCCTGAGAGCTAATGTGCCCGCCCGTTCTGTATGTATGTACGTATCTACGTAACGCGATAACTCTTGATAGAAATATCCGATTTGTTTAAAATTTTGGTTATAGGTTCATTGTGATAAGGCGCTTCCCTGATTAGTTTTGGGGTTTCATTGGTTAAGTATAAAGGGGGGAACGGGGGGGGCTAATCCCCCCCTTAATTTATATTAATGGGTTTTTCATGCAGAATCATCCTATTTGCTTCAAATTTGTATATAAGTTCATTGTAATAAGGCGCTTCCCTGATTAGTTTGGAGGTTCATTGGTTAACTATAAAGGGGGGAACGGGGGGCTGATACCCCCCCTTAAGTTAGATAAATTGGTTTTTCATGCAGAATTATCTGATTTGCTTCAAATTTTGTATATAGGTTCATTGTGATAAGGCGCTTCCCTGGTTAATTTTGGGGGTTCACTGGTTAAGTATGAAAGGAAGTTAAACCCCCCCCCCCCACTTAATTTATTATCGGTTTTTTCATTTTTTGAGTGCATTATTCTTTGAAATAAGAGTATAAAATACAATTATTGTGAATAGCCGGTGAGCTCAATGCCATCAGTTTAACTAGGTACTTTTCTTTTTATTACAATCTCTTACATGCGATGGAACGACAACAGCATACGGTGCCTTTTAGACTCGAAAAACAATGTTTAGAATAAACTGTAAAGTTATACACATATGTTTTTGACGACATGCATTTTGTTATTTAAAGATTAATGTATGTCATATATTTTTAATATGAATTTATTAATAATTTTCATATGTTTTTTTTATTTAAAAAAAAATGCTTAGATTATGTTTGGGTCTATTTATTGTATCTTATTAATAAAAAAATCGACAATATATTAAGGGGGATCATCCCCCCCCCCCCTTATAAATAACCAATGGACTCCCAAAACTATTCAGGGAAGCGCCTTATTACAATGAACATATATACAAAATTTGAAACAAATCGAATAATTCTGCATGAAAAATCCATTTATCTAAATTAAAGTTGGATTAGAACCCCGTATCCCTCTTTATACTTAACCAATGCACTCCCAAAACTAATCAGGGAAGTGCCTTACCACAATGAACCTATATGCAAAATTTGAAGAAAATCGGATAATTCTGCATGAAAAACCCATTTATCTAATTTAAGGGGGGTTAGCCGCCAGTTTCCCCTCTTTATACTTAACCAATGGACCCCCAAAACTAATGAGGAAAGCTCCTTACCACAATGAACCTATATGCAAAATTTAAAGGAAATCAGAAAATACTGCATGAAAAACTCATTTATCTAAATTAAGGGGGGGGGGGGCTACCCCTTTATACTTAACCAGTGAACCTCCCACACTAATCAGGGAAGCGCCTTACCACAATAAACCTATATACAAAATTTGAAGAAAATCGGATAATTCTGCATAAAAATCCCATTTATCTAAATTGAGGGGGGTTAGCCCCCCGTTTTCCCCCCTTATAAATAACCAATGGACCCCCAAAACTATTCAGGGAAGCGCCTTATTACAATGAACATATATACAAAATTTGAAACAAATCGAATAATTCTGCATGAAAAATCCATTTATCTAAATTAAGGGGGGATTAGAACCCCGTATCCCTCTTTATACTTAACCAATGCACCCTCAAAACTAATTAGGGAAGTGCCTTACCACAATGAACCTATATACAAAATTTAAAGAAAATCAGAAAATTCTGCATGAAAAACCCATTTATCTAAATTAACCCCTTGGGGACGAGCGACACGTATACGTGACGCAAAAGATGCTCAGAGTCCTCGATTATTCCCCCAGTATCTTTTTATTGTAAACTTTGCCTTATTTAATGACGGCATTTCTGGGATTCAATTAGGCGAAAATTTCTGTTTTGAAAAACCGGTGGTAAAAGATTAAAAATTCTGTAAAAGACGCTCGTCGCGAAGGGGTTAAGGGGGGCTACCCCCGTTTCCCCCCTTTATACTTAACCAGTGAACCTCCCAAACTAATCAGGGAAGCGCCTTACCACAATAAACCTATATACAAAATTTGAAGAAAATCGGATAATTCTGCATGAAAATCCCATTTATCTAAATTGAGGGGGGGGGGGGGTTAGCCCCCCGTTTCCCCCTTTATACTTAACCACCGAATCCCCAAAATTAATAAGGGCAGCGCCTTATCACAGTGAACCTAAAAACAAAATTTGAAGCAAAACGGTTATTTCTATCAAGAGTTATTGCGTTACGTACATACATACGTACATACAGAACGGGCGGGCACATTAGCTCCCAGACTTTGATAGTCTGTGAGCTAAAAAAGCAAGATTTAAATCCGAAGATTTTTTTAGGAATGGATAAATTAAAGTTTGTGACGTGAATTTAAAATGGCATTCTCAAATTTTGACCCCTTCCAACTCTATGAAAGATTTAAGAAAAAGTATACACTGAAAATTCCCAGGACACATTGGGAACACATTTTGAACACTTTGATTAAAAACAAAAAAGTGTTCCAGTTACCTTAATGTGTATTGAAATGTGTTCGGAATATGCTCCGCTATAATAGAAAGTGTTCCGAAAGTGTTCTGCTCAGGATATTTGTTAAATCTAAACTTGGGAACACATTTGAGAACAGATTAGGAGCACATTTGGGCACACATGTGAAATCATCGCTTTCAAAAAGTGTGCTGAAGAAAAGTGTTCTAAAAAGTGCGCTTCAAAGTGTACTAAAAAAGGTGAGAAAATAAGTGTTCTAAAATGCGTTCTGAAACCTGCATAAAGATTTGCAGTGTATAAACTATGCCTTTTTTCGGGCTGCTTTGTTCCAAAGAATGAAAATATGATGTCAAAAGTATGTGTTGCCATTTGAAAAAATTAAGTTGGTGCAATTTTTACTCTGTAGATGATCTTTATTATTATTATTATTTTAAATGCATTCATTTTCAGAAAGAAAGCTTTATTCCGAATCTAATGACATCTTTGCAGTGGTTTTATTGTTGACGATCTGTGAATAAAGGATGCGGATTAATAGAGTTCTTCCTTCGTGATAAAGGCGGATGTATTTTTTATTTTTTTTTTCTACGGATTGTACACGCAGAGAAAAACAGAATACAAAATTGTCTGTGGGTATAATTTCCCATTTTATTTGTATGGAATAAAACATTCTCACACGCACAAATGAAAGTTTATCTTTAAGGGAAAAAAGAAAGGGAAATAAATTATTGGAGGAAAATTAATTCTCATGGTCATCGAGTGTTTTGCATCATTGTTTTGAAAAGATCCAGTGAACCTTTAGATCCAAAAAACATGAGTTAAGTCTGCTTAGATTGGTGCTAATTTAAAACGAAACCGAATTCTATTTCAAACTGTAATATTAGTTTTATATTTATTGATTGTGAATTTGGTTGGTTTCAAAGTTTCTTATGCCCTTATGAAAACTCGCTTCTATACATTTGTTATTAAAAACATCGTTTGCTTAGAAAAAATTTAAACATAAAACCAGGGCATCCATCAAGCATAGGCACCGACGCGCAAGAAAGAGGCAGTCAGGCATACTTAAACCACTAATTTTGAACAAATTTTTGTCCCAAATAATCAGTTTTTTTTAAAGACAAAAATAGCATTTTAAAATAAGTGGTGGAAGTCTCGTTAAGTCAGCGTCTTATGCCACCAAGTCACTATTTCAACTAAAAGTCATTTCATTTCTTTTTTTTCTTTCTTTTTTATTAAATTAATGAAAAGTAGTTGTTTTTAACCCCTTCGCGACGAACGTCCTTTACAGAATTTTTAATCTTTTATCACCGTTTTTTTTTTTTTAATAGAAAGTTTTGCCCAATTTAATAGCAGAAATGCTTTGATTAAATGAAGTAAATTTTTCAATTAAAAATTACTGGTTTGAATAATTAAGGATTCTGTGCACTTTACGTGACGCTCGTAACAAATGTGTTAAATTGTCACTTTTCTTGGAAGTAAAATTGTAAACTGCAATAACAAAAAAAAAAAAAAAAAGAAAGAAAAAAAAAACCAAACTATTACATTTAGCGCCTTACCCTATTTTTGATTGTGAACCCCATCTTTCTATTTGGATCATATTTTGACGGGGCTTCGAACCAAAAACCAGTAAAATTGTTTTTTTTTTTTTTTTTTTTTTGTGAAAGAACGACAGCCGAAACTCAATCTAAATTGTGTTACTGTTCTAGAATTGAACCAAAATTATTTTTCTGTTCTGGAAGTGAATTGTAACTCGAATCATTTTTATTATAAAAATCAATCTAAATTATTTTATACAGTGCTGGAATTGAACCAATAAATTATTTTTCTGTTCTGGAAGTAACTCGAAATCATTTTTATTTTAAAAATTAGATTAAAATAATTTTAATTATTTAAAAGATAATTAAAACACAAGCCTCATGGACACCTACATGGACACCTAACCTTATTTGCTATCATTTATGCTTCTGTTTTAACATACGAAATAATTTCATTTGAACTAGATTTCGATCAAAAGAAAAAAAAAGCCCCCCCCCCCTCCTTACCCTATCTATTTCATCGTTAAATAGACGCATAGAAAAATTAAAATAGCTATTCGATTGGGAATTATGTATTCTTTAAATGAATGTTTTAAAAAGTAAGCTTAGGGGTTGTCTTCATAGAGTATTTGTATCAAACTTAGAAATTTTCTTTACAAACACCTATTTTGTTCATCATATTTGGATTCTTTGGAAAATGTTACCTTGGTATAATAAACGGGCAGTCATTCGATGAAGTATATAGTTTAGGAATTATCCAGGTTCAAAATTTGGAACTCATCTTTGTTTCGAAAATTAATTTCAATATATATTTTTTTATCTGCAGAATTCTTAAACTACTTGACCAAATGACTTCCAGTTTGGTACTTCAAGGTAGCATTTACCAAAGAATCCAAATATGATGTCAAAATTAGGTGTTCGTATTGAAAAAAAAAAAAAAAAAAATCAAAGTTTGATATAATTTCCCACTTTTGTTTTTCCTTTGAAATTTAAAGTGTATTTAAAATAAAAGGACTGAAAAAATTTCTTTTTCACGATTCATAAAAGGAACTACGATTTCAATCTTTTTATCAAAATATATACTACATTTTTCAGTTTCAATAAAGGTAATTCGCAATGCTTACAGATAATATTTTCATGTATATCTTATAAATATATATATATATATATTATATATTCGCCACAAAATTTATAATGCTTACGACATAGATCCTCATAAATCAGTGTATTTATTTATTGTATTATTATTATCTATTTTATTTTATTTATCATAAAAACATATGAAAATTCACACAATATTTAATATCAATCTAAGAACAATTTAATATCAATCTGTCAATAATAAAAATCAATCTAAGAACTCAATCTAAATTGTTTTACAGTTCTGGAATTGAACCAAAATTATTTTTCTGTTCTGGAAGTAAATTGTAACTCGAATCATTTTTATTTTCAAAATCAATCTAAGAACTCAATCTAAATTGTTTTACAGTTCTGGAATTGAACCAAAGTTATTTTTCTATTCTGGAAGTGAATTGTAACTCGAATCATTTTTATTATAAAAATAAATCTAAATTATTTTATACAGTGCTGGAATTGAACCAATAAATTATTTTTCTGTTCTGGAAGTAACTCGAGGATTTTTATGGCAGAGGCCAAAGACCGCCCGAGTCCCGCTCCCAATTCTAGGTTCGTTTGGAAAGATTTTCGTTTAAAAATATAAAATTATAAAAAAAAAAAAAAAGTGTGCACTGCCCACAATGCCGTACACTGCCGAAGTCGGCGAGACAGAGGCCGAAGTCCGTTATCTATTATTACTATTTGTGATTTAGTTATTTTTCAATTCTAGCAAGGGAAAAGCCACACTTTAGTTATTTTGCATTTTATATATTTGTCTTTCTATAATTTCAGGAAAAAAAATGGATACTTTGATAAGCATAATTGTTATCGTTACCACCTACCTAACATTCGCTGTTGTTAAATGGGCAGTAAGACGTTATAATCGACTTAAACTATTCGAAAGATATGGAATTCCTGGACCCAAACCCAGTTTTTTAACTGGGAACATGACAGAACTGAGGTCTGAGCCTACACCTAATGGAGTCATAACCAAGTGGTTAAAGGAATATGGAGACGTTTTCGGATTTTACATCGGTGAACTTCCCCATGTGATCATTAAAGATTTGGATATGCTTAAACAGGTAATATATATTTACACTGAAAATGTTTCCTACACTCTAAAAACGACATTTTCCGGACTGAGCAAAAAATACTCAAATATGAGTATGTCGCATAATCAAAATGGCTCCGAATCAAAATGACTCAAGTTTGAAACATGTATAGACTCATTTGTGAAAACATACACACACTCAAGAATAAAACATCCTGTGCTCCTAATTGAGTATGTCCATGTTTCAAAATGAGTATGAACTGATCCTAATCATTTTTGTGTATGTCCATGTTTCAACGATGAGTATGAACTGACACCTATGTGCTCAGTTTTGAGTATGTCCCTGTTTCAATATTCTGGTATTTCAGAATTGAAAACATTGGGTTGTCCTATTTGAAACAAAAAGTTTCATAATAAAATGAAAACATCGATTTACTCAGATTTGAAAGTGTCACTTTTGGGTAGATTTCGTAAGAAATACTACCTGTTTACATTCTCCCCTAAGTTGGAATTTTTGAAAATTTTTTGCAGATTTACGCCGATCATGACTCCCAGAATCCAAAACCACCCCCAGTTCAAAACTTTATCTATCTATCTATATATGTCACTTTTTTATGGACGCGATAACTTCAATAATTCTGCACAAATCTCTTCCAAACTGAAGCATAAAATCAAGGGGCATAAAATCTCGGTCAAGTTCATTAATGGGCAAAATCGAACCAGGGGGGGGGGGGGATGTTTTTTTTTTGTGAAAACAGAAAAAAAACCATAACTTTTTAATTATGATACGTATCGAATCCGTTTAAAGTTATTATTACTTCTAGGAAAAGGGCTGAAAATTTATGTATGACAGATTTTTTATATCATTAAAAATGTCCCCAAGGGGGGGGAAGGGGGGTTTTAGAAGAAAAAAATTCATAGCTTCGTCCATTCACAAGATATCAAATCCACTTAAATTTATTATAAATCCTCTTAATATTATCTAAAACTTTTATATTGACAAGTTTTTTATAGGACCAACACTTATAGCAAAAAAAAAAAAAAAAAATCCCTGCCGGCTTCGCCTGCAAACAAGTTAGATTTCGAAATGGGCGGTGCCAACTGCGGCATCATAGCAAAAAGGCATTTTTTCCGCAATTCCCAACAAACAGGCACCCCACGGTCTGCGTCTTCGAAATCTATACCTGTGCTTGTAGACCGAGCCGTCAGGGATTTTTTCTCAGTGTAATAGAAATTACCCAAGTATTTTCCACAATAATTATAACAAATCTGTTTTTAATTCAATAGAAACTTTAAGTTTTCCCTTGGGCTTGGGGCTCGTCCCGATCCTAAACTTCATGGTTTTGATTCTTGAATTCTCGTCCTAGTCTTTTCAAAAGTGTTTATCAGTCAAAATTAAATTCCATTCTGTCAGCCAGAGAAAATGGCGCCTTCCCGTGTAAACTAGGGTCAGGTGGTGTAAAATAGGTAGGTTTCAAAAATAAATTTATAAAAAATTCAAATACTAGTAATTTAATATAAATGCTGAACCATTACACCATAAAATATTACAACATTAAAGAAGTGAGTATACAACATCACATATTTTTACTGAATGGTGTATACAAATTTAAAATTTTACACATACATTAATATTAAAAATATCTACGTTTCGACCACCATCTATGGTCATCTTCAGGAAAATTTTCTTATATTGCTTTTAAAGTTTCAAATGCAATAATATTGTGGCAATGGACGGATTGTTTTTCGCATTTGAAACTTTAAAAGCAATATAAGAAAATTTTCCTGAAGATGACCATAGATGGTGGTCGAAACGTAGATATTTTTAATATTAATGTATGTGTAAAATTTTAAATTTGTATACACCATTCAGTAAAAATATGTGATGTTTTATACTCACTTCTTTAATGTTGTACTAGTAATTTTTTGCAATTGTTTTGCCAATATTGTGTTACAGGTATCAGTTATCATTTTACAGTGAATGTAAAACGAATTATTTTTCAATCGGTTACAATTCTGAATTGGTACGAGGTTGGTACAAATTCGGGGGGGGGGGGGGGGGAATCCTATTGGATGATATGGGATTTTTCCCCGATTTTGTCAGCTCACTGTTGCTGATTTCTTTCTGAGTTTTCACGATATTTGGCTGGTCTTTTTATATCAGTTGCTCTATAGAATTGACTACCAAATCATGAAAAAAAAATCTTTCGTATAGTTTGCGCACGCGCAGTTAAAAATTATTTCATACAAATGCCCATATATCGTCCAATATTCAATATATTAATTTTTTAATTGCAGTATACTGTTTCTACTGTTCTTGGAGTCAAACATGTGCTTTACATCCTCGAATTTCAGGAACAATCTGTCAAGAAATTCATTAGATATTCGACAAACCGTGTAAAAAGCATTTAGAAAAGAGACAAATTAAGAAAAAATAAAAGTACAGTCAGCTTTTTTTTTTTTTTTTTTTGGGGGGGGGGGGGCGGGGGGGGGGGGGGCTTTTATTGAAAACAGAAAAAAACTCATAACTTCTTAATTTTGATACCTATCGAATCCGTTTAAAGTTATTATTACTTCTAGGAAAATGGCCAAAAATGTATGTATAACAGATTTTTGATTTCATTAAAAATGCCCCCAAAGGGGGTAAAAATTAAGGGTTTCAGAAGAAAAAAATTCATAACTTTGTCCATTCAAAAGATATCAAATCCGCTTAAATTTATTATAAATCTTCTTAATATTATCTACAACTTTTATATTGACAAGTTTTTTATAGGACCAACTCTCACAGAAAAAAAAAAAAAAAAAAAAAAATTCTGCCGGCTCCGCTTACTTGACACAGGTAGATTTCGAAGTGGGCGGTTCTTACTGCCGCATCATGGCAAAAGGATCATTTCTTCTGCAATTCCCAATAAACAGGCGCCCCACAGTCTGCGTCTTCGAAATCTACCTGTACCTGTAGGCCGGGGGATTTTTTTTTTTTAACTTAAAGAGAGATCGAAATTGATGGATGAAAGTAATAACTGTACGGTTGGAAAACCAAGATAACAGGGGCAAACTAGATTTAATACGGATTTATAAAGTTAGAAAAAATGTTTTGGGGATTTTAAATTTTAAATTTTGAATTTTAATTTTGCATTTTAAAAGGTTTAACTTTTTATCCCTTCATATATATTGAAATATAGTTATGGAATTTTGTAAAGGGACCTCTTTTATAAAGAGTAATTTTGGAGGAGCCTCTTTTATTAAAAAAATTTTTGTAAAGGGACCTCTTTTATTAAATGGAATTTTGTAAAGGGACGACTGCAAAGAGGTCCCAAATTTCGCTTAGATCGACCCCTGAATTATATATTAGTATTTTTGTAACCTACATTATACCTATTTGTTTACTATATTTATGTGCATTAAAATTATTGACAAAGTTTGTATACTATTTGGTGGTTATATAATTAAAATCTGGTTATGCTATTTTTGCAGATAACGATAAAGGACTTTCACAATTTCACCAATCGTGCTGAAATGTTTCTCGACGTATGGCCATTGAATAATACGATCATCTATTTGACAAACAAACGATGGAAAGAAGTCCGATCTATTTTGACGCCGACTTTTAGCTCTGGAAAAATAAAAATGATGACACACATCATTGAAAAAAAAGTAAATATTACAAGATTTTTTTAATATTTTTCGTGAATATTGCATAAAAGTAAACATAATTTACTTTTTTTTTTTTAAAGTAAACAAAACTTTAAGGTGGTGAAGTTTAAGTAAACTATTCTGAATGTGTTGAAAAGAGTTTCATAATCTATGCTTTACACATGATTTTTTTTTTCTTGTTTTAATTTTTCCATTCAACCAAAGAGATTAAAAAAAAAATAAAAAAAAATAAAAAGCTCCTTGCATTTAAATAAAGAATTGTTGTTCCCACCCCTCCCCTATTTACAAAAAATAAATAAATAAATAAATAAAAGTCAAAATGTTGATTTTCAACTAATTATTTCTTAATGATGTGGATTAAAAATTTTCAACAGGACGTTAGAAGGGGAAAGGTTTAGCGAGAATAATGGCATTTTTAAAGTTATATTTCACCACAGCAGTTTCTTCTGTTTTTAACACTTTCCAACATAGTTCAAAAGTGTTTATAAATTCGGTTTGTCTGTCTGTCTGTCCGTGCTCGAACTCGCGTAAATATAGTCAGATTGCCATGAAATTGATATATGTTAATGAAGTTTACTATGGTATGTTCGGTATTGAATATGAAGTATGTAGCGTTTATACTTCATTTACAGGGACACTTAAAAGAATTCCGTTTCATTACGATCTATGGAGAAAAATCGTTTACCGTAATTGTATTGTAATAATGTTGCACTATTTCAAACATCTATATATATATTTCTCTTGCGTGGCGCGGAAATAGGGCTGATTTTCTAGCTTATCGTTGGCAACAACCGTAATTTCCAGAGCTCAGACCAATGAACAGACTAGATTGTGTTAGATAGATCAGGTCTGCCTCCAATATGACGGTCAGTGTCAGCGCAGTGAAAATCAAACTAGCAAATATTAAAATTATAAAAATATTAAAATATTATAAATTATATAAATTATTAAAATATTATTAAATATATAAATATTAAAATATATAAATATTAAAATTATAAAAAATATTTATTTATTTGTTTTTATTATTATCTTACAGGTTGATATTACACTTGAACTGGTGTCCCAACATGCTGCTAATAATGAAATGTTTGACATTTACGAGTTGGTACAGGGTCTGACTTTAGACGTTATTGCAGATTGCGCCTTAGCTATGAAAACGCAATGTCAGAAAAATAGTCAAGATACGTTCTTAATCGCTGTAAGTAGGACTTAACGTTTTCTGTACAGTTATATTTCAGGTTGTTCTCAAATGACAGGGCCGTAGCTAGAGGGGAGTTTACAGAATTTTAGTATCTGTATTACACACTGCAAATAAATGTTTTAAATTAGTTTAAATGATTTAAAAACAATAATATTTTTAAAATGCAAATTACATCCTTGATTTTTTTAATGTTTTTTATCATATAAAAATACAACTTTATAATCCTTAAAGGCAGGTAATATTCAGAAAAAAAATTAAAAATTGCAACTCTTTATGAAACCGGTGAACTGTTGTAAGCTTTTTATTGACTTGTTGACATCATCACTTATTATTTCACCAGTATAATTATACATTAGTTATGCACTGGAAATTTTTATTCTGCTCTGCAGCCTTTTCTTTTCTTAGTATAAAATGAAGTTATTATAAACAGTTTAATAAGAAACATAGTGCCTACAATATGAATATGCACTAACTTACCTTTCTATATAATACTTTGATCATATATATATATATATCTGTGTGTGTGTGTGTTTGTGCGTGCATGCAGAGCCCGATCGAGCTGAAGATGGGCCCAGGACCTGTTAAAATGTTGCCCCCCCCCCCCCTACCTCCCCATTCCCGGCGACACTTTCAGAAAAAAAGTAGGTTTATTTGATGAGTTGACAAAGCTGTTTGGGTGAAAGTTTCAAGTTTACAAAAGAAATTAACTTACAAGAATAATCAAGAAAATGAATTACCGTCCACTTTCTCAAATAAGCATTTGTATAATTCACAAACATCTGTGATCCACAGTTTATGCTGCAGAATAAATGAGGACGTCTTTTTCAAAACTCGCCTTATACAAAATCATAAAAATTGTGTTTTCCCTAACAGTCTAGTAATCATTTTAAACTATAATTCTGACTTTGTAAAATCCTCGTTTTATTGAAATCAATAGACACAGTATGCAGTTTTTGGCATTTTCCCCAAATTTGATTTTCTGAATGCGTTGAAGTTTTGAAAATTATAGGTACTCTCAAATTGAAAAGGACTTTTACAGAAAAATTAAATATGGAGGTTTTTTATTACAGTAAAACTTTGTTTTTACGTCAGGGACCAAAATATAAAATGCAAACAGTGGAAAAACTTAAATTGTGAGAAAATTTACATGCAGGAAAATGCAAATTCCAAGAACATATAATCGAGGTTTCACAGTATTTACCAATTTTTCAAAATACTAAATTGCAATTATCAGAAAAGGAAAAAAAATGTGCATATATACTAATCATAAATCAAAAGTTTAATTTAAAAAAATGTGCAGGGTGTAAAGAAAATAATATCAATGAAATTTTGTTTAAAATATATCAATTATTAAACTACCCTTGTTTGCATTATAATTTGTGGGCCCCTGAAATTGGTGGGCCGAGGCCCCGGAGGCCCGTGCATTAATCAGGCCCTGCGTGCATGTGTCAGAGAGAGAGAGAAAAAAAGTATGAGCCTATCCTCATTTTCTTCACCCCCCCCCCCCCCTATTATACACTTCTAGCTACAGCCTTAAATGACCTGATGCTCAACAACGCGAAACTTTCTGACACATTTTTAAACGTAAAGACATAAAATTGGCGGGCCTTAACTATTGAAGCGATTTGGAATTGAAATGAGTTTTCCATATTTTTTTTTTTTTTTTAATAAATAAATTATTTATCGAGTGATAAGCGATTCGTATCACGTAACAAACACGTTTTTCCCCTTTTCTCGTGTTGCTGCATCGGAAATTCGGTTCAAAACGCCGACTTTGACAGTATTTTCTGAAAGATCTTCTGCTTTTACGGAAAAAAAAATGGAAAACGTCTTTCGATTACAAAGTTTCTGAATAATAACACTTGCTAATTTCATGCCTTTCCGAACAAAGATGAATTAAAAAATATGTCATAAAGTAAGCCAGTTTGGAAACAGTCTTAACCATTTCGGGTCTGGCGCATTTATAATAGGAATTTATTGTTATTTTGATATATATGATGATTATTATATCTTTGAATTTATTATTATTTTGTCCTTATAATTGCTTTTGTTATTATTATGCATGTAGTAGGCAGTATATGTCTTTACGTTTGCATTTTATCACTTCATTTGTGTTTCATCATTTATTAATTTCTATATGATGTAACTAACGCAGCATAGCAATTTAATCATCTTTTGCAAGCATATGCGTGACTAGATTGCGGTTTGCAGTGTTCAATATATACATTTTTTTTTTTTTTTTTTTTTTTTTTTTAGGGTTTCGTTCATCTCACGAGACCCTATTAGTCCCGCTTCGTTGTCTGTCTGTCACAGAGCCAGTTCTCAGAAACTATATAACTTACGAACTTGAAATTTTGTGTACTTATAGCTGAATACCTACTATGAAGCTCAAAATTATAAAATTTAAAAAAAAAATCGTATTATTTTAATATAGAGAGATTTTAAAAAAACAAATTAACAGCCTTTTCCTATTAAATTTAAACGTTTTTTTCTTTATAGCAGTTGGCAACAATTAAAAATCCACAATAAAATTCTTTTTACAATAATTAATTTGTGATTAAAAGATTTCCACGTGAAAAATAACAAGTGGGCAAGTGTGATCGAAGATCGCACAAAGGGTTTCGTTTAATATTCCTTTTAAAACACTTTATCCTTTCTTCAATAGATAAAAATAAATTTCATTTAGCAAAAAAAAAAAATGTCATGTTTTTATAAAGTAAAAATTTACCGGTCTATTTTTTTAATATCCAAACAGGCTCGATAGCGGGCGAAGCCCGCTATTATACTCTGTCATAATAATAGCTGTCATGTAAACTAAATGCAATACTTAAAAAAAAAAAAATTAAACATGTTGTACATTTTCAAAATGTTGAAATATACGAATATTTCCACAATCGGGTTTTTATCATGATTCAAAACGTTCCTCAAACTCATATATTTAATATTCTTTATTACTCATATTGATACTCGCTTTGTATTATTCTCAAACATTTGAAAAATCCGTTTAACTTCCAATATGACGTCAGATTAATTTTCTTTTTAATTCTCTAATAACATGATATTAATCTGCTTTCTGTACATACACATACTCATACTCCTTGTATGATTGAAAAATGTTTGTAACTGTTATAACGAAAAATGTTTAAATTTAATAGGAAAAGGCTGTTAGAATTTTGGTTTTTTATCTCTCTATATTAAAATAACGATTTTTTCAAATTTTAATATTTTGAGCTTCATAGTAGGTATTTAGCTATAAAGTACACAAATTTTCATGCCAGTAAGTTATATAGTTTCTGAAAACAGCTCTGTGACGGACAGACAACGGAACGGGAACGAAACCCTAAAAATGAAATAAAAACTTTCACCAATTGAAAAAAAGATTCATAGGACGTCATATTAGTAATAAAACGGAAATGTTCAAACATTTCTCAATAATACAAGGAGTATGAGTATGTGTAAGTACAGAAAGCAGGTTAATATGATGTCATTAGAGAATTAAAAATAAAATTAA
This sequence comes from Maratus michaelseni, assembly GCA_963931845.1. Lineage (NCBI taxonomy): Eukaryota > Metazoa > Arthropoda > Arachnida > Araneae > Salticidae > Maratus > Maratus michaelseni. Next base: position 463,361,958 of record OZ007587.1, read on the forward strand.
TCTGACGTCCTATTGGAAGTTTAACGGACTTTTTCAAATATAATAACAAAGAGAGTATCAATAAGATTAATAGAGAAAGCAAGTAGATATGACGTCAGCAAATTATAACGTCATATGAGTTTGAGGAACGTATTGAATCTTCATAAAAACCCGATTATGGAAATAATTGGCATATTTTAACATTTTGAAGGTCTCTATTACAACATGTTTAATTTTGAAACACTTACCCACTTGTTCTAAGTTGTTGATGTTTTCTTTTTTTTTTTTTTTTTTTTTTTTCACAATTTTTATTCAAAATTCCATAATTTAATTAAATGTTTATTTCATATTTGTTTGCCTACTGTTGCAAGATTTTAAAATGCCCAAATAATAATAATATTTCCAAACTTTTTTCAGTTGAAAAATATATTTACAACTGAATATTAAAAAAGAAAGATAACTTTAATCTCGGTCAAGTTCGTTAATGGTCAAAATCGAACCAACAAGAGGGGGGGGGGGGGGGGGGGTTGTGAAAAACAAAAAAACCCAGAATTTCTTAGTTATGATATGTATCAAATCCGTTTAATGTTATTATTACTTCTAGGAAAAGGACCGAAATTTTATGTATGACAGATTTTTAATTTAATTAAAAATGGCCCCAAGGGAGGGGGGGGGGGAGAGGGGTTTTTAGAAAAAAATTTCATAACTTTGTTCATTCACAAGATATCAAATCCGCTTAAATTTATTATAAATCCTCTTGATATTATCTAAAACTTTTATATTGACAAATTTTTTATAGAACCAACCCTTATAGCAAAATAAATAAATAAATAAATAAATAAATAAATAATTTTAAAAAATCCCTGCCGGCTCCACCTGCAAACAAATTAGGTTTCGAAGTGAGTGGTTCCAACTGCCGCATCATGGCAAAAAGGTAATTTCTTCCGCAATTCCCAACAAACAGGCGCCCTAGGGTCTGCGTCTGCGAAATCTGCCTGTGCCTGTTGGCCGAGCTGTCAGAGATTTTTTAAATTTAAAAATAGAGACTACTTGACCGAACCAGTAATTTATGATAGGAAAAAATACACTGTAAAGTTCTTACGTCTATTTAATGCTGTTGTAATACGGCATTTTCCAGATGTCTTCAAAAATTATTCTGTTGACATAGTAATGTACGCTATTATAACTATGTTAGATTTCGGTAAATGGTACATTCGGTTTTGGACCTACCTACTTTTAAAAAATAATTTTTCTAAGGAAAAAAAAAAAGCGAAAGCGAAAGAGCTAAGAACAAGAACCTCATCTGTTATAGGTTGCAATTTTTTTCAATGAGAAATATCTCTTATTACAAATTTTAATAATACATCTTAAAATATATTTTTATAAACGTTTTGTAAAAATATTTGGTAAAAGAAATTACAAATAATAATAATAATTAAAGAATAAAAATATTTTTAGCATCTTCAATTATAATTTTTATCTATCTTAATGTTTAATTATTTTACGTTGCTCGCAAAAATCAAAATCATCAAAAATACAGAAAATTTAAATAAAAAGTCAAAATTCATAAGTAAAATTTTATTATTTTCTGTAAGCAAATTCGACATCAAGTAATAGCGTTACAACAATGTTAGAGAGTAGGATTGTTAAATGATTTCAATGATTATCAAAGGTTTTAATTATTAAGAAATTTCGATTACAGATTTCTCTTATGTGAAAATTAATAAAATTACAGTTTTAAATTTTGTTGCAAATACTTCATGAAAATCAACAGGGGCGCGCCGACCGAGTGTGCCAAGCGTGCGGCGCACATAGGCACCAGGATATTAAAGTCACCAAACATATAAGGCGAGGAAAAAATACTTGAAAAAAAAAACTTCTTAACTTAATTATATTAAAATTAATTAAAATTTCTTGGAATATTATGTTTTATAAATTTACCTCAAATAAATTACTTATTAACCCTTTGACTACGTCACTGTCGAAACTCACGTAGCAGGACTCGTTCAGTTTATACGTTTTAATACCACTATTTCGGAATAATAATCTTCTTATTATTTAAACGCAGAATTACTGACAATAAGTCAAATATTACTATTCATTAACAGTCGTACTCAAATAAAAAGACCGTGCGAATCATGTATAGTCTCAACCCTGTACACAGTGTTGAATTCAGGGGGTGGCCCGGGGAGGGGGTATTCCCCCGGAGCTTGGATATTGAAATGCCCCCCCCCCCGGAAGATTTAAGATTTTATGCTCTTAATACTCAAAAAGTGCAATTTCCCCTCGGAACTGTATAATAACCCCCCCCCCCCCCCGGAGCAACAGAAATCCCACCCGGAGAAAAAAAGTCTAAATTCAACACTGCATGTACATGGCCGTAATCAAAGGATTAAAGGGTTAATCATTTAATCATACAAATTTTTTTTTCTGATCCTAGTTCGGATAAGTGTTATCCAAAGAAGGTAGAATAGATCTATTCTACCTTTTTTGGTGTTATCCTAGTCTTGCAGTACGCAGTTTAGACTAATTCAACCGTGATTTTCGCTGTTATTGAATAAAGTCAGAGGCAGTTTCACTCATTCTGGCCACGATTTTTTTTTTTTCCTCTGCATTTTATTTCTCGATATTTGATAAATTCAAATTCAAATTTTATTTTCTTCGTAAATGCGTTTACAAAGGTTATAGGGCGCCAATTGAATTTCTGCACACAAGCGCCGTACACTACTACTGGCGCTTCCGGCGCCCCTGAAAATCAATACCTTCCATGTTCTAAAAACGCCAGTCCGCGAGCGTTACAATATGAGTCATCAGTGCTACTTTCACCGAAATTTTCATGACGTCACCACTTGTATTCGGGTCTGTCATAATATCATTGGATAAAGCAGGATTGAAAGCCGTTTTGAACATGCGCAGTCCAGCAACTTCTCTTTCGTGCTCCTCCATGCCGAAGCGTTCTCAGCTGCCAGGAATTTCAGCAGCTACCTAGACGCTAGTTAAATAAAAGCTGCGCAAATCCGTTGCGCAGTTTGTTATTTTCAAACGATTTTTCCTGGGACTGCGCGTTCAGGCGCTCAGAAACAGACTTTTTTCTTGTTATCTGCGACATCAATTTCAGCTAAGCGCTTTGATTTTTCAGCAAGGGAGAAAACCGATTTTATTTTAACTTTTCTAGATATTTTTCGTCCGTTTTCTCAGATAGATACAGATTTTGCTGAATAACAGCAATATTCTTCAAATGTATATGTAATTTCAATAAAATTTGCATCAACATTAAAAAATTCAATTATAAAATTGGAATAACACTTTTTAAAGTTGTTATTTAGAGTAAAATATCTGGGGAAATTTTCATTCCACCTGTGCTTTAAATTAAGGCTATTAAAAAAAATAACAAAAAGGATTTTATTAAAATAAGTAACGTTCTGGTGAAACTGAAACATAGTTATTGTATCGCTTTAAGGCAAACGTGAGCAATAGAAATAATTTAATTGAGACGAGAAAATGTTTATAAGTTATCGTCACAGACTGGTTGAAAAATGATTGAAAAAGGGTTTTGATGCCAAACCCGTTGGCTGATTTCTTCGAAAATAAGTACAACTTTTGCCACAGTGGCCTGTAACATATTCGTCAAATGGTAGCTAAATCAAAAGTATGTTTTCATTCAGTATGCATGCATGTATATGTATGTGTGTACATGCCGACATAATCGAAAAAAAAAAAAACACCAAAAACTAGCCTTGGGGACCTAAAAACTTGAAAAAAATTGTACTATACACGCATATATCCACATATACATAATGGAATCATTGTAAAAAATATATATTAAAAACGGATTCAGTGAACCCCAAAATGTAAAAAAATACCAATATTTCCATAATCGAGTTTATATTATGATTACAATACTTTCCTTACAATGTATGTGTACGGGAAAAAAAAAAAAATGTAGAATTATAATAACAGAGGATAGCTTAAGAATGTATTAAAAACATTATAATTTAATCATAAACAAACTTTTTTTTTCTTTCTTTTTAATAAAAAAGGAAGCTTTTCGATTAAAGGTCCTCTTCACGCACTTGAAAACACCCGTTCGCTAATGGGGCATTATTTTTCTAATATCTCGTTTGCATTTCAATATTTTTCAACGATTTTTTTTTTTGCATTGGATAGCAGAGATCAATCTCTATTTCCGACGTTGATTACTTTTTCGATTTTTTTTTGCGGATTTTTTTAGGAAGATACTTTCACTTTCGAAACCGGTTCCGAAAGTGAAAGTATCTTCTTAGAAATACGAAAAGGTAATCAACGGCGGAAATAGAGATTGATCTCTTGCTATCCAATGCAAAAAAAAAAAAAAAAAAAATCGTTGAAAAATATTGAAATGTAAACGAGATATTAGAAAAATAATGCCCCATAGGATTAACATTAGCGAGCGGGTATTTTCAAGTGCGTGAAGAGGGCCATTAACTTCGTGGCACTGCAAAGAATTCCTGGCTTCATGCGATAATCCGTGAAACCAGGTTGATGCCGGCTCGGCTCAGCTTAATTTCTATTTAAAAAAAAAAAAAAAAAAAAAAAAAAAATCAATATTTTGTAATCAGCAATATTCTAAAATTATTATTTTTAAAATAATATTATGTACAATTTTATGAAAAAAAATTTGAAGTATAGCTTTATCGGATTCTTATGACCGCAAGCTATATTTAATATGGAATAAAAAAAATATATATATACTAGGGGGCCTACCCCCTGCGAGCTACGCTCGCCAACCCCCGCTCAGACTTCGAGGACTCTAAAAACATGACAGCGTGCTTTATTTTAAAAATATTGGTAAATCTGTAATTCGGTTGCCATGCTTTTAACGTTTTAATGGGGCATTTTTTGATTATCATGACCTCATAGACAGCTGTTGCTACAACTGACGACTGTTTTCGGGATTGATAAGTAAAATCTATTACAACTTGAAAACCAGCTTGTATAAAATGGTTAGGTTTAAATTATGGCTACCTCTCGGATTTTTATAACAACGATCTGTATTCTGTTCTTCCTTTGCATTTAAGGATGAGAAAAATTCCACATCTGCTTGTGAATAACATTAAGAACCACGGTATTGAAAAGTACTAAATTATAGACATTTTCAGTAACAGGTTTTAATTTTCTCTCTATTTTAGTGCACCATCATGCATATTTTCATGTTATTTTAAATATGTAAATTATTTATTTTAATTAATATGTGTATACGAATTTTCTAATAATTATTTATCATACAAAATTAATTAAATATTTTGTGCATGCATGCTCGCATTTATTCGGCATCAACTGATGAGATAATTAAAGAAATTTGCTATCCGCGATAATTTTACACCATGTTATGTCACTTGAATATTGTCCATAAGAAAATCGGGTACATTATCCAGTATAGGATCCTTTGCTTTTAGGTTTGGCGTAATTCGAGCTTAAAAAAGGATAGATTCGTTAATATACATAGATTTGTTGCCAAAAGTTATGAAAACAAACCCAATGAACTTTTGGTGCTTTTCTATTATAGGGTTTCTGACGCTTTTTTAAAAAGCTTGGCGGAAAAAACCAAGCAGGATAGAAAACCAAGCAGGATATTTTATTCTCCTTCCGTTCAGTTGGGCAATTATTATTTTATATATTCGTTTCAAATATCCGAATTAGTTAGGTTTTATAAATTCGTTTAATTAAATTTTACAAAAAAATAACAAAATGATATCAATAAATAATAATTACTATTAATTCCCCCCCCCCCTTTCTTTTGCGTTTACATAAATGACGTCATTTGGACGAATTTATTCAAAATATTTTCAGTTTATAAATTAAATTAAATGCTGACAGACGATTGAATCCTGACGATAGAAATGTGATTTTTTTTCCAATTTTCCTGAAAAACACAATTTAATCACAATCTTGTCTTCATTATTGATTGAAATAAAGATAATTTCAATTTCAATTTGAAAATGACGAATAAAAAGAAATCAATAATCCCTATCGGGATCCTTTTCAATTTTTTCCCCTTTTTTGTCACAAAAAAACTGCCATCATTACAGAAATGTCATTAAATTTAGAAAAAAAATAATATCTCGAAAACTAATTCCAATTTCAAAATTCTATTGCCAGTTTTGACATCCGCGGATTTTTATGGACAATTGGTATTAATTTCACCATCAAGCGTTTAATATTTTATTAAAAATAGCCCTGAAACATAATCAGTCGTTTAATCAGTCGTTTCATAAAATCGTTTCATAAATTCGTTTCATAAAATCGTTTCACAAATTCGTTTCATTAGGATTTTATATATATAGGGTAGATATAAACGATAATTTTTCATTTAAACCATGACATACAAATAAAGATTCATTTTAAAAATATATGCCATTTAAAACAAAATAATATAATAATTTAAAAAAAAAAAAAAACATTAGATGGTTAAAGATCATATTTTCATAATTGTATAAACCAAAAAGTAGATTTTTAAAACTATTTCTCCGTAATTTATTAAACTAAAATACATTCCAACAAAACAGGGCCCGCAAAGAATAAAATCCAGGCTCGACACTTCTCGAGTCTAATGAATGAAAATTGACCGAAACCCAGTTAATTAAGGCCTTTTTTTTTTTTTTTTTTTTTTTTTTTTTAAGAAGTAGTTTTTTATTGCGTCTATTTTAATATTATTTACAGTAAAAATCCGATTATCCGAACTCCAATTAATCGAACTGTTCAATTATCCGAACGCGCCGTTTTTTTTCGATCTGAAATGTTTTTCACGACTGCCCTTGAAATCGAAAACGTTTTTCAAATCAGTGGATCGGGGAGAATGAAAACGAATGTTATGAAAATGATCCAGCCCCATCACATAATGAAGGTTTTGAATGCTTGAAAACAGCTACGAAATGGTTGGAACAACAGGAGATTGCTGATCCTATTCAACTTATGTATTTAAGAAGAATTCTTGATATGGCAGCATTGGAAAAAATATCTTCTTTAAAGCAAAAAAAAAAATCCAAAGCTTTTTTGCTTAAATTTCAAATTTTGCAGTTCAAAAAATGATAAAAAAGACAAAAAAAAAAAAAAAAAAAAAAAAAAAAAAAAAAAAGTTTTAAAAATGCCAACACTGACAGCTGCCAATCCTAAGCCTGGTTAAAATGTGTAAGGAAAATTGTGTACACGTACACACAAAAGAATTTTTTTAATCTACCTATCCACTCCTATATTTTTAAAAACATACATTTGTTCCATAAAAAAAAACTGCAACGCGTAAAAAATGGATTTTAAGCATTTTGGCATTAGCTAGGAACATACCTAAAATTGCCTGTCCAATTATCCGAACTTTTGCTTATCCAAATTTGCGCCAGTTCCGACAGGTTCGGATAATCGACGCTCTACTGTACTTTATTAAACTTTAACAATCAGTTTTAATTAAAATGGTGAAGTCAGTTTTAATGTAAGCCTTTTTTTTTATTATTTATTTATTTATATTGTTGTGAATGAACCTTTATAAATAAAATCAGGTATCTTTCCTGGTTTTAAATCTCTTTAGGGGATGGTGTTGTTTTTTTACAGCCGATTATGGTGCAGGCCGAGGGGGGGGGGATGCCTTCCGTGGGAGTCTTTCTAAGGGAGCCTGACCCATATTTACGCAAGGTTACCCAAGGTTCGAAGAAAACCACGGAAAACTCCGAACGATTAGGCCGACAGGCGCGATTGGGTTCGAACCCAGCACCTCCCGTCTACCAGCTTTGAGAGAGAACCTCTTTAGCATCTGGTGGGGCTAAATCTTATCAGGAAAAACATTGCTTTTGGAATCTGATAAAATTTCCAAAATTGCAGTAAAAACATAAATGATTTTTCATTGTGTTTTATGAAACATCATTACACAAGGTTAAGAAACTTTTTTTAAACTTTTTGTCAGATAGAAGTTCCACTAACATTTTCAATTTTACTTACCCATCGTACGTAGTATAGGGTAAGTCTTGTAATCGTTTTGAAAATCGAAATTTTTTTTTGACAGATTTACACGTTTCAGACACTGGAGATTCCGAAAAACATATTTTTAGAAAAAAAAAAAAATTCCCGTCCGTAAGTGTGTGTGTGTGTGTGTCTGTAAACGCTCTATCTCCCGAACAAATTGAGATAGAGACTTGAAATTGGGTATGTACTTAGTATGTAATCATGGGAAGAAGCTTATTGAATTTCAGTAACATCAATTATCCGGAACTATTTTTTTTTCGGACTCTCGAAATATTCGTTCTGATAAAAGGTATATGAAAAATTTCGAATTGTTTTATTTCAAGGAGTGAATATAAAAGACAACAAAAAAGATAAATTTTGCATAAAGAATGAAGTCGATTGATAATGAGTTGCCGAAATATTTGTAATCCTATTTTCCACACTCTTCGATTTTTCATGACCTTGTACTTCATTCAAATTTCAATTCAAAGATATATTTTAATTGGAAATGATACGCTTAATCCGACGCAGTAAACCGTTAGTTAATGTGATTATTAATTTTGGAGTTATAGAGCATTTAAAGTTTATGACGTTATCGAGCCAAGATTTTATTCGAATTGCAATGCGTTTTATAAATAGTTTAAACAAGTTTTATTTTCCTATTTTATAATATATCCATGATGGGTAAGTATTACAGTGGCCCCCAACGACTAGTTTAAAAAGTATACCTGTTTCTTGTTTCCCAATTATACATAAAATTTTCTTGATTTCTTTACAGATATGTCTATTTAATAATCCATTCTTATAAAGAGATGCAATCGTTATCTCATTTTTTTTATTTTCCCCAGTGGTGAAATGTAGATAAACAGGTTGTAATAAAAATAACTGATTAAATTATCTACATTACAAAGCAAAAAACATGTCCGTGAATAACGCTTGACGTCATGTCGACGTTGGCAATGATCTGAGTAATCAATTTCGCTTTTATAGCAAATTTATTAACTTCTAAACATCGCACAATGTCAATTTTTACACCGTCGAACAGTAAAAAAATCCCTGACGGTTCGGCCTACTGGCATAGGTAGATTTCGATGACGCAGATCGTGAGGCGCCTGTTTGTTGGGAATTGCGGAAGAAATGACCCTTTTGCCATGATGCGACAGTTGGGACCGCCCACTTCGAACTTTAACTTGTCTGCAAGCGGAGCCGGCAGGTTTCTTTTTTTTTTTTTTTTTTTTTGTCTTTTCTTTTCTATAAGGGTTGGTTCTATAAAAAAAACTTGTCAATATAAAAGTTTTAGGTAATATTAAGAGGATTTATAATAAATTTAAGCGGGTTTGATATCTTGTGAATGGACAAAGTTATGATTTTTTTCTCCTGAACCCCCCCCCCCCTTGGGGCCATTTTTAATTATATCAAAAATCTGTCATACATAAATTTTCGGCCCTTCTCAGAAGTAATAATAATTTAAACGGATTCGATACGTATCATAATTTAAAAGTTATGGGTTTTTTTGTTTTCACAAGCCCCCCCCCCCCTTATTCCCCCTCCCCCTGGTTCGATTTTGTCCATTAACGAACTGGATCGAGATTTTATGTATTAGTTTGGAAGAGATTTGTGCAGAATTATTGAAGTTATCGTGTCCATAAAAAAGTCACATAGATAGATAGATAGATAAAGTTTTGAACTGGGGGTGGTTTTGGGTTCTGGGAGTCATGATCGGCGTAGATCTGCAAATTGTTTTCAAAAATTCCAACTTAGGGGAGAGTGTAATAGGTAGTATTTCTTACGAAATCTACCTAAAACACATTTACTTTCAAATGTACTTTGTTTGAAAACTGCATCTTAATTTACTGATATTTTATGGTATTTGAAATATATTTCAAGCATGATTTTTTTTTTTTATTTGTTCATAAAAAAAAAGATGGCGTAAAACCCGATTACGGAAGATTAACCTGGCTTGTACGTAAAACAATATAAATAATTCAATATTTGTTTGTTTCCATATAATATTCCACAACAAAACTGCCAAATAAAATTAAAACGTCAGAAATAAATAAATACTAAGTATATAAACATACGAATTTAACAGATATGTAATCGAACTATACGCATTTAAACACTGAAATAATCAAAATCAAAAAGATTGCGATACACAGCTAAATCTTTAGCGATTAACTGCTGACATGCCGCTAATACGAAAGTATCTAAAATACTTTTTAGTGAGCAATTTAAGAAAATGTACTTTGTAAAAAAAATGTTAGTTTTCAATTAAAAACAATTTTTTCCTACGTTCTATACACCGGCCAGTGTATTGTTTATCTTTAACAAGGGCAGATAGAGTTCTGCACGGGTCGGGTTGTACACCACCCGAACCCGAAATATTCAAACCCGAACCCGAAGTGAAAAAAAAACGAATCCATATTTTAACACAATTATGGAAATGTAGTATCTCTAATATCAATTTTATCTTTTTACTTATACCCATCATACGTAGTAAGTCTTGTAATCGTTTTGAAAATCGAAAAAAAAAATTTTTTTGACGGATTTACACGTTTCAGACACTGGAGATTCCGAAAAACATATTTTTAGAAAAACAAATTTTGCCTCCGTCCGTCTGTCTGTCTGTGTGTTTGTCTTTAATCGCTCTATCTCCCGAACAAATTGAGATAGAGACTTGAAATTTTGTGTGTACTTAGTATGTAATAATGGGAAGAAGCTTATTGAATTTCAGTCACCTCGATTATCCGGAACTATTTTTTCGGACTCTCGAAATATTCGTTCTGATAAAAGATTATATGAAAATTTTCGATTTTTTTTATTTTAAGGAGTGAATATAAAAGACAATAAAAAAACATAAATTTTTCATAAAGCATGAAGTCGATCGATAATGTGTTGCCGAAATATTTGTAATCCTGTTTTCTACATTCTTCGATTTTTCATGACCCTGTATTTCATTCAAATTTCAATTCAAATATACACTATATTGCCAAAGGTGACCGGTCACTTGCGATTTTAGACGTTTTGTTAACTATCTAGAAAAATACATGAGGAATTAACCTGAAACTGCAGGTGTGTAAACAGTATAGTATAGGTTATATATTTCCGCGAAGATTTTTTCACAAAACCCCATAGGGGACTGTCAACAAATTGAAAAAGAACGAATATCTTTTGGATAACCCTGTAAAAACTAATGTAGCAAAGGCGTTCAAACTCGATATTATTAATAAGTGGCTTATTGTAATATACTGTGTTCATCTTTATGAGGATAGCATGTATACTCGTAGAGAAATTAAGGTTTTTATAAAAACAGTTCCAAATTTCGCCTAGTTTTTTGCTTATAATTTGCAGAGTTCTTAATATAAAAACAAGTGTGGTAAATGTGATCAAAGATCGCTCTAAGGGTTTCGTTTAATAATCCTTTCAAAACACTTTAATCTTTCTTTAATAAATCCAAATAAATTTCATTTAGCAACCAAAAAAAAAGTCATGTTTTTCATAAGTAAAAATTTACCTTTCTAAACCAGCTCGATAGCGGACGAAGCTCGCTATTATATTCTGTCATAATAATATCTGTCATGTGGACTAAATGCGATATTTAAAAAAAAATTTCAAAATTAACATGTTGTACACCTTCAAAATGTTAAAATATGCGAATATTTCCGTAATCGGGTTTTTATCGTGATTCAATACGTTTCTCAAACTCATATATTTACTACATTAAATACGTGAGTATAAAACATCACAAATTTACTGAATGGTGTTTCAGTAAATTTGTAATGTTTTATACTCACGTCTTTAATTTAGAAATGTTTTCAGGGTGTAATCGTCTAGCATTTATATCATATATTTACTATTCTCTATTATTCATATTGATACTCGCTTTGTATTATTCTGAAACATTTGAAAAATCCGTTAAACTTCCGATATGACGTCAGATTTTCTTTTTAATTCTCTAATGACGTGATATTAATCTGCTTTGTGTATTTTCCTTGTATTATTGAGAAATCTTACAGTTTTATTACCACTATGACGTCAATCAATTTTATTTCATATTAATCTTTTTTTCAATTGGTGAAACTTTTTATTTCATTTTTCACGTGGAAATCGTCTGATAGAAAATTAATTATTGTAGAAAGAATTTTATTGTGGATTTTTAATTTTTGGCATCGGCTATAACGAAAAATGTTTCAATTTAATAGGAAAAGGCTGTTAGAATTTTGTTTTTTATCTCTATTTATTAAAATAATACGAATTTTTCAAATTTTAATATTTTGAGCTCTTCACAGCTACTATTCAGATTTATACACTAAGTTTCAACTCTGTAAGTCACATAGTTTTTGAGAATGGCTCTGTGACAGACAGACAACGGAGCGGGAGTAATAGGGTTTCGTGATATGAACGAAACCCTAAAAATTTCTTTCAGAAAATATGACAAACAACATTGTACATAACTCTGCAATCAGAATGAAAAAATAATAATAATTGGATGAAAAATGAGCTGGTTTACTAAAAAATGTTTCACTGCGCATGCGCGAATGCAATCAAAATATAATATGCATAATGTATTAGCTAAGTATATAGAACAACTTTTGTGAATGTCTCAAAATCATAGCTTAAAAATTCTGAAAATTATCGTCGATAGAATAAGCTCGAAATCCGTTGTTCCCAAAAGGAAGCAAAAATATGAGGGGTTGTATCCAAATATAGTAGTACGTGCAATATTGTGTACGCTATCTTGGCACTAATCAACAGATATTTGATACAACCCCTCATCTTTTTGCTTCTTTTTGGGAACAACGGATTTCGACACTATACTTAATTTAAAAAGTAGCGACTACAAACTACATTTCAAAGGTAGTCACTACTTCGCTACTTTCCGATTTTGATTTTGCCAAAGAGTTCAATTTACTTTAGAAATTGAAGACACGGATTAAATAATAAAACGATCTCTCGTTACATCGCGACTGCCGCGATACAAAAATAACGGCAGACGTACAAAAATACAGGAATAAATAAATGCGATGTAACCGAGGGCATTAAAAAATTAAGATAGGTAACATGCTAGGAAATGTTTTGTGTTTGTCTCGAAAATGTTAGTTTATACACACATTAGAAGTTTCGTAGCAAAATTAAGGAGATATTATATTCTAGAAAATTACAGAAAAACAACTCTAAATGCAAATAATAAATCTGGTAAATATAACATTTCCGAATAAGAAACCCGGCGTTAAAACATGAAGACCTAATAACGAATAAATAGACAAGTGTTGCCACCAAGAAAGTTAATTCCTGTGGTGGGTTAGTACTTGATTTTAGCATCAAGTGGCATTTTGGAAAAATCTATGACTTCATGCGATGCGTAGCTATATACGCTGCACCTCAGATTTGCCGCTCAGATTCGCAAATTGTTGAGCAGAACAAATTTTACATAAAAGAAGCAAGTTTCGGCAACGTGAAATGCAGAATAACACATCCCCCCCCCCCTTAAATAGCGTTAAAAGTAGCGTTGTTTCTCGCTACAAACTACTGATTTTTTGTATCGCGCTACTCGCTACACTACATTGTTCAAAATGTAGTGCGCTACACTACAAATTACTGTAAAACACTATATTGTTCAAAACGTAGCGCGCTACACTACAAACTACTGTAAAAAGTAGCGACTACTGTAGTTTCACTACTTATGGCGCGCTACTTCCGACCCCTGCGGGAGCGGTATGTGCACACGAACAAGGCATGTTTACCGAATAGGCCCGGGAAGACCGTGCTTACCCAAAGGAATGCAAAGCCCCCCCCCCCCAAAAAAAAAAAATTACTCTCCAAACTAAATTTTTGGAAAAAAAAAAACCTGAAATAACTTTTTAAACTAAATTTTAGAAAAAAAATGTCAATCAGGATAAAAATTGCATTTTTTTCCCTTGCAAAACTTAACTAAATTGTGCAGTTTGCTCTTTATAAAATGTTTTTTACTCGAAATTTTGATGGTAAAATTTCAAATTGTTGCCGCATACGAAAAAATGATTTAGTACAGCGGTTCCCAACCTGGGGTACGCGTACCCCTGGGGGTACGTGGCGGGTCTTCATGAGATACGTAAAAATAATATCGGTAATGGCGGTCACAAAAATGGTTTCGCGGAAAACACATGATGAAACTTGATACTTTTTGCGTTACAAAGTTTGTCTCATGTGTAATTCCAATATGTTACACTCAAAATCAGGGGAAAGGCCCACTAGACATAATAATTCAATGTCACTAGCTCCGCCCACCGATATTCATATTGCATGTGTACTTATATATTTTCCTCCATCTTCGCGAAAACTGCTAATGATCATTATACAATGTTACTTTCCCACCACATTTTTCTTATTGTTCTGTTTTCAATAATTGCAGAACGCCTTAATTACGTCAGAGTTCTATTCTTAATGCTTTATTTTGAAACGCGTTGAAAAGCAGGTCCTTATTTTCGTTTTCAAATTGGCGGAGTTATGTCACTAACTTATAGGATAACCTCCTTCTTTTTAATGGGTATTTACTAATGATTATTTTACTAATTTAAAAAAAAGCATATTTGCGTTATATGAGTGAGGGGAGGGGGTTGGAGCGTGTTTCAGATAAAAGGGGGTACTCCGAAAGGAATAGCTCATCCAAGGGGTACGTGAACGAAAAAAGGTTGGGAAGGGCTGATTTAGTACATTACAAAGCAATTTGTAGAGTAATAGAGGGGGGAGGGGAGCTGAATAACGTCGGGATTCTCCTTCTTCCCTGCACACGAAGATAGCTAAAAAATCCAAATACGGGCAAGATAGTGGAAAGATTGACGAATCCTGATTTACATAAATGTTGGACTCTAATGGACTAAACCAGTGGCGTATCTAGACTTATCATTTCGGAGGGGGCTGAGATACAGTAAAATTTTCTAAGAAGGAATCGCAAGAAACGGGGAAAATTCCGCTTTAAACAGGTTTTTATCTTATTAGCAGGTAACGCATCTAGTGTACAATCAAATCTACTAAGATGAAATTGCATGGGACAGGGGAAAATGTCGTTTTAAACAGGTTTTTGTCTTCGCAAGTATAATTACATCGTTACACAGCATTTTTTTAAAACGGAATACTGAAAATTATCTACTAAAAGTATTTAATAAATAGTAAATAAAACCAAATAAACAGCAAATTTAAAATTATATAACAGCATTCTCGATCTACCCCACCTCTCCCTCAACACATTCTTAGACTCATTTTGGAGCACCATCACACGCACGGCATTTGTGAAGTAACACACTTTCTTAAAAGAAAATCTGTCTAAAACGGAATTCTTTTTCTGGTTCATTTTGAATTTTATCTTAGCAAGTTTCATCACATTTTGCTAAACTTTCGTAATTAAACGATATTTTCAACAAATTTCGGAGGGGGCTGAAGCCCCATCAGCGCACCCCCTAGATACGCCACTGGACTAAACCGTATGAACTGAACAACAAACAGCCTGAAAAGAAAGTGTGGTGATAAATTTCCTGAAATACGAAACTGAAAGTTACAAAGAAAAATAATGCTGAAAATTTTACGCTGCGTTGTGTAACATTACAATGTTATATTAACCAGGCGATCCAACTCGTGCTTGGAGTCCTTCATCGGGTCGGGTGACCCGATTTTACCCGAACCCGACCCCACGGTTCAGGTCGAGTTGACACTAATTATTTTTTTATTTTTTTTTTGGTGCTGGTCAGGTTGATTTTAAACGTTTCCGGTTCGGGTAAGTTTTGAATCCTTCGGGTCGGGTTCGGGTTGACTCAACATTTAAAAAAAAGTCCTGAATATTTTTTTTATATAAAACTAGTCGTTGGGGGCCACCGTAATACTTAATACTTACCCATAATGGATATGCATAATATAAAATATGAATATAAAACATGTGTAAATTATTTATAAAATGCCTTGCAATTCGAATAAAATCGTGGCTTGATGACGTCATGAACTTTAAATGCTCCATTACTGAATTGCGTAAAAGAAACATCCTTATAACTCCAAAATGCACAATCCTACTAACTAACGGTTTACTGCGTCGCATTAAGCGTCTCATTTCCAATTAACATATACACTATATTGCCAAAGGTGACCGGTCACTTGCGATTTTAGACGTTTTGTTAACTATCTAGAAATATACATGAGGAATTATCCTGAAACTGCAGGTGTGTACACAGTATAGTATAGGTTATATATTTCCGCGAAGACTTTTTCACGAAACCCCATAGGGGACTGTCAACAAATTGAAAAAGAACGAATATCTTTGGGATAACACTGTAAAAACTAATGTAGCAAGGGCGTTCAAACTCGAGATTATTAATAAGTGGCTTATTGTTATATATTGTGTTCATTTTTATGAGGATAGCATGTATACTCGTAGATTTTTTAAGGTTTTTATAAAAACAGTCCCAAATTTTGTCTAGTTTTTTACTTATAATTTGCAGAGTTCTTAATATAAAAAAAAGTTCTTTACAGAAAATATGACAAAAAACATTGTACATAATACTCTGCAATCAGAACTACAAAATAATAAAAATTGGATGAAAAATGAGCAGGTTTACTAAAAAAATGTTTCACTGCGCATGCGCGAATGCAATCAAAATATAATATGCATAATGTATTAGCTAAGTATATATAGAGCAACTTTTGTGAATGTCTCAAAATCATAGCTTGAAAATTCTGAAAATTATCGTCGATAGAATAAGCTCGAAATTAGTTAATTACATTTTCGGTAAAGTAATCGTAGTTTTAATTCGCTACAATAAAAAAGTAGCTGTTTCGAACCCTGCCCTCCCATATATCCAGGGCCCGATTATAACTTTGAATCTAGGAGAAGCACGATATCATTTTGGGGCCCATTTGGTAAAAGTTTTCTTAAATCTTCATTTATGAAAACTCGCCAATGATACTAAAATTATTCCAGGGTGTAATCTTAGCCGAGGTCACATATTTCATCAGTTTTTTTAGGTTCCTTGTATATACTTGAGATATATTTAGTACATATAGCTGTATGCTCAATTTCCCGGGTGTTTTTTAACAGGTATACCGGGATGTTATGTGATTAATTAACATCCTATTGATGACATTCATATTTCCCTGTTAAATAAATTTCGTGAAGCAGTATGTGGATTTCTTCTTGGATTAAGCAAACTTTCTTTTCAGAAATTTTTTAAAATACAATGTAAAAAAAAATGAAAATGGGAATTAGAGGAGGGCTCTCTTCCCAGTCATTTTGGGCCCCCTTTTAAATTTTAGAGGGGAAGCATATGCTTCACGTGCCTTTTGGATAATCAGGCCCTGCGTATATTATACTTATTCAAAATAAATAGGAAATACCTAATGTAATGATTTTTGGCGTTTTCAACTGAACTGTTTTTTGTGTAACTGTTGTCGAATGAATGATCTATCGATTCATCCTATGTCAGTATAGGATTAAACCAGTTTTCCATTCCAGGTTCGAGATTTCTTTCGTTACGCTCATAACCGTGCTGTGGAATACGCCATTATGTTTCCTTTTATTAAATACATCATGACTGTCATCAGTAATTCGATGAGAGGTGGTCAGATGACTTCTATCATTGTGGATAATGTGAAAATGGCCATCGAAGCTAGACGAAAAAACCCTCATGTCAAAAGCATCGATATATTACAGCTGATGCTGGACCACGGAGAAAATGGTGAGTTTCCTCTAAGTTGTTTCCATACTTACCGCTTCTTCAAAACTCCAGTCAGGCGCTATTAATATTTGAGATTATGAATTTTCATTTTTCGCCTTCTGAGCGCTTCTCCCCTCATTTCCCCCTCTTTTTTAAGGCCTGTGTTCAATTTCTTTCTTTCTTTTTTTCTCTTTCTTTCTTTTTTCTTTTTTTATGAAAGAATCTCCTTTTTTTCGTTATTCAAACTTTTCTTTTTCAAAAACTTTGTTTGTTTTTTTCATTTTTTTTCATATGTCAATAGAAATACAGATACATAATTTAAAAAACTCGGTCTGCTATGTTTTCACAATTATTTTACATTTTAAACGCATTTTTCTCTTTTTTTTTTTTTTTTTTTTCGAAAGAAATCTTCACCACCCTCATTATTTCTCACGAACTGTCGAAAGAAAATTCTTAGCGTTTTAAATATATAGATTTAATAAAAACAATGTTCTAAATGTCTTTTTATTGGCCTTTTTTTTTTTTTTCTTTTAACTTACAACAAAATTGCAGACCAAATAATTAGTTGAAACAGAAACAATTTACTTAAAAAACTCATCAAAAAACAAACTATAGGATTCGGTATCAAGTATCAAGAAAATTTTATGTTTTATACAACAAATTTTAAATACATAATAGTTTTATTATTACTAATATTGAAAAATGTTAACATAAATGCAAGCTTGTCTGCTTTTTACTTACCCATCATACGCAGTATAGGGTAAGTCTTGTAATCGTTTTGAAAATCGAAAAATAAAATTGACAGATTTACACGTTTCAGACACTAGAGATTCCGAAAAACATATTAAAAAAAAAAAAAAAAGCCCTCCATCTGTCTGTTTGTGCGTGTGTCTGTAAACGCTCAATCCTCCGAACAAATTGAGATAGAGACTTGAAATTTGGTATGCACTTAGTATGTAATAATGAGAAGAAGCTTATTGAATTTCAGTAACCTCGATGATCCGAAACTATTTTTTTCAGACTCTCGAAATATTCTTTCTGATAAAAGGTATATAAAAATGTTCGAAATTGTTTATTTTAAGCCATGAATTTAAAAAACACTAAACAAACATAAATTTTGCAAAAAAAAAATGAAGTCGATCGGATCATGAGCTGCCGAGATTTTTGTAATTATATTTTGTACACTCTTCGATTTTTCATGACCCTGTATTTCATTCAAATTTCAATTCAAACATACATTTTAATTAGAAATGAAACGCTTAATCCGACGCAGTAAACTGTTAGTTAATATTATTATCAATTTTGGAGTTATAAGGATGTTTCTTTTACGCAATTCAGTAATAGAGCCTTTAAAGTTTAGGACGTCATCAAGCCACGATTTTATTCAAATGGCAATGCATTTTATAAATAGTTTACACATGTTTTATTTTTACATTTTATATCATGCATATCCATGATGGGTAAGTATTACGGTGGCCCCCAACGACTAGTTTTTTTCCTAATCTGTTTTGCAGTTTAAACTGACCAAAACCAAAACCAGAAAAGATTTTCTTTTTTCTAATGAAGCTGTAAATAACTAATTATCTAAATTAGACAGTTTATCGTTCAATGGCTGTTCTGAGTTAATATAATGTACCGGGTGGTTATAAAATAAGTATCTCTATTCGGAGCTGTCTGTAGCTTGAAGGAATAACCCGAATGAAACCAAAATCGGTACACTTACTATTCAAGAAGGGGGAAGAAGAATGGAACAATAAAAAACAATTGCAATAATCACCGAGAGATGGCGCTATTGAGTGCGAAATGTAATGTGTGATACAAGAACAAAAAATGAAGGCGTCAAACCAGATGGAACACCTAATTTGTTGGAAAATATCACAGTGAATGTGACTACGCTTTCGCATTGCGGTGCCGATCATGGTCAGGTTCCACATGGCCATTTTGTTGGAGGACACAATCCAGGCGGTACACGACGTGCTCAACTGCGGAATGTAATGCATCAGGAGTGATGTTTCGCACATGTTGTGATATGCGGTAAAGTAATTGACGTTTGTGACACCTCCACGGTACACAATATTACACATTACATGTCACAATCAAAAGCGCCATCTGTCGGCGATCATTGCAATTATTTTTTTTTATTGTTCCATTCTTCTTCCCCCTTCTCGAATAGTAAGTGTACCGATTTTGGTATCATTCCAGTTATTCCTTAAAGCTACAGACAGCTCCAAATAGAGATACTTATTTTATAACCACCCTGTATATAATGTTATTGCCTCTACATTTAAAAATTCGTTTCTAAAGTAAAGCTTGAAAAATATATTTGTTTGCTTCTTTGGCTAAAAAAGTACGGTGCCAAGAGACAAAAGTTCCTTTTCTGCAGAATGACACAGTCAAACAAACATTAAAATTCTGTTGAAAAATTAATTTACACTTGTTTTGACTGAAAATATCAAAAATATCATTAACGATATTTTGAAAATAAATATCAAATATATGAAAATATATAAAATATCTTGAGCCTTTGAAAATAAATATCGGATATATATCATAATACACAGAAAGATATCGCAATACAATGAGCTTATTAACAAATTGGGGGACTGGGGGGGGGGGAACCCTTATCATCCAGTTGGATTTTCCTCCCAATTTGTCAATTAGTTCACTGTATTGCCGACATCTTTCTGAGTTTTCACGATATTTGGCTGGTCTTTTTATATCAGTTGCTCTATAGAATTGACTACCAAATCATGAAAAAAAAAATCTTTCGTATAGTTTGCGCACGCGCAGTTAAAAATTATTTCATACAAATGCCCATATCTCATCCAGTATTCAATATATTAATTTTTTAATTGCAGTATACTGTTTCTACTGTTCTTGAAGTCAAACATGTGCTTTACATCCTCGAATTTCAAGGACAATTCGTCAAGAATTTCAGTAGATGTAACTGTGTAAAAAGCAATAGCGTCCGGACACTGTCCCTTAATTTTTGGACAGCAGTGTATATATCACGATATAGATTCATATGATATATATCAGCGAACCCTGAAAAGTTTGCCCCCCATCCTCACCATTTGGTACATGCCCCTTGCGCAAGCTTGTCGTAAACAAAGCAGTCCAATCCAATTCTTCATACAGGGCCGTGCGAAGAGGGGGGCGAAGGGGACTTTCGCCCCGGGGCGGAAATTGAG
The DNA here is from genome assembly GCA_963931845.1 of Maratus michaelseni. Lineage (NCBI taxonomy): Eukaryota > Metazoa > Arthropoda > Arachnida > Araneae > Salticidae > Maratus > Maratus michaelseni. Next base: position 463,382,773 of record OZ007587.1, read on the forward strand.
GGGACGCCAAATGTATACTACCAACCACGGTTTAATTTATTTATTTATTCATTTTTTGGTCATCGATCATTTTCTGGGAAATTTCTTTTTCTCTCTTCATCATTCTTTTTTTTTTTCTGTCACAAAATGTCATGTACTCTCCAATAAAGAAGTGTAATTTTCTCTTATACTATTTAGTTGTTTGCAATTTCTGAATTAAAATTATACCTTTTAAAGTTCCAAAATAAACTCAAAATGTTTATTCAATAGAATTTATTTCTGTGTCTGTACTTTATCAGTTTTGTGTTACCTGTCACAAAAAGAAGGTAGGGAGGATGCGCCAAATTGAAACTTTGCCCCGGGCGCAGTTTTCTCTTCGCACGGTCCTGTCTTCATACATTCTTTATTTAATAATAAGTGCACTTTTGTTGTTAATGCATTTTAGAAACGAAAGGCAGCTCATCTCGACTGACAGACGATGAGGTGATAGCCAACGCATACGTTTTCCTTCTTGCTGGATACGAGACGACTGCAACAGCTTTGGCATTCACTTTCTATCTGCTGGTCAAACATCCCGAGGTACAGCAGCGACTTCAGAAAGAAATCGATGCGACGGATGGAGCTGAAGATTATGCCACAGTACAAGGTAAATAAATGCTTATAAACAGTAACAATAACAACGATGGAAGACCAAATAACACTCTCAGAAAAAACTGTAAATTTATGAGCTTTTGCCCTTCAATTTTCACGGGCAACAGCCTTATTTGATGAAAAACGGTCTGATCCACTAAATAAGCAGCCTTATCCCTTAGATACTTAGAAAATTAAGAGCAATCCACATATTATTACAGTTCTAGCCCATATGTTAGCAAAAATACGGTACGACCCCATACATTGTCCTCCGCTAGGGTGTAACCCTTCATTTTACTCGTGTTTCGAAAATTTTAACCCGCCAAAACAGCGATTCTGTGATGGTTATCTAACGTGCTACGTGCTACGGAACAGTGAGCAAAGTGTTATTGTGTTTTAAAGTGCATTATATCCTGTGCATTATAATGCTATATTACTTTGCCCCGTAAAATTACGGGCTGCACAAAATGATGGGCATGGATTTTTTTTTTTTTTACGGGGTATGACTGGAATCTCTGCTGCCGGCCTCTGCCCGTAATTTTACTGCAATTTTTTTTACAGTGAAGAATGATGGTGATGATAAAACTCTGTGAGCAGGATCGATCTACTCTTTAAAAGTGTCCCGGGTGATAAAAAATAATAATAATCTGACTTTTTTAACACTTTCCAACATAGTTGAAAAGTGTTTATGAATTCGGTTTGTTTGTCTGTCGTCTGTCTATCTACCGTGCTCTAACTCGCGTAAATATATTCGGATTGCCATGCAATTGATATATTGATTGAGATTGGTTTGCGATGTATTTTAAAGATGTTACACTATTTCGAACACAATGAAATTGATATATGTCACTGAGATGCACTACAAGATACTTACTCTTACTATTGAATATGGTGCGCAACGCCTTCATTATGCATTTACAGGGACACACAAAAGAAATTGGTTACATTACTGCCTATGAACAATAATTGCTGGGAGTGCGTTTTCAGTTGTGATAAACGTTTTTAAACATAGGCGTAGAGTTGTATGGGCTCGCAGGGCTCGAGCCCCACCAGTAATTTCTAAAATGGACAGCTTTTTCCCTTTTAATATAAAATTTAACAAAAAAAAAGTTTTTACTTTTTAGTATTTTATAGAATTTTTAAATGTTCCATTTTTCTTTTGTTATAGGAATAAACGACATTAGAAAAACTTTTTCACTTTATGTTCTTTTTTTTTCTTTAAAAAAAAAAATGAATAAAATGGTTAACGTTTGAACTTTTTATATAAAAAATTAAAATAGAAAAAAAAAATCCATATTCCGAAAAAAAAAAAAAACAATACGTTATTCAAAGTCAACTTTCGTTGTGATTTTATTATAAACGATTCGCGAATATCAGCGAGTATCATTTTACAAACGGGTCTATACGGTGTAATTTTTATATTGTCTTAATGTTTTATTTCACTTGTGATTTTTTTTACCAGTATACGATTATGTTTAATTTCTTTAAAAGGGAGTTAAAAAAGCAACATTAAATTGGTAATCTATCTTATTTTACACTCACGTGCATATATTTGTGTAAAAAAGAGTTGAGCCCCACCAATAATTTTCAAAACTGTACGCCTATGTTTTTAAATTTAACTAAATTGCAACAGATATTTTAATATTTATATTTATTCTACATGTGGGTGTATCTTTCCGATTTTTTTTTTTTTTTTTTTTTTTTTTTTGCGTGAACCTAACTAGACATTCATAATTATTTTCAAGCAAAGTTATGCACTTTTACGATGCAAGGGAAATGCATAAAAACGATGCAAATAAAATATTCATGACTTTTCTGGGAAATTTTTCTTTTTTGTACATTTTTTTTAGCGATTTTCTAACGTTGAATGCTTGTGTGAAGATTAACGATATTTTATATAACAGATTGAACCTCTTTTATGTTCTGTTTCTCTTCTACAAAAAATATTATAGAAGTGTTAGATATTATATTTTCTAAAAACCCATGATTTTGCTACGCATTTTTTAAATTCTTGAAAAATATTAGCAGTAAGGATAAAAAATACATCAATAATAAATAGGTTCACCAGATTCAGAATCTTATTGCCCATTACATTTGGATATTACGTATACTGTTACGTAACTTAGATTTTTATAGAGCGGTCCACAACACCATTTCTTCGAAAAAATTATGTATCATTACATGAAATTTTATTGCACTATAAAATTCAAGCTTAGCTTGAAAATAAATACAAATATATAATTAAGCTCTTGTAAAAAAATATATATAGATGATACATCCTTATTTAGGTAAGACATGAATATTAAAGCATTAAAATCAAACTTCTAATGGCTCCTTTTTCGTACACGTCTTCGAAAAAAATCCGACAAACCAAATCTGCTGGAAAGGTCAGGATGATTATTTTCTTTGATCATAAAGGTGTTATCAGCCTGCTGTGCCTCCAAAAACTACTGTGAATGGGGAATATTATGTTTCAGTTTTGAAAATGTTGCGACAACACATATCGAGAAAGCGTCATAAACTGGGTAGGGAATTGGACATTATATCACGATAATGCTCGCCCGCATGTCGCTACTTTTGTTCAGTATCTTAGTAAATGCAATATTAAAATCAAGCAACATCCCCCTTACAATCCAGGTCTCGCACCACGCGATTTCTGGCTGTTTCCGACGTTAAAGGGGAAGCTTACGTGGCAGAAACTAACACAAATTCTGAAGTTATTTCAGCAGTATAGGGTTCTTTGAAGAAGCTTCCAGAAAAAGGCTTCTTTACTTGTTTTGAAAAGTGGGTTGAGCGATGGGACCGTTGCATATAATCTGAGGGAAAGTATTTTGAAAAAGAATGATTATTTTTCGCTGTAAATATATTTCTTGATTGATGATTTACTCTCAGTTTTTATGGAACGCCCTTTGTATAGTTGTTGTATGTTCAGTTACTCGGGTGGTTTCTAACCAGCACATCAGAATGCCATATTAATAGTTAGCAGCCTATTGATTTCATTCAAATTTACCAAGTAAATAAGTTTCCTGACGTAGTATGCGTTTTCTTTGGAATTAGGCAAACTTTCTTCTCCCCCCCCCCCCCCCCCCAAAAAAAAAAAAAAAAAAAATAACGAATATGCAAAATATAAAACAAGAACGAAAAATCATGCGTCAAGCATAGATTATGTAACACTTTCCAACGCTTTCAAAATAATTTTACAAATCATTACCGTTTAATAAGCTGAAAGATAACATCTAAGTAAGCAATTTGGAAAACGCATAACATATTTAAAAACGTAATTTCAGGAATTTGCAGCATATACAATATTCGGAAAAATATCCGGATGCTTTTATTCAGCCCTGTATAGGATCTATAGATTTGTATATATACTACATAGGATGCTAAATTTTAGTTCAGTTAGGAAACGCGTAGCACAGTTTAAAATTCTCCTTCTAGAATTTCTGTCAATAAACGGAAATGCGTTCGCGATCTTTTGTGCTGCCCTGTATAGGATCTACAGAATTTATACACACCAAGTAATAAAGAAAAAGTGAGTTAAATTTAAAATCGTGTTCAGCAACTTAAAACGCACTTCCAGGAATTATTGTTAACAAACAGTAGAGAATTCTTTTGTGTGTCCCTGTAAATGAACGATGACTGCTATACACACAATATTCTGTAGTAAGCCTCTTGTAATGCACCTTAGTGATATATATAAATTTCAATGCGTTTAAAATGTGAAACATCATTTAATTAAACCGCAAACGATTTTTCTCCATAGACATAATGTAACGGAATTCTTTTGACTGCCCCTGTAAAGTAACTATAAGTGCTATGCACACCCTATTCTACATTAAGCTTCTTGTAATGCACCTTAGTGATATATATCAATTACAATGTGTTTGAAATTGTGTAACATCATTAAAATAAACCGCAAAAGAATTTTCCCCATAGACCGTCATGTAACGGAATTATTTTGAGTGTCCCTGTAAAAAAAACTATAAGTGCTACACACTTCAGTTGAAATAGTGAACATGCTATAGATAACGAGAATAACATATAAAAATTGCAGGGCAATCCGACCATATTTACGGGAGTTAGAGCACGGACAGACGGCAGACAAACCGAAGTCATAAACACTTTTCAACTAGGTTGGAAAATAAAAATGGTAATTAGAGGCCCCATTTTACAGTAATTTGTACAGGCCCTTTCAAATATTGTACATGCCTTTCCAAATTTTAGAGGGAAAGCTTGTTCTTCACTTGCCTTTTTGGATAATCAGGACCTACTTGATAGCTTTTATAAGCCAAATGTTTCGAGACATTAATTAAAAAAATAAATAAATGTTATTAAATTTATAAAACTGTGAGTCCTGGAACTTAGGCAAGTCGGGGAAGTGTAGTGTTAAATATTTTATTATGTATTAGAATACTGTATTATTTGTAATTTTTTTTTTCCATTGAATTTTTTCAGGTCTTCAATATTTGGATCAAGTATTCGACGAAGCTTTGCGTTGCTATCCTCCAGTCACCGGATTTGTTTCCAGAAAATGCGAAAAAGATTACAAAATTGGGTCTTTTACAATTCCAAAAGATGCCATAGTACAAGCGCCGATCTGGGATATCCATCATGACCCTGAACTATGGCCGGATCCTTGGAAGTTCGATCCTGACCGATTTTCGCCGGAAAACAAGCAAAAAAATCAAAAACTTGCCCATTTTCCATTCGGTATTGGACCAAGAATATGCATCGGAGAAAGATTTGCAAAACTCGAAGCAAAGCTTGCTATATTTAGGTTGCTTAAGAAGTTTACTTTCGAGGCCTGTGAAAAAACTGACGATCCTTTGCCACTGATATGTCCAACGGTGATAATAAATCCAGAAAATGGTGTTTATGTGCGAGCCAAATTGAGGAATGCTGAAATTTAATTAATGGTGAAATAAATTACTAGACCATAAAAAAAATGAGCCCTGGAGTGTACATATTGTGAGGTAGATACAATATACCTTGGGAGATAGATATACGTTAAAAGCTCTTCCTGTGATGAATGAAGTTTAATCATTTTTTTTATTGAACCAAATACAGCAATAATTCTTTTTTTTTAATTATCTAACATGAACGAAATCACCAGTTGATAAAAGGTACGTTTAACATGAAATAAAGTCGGTAAATATATTGCATTCTATGAATAAAAAATGCCATTTTTTGCAAATTATATTGTTTTTGTTTGTACAAAAAAAAAAAAAAAACATACATACTCGTATTAGGGTCTCATACTTTAGGATGGCACCCCCTTTTGATGGTATAAAAATCATTATCTGCATTGCTAAGATTATTAACTTAACAATTCAAGCAACTTATTTTACTTTAAAAAAAATCTGTTATCAGACTGCGATTAAATTTGTATGTATTAAAAAGAATTTCTTGCATTGTAACGTATAGGATTTTGATATTTAATTGAAGATAATACAGAGTTTAATGACTTTTGTTCACCAGCTGGGAAGACCGAGCTATGCTCGGTTAAAATTAGCTTTGTGTTCAGCTCGATATAACAATAAATTCTCTGTACAATGATATAACAATAAGTTCAATATACCCTGATTGGGTGAATTCTGTTCCTCGGCTCCTATTGGGAATTTTTAGAATATCCCTTCAGATTCTGAAAGCCAATTTTTTCGCCAAACAGGGCAACATTATTTCATTTGGCGCCAAGCATGTATTTTGGTATTTGGTAATTTTGAAAGTCGATTTTCTGGCCTATGCATTGACCCATAATGACCCCAAAATGAGCCACTAATCGAATTTTCTTGAACATGTGACCTAGCCCAATGGTCTTTTTGTACCACAAAACGGTAGGATACAAAATTTAGTCAAAATCGTTAGATCAAATAGGTTCAGTCAAAATCGTCCCCGCTGACTCCGGCACCGTATAACGTTGCTGCGCACCCGTTGCAAAATCCTTTAGTTCCACATTCCACCACCAGGGGGCGCAATTTGTTCTATACGAATATCCGACATAGGTACCCGTTGTATCAAGGCAGTTGAATGAACCAATTCCCGTCGAAATCAGGCCCATAGAACTCGAGACAATGATTCTCCCCCTGGCAGTGGAAGGTGGAACTAAAATCTGTAAAGCGATCGAAAACCAAGTCGAACCATCCAAACCCCGTTGTGATCGGGCCCATAGAACCCGCGATAAGAATGCACAGTTAGATAAAAAAAACTTATAGGATTTCCCGCCAGGAGGCGCTTGGTCAAGTGCTCAACAACAAATCATTTACTTTGATTGTTGGTATACATCAAGTAAATACAGGTTGTGTGCTTTTATTAGGAACATAAATTTAACTTTTACAAAAATCGTTATTTGAAATTTCTGGTATTCTCTATATCGATACTATTATATAAAGAGAGAACGTATGACTTACTGGGTCACTCACAAAGGCCAGCTAAAAGGACTAAAATTAGGATCATGAAATTTGGACAGTAGATTGCTGTTATGACCTAGGCAAGCAATAAGAAAGGATTTCTGAAAATTCCCTGAAAAAAAAAATGGAGGGCGGGGAGGGGCTCGAACGTTTTAAGTTATTTCGCCGTATTTCAGCAGCAATTTTAGGTAGGAACATGAAATTCAGGATAACAAATCTATTAAAAAATGGTTAAACGTATTTCAGCGATTTTAGAAATTTATATCGAACGTTTTAGGTCATTTCGCGATATCTCAGCAGCAGTTTTAGGTAGGAAAATGAAATTCGGGATAGCAAATCTACTAAAAATATGATTAAACACTTATTTCAGCGATTTTAGAAATTTACCTCCTAAGGGGGCTAAATGGGGGGGGATCGAACGTTTTAGGTCATTTCGCGATATCTCAGCAGCAATTTTAGGTACGAGCAAAAAATTCAGAATAAGAAATCTACTGAAAAAATGGTTAAACGTGTATTTCACCGATTTTAGAAATTCACCTCTTAAGGGGGTCAAATGGGGTTTCGAACGTTTTAGGTCATTTTGTCGTATCTCAGCAGCGGTGTTTGGGAGGAGCATGAAATTCTACTAAAAATATGGTTAAACACGTATTTCAGCGATTTTTAAAATTCACCACCTAAGGGGGTTAAATTGTGGGGGTGTCTTAGGTTATTTCGCGATATCTCAGCAGCAGTTTTAGGTAGTAGCATGACATTCAGGATAAAAAATCTACTAAAAATAGGGTTATTTCAACACGTATTTCAGCGATTTTAGAAATTAACCCGCAAGGGAGTTAGATGGCGGGTCGAACGTTTTAGGCCATTTCGCCATATCTCAGCAGCAGTTTTAGGTAGGAGCTTGGAAATTCATGATAACAAATCTACGAAAAAAATAGTGAAACACTTATTTCACCGATTTTAAAAACTCACCCACTAAGGGGGTTAAATTGGGGGATCGAACGTTTTAGGTCATTTCACCGTATTTTAGCAGCAGTTTTAGCTAGGTGCATGAAATTCAGATAACAATTAAATTGAAATGGAAAATACATCATAGTCGACACATTGTCCACCCGCGCGAAGGCGGGACGGGCCGCTGGTATAACATTTATAAAACGCTGCGGGAGAAGCTAAAAATGTTAAATTTCTTAAATGGAATTTGTTTTGTGTTAATCAGAGCAAGTCGTTAACCCCCTCCCTTCCACATACCCGCAAATATAACGAATAATTTGTTCAAGAAAACCAGCTTCCTCTAGATCAGGCATGTCAAACTCGTTTACTGCCGCGGGCCAAATTAAGTATTACATGCGAAGCCGCGGGCCACATAAAAAAGTAGATTTATGTTATTGCGCAGAACAACATTTCTATGTAAAAAGCACAGCCATGTTAAAGAAATATTCATACAAAGTTTCAAATTTATTATTATACATAGTTAATTTAATCTTATTTTTCGAAAAAATACTCAAAATTACTTTTCATCAACCAAATCTATAAAGTTTAATTGGATTTTCTAAATTGTATTTATTTTAAGAATTGACTGTATACACTGGCCTTTAACCCCTTGGGGACGAGCGACACGTATACGTGACGCATAAGGTGCTCAGAATCCTCGATTATTCCCACCAGTAACTTTTTATTGTAAACTTTGCCTTATTTAATGACAGCATTTATGAGATTCAATTAGGCAAAAATCTCTGTTTTGAAAAACCGGTGGCAAAAGATTAAAAATTTTGTAAAGGACGCTCGTCGCGAAGGGGTTAACTCTTAATATAGCAATGGCATAACTGTCAATCTTCTGTGTTTTATTTAAGTAAAAAATAAGAATAAACACATTTTGAATTAGAAATTTTTTTTAATAAAATGTGTCTTGCATCCATGCGCTACTTATTTGATTCCACATGGTTCCAATTATGTTAATTTGACTTGAAAAATAACAAAAGGTTTTCAGTTACGCAAAGATGCCGTAAAAAAGTGCGTTACCGAGCATAGTTATAATATGCCTAATTGCACTATACTTTAAAAAAATTTTCGATTCATGAATAATTACAGAAATATGGAAAGCCCATATCCATATATTTTCACTCTAATGTGGAACCACACTGAATTTTGATTAACTGTAGAAATAAATTCTGAAGAATAATTTCAACATCAAACATTAGAGGTGAAGTAAACAGATTAAAACAATTTTCATATTTCTTGAATAATCTTCTTTTTAATTCATTTTTTAATATTTTAATATATTTTTAGTATATTCCAAAAAGTTCCACTCCGATGATTTTTGTAATAATGCTTTGGTAACATTTAAAATGAAATACATTTACATTTTGATAATTGTTTTATCAAAGTAATAAATTCTATTTGAAAACGCTAATACTATCAAATACCAATATACCATTATGAAATTTTCTTTGATGTTGAAGTTTACTTAGGTGCTTTGTAATTTCAAATAAAAACTCCAAGTACTTTGTTTATTGGTGGTCTTTTAATAATCCACATGCATAATTTGTCGATTTATATTGAAAATTGCAACATTGTTTAACAGTTCTAAATTAACAGTTAAAACTTTATGATGGACAGCCGTCAAATATCTGTAAAAGGAGATAGATACGTTTATCTTCACTACCTATATTTCCAAAATATTTTCTAGATTGACGATGGTTAAGCATGTACGTACGAATATAATATAAGTAAGCACTATAAGTTTTTAAGCATATATCCGGCATTCATAAATATATTCGCTATATGTAAATATTTGTAGACATGGTACTTATGCTTATGGTATTTTCAATAGACATTTCTTCAATTTCGTAGTATATTTCGACTCGCAAGATATTTAATGTAAGAAAGACGATAATTAGTTTTTTAAGCAAATATATTTTCATCAATAAGCTTGGTGAATCACTTTGATTTTCTATTAAGAAGTATCAGTTTCAATTCTGACAGTTTATCTTTCCGAAATTTAGCCAGATTTTTGTGAGTTTTCTTTCTACTTTCTGCTGTTGCACCTCAAATTCTTTCCAAACTCCTAACAATATCTACACATCAAACATAATATTTTAGTTTTCCCTTGAGTATGATTGTATTGTAAATCACCTTTTAAGAAAATCTGCGATGTTCATCTTCAGTTTATTATATTTATTCACAGTGTGTAAAAATCTTTAACATATTCTTTTATAAATCCTGGGATGTGTGAGAGTATACCAATAAAATGTCTGTATATCAATAAAAAATGAAAGAAAGATCATACAAGATTCATTAACAATAACACAATTACTAACCTAAGTAATGAAAATAATTAAAAAACTTAAATCTAAAATCCATATGTTCGACTAAAGCGCAAGTGAAGAACCTGGGTGACATATTCGGGGTTTTTGTGTCAAGCACAAACGTGATAATTTGTGTCACTTTCAGAGCGACTCATGTAAAGCTACTTAATTTTATATTTTGATTTTTTTTTAAATTTAAATGTTCTAAATTACTTCCGAATTCTATTAATTTTACATTTCTTAGTATTTAATAAATACAACATATTATTTTCTAAAATGGTGTAAAATCGAAGAGAGTAATAAAATCAAACATTAGTTTCGACATAAAACAAATAAAAAATTTAAGTAATATACTGTTCGTGGAAACAGTACTTTCAGCATGTGTTTTCTAACAACTAAATTAAACAGGGGTAGCATGTCAAAGGCTTCGCGGGCCACAGATAAGTTGTCGGCGGGCCACGTGTTTGACATGCCGGCTCTAGATTAACGCGATCATTATAAAAAGAATTATATTTCTCTGATAATTAGAACATAACGAAGACGCTACGCTAAAATAGCCGCCAGATGGCACCCTTTCTCATCCTCAATTTCAAATCTATATCTTAATTAGTTATCTTAACTTTTGTTCATTAGTTAAAATTGGTAATTATTTCCTTTCATTTTTGCAAACTAAATGGAGAGATCGGCCAGAGCAACAGATCTCTTTGTAGTTCCGTTTTAATGAAAGCAGATCCCTGTCTGAAACTTTCTCGGATTTTTTTTGACTGGCGCCGCCAGATTTTTGGCAGTTTGTTACAAAAATTAAGAAAAATTACCTGCCGAATTTTACGAAAATTGCATTTTCGGATTCAGAAAATTGTTCTACATATGCTCAGAAAATTTCAAGTCGATATGTTAATTAGTTTTTGTAAAATTCGCTAATTAGTAAATAAATTTCAAATTTGTTCATTTCTATTTACAAGTCGAGAACAGGTGTTCTTTTCTTTAGCCATTTTGATAAAAAGATGGCATTTTCAATGCGTTGTTTAATGATATTCTAATTAATGTCTTGGGTAATTATCAAAATATTAAAATTCTGAGTCAGGTCCAGCCGATCAGGTTTTGGACGACCTAAATATAAATTTTCAGACGTCTAGGTGCGCTAGATTTCGCTGGCCATTGCAGACAGACAGACAGACACACACACACAGAGCGAAACTTTATTTTATTAGTATAGATTTACAGGGTTACACAAAAGAATTTAAAATACGTTTGCAGTGTATTTTATTATATTACATTATTTCAAACATAATGAAGTTTGTATGCATTACTAAGATGCACTATAAGTTGCATATTGAAAAGTATGGTGTGCATTGCATCTATCATTCATTTACAGGGATATACAAAAGAATTCGGTTACATACTGACTATGAGCTGTAATTGCTGGAAATGTGTTTTCAACTTTGGTTTGCGTTTTTATGTTTAACTAAATTTTTGCATAGTAGGTGATGTGTATAAACTCTGTTGATCATAATACAGGGCTACACAAAGGTATTCCTAAGTATTACTGATTATTGGAGTGAATTACTTAAGTATAGTTTTTAATTGTTATCAGAGTCCAATAAATAACATCACAAGCTTTTATTACAAAAGCAACATATAGAACACACACATATACTGACATAAAAAGAAACATCGAGAAACAAAACTAAAACTACAAAACTGTTGCCACTTACATTAACATAATTAACTATAAGGTTACAGATATAGTGTGCGATTACATCCCATCTCAACACGCCCAGAGGCCTCGCTAAGGGGGGGGGACGGGGGGGAGCCTCCCCCCCCCCAAACGTTTGTGAATGCTATTACACTTGGCAAATTTACAAACTCTTATTTGGCAAATTTGCATAAAACTTTAATAAAAACTATAATATACTCTCTATTTTTAATGGACTTGTCAAAAGTTACAAATCTAATTGGGAATATTATTAAACTTGTTGAATTGGCGAGAACTATTTATTTTTCCTTTTCAATGAGTTGGCAAATACTGAAATTTGACTTGGCAATTTAAGGTCCTCTCCCCCCCCAATAAAATGTCTTAGCGATGACACTGAACACGCCCCCCCCCCTCCCCTTAGTCGTACATAATGCCACACTTATATCTTAAGTTACATAGCCTAGGCTTAGGCAGACTTTTTCCCAACTGATTTTCACTGATATTCAAGATTAATGTTACACAAATTCAAAATTTCTCGAGTATACTTTAACTTGATGTCTAAATGCTTCAGCCTACCACAATGATTTTCATTAAGTACTGCTTTAATAACTGACTGGTTATCCTCAAAAATATTTACATTTACATTTGTACACTTCAAAATTTCTTTAATTACATCATACAATGAAATCAAATCCTGTACCACCTTTGCCAAAGCCAAAGTCTCTGCTTCAATTGAAGATAATGTAATAGAGGTTTGCTTCTTGACACTGCAAGCTATAGAATAATTATTAAACATAATTATATATATATACCCTGAAACAGATTTTCGACCTCTTGCATCAGACCCCCAGTCTGCATCTACAAAACCAGAAATAATAGGTTCATGAATATTAGATTTTTGAAACGCTAATTTCAATCCAGCCGTTCCTTTCAAATAACGCAGAATTCTCTTTAGGCCAGTCCATGCAGCATATGTTGGCAGTTCTATTTGACTCTGACAGTTTACAGAATAAAGTATAACGGGGCGAGTGGTCATTGACAAATACAGCAAAGCACCAACCAATTCTCGATAAGGCCCATGAAATTTCTCACCATTATCAAAGTCTGAAGATGGTGATTTTGGAGCAAGAGGTGTAACACAAGGTTTGCAGTCATTCATTCTGAACTTTTCTAGGAGTCTTTTCACATATGCTTTTTGACTCAAACAAAGACGATCGGGTGAATAATCTAAGCATATTCCAAAAAATTCAGTAGCCACTTCTGCTTTTGACATTTCAAACTCGCTTCTGAGTAGATTAATTACGATATTGACTTCTGTCTGCAATTAGCAGATCATCAACATATAACACCAATATTATCTCACTTCTGTTAGCATGTTTCACAAAAATACAATTTTCATTACTAAGCTGATGAAAATTTAGTTGAAGTATAAAATTTCTGAAACTTCGAAACCATTGTCTAGGAGCTTGTTTCAGCCCATATAAACTTTTAAGGAGTTTACAAACTTTACCACTATATTGTCGTTATATCTTATTGGATGCTCCATAAAAATAGTTTCATCCAATTCACCATTTAAGAAGGCAGTTTTCACATCTAACACAAACATTTTCAACTCTTTCTGGAGAATAATAGCAAGTATCAGTAGTCGAAGTGAAGGCATATTTAATACAGGTGCATAGGTTTCACTGTAGTCAACACCTTCTGTTTGAAGAAAACCTCTAGCCACCAATCGTGTTCTATAAACACCATCTCTTTTTCTTCTTAGTATCCACTTGCAGGATATTGCTTTTCCATTTTTTGGCAAGTCTACCATTTCCCAAACACTATTTTTGTTCATCGAATCTATTTCATCATCCATTGCTTTTCTCCAAGATTTTTGCTCTTCTGCAGTTAATTTTTCTAAATCCTCATAGGAAACTGAATGTAAGCTTGCTGTAAAGGCTGCAGGTAATTTAATATTTCTCTTATGTCTTATACTTTCTACTTCTGTTTCTCTTGAATTATCAATTTCATGCGATGCTGATTCATCTTTCTGATCATCTACAGCAGTTTCATCACGCACTGAGTCTCTAACATACATTTTATTTTCTTCATTGAATTTCACATTACGATAAATTACAATACGTTTAGTAGCTGGATCAAGAAGATGATATCCCATACTGGAATACCCTACAAAAATCATTCTTTTAGATTTGGGATCGAGCTTCATCCTTTGACTATCTGGAATCCTCATGTATTCACCGCATCCTAGGTAACTTTCCATATTTCAATTCAAATGGGATGCAGTTCTTTATACTCTGACAAAGTATTCGGTTTTTCAAATAGGCAGCTGTTTGAACAGCATAACCCTAGAAGGTTTTGCATCATATATCAATGCTCGAGCTTTCTCTAGAAAGTATCTATTTGCTCTTTCGGCAATTCCATTCAAAGAGAGAGCATAAGGTGGTGCTGGATCTATCAGAATTCCAGATTTTCTACAGCATTGTACAAGTTCACCAGAAACATATTCTTTAGCGTTGTCGCACCTAACTTTCCATAGTTCAGGATTTTGTTTAAAGAAAAACTGGAAAATCCCTACTATATCACTCTTGTTTCTCAATAAATGTACTTCGCAAAATCTAAAGAGATCATCTATTATTCTCAGAAAGTACTTTTCACCGGTACTGGTTGGAGGATCTATAGGACCACAAATATCTGTATGAATCATTCTCATTGGATTATCCTCACGTTGTCTGGGACCTTTCCATATAGGCTCATTTGATTGCTTAGCTGCAACACATTCCTCACAAAAGGCTTCTGATATTGGGAGGCACATTTCCTGAAGAACCTTATTTGATGAGTGTCGTAACCGACGATGCCAGAAACCTGCATCTTTAATAACACAAAGAGCTGCAGCTTTAACAGGTAAAAATTCACTAACATACTGTCCTTTATCATTTAATTCAACAATTATGAAACAATCTTGTCCCTTTTTAATAATAGCTTTGTTGTCTTTGAAAGTAACACTATAGCCTGCAATTTGTATATTTTTGACAGATATCAATGGACTTTACCCATGTGACGTCAGCCGCGGGTATTTAGAAGAAAAACACCAATAGGCGTGCAGAACATTTTAACACTGCTTCCCCTTCATCCAATAAACAGTCTTTTTCGGAGGGTAGATACCCGCTGCGGCATGGGTGTTGCCATTCGTGGGTAAAGTCCATTCTCCATTGAGATTTGGCACAAACAATACATTTTTAGAGTATTCTCTCCCTTTCAATGTTCCAGAAACAGTCCCTATTCCAGCTATGGTTAGTTTATCATACTTAGATGCACGTGCTACCGTTCCAGAAAATGGTTTTAGGTCACCGAACCATTCACGTCTGCTACACATATGTAACGTGGCATTTGACATTTTATTAACGTACATCGTATTAAGTCATCGTCAATACATACAGGGACGAGATAGCACACACAAAGAAATTTACAACACACAGAAAAAATACAGCCGAAAGCTCCACAAAGAGTGTGCAACGGAGCCAGCGGGATTCGAACCCGCTCCCACCTACACTCGCAAGCGATTAGCGGTGTGATGCCTTGATCACTCAGCCACGGTGGGCACCTGTGACGTGGATCCTGAATCCAACAGAAAAATATTTTCTTCAATTTTTCCGACAGCAAAATGACTGCAGCTGATTCTGTTTTTGGTTCATTTTTCTGTTTAACGCTATAATTTCTTTTTAAATGGCCAACGCGACCACATGCATAACAAACAACTTTGTTTTTACAATCCCTTGCACAATTACCTCTTTTCTTGTACTGATAGCAAATAATATCACACCTAGATGCCTTAAAAACAGTATCAGAAGTAACAGAAACATTCTTACTTGAAGCATTTCCTCTGAGACTATTCTTATCTTGCATTATGTCGGGTTCACACTATGATAGTTAAGTCACTTAACTTACGTTTTTGAAGCGGGCGACCCGGAACTAGGCGTGACTTCCCCATTTATTACTACGATGATTGAGAAAGTGTACTTAAGTGACTTAAAGTTAAGTCACTTAAATCCTCTAGTTTGAACTGGATATTAGAGCTTCTGTATTTATAAGTCTTTGAGTAACGAAATCCAAACTCCGATTCTCGTTTGGTTGATTTTCAATAGCAGCCTTAACTACATCAAATTCAGATGGAAAGGACATAAACAGGTACTTGACAGCAGCCATGTCTTCTACTCCATGTCTTCTACTCTTTCTACTCCAGCAAGTCGCACAGGAAAGTAGCACAGACACAGAGATAACCTTCTTCGTGCACGTCCAGGTGTTGACTGAGCGGGTAGTGAGGTGTCGGAAGCGAGGCTAACGAAAAAGACAGGCTACCGCGGTGCATTCCACTTATCTTTTTTACAGACCGCTAGAGTGACGTGATGCTCTTTTCGTACATCTGTATTGGTGGATTCGAGCATCACGTGACTCCCGCGGTCTGTAAAAAAAGATAAGCGTAAAGCACCGCGGTAGCCTTTCTTTTTCGTTAGCCTCGGTCGGAAGGGTATGACGTCATGTAGAGAGGACACTGCGATCGGTATTCTGATGAGTCGAGAGCTTCTCCCTGAGGGCAGCTGGCAATCACAAAGTTCTGGAAACTTCTGGAGTACCAAGTGGTACACGTGACTTATGGGATGATGTCATCATTGTGTTTGCACCTAAGTCGTTAGTTTAGTATTAGTTAAAGGGATGTGATCTGGAAGTTGCATCATTTATCAAAATGACTTCGGCGGAAGAAGTTATAAGTGTTGTGCGTTTGTATATCGCGGTGTGTGCTATTTTTTCAATAATTTATATTTTGACCGGAAGGGAAAAGTTTGCATTTGATTTTTTATTAAAATGAAATGATACCGGAAATTGATCTTTTTCAGCGTAACTTCGTTTTACCATTCTCACCAGTGCTGTCATGGAGGAAACATACAAAAACCCAGCTGTTCTCGGAAGTTTTAGCGGTGTCGATGCATTGCATCGTGCTGTTCGCGGCAAAGTATCCAAGAAAACCATACAAAAATGGTTAAGTGGAGTCGACTCCTACACGCTGCACAAACCAGTAAGAAGAAAATTTCTAACGAATCGTGTCATCGTGCTAAAATGAACGTAACTATTGCTAATAACTGCATTCCTTCACATTAGCAATAGATACGTTCATTTTAGCACGTTTAAACACGCTGCTGCATCCTAAAGTCTCTTAGTGACGTGAAGGAATGCAATTACTTAACTCTCTAGTTTTTAATATTTTACTATGAGTACAGCTTTGCAACACTTTTATTTTAACATATATTGTACATTTTGATGTATTTTATAATATACTAGCAAAACTCGCGGCTTTGCTCGCGTAATTCTTGAAAAATTCCAAGTGGTATTCGTTGGCCTAATTTCATTAGAGGAAATTTTACTGCCACAGATAGTTCAGAAATTACTAATTAAGCAAATTTCTGTAATGACTATATCACAGAAATTGCAATTTTAAAACTTTTCTGTTCCTGCTCACATTAAAATTTCAAAATTTTTAAAAAGTGTTCTATGGATGCATTTGTATCTCTAACGTAACAGCCATGTAAAATTTCAAGTTTCTATCCCTAACAATTTCAGATAAATCATTGTTTAGAAGGTTTTTAGAACTTTTTCAGCTTATTTCACTTTTTTAAATTTCGATTTTTTTTTTATGGAAACCGTTTTTAGCAAGCACTGAAATCTAAAAAATAGCTACTATGCCAAATTTCAACTTCCTAAACCAGCAGCATCACTAAAATCGCAATTTTGGAATGTTTTTTGCTTCTACACCTTTTTTAAATTTCGAATTTTGTAAAACTGTTCTGTGGAAGCATTTACATATAAAAAATAACAGGTATATTAAATTCTAAGTTTCTATCGCTAACAATTTAGAAAAAAAACATAATTTATAACGTTCTCCGCTCAGTGTACATCTTTTAACTTCGAATTTTTAATCTGTTTATACCGAGCGTCTGCATCTTAAAGTTACAACTATTCTAAATATCCAGTTTCTAACCCGAATAAATCCAATTAAATCATAATCTAGAACGTTTTTAGACCGTTTTCCGCTCATTTCAGCCTGTTAAATTTCAATTTTTTTAGAAACCGATCTTAGCGAGCATTTGCATTTTAAGAGTAACCACCATACCAAATACGAAGCTTCTATACCAGCTGTATCACATAAATTGCAAATTTAGTACTTTTTTTTTCCCTGTCCTTTTACATTTCGCATTTTTAGTAAACTGTTCTGGGTGATCATTTACGTGAGTAACAGCCAGGCGAAATTTTAAGTTTCTAACCTTAATAGTTCCAAATAAATCGCAATTTAGAACGCTTCTCGCGCATTTCACTCTTTTAAATTTCGATTTTTTTCAAATTGTTCTGTCTTCTGTGCGACCAAATCAGCAGCCATGTAAAATTTTAAGTTTCTACCCCTAACAAATCCGCAGTAATTGCAATTTAGAACGCTTTTTAAACTCTTTCCGCTCATTTCATCCTTTGAAATTTTGAATTTCTTTACAAACCATTGTTAGCGAGCATTTGTATCTTAAAAGTAACCGCCATGCCAAATTTGAAGTTCCTAATTTCTTCATTTTATTTCTTTCATACTTTTAACTTTTTCATTCAAAATTAATTGATGGATTCAATTAAAATTTAATTATTTATTAAATTATAATTATTAAAATTTAATTTTCACTACACTGTAAAAAATCTTCAGCTTTTGCTGCATAGTCACACCACCGCTTTTATAGAATATCTCTATTTTGACCAATGAAAATGCTCCATAACCGTTTTCTCTAAAAGCGGTAGAGTGTGTCTGCAGCAAAAGCTGAAGATTTTTAACAGTGTATTTGAAATTTCTATTTAAAATCTTTAGATGAAAAAGTGTTACAAATGCATCATAAACTGACTGCAAAAGAAAAATAATAAAATTGTAAGCAAATAACCTGCCAAAAAAATACCCTACAATTTTTTAAATGAAATTAACCTGTTTAAAATAGATTTTTTTACTGTTTTTTTTGAGTTTCCGTCCAAGCAGGGTTATTGCATCGTACTTACGGTGGAGGGCCCGCATTGGAATTACATCTTGTCCACAACATCTTGTAATAGACTATATCGTGTAAAACATTTTTTGATATATATAATGTACATACTATTTACTTATTTTCATATAATGCATATATATTTTCAGTTTCTTTTGTATATCATGTTTCAGTTATTATTATATTGTCAAGTATTATTCAGCATTTTGCCAATTTTTTCATTTTTGCATAATAAGCACTTCAATTGTACTCCAGAACTCTCTGTATATCTGTGTATAATCAAATTTTTCTGTAATCGTGACTACGTCACTGGGAGCATACTCTGTAGCGATCTGTGATCTCGGACTTCGGACAGAAGCCGGCGCTTTCAACCTGTGGCGTGATGCGCCTTCTTCCTCCTCCCCCCCGGGAGCGCATCAGGTCACGTGGTACGTCAGTCAAACATTGAAGTGCTTGCTATGTGCTCGCTCGGCATTCTTTCTCCCCAGTGGCGTTCACGAATAAATGGATTTTCGTTGTGTTTTGAAATAAAAGTTTATTTTTATAATTAAACTAACCTTCTGATTGTCTCTTCCACAACATTATCACGATCCAAAATACTCTAAAGTATCATAGTGACAGCATGGTCTATACTGGAACAGTACTATTTTGAATGACTCGCAACTGTTTTCGCCGAGTTTTCAAACAAATTTTGCAATTTTAAAGAGTTTCGTGTGGCTACCTTACGTTTTCTATATTGCATTGATCGTTTCTATCTTTTCTTTGATTCCTTAACTTGTGCTTGTGGATCACTCGAGACAACAGCCTTTCCGCTGCAGGTCTCAAAGCACCCCTTTTTCAAAGTTTCAAACAACATTTCGTGTGCATTAGTGGGTGTATGAAAGTAGCTTAAATGATTCCTATCTGGAGGCACGGCAGTGCCTCCGCCAAGTCGAGAGAGGACAGCCGTAAGCATACTTTTCTGGAAGCAACTCAGGGCACTTTTGACCCCCCCATATCTCCGCGCTGGAGTATCCCAAAAATTTTAAACTTCAATTATAGAGAGTATTTGGCCCACAGGACCAAAATTTAAAATTACAACTTTCTGTCTTTTCTAGTTCAGGCGATATATGAACTCAAACATTCGATTTTTTGTCACTTCTTACTCACTCGTTCACGCGTCATCAAAAAGATTGGGTAGATCCCGTAGCCCCAGAAACTTGACATTTGGAAAAAAGGTAGTGTTTAGGATACAAAGAAAGGAAAAATTATAAAATCCAGAAAATTCGAAAAAAAAACATTCGAAAATTCAACAAATTCCATCAAAATTGAAAATTGAAAATAATACGATCTTGTAGTCTTGGAAACTTAAGATTTGGTGTGAAGGTAGTGTTTAACATCCAGAAAAAGAAAACATCAAAAACACCAAAAAAATCGAAAGCAAAATTGAAAAAATCGAAGAAATTGAAAAAAAACGAAAATTTGAAGACAATCCGATTTTGTTGCGCTAGAAAATTCAAATTAGGAATAAAGGTAGTATTTAGGATACAGAAAAAGGAAAATTAAAAAAATCCAGAAATTTCGAAAAAAAAAATAAAAAAATTCGAAAAAAATTGAAAAAATGAAAATAATTTGATACGATAACGCTCGTATTTATAAATTAATTTGGATGAAACTAATTGTGTGTATTAAGCTCACCAATGCCTCGACCGAGTTCGTTGGCCAGCTTGGTCCGCCATCTTGTTTCAAGATGGCGGCCACGAAAATTTTTAAAACTAAAATAAATATACAAAAAAGTTAAAAAATCAAGTTTATTTTTTAATTAGGTGTTAGGACTTGATACAAGGATTCCAGAGCATTTTTTGTTTTACCTCTATCTTAAAAATTGGCTGAGATAGAGCAATTTGAAATTCTAGGGTGGCTGACATTTTGAAACAAAACAGCACATTGCAAAAAACCAACGATAAATTTATGGTCAATAATGGTCAAGCAGGTGCAATCCCGAATGAATACTCCGTGTTATTATAACTGTAACTTTGACTTCGAAATTTTGATACGTTGCATTTTCTATTTGTTGATATTTTTGAACTATGATTTACGCTAAGTGAAATGTTGTTATTGAAGAGGGATTTTCCATGTAAATCCGAAACGTCCAATTTTAATATGTTTTTAATGTTTTATGAAAGTGTATTGTAATGTCTGTAATTTTAATGATTTTAATATAAATTTATAAGTTTTAGTGAACGCGATTTCTCGCAAATTATTTTCTTTCATTGTTGTAATCATTTTCCCAATCATACGCATAAAACTATATATTCATATCCATTAGCGCCAAATTCTCGCCAAACTTGGCGACAATTGGTGAAATCTCGCCAAATTTGGTTTTTAATGTTTTATGAAAGTGTATTGTAATGTCTGTAATTTTAATGATTTTAATATAAATTTATAAGTTTTAGTGAACGCGATTTCTCGCAAATTATTTTCTTTCATTGTTGTAATCATTTTCCCAATCATACGCATAAAACTATATATTCATATCTATTAGCGCCAAATTCTCGCCAAACTTGGCGACAATTGGCGAAATCTCGCCAAATTTGGCGACAAAAATAAGTCTTCATAAATGAAGCCAACTTGGCTATAGCTCAATAATTTGGCGAATTTCTTATTCAAATTCAGTGTAAACGAATCTTTTGTAAACGGTTTCTTTGCATTTTAACTTGCTGTTTTCGAGTAACATTAGCTAAAATTTTAAAACGAAGATATAGGAAAGCTACCTTTTCCTGCCGGTACAGGCCGGAGGACTTTTTTATGAGTTGTCGGATGCAATCTATGTTTTGCATTAAATAAAGTAAAACATTGAAAAACAAATCCCACAGGATGGGGATAGTTTGTTTTAGATCTGGAGGCACTGCCGTGCCTCCGCCAAGTCGAGAGAGGACAGCCGTAAGCATACTTTTCTGGAAGCAACTCAGGGCACTTTTGACCCCCTCATATCTCCGCGCTGGAGTATCCCAAAAATTTGAAACTTCGTTTTTCTAGAGTATTTGGCACATAGGACCGACCAAAATTTAAAATTAAAACTTTCTATTTTTTCTAGTTCAGACGATATATGAACTCAAACATTCGATTTTTTGTCACTCACTCACTCGTTCACGCGTCATCAAAAAGATTAGGTAGATCCCGTAGCACTAGAAACTTGACATTTGGAAAAAAGGTAGTGTCTAGGATACAAAGAAAGGAAAAATTATAAAATCCGGAAAATTCGAAAAAAAAAAACATTCGAAAATTCAACAAATTCCATCAAAATTGAAAATTGAAAATAATACGATCTTGTAGTCTTAGGAACTTAAGATTCGGTGTGAAGGTAGTGTTTATCATCCAGAAAAAGAAAACATCAAAAACACCAAAAAATCGAAAGCAAAATTGAAAAAATCGAAAATCGAAAAAAATCGAAAAATTTCAAATAATCCGATTTTGTTGCGCTAGAAACTTGGAATTCGGAATAAAGGTAGTATTTAGGATGCAAAATAAGGAAAAATTAAAAATTCCGGAAAATTCGAAAAAAAAATTCAAAAATTCGAAAAATTCGAAAAAAATTGAAAAAATTAAAATAATTTGATCTTTTAGCCTTAGAAACTTAAAATTCGCAGTAAAGATAATGTTTAGGATTCAGAATAAGTTAAGATAAAAAACCAAATAAAATTCGAAAATAAAACAAAAAAATCGAAAAAATCGGAAAAATCGAAAAATAAGGAAAATTTGAAAATAATTCGATTTCATAGCGCTAGAAACTTGAAATTTGGAATAAAGGTAATATTTAAGATACTAAATAAGGAAAAATTAAAAAATATGGATAATTCAAAAATACCCATAAATTAGTGCAGACGATATATGAACTCAAAGTTTCGATTTTTTGTCACTCACACACTCACTCACTCTCGCGTCATTAAAAAGATTGGGTATATCCCACAGCCACAGAAACTGAAAATTTGGAATAAAGCTAGCATTTCGGATACAAAGAAAGGAAAAAATATAAAATCCGGAAAATTAAAAAAAAAAACATTCGAAAATTCAAAAAAATCGAACAAAATTGAAATTTGAAAATAACACGATCTTGTAGTCTTAAAAACTTAAAATTTGGTGTGAAGGTAGTGTTTAGAATTCAGAAAAAGAAAACATCAAAAACAAACAAAAAAAAATTGAAAATAAAATCGAAAAATCGAAAAATTTCAAATAATCCAATTTTGTTGCGCTAGAAACTTGGAATTCGGAATAAAGGTAGTATTTAGGATGCAAAATAAGGAAAAATTAAAAAATCCAGAAAACTCGAAAAAAAATCAAAAATTTGAAAAATTCGAAAAAATTTGAAAAAAAATTAAATAATTTGATCTTTTGGCCTTAGAAACTTAAAATGCGCGGTAAAGATAGTGTTTAGGATTCAGAAAAAGTTAAAATAAAAACGCAATAAAATTCGAAAATAAAATTAAAAAAATCGAAAAAGATCGGAAATTTTAAAATAATTCGATTTTGTAGCTCTAGAAACTTAAAATTTGTAATAAAGGATACGAAATAAGAAAAAATTATAAAATCCAGAAAATTATAAGAAAAAAAATGCGAAAAAATCAAAAATTGAAAATATTTTTATCTTGTAGTCTTAGAAACTTAAAACTTGGTGTAAAGGTAGTATTTACTATTCAATAAAAGGAACAATTAAAAAATTCGAAAATAAAATCGAAAAATCGAAATATGTTTAAGAAATCGAAAATTCGAAAACAATTTGATTTTGTACTGCTAGAAACATTAGTTATAAGATAATTGTCCTATTAGCTAGCGCAACGCCCCTAATTGTTTTATGTTATTTCCCCCGGATTATGGTTTTCTTTTCTTTCGTTTACGAATTTCGTTATAGAAAAGTTCCGCTATAGACTGGCTACGATATAGGCGATTTCTTTATAGACAGGTTTGTTTTCTTTCCCATGTTGTACTCTATTTACTTCACATATGAAATATGGATTGTTAAATGATGTTAGCCCCACAAAAATTTTCACAGCTCCCCCTACCCTCCCGACATTACTGGCTGGTTATGGCTTGATAGTCCTTTCTAAATAAAATCATGGTGACTCTAAGATTCACTTGATTTATCTCTAAATTGAACCTAAATGATCCTAAGAAGACTGATCAAAGAATTACTATATTGGCATGACAATCAGGTAACATAGAATTAAAATCGAAAAATCAATAAATTCATAAAAAGTCGAAAATTTGAAAATAATTCGATTTTGTAGTCCTAGAAGATTGACATTTGGCAGAAAGGCAGGGTTTTGTACACAAAGTAAGGAAAAATTAAAAAATCCGTAAATAATAAAAAAAAGGTCTAAAAAAAACGAAAAAAAAAAAACCATCGAAAAAAGCAATATAGTTTGATTTATTGGAAATTTCCGGAAATTTTAATTTTGGCTATCTTTTTATACTAAAAAGTTCTTTTATGTTAAATATCAAGTATCTAGGGCTGCGAGTTATATCTCAGATGCATAGCGCTTATCCTGGAAGCAATTGAGAGTACTTTTGGCACTCCCCCTCCCATAATTTAGTGCTGGCCCTTGCCTAGGAACCTGAAATCTCTTTTTATCTACAGTACTTTTCAAACGAAACTAAAGCTTCAATTTTTTGATACCTGTAAATAATAGGGACAGAGTGTGGGCTTAGCGAAAATCAGTGGATGATCTCCAAAAAGAACCCAAAATCAAGAAAAGGAGGGTTACTTACAAAAAGAAGTGAAATCTCATCAAAAAGTCACCTGTAAAAAATGCAGCCAAGTCCCGTAACTCATTTACCGTAAAAAGTACTGAGATCGTATAAAGCCAAGTTTAACTATCTTATTAACTCTAAAATTTTCATTCACAAAATCACTCCTAGTCTCTACATCTTTAGTTAATTATTATTTTGTGACTTGGCAATTACGCAGCACAGGGAAGTTATTACACCTTACTATGTTATGGGATGGGATGGGATAATTTAACTAAAGCAAATTATATACGCACAGGGAAGTTATTACACCTTAATATGTTATAGTATTATTTGATTAAGACTAACTATATACATCACATTCTCGTGCTAAGTAATTGCCAAGTCACAAAATAATAATTAACTAAAGATGTAGAGACTAGGAGTGATTTTGTGAATGAAAATTTTAGAGTTAATAAGATAGTTAAACTTGGCTTTATACGATCTCAGTACTTTTTACGGTAAATGAGTTACGGGACTTGGCTGCATTTTTTACAGGTGACTTTTTGATGAGATTTGCTTTATCTTGAGATATTTTTATCGTCAATCAGATTTGTTACGATGACGTCTTTTACGACAGCCGTTTGCTGGCAACTTCGAGCAACGAATCAACCAACCAATTTATTACAAAACTAAACTTTTTTCCTTATGGCAACGATATTAAAAAATGGATCTTGTTGTTGATGATAATGGTGGTATAAATGTAAATTCTGTTGTGGGGGCCAAACGCGCCAAACCTTGTGTAAATACAAGTTTGTCCCCAGCGTTTGACTCTCATTTAAAAGCGAAAAAATGCTCATCAAATGAAAGTATTTATGAGATTGTTGGTGAATCGATAAATGGAGATTCCGATAATGAAATACATAACAGGGATTGTGAAGCTGATCTTCATAAAAATATGAACGGCAAAGTGGATGTGCTTGAAACCTCTGGGAATCGAAATCAAAACAACAGTTCACAAGATCCGTCCGATTCTGCTGAAATGGATGAAGAATTTGTAATTGTTGATGATGAAAACGAAGCTTCTGATGAAAATAACGACTGCAATGAAAAGTCATCGGATGCTAAAGTAAATTTATTAGACTGCGATAACATGGACGAAATTTTAAAAGACTTTGCAGTAGAAGGAGGGAAAAGTGTTCCACGATTATCAGACAATGGAGATGAGATTGAATCAGCAGTAGTAAAAAACGATGTGACTCAAACGAAAGACGAGAAAAAGTTAGATGCTCGTGTAATATTATCATCTGATGATGAGGATGAAATTGGCGGCTTATTAGATGAATTTAGAGAAGTAGATAGTTCAGATGAAAACTCTAACCTCGAAAAAACTGATTCTGTTTCAGCAACAGCAAACGAAAAACCAGAAACGAGTGCAGGTAATGATTGTACTGTTTTAAAATCATTATCCACTGGTGAAAAATCGGGTGATGTAAATAATAAAATTACTTCATCGCATAGTAATTTACAAAGCATTCGTAAAAAAAACAGTTCTGCAGAAAATTCAGTCAGTAGGACTAATAGTGCCATGAAAAATGACAGTGTTTGTGAAATTGAGACCGTACTAGTTGATGAAAAAAGCAATGATTCAATAGTAATCATAGATGATGATGATGATGATGATAATATTGTGAAAGAAAAATCTCAAAACAAACATTCTAATGAAATCTCACAGACTACCTTACCTAAACCCAGTTCGCCTTTAAACTCACCTGCTTCATTTAGTTCATCTTCTGAGGACAAATTTGAATTTGACAGCATGATTTTAGACATTGTTAATGACGGTTCACCTGAAAAAGGAAGTAAAAGTGATAATTCACATTCAAAGTCGACTGAATTTTTGTTAAGTGATCCCTCTCGTAGTTTGCTAAAACCACTCATGTCTGATACTAACTCAGTTGAAAACAAATCTAATACTGGTAGTTTACATAAAAGTGCAAATATTGATTTAACTGAATTGACTTCTAAACAATTTCAAAGTGAAGAAAAACCATCATCCGATAGTACATCTCCCTCCACGAATTTTTTAGGTGAAACTGAAAACACGCAGTCATCTCTAAATAAACTTACTAGTGATAATGAAAGGCGATCTGATACATCTGATCAGTTTTTTAATTGTAACGGTAATGTATCTACCAGTTCTGATTTGTCTTCAAATACAAGAAAAGATAAAGGTTCAGATTCAGAAGCACAAGACGATTCTAATTGCTCCACTACAATAAAATTAGCTGCAATTGGTAATCAAGATTTTCTTTTATAATTACTTTAAGATCTTTTAAGTTAAGGAAATAGAAAATCCTTGATTTTCTTATTGTTTTATTATATAAATATTTATATATGTATCAATTGTTTTTAAATTAACGTTAATTTAATTTAATCGCAGAGTTGCATATAATATAGGTGTATAATAGGGATTATAGACCTATACATTAGGATATATAGGTGTATAATAGGGTAGCAGAGTTGTATAAATATAGGTGCATGCCGTGCATGGAAAATTTTCTGCAAAATTCTGAACTTTGCAGAAATAAATTTAGAAAAAAAAAACGTATTTTTTTTTTTTTTAAATACCAAAAAATAAAAAATATTCCCCAATTTTATGTACGATTTATTTACTGTTTGCGCACAATTCAAAATTTAAATATGCAAAACATTGTTGTGACATTACAGACCTTTGCGAAGAGGTCAAAATATTAGTGATTGGGCTGTTTCTAAATGCATTGAAAAATTAATTGATAAGAATTCAGCTCTTCCTATCATGGATTTTTAGCTTTATTATTATTTTTGATCAAAATGATTATTCTTTAATTAATATTAATTAATTTTAAATTTAAATGGTAATTATTTTAAACTACTGTTTTTAATTCATATCGTCAAAATAATATAACACGTAATTTTACTGAACATTAAATTAATTTGCAGAAAGTTTTTGACCCAATATTTATGTGCGCAGAAAGTTTTTGGTTTTATATAAGTCTGGTTATCAGTAATATTAAAGGGACCATAAAAATGTTTCTTTATAGACAGGATTAAGGTTAATTTGCTGATTCACAATGTAAAGTAAATCTTTAATCATAAGTGTTGATACATTACCTAAGCGTTTTATTTTGTAATAATGTTAATCTGTTTAGTAGGTTTATCTACCAACGTAATACAGTAGACTCCCTTAAATCTGCATAACTTAAAGCCAGAGGTTGTGCAGATTTTGGAATTTTACAGTTTTCTGGTCACTGTTTTGTTTACGTCTTTTAAAACAATAATTTGTATTTAATAATGCATTCGAAAATTATAATGAATGTTTACAATAAAGTAAAATAATAAATATTAAAAATATTAAAAGTAAAGGTCAAGTAAATAATTAATATTGCATAATAATGATGAGATAATTTTTTCTTGAATTATTTGGTGAAACTCTCCTTATATTATACATCAAAATTTTAAAATAACAAAGTTTTATTTCAATATTTAACCATACTTAATAACCAAAAAAGCTTGATTAACATTATAAATTATTTGGTAAAAATATCGCGATTGCCACTGATATTAGTACGACAATAAATTTATACTTCCTTCATGAGAAAACATGAGTTGAATCATATTAACCAGAATTACATATTAAAATTTCTACAGAATGATATAAAGATTAAAAAAACTTGGATTTTACACCTATATCTTAACTGTAAGTTTCATTGTTTACAGTGGAAACAATGTGCGGATTTTAGGTCTTTTAAGAACATTTTTTTTACTACTACCGCCATCTATATACTAAAAGTATATAATTAAAATGAAAGTAATTTATAATAATAATAATAATTCTTACTTAAAATTATATTAAAGTGTAAAGAATAAAACAGAATAAGATTAAATATAATATTAGTCTATTTGAAACCAGAGGAAATGCTAAAAATTGTATTTATTTATGTCACTTTAATTAAAAGGGGGTTTCCACCGTTACGTATGACTTTTAAAGAGAGTTTTTTTGAAAATTGAGACAAATTTGGAAGTGAAATTATTTAGAAAACGTTTTACTTTTTTTTATTGCTATTACAGGACACATACAGACTCATTTTTGTAGTGACACCTTTAGTCTAAAGTAATAATTTTTTTTTTTATATAGTAAAGTCGTTGTTACGTGTGTGACTCAGAAAAATCACTTACTATTTAACAAAAAAAATTGTTATTGCTTTAGACTAAAGGTAAAGGTGTCACTACAAAATTGATTCTGTATGTGTCCTGTAATAGCAATAAAAAAAATAAAACGTTATCTAAATAATTTCACTTCCAAATTTGTCTCAATTTGCTAGAAAACACTCTCTAAAAGTCACACACGTAACGGTGGAATTGCCCTTAATTATATTACATTACAAGTAATTTGTCAAATTGAAGCAAGAAATAAAATACATAATTTATTAATGCAGCCAAAATATTATAAGATTATAAATGATGTAAAATAATAAAATGTTAATTAATTAATTAATTTTAATATTTTTATTTTTAATAAATAACCAATTGATATTAAAAAATAATGTGAATATAAATATTGATAGTAGTTAATATTATTTATAAACATATCCCTACATTTATAAACATATCCCTGCCCGTATTGCTTATGTTTACTTTTTTTGCGTCACTATTTAATTTCAGTTTAATCTTTAATAATTTTTATTTTTTCATGATTTCGTAATTAATTCTGGCTAACATGGCTGAATGAAAAAAGAAAAATTTATATGACACTGTTCATACAAATATCTTAACTAGTTATATAAATATTCAGATATATATGTATCAGCTAGTTATATAAATATTCAGATCTTGATGATTTTTAATTCTGTGAAATGAATTATATCGTCTGCAGATTAATTTCTGTCATAAAATAAGTATCTCGGTCGCTTGACGATTTAACATCCATCGGAACCACAACAAAAAAGCACCGATTTAAAAAAAAAATCAAATTTCTTAATAAATATTTTTATTAATATCTCCTAAAGTTTTGATTCGATTTTAATAAAATTTGAAATGTCTCGACAAAATTCTGCAAAGATAATATATTTTAAATTGCAAACCATTTGGTTGGGTAGTTTTTGCGTTGTTATATGCGGACAGACAGACGGATGGACCAAACGACGACTATAGGTGCTACGTATTTATATAATTACGAATGCACCTAAAAAAAGACTAGATCACACAGGGAAAAGTTAGCAGAAGAATAGTAATAGTCAACAAATTGCAAAATAAGAAGCAACACTAATGCAAGTGAATGAGTATATTTTAAATAATAAACAATTTTTGGTACCTTTGGGTTATAGCAGCCTCGAGAATTATGATTATATCAAAATTGTAGTTGGGTCATTCTAAAAATAAACGTCCCTTTTGAAAAAAAAAAAATTTCAAAATTTTTTTCACAAAAAATGAAGTAAAAAAATCTTTGAGAGGATTGTATACACCTTCAAAAATAGAAATTGAATATCAGCAGCACACTTTTAAAAAATATTATTTACTACACTTAGAAACGTCAACACATTGAATGCAAAGTGTCTCCTGTGTTACCATATTTTAAATATTCTCCTCATTTTGTCTTATGAAAGTAAAAAAGTATTTTTACAATTTTAACATTTTGATATGAATGTTCTTTCTCACTGCCACATAATTTTTTGTTTATGTATATATTTTCTCACAAAATGGACATATTATGTCCCCTGTGTTACCTTTTTAATATTCTCACAATATAAAACTTTACATAATTAGGTAAAAAGTATAGCAATATAATAAAATCTCAGTCAAACTTATTTATTCATATTAGTCATCGCATATTTAACCCTCTGAATCTTAAGAAAGTTTTTTTCTTTTTGTTAAGACAAAGAAAATGTCAGTAACACAGGGGACACCAAAGTAACAAAGTGCACACATGTTCAGCACTAAGAATGCAAAAATCATAGAAATGTGCTTATATATTAGAAATTTATTTCTCATATTTTCAAATGTGAACTGAGAGAGCAGCTATGACATAAAATTGGTGGTTTGCAGTAAAAGAAGCATGACGATATTTTCCACCTTCTTAGAAAAAACTAACTTTAATAATAGTACAATCTGCATATTTTTTGAGTTAAAATAACATACAAAACTTTACATGTAAGTTTTAGCCACACAATTGCCTAAAAAAATAAATTAAGACCCGGTGTTACCTCATTGTCTCTTACACAGGGGACTAGTAACACGGGGGACAAAATGAAATAAAAAATTATCTCTATAATTATATTTTTATAGAAACAATGCCAAAGTCATATGAATGTTTTCTTTTAACTGAGATGTACAATTTAAACCGAAATTAATTAAAAAAAATATATATATTATTAATGTAAACTGATGGTAACACAGGGGACACATAAAACACACACACCTACCTTCAAAAATCACTTTAGCTCAGATAATATTTTTCAAAATTTAACATATGAAATAATGGCTACTTAAGATAAATGATAGCTCTAAAAGAGCATGACTGACTGTTGTTAACAACATTTAGGTTACAAATTCTTGGTATAATATTAAGAACAAAGTAGAACTAACACAGGGGACACAAGAATTTTCCTTATAAAATGAAAGCATATCTAAAAATATATATTTAAAGTATGTAGATATAATAATAAGACTACAGAGACTTAAAAAATATAATCAGACATAGCTTTTAAAATATATATGGTGAAAAAATGAAAATAAAAAATTGCTCATGGGACAAGGCTTTTTATAGGATACAATTTTAAGTAAAGCTATTTAAAAAGTAATAAATGCAATTTATCTAAAATTTCAGAATTGCATTAAAGAAAAATATTTTTGAAATATCTTTTCAAGTATTTGAATTTAATTTTGGGACAAAATTGTGGGAAATATAACCTTACAAAATGTCGGACCCTAAAAGGGTGCTTTATTTTTGGAATGACCCATTTATGATTTCGCCAAGATCATCACAAAGCTTATAAAGGCATCACGGTACTTCTCTATTATCCCGTCGACCACTTATCATAACAAAAAACTATCGCCAAACTGTAAAATTAAACACCAAAAATGCAGTCCCATTTACTTGATGTCAGAAGCATTATGTGTGTTTGTTATGCCATCAAGTGGTTTTTAATTCAACTTTTGCGTGTATTTTTCATTATGTTTTACTGATTTATTAGTTATTTCATTCATTAAAATAACAATTGTGTCTTTAAATTCTTATATTTTATTTATTTATTTATTTTGATATTCCAATGGCAACATTCTCCCGTTTATTTGGCGATAGTTTTTCGGTATGAAAAGTGGCCGACAGGATAATAGAGAAGTACTGGAATCACATATGCATATATATGTTAATGTCGTAAGTAAATGAAGACTTCGAATTAGGTTAAATATTATATTGACTACTATTTACAAAAAAAAAGTATATACAGATTTGCATGATTAATCTTTAACATCGTCGTTGACAGTTCATGTCTTTCGTAACTTTAGTTATGTTCCTCTTTCTCTTCCAACATCATCTCGTCCTCTGGTTATGGCGGGAAGTTTCACCGCTTGAGAAATGGTGGCGCTGCTCTCAGTGCGTATCTACTGCCGGGTCGTTGCCATTGTGACACTCGGCCATTCGACTTGCCATGACCTCATGGCGACGTTGCCAGGAACTGAAAATTGAAAAGGAAAAAAGCAACAGCAAGGGAAAACAAACAGTTTTTTTTAAAACAAATATATATAGTAACTGATGATTTTTCTTTGTTTGTTCGTCTTCGTCGTCCTCAGACCGTCTTGAAGTTTGCCGTCTTGGATCGTCTTAAAAATTCGTCGTCATCTTATAGTCGTAACATTCGTCTTAAAATCACCAGATCATCGTAATATTACCACATATTCGTCGTATGAATTTAATTGAATACATAATTTCGTCTTGCTGTATACATGCTGAAAATTTTTATAAACTTATCTTCGTAAACCAAATTGAAATGAAACCAAATATTAATACATATACACTTGAAAATAAAAATAATAAGAGAATCTTTCTTGACAAACTTGGAAAACACAAAAATATACTTGAATAATCAATGAAAGACGTCGTGTAATAATATAAGACAAAAATATAGAAAATATGTACAGTATAAGAATTAAAAAAAAGCATTGAATTTCATCTTTTACGTGGTTGACCACGGTTTCATCATATCAACTGCAGTGGATGTTGTGTTTGGACCCTCATGGTGTCCAACCTTTTCTACCTCGTATCTGTCATGACTGTTAACAGCTTTGACTTTATACGGACCAAAATATTTGATTCGAAGTTTCAGGCCTGGTCCGAATTGAGTACGCTTAATTGCGACTAAGTCACCAACCTGATATACTTTGGGCGGTTTTCTACGTTTGTCATAAAATCGTTTGCTTTGTTGTTGGTGTTGAATAATGTTATTTTTAGCGATTTCTCTTAACTCGTTTTTAGTATCTAATGCAACGTTGGCAAGCTCTTCTTCTAGGAGTTGTTTTATGCGAATGTCATCTTTATTTTTCATTTTAATCCCAACCAACAATTCGAATGGGGAAAACTGTGTTGTATCTGACTTTGTACTATTGATAATTCTTTGTACTGAAGGGACATGTTTGTACCATTTGGTGGGATCATCCAAAGATAACTTAGTGAGAACTGGGATCAGCGTGGCATGGAATCGTTCGACTTGGCCATTTCCACGTGGTACACCAGTAGCGATTGGGACATACTCTATGTGCTCTTCCTTACAAAATGTTATAAAATCCGTTGATGTAAAAGCAGGGCTTTTGTCGCAAATAATGCGACGGGGATTTCCAAAGACAGTGTGTTGGAGTTTAAGCTTGTCTAAAGCATCACGGGCAGTTGTGGATTTTACAGGATATATCCACATGAATTTAGTGAATGCATCGACTACCGTCAAGAGATGCTTATAATTTTTATTCGTCGACGGTAACGGTCCTAGAAAATCGACATGGTACGTATCAAGAGGAGTGTCACCTTTGGGAATTGGGTGAAGGAAACCTTCGGGCTTTCTAGACTTCCTGGAAGACAAAATGCATGGCACACAGTTCGCTATGACAGTTTGTACCAGTTTATTAAGATTTGGAATGTAATAGTCTCTGTTAAGGATATCCACAGTTTTTTGAGTGGAAAAGTGACCTTTAGAATGTGCATCTTGTATAATTTGATTTTGCATAGCTTGTGGGACAACTAATAGTTCGCGATCTTGAATAAGTTTATAAAGTACACCGTTCTTTAAGAAAAAATCATTTACGGGTGAATGCTCAACAGCTTGCTTCATACTACTTATAAAATCATCAGTGGCTTGAGATGCAATGATTTTTTGTGTAATTTCGTTATGTGTGACTAACATTACTGGGTATCGACTTAACATGTCGACGTGTTGCATTTGCTTTGCAGCTCTGTGAGCAACAACAAAATTAAAATCTTGGAGGAAAAGAGCCCATCTGGCAATCTTTGCACTAATCTCAGCTTTATCCATAGTTTTTTGGAAGG
Organism: Maratus michaelseni; assembly: GCA_963931845.1. Classification (NCBI taxonomy): domain Eukaryota; kingdom Metazoa; phylum Arthropoda; class Arachnida; order Araneae; family Salticidae; genus Maratus; species Maratus michaelseni. The sequence continues at coordinate 463,417,122 of OZ007587.1, forward strand.
CTTCACAATCTGTGACAATTTTGAATTTAGTTCCATGTAAATACACTCTGAATTTTTTTAATGCTTCAACGACCGCTAAAACCTCTAATTCATAACTGTGCAATTTTTCTTGTGCAGGGGATGTCTTTCTACTCATGTATAAAACAGGATGAAATTTGCCATCGGCCGATTTTTGTAAAAGAACTGCGCCGAAACCAAACTTAGATGCGTCTGTATGTACTTCTAATTCGGAACCGGGGACAAAAAGATGGAGAACAGGTTCAGTTGTAAGCAGATTTTTTAGAGTGGAAAATGCAGCTTGTTGCTCTGCGCCAAAATGAAATGTAGAATTATTTCTGAGAATATCACTTAGGGGTTTTGCAATGACTGCATATCCTGAGATATACTTGCGAAAATAACCCGTTAAACCTAAAAAGGATTGTAAATGTTTAGCATTCTGGGGTTCTGGAAAATTTTGTACAGCTTTGATTTTCAAGGGCGATGGTGCAATTGTGTTATTTTCTATCACGTGTCCTAAGAATTCAACTTTACGGACCAGAAATTGACATTTTTTGAAATTAATGTTCAAACCATAGCTTGAAGCTACTTGTAGGACGCGTTTCAGTTTAGCAAGTCCGTCTTCTTCAGTTTTCGCAGGTATGATAAAGTCATCCATATATAAAATTAATGTGCCGTCTGCTAATAAAGGACGAAAAACACAAGCTAAATATCTGTTGAAAGCAGCAGGGCTAATGCTCAACCCGAAAGGGGCCTTTAAAAATTCAAACTGACCATCATGAGTGATGAAAGCAGTATATTTAGTACTGTTAGGATCTATATCCACATGGAAAAAACCATTTTTGAGATCAGTTGATGTAAACACTTGGGCACTTTGCAATTGATCCAAAACATCATCAATGAGGGGTAAAGGGTAATTATCCCTAACAATTTTTTTTGTTTAATTTTCTATAGTCAATACATAAACGTGTAGAATTATCTTTCTTTTTAACAAGGACTATTGGACTGGCATAGTCGCTACAGGATGGTTTAATGATGCCTTCTTTGAGCCATTGCTCAATTTGAGCAGAAACAAGTTGTTTTTCAGGCAATGACATTCGACGGGCTCGTTGACAAACGGGAATATCATCTTTTAATATAATGGACATCTTTAGATTAGTAGTGCGCGTTTTGATTGGTTTATAACTATGAATTAAACTATACACTTCTTGTTTGCATGCTTTATCACGAATATGACTTAAATCTACGTCAAGGGGATCTTCAACAGCATTTACTAAATGTACAAACAAATTATCATCAGATTCTGGTTTACTAAGAGAAATACCAGTTTTGTCGTAAAGTAATGTGCCTTGAGTAATTATATCTGTACCAATAATAAGTGGGAGATTCATGTGATTCTTTTCAATGACATATATAGTTGTAGAAAAAATAGTATTATCAATATCAATGTTACCAGAAAATGAGCCAACTGGTTTAGAATTACCACTACCAAACCCTGTTAATGTTAAACCCACGGGTGTTAATGCTGACAAACCGAGTTGTGCATAAATATCTTCACGAAGTAAAGTGAAATTGCTTCCTGTATTGATGAGAGCATCAATCGTAACACCAGAAATTTTAACTAATTTATGCATTTTATTACGAGAACACGTTAGAACATTAACTTGAGAACGATCATTCAAATTTTTTGCATCCTTTGATTTATCACATTGAAATGATTTATGCCCGTACCGATTACAAGCAAAACAGAGGGGACCTTTATCTTTATTTTTACAGTGTATACTCACGTGATTTTTTTGGCCACAATTGTAACAGAACTTAACATTACGATTTTTGGAATTCTGGGAATTAAATGATGACTCAGCATTATCAGGTTTAGATTTAAATTTAGGAACAAATTTTTCATTGTGTTTCGGTTTTTCATCTTGAAAATGGCACTTATTCTTGATAAAGTCGTTTCGGATTTTATCGTAAATTTTTAACTTTTGTTTAAATTCCATGATAGTTTTACATTCATAAGGGATTGATTTCTGAAAAACAGAACCAGGAATACCTTTAATTATGTATTGCATAAGAGCAGAATCTTCGATATTACCGCGTGAACCTAACTGCTTCATGATTAGAAAATATTCATCTAATGACTCATTTTCGTTTAATTTCCGCGCATTTAAAATTTCATATAATTCAGCAGAATTATATAATTCCCCAAATTCGGCAAGAAGCAATTCTCTTAACTTATTCCATGAAGTTATGTGACTCTCTGTTTGAACTAATAATAGCGCTTTACCTCTTAAGGATCTTTTGGCGAACAAAAATTTATGCAGTTCAGACAAATTAAAAATATTAGCTACATCTTCAAAATCGGTTAACCATTTATGAATACTTTGAAAGGAACTGCCGTCGAATGGCGCAAGAACAGTTTCGATATCATGAAAATTTACAGTAGTACTTGGTAAAACATGTTGAACTGGAAAATGCTTGTTAGAATGAGAAAATTCTTCGTTAGTGCTTAAAACACTCGAACCCGGTACATTACTTTGATTATTTTCAACATTATCAGAATTTAACTCTAAGTCAGATTCTCCGTCACTTTCATTTTGTAAGATATTAGCTTGTAGCAATGTTAAGTCTAAAAGATACGTAATCAATCGTGTAGCAATGTCAACTAAATTTCCCGCGCTATCAATACAAAGTAGATTGCATAAAGTAATTAAATCATTCAAAGAAAATTCGGCTTTAATTTTATCGACTTTCTTTTTAAACTCTTCTGAATCTGTGACAAGATTAAAACCGGTAAATTCTCGTATCCTTTTTCTATTAGAACGATCGCCTTCAGTATCATATAAAAATCGATGGAAAAGTTTAATCTTATTTGTTTTCTGATTCTTTAAAACAGTTTCCAGTTCAGCTATTTCGACTAGTTTCATGATTAAAATTGAAATGTACAAAAGAAAGAGAAGAAAAAAAAAAAATGAACTCACCGCAAAAATATATCCTTTAGATAGAATGAAGAAAAAAAATAATTCTCTGTCGTCACATAATATAAGAACAAGGGCTGCTTCAGTCTCTATTTATTTTTGTTCCTTCCTCCTTTTTCTTTTCTCTTGATCATGTATAGTGCAGCGTCGTTGTAATAAAATTATAAACATCCAGGCTCTTTTTGTTTATTCTTTGTCGTGGAATAACTGCTGGTAACTTTTGCTGCTCCTTTTAGCACTGTAAATATCCAAGAATAGGAGAGTGGCATCGTATTTGTGTAGGGTTTTTTTTTTTTTTTTAAATTCTTGATTCAACCGGCTGTGCCCCCTTGTTAATGTCGTAAGTAAATGAAGACTTCGAATTAGGTTAAATATTATATTGACTACTATTTACAAAAAAAAAAGTATATACAGATTTGCATGATTAATCTTTAACATCGTCGTTGACAGTCCATGTCTTTCGTAACTTTAGTTACGTACGTCTTTCTCTTCCAACATCATCTTGTCCTCTGGTTCTGGGGGGAAGTTTCACCGCTTGAGAAATGGTGGCGCTGCTCTCAGTGCGTATCTACTGCCGGGTCGTTGCCATTCTGACATATATATACTCCAAACACCATATATATGCCGTATATGTCATTCATTATATACGTATTACTTACATCTTATATATATATGCCATGCATACATCATGAACATCTTAAACACATGTCATATATTATACATCATATGTGCATCATCGTCATATATGACTATAAGTAGGCCATGTGCATCACGAAACATTAAAAACATCATATATTATCATAATGTTATATATGCTTTACAATTTGGTGATAAATCTTGGTCGCTTGGCGCTTCATTCTTGGGGACCGCAATAACCCAAAAGTACCCAATTTTTTTTAAAGGATATCCTTACTTTTATCACTGTTTAAAAATGAATTACTTATACCACCAGCTGGAAGTTTACAAAAAAAAAGTAGCATATACAAACAAATACAAAACAAGATAAAATGCAAAACTAAGACAAAGTAAAAAAACAATTACCGTAGACATTTCAAGCTTTATATAAGCTCCTTATTAGTACAAATGTCAATTCAAAACCAAAGCTGATGTTTACACATATGTTCACATTCAAGAATATGCCATTTAAAAAATATTAAGACAACAGAGAGTATACATCACAGTAGGACCACATATTCTGGTGGAATTGTAGATGCATTATTTAGTGGGGATTTCTGTAACCTTGTAAACCAACCTTCTAAAAAAATTCTACTTTTATAATTAACTTTTTTTTCCCCCTTGTCGAGACAACTTAAGAAACTTTTCTCTTTCCTTTGATTTAAAAAAATAATAAATAAATCTTATTTTTTAATTCACTCACTCATGTTACACGTTCTTTTTCAAAATTGAAATACAATTGTGAGCTGTTTCAAATGATGTAAATTATAATGCTGCGCTCTTAAAAGCAATTAACTAAATCTCCAACCATATTCCTTGCAAATACTACAAAACATTATTTGTATATACTCACAAATTTACATTTAAACACAATTTGTGACAAAATACAAATCTACTTATTAGGTTTTTGCAAATTTATATTTTCGAAACAATTTATGTTTTTCCGCTATTTGTATTTCCTTTTTTTTTATTCTCAGAGAACTATAAAAACAATGTTCTACTACAATTATAAATGTTCAAGGCATTGTATTATTTAAAAGTTGTCAGAGTAAATAATATGAAAATAATGTCAATTCAGTTTTTTAAATCAATAAGGAGAGTCAGAGCATGATTTTTTTTTTTTTTTTTTTTTTTTTTTCAATTCCTACTATTAGTTCACACTCTCCCTCTATATATTTAATAATCTTGTTCAAATATTCAATCGTTAATAAAATACTTTTTTATTCACCCACTCAAGTTCAAATACATTTTTAAAAACTTGTAGTTGATGTTAATGCAGTTTTTTTCAAATATTAATTCATTAATTAAATTTTTGTTTTATATGGGAGAAAAAATATCAATACGCAGCCAACTTATTTCAGACATTAGTTCCATTTAAAAGCACTCACTCACAAGTCTTGATAGCGCAGTTGGTGAAGCTCTGTGCTCGTAACCACAATTACAGGGACATACAAAATTATTCCTTTATATTATGATCTATCGGAAAAAATCGTTTGCGGTGCATTTTGAACATGTTATGATGCTTGAAACATAATAAAATTTAAAAGGATCACTAATGTTCAATATAACTTATTTTCTATAGATTATGGAGTATGTAGGATTTATTGTTCATGTACAGGGACACACAAGAGAATTCGATTAAAAGTCTGACTATGATTGGTCATTGCCAGAAGTGCTCTTTCCTCTGTGATATCAGATTTTATGTAATTTTTAGTGTATTAAGTTTGTCTACAAATTCTGTACATTATATACAGGGTTGCACAAAAGACTTCGAATAGGGGCAACCATTGCTGAAAATGGATTTTTACTGAGTTATGTATTTTTTTAATTGCTTATTTAGATATCTCATTCCATCATATGAAAAAATGAAATTTCCTAATAATATTCTGTTAGTGTTGGAAAGTATTTCATAATCTATGCCGAATGCATGATTTTTCATTCTTGTTTAATGTTATTTAAAAATTATTTTGTTATATTTTCTAAATGACTAAAATTTTTCTTTTTCAGATGAGCTTATAACTAGTAAAGATCCTAGTGTGTCTTCAAAACATGCTTCTTGTGATGAAAATAAGGACAGTGTAGATACACAAATAAGTATTGTTGATTTTCCTACCGAGCTTCTAGTTGGAGAGACGAGTCAAGCTGCTGAATCACTAGAAGTAAAAAATGACAAATCTTCTAATGTTACAAATTTTGAACAGTTAAAGTTGGGTAATAAAAATAACATTGATGATAAAACAAAATCTGAAGTAAAAAGTGATCCTGAAAGCAAAAAATCAAATGATGATATTAATATGGAGGTGGAAGAAAAAACAAATTGTAAATATGTAACTGATGAAAAGAAGCCTCAAGTAAAAATGGATGATGATGATGATGGAAAAGCAGGTATTAAAGAAGAGGAAAAAAAAATAGGTACAGGTATTTCTTGTATTTATTTTAATGAGATGTGTATCAGTATTCTTTTCCTTTTTCCCTCTGTATATAAAAAATTATATTTCTCCTCATACTATAAAAAAAATATGCATGCGTAACAACATTACTTACCGTAAGATAGGGTTTCTTTGTGACACATGGTCTAGTTTTTGTATTTCGAATCTCCCGCCCTGCTCGCGATTGCAGGGAAGCAAACAGCATTATAGTACGGTGTGCCATGTCACCTAAAGACCATTGTCCGAAGCTACAACCACCCCGCTCGTTCTCTCTGTCTGGTGTATCGTTCGAACCTTATTCTGTGTTGTTGTCTCAGTATTCGAACACTTTGTGTGCTGAAGCCAAACACATATGAGAACCAGCTAACACAGCTAAATATTCTTTGTTGTTAATGTATCAGTTAGTCTGTGGAGTAAGTAAGGTGTAAAAAAAACATGATTTTTTTTTAAAAATTAAAAAAATCATATTTTTTTTAATTTAAATCAGATTTTTATGATTTTTTTCCCTGCGTTAAAATACAGAATATGGCTACCAAGAATTTCAGCTTTCCAAAACAATTAACTCTCACTCTTATTAGTAACTTTATCTATGTTTTTGTTCTTTAATTAATATAATAAAATTATAATTATTAGTTAGTAATTATAGAAATTATAAAAACTGCAAATTAGTAATTTCATTAGTTAGTAGCATACAATAATGTTATGTATATTTTATAATAATTATGTAAAACTATATTAAATATTATTGATATTCATATTTATTAAAATTATTAATAACTGCTTCAATATTAAATTGTTAACACTGCTTAAGATTAATAATTATTAAATAATTAACTCCTTATTAGGCAAGTAAAATAAATTTTTATGCTTTAATTACTAAAATGATAATTAATAATTTAGTATTTAGTCTACAAAGAAAACGGGGCGTGGTGCTAGTTCCCAAAAAGGGCACTAGTTCAGTAGAAAAGTGCATTATTTTGTGAGGAAATATATTAATGTGTTTAATAAGGCAGGGCTTTACAAATTTGAAAAAATCTGGTAGCCAGGTATAAATTCTAGTCGCCAGTAAAAAATTGTAACCCCCCTGCAATCTGATGCAAATCTCGCCAATAGCTAGGGCTGGACTATATATTGATACATCATCAAATATTGATTTTTGTAACTTATTGTCGCAATCAATTTCACTTTTCCTTAAATATCAATATATTGGCTCCATTCATTAGTCAATGCAATTTCTTATTCTCCAATCAATGCTAGAATGGGAACAACGAAACTGCCAAATTAAGAGGTAAATATTTCTCTTTGCACCCCCCACCTCTCCCATATCTAGAAATCCTCCATCTGCTTGTAGGAGAGAGTGGAACAAAGGGGAAAGAGAAAATTTAGGCTGATTTATCGTTACTACAAATCAAAATAACAAGATGGGAAAAAAAATTATAGAGTTAAACTTTATGTGCTGGCAACCAAAAGGAAAGAAAAAAGGATTTTCGAAGGGTGGGGAAGCGAAAATCTAGCAACAAATATTATTGGTGCCATATCACTCAGTCGTCAGTCACATTGCAGATATGGTAAATTTTCTTTTAAAGTAAAATTCTAATACTAGAAAAGAAAAATAAGATTTCTGTTTCTCCTTCTATTTATTCTGCTCAAAATAACATTAAAATTACTTGAAATGGAATATATAATTTTTTAGGGGAAAAAGTTATTTTTATTTTTTCTATATGAGAATAAATAAAATTGTCAGTTTCAGAAGGAATGAGGCCGGGCCTGAAGGCTGGTATAAAAATCGAGCCCGTGTTGGGCTCGGGCTGGGGCTGAGCCCGTTTCATCTCTAATGTATGTGTGTGTTACACAAAAAAATAAAAAAGAAGTTGAAATCGCCAAAATGCAGAAGATCCTTACCCAACATGTCTGTTAGGACATGCATAAGAAGTAAAGTCTTAGGTTAAGAAAAAAACCTTTTTTAAAAATTCTGAATTGTTTAAAATTAAATTCCTCAGTTTAAGGCTAAGGCAATTCTCAAAAAAGTATTTTTCCACACGAAACTTTCTGACACATTCACAGAGCCTGTTTCATCTCTAATGTATGTGTGTGTTACACGAAAAAATAAAAAAGAAGTTGAAATCGCCAAAATGCAGAAGATCCTTATCCAACATGTCTGGTAGGACATGCATAAGAAGTAGAGTCTTAAAGGTTAAGAAAAACCTTTTTTAAACATTCTGAATTGTTTAAAATTAAATTTCTCAGTTTAAGGCAGTTCTCAAAGAAGTATTTTTCCACACAAAACTTTCTGACACATTCACAGATTTTTTTTTTTTAAGCATAAATGCAAGAAATTAGCATGCATGATTATTGAAATTAGTGATTGACCGAATCAGGAATTTCGCCGAATACCGAATATTCAGTCAAAGTATACACCGAATATTCGGTATTCGGCAACCGAATACTAAAAAATTTTTAATAAATAATTTTGCATATATTACATTTTTTAATAAAACTTAATTTAATTCAGTTACATTTTTATTCTTAAATCTATTTACATAAAAAAATTTGTTCAAATTTTAAAAACATACAAGTAAATGAACTGAATGTAGCACCTAAACAACTCACTCAAGATGTTAAGACTAGATGGAATAGCACCTATTATATGTTGGAGCACTTATTGGAACAGAAAAAGACATTGTCGTTATTTTTTACCGAATTCGGTGGGATTATCAATTTAAAAGTTGATCAGTGGTCTATGATAGAAAGCATTCTTAGGCTTCTTCAACTTTTCGAAGAAATAACAAAAATTATAAGTAACAAAAAATCATTAATTTCAGAAGTAATACCTACTGTTTCTACATTGAAACGCCACTTGGAAAAAAGTGATAGTGGAAAATTGTTTGGAGTGAGTATCATGAAAAAAACGTTAACAAAAGGACTCACAGAACGTTTTTCAGAAATTTATGATGAGTTATTTTTTAGCCACTATTTTAGATCCCAGATTCAAAACAGCCTTTTTTAAAGATGAAGCAACCACCAATAAAGTAAAAAATGTACTTAAAATTAAAATGCAACAAATAATAAATAAACCCTTTGAAATTACTGAACCAAATCAACCACAAAGTTTCGATAAAAAGGATTCCCTCTCACAAACTGTGTATTCATCATTTTGGGAATGCTTTGTTGAAATGAAGAAACAAGTGAAGAAACAGAAAGTGAAAATCCTTCTACTGAAAATGATAGCCTCACATCAGATGTTAAAGGTCAACACTTATGTTAATTGGTCATCAAGTATTTTTACAACTAATAATACTTTACCTATTATTTTTCATAAATTATTTTAAAAATTCGGCCGAAACCGAATATTCGGTTTATGTGCCGAATCACCGAATACCGAATCAACTATTCGGTATTCAGTCAATCCCTAATTGAAATGATTTAGAAACAAATAGCATTTTTCATGTTTCGGTTAATGCATTATTGCATTTTAAGTGTATAAGTAATTTTCATCACATGAGGACCATTTCCAGTCTATTGCGTTCCGAAAATCTGTCACAATTCAATATGGCTACAAGCCAACTGTACAATAATAACATAACAGAAATGCAATTTTCCTTTCTCTCATCAAACAAAACCAACCAACTCAGCTAAGCCTTGTATAAAAGCTCCACAAATAGTATTCTACTGATGACAACATCCAGCATCATCTTCGTTCATGAATCTTTTTACTCAATTGAGTTGAAATGTTACAAGTTTTGATGTTGCTTGTTTTTCTCATATAAGTATAAGTATGTACTAGGTGTACCGGTTAATTCCCGCTGTTTTACTTAATAGATGGCAGCAGCTATTAATGCAACGTTCAATCATTTGACATATAGTGTGTTTTGTTGTACTAACATAAGGCTTGAAAACCATAAATGTCAAAAGTTCTCAAAGTAATAACATCATATAAATATTCGTGCTCAAAAATGTCGAATTTTGTTCCTTCCAAAGAGCATTTGCGGACTGTGCTTTTGTTTCTGTTTCATTCCAAGAAATCGGCTGCTGAAAGTCATAGAACTCTTGTGAAAGTTCATGGTGACAATGCATTATCAGAAACAACATGCAGAGATTGGTTTCGACGATTTAAAAGTGGTGATTACAGCGTTGAAGACAAAGGACGTCCAGGTCAGCCAAAAAAGTTTGAAGATCCCGAATTGGAAGCTTTGCTCGACGAAGATCCGTGTCAACTGTCAAACACAAAAACAGTTGGTTGAGGGCTTAGAAGTTTCACAACAAACTATTTCCGATCGATTAAAAGCCGATTAAAACGGCCAGAATGGGCTAAAAGACATGGAAAAGTGATTTTGCAGCATGACAATGCTCCGGCTCATACCACAACTTTGGTCACGGACACCGTAAAAGCGCTGGGATGGGAACTGCTGCCTCACCCGCCGTACTCTCCGGACCTGGCCTCGTCCGACTACTATTTGTTTTCATCAATGTCGCACGCATTGGCAGAGCAACGCTTCGATTCGTACGAAAATGTGAAAAAATGGCTCAATGACTGGTTTGGCTCAAAAAATGAACAATTTTTTTGGCGAGGCATCCACAAATTGCCAGAAAGATGGAAAAAATGTGTAGCTGGCGATGGCTGCTGGTTTGAATAATCCATTTTTATTATTTCCTATGTATTTTTAGCTTCAAAAATCAATAAAAAACAGCGGGAATTAACCGGTACACCTAGTATGCTTGAAGGTAATGTATTGTTACTTAATTCAGGTTCGTGTAGATGACAGGCAAAGAAAAATAGTCCTTTGGGAGTCACTCTGTATATTTATTTCATGAATGTTCCAGAAAGTTAGAAAAATATGTGTCAAATATGCATCTTCTCACTCACACCATCCACTGGTCTAAAATGACTTGTTCCAGAAAAGCAGAAATTTCTGTTGTATTAGTAATAACTGGCAAAAAATTACAATACTGAGATCTCAAAGTATCTCAAAACACAGCTTAGGTAGCTGCAAAACAAACAGGAGCTGAAAAAAATTTTCAAACTTGACTTGACATATCTAATTCACATAAAAATCAGTTGAGCTAATTCTACAACAACTGCATTCATAACGTCTATTCTTCATACTATATCAGTGCAAGCAAAACACCTGGAAAAATCTACCCTAGATGTTTGCTTCTGTCAATTGCAAACAAACTTGACCCAGATAATATGCAAGTATCTTAATTCTTTCACAATCACATGATTTAGGAAGAAATGCAAAATTTTCAGGCTTTAAAATAATTTTATTAAATGGTAAATATGTGAGTATTGTGTGGGGAAAACTCATTTGCTTGTAAGATTCACTCATTTATGGCCATACAAAGATCTATGCATTTACTAGTTTTTATGGAATATTATTTTTAAATTCTTTTAAAATGTAAAACTATACATAATAGAACATAAAAAATCTGCTGACCTAAAATTTTATTTACCAATAAAATTTGATTACTATTTATTTATTAATATACTCTTACTAATATTGTACACATACTAAGTTTTTAAAGAAATACTAGGATCTGTATAACAATTATTATTTAGAAGATTATGATTTATAAGTTTTGTTTAAATTCTAAGTACATAGCTGAATAAATTGTTCTGTTTAATGAAACAATTTATTGTGGCATTTACTGGTGGTGCACACAAATTTTTCTGAATAGGAATGCTCTGCATTTATTCAGTGCTCAAAAGTATTTTTCTTTCTTTTAAATTTTAGTTAATTTAATAATAATAAAAAAAAACTATTTTATTATCTTGTGTGCATCCCTAGAATATGTAACACTAAACTTGATGATTCCTTAATATTTTACTTTCTTTCTAAGTTCCTTTTGTTTTCTTTAATTTTTTCTTAAGGCTGTTCTCAAAAAAATTTTCCCCACTCAACAATTGCATTTTTCTGACGCATGTACAGTTTTTATATTTAAAATTTTCGGATATTGCTATTCAAATGATTTAGAATCAAATAGCATTTTGTATTTTTTAATAATTTATTATATCTTGAACTATAAGCAATTTCTCCTTGATGACGATTTTTCATTGACTGCCATGTCTCTAAACTTAATCGGCAACTTTGACATCACTTTCTTAAAGATCCTTAGTCTTTGTAGTAAAAGAAAAATGCTATTTGATTTCTTAGTATCTGGATAAAGAAACCTGTAATTTTTGTATGAAATTTTCTGGTAAATCTTATTGAAAATGACTTATGATATTGGTAGGCAGGGTTGGGGAATTACACCAATTTACTCATCACTGATGAATGGATTTTCTGATGGGGTGCATGAAGTATGTATTTCTTTCTTTGGCCACATTTTGCAGTTCTTCCTATTTCCATAATATAAACATGGCTCTAGGCTATCCTAGACAGAACTTTTTCTCCATTGTCTAACTTTCTTACTGTCATACAAAAAAATTTATAAAATTTTTATTACAAAAATGCATTGTAGTAATAGATAATTTTTGCATTCACGTAAAATGTTTCACAATATGTTTTGTCTGTATATAGTAGACTCCCTCAAATTTGCAACCCTAAAATCTGCAAACACCTAAAATCTACACATTGTTTCAGATCTAAACAATGAAATTTACAGTTAATATGTAAGAGGAAAATTAAAGATTTTTTAAATTTTTATATCATTTCATTCCGTACACATTTTAATATGTATTTTTTGGTTAATATCATTAAACCCTTGCTTTATCATAAAGGAAGTATAAATTTATTTCCGAAAAAGTTCAAGATAGCACTGATATCAGTGGCGATCATGATCTTTTTATCAAATACATTTATGTATTAATCAAGCTTTTTTGGCTAAACATGAAATAAAATTTCACTTTATGGTTTTGATGTAAATTATTTGTATATCTTTATATGAGGCGAGTTTCATTGAATAATTCAAGAAAAAATTATCTCATCATTATTATGCCTATTTAGTCATGCATTATTAATTATTTGTTTGACTTTGACTTTTAATATTTTAATAATTTTTTAAATTTTCTTAATTTTTATTATTTTACTTTATTATTTTCCTTAATTATTTTAATATTTTACATTATTGTAAGAATTAATTATACTTTTGAGTGCATAATTACACTCAAATTATTGTTTAAAAAATGTAACCAAAACAGTGACCAGAAATCCGCAAAATTCTAAAATCCTCACAACCCCTGGTCTCAAGCTGTGTGGATTTGAGGGATTCTACTGTATCATATTTTGCTGGTTGATAAGATTTTTAAAAAAATTCTCGACCTCTGTTGTAGGCATTCTGATTAAAAATGACTTTTTGAATGTGTCAAAAAGTTATGAGTTTGGATTTGAGAACAGCCTTAAATTCTTCAATTCTTCTTATTTTAGTATACTTAATTTCTACACAATTTTGCTATAGGAAGCAAGATAGAGCTTTTAAATGTTTTTGAATCAGAGCAAAGTGACGGAAAATTTGACTCGACCTTGAATAGTCCTGGAAAGAAAAAAGATTCATCCCACAATTGTAACACAAAAAGAAAGCCATATTCAAATTTCTGGTTTAGAGAAGTTAGAGTAAGAAAATCGGGGAAAACAAAGGGAAAAACTGATGTATATTACTATCCTCCTAAACCAAATAAACGACTGAGAAGTTTAAAAGAAGTTAAACGATATTGTAAAAAAGAAAAGATTCCATATCCGGAACAGTATGATTTTTGTACTAATGCAAACATTAAGAAAAGAAAAAAAGCAAGATTAAAGAAAATTAAAAAAGTAATCTCACTTTCACCAATGTGCAAAACTATGAAAAAATTGGAAGAAAATATTTGTGGAGATCGTGCAATTACGGCTGTTTTTGAAAAATTAGAAATTAATAGAAGCCAAGTGGATAGTGGGAGTCCCAAAATTGGTAATATTTTTCTCAGTTAATGTCGCTAACATTTAGAATATGTTATAACTACAGTGAAGTCTCTATTTAGCGAACTTTCATTCTTTTCTTAATAATGAATATTTTTGCAGAACATTGAATGCGGGATTATTTTGCATTAAATAAAACTTTTATTTAACAAACCCCTTTTCTGTTAAGCGAGCCATACTCAACCTGCGGCCCGGCGACCTTTTATGTGCATCCCGAGACATACCATCACATTAATCTGTATTTATAAAATTAATTGAAATAGTATACGTTACGGTCACTATGATAAATCTGGTTAGTATTAATAATAACCGGATTTATCATACTGTCCGTAACATATACATTTCCAAATTTTCAACACTAATGAAACATTATTCCAAATTAATTAAATTTACAAAATATATTTCTACAATTATAAAAAACTAAAGTGGTAGCATTGAGCAAAAGAGTGATTTAATTATTAGAGAGAATCTCCTGATATTTTTCTTTAGAACTTGGAAATCCTGCCTTGTTTTATTATAACGTTTTATATTTATTATGTAGCTAAAATTGTGTTTTGGGGTTGAACTTTTGTCGTGGAGAAAGTTGGCACCAAACATTTTTTACTCTACTATTTCCAAACAACATACTTTGCGGCATATTTCTACAACATTTGCAATAGAAACCAACCGCGAAGTTTATTGTTTGGAAATAGTGGTATTCTTTGCTAACATCTCTTTCATGAGAAATGTTCAACCTTACTGATAATATTAACTTTGTGATATTGCTTTGTTATACACTTTTGTTGTTTTATTATTTTAATTTCTCTTTTTAAGTAAATGTTCCGGCCCATCATGGGTGCAAGTTTTCCGTCCACGTGACGGAATTCCGTCTTTTGAAAAATTCCGAGGACTGAAACAGGACGGAAAAAAATTCACTGTTTTTTCGAGATCCTTCGGCAAAATATGCCGTATTTTCGAAATCCTTTGACGAAATATGCCGTATTTTCGAGATCTTTCGACAGAATTCGTGATCCTACGACGAAATTGGCCGTTTTTCCGTGATCCGTCAAAGACATTAGAACTTTTCCCACGAACCTTTGACGAAGTTGGTATTTTTTTCTGCGGCCATTTGACGAATGTTTTTTTTCCGTGGCCCGTCGGCGAACTTTGCACTTTTTCTGCGATTCTTCAATGAGACTCGCGTTTTTTTTTTTTTTTTTAACGGTCTTTTGACAAAATTCACATTTTTCCACGGCCCTTTGATGAATTTTTTTTCGCGATCTGTCAACGAAATTAGCCATTTTCCGTGATCCTTGATAAATTTCGCATTTTTTCCTTGGCCTTCGGACAAAATTCGCGTTTTTTCTGCGATCCTTCGACTAATTCGCCTTTTTCCGAGATCCTTCGACAGAATTCGCTGTTTTTTTTTGCGATCCTTCGACAGAGTTTGCCGTCTTTTTTGCGATCCTTCGACGAAATTGGTGTTTTTTCAGCAGCCATTTGACAAAATTTGCGTTTTTTCGTGATCTGTCAACGAAATTAGCCATTTTTTGCGATCCTTTAATGAATTTCCCATTTTTTCCTCGGCTTGTAGACAAAATTCGCATGTTTTCTGTGATTCTTTGACGAAATTTGTCGTTTTTTCGAGATCCTTCGACGAAATTTGCTGTTTTTTCAAGATCTTTCCACAAATTTAGTCGTTTATCGAGATTTTTCGACGAATTTTACATTTTTTTTCGAGATCCTTCGACGAATTTTGTCGTTTTCTCAAGATCCTTTGGCAAATTTTGCCGTTTTCTTGAGATCCTTCGATGAATTTTGCCGTTTTTTCGAGATCCGTCGACGTTTTGTCTACGTGGACATGGTGTGTCCATTGTGCATTCGAAGAGGAGGTCTGGGTGGAGAATTCAAAATATTTTCAGTCTTTGCCACATCTCAAAGTCAAAACATGCATTGTGTGTGCACACGTGTGTGCTTGGAGGGGGTGGGGGGACAAGTCAAAATGTTTTCAGTCCTGCCCACATTTCAAACTTGCACCCATGCGGCCCATCTAATGTTGCAAACATACATTTGTGGCCTGAGAGAAAAAAATGTTGAGTAAGTCTGTGTTATGCGATCTTTATATGCTTACGATTGCTATGATAAATTATTTTTTCTGGAAGTAAAGGAAAAATTTCCTCTCTTTTTATCGTGCACAAATTGTTCATGATCAGTATTAAGAACTTTCATCTAATTTTTCTGTCAGTAGGCAATGGATAATCCTCCTCCTTCTCCTTTTAATTATGTCGGTGGAAGTATGTTGGCAAAAGCAAATTATTGACAGTAAAAATTGTTTCATTTTTAGTTCTTGTGTCATATCAAAAGATGGCTAAGAGAAAATGTTATTTAATTCACCAGAAATTAGAAATTGAAGAAGTTGACCTAGGCTCTAAGAAAAAAGAATATTGCTTTTAAATTTGGAATTCCCATAACAGTTTGACGACAGTCATAAAAAACACAGTTGAGATTTTCAATCAAAATGTTCAGTTCTAATTTTTAGGTATTTTTAAATCTTACGAAATATTAATATTACTAACTGAAGTTAAATTAATATTGTAAGAAGTGTTAAAAAACATTTCTGTGCAGTAAATTTGATAAAGAATTCCATATAACAAATTTTCTGGATAGCAAATTTCTTTTGTAGCATCTTTAGAGTTTGTTATGTAGAGACTCGACTGTACTTTAATTCTAACCCTTCTTTCTCGCTGGAGAATTAAAAAAAATAATAATAATTGAGAATAGTGAATAACAAACATAATTGTCAAGTATTATGAATTTACTTTTTCTTTTCCACCCCAGAAGCTCTCTGGGATTATTGATTGAAGTCAATTCCTACTTAGGTCGAAAAGAAATTTTTTTCCAGCAATCTACACGCTTCGCCACTGACGGTATTTATTCCTCAGTTTATATCCTGCTAAATATCTTATATAAGAGAAATTTATTTTCGAGTACGGGAGAATTTCCTTCCGTCCCAAGCGAGGCTCAATCCTGAGGCCTTGTGGTTACGAGCGCAGAGCTTAACCGACTGCGCTATCAAGACTTGTGAGTGAGTGCTTTTAAATGGAACTAATGTCTGAAATAAGTCGGCTGCGTGTTGATATTTTTTCTCCCATATAAAACTAAAATTTAATTAATGAATTAATATTTGAAAAAAACTGTATTAACATCAAGTGTCATCCACTACAAACGATTGAAAATTTGAACAAGATATATAAATGTATAGAGGGAGAGTGTGAACTAATAGTAGGAATTGAAAAAAACAAGAACAATAAAGAATATAATCATTAAAAAAAAAAAAAAAAAATCATGCTCTGACTCTCCTTATTGATTTAAAAAACTGAATTGACATTATTTTCATATTATTTACTCTGACAACTTTTAAATAATACAATGCCTTGAACATTTATAATTGTAGTAGAACATTGTTTTTATAGTTCTCTGAGAATAAAAAAAAAAGGAAATACAAATAGTGGAAAAACATAAATTGTTTCGGAAATATAAATTTGCAAAATCCTAATAAGTAGATTTGTATTTTGTCACAAATTGTGTTTAAATGTAAATTTGTGAGTATATACAAATAATGTTTTGTAGTAGCAATATATAGTACATAGCAAGGAATATGGTTGGAGATTTAGTTAATTGTTTTTAACCCGTTGGGGACGAGCGACCCGTATACGTGACGCATAAGATGCTCAGAATCCTTCATTATTCCCTCCAGTTAATTTTTATTGTAAGCTTTGCCTTATTTAATCCTAGCATTTCTGTGATTCAATTAGGCTCAAATTTGTGTTTTGAAAAACCGGTGGTAAAAGATTAAAAATTCTGTAAAGGACGCTCGTCGCGCAGGGGTTAAGAGCTCAGCATTATAATTTACATCATTTGAAACAGCTCACAATTGTATTTCAATTTTTTTTTTAAACGTATAACATGAGTGAGTGAATTAAAAAATAAGATTTATTTATTTATTTATTATTTTTTAAATCAAAGGAAAGAGAAAATTTTTTTAAATTGTCTCATCAAGAAAAAAAAAGTTAATTATAAAAGTAGAATTTTTTTAGAAGGTTGGTTTACAAGGTTACAGAAATCCCCACTAAATAATACATCTACAATTCCACCAGAATATGCAGTCCTACTGTGATGTATACTCTCTGTTGTCTTAATATTTTTTAAATGACATATTCTTGAATGTGAACATATGTGCAAACATCAGCTTTGGTTTTGAATTGACATTTGTACTAATGAGAAGCTTATATAAATCTTGAAATGTCTATGGTAATTGTTTTTTTACTTTGTCTTAGTTTTGCATTTTATTTTGTTTTGTATTTGTTTGTATATGCTACTTTTTTTTTGTAAACTTCCAGCTGGTGGTATAAGTAATTAATTTTTAAACAGTGATAAAAGTAAGGATATCCTTAAAAAAAATTGGGTACTTTTGGGTTATAGCAGTCCCCAAGAATGAAGTGCCAAGCGACCAAGATTTATCACCAAATTGTAAAGCATATATAACATTATGATAATATATGATGTTTTTAATGTTTCGTGATGCACATGGCCCAGTTATAGTCATATATGACTATGATGCACATATGATGTATAATATATGACATGTGTTTAAGATGTTCATGATGTATGCATGGCAGGGATCATTCTAAAACATAAAAAAGGGCAGGGCGCACATCACATAATAAGGGCAATTTTGTTGAAAAGGGCACATCATTTCATAAAAAGGGCATTTTTGTAATAAGTTGACATACCAATATACTGGAGGGAAGGGAAGTCTGGCAACAGCTTAAAGTGCCCCATAATTTAAAAAATCCAATAACATTTCTAATTTCCATAGCTTCACCGTTTGAAAAGTATTAAAAATATCAGCAAAATGAAACTTATGTTCTCGATTTTTATTGTAAAATTGTTTACTATATGCACGATCATTTTCCCCTTTTCCTACGATATTCAAGAACCTCTCTCACTAAAATTTTTAATCACCAGATAACTTTTTCCCGGTTTTAGAAAAACTGGTTTTGTAAAAGCTACAAAATAAAAGTTCTAAAGCTACTTCTCAAATTTTTTATAGAACTTATGTAAGTTATCATGTGGTCAAAGGCCAGAATGCCTGATCTAATACTATATTTCACTAGACAAGGTGAAATTAATCAATGACGCTTAGTTACCCTTTGTCTTGTTTAATGGAAAAAATGATAAATGGAAAGATGAATCAATCAAAGTCAAAGATTAGACATACCAGGGCACTTCACACAGAAATAAAGAGGGAAAGATGAGTACTCCCTGATGTACCATACTAACATTCTAAAAATAAAAGATAGGTAAATAATTTTTGAAAGTACAAAGCAGGATTCTACCCAGGAATAAAAGGAGAGTGGAAATCTACCTGGAAAAAAGGCAAGGAGGGTAAAATTATACCTGGAAAAAGGGCAAGGAGGGTGGGATTTTATCTAAAAAGGGCATGAGGGCGAGCCGCCCCTCTGAAACTCTCTAGAGTGATCCCTGTGCATGGCATATATATAAGATGTAAGTAATATGTATATAATGAATGACATATACGGCATATATATGGTGTTTGGAGTATATATATATATATATATATATGCATATGTGATCCTGGTACTTCTCTATTATCCTGTCGGCCACTTTTCATAACGAAAAACTATCGCCAAACTGTAACGCCAAATAAACGGGAGAACGTTGCCATTGGAATATCAAAATAAATAAATAAATAAAATATAAGAATTTAAAGACACAATTGTTATTTTAATTAATGAAATAACTAATAAATCAGTAAAACACAATGAAAAATACACGCAAATGTTGAATTAAAAACCACTTGATGACATAACAAACACACTTAATGCTTCTGACATCAAGTAAATGGGACTGCATTTTTGGTGTTTAATTTTACAGTTTGGCGTTAGTTTTTTGTTATGATAAGTGGTCGACGGGATAATAGAGAAGTACCATGATGCCTTTATAAGCTTTGTGATGATCTTGTCGAAAATCATAATTACAATCTTGATATAATCATAATTCTCGGGGCTGCTATAACCCAAAGGTACCAAAAATTGTTTATTATTTAAAATATACTCATTTACTTGCATTAGTGTTGCTTCTTATTTTGCAATTTGTTGACTATTACTATTCTTCTGCTAACTTTTCCCTGTGTGATCTAGTCTTTTTTTTAATTTCTTTTCTAATGTGCTTTAGTCAAACATAATATTAATTATTCATTGGTTTTGATTATGAAACAGCACTAATTATTTTTAATGTCTTTCTTTTTTTTTCATACTTTAGTGGATTTTATTCAACAGTTCTTTCTTTTAAAAGTTTGAACTTGAAATTTTTGTAAAAATAAATTATATTTATGTTTAAAATTGGATTATTGCATCATTAAATAGCTTTGATTAATTCTTAATTTCTTGTCAATGTTATTTTTTGAACAGGGGATGAAGTTAAAGCTGATCCTGAATTCAAGGTGGATTCTTGTCCAAAATCTGATAATTCAGCTGAAAATAAAATTACAAATCTTGTTGAACTTGAAAAAGTTCAGGCTCAAAATGTTCTAAATAAAAGAAAATTAGAAGATGGTGACGATGAAGAAGTAAAAATGAAAAAACCGAAGTGTGACGATGAAGATATAAAAGATACAACATTATTAAACGGTGACACAAGTTCCACCTCGTCTAGTGATTTCAAACTGATAAACACAAAGTTGAAAGATGAAGTTGCTGATGAAGTTCAAAATAAAGTTTTAGACACAGTTGAGTCTTTGCTTATGATGCTGGGTAAGCCGAACAAGAAGATACAAGTAACAAAAAATGTAAGTTCAAAAATTAAGTTTAGTAAGTTTAGTTTAGTAGTTTTAGTAAGTTTAGTTTATTAAGTTTATTAATTAAGTTTAGTAGTAATTAGTAGTAGTTTAGTGAGTTTTTAGTAGCATATTAGTGAAGTGTGACACATCGTCACACTTCAAGTTCACCGAGAAACTGCCGTCAGATAATTAAAGTAAAAAGTTTTGTTGAATACACCAGAAAAATATAAAAGAAAATGACAAATTCCTTTCTAATCATATAACATTGATCCTTTTTAAGGTGCAAAGCCACTCGTAGTTTAAAGGACAAACACTCAATGGCTATAACATTATTTGCTTACAAACTTTCAAAGTATTCAATTTTCTTTCTCCAAGAGTGATTTCTACAGTATCGGAGGGAGGGGGAGATAGGGATTTTCCCTTTCGATTAAATAGAAAATCTGAAAATTATCGGGGTGACAGTTTGGTGTTCCAAAAGGGAGGGAGGATGTCTCCCACAGGCCAATCCCAGAATTCAACTCTACTTTAAAAGTATGAGCTTGGTTTTAAAGTATGTTGTGCTTTCAAACCATGAGCACTTGAAGAAGATAAAATTTTATAGGTTCTGAAGTGAATTTGTTATTTTTTTTTTTACATTTTTCTGTTGTATTTAACAAGTTTACCTTAAATTTTATCTTAACGTTTTACTTTAAAGATCAAAGCAAGATCTACTTGCTTTGACCTTGCTTATTTGCGTTTTAAAACAAAGTATTGCTTTAAATATGATTATAATTGTAAATTTGATCATGACAATTATTTGTATATAATTATAATTTCAAATATTTTTAAGCCAATTATTTAAATAACATTGCTATTATTGTAATTATTATTTATGATTAGAGAATTAATCTAAGATTATGTATTATATTTATCATGTTTTCAAAATATCCTCCTTTTGACAATTTTATGCATGATTATCACAAACTTGAAAACTAAAATCTCGTGTGTCTTTGAAAAAATCCTTCTTAGGTATCTGCAATAAAAAATCAGATTCATTTCTCCCCTTATAGACAGAAAGGCAGTGGTATTTTCTAATTACTATTTTATGTAAGCTGATCTTCAAACATGTAATTGATATTACTTAACCCACTCAGCATCTGAAGGCTTTTCTGCATTTTCGTTAAAATGCTCGTGAAGCACAGGATAATTTAAATTTTCTTTCACAGTTAGTTGCTAATATGCCTTTCATATACATTTATATTAGATATATGTTAAAAAAATTAATTCTGTTTACAGGGTTTGATTCTGGAAAAAATTGGGGCCTATTTAGGGTTCTTCACAAACTTCTTTTTTAATAAAACAGGCACCTTCACAAAATTTCTTTTCATAAAACAGGATGATAAATTCCACAAAAAGAACTTTTTCTTTTCACAAAATGCCCCCTCCCATAAAAAGCTTGCATTGACCAGTGGTTTGAAATATTTTTGTTACCATTGTTATAGCTACTTAAATTTGTTTTCCGGAAACAGAGAAAAATGTGACAGTGGTAGATGCAGCTTCAGAAGTCTCAACATTTCCCAGTCAAAGGGAAATGAATGGCATTTACGAAAGATTAAAGAATATCAATCTGTACTCAGTGGTGATCTTCTGTAATTACACTGCCATAAATTTCCCTTTGACTGGGGGATGTTGCAGCCTACGAAGCCACATCGAGTACTGTTGTGACAGCTGACGGCTGCTTTCATGATTGATTAAGTAAGATTAAATATAAAATGGTTACATAAAAAATGTTGCAGCTCCCGGACTATTATTAACGCTTTATTAAAAAGTCTTGATTTTTGCAAAAAGAATATAATACATTTACAACAGATGATGTACTTGCTAAGAAGGGAACCTGTCTATAACAGATATTTCTTATATTGAATCTTCATCTGAATATAATTGTCTAAGTCAAATTTTTTATACATAAAATTTTTTTATACTGTTTATATGCATAATTGTCTAAGTGATCATTAATATTTTATTGTTGAAATTTTGTATTCTATGCATTTCGAACTGAGTGACTTGTGGAACATATGTGGCAAAGTCATATCCAACTTGAAGTTATATTTAAAGATGCATTCAAACGAAAAGCTAATCATGAACATACCAAAGAGCATTTGGACGAAAATTGAGTTTTTTAATGCATTTGAGAACTCACAACAGCGGATAGCAGTCTACATTAATGTATGATAAATGTAGTCAAGTATTCTTTCACTGAAAAGGATAATTCTAACCAAAAATATTGTTACCCATCAGAATTATTTTGATTAAACTTTTTTAAAAATCAAAATAAATGCTCATTCTATGGTCTATGACTTATGTTCTTTACACTAGGATAACTGATTAGCAGTGGGTGTTTTTGACCATTTTGGGTGGTGCCCTCTCTTCAATGTGAAGTCTTTGAATTTTCTTATATAGTTTATATACTCTTTGGTTTTTACACCCTTTGCCATATGAATGGGTCCTTGTTTTCTGACTTTAGTAACAGTTGTACCTATTTCTTATATACTCCCTCAAATCCACATAGGTTGGGACCGGAGGTTGTGCAGATTTTAGAATTTTGCAGATTTCTGGTCACTGTTTTGTTTACTTTTTTTACACAGTAATTTGAATGTAATTATGCACTCAAAATTATAATGAATGCTTACAATAAAGTAAAATATTAAAATAACAAAATAAAATAAAAAATTAAGAAAATTTAAAAAATGATTCAAATATTAAAAGTAAAGGTCAAGTAAATAATTAATAATGCATAACTAAATATTCCTAATAATGATAGGATAATTTTTTCTTGAATTAGTTATTCACTGGAACTTTTCTCATAAAGGTACACTAAAATTTACATCAAAATTATAAAATAATGAAGTTTTATTTCATGTATAGCTAGATTTAATAACCTAAAAATCTTGATTACATAACATAAGTGTATTTGGTAAAAAGATTGTGATCGGCACTAATATCAGCACTTGAATTTTTTCGGAAATAAATTTATATTTCCTTCATGAGAAAGCATGACTTCAGTCATATGAACCAGAATTGCATATTAAAATGTGTACAGAATGATATCAAAATAAAAAAAATATGAATTTTTCCTATACATCTTAACTAGAAGTTTCATTGTTTACATCTGCAATGATGTGCAAATTGTAGGCATTTGAGGATTTTAGAGTCGCGAATTTTTTATTATTTAGAGTCTGCTGTAGTTACATATTCTTTGATTTGACATGTGAATGTATCTTGCTTGTTTTCGGACTTTAGTAACAGTTGTACCCTCCTTACTTTAGCCCATTATTATTATTTTTTAAAAATCTTTTTGATTATCAAGATTTTATATGAAGTTAAGAATAGTGTTTTGTCCAGTAATACGTATATGAACTATCTCTCTCACTCCTGTATCTACATTGCTATAAGCTAGCACCTGGCCTCTTTTTTAACACTTTCCAACCTAGTTGAAAAGTGTTTATGACTTCGGTTTGTCTGCTGTCTGGCCGTCTGCCATCTGTCCGTGCTCTAACTCATGTAAATATACTCAGATTACCCTGAAATTTTTGTATGTTATTGTCATTTACTATAGCATGTTCTCTATTTCAACTGAAGTGTGTAGCATTTATAGTTTTTTTACAGGGACAGTCAAAAGTATTCCATTACATTACAGTCAATGGGAAATAATCGTTTCAAGTGCATTTTGATGATGCTACGTCATTTAAAATATGATGAAATTGATGTATAATTATGAAGCACATTAAAACATGCTTTTTGTAGAATATGGGGTGCAAAGCATTTATTATTCATTTACAAGGTCAAACAAAAGGATTCTGTTACACATTGTTCTATGGGGAAAAGTCGTTTGCAGTGTTATATAGTGATATTTCACTATTTCAAACATAATGAACATTATATGCATTACTGAGGTGCACTATAAATTGCTCCCTTGTGTGTTCTCATTGCGTTTATTTACAGGGACACAAAATATATCGGTTACAGTACATGTACGATATTTACAGTCTATGTGTGATAAGTGTGTTTTCAACTTTGGTTTGCGTTTTTAAGTTTAACTAAATTTTTTCATAATAAGTGTGTGTTTATAAACTCAGTTCATCATATAACACATGGGCTGATAAGTTCCCAGTCTAATAAAGAAAACACAACTTTTTAACGTAACTTTATAACTTTATAGCTTTATAACTTTAATAAATAATATAACTTTAATAATAAATAATAATTTAATAATAATAATAATAATAATAATAATTTAATAATAATAATTTAATAAATAAATAATAATAATAATTTTATAATAAATAACTTAATTTTATAACGAAAAAGCTCCAAACAGTGCTCAGAATCATCGATTCGTTGTTGTTTTTGGTCAAAAGTTAACACGCATGGCACCCACTTTGACAACAGCTTTTTCATAGACAAATGTTCATTCAAAATAAAACCTACACGTTCCTTGGATATCTTCAGAGTCTGCGCTGTCTCCTGGAACTTCACTTTACGGTTCCCCAAAACGATTTTGTGGACTTTTTTGATGTTTTCTGGAGTTACCACCTCTTTTGCGTAGTGTGGTGCATTACTGGTGTCCGTACGACCACGTTTAAATTTAGCAAACCAGTCAATAATGGTTATTTATTTATCTGGTGCAGTGTCCGCATAACACTTATCAAGCCAAGCTTTTGTTTGAACAGTGTTTTTTCCCATTAAATAACAATTCTTGAAATTCTTGTTTATCCATTTTTTTTGTTTATCAACAAAGTCGCTCAACTAAAACCACTGTAATGTTTTATCCTCGCAGCAAATCATCATGACAATTTTTCTGCTACCTTTTAAAGGTTAGTATTTACTGAAAAAAAGTTCGGCGATTGCAACGACATCTGTATGTCAGACCGGGAACTTATCAGCCGATGTGTTACAGGGCTACACAAAGGGATTCATAAGTATTACAGACTGTGGGAGTGAATTGCTTAAGGGTAGTTTTTAATTGTGTTATGCATTTTCCTGCTGAACTATATTTAGTAGACTAATAGAAGTTTGTGGAATATAAATAAATTCATATACAGGACTATGCAAAGAAAAAGATACATTGTCGTTTGCAGATGGTAATTGCTGCGAGTGAGTTTTAAGTTGCCTTTTAGCTTAATATGTGGTGGGTATAAAAGTCTTCAGATAATATACAGGCTGTACAAAAAAAAGGATTTCGAGTGCATTTCTATCGTTTAGCAAAAATTGCTAAATGTGAATGTTCTAACTGAACTAAATTTTATCATGCAATATATCCACATCTATTGATCATATACGGGGCTGCACAAAATAATTTGATTACTTTTTTGATACTGGAAGGTAATTTCGAAAACTGTATTTTTCAATGTGTTACATGTTATATGTTTTTTAAACTGTTTACTTACATATCTTCTTTCACCTTATTTAACGGTGAAGTTTCGTTACAGTTTTCTGGCTGTGTTGGAAAGTGTTTCATAATCTATGCTTGACACATGATTTTTCATTCTTGTTAAATCGTCTAAAGGTATTTTATTTAGGCATTAAATGAAAAAAAAAAATTAATTTCTGACGAAAAAGATATTTTCTTACCCATACCTAATTACTTGCTAGTAAACTAGCAGTAGTTTACTAATTTTTTTTCTACTCACTTAAATTTTTTTACAAATATATTGTATGAAATAGTAGTATATATTTATTTTTATTTGTGTTTTTTATGATTTATGCATAGAAGTAAATTTTGAAATATTTTATTTATCAATTTGAAATTATAAGTGTTATATATATATTATATATATATCAAGTGTCATATTTTTTTTTACAGAGTGTAATTTTCTTAATTTCTAGATGAGTAATAAAATTTATTCTTATAGGTTTTTAAAGAATTAGGGGTGGGGGGTATTATGGAATATGATATATTCCCTGAATAAGGCTGTTTAGCTGATATTAGTTTAGTCGTCTTTATTAGGATTTATTTATTATTATTATTTTTTTTAATTGATATATTAAAATTCTACATTAACTGAAATAATTTATTTTTTATTTATCTAGTCCATGGATCATCTAGCCTTATGTTTCAGTATACAACCTTGGAAAGAAAATTATAAAGAAGCATTAAGTACAATGAAACTCTTAGAGGATAAATTACAGCTTTTAAATGAAGTTGCAGAAAAATACCGGACAAAGGTAATTTTTTTCTATTAATGGGTGTGAAACAAGCCTGCTTCAATAATCTCAAATTTAACTATTCATTATATTTATTTCAGATTGCCGAGTCCAGAGATTTTCAAAGAAACAAATTTACACAATACAACTTTAGGCCAAAAGTATGTTTCTTTTTCTGTTAGTTTCCTTTAATTAGTTATCCATCAAATTTTACATTTTTAACACTTTCCAACCTAGTTGAAAAGTGTTTATGACTTCGGTTTGTCTGCCGTCTGTCCATGCTCTAACTCCCGTAAATATGCTCGGATTGCGCTGCAATTTTTATATGTTATTGTCTTTATCTATAGCATGTTCCCTATTTCAACTGAAGTGTGTAGCACTTATAGTTTTTTTACAGGGACACTCAAAAGAATTCCGTTGCATGACGGTCTATGGGGAAAAATCATTTGCGGTTTATTTTCATGATGTTACACAATTTCAAATACATTGTAATTGATATATATCACTAAGGTGCATTACAAGAAGGTTAATATGGAATAGGGTGTGCATAGCACTTATAGTTACTTTACAGGGCAGTCAAAAGAATTCCGTTACATTACGTCTATGGAGAAAAATCGTCTGCGGTTTAATTAAATAATGTTTCACTATTTTAAACGCATTGAAATTTATATATATCACTAAGGTGCATTACAAGAGGTTTACAGAAATACAGAATATTGTGCGTATAGCAGTCATCGTTCACTTACAGGGACACACAAAAGAATTCTCTACTGTCTGTTAACAATAATTCCTGGAAGTGCGTTTTAAGTTACTGAACGCGATTTTAAGTTTATCTCACTTTTTTTTCTATTACTTGGTGTGTATAAATTCTGTATTTCATATACACATACAGGGCAGCATAAAAGTTCGCGAACACATTTCCGTTTATTGATAGAAACTCCAGAAGGAGAATTTTAAACTGTGCTACGCGTTTCCTAACTGAACTAAAATTTAGCATCCTATGTAGTATATATACAAATCTATAGGTCATATACAGGGCTGATTAAAAATATTCGAATATTTTTCCGAATATGTTCGAAATATATGTTGGAAATTCCTGAAATTACGTTTTTAAATATGTTATGCGTTTTTCAAAATGTTTACTTAGATGTTGTCTTTCAGCTTATTAAGCAGTAATGATTTATAAACTTATTTTGGAAACATTGGGAAGTGTTACATAATCTATGCTTGATGCATGATTTTTCGTTCTTGTTTTAACATGTTGTTCCTATCTGTATTAAGTCTCAGTTGGGGTGTAAAAGACAATCATGATTTTTTAAAGTAATTTTTTTATTATTATTAAAATTATTTTTTTGGAAACATCTTCATTAATTAGCATTACAAATAACAAATCAAAGACTTATAGAAGGTTTTTGGCATCAGTAACTTGTAAAATCATTTTAATTACTTAAATCTAAACTTTCAGAAATGTGTGTATACTAGCCTCCTACTTTCATCCCTACCTCCCAAAAAAGAAGTTTAATCTTTTAATACAACCAAAATCATCTTTTAATATAACCAAACAGTATACATTTATTAATGATGTAATTACTATAATCATAAACTAGATATATAACATAATATAATTATAATCATAACCATGATAGTTAAGTCGGCAATCTATGCTAACTTCTCAGAATGTCAGCATTATTATTGAAAGTGGACATTATTGTTGCCCTTCTCAAAAATACACACCCCAAATACATCCCCCCCAACACCCCCCTTTTAAATCCTTAACTGATTTCTTAATTTGCTGTGTTCCAGTCCAAAAGTAGAAAACAGTTTTTCAATCCCTAGCGGATGAAGTTTTCTATGCGCTTAAAATTTTTATGACAACTCTTTCCTCTGTGTATTATTTTGCAGTAGCTATTCATTGGTGTTATTGCTCTTTTGTTATCTTTTAGTTAAGTTTACTGTTAAAGATTTATTCTTAGAAGTAGAATAAGAAAATAAAAGAACAATTATTAATCGCTTTAGCTATAGAAAACAATTGTGCTTTTTTTAAATAGTAGAGTGCAAAGTTTCATTAATCAGTGAAGGTTGTTATATGGCATATATAAATTATAGATAGTAGATCTAAAATTTAATATAAATAAATTTTAAATATATATTTTTTTCAATTTCCTGTTAAAGACTTTGCTACTAATTTTTAAAGAATTAAGTTAGTAAACTGTTAAAAAAAATATTTTTATTTATTCAGTAATTAAATTACCTTAAAAATATTAAAAATTATGCTTATCTTAGATTGAATACTTTTTCAAATCATTTTAAAATTGAGAAAAATATGATTTTAATCAATGATTTAAAAAAAATAACGGATTAAAATCATAATTAAAATCAGCAATTTTTATCATGACACCTTGGCGCTAAGTACTTAATTTTTTTATGACCATATAATTGTGCCATTGTCACATGTGTTACATACTTAACTTTTCTTGTATTCCCGTGTTTATTTATTTTATTTATTTTCTTAAATTTAGGTACCGACCAGGACAGTTGGGGTTAATGTCAAGATATACAGGGTAATGTACACATACTGTAATGCATACTGTATTTTTTGTTTTTGTCTGATATATATTATGTATATCAAGAAATAGACATCCAGTTATCTCAGATTATTTGATAATCACTGGAAACAATGTTCAGTGGGGGAAATATATATAATACAGGGTGGCTACAGAATCTGGAATTGAGAGAAAAATCAGGGAGGTTTATCAATCTGGAAGAATCGGGGGAAAGTTAGGAAGTTTCATTAAAGTACTTGAAAATCAGGGAAATTTGTCTATATGTGAAAATATTTGTGTTTTTGCATGAGACTGATTCGTCAACAAACAGGTGATATTTAAGCCAATAATAGTATGCAATAAAGAAAAGTAAAACTTTTAATATTTTTTTAAAAGATGCACATGATATGAGTTTTAGGTATTTAACACAGACAGTTGTTCTCATTTTCTGTAGATAGCGCTTATATTGAAAGCAATTTATCCATTTTTTAAAATTGTATGATACATTAGCCTAAGCTGACCAGGTGGCCAACTTAATCCAATTAGCTATCCCTTCAGATATAGATATGTCTTAGAATTGAACATTCTTCAGAAAATGAGGAAATTTTCTGATCACCATATATTCATTGGCCACTACATTGTTGTTGGACTAAATTGCGAGTTCGGAACTGTGAATGAGTACTTCATTAATATAATGCAATTTATATGTTTTTCTCTTGTTTTTTTTCTCCCAAATGAGGTATTAACAAACTGGATAAGTATGTTATACGAGGAAGTGGCATCTACTAAAAAATACCATATGTGTATTGTTAATAATGAAAATCAAGGAAATCTGATAAAGGTAGTTGGGGAAATCAGTGAAAAATCAGGGAACTTTTTTTCACAATTTCTGTAGCCATCCTGTAATATACACTTTTCCATCCTCATATGATATCTATAATATTCCATTTCTATTCCAATTTATTGTATAAAATTTATTTTGGTACATTTGTCCAAGATTAAATACTTATCATATAATTTATTCTTTAATATCATCACCCTTTAAAATATGCTTATGATTCTAAATATATTGAGATTTTCTGGTAGGTCTTATGTATTAAGATGTTTTTGCATATATTTTTATACTATAACAATTAATGTTGCCTTCTTTAAGTAAGAGATTCGGTCATTTTTGTTATACGAACTTGTAAGCTATTTTATATTTCTAAAGTGTATTATATTATATATTTATATGTGCATGTGTGTGTAAGTGTCAACAAAATCTTGTTTTTAGGTTTTTAACAGTGACCAAATAAATTAAAGCAGAAAATCGTTAATAATTATAAAAAAGTATGTAAGGTAAAAAAGACAAAGAAACAGTAAAAACATGCATATTATGTTGTAAATTGCAGGGCATTTTTTTGGAGAGAAATATGAAAACAAGATTTTACTGTATTTAGATTAAGTATTTTATCAGTCATTTATCAGTATTTTTATTAAAATTATTATCAAAATAATAATTTTTCAAAGAATTAAGAATGTCTTGGAAATTTCCTGTGTATTGTAAATGCTTGTTTATATGATTTTTTAAATTTATATGTTTTAAGTTTTATAATCATAAATAGTTTCCAAAAAAGGCTTAATTTTTGTGACATATAATAATTGTGCATATTTTAATTTGATAAAAAGGAAGAAATTCAGCCGTATCACAGTGGTCTAGATTGCATACTTGTAGAAAGAAAAAATTATTGCAAATGTTTTTTTTTTTTTTTGCATAAAATATCCTTTTAATAAATAACTTTGTGGTATAACTACATCTGATTACAGTATAAGGTAATGGAATATATCCCTGTTTGTTGTAATAATCAAGTGATATGTAGTTGTCTGATTTTGATTCAATCATGTTTAAAAAATTGGACAAAGTTTACTTTTTGTATTTAAATTAATTCATTTATTCTTCAGATAGCAATGGCATGCACTTCAAAATTTGAAATAGAACTCTTTATATTCTAATGCAGTGGTTCCTAAACTTTTTTGCCTTGCATACCTCTTAAAGAATTACATGTGCCTGGTACACCCCCATTTTTTAAAATTTATTTTTTAACTTGTGATATGAATAGAAAATAGAAACAGAAAATAGCAACAGATGGATATAAATAAACAAACATACTTTTACTTACATTTTAAGTAGCTTTACATGTAGCATTTTAATAGGAGAGTTGCATTTCTTTACGCTTGAAAATTTCTCGAGATTTCAGTGTTAATTTGCTGAGGCAGAATCATAAGTCATCTTTAACGTCTAGTCCTAGTGTGTTGTTATATTTTGGCCATTAGTGAGATGAAAAACTTTTCATTGACTTATTTATCTGTGCTGTGTTGTATGTTGGTTTTTGACACAGACTCATTCCATACCCTAGAACTTCTTTGTGTATCCTCAAGGGGTACAAGTACCACACTTTGGGATACCCTGCTCTAATTAATGACATAGAATAAATATCAATTTTCAGAAATATGTGCAATTTTTAAAATTCAGTATAAATGTACCAATTTATGATTAAAGATAGTAACCAAAGACACTACATAAAATTTACTTACTAATTTAATAATAAAAGGTTTCTTTTTAAAAAAAAAACTCATTTTAATAAACAGTTCATCAAAATAAAATATTCTAAAAATATTAATTGTTGGAGGGGGGGGGGCAACAAAGGAACAACAGTAAATTACTAACTGAATACATGTCTGACACTATTATACAAAATTTGTTTACATGCAATAATATTTTGAAAAAAGGTGCATATATTATGATTCTTTCATACTTCTTAATGGAAAAACCCAAATAGTAAGTAGAAAAAAAGTTATTTGAAATTATTATTATTATAAATTTTTGTGCCAAACATTGAAATTATACACTATACATATGCTTAAAAATAAATAAATAAAGAGTAAATTATAAAATAATGTTCTACCTTAAAACTACAACCTCTTTTTTTTTTTTTTTTTTTTTTTTTTTTTTAAATTTGTAATGTTATCTTTACTTCTCAACATTTAGAAATTTGTACATTTTTACATGATAATAATCTTTTTTTCCAAGTCCCCTTTTTCTAGTTCTAGTCAATTATTAATATAGTTATTGTTTGTCAAAAAAGTTTTTAAAAATTTGTTTTCATGTGATTAAATACTTAGCTTGGTAATATTTTAAAATCTGTACATATTTTCTAAAAATGTTCTTTGATCTGTTTACCTGAATCACTTATGCATTATGTTTTCATATAAAGTTAAGGTCCTATGATTTTAAGATATTTTATTTTGTATATATATTTTTTATTTTAAGATAATTAAAAAAATTCACTTAAAAAATGATCTAAATAATAAAAAATAAAAATATTTTTATGCTAAAAAAAATAATAAAAATCTAACTACAAATATTAAGTTACGTGTACATATATATTTTAATAAAATAAAATAAGTAATTATTAACTTTTATTATTGTTATATTTACTTAATATATTGTTTAATTGAATGACAAGATTGCCTAATTATATAAGAACATCACTCTTCAACAATAAACTAAAGATGTATATGCTTAAAGTGATAAAACAGAACACATAAAGAGTTATAAAACCTTTTGATATAAAGATCGATGTGTTTCGAATACTAAAACAGCAACATTTTCAAGATCAAACTAATACATAAAATATTCTTGCAAAATTAAAAAAAATAAACTTGATAATAAACTTATCAAGTTTATTTTTAAAAATTTTGCGAGAA
Source organism: Maratus michaelseni (assembly GCA_963931845.1). Taxonomy (NCBI): domain Eukaryota; kingdom Metazoa; phylum Arthropoda; class Arachnida; order Araneae; family Salticidae; genus Maratus; species Maratus michaelseni. The sequence continues at coordinate 463,450,407 of OZ007587.1, forward strand.
TAGTTCATTTATCATTTTGATCTTGAAAATGTTGCTGTTTGTTCATTGGAAACATGTCAATCTTTATATTAAAAGGCTTTTATAACCCTTTATGTGTTCTGTTTTATCTTTTTAGGCATATACATCTTTAATTTATTGACAAGATTTTATGGAAGGATGTTTCACGCCTTCAAATAGTAAATTTTTTTTATTTTTTAGCTTAAAAAATTACGTTTCTTTCCATTTTCAATATTACATTGCTAAACACTTGACTACAAAATAGCATCTTCTACAAGCTTTCGTTTGCATGTTCATAGTTATCTGGTGATGGTGAACAATTAAATTTGTCTTTATACATTTTTTTTGTTTCTTACAAATGTGGCTTGTAAGAAAATCTTTTGCCTCCCAAAACTTTCACTTAAAAAAAAAAACAATACTTCATTTTTATTGTGAAAATCAATGGTTTGCCAGATTTTTACATTAAATTTAATTTTTTTAAATTCTTGTTGATTTGCTGTGCAAAGTTTCTCTAATCTAATGGTGATTTCCATTTCAAAGTAAGTGGACAGCATTTTTTAAAAGCATACAGAAAGGATCTTAATTTAATAGGTGTTGCACTGACACCCCCCCCCCCCCTCCTTAAAAGCAATAGCAATGCATTATTGTTTTCATTACTTTAATATATAAGTTTTTTTTATTGTTTGTATTATTTTAGGAAAGTGAGATCAAAAGTGCTATGTTACAAAATGCCACAAAAACTAAAGTTGAGGGAAAAATTTGTGTTACTCCACTTCATGTGAGTATTCATTTTTCCACACAACTTACATCATTTACATATATATATTTAAAATATATACAGTAAAACCCCCATAAAGAGACCACACTCCGTTCCCTTAAAAATTGGTCGCTCCGAGAGGTGGTCTCTTAATAGAGGTCATGTTTAAATCTAGTTTTTTACTGTCTGAAATAAGGTAAGAAGTATAGTTTTATGAAAATTTATCTTTAACATTATGAAATAATTAAAAATAAATAAATATAAAAATAAAACTTTAATTTAAATCTATAAGTTAATTACTACAAGGGTTTAAAAAATGTATAAATTGATTTTTGGTTTGATTTTATCTTTTACAACTTTTATTTCTAAACATTTTCAAAGTTCAGTGAGTAAATCAAAATATTTTTTCATTTTGAAAATGTTGTTTACCTGCATTTTTCCACGCTTAAACATTTGAGTCCATTTTCTTTTCAACTTTCCATTTTTATGTTCATTTATAACGTCTATATGCTCCTTTTAACTTTAAAATCGCTTTTTTAGCCATTGTTGTTAAAATGCTACTCAAACAGATCAGCACTAGCAGAGCGGCAGAAGCAAACAGTGTGTTACAAAACAATTGTGTTTTGTAATAAAACGGCACTTTGATCGCAATAACAAAGGAAGTAGGAACTTCTCTACAGCAAGACTTATCTCGTTGGGGTTCATCAAGAATGCTGTTCTAGGCAATGGGGAGGATCCACATTTCATTCCTGGAGGGGGAATATATGCATATTGGTCAAGCTACAGGTCAAACGATCACGAAAGAACGGAATTTCATTCCATTTTTTCAAACAAATTGGTCGTTCATGGAGGAAGTTCCACTGAGAGTGGTCTCTGAATAGAGGTAAAATTAGCCTTGAGCTTATGGGAATAAATTTCATTCCATGAAAAATTGGTCGTTGAGAGGTGGTCGCTTAATGGAGGTGGTCGCACAGGGAGGTTTCACTGTATATTGAATTATTAAAATGTATTTAATTTAGAGTCAAAACACTTTATAATGAAGTGGAAAGTGCTCTAAAAATGTGCTCATTATAATATGCTTTTGTTAAAATGTCATAATTTTTTTTTTTTGCAATAAAAATTTAAATTAATTGGACTAATGTGTTGTGAACATAATCTGGGTATGCAGAAATCCAGATAATGGAGACAATCATATAAAAGGGAATTTTCTTAAATAAAAATTTATCTGAAAATGACTTTTGCTTAATACAAAAGCAAAGAAATGAAAAAAAAAAAAAAAGCTGCATTTCTAGAAATAAAATTCTTTTTTCCACACCATTCTTTGAATTGAAAAAAAGGAGTAAAGGATTTACTCCTTTTCTTATCACATTTCATGTTTGAATGTTTTTTTTTATATCATGCTTTTCATATTAAATATTTTCTTGCATCATTTCAAATTCTGTATCCTTTAACGTATAGGCCAACTAGATGGCTATGAGCAATTCATTATGTCATAATTTGTTATGAAGTGTTTCAACTGTATTATTATCTAGAATAAATATATAGAATTAGAACTTGTTTTTTCTCCAATGAGTAAAGAACATCATTATACGAGGGCAGTTTGATAAGTTTTCGGCCTAACACAGTAATGTAACAAGTATGATCAAATGGCAATCTTGTTTGTGAAGTATGATCCTTTAGATGACATGCCGCCGAGTTTCAGACGCATGAGTTTATGGGTTATTGCTGGGCGATAAAGTAAAGTAAACAAGTTTTGACATTTTCGAAAAATGGAAAAAATTGATATTCGAGCTGTCATAAAATACTTAAAAAAAAAATATTTAACACTATGAACATACAAAAAGAATTACAGTCTATCTTAAAGGTTTCTTGTCCCTCATATTTGACGATAAAAAAGTGGGCTGTTGAATTTAAACATGGTAGGAAATCAATTCACGATGATGAACGCTCAAGATGCCCAAAAACCGCTACTACCGACAAAATCATCCCTAAAATTCACAATGCCGTATTGAATGATCACTAATTGAAGATACGCGAACTTGCTGACATTGCAAACATCTCGATAGACCGTGTCCACTACATTTTACTTGATTTTTGGGTATGAAAAAGCTTTCTGCTCGATGCTTGCCGCATTTGTTGAACGCCGACTAAAAATGCCAAAGAATGAACATTTTTCAAGAGTCTTCTGAAATGTATTGTGTTGCAAGTTGAAAAATAAAATGAAACGTCAAAAATCTTGTATTTTCTTTTTCAGGCCGGGAACTTTTCGAACCACCCTCGTACAGGGCTCACTAAAGAATTCGCACACAAGAGTATATCTTAAATGTATTGAGTTGCAAGGGGACTACATTGAAAAATAATATGAAATTATGTCAAAAATCTTGTATTTTCACTATCAGGCCGAGAACTTATCAAACCACCCTCGTAGTTTCAAGAACAAATAATCATCTGCTTTCATCATCAAGTAATAGTAGAAGAGAGTAGTTGTCTGTGCAAAGACAAAAACATATTCTTTTTTCCCCATCCTTTGATGGTGCTCTACAACTTCGTAATTGACTAGTAGGATAAAAATATGTAATAAATCTAATCTTTACTCATTATATGGAAGAAAAAAAGGATCTTGTTCTATGTGTTTAATATTTAACTTAATTTTCAACTCTCTGTTTTAATCAATGCAAAGAGAATCATTTTAGTTTTCTAGTCTATAATAGCATAGTATTTTTGGTAATATAAAATTAACTAATTTTGAATGCCCTTTTGTGGTGTTGAATTACAGTTTATTATTATTATTTTTCTTAATGTGAATAAATTCTTTAATAAACTCTGTCGTGGTATATAAATAAATGTTTGATTGTAAAATAAAAACAAAAATATACAATAAAACCTGTGAAGCATCTGAGTCATAAATATGCTAGTATAATATTACCATTTACTCAAAAATGTGTCATAATTATAGTATGTGTAAATCTGTTGTTTTATAAAGCCTTAAGGTGATTCTCAAATGACCTGCTCAACAACACAAAACTTTCTGACTCATTTTTTAAACGCAAAGGCATAAAATTGGCAGGCCTGACTATTGAAGCAATTTGGAACAAAAATGAGTTTTCCATTTTTGATAAATAACTTATTGAGTTATAAGTGATTCATGCCATGTGACAACATGTTTTTTTTTCATTTCTTGCTCTGCCGAATCGGGAATTCGGTTCAAAACGCTGAATTGGACAGCATTTTCTGAAAGATGTTCTGCCTTTAACAAAAAATAGAAAATGTGATTTGATTACAAAGTTTCTGAAAACGAACACCTGCCAATTTCATGTGTTTCAAAACAAAAATGAGTTAAAAGATATGTCATAAAATAGCCTGTTTGGATTTGAGAATAGCCTTAAGAACAGTTTGCTTATTAAGATGCTCAGCTAGTAAGTGTTTGTTGTTATTTTATTTATTTTTCCAAAATAAATTTTAGCAATATTTTTCTCCTTCTTCACTCCCTGTATACTTATTTATGATTGGTTCTTTCATATAATTGTTTCTTTTTCAGGTTTTAATTCTTTAAATCTTTTCTATCATTTGTTATTTTAGCTGAATTAGCTTTTTATTTATTTATTTTTTAATAGAAATTTTATGAAGTGTCTTGTTTAAAAAGTAATATGTAACGATTATCATTTGTTACTTATTTACATTATTAGAAAATAAACTTGTTTTTTTTTTTTTTTTTTTTTTAAATATTTATTATCTATTACTACAGTTGGCTCTCTATTTAACGACTTTCAAGGAACCTCGAAAAATCATCCTTAAGTAGAGATTATCCTTAAAAAGAATTTGTGGAAAAATAACATTTGAAAAACATTTCCCTTCACACTTTACAGACTTAGGACTATCAATACATTTCTTAATATATTGGCATGTTTAGAAATGTTTTTATTTATTTATTTATTTTTTATCTTTTATTTATTTATTTTAATTTTTTGTTTTATTTATTTTATGTTTTATTTATTTATTTATTTATTTTTATTGATACAGATGTAGTACTACATATTTTTATTGCACAAATATAAATCACATTCATTATAGAGTATACAAGAACAACATTACAGCATGCAATGTTACTTACAGTACAATACAAATATTTATAATACTTTTAATTAAACAAATTGAGTTTTTAAAAAATCAAAAAGTGTAGATTGTTTCGATGGTGATCTTGTTTTTAGTTCCCTTGCTTCGAGTTTCTCAAGAAGGTCATCTTCCATATATGATGAAACAATGTACCGGTGAAGAATATCCAGAGCAGAATTCACATCTGCAGAGCTGCCAACTGCTATGAAAAAATCGTAGTTGCTACGATTTTGAGCCACAAACTACGATGCTACGAAAATCTGTCTAAAACTACGATTTTCTGGGGGGGAAAAAAAAACGTGAATTTTGTCCCAGGATCACTCGAAAAATCACGAATTTCGTCACAGGATCGAGCTAAGAAATTCGAATTTCGTTAAAGGATCACTGAATAAACGCGAAAAAATTGGCGGGAAAAAGCAAATTTCGCCAAAGTATCGCCGAAAAAAACGTGAATTTCATTCAACTGATTGCTGAAAAAATGCGAATTTTGTCAAAGGTTCGTTCAGGGGTGATTCCGGTCCGAATTTTCCGAAACATTAAGGCAATGATTTCCGGAAAAAAAAAATATCGGTCATAAATCCGAAAATTCGGACATTAAATGTATCGGTATTTCGGCAAAAGATTGTCGAAAAAAAATCAATCTCGTCATTCGTTCGAAGAAAAGTCGCCAATTTTGTCAAAGGATCGCAGGAAAAACGTGACTTTCGCCAGAGAATCGCGAAAAAACGGCGAATTTCACAAAAAAACATTGTGAAAAGCGGCAAATTTCGTTAAAAGATCGCGAAAAAACGGCAAATTTTATCAACAGATCATGGGAAAAACTTGACTTTCGTCAGAAAATTACGAAAAAACAGCAAATTTCGTAAAAAACATTGCAAATTTCGTCAAAAGATTGCGAAAAACCAGCAAATTTCGTCATAAGCATTGCGAAAAACGGCAAATTTCGTTAAAAGATCACGAAAAAACGGCAAATTTTGTCAACAGATCGCGGGAAAAACGTGACTTTCGTCAGAGAATCGCGAAAAAACGGCAAATTTCGTCAAAAGATCGCGAAAAAACAACAAAATTTTGTCAACAGATCGCGGGAAAAACGTGACTTTCGTCAGAGAATCGCGAAAAAACGGCAAATTTCGTCAAAAGATCGCGAAAAAACGACAAATTTTTGTCCACAGATCGGGGGAAAAACGTGACTTTCGTCATAGAATCGCGAAAAAACGGCAAATTCCGTCGAAAAACGGCAAATTTTGTCAAAAGATCGCGAAAAAACGGCAAATTTCGTTAAAAGATCACAAAAAACGGCAAATTCCGTCAAAAGATCGCAAAAAAAAGCATTTCGTCAAAAGGACGCCAAAAAAAAAGTGGCGGGAGTGGACACCCCCCCCCCCTGTTGTAACTTTTCTAAAAATTTGCTGGGAATTTCAGAATTTTTTTTTTTACTCAGAATCATCCCTGGGATCGTTGAAAAATGTAAATTTCGTCAAAAGATTGTTGAAAAACGTGAATTTCATCAAAAGGTCACCAAAAAAGGCGAATTTCGTTGATGGATCGGCGAAAAAAACGTGAATTTCGTCACGGGATCACTGAAAAAACGTGAATTTCTTCAGAGAATCATGTGAAAAACACATTTTTCATCAAAAGATCGTTGAAAAAATGCAAATTTCGTCAAAAATCGCTGAAAAAACGCGATTTTTGTCACAGAATTGCTGGGGAAAAAGCAAAGGATCACCAAAAAAAGTTACTTTCGTCAAAGGATCATTGAAAAAAGGCAAATTTCGTCAAAAGATAAAAAAAAAAGCAAATTTAGTCGAAGGATCACCGAAAAAAAAAAAAGCGAATTTCGTCAAGGGATCGCAGAAAAAACAAGAATTTCTTCAGAGAATCATGTGAATTTCATCAAAGAAGTTGAAAAAAAAAAAAATTCGTCAAAAAATTGCTGAAAAAACATGATTTTCGTCAAAAAATGCTAATTTCATCAAAGAATTGCATGAAAATGCGAATTTCATCAAAGGATTATGTAAAAAACACAAAAATCGCCAAAGGATTGTTGAAAAAACATGAAATTCTTCAAAGGATTGATGAAAAAACATAAATTTCTTCAAAATTTACTGCATTGGGTTAAAAGATTGAAACCGGATTCCTTTTACTAATGTAGAATCGGGTAGATAAAACTTTTTTTGCAAATTGGACTTTTGATATACAAAAGCTTTTATTCCACTCTTCAATATTTTCACTTTTTTCTGTAGCGTAAGATGATTTTGTTTCGATGCCATTATTCTGTCTTTCTACTCAGAATTTAGATTCGCACGGGAAATGAGCAAGCACTAGTCTAAACCACTAAGCTCTCTTTCTGACAAAGAGCTGTTGCTGACCAGTTGGAAGAGAGGAATGGAATGTGCCATGGAACAACGAAGGGGGAGGAATGGAATGTGCTTTTGGACAAAGAGAGGGGTGGAGGGAGAAAATGAATCACTACATATGGGACTGTTACACCCCTTTCCTTTATCTGTACTCACCTGAATTGCAAGAAAACTTGTTTTTCTATCACATGAAGTTCCCTCTCTTAATATGTTTAAAAGGATTGAAAAGAAAAAAGCATGAAAATCATTGTTAACTAGAAATTGTCGTCTGTAAATAGAGACTTTTGTACTCGAAGGAGCCGGGACCGCAAAATATTGTCCTTAAATAGAGATCGTCATTAAATAGAGCGACGTTAAACAGAGAGCCAACTGTATTTTTAAAAAAAAAAATGAAAATAAATGTTTTATGCATGTTAGCTAACTTTTTTGGTGCCAACATCTTTTATTGAAATTGTTTTAGAAAACACAAATAACTACAAACATGAAGAAGGAGAATACTATTGTACCTAACACACAACCAGCTAGAACTTATGAAACTAAAGTATGTATATTTTGTGTGAAAAATTATTATTAAAAAATTATTATTTATTTTTGAATGAACTGCTACTTTAATATTCAAAAGACACAGAAAATTAATTTGGTGTTAATGTAAATAAATATAAGCATATTTTTTTTGAAGAAATATTATTGCACTCTTTTTTATTTGTATTTTATTTTCTACTTTTTAGTGTTTAAAATATTTCATTGTTGCAGTTTTTCAGCCAGTTAGCCTATTTTGGCAAGCATGGTTTGGCACACAATTAACTCCATTGTTATTCTGAATGCAGTTATAACCAGGGCTTTACAAGGCTTTACATTTGATAAAATCTGGAAGCCAGCAAAAAGTTGTAGTCACCAGTTGAAAATATTTGCCCCCCTTCCCCCTTCCCCACCCAGCATTATAGATTTAATTAATTGATTGAGAAAAAATTATGACAAATATAGTTTAGAATATTACTCAAACTTCATATAAACCAAGTTTCGTATTGAAAATTATCAAAATTATGTACCTCTGAAAAAAAAAAAAAAAAAAAAAAAAACTGTAAAGGCTGAATTAACGACATGTTATGTTCGGGAAATACTTATTGCTGAATGCTTCAAATGTCTGGGTAGTAGAGTGCTACAAAATATCTATATCTGATGATGTGTATTTTTTTGCATTGTATCCAATTTTAGGTGCCACAACGGCTGGATTAACACTATATCTTACTTTTTTATTGAAACCTGCCTTTCCCTCTGCCCCCCCTCCCCCACACACAATCTAATTACATGACTTGCTAGATAGATAGAGCAGAAAATAATGGCTTTTTTGTTCATCAGTTGGAAAATGCCTTTTAAACTTGGTTTTTCCATTAAAAATGCGAGAAAAGAGGAATATCACTGCTTGCCGCACACTAGTAGGGGTGGGAGAGAGAAAAAATGCTGTTTGTGCTCATTCCTTAGTTAAATTATTAAAAAAAAAAGGTTATTCTCAAATAAACAAACAAAAAAACCTTTGCCAGATTAAATTTGGTCGGCAGTATTGACCTGGTGCCCGCATTTGTCAAGCTGTGGTTGTAACCATAAAGAATGTTTTGCGATTTATCACTTGTCTGGCTAATGAAAAAATGCCTTAAAATTAATTTATTAATTTATAATTCAGTTCTATAAATATTGATATATTCTACTGTCTAGTCATCGAAAACACACTTGTGTGCATAATTCTTAAAGTTCTAATATCAGAAAGTGATTGAAAAATTGATTACGAAATTCCATCTTTTGGATGGTTCTCAAATGACCTGCTCAACAACGCAAAACTTTCAGACACATTTTCTGGTTCATTTTTAAGCACAAAGTCAAAAAATTGGCAGGATGGAAGCAATTTGGAATCAAAATGAATTTCTTATTGAGTGATAAGCAATTCTGGTCACATGCCGACACACTTTCATCTTTCTAGTGCTGCCATGTTGGGAATTCGGTTCAAAACGCTGACTTTAACAGTATTTGCAGAAAGATTTTCTGCCTTTATCAAAAAATGGAAAACATCTTTTGATTACAAAGTTTCTGTATAAGAACACCTACTAATTTGATACATTTACGAACAAAAATGAATTAAAAAATGTGTCATAAAGTAGCTAGTTTCGATTTGAGAACAGCCTTAAGTGCATGAACCAAGTTAAGTTGAATAAAAGAGTGTAAAACTTCTTGTAATTCTCGTAGTTTAACACATGTGAGAAAGTAATTACTTATTACTTTCTTATATTTAAAAAAATGTGTTTTACAATTAATGATTTTGATTAATATTACTTTTAAAGGTAGCCTTCATGACTTTGACTTTTACAATTGAATTTTGCACTCTGGAAGACATGGTATCATTTCTTAGGAATTAATAATAGCATTTACGACAACCCATATGTACTTTTATAATCCTAATGGTTACTTGTTTACTTTCTCATCTACCATTTTCCATTAAAAGAAATCAGCCACCAGAAAGTATGACTTATCACCAATAATGGGTATAAACATAACGTCAAAACATACTCATAATATGTTTTCTTGGTTTTTACATAATAACCTGAATTAGTTTTCGACAAACCAATTTTTAAAGGTTTCAGATCGATTTGAGGATATTAACTCAGTTTAATATTAAACTCATTTCGATACTAATCAAACTCAAGCATTTGATTTACTGTATATTTCAGCGTATATTACACATTTCTGATTAAAAAAAAAAAAAAAAAAAAAAAAAAAAAAATGAAATTTACATGTGCATGTTATACGCTTATATGAATGGAAGATTAAAAATTAAGAAAAAATAAAATAAAAAGATGAGCATAAAAATTGAGATTTCTACGTTAAATAGCATGCTGTTTACAGTAAAACCTCCTTAAAACAATCACGCCCTGTTCTATTAAAAATTGGTTGCTCCGAGAGGACGAGGTCATGTTTAAATGCACTTTTTTGATTGCCGAAAATAAGGTAACATGTAGTGTTATGAAAGTTTATCTTTCACATTAGGAAATAAATAATAATAAAAAAATATATCAAAATAAAACTTTAATTTAAAATTCATAAGTTAATTACTATAAGGATTTAGAAAATGTATAAAATGTTGTTTGCTTTGATTCTACAATTTTACCTTTTACAACTTTTATTTCTAACCTTTTCAAAGTTCATTGAATAAATGCAAAATTTTTTCGTCTTGAAAGTTTTGTTTATCTGCATTTTTTCCATAATTAAACATTTGAGCCAATTTTCTTTCCGACTTTTTATTTTTATGTTTATTATTCAACATATTATTTATTGCGTATGCTCCTTTAAGTTTAAAATGCCTTTAAACCCTTGTTAAAATGCTACTGGAACAGATCTGCACCGGTAGAGCAGCGGAAGTAAGTGGTTACACTCTCAAACATGTTTTGTAACACTGCGCCTTGATCGCAAAGGAGGAGGTAGGAACTTTCCTTCAGCAAGACCATAAAAGATTTATCTTTCTGGTGATCATAAAGCATGTTGTTCTAGGAAATGGAGAGAGTCCACATTCCATTCCAGGTGGGGGAATATGTATACATTGGTTAAGCTACAGGTCAAACAACCAGAAAAGAACGGAATTTCTTTCAGTTTCTTCAAACAAATTGATCGCTCATGGATGGAGTTCCACTGAGAATGGTCTCTGAATGAAGGTAAAATTAACAATGAGCCTGTGCGAATAAATTTCGTTCCATGAAAAAAATTCTCGTTGAGAGAGGTGGTCACTTAATGGAGGTTTTACTGTATTTATAAAAAATTGTAAAAGGCTTAATAATGTTGACAATTTGATTGCATGAAAAGTATTAGTTATGTTTTTAATGTTCTTGCCTATAGGATTTTTTAATACATATCTCATGAAATTTTGTTTTCAATGAAAGGAATGCACATAATATGGTGAATACAGTAGAGTGTCGATTATCTGAACGAGTCAGGACCGACCCTAGTTTGGATAAATGGATATACAATTTAAGGGATGTTCCTGACTATACTAAAACCTTCACACTTTATCCAGACTTAGGACTGGCAACACCAGTTAGTGCTGGCGTGTTTAAAAATTGTATTTTTGTCATGTACGTCAGTATTTAACCACTCGTTAATTTAATTTTCTTCGTAGCTTGGGAATCTTCCCATTTTCTCTATTGTTTTACATTCCTCATCTTCTGAACCACTATCAGATTTTTCTTTATTTAAAATTTTATTACAAGCCTTTTTTAATGTTGAGGATTTTATCACCGAAAGATTTTTTCATAGATTTTCGTTCTAAGCTTTTTGCTCAGCTCACTTTCAAGTGCCGTTACAAAATTTATAATGGAATTTTCATTATTTTTAATTTCTGATATCATAGACTTTCCTACACCATACTCCACTGCTAATTTTGTACCTGCTTCACCATTTTTAAGCCGCTTCAGTATCTTTACTTTTTCTCCTAACGAAAGAACAATTCTTTTTCGCTTGCCAGACATCATATTTTCACCTTAGTTCTAAATGAAATACTAGACCAGACTATAACAGATCACAAGTGCAGTAATAAACTCTTCTAAGAAACCTGTCTTTCAATGAAAGCTTGATCTCTACAGAGTAGGTCAGTCCACTTCGATTGCAGGTAGGGAAATGAAGAAACACCCCTCCTTTCAGCTTGGAATCCAAGCTCTAGTATGAAAGGTTCACTGCGAAGGGGACAAAGGAAGAGTCCATGGTGAAGGGGAGGTAATATAAACAGTAATTCTGTGCTTTGATTTTGATTTCACCCCCTTTCCCCAAGCCTTTTATTCTCTTGCTACTACTCTCAATCATACACTAATCAGGGATTCGATTTCGCATGCTAAATCTCAAGAAGGAAAAATGAGAGAGATAGGGTGTTTGGATTGTTGGAAGTTCGGTTAAAAAAATTTTTGAGAGAATTAGGCTGTTCGTATAGTTGAAAATTCGGTTAATTTTTTTTAGAGAAATAGGCTGTTTGGATAATTGGAAGTTTGGTTAATTAGAGTTCTGATAATCAGCGCTCTACTGTTTACCTAAAAATATAAAAATGTAGTCTGAAATTTTAGGTGTGTGTGTTATATGTCAGAATATATGCTAACTCATTTTTCTTCCTGTTGGCATATCTTAAAGAAAGAAACTGGGCAAAAATTATGACTTTTTAAACAAATTTACTAGTTTGCACTTTCTACCATGCATAAATCAAAGTTGTGAATTGTTCATAATCAGGGCCCATGCCAAAGTAACAGATTGTAATGGAAAAATTTTGGAACAACATAAATTACAGTTATGAAATTAGGCATGAAATTTTTAAGATAGACACTGAATGCTTATAAAAGAGTTTTTTGTTTCAAAAAAATTATATTTTTGTTTTTATATATATTTCAAAATGCAAACTTACAAAATATGATAAATTATGTATTTTTTTATTCTCCAAATTATTCTAAATTGGTATTCATTCCTCATAGACATATCTGAGTCTATGTCATCAGATATTTCATTGCTGTTTTTGGATGTGGCTTCATTCTTGGATTGGTTGAAGATAGCGTCATCTTCAGTTCTACCTATCACATAAGTCTGTGTAAGGGGGATGGAATTGAGGGATAAATAAATTTTCTAATATAACCCACACTCACACATCTATTTTTATAGTAATATGGGTACTTACGTATTATCCGTGCCAGGAGATTGATCGCCAAAAATGGTTGCCAAGTACCAATCTTGTTTATCGTTGCCAATCATGTTTTCAAACGCAGTAATTTAACATTATCAAATAACATTGTTAAAAATGGTAATATAAAATAAATAAAATGTATATATGTTTATTAAATTTTTAACATCGTTAAAAATAGTAAATAACATTATTTTATTAAAATTAATAAATGGTAAATCGCTTAGTAAATAAGAAAGAATAATATTATAGATTATTCCCAGGCATGTACCATGTAGCAAGAAAAAATATAAGGGTAACTATAATTAGTAACATTTGGCTTCATGCCTGGTGCAGTTGGCTTAAAACTGGCACGGATAATACGTAAGTACCGTAATATGTGTTATACTTGATTGAAAGAAGCAGCCAATTAAATGATTTTGATTTTGGAGAAGAAGAAGAAAAAAAGACTCTTAGATTAAAGTAAATACAGTATTAAGTTGAAAAAATTCAGCTTTGATAACTTTTTTTTTTCTTTTCTACATGAGAAAAGATTTCTGTTCTTGGATCTAAATAAAAATATAACCCAAAATGTTTATGTTCTATCTTGGTTTAATAGTTGTATCCAAAGTTTAAATTATTGCAAAAAACTATTTAATAAATAACAATATTTTTTAGTGTTTGTTTTTCATCCATTTAAAAATAATTCATGCATGAGAAGGTCAAAATTGTTATGTAAATGAGTGTGATTGTAGATTTAATGATTGCAGTTAGTTTTTAAAGTTTCATTCATGTAAATTAATATTATGTATTTTTTTCTTTTCAGAATATAAATCCTTTGCCGGACAATAAATCTTTAGTTACTAACTTACAGATGAAAGACACTATAATTTCATCTGTAGTACCAACCCAACAAGTGCGTAATTTTTTTTTACTTATATGTTTTATGTGCTCTTCATTTTCATTTTAGATACCACATTTACTTGCATATGCTGCATACATTTTTGATCAAATCAATTGTAATTTAAAAAATTCATTTTAAAATCCACCGGTAAAAGTATTTTTAAAATTCAACAATCATTGATGATTTTTTTTTTCTAAAAATGTTTTATACAAATGATATTTATGTAGATAAGACAAATGACATTTATATAGACAAATGATATTTATGTAGATAAGCTACACTGAGCAGAAATCATTCAAAGTTAGATTGCTAAAATATTGAGTTTATAAAGTCAAACTAAAGTAACCTTTACCATTTTTTTTTTTTTTTTTTTTTTTTTTTTGAAAAATAACCTGTATAGGAAAATTTTATTTAAATGTTTAATATTTAATGTGAAGGTTTTTGAATATTATGATTATTATTTTTAAAAAAGTGCTTCATTTTATACATATGAAAGGAGTAATATACAGTTAAGCTGATTAACTGAGAAAGTATATAGAGAGGGATAGAGAAATATGTCAAACTGAAGTTAGATAAATTAGATTTGATATAATCTCGAGAAATTCTGAGCATTTGCACATTAAATCTGCTAGGATTAAAAATAAATAAATAAATTATAATTGTTTTGATCATGTTGTTCAAGGGTAGAAAACTGCTCCAGTTGTTCCAAACTGCTACGATTTTAATTTCTTGCAACATGCTGCTCCAAAAATTAAAAAAATCATTCTTTAAACCAGCGGTTTTCAACCTGTGTTCCATGTGCACTCTCCAGGAGCTCTGCTGTATTTTAGCAAAACAAAAAAAAATTAAACGAAATCAACACATTTCTAGCAGGGGATTTTTTCAATAATTTGTACAAATTTTATTGTTAAAAAAATATTTATAAATTGAAAACTCTGTTCAACTAACTCAATTCTTTTAATAAACTAATTTTTATTTTCTGTAAACATTTTCCGTGCAAACATTAATTTCTACTATCATTCTATTTTTATTTTTTTTCGCTCACAAAAGGCGATAAATAGAGAAACAAAATGTAGATTTAAAGTAAGAAAGTGGTTAAAATTTTGCTTGATGAACAATTTGTTTATTTAGTGTCCGATATACCTTTGTCAAATAACACCATTGCTCGTAAAATCAACGATATGACTGATTACATAAAAGAAACGCATCAGAGCCACTTCAGAGGTATTAAATTCACAATACAAGTGGATAAATCTATTGATGTCACTAGGTTAGCAGTTTTATTAATATTTTTCTGTTACATATGAATACCTTGGGAAATCTATGCACATGTATGCACTGTTAATGCGAAAGCAATGATGGGTCAGAATGCTGAAACCATTTAAAAAATCAAAGATAACGCAAAGCATTGTTGCAACATTGATTGCGCTCTTTATAGACACACACTATCCTTGAGAAAATATCCTCTGAACTTATGACAATGTTGAATGGTTCCATTAACACAATAAACTATATGAAGTTATTGGAAGGTAGAATTGGTTGTTTTTTCCTCCATCCTCCTGCTTATTGATGTAAGATGGTTATGTCGAGGAAAAGTGTTTAGACATTTGATAAAACCATGTGTAGGGGTGATATTATGTGAATCATACTGCTCAACTGGCAAAAAATTTTAATAGTGAAAACTGGGTTGCAAATTGCATATTTGGCTGATATGAATTAAATAATTGTATCATTGTAATGAAAAATTGTAACAGTTTTTGATGCATTTGCCAAAAGTATCTTCTTTTAAGATGAAACATGTATTGGATGGATTGTGAGGGGAAAAAAGATATTGATTATGGTCCTCTTTCTGAGAAGAAATGTAAGCAACGCTCAGCTTCAAAAGATAATACAGATAAATATTCAGGGGCATTCTAAAGCTTTGCATGAACATTATTTTTCAACAGCTCAATAGAAGGCTTTGAACGACTTTAAATGTGTACTGAATGTGTTCAGCATTAACAGAAAACCAACCAGTTTAAATCAGGGAAACATGAGGTCCTCTTTCATTTGACTTCTCACAGCAAGTTAAAGATTGCTTTCCAAAGCCAAAATCTATCAGAGTTTTGATATTGCTTGACAGATGATTTTAAAGACTTGTCTGAGAAAGCAAAATTAGTTTTGCTGCCTTTATTAATAGCATATCTCTGTAAAGTACGATTCTTGGCTGCCACAACCACCAAAACTAAATACAGAAGCCTTTTATATATATGCAGAATCAGACATTCGCCTGCCAGTATCAGCAATTGGTCTGGAATTCAGAAAATTGTACTAAACAATCCAATCACAGATTTTACCTTAAATGTTTATGCATTATTTATTGTTTGTTTTACTAACCATGTAAAGTTTATTGTAAGGCAAATGTTAGGATTTCTTGAATTTTGGAGTATTTTTAAGTATGGCGAACTTTTGACAATATCATCTGTATTAATGGTGATCGAAAATAAATTGAGTATTACATAAAAGTTTCAAAATATAAATTTTGTTTTTGGGACAATACACAATTGATTAAATTACTATCCATTCCCTCTTTCTGTGCTTGTCGCAGTGCACCTAAAAGCCTATAACTTCTAACACAGGGTACGTTTGGTTTAAGGGACTCTGTCATGGAAATTCATTCCAAAAAGGGCTCCATGAGTCAGAAAGGTTGGAAACTACTGTTATAAACTATTAAGAAGAAAAAACTATGATTATGGATTATTATTAGCAAGAAATTTTTCATTTTAAAGATACATTAAAGTTGTCCGAACTTATTAAAATTTGTCATTATCACATGATAATGCAGAGTATAAGCATGGTTCAGTGAAGCATTTATTAGAAAGTCATTGAAAATATTAAGCATTGAAAATATGCAAACAAAATGCCACTTTAAGAAACTGGATGGTGGTATTAGAAATTTGAAAATAAAGTGGCACCTGTTAAGACAGCTGCATGATTTAAATATAGAAATTGCTTACAAACAAATAAAGGAGCTCAGAGATGAAATTGTAAGGGGAACATAAAGAGAATACAGTTAACTCATTGAGAAAAGAAAGTGATATGCAGAACAGAAAAAACTGAATTATCACAAATTATGTTGTTATGATATAATTATAAACGTTGGTATTATGATAGCTGATGGATTGAGGGGGAAAGGGGAGGGGTATCAGAGATGATAATCCTTTTTTAAAAAATTAAAAACAATGTAAAATATTTAAAAATGGGAAATTCTGTTAATATTTACAGTGCTAAAGAAAGTAATTTCACACGTGTTGAAATGTGGATGCTATTTAATAAAATATGTCAGTCATAATTTTTTCAGTTGATATTTGTATACAAATCTAAGTACATTCCTATAACTCATAACTCATTGTTCAAAATTGTCATGTTTTCAAGTTTGTAAATATCTAATGAAATATTTTTTAACCAAATTAATTATAAAAAAAAAAAAAAAAAACCTTTTAAATTCGTTATAAACACCTTTCTCTTGCACTGATGCATATTTTTGCATGCCAATGCAGATTTTTGTTTATTATTATTTTTTTTAAATAAAAGAGTGGCATTTAATCTTTTAAACAAAAATTGATAAAATATGCAACAACATCGTAATTTGTCTTGCTACAAAATGAGTAAACACTGTTTTTCTATCTTGTGTTGTTTGATTTAATTTGTTTTATCCCATAAATAATAATTTACTTTTGTCATAAAACATATGCCAATATTAGATCATCATATAAAAAATATGCTCACAATCTAATAATTTGTCCTTCTATAATTAGGTTGCGAGAAAACCACTTTTGCCAAGGATTATAACTCAGGCAGCTGTGAACAAAATAGTGACATTACCAGGTAGTAGAGCACCTCCTCCAAATGTTACAATGGTATGTATCTTTTAATCTCTATATTGAAGAGTGTTTAGTTCTTAAAATTCCATTTCATTTTAAAGCGAAAGAAAAATAAATGTTTCTAACCCTTTTCCCTCTGCGCAGGGAAGATATAAACCGGTACACTATTTTTCCCTCTGCGTAGGGATAATAAATTTTTCTTTTCCTTTTTTTGTTCTCAGTTGAGCATGTAAGACTCGACGTGTTGTTGTGAATTTTTCGCCTGAAATGTATCGGGCAAAGCAATGTGATTCATTCAATTTTAGTACAGATTAAATACCTTTTACCAAGCAGAACGACGAATTTTTTGTGTTTATCAATCCAGCTTACAGTCCATAAAGAAATTAAGTTCAATCAGTTGAATCCAACATATGGTCCGCCTTGAGCGTGAGGTGTGAATTTAAAAGGTACTTCACTTTCGTTTTTCTGCTTTGTAAGTGTTCTATTATTGCGCAATGTCACTTCATGTGATAATGAGGAATTAATTTTTTCTTCTCTTGGATATTTCAAACAATAAGTGAGTGGTTTTGACTCGTTTTATTCTTTATTTCATGTTGTTGTTTATCCGAATTCGTATTATTCGTTTCATATTGTGTTTGTTATTCATTCATTAGTTCAGTTTTAAGGAATATTTTTGATTTTTCATTTCTGTGTTTGAGATTGTATTTCTGTATTTTGTTTATTGTAATTCATTATGGATATCAAAGCATTTTTAAATCAAAAAAAGGTTGCAAAATCGGCTCTTACCCGATTAAAGAATAAAACTACGGAAGAATTGGATAGTTTAGATTCAGCTAAATTAAACGTAATTCGAAACAGATTTAGTGATATAGGAGAGGAATTAAAAACTATTTTCAGTAATATTTTTGGGTTATGTAAGGATGATGAGATTGAGAAATTTAGTAATGAAAGGGAAGAACTTTTTGAAACTTTAGATGAAATGTTGGCTACTATTGATAGAATCAATTTAAAGAGTAGTGATAAAAGGAATGAGATAAACAATGTCAATTCTAATTCTAATTCTAATTCTAATGAGATTAAATTACCTACGTTATCACTTCCAATTTTTTCGGGTATTGTAGATGAATGGTTGACATTTTCCGATTTGTTTAAAGCTGCTGTTATAGATAATCAAAAACTATCAGGGGCTCAGAAGCTACAATATCTTAAGGGAGTTTTAAGGAATGATGCACAAAAAATAGTGCAATCACTTTCGATCACTGATGAAAATTTCAAAATAGCTTGGGACCTTTTGACACAAAGGTATTTTCATAAACGCGAAATTTTGTGTTCTTTGATGAAGAAACTCTTAAACATGCCTCAATTAAATAATGAATCGCATGCTCACATTTTAAATTTAGTTGATTCGACTAAAGAGTATGTTAGATTGTTAGAAACTTTAGATTTAAAAATCGAGGACACAGCAGACACCATGCTTATGTTTATCGTGCAATTTAAGTTGGATCCAATTACTAGAAGTTGGTGGGAGAGATCGTTAAAGGGCGATGAACTTCCAAAATTAAACGATCTGCTGGAATTTCTTTCTAATCATGCCAGATCAATTGTTTCAGGTAATCAGGCAGTAAAAAAGAATGTTTCTAAAAGTGTGACATTCTTAGCTTCAGGATTTCAAACTCAGTGTATTTTTTGTAAGGGTTCTCATTCATTAAATAAATGTGATTCGTTCTTAAAGTTATCCGTAAATAAATGAGTGAATTTTGTGAGGTCTAATAATGTTTGTTTTAATTGTTTAACTCCATTTCATCGTAAATCAAATTGTAAAAGTACGGCTAGGTGTCACAAATGTAAACAATCTCATCATACTTTATTACATTTTGAGAATAATTTTGAGCCAAGATTTGATCGTGATCAATCAGTGACAAATTCATCAAATGCTAGTAGTTTATCTGCAACAGCTAAGGTGTTTCAACCTGCTGCTTCTATCGGTTCCAATAGTGATTCTAATTCAGTTAGTGAAGTTGTGAAAAACTCTAGTATTACTTCATGTTGTTCTAATTTTGGCTCAGATGCCCAAGTGCTACTCTGTACAGCAATCATAAAGGTGAATGATTCTAAAGGAGGAGTTCAATTGTGTCGAGCTCTTCTTGATCCAGGCAGTCAAGCCTGTTTAATCACAAATGATTGTCTTAGAAGGCTTGGTCTACCAAAAAAGAGAGCAAATGTGTTAATTTCTTGTTTAGGTGCTTCGGATACCTATACCAATCGTGTTTCACAAATTAGTTTTTCTCCCCATTTCCCATCCAATTCTTATTTTTCTACATCTGTTTATGCAGTACAAAAAATTATTGGTCAACTTCCTCATGTTAGTTTGGATTCTGCCTGGTCTGAACCCTTTGGTGATTTAAGGTTAGCGGACCCAACATTTTATAAAGGTTCTACAATTGACATTCTGCTTGGTGTTAATATTGCGTTACCTATGTTAAAGGGTCAAATGCTATCATCGGGTGAAGGAAAGCCTTTTGCTATTCGTTCAGACCTCGGTTGGATCATTGCAGGTAATGTTCCTGCACCTGAAGAATCGCCTACAATTCATGTGAACAATATTAATTTAGTCAACGAGCAACTAATAAATAAGTTCTGGGAACTGGACTCCGTTCTGACCGCCGATTTGCAAACAACTGCCGAAAAGGCATGTGAGGAACATTTCGTATCAAATCATTCCAGAGATGAAACTGGAAGGTATATTGTGAAATTGCCTTTCCATTCTTCGCCATCACAATTAGGTGATTCTAGACCGTCAGCCTTACTTAGATTAAAATCTTTGGAACGTTCATTAACTTCTAACCCTGTGAAATATGAACAGTACAGACAATTTATGAAAGAATATCAGGAGCTAGGACATATGGAACTTGTTCCTCAATCAGAGTATGCTATAAAAGAGGCATATTACCTCCCGCATCATGCTGTCTTAAGAGAATCTAGTAGCACTACAAAACTACGTGTAGTGTTCGATGCTTCATCTAAGTCATCCACCGGATTTTCACTTAACGATTTACTGATGATAGGTCCACGCGTACAACAAGATTTATACCCTATTCTACTTCGTTTTAGAACTTTTTTAGTGGCCGTATGTGCCGATGTAGAAAAAATGTTTCGTCAAGTTAAGGTACATCGTGATGATATCAATTGGCAACGAATTCTTTGGCGAAATACTCCTGAAAACACAGTACTTGAATTTTGACTGCTCACCGTCACTTATGGGACAGCTTGCGCCCCATTTCTTTCTACTAGAGCAATGCAACAACTAGCATTAGACGAAAAGGATAATTATCCTTTAGCCTCTCATGCTGCTTTGAATGACTTTTACGTAGATGATCTTTTATCTGGCGCTGCATCGGAGGAACAAGCAGTTGAGCTTGTTAATCAACTAAAGAAAATGATGAACCATGGGGGATTTAATCTGAGAAAGTGGAAGTCTAATGTTTCTACAATTGTTGACGAATCGTCTGAAGAGCCGCAGATGATACCCATTGATTCTGAAAGTGAAGTGAAGGTCCTCGGTATCAACTGGAATCCAAAAACAGACAGTTTTAGTTTCTCGGTACTGCCGATGGAAGAGAAGGTAGATAATAGCAAAGGAGAAATATTATCTGAAGTTTCTCGTATGTTTGATCCCTTGGGCTTAATTTCGCCATGTGTAGTATTTCTGAAAATATTACTTCAAGAATTGTGGAAGCATAGGCTTACGTGGGATGAACCAATTCCTAAAGATCTCAATAAAATGTGGATCTCATTTAGAAAAGAGCTGCACCTTATTAAACAAATGAAGATACCAAGATGTGTGCTAAATCCCTCATGTGTTCAGATAGAGTTGCACGCATTCTGCGATGCCTCTGAAAAGGCATATTGTGCTGCAGTTTATGTGCGTTGTATTTTGTCAAATTCTGACATTTGTGTGTCCTTACTTACCTCCAAGACAAGAGTTGCTCCCTTAAAGACCCAATCTTTACCGCGCTTAGAATTGTGTTCAGCATTATTACTGGCTAATGTTTTAGAAGTGGTTTTAAGGGACATCCACTTACCAATCCAAAGCACTATGGCTTGGACAGATTCCACCGTAACACTAGCGTGGCTGTCAACCGAACCTTATCGCTGGCAACCATTTGTCGCCAATAGAGTTTCTAAGATACAAACAACTGTTCCCTCAGTGAAATGGTATCATGTTCCTGGAACTTCCAATCCAGCTGATCTTGGTACAAGGGGATTACTACCTTCTCAACTTGTGACTAATGACTTGTGGCTTCATGGACCTGACTGGTTAAGTCAGCCTTTAAATGGAATATCGGAGTTTAACATAACTGATGCATCATCTCCGTCAGAAAGTGATTCATCTTTCACCAATCCAGAATTACACTCATTTAGTGGTTTGTGTGATGAAGCTTTACGAGAGCAAAGAAAAAATTATTTTTGTGCTACTGCTCAGTTAAATGAAGAAATGCCTATTCTTTCACAGTTATCGTCATTTACCAAATTAAAACGTGTAATTGCTTGGTGTTTGAGATTTCTTGCAAATTCTCGTTTACCTGTTTCTCAAAGAAACTTCGGTAATCTTATAAATTCAGAAATTCAGTGTGCTTCAAGGTTCATAATTAAACAAGTTCAATTATCATCTTTTAGTGCAGAAATTCAGTGTTTAACTTCAAATAAGTGTTTACCTCGCAACAGTAAACTTTTGAACCTATCTCCATTCCTTGATAAGGAAGGAATACTCAGGGTGGGAGGACGTCTTCGTCATTCAAATCTGACTCAAGATCAAATGCACCCAATCTTATTACCCAAAAGTCATCCAGTAACTGCTTTAATTATCCGATATTTTCACTTGTCCCACTTTCATGCTGCCCCCCAATTATTATTGTGTGTTTTAAGACAGAGATATTGGATTTTAAGTGGAAGAAGTGTAGTAAGAAAAATCGTCAGAAGCTGTGTTACTTGTGCTCGTGCTTCTGCTTCCATGTCTAAACAGATCATGGCTGATTTACCCTCTACTAGAGTGAAACCTTCACGTGCTTTTCTTTTTACAGGAGTTGACTATGCTGGACCTATACTATGTAAACTTAGAAAAGGTAGAGGTGCTAAATCATTTAAGTGTTACATTTCATTATTTATATGTTTTTCTACTCGTGCAATACACATCGAATTAGTTTCTGAGTTATCAACTCAAGCCTTCTTGGCTTGTCTCAAAAGATTTGTAGCCAGACGAGGTAAGCCAAGAAAAATTGTAAGTGATTGTGCAAAAAATTTCGTTGGTGCGAGCAAGGAGTTGAAAGAAATGTACAAACTTGTAACTTCTTCTCAGCATAATGAAGAAGTGGCAAAATACTTAAGTTCTGAAGAAATTATTTGGCATTTCAATCCTCCCTCAGCTCCTCACTTTGGAGGACTTTGGGAGGCCGGTGTTAAATCTATGAAATTTCATTTAAAAAGAACCATTGGTAATTCAGTTTTAACCTTCGAAGAACTTTCAACTCTTTTAGCTCAAATCGAAGCATGTTTAAATCCTAGACCCCTTTGTCCTTTAAGTTCTGATCCTAATGATTTAACGCCTGGCCATTTTTTAATTGGGGCTCCTCTTACTTCAATACCTGAAGGTGATATTTCAGAGGTACCTGAGTCAAAATTGGCCAGATGGCAATTAGTACAACGAATGCTTCAGCACTTGTGGAAGCGATGGAGCAACGAGTACCTCTCTAATTTACAACAGAGAGGGAAATGGCTAAAGGAAGAGCCTAATATAAAAATAGGTGATTTGGTAATAATAAAGAATGAGGGCCTTTCCCCTTTACAGTGGAAATTAGCTAGAGTAGTTAAAACTCATCCTGGACCTGATCAAAGGGTTCGCGTAGTAACTGTGAAAACTGAAAGCAGTGAATTACAAAGGCCGATTACTAAATTGTGTAAATTAACTTTAGAATAACTGTTGAAACCCTTTCGGCTTTCAAGGCCGGGAGAATGTTTAGTTCTTAAAATTCCATTTCATTTTAAAGCGAAAGAAAAATAAATGTTTCTAACCCTTTTCCCTCTGCGCAGGGAAGATATAAACCGGTACACTATTTTTCCCTCTGCGTAATGGTAATAAATTTTTCTTTTCCTTTTTTTGTTCTCAGTTGAGCATGTAAGACTCGACGTGTTGTTGTGAATTTTTCGCCTGAAATGTGTCGGGCAAAGCAATGTGATTCATTCAATTTTAGTACAGATTAAATACCTTTTACCAAGCAGAACGACGAATTTTTTGTGTTTATCAAATCCAGCTTACAGTCCATAAAGAAATTAAGTTCAATCAGTTGAATCCAACAAAGAGCATTAAAAACTGTTCAGAAGCGTTTTAACCCTATCACTATGTCCTATCGAAACATGCCCTGTTGTTGCCCAGGACAAATATGCTATCTATTTTTCAAATTAAAAAAAAACAAGTACCACTTATATTTGTACAGTTTAATTTTTACAGTGTGTTACAAACATTATGATATGAGATGTCACCGGCTGAAACTACTCAGTGAGTGATAGATTTTTTGACAACTTGTTGAAAGTTCTTGGGGTCCGCGTGAACCCAAGGACATAGTGATAGGGTTAAAGCAACTGATTTTTAACTGCAAATTTTATTGTTTACTAGCTGACACACCTGGCATTGCCCAAGACCGTGTAATAAACTTAACCCTTTCACCGTTTGAAGATTTTCCAATATTTCTATAAATATGCTTGTAAATCCCAGAATATATATATTTTTTAATCGCTGTTTAATGCTATAATATCTTTTATATCTCTTCATTCTATATACGGTTCAAAAAAGTATTATGTTAAAAATATTTTTGTCTGCAGCCATTTTAACATGACTACATGAAACGGAAAAACACGGGCCTAATGCTTAAAGGGTTAATTCTCTTAAAAAAATGAAACTCTGACCTGGGTCTTTGATGGCTTCGGCACCATATACCGGGTATACTTGTACGTTCTGGAAAATCTTTTGTATCTATCTTCAGCTGCCAGAGGAGCATTCTGTTCTAAACAAACCTCTTTCCAAATGAACCTCTGACACAGGTCGCCGCTGCCTATGGCACCATATAGTAGGCGTGCTACAAAATCGAGCTAGTTTGGAAAAGATGACGACATTATTAGCTAAGTTATTGAAATAAAGCACAGTTAGAGAAAATAACCTTGAGGGAGGTGCCGGGGGAGGGGGGGGGAGGGTTCAAGTGTCTTTCAGCAAATGACTAATTAAGAGGACCACTATGCATCTTTAAAAATTCATTTTTGGTTAAGCTAGAAATCTAATTACAAATTTGGCTTAAACTATTATTCGGAAATAGTGGTAACCACTACTCATAAATTTACTTTAATGTTATAGAGGGTGACTATTAAGTTAATTATAATGTTTGAAATCGGAAAGGTATTTGCTGAGTTATGGAAATGGGGCATAGTTAGAGAAAAAACCTTCAAGAAGGGGCCGAGGGGGGAGGGGATTTTTCAAGTACCCTTCAGTAAATAACTAATTAGGAGGACCATTATGCATCTTTAAAAATTTGTTTGTTTGGTTAAGCTAGGAACTTAATTAGAAATTTGTCTTAGACTGTTATTCAGAAATAGTGGTACCCGCTACTCATAAATTTATTTTAATGCTATAGAGGTCGATTATTAAGTTAAATATGAAGTTTAGAATCAGTTGCGTTGAAATCGGAAAATTAGTTGCTGAGATATGGAAATAGGACACAGTTAGAGAAAAAGCCTTGAGGGAGGGGCCGGGGGGAAGCAGATGTTCAAGTGCCTTTCAGCAAATGATAAATTAGGAGAACCACTATGCATCTTTAAAGATTGATTCATTTGGTTAAGCTAGGAACTTAATTTGAAATTTGGCTTAGACTATTATTCCAAAACACTGGTAACAGCTTTCTAGAAATACATCTTGAAGCTATGAATGCTGTTTTTTATGATAATTTAGCAAAATGGAACTGGTTTGGAGAAGTTCCGAGCATTATTAGCTGAGTTATGGAAACAAAGCACAGTTAGAGAAAAAAAACCTTGAGGGAAGACTCAACTCGACGTGGTCAAGTGCTCAACAACAAATCACTAACTTTGACTGTTGGTATGCATCAACTGAATATGGCTGTGTACTTTTATTAGGAACATAAATTTAATTTTTACGAAAACTTTTTTCTAAAATAGCGGTATTAGCTATATAAAACAGCTATTAAACGTCACGCATCAAGCTAAAAATGTTAAATTTGTTAAATGTAATTAGTTCTGTTGAAATCAGAGCAGTAAATTTGGATTTATTAATAAAGAGGGTCAATTAATGAAAAATACGCCGCCAGGTAGCACATGGTCAAGTAAAATAAATGTGATATAATAAAAAGTTGTTTACCCCCACCAATCCCAATCCCGGCAAATATAACAAATATTCTGTTAAATAAAGTTTTCTGTATTGATAATCTCTCATATTAATATATGTCATGTAAAAAAACCCTTAAACCCAGCTAATTATCATTCATTAAGTTGATAAAATCCTTTAAAATTAAGTTTATAGCATTTGGCAATGGTTAATAATTAAGTTGATTGTCTGCATGTCATATAATCTCTGATCCATCGATTTTAAACACTCGACTCGCAATTGCAATGATCCCTACCTTGATTTATTTAATGACTTATGCGGAGATTTTATATAACCAACCAACCAAAGATAAAAAAGCGTATTTTTGATGAAATCTCTTTGTAGATTTTAATTAATATTTCAGTAAATAATTGCCAAAATGTCAGTTGAGGCTCATTGTGGAGACTCGAAAAGTTTTTAGTTTTTGTCTGTCTGTCTTTTCCGCGATAACTGTCGCAAAAATTATCCGATTAGGTTGAGTTTTGGTAGGTATGTTTGCGAGATACCCGGAATTAGATGTATAGTTTTTAGTTACATTTGGTTCATTCTTTCGAAAAATATAGAACATATCTTTTTAGGTCATAATGCTTTTCAATGGGAAGTCAGATGATTTTTTAAAATTTTAACATTCACCGAAAAGAAAATGTCTCATTGGGATTTGTAAATGCTAAATGGGTGCTAAATTTACGAAATTGCGATCTTAATTTAATCCAATCGCTTTGAAAATTTGCCAATATATTTATTAGTGTTATGAAATTAATTGTATTGGGAAATTTTATGCATTCATTTGAAAGATATGAAACATTTTAATTTCTCATTTTTTACAAAAATTTCCAATGCATTTATTTTTTTTCTCTCTTTCATTAAATGATTGCTAAGCAACTGTATTTCAAAGAATATCAACAAAGGAAAATTCAAGTGAATCCACATTATTTTGACGCGGAATTTTATTAACAAAATAGCTAATTTTCGGGTGATTTAAGTTTTTAATATGCTTTTTTTAATGAAATAGATGAGAATTTATTTTAACTACTAAAAGAAAAATTACCAAATCAGTTTTCCAAATGAAAATAATAAAATCAAATCAGGGGGCGGAGCCCCCCCCCCCCCCCCTGAAGTAATGTATTGTTATTCTGCAAAAATACAGTAATAAGTAGTTTATCCTATCATTGCATAACATTGTATTTAATGCAATATTTCTAAAATTTCCAAAACTTTCGATAAATTTTATATTTCTATAAATGTATAAATAACTTTAAAAAATTGAATTTTAGGATATCAAATATTACCTAGATAATGTTAAAAATTAGTGAGATTAATGAACAATGATTTGTAGAGCTGACGTTGAGACCTCTGATCTGTAGATTTACTAGTTAAAATATTAAAATTCTGAGTCTCATGTGCATCAGGAGGGGCCTTGGATGATCCACCTAAATTTTCAGACTTCTAGGTGCGCTAGATTTTCCTAGCCATCGCAGACAGACACACACACACACACACACAGAGTGAAACATTCTTTTATTAGTATAGATATTGTGGATGTTATGCAGGTTTCTCGGAGTTGCCTATATATATATATATATATATACTGAGTGGCCAAAAAATTAGAGGCACCCTCTAATAACGAGTTGGTTCACCTTTAGCTCTGATCAAAGCCGATACTCTTTTTGGCATAGACTCAACAAGTTGCTGATACCATTGCTGGGGAATGTTGACCCATGCTAAAATAATGGCAGCTGTAAGTTGGGTCAGACAGAATGGGTGCGTTTCCAAGCTTTGAAGTGCTCTTTCGACTTTGTCCCACAAATGCTCAATAGGATTGAGGTCAAGGGAGTGAGCTGGCCATGGAAGTAGGTTCAACTCTGATTGATGTTCTTCAAATCAATTTAAGACAGATCGAGATTGTCCTACTGAAAGTAACCATCACCATAAGGGAACAGTATAGCCATAAACGAGTGCACATGATTGGCAACAATGTTGAGGTAAGCTGCACTGTTCAGAGTTGTGTCCATAGATATCAAGGAATCCAGTGTACTTCAAGAACACATTCTCATTACTATAATTCCACTGCCACCAGCCTGAAGAGTTGTCATTTGGCAGGAGGGGGTCCATGATTTTGTGCTGTTTGTGCCACATTCTGATCCTGTCATCTGCATGATAGAGCAGGAAATGAGATTCATCGGGCAAGGTTACTTTTTTCCAGTCCTCAAGTGACCAATTTCGTCGTTCCTTCGCCCGTGACAGGCGTCTTTTACTATTTTTATGTGATACCATAGATATTATTGATGGTCTCCTGCAGCTAAAGTTCATCTTATTGCACGTTAGGATATGCTTTGTGATGCATCTGCATTGATTTCAGCTGTAATTTATCGTGTTGTTGCCTTTCTGGTGCTGCGGACTGTGCATGCTACTCACCTTTCACCTCTCTCATTCACTAGCTTTTTTTCTACCAGAATGGTCCTTATCACTTGAATTTTTTTTTTCTCTTCTGCCATTCTCTACACACGCAATATACTGTTGGGTGAGAAAATCCTAAAACAGTCATCGGTTCAGAGATCCTGGCACCAGCTCTTCTTGCACCGACGATCATCCCTTGTTAAAAATCACTTAAATCTTTCGTTCTACCCATTTTTACAGTAACTTCCTTGCTAACTACGTCATATGAAGCTGAGAGTTCCGTATATAAGTAACTCTGTGTTGTTACGTCATTCTATGTCACTGTGGGACTGATTTACATTCAAATAAGGAGTGTCTCTAAATTTTTGGCCACTCAGTTTGTATATATATAGGCAACTCCCAGAAACCTGCATAACACACACACACACACACACACACACATATATAATTCTAGCATCAATACAAAACATGATATACCAGTAACTAGGCATTTAACTGTTATGAGAGGCAAAAAATGAAGTCAACAAGAAATTCAAAAATTAAATAGAATAATATGGGCTACATTAGAGATCTGCATGGGCCGGGCCAAGGCCCGAAGCCCGTACACGGCCCGGCCCACGGGCCGGGCCGGGGCCATATTTTTTTCCTGAAGGCTCGGGCCGGGCCGGGCCGGGCCGGGCCTAGTGATTACTCTTTACGGGCCGGGCCGGGACCTACTTTTTTCATGAAGGATAAGGCCGTGCCTTAAATTATTTTTTCCGTACAGAGCCGGGATTGGTTTCATTCTTCCTAGTCTTCATGCCTTAAAATTTTTAGTCCTGGTTTTGACTCGTATGAAAATCATTGTCTCGGCGTACCTGGTCCGTTCGAAGGTCAGTAAAATAAGATCTGGCATAAAAATCTTTTCAAAACATGCATACATTTTTAAATCGCCATTATTTTATAATTAAACATTAAAATTTATTCTTTTTAAAGAATAGTAGATTTATACACTTATTAAAATATAGCTAAATTAAAATATAGTAAAACGTGTGAAAAATAACCTGCTTATGATGGAATCCTGTCTTATGTGTTGATCCATTAAAAATGAATATACTAATATGTAAGAAAAGAATATATAATACATTTACACCTGCTAAGAAGGCGAATTGTCTATAACTCATTTTTTTTTCTTCCCTATGCATTTCCATCTTAGATTTTACTGTATAGCATTTTTCTGTTTTTTAACACTTCAATAAATGGAATATGGATTAACAATATCGATGATAACTTAAACACATGCATACAACAAATAGAGATTTATTAAAAAAATAAATATTCCAGCTTGCGGCACCTCTATAAAAATGAAGATTATAAACATATAAAAAAAAGGCTGAGATAGGAATTTTTGGTTAGATCTCCTCCTATGGGGCAAATTTTTAACCAAATCGATGTAAAAATTATGTTTTGTAGAAATTCACTCGGGCCGGGCCGGGCTCGGGCCAAACTTTTAACTTTTAAATCTGGCCGGGCCGGGCCAATATTTTTTTTGTTCGGGCCGGGCCGGGCTCGGGCCGAACTTTTAATTTTTGTATCGGGCCGGGCTCGGGCCGAACTTTTAATTTTTGTATCGGGCCGGGCCGGGCCAAATTATTTTTTGTATGGGTCAGGCCGGGCACGGGCCTGGAAATTTCGGCCCGTGCAGACCTCTAGGCTACATATATATTCATTATATTTTAAAAAGGAAGTTTTAAATTAGTGTATAATTGAAGAGGTCACTTTCCAATTATGACATTTCTTTTGTAGATCCATGAGGATAAAATTCCTTGTTTTAGAATTTTTGGTACAGTCAGCTCTGATTACGATATCACTGCACTCATTACTTAGCAAGCTACCCTTTTCTTTTCTTTTAATAATATAAAAGTACATTTTTATGTTCATAATTTTGTTACAACTTGTATTTTTCAAATTGTCAATACTAATTAAGTTTGTCTTTTCCCTTAGGCTGGCAACAAATTTATTTCTGTTGGACGACCGCCTTCATCTAATGTAGTTTTTGTACCTTCTAGTTCTATTACATCACCTTCTGCCAATCAACAACTTCAAAAAGTGGTTGCTGCTGGTAATTTTATCTAATTTTATATTGCTTTTGATTCACTGTGCATGAAAAAGACCATATTAGTAGGATAATTACTTATTGATTTGCTGCATAGCTTTTATTGAATATAGTAATACCAGTGTTGCATTTGAGTGTATAAAATATTCAATGTCACTTTTCATTTTGATTTAAAAGTGTTTTAATTAATAAAACAAAAGCTTCTTCTTAATAAATTACCGAAAGCTGTTATATAATTCTGTAAATACTTTTTAAATTAAGTAAAAAAAAAATAATGTAGGGGGAACTGGGACACATTGATGCATGGGGCACCTTGATACACCCCCTCTACTGCTCACAAGGTCAGAACAGGAAGTTTCACAACAGCTCCAAAATATGGCACTAGTGTACACAACTACCCACAGAATATCTTGGCGTGATTCAGTATTTTGATGAAATGAGACGGGTGATTTAGTGATTTTGTAGGTCAAAAGTAAATTTGAGTTGTACAATTGCAGCGGTATTATACAATTATTCCAGTATTTTCAAAAGGAAAGAATACCGTCCCTGGTAAGTAAAGCTACTCTTTATAAGTTCCTCATTCTTTTTTGAGGCAAATTATGAAGTGTTGGATTTGAGATTAATATTATTCAAAATGGCTGCTTGGGGCACATTGATACAGCCTATGTCGGGGCACATTGATACGCATCAATGTGCCCCATGGAGAAAATGAAAGCACGAAATTTTGAAGAAAAAGTCATGAATCACGGTTCTAACAAGGAAGGTCTCCATAAGCGCATACTCTGAAAATTTTGAAAATGATAGCCCCGGTATATCGGGACAGCCGGTGCATACACCAAGAATGCTGGCTTCTAAAATTTAATTAAATTATAAGCAGAGTATTGGAAGCTGAAAAATAAATGACAGAGTGAAAAATAAACAATGATAAAGCAAGTTAAGTTTTAAATAAACTAAACATTTATTAACAAAAAAAAACATTTACAAATAAATTCAAACAGAATATAAATAAACTTAAAGTATGAAAAATAAACTTAAAGTATGAAAAATAAACTTACATAAGGAAATATTTTTAATGGCTGACAATGACAACCACAAAGTGGCAAAAAATATTCAGTCTCATTTTCATAACATCCATTAACATCTAATTCTGGAAAACGATGTTTGTATAAAACTTATAATCCACTTGATAACTCTATACAACATATGTAGCACAAACATCTTTCCCTATTTGTAAAAACATCTTCTACTTTCAACCAAACAAAAAGGAAAATGAATAACTACAGCTGGAAACATCTGGTCAAATAAAACATCTAATAAAATGAAACTCCATTATGCTGACAAGGCAAAATGGTTTCTGGAACTTCTCAAAAGAAAAAAAAAAACCAGATAATGATAACATTGTGTTACAACCTTTATACTCCCCAGTCCAAACCAACAGCTGAATGAAAGTTGTAGTACCTAAGGAGGGTGTGTCACATTACATCATTCATTCATAGAAGCCCTCTTGTGGTTAAAGATAACAAACATGCAATCCAGATAAGCTAATAATGTTCCAGGAAAAAACAGCAAGCTGATATGATGTTATGAAAAACAAAGTGACATAATTGCATCTCTGGAAAGATAGATCTAAATAAACAACTGCTGGTTTGAATGGAAAAGGGACAGCTGTTTAGCTTAAGGTTAAAAAGTAGTTTAGAGAAAAGAAATGAAAGCATTTGATTATTGTATAAGTGATCAAGGAAAGCTTTATATATGCTAACAGAAAAAATTACAGAATATTCTTCTCATGAAGATATATACGTTTATAAAAAAAATTTGCTGCGGAACCTCGATATAACGACCGTAAAAAATTATGAAAATTTCGTGTTTTGGCGATTTATCGCTGGGTTGGCGACACAATGAAATTTTTAAAATGCGCATTTACTATAAATACACTTTAAGGAAAAAGTTTTCTACTCTTTATACTGAACTAGTTTGAAGTTTAACTTAAATAAATAAACTTTTATAACTACAGTTTTGCCATGTACATTTATGTGTACATTTAAAGAAAATTATCGATCGTATTCTACGGTTTAGAACAAAATTTAAATTGATAAAAAATGCTTCAAACAAAAAATTAAATTGTCCAATTCTGAGCACTGTCAATTTGACTTCGATATTGTTACTGCCGGAGAGAAGAAGAAAAAAGTCTTGTTGCCAAGGAAACAATGACTTATTCAATATCGAAATTTATAATGAGAGGGTTCTTAATCTGAGATTTACTGTTAAAATACACTTAAAACTTATCAGAACTTGAATAGTCTGTCTCGAACGAAATTGTATATTTTCATGTCACTCTCATAATTATTGAAAAACTCCTCAACAGCTTCCTGCGGAAACCTACTCACCTCATAATGCTTGTTTTTTTCTGGTTTCCTCAAACTTAAATTTGCATTCCTACTTCGAAAATCGTACATCCAATCTTCCCCTTCCATTGCATTACCATTCCAACTTTCAGGATACTTACAGCGTAGTTTTCTAGCAAATTCATATGTCAAGTGCCTCATCTGCTTCAGTGTACCATGATGCAACTCATTGGATTTAACAAGGTATTCATTTAATTGTTTTTCTTGTTTTGCGGTAGATACCTGTTGAGAGGAATACTTACAAGGAAGGTCTCCTTAAAGTGCATACTCAGAATATTTTGAAAAAAATGCTAATGAAGCTACTCATGTACGTAATAAAGGATCAGTCAAATTTAGCTGCGGAATCCTAGTAAAAAATGTGTAAAAAAATAAAATACTTTGGAGTATTTGGCGCAAAAAGACACGATTTGGTGAACAAAACTTTTTCTTCGCTAAATGCAAGCAAACCAAGAACCCAAAAC
This sequence comes from Maratus michaelseni, assembly GCA_963931845.1. Classification (NCBI taxonomy): domain Eukaryota; kingdom Metazoa; phylum Arthropoda; class Arachnida; order Araneae; family Salticidae; genus Maratus; species Maratus michaelseni. The sequence goes on from OZ007587.1 coordinate 463,483,852, forward strand.
CACCCCCAGTTCAAAACTTTATATATCTATCTATCTATTTATCTATCTATCTATCTATCTATCTATCTATCTATGTCACTTTTTTCTGACCATGATAACTGGAAAAATTCTGCATTAATCTTTTACAGACTGATACATAAAATCAAGGGGCATAAAATCTCGGTCAAGTTCGTTAATGGGCAAAATCGAACCGTGGGGGGGGGGGGGGGGGGGCTTTTTGTGAAAACAGAAAAAAACCCATAATTTCTTAATTATTATACGTATCGAATCCATTTAAAGTTATTAATACTTCTAGGAGAAGGGCCGAAAATTTATGTATGACAGATTTTTGATATAATTAAAAATGGCTCCAAGGGGGGGAAAAAGGGGGGGTTTTAGAAGAAAAAAAATCATAGTTTCGTCAATTCACAAGATATCAAATCCGCGTAAATTTATTATTAATCCTCTTATTATTATCTAAAACTTTCATATTGACAAGTTTTTTATAGGACCAACCGTTATAGCAAAAAAAATTAAAAACAAAAAAACCCCTGCCGGCTCCGCCTGCAAACAAGTTATTTTTCAAAGTAAGCGGTTCCAACTCCCGCATCTGTTCGAAACTGATACATAAAATCAAGAGGCATAAAATCTCGGTCAAGTTCGTTAATGGGCAAAATCGAACCAGGGGGGGGGGGGGGGGGGGGTTGTGAAAACAGAAAAAAAACCATAATTTCTTAATTATGATACGTATCGAATCCGTTTGAAGTTATTATTACTTCTAGGAGAAGGGCCGAAAATTTATGTATGACAGATTTTTGATATAATTAAAAATTGCCTTAAGAGGGGGGGAAGGGGGGTTTTAGAAGAAAAAAATTCATAACTTCGTCAATTCCCAAGATTTCAAATCCGCTTAAATTTATTATAAATCCTCTTAATATTATCTAAAACTTTTATATTGACAAGTTTTTTATAGGACCAACCATTATACCAAAAAAAAATTAAAAACAAAAAAATCCCTGCCGGATCCGCCTGCAAACATGTTAGGTTTCGAAGTAGGCGGTTCAAACTGCCGCATCATCGTAAAAAAGGTCATTTCTTCCACAATTCCTGTGCCTGTAGGCCGAGCCGTCAGGGATTTTTTATATTATATAAGCTTATAGAAAAAATTATAAATTATTTAATCGTTGAAATTTAAATTCATAAAGTACTATTCATTTAAACACTCATCTAACCAGGCATTTTCAAATCCATTAAAGTCGCTTGCATTTAGCGAAGAAAAAGTTTTGTTCACCAAATCGTGTCTTTTTCCGCCAAATACTCCAAAGTATTTTATTTTTTTACACATTTTTTACTAGGATTCCGCAGCTAAATTTGACTGATCCTTTATTATGTACATGAGTAGCTTCATTAGCATTTTTTTCAAAATATTCTGAGTATGCATTTTAAGGAGACCTTCCTTGTAAGTATTCCTCTCAACAGGTATCTACCGCAAAACAAGAAAAACAATTAAATGAATACCTTGTTAAATCCAATGAGTTGCATCATGGTACACTGAAGCAGATGAGGCACTTGACATATGAATTTGCTAGAAAACTATGCTGTAAGTATCCTGAAAGTTGGAATGGTAATGCAATGGAAGGGGAAGATTGGATGTACGATTTTCGAAGTAGGAATGCAAATTTAAGTTTGAGGAAACCAGAAAAAAACAAGCATTATGAGGTGAGTAGGTTTCCGCAGGAAGCTGTTGAGGAGTTTTTCAATAATTATGAGAGTGACATGAAAATATACAATTTCGTTCGAGACAGACTATTCAAGTTTGATGAGACTGGGATAACCACTGCCCTTGACACTCCAAAGGTTCTAGCCTCAAAACACCAAAGGCAAGTAGGACAGGTGGTTTCAGGCAGAAAGGTGGAACTTGTTACATTTGGTGCCTTCATTTCTACTACTGGAAATCAATATCCTCCAGTATTCATTTTTCTCAGGGTTCATTATAACGACCACTTCATTGCAGGAGTTCCAGAGGGAAGTTTCAGTTTGGCGTTCAGGAGTGGGTGGATGACTGCCTTTGTTCTTTATTATTACTTTATTATCGTTATTCCTTTGTTCTGATTTGTTCTTAATATTCTGAGGCACATCAAACAACATACAAATTATTCGTCAATAGAAAACCGAATCCTGTTGCTATGTGATAATCATGAGTCACATGTTCCTATTGAAGCCATTGACTACTGTCGTGCAAATGGAATAGTTTATTTGTCATATCCCCCATACACATCTCATAAACTGCACCCATTGGACGTAGCAGTGTTTGGTCTCTTTAAAGCAAAACTGAAAATTGCTTTCAACGATTGGCACCTGAATAATCCAGGGAAACACCTATCAATTTATGACATTCCAAAGCTTTCAAAACTTGCAAACTTAGGATATTTTATTTTGAAAAATATTGTATCTGGTTTTGAGAGGACAGGCATAGTATCCTTCGACAGATTGCTATTTTCTGACTCTGATTTTTCTCCCAGCACAGTTTCCATACCTCATTCGCAGTCTGATACAGTTGTTGTCACACCCCCTCAGACAGACTCAGCAACTCCCTCAACTGTCTCTCAGTGACAAGATAGCAATGTTCCACAAAGTGGTGATGCTACCCATTCTCCACGGCCAACTACTTGTTCAAACAATCCTGTAACTCCTTAAGACGTACGACCTTACCCAACAGCTAGTGGTAGTAGAACTAACAAAAGAAAAGTACTGCGGCCTAAATAAATCTCGAATTTATACTGATTTTCCAGAGACAAAAAGGCTTTTCGACATGGGAAAATTTAAAGAAGAGAAACAAGCTGCAGCACAGCAAAGGAATACAGACAAAGAACTGAAAAACGCAAAAATGCTGCTGGGGATAGAAGACACCAAAAATTGGAAGTGACAGACGAAGAGAACGAAGGTGGAAGAATTATATTCATCAGATGAATCTGAAACATCCTTAAAACAGTTGTGTGACTGTTCATCAGATAATATGAATCGAAGTGACCTACTAGGTGAAGAAGCAAATACTTTGAAAAATGATACTATGGAAAAAAGCAGGTACTTCTGACCAAAATATTGTCGATGCAGACTTTGTTATAGTGTGGTTTGCAAAAAAGAGATCGGTTGTTCACTTTGTAGGCCAAGTTAAAGGAAAAACTGATGATGGTGACCATCTCGTCCAGTTTATGAACAGAAAACCTGATAAATTTTTCATTTTTCACGAGAAAGAAGATAATGGTGGGGCTGAAGTGCGAGATATGACAAAGTTGCCACAGCGAACAACTGGACAAGGAACAGTAAGAACATCAGGTCGTTATACATTTAATTTTGATTTTGATCGCTTTAATATTCCTTACAAATAAATTGTGGGTAATTTGAATTTCTTTAAATAAATATAAAATGGTTTGCTAACTCATTTTCTATGGAAAATATGCAGTAGCTGTTATTTTTTTCCCACTTTTTCCAAACGTATCAAAGATATATGAGGGGCATCAATCTACCCCGGAGATGGGGCACATTGATACAAATGACTTTTTTAGTTTTTTCTTAAATTACATGCAGAAATACTACATAAAACAACGGATGTGCCTGTTAACAACAAACTACACTAGTTTTTCTGACATCACATGGAAAAATAATTTGAAATTTCTGTTTTCTGGGCACCAAAAAAATTCTTAGAAAAAAAACGCATCAATGTGCCCCAGTTCCCCCTACTGTTATTGTTAAAACGTGTTTGGATATTGTTATATGATAAACATAATTGTATTTTTTCATGTCCTCACAGGGTGTCTTTTTTTTTTTTCAAGTTTTTTGTTATTAAAAAGTCTTAAATTTTTATTTATTAGATCCTTAAATTCTTTAATATTTTTATTTAAACTCTGTGATCAAATAGTTTCGTTTCATATATACAGGGTGACAAGAAACAAACGCCTCAATTTGAAAATTCAATAATTCATTAACATAACTATAATTAATATGAAGATGAAATAAGTGACATTTATATCACTAAAAATGTATATCTTCATTTATATCACTAAAAATATAAAGTGACAGTTATATCAGTAAAAATATATCTGCCAACTAACTGTTCATTACTGTTAACATAATTAATGTTTACAGTTTTATCCTGGTACTTTTCATGGATTAAATGTTACCGAGAACATTAAAAATGCTCAAATAAATTTCAAAATTCAAGTCTTTTTTCAGGTTTCAATCGCTAAATAGAATAAATAATAAAATCTGAGAGATTTGTAATACAATTTTACATGTTAATTTAAGCCTTCTTGTAATTTGAGACAGTGCAGTGCCCTCTATTGACGAAAATTTGAACTGTTTTTAAAATTACAGCATATGAAATTTACGAGCTACCAGATATAAGTGTCATTTTTTTACATCTTCATATTTATTATAGTTAATGAATTATTGAATTTTCAAATTGAGGCTCTTGTTACTTGTCACTTTGTATAACTACTTTAATGTAAAATTTTTTATAATAGGCTTCGGATTATCTGACACCCATTGAACTAAGATTATGATAAATAATTGATATTTTCAGATAAATAGCAGGCCATATCTAAAGCATTATATATAAATTGCTGCTTTTAATATGCCCTATCTGTTATATCACCATATCATTTATTCGTCATAATTTTAGTTTAATGGGTGTCAGATAATCACGAATCCAATCTACATATTATACATTTTAAAATGCTTTATCATTCTGTGCAGATGTGTTTTTTTGTTTAATTTATTTCTAAACAAACAAATTATGTTTTTCTTAAAGGCATTACTACTACAGCGTCAGGCACTACAATGGGAAAAGTTAATATGCCGGGTATGCCTGGCAATCCAAATGTTTTAGTTCCTTTAAAAGACTATCTTCAGCTGTTGCCTGCTGGAGCGAAAGGAACCGTTATTCAACAATCATCACGTCCCTCTCTTATTCCCCCACTCCCTTCAAGTTTGGTTGGAGCAAGGACTGTAACATATATTGTGCCACAGAATTCTGCACTTGCTAATGCTCGAGGAATTCAACCCTTTATACCATCCCAAAACCAACAAGTGCAGTTTGTTCTTCGAGTGACCAACCCAGGTATGATAGTTTTTTAATTAATGCTTCAGCAGTGCAAGTACAATCAGTTAAATATGTAGAAGTAGATCGTCTTTTTTAGATGTGTTCATAATTATACTGTTCGCATATAACAGTGCAAAAACTACTCAACCGAACGGTTTGAAATTTAATATATATATAATCGTTGCAAATTTTTGTAGTCATTTCAAATTTTATGAAAATCAAATCAAAACTTAAAAAGATATTAACAGAAGTTTTCTTCATTCTATTAAGTCCTATCACACATAATTAATTCAGTGGTATCCCATGATAAGTAACGATTCTAGGTTGCCGTGGTGATTGCGCCCTATTTAAGATGGAGTCCTATTATTTTCATATTACTGAATTTAAAAACTGAATTTGTATACTAAAATTCTTTAATTATAGCAATCCTATAATCTACCAACAGTTTTTTGGATAGAGATGTTTCCGGAGAAATAGATATTAAATGGAAAAAGAGTCTAAATATGGATTTCAAGTTCTGAAACTTTCAAAGCTAGGCTTAAGTTTCTGATTGGAATTTTCAGTAAATGTGAACAAAAAATAAAATGTTGCCAACTTAAAATGTTCTTATTTTATTACAGAAATTAATCATATCATAATAACAGACTATATAAATATAAATGTTTATAAAACTAGTTATAGTATGAACACACCTCATTTGTCACGTTTGACATACAATTTCCAACTTGTTTTTTTCCCAGATGGTGAATAAAATCACACTCTAGTAATTATAGTATAACTTTAAGAACAATTAATTATCTGCTCTTTTCATCAGGTGATTAGTAGCAGAAAATAGTTAACAAATTTAAAACATAATCTGCAAGGAAAATTTCAATTCTTTGATTTAAAAGGGATAATGGTGTGACCAGAAAATAGTTTGTGCATGTGCATCCAAAAACTAACAGTTAACAGCAGTTAGAAAATAAATGTGCTTGATAATTTCTAGTGTTTATTAGTTAAAATTTTTTGTAATTTCTGGATTTAAAAATTAAAAACCTTTCGGATTATGTATTATCCATGCTGGGTCAACTATTCTCTGCTACTAATTACATGCTGAAAAGAGCTTCTGATTAATTGCACTGAAAGCTATAATAGTGTGATTTTGCTCACTTCTAGAGAAAATTTTTTTTACTTCTATATATTTTTCATCTCCAGTTATATTATTATCACATAGTCAGTTAATTTTCTAAAATGTGTTATAGAAAATTTAATTTGTTTTCTACATTGTGCAAATTATTGTTAATTTATTGGAATAATTCTGAATTTATTTCATAAGAGAAAATGAAGATATATTGATATGATTATATTCAACAGACATGTTTTTGATATGATTATATTCAACGGACACGTTTTATAAAATGAATTAGATGTTTATTCGTTTATTTGTTGGTGGGAGCGATGATTTACGGTTACATTGCTTTGAGCAGGGCTCTGACTGAATGAATGCAGTTTATTGTTGCCACGAGAGGACGTACATACAAAAAGTGGGATGGGAGATGACATAACACGCAACATCCCCCCCCCCCCCCCCTCCCCCTGAAATGTTAATTTCAAGACATTTAAAATTTGCATATTAATTAAATGCAATCACAAATTAAAGTCATACAAGACACTAAAATATATATACGAATACTAGTACGTAACACACATCTTAATAAAATTCACCTATAATAATGGTAAAACTTGAGAAAACAATATGTACACAATTCTATACACTTGGTTTAGGTATATGCAGACTTAATTTACATTTTATTTGCAGCATCTGCATAATCACTTGAAGCAATTTCTGAACTGCTCCTGTAAAGGTTTAACACTACATTCTTCTTTGTCAAATTAATTTTAATTATACTAATAATCTTAAGTCTCTCTTACATTGCAGTTTTAAATTTAAAAAAATTAGAACTCTTTTATCATTAAAACTTGTAAATAAATAAATTACATTTGATTATTGAAAAGCAGAAATATCAAAACAAAACAATTCTGTAATTAAAATGCATTGCAACTTGACTAAAATATGTATGTTTAAAACAGCTGGGTTATATAGCCCAGATTTTATCTTAATAAAATGATATAGAAAACAATTAATAAGAACATGCCTATAAATAACGTTAGTTAAATTTCTGTTTTTTAGGGTTCCGTACTTAAAAAGTAAAAACGGAACCATTATAAGATCACTCCTGTGTCTGTCTGTCCGTCTGTCTTCTCGTAAACTATGGGACATGGAAAGTTCAAACTTGGGAAAGCCTTTTTACACATATATTTTCAGATTTTTAGCCATTCACAAATATGTTTAGGAAAAATTTAATTAAGTTACTTGAAAAAAAAAAGTTTTCTTTTTGTTTATCGTGTGGGGTACCGCATGAAAGATCTCATAATAAATACCAAACTCAAAAATATATTTGTTTTAATTTTCGGTATTATATTTTCAGAGATATAAGCAAAAATGAACTGCAAAAATATGTCCCCCCCCCCCCCTCCTCCCTTCCTCCTCTGTTTCTGAATCTACTGAAACTAAAATTATGAAAAAATTAGGGCTCGTAGAAGTTTATTTAAACCTTGCAGGAAAATTATAGAGATTTTCCTAGGTAACATAGTTTTTGGTAAAAATATATTTTTCTGTTACACACGCACACTTTACTTTTCGGGCAGTCTGCAGAGAACTTGACAGGATCTCGAGGTATCTATTAACGCAGAATCATCCAAGGATATTTGATAATAATTTTCGAAAAAAATTGTCGGTAATTAGACGAGATATTAAGTTACTTGAAAAATAAATTTTCTTTTTATGTATTGCGTAAGGTATAGTTCGAAAGATCTCGTAACATCAAACTCAAAAATATATTTTTTTTAATTTTAGGTATTATATTTTCAGATATCGTCGAAAGTTCTGGGAAAATATGCCCCCCTCCTATTTTCGAATCTACTGAAACTAAATTATGAAAAAATTAGGGGTAGTAAGAGTTTATTAATTAATAAATAGTAATTAATAAGTTCAATGTACAGAACCCTTTGAGCACGAGTTATACTTGCACTTAACTGTTTTTTTTTCTTAAATGAATTACATATATATATATATATATATATATATATATATATATTAAATAAATGAATTAATAAATATTTATGTAACAAAAATTTTATCTTATGAGAAATTCAGAAAAACTGAACTAATTTTACCATTAGATGAACCATTTTCTGTTCAATCAATAGTAATATTACTCACCTTCCTTGCTGTTGAACACTTTCAGTTATTAACAATTTAAACTCAAACAGAAGAAAACTTAATAAACCATCATTAAATTATAAGAATAAATTATTCAGAAAATCAATCATCACTGAATTAGTTATTAGAATTGTTTCGAATTGAGTCACAGATTAATATCAGTAACTGTATAAATATTAGTGCTCCTGTTTTTAGGAGATTTGTTGGTGTCATAAAATGATTATACTTTGAAGACCAATAAATGATTTGCGTAACTTTGTATGAAAATAAATATTCTGGTTTATCTGGAGCGGTTTTTACCCATTTTGCAACAATCATATAACACCATAAGTACACATAGTCAAGCTGCACTAGTAGAGCACCAGCTACCTTTGACACTAGGCATAGTAACAAGAATGCAGATGATAATTTTACACTGGGTGTTGCCAATGTTTTTATAGGGAAAACACTTCATTTATTGCACTGAAGACTCGAGCTGATATGCCCTTTACGCTTAGTGGAACACAAATATGTTGCTGCACCACAGGCATGTTTAGTTGCATCGCTTAATTTGTGGAAATCAATTATAGAACTTAGAAATTATCAGTAACTTAGTAATTAAGTCAAAATTTGGTACCTTAACATCAGGAAGATGTTTTAAGAAATGTAGAGCATTTGGATCACAATGGAAAAGAGATGACACTGCTGTCTCTGTCTTACAGTATTCATTTATACTGGACTTATATGATAAGGACTTATATGATCAACCTGAATAAGGTTGTAGAATGAATATGTGTTATTAACATCTTGACTAAACTGAATATTTTCAGCAAATCTTTGGATTGATGCTGTATTTAGACGCATCATATTGCTTGAATATCATATGGTTGTAGACAAGCATTACTTGAAATAGGGATTGACTTTTTATTTAATTAATGAACATTTGCCACAGTCTTTAATTCTTTAAGTATAGGAAATTGCATTGAATGCAACATGATACCAAGTGGTAATGTATTGATTTGACTCTTAGGAATATCATAGCTAATGCTAGCTTAAATTTTATCTCCTCCATTTTTCATATGATTTAATGGAGCATATGTTTGTGAAAATGTATTACATAAACTAGGCACAGTTTCATTTTCATTAAATCTGTGTAAAATATCATTATATGGTATTTCCTTTGAGTAAATGGAATCAATTAACGAATCATTTTTATTTCTTTTAAATGTTAAACTGACAACATATTGTCTAGATTCGTCACCCTTATAAATGGATGTTAAATGTTTATTAGAATGTTGAAATTTCACAGGTTTGCAATATTTTGAATCTTCAATAGGTTACACAAATGCCATGAAAGGATCCTGAATTTGAGACATTTCTAACAGCATAAAAATTATATCATTCTAAAATCAGTCCAGTAAAATGAGAACAATTTGCATTTTTAATGGTTCCCATAACTAAATAACCAAACACACTGTTTTGAAATAGCAGATTCCCATTAAACGATTTAAATCTTTCATGCTTCAACAATTGGAAAAATAGTTTGCATCCAATTAATACATTTATTTTATGTGAAATGTGAAACGTTGGATATGCCAGCTTTATTTCTTTAAGAAATTTCCTTTGTGACACATCCAACTGATCATTAGGAGTTTGATCAATTATATCTGGCAATACTAAAAATGATAAAGTTTCAAAAAAATCCCCCTTTTCATTCAAAATTGTTGTTGCAATTTTATTTTTAATGAAATGGTTTTCACAATTAATACCTGATATTTTAGCATTAATTTGTTTCTTTTTTAAACCAAGAACATTTGCTGTTTTTCCATTTACCAGATAGAGATTTATACTGCTTCCAAAATCTAAAATTGCCTTTACCCTCGCACAGGATCCAAATTCATTTTTGATAAATAAATTTACCGTACAAAGCAATGATGTAGAGATAGACAGTTCATTTTTATTCTTTAAATTACTTGTGAGTGCTGTAGCACTTACTCCCGCTTGGGTTTGATAAGGCGATTGTGTACTATGAAGTGACATCATTTCTTGTTTCGACTCAAAATCAGAAGTTATGCTTTTACTTTTCGAAACATTAAAATGAATGTAAGCTATTATGAAATCCATTACACGACTTGCATTTAAAGTGGATTTGCAAGGGGCAGAATGATGTTTCAAGCAATTAAAACATAAATTGTTTGCTTTTAGAACTTTGATTCTTTTTTTAACACTCATAGTTAAAAATTGTGGGCATATGAACAAAGAGTGAGATTCTTCATTGCATAATAAAACACATTGTTTAGAGAAACTTTTCTTTCGACCCTTATTAGACTTGACTAAAAAATTGTTTTGTCAATTTGTTATACTTTGATTTCCTCTTTATGTTTTATTAAACAAGATTTTATTTAATTGGTCTAAAATAATGGATTGTGATTCCAAATATTCTATAAGATTATTCAAAGGGGGAGTTTCTTAAATGTTAATGATAATTCATATGACTTTCTCGTTTCTTGATCTAATTTTTCTAGCAAGGTATTTACTAATATAGAATTGCTAAGCTCATCGCATTTTAATCCTAGTGACTTTAAAGCTCTCAAACCTTTATTAACAGTGTCAGTAACAGCTCTGAGGCCTCTAGCTGACTCAAAATTTAATTTTTTAATTTTAAAATTGACTAGATATGAATATCAATTACAGCGCATTTATTTTCAAATCATTCTTAGATCGCTTTAAATAACGATTCAAAGGTATCCTCACTTGTTTACATCAATCTGGCTTCTGAATGAAGCAATCCACACAAATAAAATAATTTCTGATTGTTATTTGAATTTTCATTTTCTGAAATTAAACTGAGGAATTGTTTTTTGAATTTCGAAAATTCTTCAATTTTGCCACTAAAAATTGGCAAAGGAATTTCAGAAAACTTTGGTAAAATATTCGCGGAATTGTTATTTTGCTTTACATTTATGTCAATTTCTTGAACAATATCACTTTTCAAATTAAATTTAGAGAGAAAGCATTTCAAACTTACTTCCAATTCACCCTGCTGATCTTCAATCTCCCAGATTAACTTATAATTCTTTGTTATTTTTTCGTCTGTTCCTTCATTGATGTTGAAATATTTCTGAACTAAACTGCTTTTAGCTCTCGTAATGAAGCTAAATTTTTAATTTTTATAATGTCCAATTTTTCATCATCAGACTGTACGCAGTCATCTTTAAATTTAGAAATGTTCATTTGTTTTGATTTAATGCATCCTTGTGCATGATTTAATTCCTTTAACATGCATTTTTTTCTCATAGTAGCTAGTCAGGTCTCTGGATTTTTAGGACCAATGTTGAAGATGTATTAATATGATTGTAATTCGACGGACACTTTTTATAAAGTGAATTAGATGTCTATTTGTTTCTCCGCTGGCAGGAGCGATGATTTATGGTAGCATGGCTCTGACTGAATGAATGCTGTTTACTGTTGCCATGAGAGGGGGCCATACAAAAAGGGGGATGGGAGATAACACAACATGCAACAAGTATGATACAGTCAATAATAGCATAAAGCACTGAGCATATAGTATGTGCATCAATTAATTAGCAGTGCTATATAGATAAAAATAGCATAGTGCTAAATATGTTTAAAAGTATCATTAATGTTTGTTGCTCAGAATTTTAGGGATTTCTGAATTTTTTTTAATTATTTTAATTTTTTTATTGAAACTACTTTTTCAAAACTTTATTTAAAAAATCTTCCAGTGCATTTACAATTTTACTAATGTAGAAATAATTGATAGATGATATTTTTATTGTATTTGGATCTATAAATAATTTTTAAATGTAAGATAGGTACTATGATCATTATTTTTACTGGTAATGCTATCTGGAAATCCAATAGCTAATTCTTAAACCGTTAATTTTAGATGTATAGTTCCAATTGCAAAAATGTTCCAAATGTTTTCCTTCATCATATCAAAAATCATTTATGTCAAATAACTTTTTTTCTCCTTTTTTTTCTTGTAAAAGTTAACAAAATTTAAATTTTACACAGGTGCTCGGTCCTATAAGTTATATTTAGAGAGCTTTCTCCGTGCTTTAACCCTCTGAGCGTTTTGAAAAAGGGTAAAATTGTAATGTTGTTTTCTCTGCATTTTGTTTTAAATGCTAAAAAAATATGATTCTTTCCGCATTATGAATAAAACTTAATTACAAATATGAATATAACCCTTGAGAGTATTAATCATTCTTCAATGTTTTGATTAAATTTATAGAATTATATTATCTTAAACATTGCATATATTGCAGTGAAACCTGGAGCTTAGTGAACGGAATATTACGTTCCACACGCTTAGAGGATTAACAAGTTAAACAATAAAAATTTCATTTTTGTGCAACCAAAATGTTCCAAGTTATGAAAATATTAAAATACTGGGAAATATAGTTTTCCCATTTTTTAAGTACCCCCCCCCCCCCCCCTCCCAAAAAAAAGGTTGCAAATTTATAAAATTAAAAATATTCCTAACTTGGTAAATTTTAGTCATACAGAAATGAAATTTTTATTGTTTTATTTCTCAGAGTCCAGTGAAAGTTATCATAATTTTTAAGTTTTAAAGGATAAAGTAATCATTCACTCTATAGATATAGAGAACAACAAAAAGTTACAAAGGTGTGATTGTCACTGAGGATGACACTAAAATTTAAAAAAATGATAATATGATAACTAGTCATTCTGATGATGATTGTTATAAGTGAAGCTATTCAATATTTAAAGATTGTTCTAATTTTTTTATACATGGGCTGAAATAAATTCGGGGCTGAGTGATATAAAAAATTTAATATCACAATATATCAACAAGTTAATATTGATATTGGTGATATATCGCGATAACTACCTTAAAGTATGTGGTAATACAAAAATTGCTAATTTCGAAAGACAAATTGTATAGTAGGAGCAATTTATGTACAAACAGATGTAGAAAGCAACAAATCAATGTTTTGTACTGATTTGCTCACACAACATCCTTTAAATATATGTATTTTTTCAATACAAAAGAGAAATACATTAGAAAAAAGAACCTATCTTCAATATCTATTTGCACTTATTTCATTGCTGAAACAGTGTTTTTCTTAAAAAAATAGTATGTTCTCTATTCTTCCTATTATATGTATTATTTATTAATAAAATTTTATCTATTTAATTTCCTTGCATGTAACTGAGAATATTATAAAAAAACTTAGATAAAAAAAAATTTCCTTAATTTTAGGACATTGACGATTTTAATATGATTAAAATAAGTGAAAAGCAAAAACTGAAATTGTTTCAATGCCACATGTTATGCTTGTAATTAAATAGGTTTCAATAAATGACAGATGCAGCAGAAATTTTATTTTTCAATTTTTCTCTAAAGCTATCAATACATTCTTAATAGTAAATAATTAAGAAAATTTCACTGCATTTATACCTTTATATCTATTTACTAAATGAATGAATAAAACATTGAAGTTTTTTGATAACTATTTTGTAAATAACATCTAAATCGAGAACAAAATATTTTTCCGGAAAGAAACTAACAAAAGAAGAAAACTTACCATAAAATTTTACTTTACTATGCAAAATACTCAGTTTGATATATTTAAGCCTGTTTTTTTATTTCAAAAAGGCCACTAAATTAAAAAAAAAAAGAAAAAAGAAATTTACTATCTATTTACTAAATTAATGAATAAAACATTAAAGCTTTTTGGTAAATATTTTGTAAATAACATCTAGATCCAGAAAAAAATATTTTTCCGGAAAGAAACTAACAAAAGAAGAAAACTTACCATAAAATTTTACTTTACTATGCAAAATACTCAGTTTGATATATTTAAACCTGTTTTTTATTTCAAAAGTGCCACTAAATTAAAAAAAAAAAAAGAAATGTTGCAAATGACAAAAATTAAAATAAATTAAGTTATTGGATAACAAAAATAAATAAATAAAGCACAAACAAACAAACAAATAAACAAAATCAATATTCAGCATTATATTTCAAGAAGTTCAGTTCATCAAAGAGTCTTGTTTAGTTCAGAAAGATCATTGGTTAATTCCTAGAACAAGTGGGACACTTGGTGGCATTGAATTTGGCGAGGTGATAAATGAGATTTTTTTTGCTACCAGTTTGGTTCTTACATTTCTTCCTTGCCTACTGTGGTTTGATCTGGAAATTTGATTGGTTTATGAGTTAATTAAATTCGTTTGGTTAGATTGGTTGGTTTATTATGTGCCGTATTATTAGATTAGTTGAAATGTGTTTCTGGGATGGGTTTTGTGTTCAGTTGTTTTTTTGTGTGTTTTGTGAAGTGAAGTGAATTGAAGTTTAATCATTTGACATGGTTGTCGTTTGAAGTAGATTTGTGTATAGCTGGAAAAACATTTTAATGAAGTTATGTAGTTTTTTTTTTATTTTCATATAGTAATTTGTATCATTTGTTTATGTGAGCCTTGTGAATAAGCTTATTTAGGGATAAGTTTGAATTTTGTCCTCTTGAGTGAGTAGTTGTGGTTTTCGGCATCATTTTTGTATATTTTTAAACATTCTTTCATAAGTATTCTATTTTAAGTGTGAGGATGCCTCGAAAATCTGTCTCAACGAATGAAAGGAATGATTTTCGTAATGTTTTGGAAATGAGTGGTAGAGATAAAAGAGCTGTGGTTGATTTTTGTATGGAGAAAGGTTTGATTGCGAGTGAGTATGAATGTCCAGAATGTGGGAATGGTATGAAACTGCGTGAAAAAAAAATCTTGGTGGATTTGAATGGCAGTGCGATAGGAGAGTGAAAGAGGAAAAGCATTGTGTTAGGCGTAGTGTAAGGCTTGGTAGTTGGTTTGATGAGAGTAAAATGAGTATGATTGATGTTTTAATTGTTACGTATAGTTGGGTTGGGAAATTTATGCATGGCAGATTGTGAGATTAGTGTGAGTGTCTAAGCGAACGGTAACTGATTGGATGAATTTTTGTAGAGAGGTGTGCTTGTCTGTGTATGTGTGTTTGAAAGTAGTGATTTGGGAGGTGAAGGTAAGGTGGTTGAGATAAGATGAGAGTTTGTTTGGGAAGAGGAAGTATAATAGAGGAAAGCATGTGGATGATACATGGGTGTTTGGTGCTGTTGAGTGTGGAAGTAATGAGTGGTTTTTTTCTTTGAAGTAGTGGATGATAGAATGAAAGAGACATTATTAGAGATTATTAAGAGGCAGATTTTACCGGACACTCAGATTATTTCTGATTGTTGGCAGGCTCATAAATGCCTTTCTAGTGAAGGTTAAAAGAGGGCCGTCGATAATCATAAATATCATTTCAAGGACCCGGTTACTGGAGCTCACACCAATACAATAGAGGGTTTATGGAGTGAGATTAAATGCAACCTTCATGGAAAGAGGTGGGTAGGAAGAGAAGAAAGTTTTGATCCCTACCTAGCTGAATTCTTGTGGAGGAAGTGGCACAGAAATGATCCGGGTGAACTGACTGATTAATTCTTGAGGGCGATCGTTCAAATTTACCCCCTAGAGTGTGGGATGTGGTGGGAGAAGGGAGAGAGAATGTTTCCGATGTTTCTTTGCTGTCGGCAGATGAGGATAGTGATAATGATGTCAACAGGGCCTTCCTAAAAATAAATGAAGTATGAAGAATAAAAGTAAATGAATTTTTATTGTTTTTATTTGATAAGTATTGTGTGTCGTGCATTTTATAAATTGCTGTACAGCTAGTTTCGTGCATCGAGTGATGTTTTTTGTTTTGGTTAATGTGCGTGCAGCACACATACATAAGTTATTGACTGCTGCGTGAATGAATTTCGTACATTCTAGAGATTACTGTACAGCAAGTTTCGTGTGTCCAGTGATTTTTTTCGGTTAATGTACGTGAAACGTACATAACATAAATTGCTGACCGCTGCTTGAATGAATTTCATGCATTCTAGAGATTGCTGTACACTGAGTTTCATGCGTCCATTGATTTTTTCTTTTTCTTTTTTGACTGACTGCTGCTTGAATGAATTTCATGCATTCTGGAGATTGCTGTACAGCAAGTTTTATGCATCCAGTGATTTTTTTTTTCTTTTTTTTCTTTTTTGTTAATTTACGCAAAGCGTAGATAAATAAATTACTGACTGCTTCTTGAATGAATTTCATGCATTCGAAAAATCAGGAATATCAAAATTCTCCCCAATCATAATGTGTGTGCTATAACGTATGTCACTGCTTACACAGTTCGTATGAGAATTTCTTTCCCGAAGTAAACATTGATTTTATTCCGTTTTGTAACAATTTACAAAATTTAAGGCAAATTTTTTTAGAAATTTTTTTAATTGTTAAAAAAAATGTAATTGTTAAACTTGCTAAACATTTGTAAAAATGGAAAGATTCAGAAGAAGAAATAGCTAAAAATTTGTAAAAATGGTAAAAACAGAGTAAGAAATAGCTAAAAATTTGGAAAAATGAAAAATCCGGAGGAAAAAAATAGCTAAAAATTTGAAAAAATAGAAAAATCCGGAGAAAAAAAAATAGTGAAAAATTTTTTTTTATGAAAAAATCCAGAGGAAAAAATACTTACAAATTTGTAAAAATGGAAAAATGTAGAGGAAAAAATACTTAAACATTTTTAAAAATGAAAAAGTCCGGAAGAAGAAATAGGTAAAAATTTCTAAAAATGGAAAAATTCGTAACAATGGAAAAATCTGGAGGAAAAGTTAGCTAAAATTTTTCTAAAAATTGAAATATCCAGAGGAAAAAATAGTTAAAAACTTGGAAAAATGGAAAAATCTGAAGGAAAAAATAGCTATACATTTGTAAAAATGGAAAAATCCAGAGGAAAAAATAGGTAAAAATTTGTAAAAATGGAAAAATCCAGAGGAATAAATAGCTACAAATTTGTAAAAAGGGAAAAATCTGGAGGAAAAAATAGCTAAAAATTTGGAAAAATGGAAAAATCACGATAAAAAATAGGTAAATATTTGTAAAAATGGAAAAATCCAGGTAAAAAAATAGGAAAAAACTTGTAAAAATGAAAAAATCCAGAGAAAAAAGTAGCTAAAAGTTTGTAAAAATCGAAATGTCCCGTGAATATATTGCTAAAAGTTTGTAAAAATTGAAAAATCTAGAGGAAAATAGTGCTAAAAGTTTGTAAAAATAAAAAAATACTGCATAAAAAAAAAATACTGCATAAAAACTTATGAAAATTTTGTACATAGTCGCAAAACGAAATAAAATTGGTGTTTACTTTGTGAAAGATACTGCCGTAGGAAGTGTGTAAGTAGTGACTTGTCTGCCGAAAAGCACGCGTTCTGATTGGGTAGAATTTGGCAGTTGCTGATTTTTGTTTGGTGCTCGTCGTTGCTTGACACACGTAAAAATTATCCATCAAATTGCGTGTCTCGCTAGTTCTAGGATTTTTCAAGATCATCACATCATTTCTAAAGCTATAAATTTTCCATTTATAAAATTTACTCATAAAATTTATTTTATATGATTAATAAACAAAATTTACTTATCAAAATATTAATAATCATAATAGTGATAACTATTTACAAATGAATATACATCTTGTAAATGCTTGTTACAATCCCCAATTTTTTTTTTATTGAATGCTAAAAAAATTTAAATCTCAGCATTTTTGGCAAGAGTGTGCACTTCTTTTTATTACCGACATTGCAACCTTTATTGAAGGCTCGTTCAGAGAGCACACTAAAATTTTGCATGTAACGATATTTCTTGGCCATTATAGAAAGGCCTGGAAATGCTGATGCGTACGGCTTCCTCCATGCTAATGGATTATCATCCAACCCAACCTTAGGCAAAGAATAAATATCACATTAAAGTATTGAATAAACTGGTGTGATACTATAAAAGCATAAAAAAAACTTCTTAATAACACCATTAAAAAAAAGGAATGCGCTAGGCCAGGGTTGGCGAACCTTTTTATTGTCGTGTGCCAAATTTGTTTAAAAAATATTTTACAAGACCATGACGTGCCAACTAAAAAACTAATTTATTGGAAAGAAAAATAATAAATCAAAATTACTTTAATTATGATTTTAATAGATGTGGGTAACATACATGTAGGTATTACACTGTAATAATTATAGAAACAAACATATTTTAGAAATTAATAATAATAATAATAAATGCGATTTATGTTGTTGCATCTTTGATGGAAAATATTTAATATCGAGTTAATTTTAACAGAATGCAAACTGAGTTATATGACAAGTGCTTTTTTCTATTTGAGTTTTTATATTATTCATTCGCTTATAATGACGCCTATAATACATTCGCTTATAATAATGACCCGAAAGCATATACAGACGGAAAAAACTGTTAAAATGGTAAACGTCGGTTTCTTTAAATTGCTCTGAAATTAGATTCCAAGTAGCCATAAGTTTACCAATCGACATTTTTACTAATGTCTAATAATCTCTCTTTATCGATAGTTTTCAAATATTGTCCTTGTTTGATAAATTTCTAGGACCTTATTGAATTAGTTTACAATTTAATATGCCTATATTAAAAATTTCCAATTTCCATTTAATCGAATTTAGAGAAGATCATCTCATCTAAGTTCATGAATTTTGTGTAATTTCACTGTATCTTGATGAGTTATAAGCAATGCCGTGCCAAAATTATTCTTTCGCGTGCCATAGGTTCGCCGACCCTGCGCTAGGCCTTTCGAAAGAACTTTGTCAGACACAAAGAAGACGTGCAACCACTTTGAAGGCATGAGCAAGACTAAAAGGAAATGGGAGGGAAAGAGGGACAAGTTAAGAGAACAGCCAATAGGAAAGTAGAAGGCATCAGCCAATCACAGAAGAGAATTACCTAGAATGCAGAACATAAGGAAAATTATGAAATAAAATAAAATAAAATGCAAAAAATGAAGGTAAAATAGGGATAAATTTGTAAAAAATAAACATATAAAAGTTAAAAGAAAAAAAAAATTATTATTATATGGTTGAGCTGAACAATTTTTTCCAAGCTTCAGAAAGCATGGTGGAATCAGATTTTTCATTAACAATAACCTTGCAATTAAGATAGATAGCTAAATTTTCAAGAAAGTCCCATTCAGAGAGGCTATTGGCATTAAAGATAATTTTAACATTTTGAAAATCAAAACTATGGCCGGAATCCCAAGAATGCTTGGCAATAGAAGATTTAGAAATTTCCTGGTTAGTGACATAACAGGAATGTCCTTTTAAACAGGTTTGAAAATTTATTTTAGTTTGACCTATATAAGAAAGATGACAACCATTGCAAGGAACATTATAGATTCCCCATTTTTGAAGATAAGGAACGGGAGACTTAGTGGAGGGGAATTTAAATAAGACAGGTTTAAAGACAACACTAAAGTTGAAGCATTTTAAAACTGGTAGCTAATTTGAAACATAAAGGAGGATAAAAAGGCAGAACAATTAAATTATCAGGTTTGGTTTTAACAGATTTAGAAAGGGTAGGTTTACTAGAGGGTTTATTGAATTTATTTACAGTATTATCGATAACAGAAGGGTTGAAACTGAAACCTCTTTTGACAGCAACATATTTTAAATAATTAATTTCATCATTAAAGGAAACCAAACAAATTTTGAGGGCACTGTTTACAGAAGTGTAAAAGACACCAATTTTCTGGTTGGCTGGATGATTTGAGAGAACATGAGGGGGATTAGAGACAGAAAAAGGTTTTCTGTAAACACAGGTTTTGGAAAAAGAATCACATCTGGTAAGAAAAGCATCAAGGAAGGGGAGTGTATTACAATTTTCTAATTCAAAAGTAAACTGAATGTATGTGGTCGATAGAATTGACAGTTTTAAGAATGGTGGAAATATCGAAAGAATTATCAACTAAAACAAAAGTATCATCAACATAACACATCCAACATATAAGATTTAACAGATTCAATAACTTTTCTTCAAAATAATGCATATAAATGCCACAGAGAATTGGTGATAAAGGATTTCCCATGCTTAAGCCATCAGATTGTTTGTAAAATTTACTATTAAATTCGAAAGTAGTATGAGTAATGCAAAGTTTGGTTAAGTTAATAAAATCTTTGACTTCAATATCAGAATAATGATATTCACGCAATCTAGTTTCTAAACTCGAAATATCACTTTCAATTGTAACATTAGTAAATAATGATTTGACATCAAGTGATAACATAGAACAATTGACAGGATTGACATTTTTACTTTCTTCTATCTTTACAAGAAGAAAGTATTGGATTCATGAAAATTTTCGACGGATTTATACGTTTTAGAAGGTCCTGAACACGATTTGACTATTTTTAGAAAATGTCTGTCTGTCTGTATGTGACAAAAATTTTGTGGGTGCTCTATCTCAAGAACTAATGTTCGGAATTCAATAAAACGTTATATTCAGTTAGTCTCTGATATAAATTGGTGCTGATTAGTTTTTGGTAAAAATCACCCAGCAGGTGGCGCTGCTATGCAGCATTTTTCGCAATTTCCACAATAGCTCTGTCTCAAGAACTAATGCTCGGAATTTAATAAAACTTTATATTCAGTAAGTCTCTGATATAAATTGGTGCTGATTAGTTTTTGGTAAAAATCACCCAGCAGGTGGCGCTGCTATGCAGCATTTTTCGCGATTTCCACAATAGCTCTATCTCAAGAACTAATGCTCGGAATTTAATAAAACTTTATATTCAGTTAGTCTCTGATATAAATTGGTGCTGATTAGTTTTTGGTAAAAGTCGCCCAGCAGGTGCGGCTGCTATGCAGCATTTTACAGTATTTACACGATTTTAGCAATAGTCATATCTCAAGAAATATTGCACGGAATTTAATAAAACTTGAGTTTCAGTTAGACCTTGATATAAATGGGTGCTGATTCTTTTTAGTGTATGCGAAACCTGTGTGAGATAGAAGAAAGTTTTGGGATTGATACATCCGACTAGTTTAATTTACTGACAAAATAATAGGAGTTTTTTATGGTATACGTATTAGTAATGCATCAAGGAGAAAAAGTAGAAGTTAAAAACTTGACAAGAGGATAAGTAGCAGTAGCAATATTAGAAACAATAGGTCTTAGAAGAACATTAGTTTTATGAATTTTAGGAAGGGCGTAAAAACGAGCACAGATGGCTGAAGAAGAAGGAATAAGACAATGTTTAGTATAATCATTTAACACAACAGAACTCTTAAAAACTTTTTTGAAACAGGAAATCTTGTTTATTCATCAGAACAATTTGACCATCTTTATCTGCTTTAGTTATAATAAGATTATCATTAAACTTAAGTTCATTTAGAGCAACATGTTGAGAGCGTGAAAGATTGGGTTTATAGTTTAAATTATTATAAGAAATAGTTTCAGCAAGGATGTGATGAAGAGTTTCTTTTTGAGAAGGAGTGACTTTACTGTATTTAAAGGAAGACTCAATAGGAGAAATCAATTTGGAGAGAGAGGGTTCGCAAGACTGAGAAAAATACAGACCAAGATCTAAAATGCTTTTTTGCTCAGGAGTTAAGGTATGAGAAGAGAGTTTAACAATGTAGTTATCGTTAGACAGATGCTTGTTTAGCATTTGAGATATTCTTTGCTTTATTACATAATGCTTTATTACATAATGAAGAAAACATTTTATCAAGCTTAGTTTGGTAAGCAGATTTAAAAGTATATGGGGAAGCATTCTTCTAATAATTTAAACTAAAAACCCAATCTTTCACGCTCTCTACATGTTGCTACGGCAGATCGACGAAATTTGCAATTCTTTTCATGAGCGATTTTTTTTCCAGTGATTGACAAAATTCCTGATTTTTTTCATATGCCGAAATTCGAAACTCCAGAATTTCCGATTCTGACATTTATGGTCTCCGTCGGACGATTAAGGAAATTCGCGATTTTTTTTATCACGACAAGATGATGAAATTCGTAATTTTTACGCGCCCGTTCGACGAAATTTGTGATTTTTCCATGCCCGATCGACGAAATTCATGATGTGATGTTTTCTGCGATTTATGGACAAAATTTGCAATTTTTTCCGCGACTAATTGGAGAAATTCGTAATTGTGGAATTTCCGGAGATGGCATCTAGGGTCTCCGGGGGCTACCACCCATCGCGAGCCACAAGTAGTGCATCCCTAGGGTTGACCTATTAAAAAGGAAGTCCTGAATATTTTTTTATGATACAAACTATGTATTTGAATAGTAATGAGCGTATACGCATTCATTTTTATGTAAACAGATAAATTAATTATTAGAGATAATTGTAGACTACTTTTCCATAAATGTATTAAAAAAATATAGATTAATATTCTTCGGGTTGGGTTTCGTGTTGACTTTAAGCAGAGTTTTCAGCTTCGAGTCGGGTACGATGCGACCCATGCAGGACTCTCCCACGAGTGTGCAAAAAAATAGAGGGCGACCCGGCGCGCATGTGTTGAAAAAAGGGTAAACACGGCTTTGCTCCAATGAAAGGATATTGATCCGAGCACTCCAACCCGGTTCATAGACATCTAGTATAATGACATTTTATAAGATTACTAGCTGACCCGCCCGGTGTTGCCCGAGCCCGTGATAATAAATAAATAATAATAATAAAAAAATCAAGTTTTCGATATCAAGTCGAATGACCCAAACCCTCTTGAAATCGAGCCCATAGAACCCAAGAAAAGAATGAGACCTCAGGCGGTGGAATGTGTCCCACTGTAAATTTAATGAATTCCCTTTAACATTAATTCGATATTTAATTTACGGATGAAGTGAGTAAACATAAGTTGACGCCGAAAAAGAAGATTAATATTTTTAAAAAAGGTGGTAGTTGGGGGTCTAAGGAAATGTTTAGTAGTTTATAAAATAGCTGGAGCAAAGCAAGGGCAAAATTAGCACCGGCCACAGGGCCACTAAATGAAAAAAGCGGCTACTAAAAAATTGTCTGTCAGCGGCCACTTTATGGCTACTTTCCTACGAGGAAAGAGTAATTTTTTTTTGCATTTCATCAAGGATTCTACTTTTGTTGGTTGAAATGTGTTTATATTTATTTGACCTATTTAATTTTAGATGAACACTAAATGAAATTTTAACAAAAGTTTACAGTTTAGAACTTTTAAATAAAAAAGTGGCCACTAGTTTAAAGAAAGTGGCTACTAATGAAATTTCCTAGTTTTGCTCTTTAAGCTGGAGTACCCTAGAACTATGTTAAAGAAAACTGCAAGAGAATCGGATCATTTTTAAAGAAGCTGCACCAAGGGCCCCCAAGAAGGAGACTAATATTCAAAAGTGGTGGCAGCTGAAGTCCAAGATTTTTGTGCAGATTTCAGGAAGTCCTAAGAAGTTGTTTGGAGAAAAATAAAAAAAAAGGCTAATGAATCAGGCGATTTTTAAGGGAGCTATGATAGGGGGCCCAAAAGGGGCCAACTGATAGTTTTGAGTAGGGCACTAAGAGGAAAACATCTTAAAAGGTCTTAGTACTTAGCGCTTTAGATCTTTAATTAGTCGAAATTAAGCATAGGGTATAAATTATTCATTAGAATAAAATTTTAAAGAAATGTTTAAAAAGGGGACTTAGGGCCACAATAAAAATATGAGGCTGATGGCCTGGGGAGAGAAGTCTAAGACTCAACTTTAAAGTTATGCATTGAGAGAGTGACACAATTAGAAAAGTGGGGGGGGGTATGCATGGTGTACAAAAAGTTCAAGGGCCTCGGACAGGTCCCCAGGGGGCCAGAGTCTTAACTGGAATCTAGAAATAGGGGAATAACTAAATAGAGTAAAGGTCCCAAAAACGAAGAAGATCGGATTAAAAGGGGGCAAGTTACTAACATTTTAGGGAACAAAAACTTCAAAGGGCCCTGTACCGGGCGCCAGGGTCTTAACTGGAATGTAATAATGGCGGAATAACTAAATGGAGAAAGGATCCCCAAAAACGAAGACGATCAGATAAAAAGGGGGCAAGTTATTAAATATTTAGGGCACAAAAACGTAAAGGGGGCCTGGGTCTTGTCCGAGAAATTTTTTTGTCATTCATGTAGTAGCTGGAAGTCCTAAAAAGTTGTTAGAAAAAAAAAGCTAGTGAAACGGACGATTTTTATGGGAGCTATAGCAGAGGGCCCAAAAAGGGCCGCTGATAGTTTTGACTTGAGCATGGCTCTAAGATGAATAGTCCTAACTGGAATGTATAAATGGGGGGGGGGGGGATAACTAAATGGAGAAAAGGCCCCAAAACCGAAGATCTGATTAAAAGGGGGCAAGTAATTAACAAATTTAAAGAACAAAAACTTCAAGGGGCCTGGATCTTCTCCGAAATTTTTAATCTTTTTGTTGTTCATGTAGTAGTTGGAAGAACTAAGAAATTGTTAGAATAAAAGCTAGTGAATCAGACGATTTTTAAGGGAACTATAATAGGAAGCCCAAAAGGGGCCAGCTGATAGTTTTGAGCAAGGCCCTAAGATAAAGAGTCCTAATTGGAAAGTAGAAATGGGGGAATAACTAAATGGAGAAAAGGCCCCAAAAATCGGATTAAATGGGGGCAAGTTATTAACAGTTTAGGAAACAAAAACTTCAACGGGCCCTAGGGTCTTAACTGGAGCGTAGAAATGGGGGAAAAGCTAAATGGAGAAAGGGCCCCAAAAAACGAAGAGGATCGGATAAAAATTGGGCAAGTTATTAACAATTTAGGGCAAAAATCTTAAAGGGGCCCCAGGGGGCCCGGGACTGAAAAAAATAAAAATCGGAGCCTCGGGTGCATCAGGACTTACCTTGTACTATCCGCACCCAAATTTTCAGACTTCTACTTGCAGTAGATTTTGCTAGTCATCGCACGCAGACACACATACAAACAACTTTCTTTTATTAGTATAGATATTTACAGACTCCAAAAATAAGGCTCGATTGTAGTAATATTTGTATTTTTTCTTTTTTAAGTTTTGGGATTTTTTTGCTCATTTTACAACATTTCTTAAAATATTGAATTTTTTTCATTTTCTATCTTATTTAAAATTAATTTAAATATATAATTTAAAATAAATTCCGAAATATATTTTCAAATTGAAAAATGTATAACTAGAATTCTCGTATGACGAAACATCGAATTATTATTTTTTTGTCCAGAAACTAAACTTCTGACAAATCTAATTTTAAATATTACTTCTCTTTAATTAAAGATCTTTAGCCCTGAACCAACTGCTTTAAGTTGCTTAAATCAGAAATTATATCATAATTTTTAATTTAAAAAAATAGTAAATCAAATCTTAACTTGAAAAGCGATTCGTTTCACGTGACACATTTTCATCCCCTGTTTTCGCGCTGTCGCGTCGTAAATTCGGTTCAAAACATCCACTTTGACAATATTTTTTGACTCTGCCTTTGCCAAAAAATGGAAAACGTATTTTGATTACATAGTTTCTGAAAAAGAACACCTGCCAATTTCATGCGTTTCCGAACAAAATGAATTCAAAAATATGTCAGAAAGTTTCGGACGCAAATGTTATTCTTGCAGGAGAGAAAACAACAACAACAACGTGAAACGCACGGTAGTAAGCACTTCATTCAGCTGATTCGCAGCTGTGATTGGTTAGAGATCAACCAATGTGATCTACTTTTCACGCCCAGAAGAGCAAGAAAGGTGAAAAGCACCATCTCTTATTTTCTCTTCATCAAATAATTCGTCGTCTCCTTTCAAGAAATTCTCTCCATGTTTTCCACTGATAGAGGTGTGTTCGTCATCAGGGTCATGGGTAAGAAATTTTTTTCTCCAATATTGAAAGAAAAAAAAATTTTTAAACCTCGTTATTTTTTTAAAACCTTACATCGGTTCTTAAAAAGAAAAAAAAAACTTTTCCCCCACTCAACCAGGGCCTGATTATCTTCTAAAGTTAGGAGAAGCAGTGTACCATTTTGGGGACACCTTTCATTCCTAGATAACTTATCCATACTCTACACATATGGAAACTCATCAGTGCTACAAATATTATTTCCGGGCCGCAGTGTTGAATTCAGTGGGTAGAGCCGGGGAAGGGGGGGGGGGGACACGCTTCCCGGAAGATTTGAGATTTTTATGCTTTTAATGGTCAAAAAGTGCAATCCCCCCCCCTCTCCCGAAACTCTAATGTCCCCCACGGAGCCACAGAAATCCCTCCCGGAGAAAAATGTCTGACGATTTCAAATTCAACGATTAGCTGAGTTCACATATTTTTCAATAAACAGCATTTTTATATTTCCTGTATATGATAGCTAAAGTAAAATCAGGGGTCGATGCCGTTTTTGTGTGTGTGTGTTGGGGGGGGGGGGGGGGTGCATTTTGTGAAAAATAAAGGTTATTTTTGTGAAATTTATTATATTTTTGTGAAAAATAACATTTTGTAACAAAAGTTAAAATTACTCAAATTCGAAAAAAAAATAAACATTTATTAATAAAAACTTTTTTTTAATTCTTTTGCTGAAGTTTTCCTCTCCGGTGAACTTGTTTGTTTACAAATTAAACATTTTAAAATGTCACAAAATAATTTAATAAATAGTAAGTTTTTTTGGAATTAGACTTTTGTGAAGGGGTCTGTTTTATTAAAAGGAAATTGTGAAGTGGTCTGTTTTATTATAAAGAATTTGGGTGAAGGGGCCCATTTTATTATATGGATTTTTATGAAGGGGCTCTAAATAGGCACCAAATTTTGCCTGGATCGACCCTTTAGAGTATATAATATTTGTAATATATATATATTGTTGCATGTTCAGATAGCCGGGTGGTTTTTAACCAATGCATCAGGATGCCATGTGATTGGTCAAGAGCCTGTTGATCACATTCCGATTTCTCGGTTAGATAAGTTTTCTGAATAAATGCGAATCTCTCTTTTGCATTAGATTAAATTTCCTTTCCAAGAACATTAAAAATGCAATTTAAAAATATTTAAATGGGAATTAAGAGTTCCCATTTTACAGTCATTATGGAGCCCTTCTTAAATTTTAGAAGGGGAGCTCGTGCTTCATGTGTCTTTTGGATAATCGAGCCCTGTACTCAACAACGCGAAACTTTCTGACACATATACGGGACTCACTTTGAAACGTAAAAACATGACACAGGCATGATTATTGAAGGGAATTGTAATCGAACGATTGTTAATTTTTCGTTAAATTAATTACATCTTGACAGGGGCGCGCCAACAGTATCCGGCACCTGTGTGCAGAACTTCAGTTGGTGCCTTACATCCATCTCTAACATTCCCCCCCTCCCCCTCCAAAAAAAAAAATATATATATAAATGCATAGCTACCATTGACTAGAAATATAATTCTAGAATTATATTTCTAGTCAATGATAGCTACCTACCTTCCGGGTTCAGTGTTGAATTGGGGTAATCTCACCCAGCACGGTCTGGGTCATGTGGGGAGTGGCTGGCTGTCAAGGGATGTGTAACAATGGTTCACTTTTGGTGTGTCTGATCCTCAGAGAAAGTCATTTAGTGTACCATCCTGGAAGATTTGAGATTTTATCCTTTTAATGGTCAAAAAGTGCAATTTCCCCTCCGTAACTCTATAATGTCCCCCCCCCCCCCCCCCCCCCCGGAGCCACAGAAGGAGAAAAAATGTCTGAATTCAACACTGTCCGGGTTTTTTCAGGTAATAAAAACGTATTTAGACCCGGAATATGTTCAGTTGACTTGAAAAGCTATGTAAATAAAACACAAAATGACGAAATACAACAAAAACTGTTAAAATGGCCTGTGTTGGAATCCTGCATTAAACGGAAATATTTTATTGTCCCGGTGAAAAGTGTACAATACAATTACAATAGATTACATCTTACATGCCTGAATAAAACACGAAAACCTATTTAAAACGGATTGTTTCTAATATCTTAGCAGGTTTTTCTTATAAGTTTTTGTTTTATTTGTGTATTAAGGGTCCTCTTCACGCACTTGAAAGTACCCGCTCGCTAATGTTAATCCTACGGGGCATTATTTTTCTAATATCTCGTTTACATTTCAATATTTTTAAACGATTTTTTTTTTCATTGAACAGCAGAGATCAATCTCTATTTCCGCCGTTGATTATTTTTTTGTATTTCTTTACGGATTTTTTTTTACGAAGATACTTTCACTTTCGGAACCGATTTCGAAACCAAAAGTATCTTCCTAAAAAAATCGAAAAAGTAATCAACGTCGGAAATAGAGATTAATTTCTGCTATCCAATGCAAAATATATATATATATTTAAATGCAAACGAGATATTAAAAAAATAATGCCCCATAGGATTAACATTAGCGAACGGGTGTTTTCAAGTGCGTGAAGAAGACCCTTAATCTCAGTGTCAATTTTGCAATATATTTTAATTTTTACCTCACTTCACTATCCCATCCTGAAATCTGCAGATTAATAATTTTATATTGTATGCATATTTTTACCAAATCGGGACAAACCAACAGCAACAGGAAGTATCTATCATGAACATATTTACAGTGGAACTCCAGTTATACGTTTTGCTCGGGATCGGAAAACAAAACGTATAACTCAGTAAAACGTACAACTCAAAATATTATTGCACCCATGACATAAAGTTTCGGAAATGGAACAGAGTAGAAACAAGTACATAAGAAAAGTATACATGAAGTTATTTTATCATAAAAGCTTTATTAAAAATATTTTTAATACACATCGTGTACTTAAAATAAATTATTGGAATTGCCTTGACATGTAAATCATTTATCAAAAGACAATTAAGTAGTTTACTGAATCTTGTAGAATTAATCACTAATATTCGACTGTTTCTTTTCGGCAGTGCCGACATTGAACAGCAAACTTTGCATTTCTGTAAATAATGCAGCCGCCTTACTGTTACTGATTTTACTACTGACGAACCGTTTTACAACGTCAAAAGCCTTTAGAGAAGCTCCGAAGTTAGAGTGAGATCTTTCAAATCATACTCATCCGACGCGTCGTCAGTGTTCCCGGTTAGAAAATGCATAAATGAGACAAAATTTTGGCCGGGAACGCAGAAACGTAACGTATAACTGAGGGAAATGTGCAACTCAAAACGTATAACTCAATTAATTTTTAATGGCAAGCGGCCGGGAGCGCTGAGTTGAAACGTATAACTGAGGGAAACGTACAACTCAGGTAATGTATATCTGGAGTTCCACTGTAGTAGATTTTGTATTGTTATGCACAGTCGTGGGGGGGAAAAAGTGAACTACAGCCCTCCCCCACAAACTGTGCAACAAATTATCGTAGAAGAAAATTACTAGTACCAAACGATTGGAAATAGTCTACTTTTAAATGATGTATATAAAAGTTGCTTAGGGGGCCATGTACATATCAAAACTAGCTCAAAATTTGTTTTTCAATGACAACACTCCATTTTGACACGTTACTATAAATCTTCGGTTCAAACTTTGCCTAGTTACCAAATTTCAAGTCGTTTGGAGGGTAAGTTTTGGAATTATGAACATTCAAAATGTAGAGCTTCTAACGTTAAATTACATTTTCATATTATAGGTAGATTTCGTAAGAAATACTACCTATTACATTCTCCCCTAAGTTGGAATTTTTGAAAAATTTTTGCAGATCTACGCCGATTATGACTCCCAGAACCCAAAACCAACCCCAGTTCAAAACTTTATCTATCTATCTATCTATGTCACTTTTTTATGAACACGATAACTTCAACAATTCTGCACAAATCTCTTCCAAACTGATACATAAAATCAAGGGGCATAAAATCTCGGTCAAGTTCGTTAATTGGCAAAATCTAACCAAGGGGGGCAAATGGGGGGGGGCTTTTTGTGAAAACAGAAAAAAACCCATAATTTCTTAATTATGATACGTATCGAATCCGTTTAAAGTTATTATTACTTCTAGGAAAAGGGCCGAAAATTGACAGATTTTTGATATCATTAAGAATGGCCCCAAGGGGGGGGGGAAGGGGGGTTTTAGAAGAAAAAAAATCATAACTTCGTCAATTCCCAAGATATCAAATCCGCTTAAATTTGTTGTAAATCTCCTTAAAATTATCTACAACTTTTATATTGACAAGTTTTTATAGGACCAACTCTGGCAAAAAAAGAAAAAATCTTTGCTGGCTCCGCCGACAAGCAGACGTGAAAACAGAAAAAAAAACTATAACTTCTTAATTTTTATACATATCGAATCCGTTTAAAATTATTATTACTTCTAGGAAAAGGGCCAAAAATTTATGTATGACAGATTTTTGATTTCATTAAAAATGCCACCAGGGGGGGGGGGGGGGGGGATAGGGGTTTCAGAAGAAAAAAATTCATAACTTCGTCCATTCTCAAGATATCAAACCCGCTTAAATTTATTATAAATCTTCTTAATATTATCTACAATTTTTATATTGACAAGTTTTTTATAGAACCAACTCTAACGGTAAAAAAAAAATAATAATAAAAGCAAACAAATCCCTGCTGGCTCCGCCTACAGGCAGAAGTATATTTCGAAGTGGGTGGTCCCAACTGCCACATCATGGCAAATAGGTCTTACTTCTGCAATTTCCAATAAACAGGTGCCCCACGGTCTGCGTCTTCGAAATCTACCTGTGCCTGTAGGCCGAGCCGTCAGGGATTTTTTTTAATATATCCTGAAATTATAATACTATAATGTGCTAATTTTTTGTTTGGTTATAATACCACTGCGTAATCTTCTGTAACCATCCTATCTCTTGCTAAATGGCGTGCGTATTTTAACAGGTACGTGATTTTTACAATAGAGAAATTCTGAACTTTTTGTGACAGTTATTTAATAGTATCTACAATCATTTTAAACTATACTTTGTTGGTAACATCGTTCATGTTTGATGCTAACTTCGTTCGTTGATTCGATTACAGAGGATTAACTATTTTATATTTTAGAAAACCTTTTTGTTTTTCCAAATGTCTCGTAATCGGGAAAATCCCAATGAATGAATTATTTTAATGAAGTTTCTTTTCTGAGGCGTTAGGAAATAATGTTGCTAGGCAACTGGTTGAAGTAAGAGAGAAAAACTAATTATATTTTTGATTAACAAAAATATAAAATTGAATTGTTAAAATGATTTATATTTTTCGAACACAATTATATTTTCTTTTAAGTGCAATAGAGATAGATTACGTAATCAAAAAAATCACTGACGGCTCGGCATACAGGCACGGGTAGATTTCGAAGACGCAGACCGTGCGGCGCCTGTTTGTCGGGAATTGCGGAAGAAATGACCTTTTTTCGATGATGCGGCAGTTGGAACCGCCTACTTTGAAACCTAACTTGTTTGCAAGCTTAGCCAGCAGGATTTTTTTTTTTTTTTTTTTTTTTTTTTTTTTTTTTTTGCTATAAGAGTTGGTTCTATAAAAAACTTGTCAGCATAAAAGTTTTAGATAATATTAAGAGGATTTATAATAAATTTAAGCAGATTTGAAATCTTGGGAATTGACGTAACTTATGAATTTTTTTTCTTCTAACCCCCCCCCCCCCCCCTTGGGGCCATTTTTAATTATATCAAAAATCTGTCATACATAAATTTTCGGCCCTTTTCCTAGAAGTAATAATAACTTTAAACGGATTCGATACGTATAATAATTAAGAAATTATGGGGGGTTTTCTGTTTTCACAAAAAGCCCCCCCCCCCCCCTTGGTTCGATTTTGCCCATTAACGAACTTGACCGAGATTTTATGTCCCTTGATTTCATGTATCAGTTTGGAAGAGATTTATGCAAAATTTTTCCAGTTATCGTGGTCATAAAAAAGTGACATAGATAGATAGATAGATAGATAAAGTTTTGAACTGGGGGTGGTTTTGGGTTCTGGGAGTCATAATCGGCGTAAATCTGCAAAAATTTTTCAAAATTTCCAATTTAGGTGAGAATGTAATAGGTAGTATTTCTTACGAAATCTACCTAAAAGAAAAATAAATGAGTGGCGTCCTAACCTTACTCGTATACATGATTTCCGTGAAGAGAGAAAAAAAAAATAGAGTTACAGATTTGATATCAATCAACAGAAAGTAATACAAATTGTATATTTTGTTTTGGAAAATTCACATCGTTCATCTATTGTAATTTTGTCCTCTCAATGACTCAACGATAAATGAAAGATTTATAATAATGAAAATTGGTTCCTTTCTGTTTTAAGTTGTTTTTCTTTTTCGTTTCAGAAATATTTCGCCATTGATTGTAAAGTTAATGGAAAATGATTTATGATTAATTTTGTAATATGGGCCGTTAGTTGAAATATGATTCATTAAAAAAAGAAAAGATTTTTATGGAAATAAAAATACATCATCTATATTAATAAAAGAAAGTTTCGCTCTGTGTGTGTGTTTGCCTGTCTGCGATGCAGGGCCCGACTAGCAATTTTTTGTGCCCAGGGCACTTTCAGTTTTTCGTGCCCCCTTAGATTGTTATTAATTTACTGATACCAGTTTTTTTTTTTTTTTTTTTTTTTTTTTTTTACATTGCACGCAAAATGTCGTCTCAAAAAATTACGTTTTCCGGAAAATAAAAAACGGTTCCAGGAATAAAAATATTTTTTTATTATTATTATTTATTGAAATGTGCTTTTAACAATAGAATGAGATATATTTTGGTCAGTATCGTATTAATATATCAAATATCACATTTTTTCAGTTGTGTCACTTTTCGAAAAATTGAATGACTTGATAAATACAGTACATCAATTACTAGAAAATAATGATACTTATTAATGATGTTATTGATATTAAATGATAAAACCAAACTAAGGAAGGTCTCCATAAGCGCATACTCAGAAAATTTTGAAAAAATTACAGAATATTCTTCTCATGAGGATAGATACGTTTATGAAAAAAATTTGGTGCGGAACCTCGATATAACGTCCGTAAAAAAATTATGAAAATTTCGTGTTTTGGCGATTTATCGCTGGGTTGGCGACACAATGAATTTTAAAAAAAACATGCATTTACGATAAATTCTCTTTTAGGAAAAACGTTTTCTACTCTTTATACTGAACTTGTTAAAGTATGTTTAGACAAAAGTATATGTATGTATCATGTATCCAAGCGAAATAAGTAGTATATCCACGAATTCAAAAGATGGGAGAGCACATTTGAATAAGATTAATATAGTTTATTATTAAATATATAAAGAATTAAGAAGTTTTCAAGAATGAGGTTGAACTATTTTGTTCATAATTAGTTTAGCTTCAAATGCTAAACTTTCCATATTCAAGTACAAATTCTCTGTATGAAACAGAGCCAAAAAAACATGTATTCTCTGCCTGGTTGCAGAGTCAGGACTGAGCTTTTTAACAAAAATCAAGATCAATTTATAATATGCATGATTATAATCAGTTTCACTTCCAATATCATAAAACACATTAAATTAGATCTAAATTATTATAAAAGGCTATAAATCTTCATTTCAGTGACATCAAGTAATTATAAAACTAATAAATCTATTTAAATGATCCCAAAATGAATTTATATCAAGAAATCCCAAAGTTATTAAATTACTAATAAATCATCATTAAGATTCCAAAATTAGTATAAAGCTAATAAATCTATATTAAATGACCTTCAAATCATTATATTACTATTATAAACATTAAATTATATCAAAACATTATAAACAGTAAATTAGATGAAAATCATAAGATAATAAATTATATGAAAGTCATTATAAGGTAATAAATTATGTGAACATCATTATAGAATAATAAATTATCTCTATTAGTTCAAAATGTATTTACATGAGGGTTTTTCCCATTATAATCAATTTATAAACAAATAAATTATAGTATGCCTACAAAATGATATTACATCCAAACAATGTTTAACTTAAATAATTTCACTTTTATAACTACGGTTTTGCCATATATATTTATATATGTACATCTAAAAGACAATTAACGATCGCATTCTACTGTTCAGAACAAAATTTGAATTGATTAAAATTGCTTTAAACTAAAAATTAATTGTGTGATTCTGAGCACTGTGAATTTGTCATCGATATTGTTAGTGCCGGAGACAACTAGAGAAAAGTCTTGTTGCCGTGGAAACAATGACTTATTCAAAGTTGAAATGTATAATGAAAGAGTGTTTAATCGGACATTTACTGTTAAAATACACTTAAAACTTAACCAGCCTTCAAAACTGTATAAAATTAAATAACTTCAGCAATAGTTAATTTGTATATGTATTACATAACTTTATAGAAAAAATAATAAACTATTTAATCGTTGAAGTTTAAATTCATAAAGTGCTACGCATTTAAACACTCATTTAACCAGAAATTTTCAAATACTATAAAATCGCTTGCATTTGGCGACGAAAAAGTTTTGCTCGTCAAATCGCCTCTTTTTGCGTCCAATACTCGAAAGTATTTTTTTTTTTTTTTACAGAATTTCTGCTGGGATTCCGCAGCTAAATTTGACTGATCTCTTATTACGTACATGAGTTAGCATTTTTTTTTTTTTTCAAAATATTCTGAGTATGCACTTTAAGGAGACCTTCCTTGTGAGTGCAAACAAAAGTCCTAAAAGAAATAAAAACGTTGGCACAATTATGATTGTTTTTAAATGGAAATTTAGATGAAATTATGAAAATTTTCGTGCCCAGGGCATGGGCTGGGGGCCCGTGCCCAGTCAGGGCCTGCTGCGATGGCTATCAAAATCTAGCCCACCTAGAAGTCTGTAAATTTAGGTGTGGATAGTCCAAGGTCTGGCCATGTGCTCCTGGGTCTAAACTATTTTGATAATTACCCAAGATATTTAGATTCTCATTAACCATCGCTTCTAAAATGACATCTTTTAAATCAAAATGGCGAAAGAAATGAACAGGCACATTGGATTTGCAAGCGGAAATGAACGAATTCGAAATTATTTTACTAATTAGCGAATTTTAAAACTAATTGAGATATCTTTTTGGAAAATTTCTGAGCATATGTAAAATCTCGATTATAATTATCTCGGGTCCGGGCAACGCCGGGCGGGTTAGCTAGTTCAAAATAGAATTAAAAACTTAATGTTTTATTTTCAGTAAAAACATTTTTTTGGACCACGCGCTAAACAACAGGACGTTGGTACGTGTTTGCCTTATATTAATGGGAAAAATGTGTATTTCGGAAAATTTGTTTTATTATTTTCCCTAACATATCTTATATTTCAACATAAAGCTTAGATTTAAGGGGAGGAGGGGGAGGCATCGGTATTATTTTAATTGACGTGACTTACCAATTTTTGGTAAATTTATCGAGAAAAGTTTTAACTTATAAAAATGTTGTAAAGCAGCACCAGGAACAGAAATTAGCATCAGGAAGTTCGGCGTCAATAGCACCTAACAATTTTATCATAGTTGCTAATATGTAAATGCCCGACCCTGACTGCGGCTCTGGTAGGGTTGGTGTTAATTGTTTTGTTTGCGGGTCGGGTTGACTCTATCGATTGATTGGCCAAAGAATATTTCCTCTATATTCTTTGGATTGGCTTTGATTGCGAGTCGGTTTGACTTTAACCCGATTTTTCTAAAGAAAATCCAAAATATTGTTTTGTTTCAGATGAAAAACTATATATTTGAAGGATGAAATTAATATTGAAAATATGATCATAGACTACTTTTTCTATAATTACATTAAATTGTTGATCAATTTTCTTTCATTTCGAGTTTTGGATTGGGCTGAAGAATTTCGAGCTCGTATTAACGAAATTTTTTTTGTTGGTTGCAGGTTAGCGAGATTTTTTTTTTTTTTTTTTTTTTTTTTTTTTCTTGTGTGTGTGTGGGGTTGTAGGTTGATTTTAAATTTTCTGGTTCGTGTTCTGTATCATCCGACCCTCGCAGGACTCTAGCACGCACTCCAAGAACTCCATAATCTTCTACTTTGCGTAAATATTTTAAGTGTTCTGTTCTCTCACGCGAAAATACCCGCTCGCTAATGTTAATCCTATGGGACAGTTATTTTTCAATATCTCGTTTGCATTTCAATATTTTTAAACTTTTTTTTTTCTTTTTGCATTGGATAGCTGAGATCAATCTCTACCGCCGCCGTTTTATACTTTTTCGATTTTGTTTGCAGGTTTTTTTTATTAGCCTATTTTCACTCTCGGAACCGGTTTCAAAAGTAAAAACATGATACTTGCAGGCATAGTTAAAATCGTTTTACTTTTCATTTTTTGATAAATGAATTACTTTTTTGAGTTACTGTTATAAGCTATAGTTACATCATGACGGCATTTTTTTTTTCCTTTTTCCCACGTTGTCGCGCGTCCGGAAATTCGGTTCAAAACGCAAATTTTGACAGAATTTTCTGAAATATCTTCTGCTTTTACCGAAAAATGAAAAAAAAAAAAAAAAAAAAAACTTTTCGGTTACATAGTTTCTGAAAAGAACACTTGCCATTTTATTCGTTCGTGAACAAAAATTAATTAAAACATGTGCCAAAATAGCTACTTTCAATTGAAAAACAGGCGGTTCTCAAAAAAAAAAAAAAAAAAATTTCTCGCTCAACAACGCAAAACTTTCTGATTCATTTTTAATTGCAAAAGCATGATTATTGAAGAGATTTGTAATCGGACAGTTTTTTCATTTTTCGGTAAGTGAATATAAACGATTGTTGTCTCAAGACCTAAGTTTTTTTCCTTAACTTTCATAGCATTTTCTGAAACCTTTACCCAACAAATGGGAGAAACTGTTCGATTGCCTAGTTTCGGAATAGGAGCAACAAAAATGAAAGAAGAGAAGAAATAGAGAAAAAAAATGCATTTAAAGATGTGTCAGAAAGTAGGCAGTTTGGAAAAAGTTTAGTGTAGAATAAATACGTTTTTGCAAATTTTGAAATTACTCCCCCCCCCCTCTCCCTTCGATTTTTAATGCTTTTTCTTTTGATTATTTAACGATGAGAATGTTATTTATTTTATGTTATTTTTTCTTACGTTAGGTGGCTTATGCATTTTACAAATTATTCAGAATTACTGTGGTTTTCTTTTCTTCTTTTTCTTTCACTTTTGGTATTGTTGTGTGTGTGTGCTTATGATAGAAAATAAAGTAAATCTCGGCACATTTTCAAAATGGTACTACACCAGATTAAATATGTATTTTTAGAATCTATGTATTTAAAACACAAGGCTGTTTTTTTTAGTCATCTGCCCTAAGTTTTATACTGAACCAATTTTGATAATTATTATTATTTTTTTAAAGCAAAACAGTTTATTTGTAGATGTGCCCACACTTACTATTTTTTTTTTTTTTTAAATATTCCCATTATAGGTAGATTTCGTAAGAAATACTATCTATTACATTCTCCCCTAAGTTGAAATTTTGGA
This sequence comes from Maratus michaelseni, assembly GCA_963931845.1. Taxonomy (NCBI): domain Eukaryota; kingdom Metazoa; phylum Arthropoda; class Arachnida; order Araneae; family Salticidae; genus Maratus; species Maratus michaelseni. Next base: position 463,521,414 of record OZ007587.1, read on the forward strand.
AAATTTTTTGCAGATATACGCCGATCATGACTCCCAGAACCCAAAACTTTATATCTATCTATCTATCTATGTCACTTTTTTATGGACACGATAACTCCTATAATTCTGCACAAATCTCTTCCAAACTTATACATAAAATCAAAGGGTATAAAATCTCGATCAAGTTCGTTAATGGGCAACATCGAACCAGGGGGGGTGGGGTGAATGGGGGGGGGGCTTTTTGTGAAAACAAAAAAGAAAACATAATTTCTTAATTATGATACGTATCGAATCCCTTTTAAAGTTATTATTACTTCTAGAAGAAGGGACGAAAATTTATGTATGACAGATTTTTGATATCATTAAAAATGACCCCAAGGGGGTGAAAAAAAAGGGGGGGGGGTAGAAGAAAAAAATTCATACTTTCGTCAATTCAGAAGATATGAAATCTGCTTAAATGTATTATAAATCTTCTTACTATTATCTAAAACTTTTATATTGACGAGTTTTTTTTATAGGACCAACCCTTATAGCAAAAACAAATTAAAAACTAAAACAATCGCTGTCGGTTCTACCTGTAAACAAGTTAGGTTTCGAAGTGGGCTTTTCCAAATGCCGCATCATGGCAAAAAGGTCATTTCTTCGGCAATTCCCAACAAACAGACGCCTCACAGTCTGCGTCTTCGAAATCTACCTGTGCCTGTGGGCCGAGCCGTCAGGGATTTTTATATTTAATTTTAAAAGTTTTTTATTAAATTTTTTTCACAATGGTGCATTTGGGTTAGCTCCATTGTTACATAGAAAAGGGAAATAATGGGAATTACTATGACTTTACTGATGGCATTTCCTCATTACAATTAAAAATAAATTTCTGAATTTTGCCATACTGAGCTTAGAACCTCAAGTCAAGAATGCGAATGTTCACATGCAAAGTTGTAACTGGCAAACGTGACATCAAGTTTGGAAATATAATTGTTGTTAATAATATATTGCACGTAAAAATATTTTTAAAATGGTGAATATGAAAAGTACGCATATAAACTTTGCGACGCTGAAAATGACGTTATGCTTAGATTTCGTTAAACGAAAATATGATTATGTGAAAGTGGCGCAATTTTTGATGATTTTTAATTCCGTAATACCAAAGAAATATGCAAAAGTAATAAAGTTTTTTTTTTTTTTTTTTTTTCCCACCAATAATTTGAAAAGTTGAAGTTAATGGAAACAGCACACAGCAGTTTGATAACTTCAGTTTAAAATAATATAGTCAAACCTCGTTAACATGAACACGCTTAACGTGAATTACTTTTAACATGAATTATTTTCATAGTCCCCTATGAAAACGAGTACAAAGATTTGATACTGATAACATGAATTATTGTTAACATGAACAAAATTTTGATTCCCCTTGAGGTTCATGTTAACGAGGTTCGACTGTATTTGTTTTAAGATTTAGGCCAGCCAATGTAAGTTTGATTTTTTATTGTAATTATCTTTGTGAGTTTTTTATAAATTCAATCTAACAGTTCTTTTAAACATTTTCATTCGTCGAATTCGACGGGTTCCAACTTGTTATCTTTAATTGTTATAGGAATTAGGAATCTTTACTTTATGGCGTGGCAATTTCCTGCTTTTCTGTTTTCTCCACATCACCCCCTCTCAATCAAAATTTAATATTTCCCTTTTTTCGTTTAAATAGTATTTAATTGACTGTAGCTCTAAGTAATGGCATGTATTTTGCGTATAAATTGTGGTTTAGCGCGTGCGCATCACTTTTCTTGTCTACAATTGAGATCTGCAATTGCACTGCACGGGATCGAGCCTATTTTCTTTCATTAGACCAAGCAGATTTGGGCCGGGCTAGGTCTGGAGCTCATTCTTTCTGAGCCGTATTATTTATCTATTATTTTATTTTATTTTATTTATTTTTTTTTTTTGGTGTAAAAAATAGTGGCAATGTACATTTGTTTGTTTAACAGAGAGTCTTTAGAAAATTTATTATTATTATTTTTAATTACAGAGAAATATTTTTGTAAATCTACTTTATTCCGTACTTGCGGAATTTCACGAGTCGGTTTATCACAAACGGAACTAAGGTTGAGGGCTCCACTGCTTTCGGTAGCGAACACCCGTTCGGTTCTTGGATCAAACGAACCTTGAATTATAATGTTTTTTTTTTTTTTCGATCCAGATTAAATTGAAATTTTGAGCATCGTCATGCACGTTGCTTGTAGTCACCGATTTGGCATTCTTCCAGTTTGAATCTAATTATGGCAGTAGCAAAATTTATCGGAGAATTCTTTCCGTTTCAGAAAAAAGTATTGAAAAAATCGCTGCAGATTTCAGAAAACTGCTAAAAACCGCATTAGAAATGCAAGAAAAAAAAATCGTAGAATATATACAGTATTTGTGCTAAAAGAATGAAATCGGATTCCTTTTACTAATGTGATAAAATCGCCGCAAAACTTAAAAAAAAAAAAAAAAAAAAAAAATTTACAGAGGACAAAATGGTGGAAAAATCGCTAAAAATAAAAAAATCGTGAAGAACAATTTTTTTTTTTTTTTTTTTTTTTTAAATCAAATCTTGGATTTGACTAAAAATAAAAATTTAGCGATATTTACTGCTCTTTTCTATTGTCTATAATTAAACATGGGTGTCACATTTCCGGGAATCCGCAAATTTCCAGTTTTTTGGGGGGTGGGTTGAATCTGCAATGTCTGCCAAATCAGAGTGGAAAATCACGTCGATATGCGCCATGAATGAACTTTACGGCGGCGGCATACCGCAATTAGCCCGCGTTGCAGAAAAATTCGTGCCGAGAACAGAACAATTTTGGGTCCCACTCATTAAATTCGTAGCTCGGTGATTATTCAAATATGTTCTTACAGGTAGACACTATATATCGGCAAGCGATTCTTCCACGAATTCGCGTTTCCTCGAATTATTATTATTAACTTTTTTTAAGCAGATTTCCGCAAAGTCAATTTGGCAGTCGGGCATGAAAAGAAATCGGAAATATCCTCAATCGGTCTGAGGGAAAAAGTGAATTTCGTCAATCGGTCTGAGGAAAAAAAAAGTAAATTTCGTCAATCGGTCGAGGGGAAAACTCCCCCACAAATTTCGCCAATCAGTCGCGGAAAAAAAAACCCGCGAATCTCATGAATTGATTACAGAAAAAAACAATTCCGTCAATGGGTTGCGGAAGAAAAAAAATAAAAAATTTCGTCAATTGTTCGCGGAAAAAATTCACGAGTTTCGTCAATCAGTCGCGGGAAAAAAAAAAAAAAAAAAAACGAATCTCATGAATTGATTGCAGAAAAAAACAAAAACGATCACGAAATAAAAGGCGAATTCCGACAATTGTTCGTAGATTAAAACCGCGAATCTCATCAAGCGGTTGCAAAAAAAAAAAAAAATAAATAAAACTCTAATTTCACCAATCGATGGCAGAAAAAATTGTGAATTTCGTCAATCGGTTGCGGAAAAAAGAAAACGCGAATTTCGTTAATCGGTCGCTGTAAAAATAATGAATCCCGTCAATTAGTCGCAGTAAAAAGCGCTAATTTCGTCAATCAATTGTGGGGGGGGGGGGGGGGGGGAGTGCCGAATTTCGTCGAACGATCGCGAATAAGAATCACTAATTTCATCAAGGAGTCGCGATAATAAAACGTAAAAATCGGCGATCGGTCACGAAAATTGCATTTTATTGTCTCTATAAAGATTAAAAAAAATCCTTTTTAAATCCTTAAAAAAGTCCCCTTGCTTGAAAGCTGCAACGAGGCTTATAGTGTTCGATCTTTTTTCATCACCCCACACTCAAAATCATCCCTGATTGTCAGAAATTGTTAAATTAATTTTATTAAAATCTAAAACCTAAAAGAATATAAATCTTCTTCATATTTTTTTTTTATGCAAATGTCCATGTTGAGCATTTTTATTTTCAGCTATGAAAAATTGGAGTAATTTTTCGAGAAGATTTTTGAGTAAATTTTGAGAGAAAAATTTTATCTATAACAAAAAACGTTAGAGAAAAGTTTATTCATAAAATGTTCAAGTCTTACATTACAAACATTTATTCTTGCAAACTGTGTATATAATTATGATGGAAAGATTCTATAAAAATCTCATTGCCCAAATTTGTTGGAGAAATAATAAACTATTAATTTATTTAAGTTTTGCGTAAATTTTAATTAAAAATTTACTGTTTTACTTTTAAGCTTTAATAGCAACCAGTATTACTGATAAATGGTAACATTTTCAATGAATTGAACTTTTAATGCAATGTAATTTTGCAAAATAGTTATTTTTCTGAAGAACAATCTGGTTTAACTATATACAAAAACAATCAATATCTATGCTTTTTTAAACATACTAAGGAAGAAAGATTAAGACCAAAATACATAAAAATTTATTATTACTATTTTTTAATAACATTTCAGAAAAATCTGTTTAACACAGCAAACTATTGCTTTAAATCTATTCAAATAGCAGTGTTCTTCATAGCAGTTTGAGTCTGATAATTTTAGATAGTCTGTGATTTAAAAATAATAATAATAATAATTTTTCATATAGAAAAACAAATGTTTGAAGTGTGATTTGATTTTTATAGTACAAAATAATCTGTAATTTCCTTCTGATCATTGGCAGTTACACAGAAAATGCTTTGTTATTATAAGTAAGTCCAGATGTCATTTCAAAGTCTTTTTTTCTTGAACTATTAATAGTCAATTTTTTATTGAGTACTTGAATTTTCAACCATACCAAATATACATACAAATAAATAAATAAATACAATAATTAAAAAAAATCACAATTTTATTTAAAATTTTGAATTTTTTTTTTTTTTAATCATTTCCGACCTATTTGCAATGTTACAGTAGTTTCTGGGATATATATGAGGACGTGAGTTTCAAAACTTGCGTTATCCAAAATTTAAAAAATTGTATTTTTACTATCAATCTATCCTATTGGTCTTCACGGGAAAAAACACTACAATCTGCAGAAAAACTAGTTTTAGCATTTATTTCTGGCGTTCTAAAATCTTGGTTTACAATGAAAACCAATGGAAGCAGTCAGAGGTTTTTTGTGGTTTCCTCGATTTTGATTTTTTGGATAAGGCGAGTTTTGAAACTCACGTCTTCATATATTTTTTTTAAAATTAGTATTTTGTAAATTAATGTTCTAACTTTCCTCATTTCTTTCTATACTGAGATATTCTGCTTGTGACATATAAGAGTCAAAGGCATTCATTTTCAAAAAATTTCACTTAAGTTACTGAATGATACACATTTACAAATATTCATGGAGAAGTTTATATTATTGTTTAATTTTTTTAAAAATATTTACCTAATTTCAGAATAAGGACAAAGTTATTAAGTAAATGGGTCATTCCACATCGAATCAACCAGTGACTCAACCTAACCATTTCAGATTTTGATTAAACTTACAGGGTTCATTCTCCCTGAGGATATAAATGATAATATACTTTAATATTTTTTTTTTTATCTCAGTAAATTTTTATACAATTATTATTTTTTTTTTAATTTTGAAAAATCATCATTTTTTGGCTTGTATAATTTATTTTAGTTTGAATTTCTCAAGTTCTATCAGGTGTAGAGAGTTGTTTGGCACCTCATTTTAAAGATATTTTTTTCACAAGGTTTGATTTGATATGCAAATTTACTATGCTTGGTTTTAAAATAATAATAATAATTAAATTTAAAATTTTATAATTTAAAAATATTTAAAGTTGGCACCTTATCAACTTTATGATTGGGCCAAAGACAAGTCTTTATTGTCTTGATAATTTCAACAATATTTTTTTCATAACTGCTGATCCCACTGAAATCCCACTCTAAAAAATTCAGGATTTAAAGCTTATAATATTACAAAAAAAAATTTTTTTGGGTACTTACGTATTATCCGTGCCAGTTTTAAGCCAACTGCGCCAGACATGGAACCAATATTACTAATTATAGTAACCCTTATATTTTGTTTTCTTGCTGCATGGTACATGCCTGGGAATATCTATAATATTATTCTTTCTTATTTACTATGCTATTTACCATTTATTAATTTTACTAAAATAATGTTATTTACTATTTTTAACAATGTTATAAATTTAATAAACATATATTACATTTTATTTATTTTATATTAATTACCATTTTTAACAATGTTATTTGATAATGTTAAATTACTGCATTTGAAAACATGATTGGCAACGATAAACACGATTAGTACTTGGCAACCATTTTTGGCGATCAATCTCCTGGCACCGATAATACGTAAGTATCTTTTTTTTTTTTTTTTTTTTTTTTTTTTAAATTTTTAAAGATACTATTTGAAATATTTTTTAATTTAATTATTATTATTTTTTTTAACCAAGCATAGTCAACTTGCATATTAAATTAAATGTTATGAAATTCTCTTTAAAATGATGGGTGGGTCTCTACGCCTGATAGAACTTCAGAAATTCAAAATTGAAAATATTTATACAAGCCAAAAAATGATGATTTTTCAAAATTAAAAAAATTATAAAAGTATATTCTCATTTATATCATCAGGGAGGATCCGTGAAGATTTCATTGAAATCTGAAATGGTCAGCTTCAATATTGAAAATTTTTGGTTGATTTGACGTGGAATGATCCAAATGGCAGAAGTTAAATTTACATAAAACTTTTCACTATAGGGCACATTATATCTGAAATCATTGTCTTACTTCGTAAATACACAAAGTAAATGTACAAAAAGTAATAGCATTATTACTTAATAATGTAGAAGGAAATTATTGTTTTAGTTTATAGATATGGAAGTAGTAATTTATTTCTAAAATTTACTTTTTTTTCTGCCATTCAAATAACATTTAAAAAATGGGTCCACCAAAACCTGTGTAAAATTGATTAATATAAACTAATCAGTGGAATTTTGAAACATTTTGTAATATTTTAAAACTTTAGAAATGGAATTTTTTATTCAACATCTTATGTGGTTTATCTAGCTTTAATAAAAATGATTTTTTTTTCTGTGTGTGCTTTCTGTTTGTATATTTTGAATTTTTATGAATATACTGTTTTACTTTCATTCATTTGTATCAAAGTATGATTCAATTGAACAGTAAACATCAAAAAGGGGCTCAGCTCCAAAAATTTATACTTTGTAAGAAATTAGAAAGCTGGCCATGTTTCTCATTGATGAAATGTGAAAAAATTCCTTTGAAATAAGTTTTGGTACTTTCGTGTTATAGCGGCCCCCAAAGATTAATTACCAAACGATCAAGATTTATTGCCAAATTATTTAGCATATATGACATTATAGTAATCTATGATGTATATAACATTTCATGACATATATGGCCAAGTTATAGTCACGAGGAAGGAAGACTGAGCTATGCTCGGTCAAAATTAGCTTTGAGTTCAAATATCATGACCAAAATGACCCACTAATCAAATTTTCTCGAACATGTGACCAAGCCCAGCAGTCTTCTCATGCCCGAAACCCATAGGATGCAAAATTTAGTCTAAATAGTCTGAGCCGTGTTTTAGATAAAATTAGCTTGACCCACAGTGACCCAAAAATGACCCACTAATTTCTCATACCCAAAAACCATAGATACAAAATTTAGTTCAAATCGTCTGTGCCATTTTTAAGATAAAAATAGCTTGACCCATAATGACCCACTAATAGAAATTTCTCGAACATGTGACCTAGCCCAATAGTCTTCACATTCCCTGAAACTGTAGGATACTAAATTTAGTTCAAATCCTCTGAGCCGCTTTTAAGATGAAAATAGCTTGACCCATAATGACCCACTAATTGAATTTTCTCAAACATGTGACCTAGCCCAACAGTCTTCTTATACTCAAAACCCATAGGATACAAAATTTAGTCTAAATAGTCTGAGCCGTTTTTTAGATAAAATTAGTTTGACCCACAGTGACCCAAAAATGACCCACAAATCAATTTTCTTGGACATGTGACCTAACCTAATAGCCGGTATATCGGGACAGCCGGTGCATACACCAAGAATGCCGGCTTCTAAAATTAAATTAAATTAAAACAGAGCATTGGAAGCTGAAGAATAAATGGCAGAGTGTAAAGTAAACAATGAGAAAACAAATTAAGTTTGAAATAAACTAAACGTTTATTAACAAAAAAAAAAAAAAAACATTTAAAATAAACTCAAACAGAATATAAATAAACTTAAAGTGTGAAAAATAAACTTACAAAACGGAAGGTTTAAATGGCTGACAATGACAACATGGCAAAATATTCATTCTCATTTTTCATAACATCCATCAACAACATCTAATTCAGGATACCATGTTTGTATAAACTTGTAATACACTTCATAACTCTACATACCATTTTTAAGATAAAATTTGCATATATATATATACCCCCCCCCCCACACACACACACACACAAGATTTGCTCGTATTAGAAGAATATATGATGCATATGTATATGAAATATGTATAAGACATATATGATGCATATAGGACATAAATAATGTATATAATGATGTGTATGACATATATATGAGTGTTTGAAGTATATATATGCTTATATATGATGCATATATATACAATATATCATCAAAATACGCAAATTTTTAAAAACTATAAATTTGTTTTAAATTTTCTTTGTAGGAAACGTACCTGGACTTAATTCTGTCGTAAATACTGTTGCAAGACCTACAATAATGCAACCGCCTCTTGCTACAGCAGCTCCTCGTCTTCAGCCACCAATGGCTACAACACCTCAGCCTCAAACAGTGGCGCAACCTCCAGTTGCACAAACACCACGTAACTCAGGATTGATTTTAATTTCTCATACGTCAAAGGTAAAAATTTGAAAGTTTGATTATAAGGCTAAAGGTTTTTTTTTTTTCTCCTTATTTATTTACTTTTCATTCGTGAAGGTTTTTTTTTTTCTTTTAGGGAGATTAAAGTTGCTATTTTTCGGGCAAAAATTCATTAAATTTAAGAGATATGAAAAATTTATTTTTCGTGCACGCAGACACTTATTTAGAAAAAAAAAAAAAAAAAAAAAGATTGGGGATTAGCTATATCAGCTTTTTAAAAGAAAAATGTTATTAATTCAATTAACCCAAATTAAATTCTTATTTACTTATTGAAGTATGTTTTATTTCTTTTTATGCAATCACAACTCTGAATACTTTCTTAGTCTTTTTGTTAATGGCGTTACTAATAAAATTGTTTAAGTTGTGTTTGATTTTTAATTAATCATGTTTAAATTGTTTTTGCTATATTGAAACCTAACCTAAGTTAATTGTCTTTTTTTTTTAGTAACATGTTGAGTTCATAAAATGATACAATTTATTTCATTGTAAAGTATGATAAATATCTTATTTTGGTACTACTCTATTATCCCGTCAACCACTTTTCATAACAAAAAACTATTGCCAAACTGTAGGATTAAATGCCAAAAATGCAGTCCCATTTACTTGATGTCCGAAGCATTATACGTGTTTGTTATGTCATCAAGTGGTTTTCAATTCGACATTTGCATGTATTTTTCATTATGTTTTACTGATTTATTAGATATTTCATTAATTAAAATAACAATTATGTCCTTAAATTCTTATATTTAATTTATTTATTTATTTTGATATTCCAATGGCAACATTCTCCCGTTTATTTGGCATTACAGTTTGGCGATAGTTTTTTGTTATGAAAAGTGGTCGACGGGATAATAGAGAAGTACCCTTATTTTTAAAACAATCTTCTGGCTTTTGAACATGAATCTTCTTGTTTTCATTTATATGTAACAAGTTGGCGATATGTTGCATATTTAGAAGAAAAAAGATCAAAGATTTGTTCTTAAATTTGGGAAAATTCTGTTTTTTATTAAGAGATTCTGTAATTTTTGAGATTCTAAGGGAACCAGGCTTTAAGCTATTATAGATTTATGGCTTTCTTTATCCTAGGAGCGAAATCTGTGATAATTTATTTGAAAGTTTTAAAATTTTTACAGAAAACAAAGATACAAAAGTAACAGAAACAAAGATATGAGTTTCAGTTGTATCATTTCCATTGTTGAATTGAATTAATAATATTTATTTAATTGAAAGTAATTTATTTTAGATTAACTTTTATTTCCAATGTGTCCACAGTGTTACACTTGCCTTTTTTTTATGCTTTTTTTATAGTGTATGTTGTTTTAAATATTTATTATGCTTTTATGATTAGATTTAATTATTTATGCAAGGTTTTTCCATCTACCATTTTTTACACCTGTAATATCTTTTATTCTTTTTGCATATTAGCTTAGATCAGAAAATAAGATAAAGAAGATAAATAAGAAAATAAGATTTTAGTGATCAGAAATAAGTTGATGAAAGTCATAAAATTTATTCCTTTTAAGTTAAAAGGAATTCAATACATGATTTGTAATGTTTTGCGGCGACTATTTTCGTGAGATGGACCAAAATTCACCTGTAGGATTAGTGATTTTAGTGATTGATTCTTAGCTGATTGGTAGGTATCTTTTTCTCCCTGGTGTGTTTGTGCTACTACAGAAACTTTCTAGAATTCAACTCATCTCATGCAATTTTTTTTTTTAATTGTTATAGTTTCCTGACAACAAATGTTTTGTTCTCTCTAAATTTTTTATCTCTTCAAGTTGTAACATATGTATATATTATATTTTTTTTTTTTTATGGGGGGGGGGGGGGATGGGTTATGGAGAAGGGTCGATAGTGATTTAATAAGAATGCAAGCATTTTTTAATCTTTTATTTGTGTATGTATGTGTGTGTTTTTTAAGCTATAGACGGACTGAACACTGTGACAAAAGTCCTAAATTATTTCTTTTGTGTTTATTTTATTTTATTTTATTTTTTCAGGGGTTGATGCAGTTTTTTTTTTTTACAAAATGTTATTTTTCACCAAAATATAATAAATTTCACAAAAATATACCAAAACATAATTATATACATTACTGAAGCTTTTTGCAAGCTTCTTTGCAGGAGAAATTTTGTGAATTGACCCTAAATTAGGTGCCCAATTTTGTCTGTATCGACCCCTGGGGGAAGAAAAAAGAAAAACTCCAAAGAAATAATTTATGACTTTTGTCACCGTATTCTGTCTGTCTACAGCTTAAAACACGCATACATACACAAATAAAAGATTAAAAAATGCTTATATTCTTATTAAATCACTATCAACCTATTTAGCCTATGATAGGGGATCCTGTATTTGAAGTTGCACAAAAAGTTTTGTATACTCTGTGGAATAAAAGCAGTATGAATGTTGAACAAAGTGAATTTGAAATTCTTTCAGAAAGATTCTTATAGCAAGGAAGATATGAAATTATCTAAGTCAGCATGAACAGAAAGGGGACAGTGGCTATTCCAATTTGTTAACTAAGAGAATGTTTTCTGAAGTTTGAAATACGAGGATGGTTTGATAAGTTCTTGGCCTGACAGTGAAAGCACAAGATTTTTGACATAATTTCATATTATTTTTCAGTGTAGTCCTCTTGCAACTCAATACATTTAAGATACACTCTTGTGTGCTAATTCTTTAGTGCAGCCCTGTATGAGGATGGTTCAAAAAGTTCCCGGCCTGAAAAAGAAAATACAAGATTTGTGATACTATTTCATTTTATTTTTCAACTTGCAACACAATACATTTCAGAAGATTTTTGAGAAATGTTCATTGTTTGGCGTTTTTGGTCGATGTTCAACAAGCGCGGCACGCATCAAGTGGAAAGCCTTTTCATAAGCAAAAATCATGTAAAATGTGGTGGACACGGTTTATTGAGATATTTGCAATGTCAGCAAGTTTGCGTATTTTCAATCGGCGATCATTCAATATGGCATTGTGAATTTTTGAGATGATTTCGTCGGTCGTAGCGGTTTTTGGGCGTCCTGAACGTTTATCATCGTGAATTGATTTCCTATCATGTTTAAATTCAGCAGCCCACTTTTTTATCAATGAATATGAAGGACAAGAATCCTTTAAGATAATCTGTAACTCTTTTTCTATTTTCGTGGGGGTTAAATATTTTTTAACAAGGTATTTTATGATTGCTTGAGCTTCAATTTTTTCTATTTTTCCAAAATGTCAAAACTAGTTTACTTTACTTTATCGTCCAGCAATAACCAATAAACTCACACGTCTGAAACTCGACAGCATGTCATCTAAAGGATCATACTTTGCAAACAACATTGTCATTTGGTCATACTTGTTCCATTTCTGTGTTAGGCCAAGAACTTATCAAACTGCCCTCGTACTATAATGAACCCCCTTTCCCTTTTTGTTCATGCTGACTTCGGTAATGTCATATATATTCCGTACTATAAAAATCCTTCTCAAAGAATTTCAAATTTTCTTAAAAATTTACCATTCATACTGCTTTTTTTCCACAGAGTACTTTACGAAACTTTTTGTGCAACTTCCAATAGAGGATCTCGCTATCACATGCTAAAGGCAGGATATACAGCATTCCCTGTAAATAATGTGATTCTGCATACATTGGCGAAACAAATTGTACTCTCAAGACCCGTTTGAAAGAGCATATGCAGCTTAGACTTAATACAGCGTAGACAGCTTAACACAGACGTAGACAGCGTAGACAGCTTAAACTTAAAAATATTTGTTCATACTTTGGGCACAGAACATTGTCCTGATTTTGAAAAAGCCAATGTCATCAGATATAATTGCAATGTTTATGTAAGCTAGTTTTTTGAGGGATGATATACAAAATTAGCAAATTATCCATTGAACGAACCAAGCCCTGTAACACCTAAATATGCAGTATTATTTTGATATGTAGTGTTTGACTTGTTGTCGGAATGTATATTTCTTAACTGAAGTTATTGGCATCTTTTATGGTCATTATGTTATGTGTACTGATGAGTGATGTAATAATCAAAAACGTCTACTTTTTGAATATGTGTTTAACTGTTTTTAAGTAAATTGTACTTCAGACAATTTACTGAGATGCATAAGTTTGAAGAATATGTATGGTGTATATGTAAATTTATAACTATTTACACAATATGTGCATCATGTACCTGCATAAAGGTAAAACGGCAGACAGAATTTAGTTAAAGATTAAAACGGAAGGTAAATATAATAAATGAAATGTTCTGCTGCAAATGTATTCAATTTTAAGTTTTTTCCTGGAAATAATTTACTATTACTAAACTAATATCTTAATTTGCTATATAATTAATTTTGTTTTGTTACTATGTTGCTATATTAGTAGCAACTAGCAAGAACAAGTTTTTTGTTATCACAACAGAAAGCTTATTTTTAAGTTGTAAAACAATAAGAGATTAACGAGGAGAACAGCAGAGTTTACAGCCTGGATATACTCTATTAAATAATAAAAAAAAGGAAGTTAAAAGTACTAAATATTCTCCTGCAAATGTATCCAGTTCTCATAAAAATAATTTACTATTATTAAACTAATTGAATGATGTTGATATATTTCTCATGATTTAAAATGATGTAGTTATAATACTGATACTGAAACTGAAATAATCATAAAAATGATTGTAACTACAAAATTTAAAAATAAGATCAAAAAGAAAATCTAGATGATAGTCTAAACTCATGCCTAATTTTTTAAAAATGAATAAAAATATAAAAAAAAAGAGAGAGAGTGGAGTATACTGTTGCTGATGGTCAGATATTTGGTTGCAAGTTATGCTGGATATCCAGTATCTGGCCAAATTGACATTTATTGCATCTCTAATTTCAACTCTTATTTAACTAAATTCTTGTAGTGTTGCATGTATTCTAAAGGAGGCATGTTCTTTGCATTGCTAAATGCTATTTTTTAATTTTATACCTACTCTTTTGTCTTGTATTATTTTTTTTTATTATTTTAGTATTTTTGTGTCTTTTGTTTAGCCATTTAAGATGCTATAAATATAACTATCTTCTTTTGCATTTGTTTTTATTTCGTGTTTCTCCTTTAGCCACAAAAAAGTAATGAAAAAATTTCTGACAAAATGGTGTTACAAACATATTATCCGGGCCAGGAAGATTCAACACCATCAAATTCAGCGTCAACGGTAAATATTGTTACAGATTTTGTAAATATTTCAAACTATTATTTACAAGTGGGCGGGACTCTCAAGGTATCTCAATCTGGATTGGAGTGATGGTAAGTAAGCGTAGCTCCAATAACAGGATTCAGATATCTGTGATTTGTGCATGCTGTTGCAAAGATGGGACCAAGGTGTCTGCGATTAGTTTGGCAGCTAAGGAGGCAGTCTTCAGAAAGGAAATACTTTTAAAAACTCCCGAATCTGCTTCTTACTGGTTGTAAATAAAAGTAACACACTGTATGGTCATATTGAACTAGTGAATTTTTACTAACAGTTCGGCTTGTTTTTAGCTATTTAGCCGTGTTTTGAGACACTTTGAAGTTTCGGAATAATTCCTGTTATTACCAAAAAATTTTGTCTATTGAGTTGTATTTAGTCAAACTGCAAAATATATGACAGTGTGTGAGAAGATGACATTTTAGAGGCATTTGAGATCTCTGTATTGGAACATTATGCCTGTAAATTCTATTGAATTGTATTAGCTGACCTGCCCGTCATTGCCCGGACCTGTGAATAAGAACTTTAAATATACATAAAATCAGTGGTGAACGTTTTCATATTTTGAAATGAACATATTGTCAAACAAACTCCACTGCCTTTGGCAATATACACCCTCGAATTTGTATGATTTTATATTTTTAAATGACGGTCCATCCATATGAACCTAGATATGCTCTTCCCCCCCCCCCCTCCCTTACTGCTTTTTGCAGTGTTCATCAGGCATGCTATGCACACTCGTTCGGTTTTGATTATATATTTTTAAATGAAAATCTTTTCATATGAACCTAATGTTGTTGGCTTTGCATTGTACACTCTTGGATTTGATGATTGTATATTTTTAACGAAAATCTATTCAAACGAACCTAGAGTTAGGAGGCCCATTGCCTTCAGCAGTGTACACCAGTAGGTGCTATGCACGCTCTGGTCTGTTTTTGCAAACAAACCTCAAATTTGTATGATTTTATATTTATTAAACAAAAATCTTTCCAAACGAACTAAGGTGCTCCTGTTATAGCGATTGCCAATTTGATTTCTGACATTTAGATATATTAAACTTTCAATTCTGACCAAAAGTTCCTGAGAAACCCTAAATAATATAAAATGTGCACCAGCTCATTCTTTTAAAATGTAAAATAATATCTTCCTGTCTATTGACAACCTGCGTTGAAAATGTTGAGGTTTCCCTGGACATACTCATAAATGAAAACCCCTCCGAAAAGGTTCTAAAGCATAATTCTCTTAAAATGAGAAATGATATCTTCAGAGGCACTGAGAGAGAGAGAAAAGAAATCTGGCGAATGTGTAAATCAACTTGTTGTAACCAGATTATATATCATTATAACTGGAAAAGTACTGGGAATAAACTAGTATTTTTTAAAGTTTTTTGTATTTTTATCCGGGAAAAGGAGATGGCATTTTAAACTAGAGAAAAATGGAAAAGGTGAAAACGAATGCGAATCTACCTCCGAGAAATTTAAAAAAATAAATAAATATGAATGTTTTTCGAAACCAAAGATATTGCTACAACCAGAATAGTGCATTGAATAAGTAGGTATTTTTTGTTTTTCCATCTGGGAGATGGATGTGTCAGTTTTAAAATTTCTTAAATGCACTGTTAGAAAGGGGAAAAAAATAATAAGTGGGTATTTTTTTCCCCCGTCTGGAAAGTAGATGGGCAGTTCAAAATGCAAAAAATGGAAAATTTGAAAACTGACATAAATAGAGCTTCAGTAAAAATGTTTTTTGAAACAGTAAATATTAATATTTTTTTTAAACAAAAGATAGAGTTGAAACAGGGAAACTATGGCAAAAAATATTTGTGCTTTTTAGCTCTATTGGGGGAGGGGGGTGGGAGGCTGGCGATCACAATTTCAAAATACAGAAAAAACCAAGAGCTTTACTTTCATCTGAGTGTAGGTTCAAGAAAAGTTCTGAGAGGCGCAGGCACAATTGGTGGAACAAAGGAAGTTTCTCATTTTGTGATCATTATTGTTTTTAATCAATATCAGCTAATTATAAAAAAAAATGCAATAACTGACTTTGAGGTGCATAACTTCAAACATACAAGTACCTACCTGCCAAATCTTGTAGCTCTGCACACAGTGGTCTCTTTAGAACACAGCACACATACAAACTTCTATCCTTATTATAGATGCTGTGATAGTGTTTTTCTGCTGCTGAGAATATTGTACTTCCTGGTATATTTTCAGAATAAATATTGTGACATCTAAAGGACTTTTCTTCTCAGCATACACTAACACAAACAAACCTGAAAGTTGTAACGATATTTAAAGAACTGAAATTACTTTGTATTTATTGTTTAACACATTACCTTTATACTTACATATTGACATACTTAAGTCTTACATCTATCCATCTTATTTATATACATTTTTCTGCATACATGGCAATTTAAACTATTTTTTTACATTAATAACTTTGTACATTACCCCTGCATGCTTACATGTATCTTTGTTTATACTAGGGAATCGAAACTGGGCTTCCCAGGTATAGGCAAAAACATTTTTTTTTTTAACTCCACTATTATTATAGATATTACTATATTTAATAAATATTTTTTTTAGATTGTCTACTAACAACACCAAAAAGCATTTTTATATTAAAAATATCATAATGTACAGGGGTGGGTAAATGCATCCTTTTACTCGCCACTGGCGAGTGGATTTTCTGACAGGGTGAATGAATTTATAGGCAGTCTTTGAAAACTGCAAGCTATAGAAGAAATGCCAAAAACTTTATTTTTTTTACTAGTTAGCTATATTTTATAACTTTCCAAATTATCACGATAATAATATGGTACTAAATTCTTTCCTGTACTAAACTTTCCTTTGTTGTATATATTTCTTATTTTTATATATAAAAAAATATATGTGAAAATACATTGTAGTAATAGTAATTAACTATTTTTGCAGTTGTGTACATTTTGTCCTAATATTCTTCAACTGTACTTTGCATCTGGCTGGCTGATAAAATAAATTCTTGGCTGGTAAAATTTTCTGAAAATTCCCCACACCTGATAATGTATTCAAATAAAGATTTTAAATTTATTAAAAGCGATACTTTTGTATTAGCTGCATGCCAGAAATTAATAGCTGAAGAAATCGCTGAAGGTTTAGTTACTTACTGCAGTAGTTTTGATTTTAATATTTTCCTGTTAAATTTGTGTTTCATTTATATCATAGTAATTTTTGCTTTTTTATTTATTGATGAAGTTTTTATTTCATTCTGGAATATTAGCCGGAAACAAATGCATAGCTATTTATATTGTTTTAAATGGAAATGGATTAATCTTTCGTAATCGGGATGCACACGATAGAGAAAAGATTTAAAAGTAATTTATGCTTGAAAATTATTTTAAAAACCATAAACAATCAGTAAACTAAGATGCAGTTTTCAAACAAATTATTTTTTAAAGTAAATTTTTTACCCCTATTATTTATTTATTGATGAAATTTTCATTTTATTGTGGAAAATTAGCCGAAGACCAAGGCTGAGCTATTTATATTGTTTTAAGTGTTCAAATGGGTTATTGTTCAACCATAATGAAATCTGCACACGATGGGGATAGATTTAAAAAATTCATGCTTGAAAATTTTTTAAAAAACATTAAAAGAACAAATTCCGATACAATTTTCAAACAAATTGCATTTGAAAGTACATTTTTCTTTTTTTAACCTATACTACGCTGTAAAAATTGAAAATGGGCCATGTTTTGAAGTTAAAAAAATTTGCAAAACCGAAATTTAATCACCAGGTGTTGTCAATCTAAAGAAATATGCTTGAAAATTAATTTGAAAGCCATAATAATTGGGTCAATTAAGATACAGTTTTCAAACAAATTGCATTTGAAAGTAGATTTTATATATATATAACGGTGTAAAAATTGAAAATGTGAGATGTTTATAAATTTAAAAAATGCAGTAGCAAAAATCACAAAACCGAAATTTTATCGTCAAGTGTTGCCATTCGCAAAATGACATCAGTGTTATGCACAGACATGTTTGTCCTTTATAATATAGATACATACATACATTTTACAACTTTTTGTGTAGTTTACAATACATTGCGTTCAAAACATACAACAATAACATCTAAGCAGTTGCTACTAAAGGTTACTGCAGTTTATATTATCAGGGCCATTGTTGGGAGAGTATCTTACTGGCCTGGATAATACATAAGTACCAAAATGATTTCTTTTGTGGTGATATGATACTTAAAATGTGTTATAACATTAACAGAAATGTGCCTGATTTATTTTAATTGCTCATTGTATTTTTTTTCTTTCTAAATTTAGCATAATTCTGTTTTTGTGGTGTTATAAAGCTTTTTATTATATATTTTTCACTCCTATTAATAAGACTGATCTTTTATACAGCATCCTGCACCATTTCCTAAGTCTCAGCATTATCCTGACAATAAAGGAAAAGCTATACCTCCCAAGCCGGCTTTGAAAGGCTCCAAGAACCAAAGTGGTGGTATATTTACTTTTTATTTTAATAATCAGGGTGTGGATGTTTGGCATTTTCATTTTTTTTCCCCTGGCATTTTTAAGATTTTTTTGCTTGTTTATGTGATTATTTATAGTTGCAATAAAAGTGCAACTCATGCAAATTTTCTTATTTTTGTTTAAGAAAAAAAAAATTATAGGAATACCTTTTAAAGTTTTGTAAATATTATATTTTGAAACTGAAAAGATTGAAATTAGGATTTCTAAAAAAACCCTCCCCTCCAAAAAAAAAAAAATCTTTTGTTTAAGAATAATTTATTTTTTGAATTTTCTTTAAAGCACTTTTAGTAGTCATTGGCAATTCAACAATATTGTTGTCTCCCCAGTAATGGAAACAATGCAGCATGATAGCAGGCACTGTAGATTATTTTAGACTTTCCAGATTAACCTAAACGTTTAAAAATAAATTGTGAGCTTAAAAAAATTGCTAAAATTTACTTTGTCTCTAGAATTATTAAAGGAGGTGATTCACTCGGCGAGTGCAATCTCAAATCTAAATTAAATAAGATGCATAGATAAGATAGAAAAATTTCTCTTACTTTTATGGCATCTTTTGTATTGTTTACGCATATTGTTTTAAGAATTTTTTGTTAACAACATCCAGGCCCTGTAATAAGTAATATTGATATTAACGTATTATGTTTGTTGAGGAATGCAGGTTAAAGATATGTGTTTTGCACATAAACAATAATTTTTATAGAGGGTGTTCACACATTTTTTTAGATGATTTTCACGGTACTTACAGAACTATTTAAAAATATATATTTGTGTTTTAAATGTTCAATTTGGTAATCCTTATTCTGAACTACCTTTCCATACAGTGATTTCCATGACAATGCCTTTTGTAGTTTTGGAAGAGGTATTTTGACCCATTCCTCTTGGACAGCTTTCCAAAGTCCATGAAAGTTTGTACAGGGTCTGTCCAGAAAGTAATGAGATTGATTCCATAAAATTCGTTTTTTTTTTTTAAGATAATTTTTTACACACTTAGAAAACACCAATGTCTCTGCCACCCATTTATGCCCGCCTGAAAATCTTCAACTGTAATGCTGTTCAGAGCGTGCATTATGTTTTTCTGGAAGTTCTCCAGATTGTCGAAACAATGACCTTTTCAGCTGGATTTTAACTGGGAGAATAGAAAAAGTCTTGCGGTGACAGATCGAGGCTGTATGGTTGTTGGGACAGCGTTGCAACACTGTGTTTTGCCAGGAACTAAGTCACTTTGAAGGATGTGTTTTCTGCATTTGAAGTTCTTCCATGACAATTTGATGCACATTCGAAGTCCGAACGTCTCCACAATCATTCGGACACTCATCCGATCCAAAGAGTCCAAAAGCGCTTTAATTTTAGCCACATTGTCTGAAGTTCGAGAACTTGATGGATGTCCAGCACGTTGATCGTCATCATCATCTTCTGTTCTGTCTTTGAAGTCTTTGTGCCACCTAAAAAACACTTGAACCTTGGACAAAGAATCCTTCTTGTATGCTTCTTGTAATATGGCAAGCGTGTGTGTTGCCGATTTGTTTATTTTTACACAAAATTTTATGGCATATCGATGTTTGACACCCCGCTACATTCTGAAAACCTAATGCCACTTTCAAACACGAGTCTGCTTCACGGGCGATTCGTGCGCTGCAAAGGTTCAAGGCCATCTGACTTCTGCCTGACTATGTAGCTAACAGTCCCCACCGCATGCAACGGCCACAAACTCTGCTTCTTTGGCCTTTTGCTTGGTGCAAAAAACTCAGTCTCATTATCATTACTTCCTGGACAGATCCTGTAAGTCGACATTTGGATAACATGCTTTTTAAAAGGCCAAAAGCACAAAAATCTATGGGTGATGATACATCAGGAGATTTAACAGGTATATCAGTGAAGGGTATAGCCCTCATATACATTTCTCATTCCATTTTTTTCTTTCTAGGAAATTAAAAGTGAATTGTGATATGGGGCTACTTGCTTTATCTTGATGCAGTTCAACAGATTGGGGATAGCACTGGGGGTAAAGAAATGGTATTTCATGTTTGAAGATTGGGAGTAAAATATGTTTTGGATGCTATGTGGAGTTGATCTTAACATTTCTCTTCACTCTCTTTATTTTTAATTTACCGTTATATGCAAAGTCAGCAACAATATAAATCCTTTGCTGAAACTTTCTTTAGCTACATTGAATCATGTTTTTAGATTTCTTTTCTTCCTATTTGATGATGAAAATTGAATGTCTTTTTCATTACAATCATTTAAATAGACCCAAGCTTCATCAGTTGTAACAATATTTTTCCATTGCTTCTCATAAAGAATTCTGCATCGTGTTCTACATTCAATGATATGTCATGGAGAAAGACGATGAACATTTGTGTTTTTTGGGCTTTTTAAAATTCAAACCAGTGTTAATGATTTTGTTAATAATTGACACTGGACATTTTAACTATTTAGCAACAGTCCTTTGACTTGGAAGATTTTCTTTTACCATTAAAGATCTTAACTTTGCAATAAGTCTTCCTTTTTGTTTTGGGGTACATATTTGGAATTTTTTTTTCATTTGAAACCAAACATTCACGTTATTTTTCTGTCTTATTGACATTATTACCTACTATGGCTTTAGATATAGAAAGAACATGCTTTTCACAGTGTTTCTTAATAACTGAATATGAATAATTCTCTTCGGATTAAAGTGCAGAAATATAGACTTCCATCCATCGGTTCTTTAAGAGTGCTATCTTGCATGTAAACAAAAATTTCAGTTGCCAAACGAGAATTTATACTTTCAAAAACATATTAGCTGTGAAAAATAATTTCTCTATGCAGATGATTTTATTTTATTTTTTTTACAACTCATCTAAAAAATGTGCGAACAGCCTCTGTATTTCATGGTCTTGTGTTCAATGAAATCTATTTGCTTTCAATATAAGCATAGTCCTTTTTTAACTTTGTTCTGTGATTGGTTTTAAATGCATGATAATTTAATCTGTATATATTTAGGTTTTTGATGTTTGTATATGTTTATTGTGAAGAAAATTGAATGTTTCTGCGATTTCATATTATTCATCTGGTGAGGTTTAATTTAAACTCTGTCATTATATGCCCTCTTTTCATTTAAATTAGTGGTGGGGGGAGGGGGTAATTTCTTTTAATTCAGTTTTATTTGAAAAGAAAATTATAAAGTTTGATTAAAAAAAAAAAATAGCATTAAGGTAAATAAATCTGGCTGAAATTTTGTTGATAAAATAAAAAATAAAATCTGTAAATCCTGGATTTAGCATTTTTACTGTGTGTTGTTCAATCTAACATAAAAATAAAATACCCATTTCAGACATGGTATGCAGTCTGATTAAAATTGTTTTGCTGCATTCCAAAATTTTGTCTAAACAATTATTTTCGTATTATCTGTCTGTAGTAATAATAGTATTATGACTTCTTTTATATTTCAGCATATAGTAATAGTAATAATAATAATAAAAAGTTTGCTTAATTCTCTTTGCACCATTGGCGATTCTTTTATTTCAAACATTTATTTCAGTCTTTTCATTTAAAATTGAGGTTACTTTTCCACTGAATGAAAAAAAGTTGCTATTAAAAAACTCTCTGCTAGCAACCACTTTCCTACAAGGAGGGGTAAGATTTTCTTGCATTCCATCAAGGATTCAACTTTTGATGGTTGCAATATGTTTATATTAACATATTTATTTGGGCTATTTAATTTTAGATTAATACTAATAGAAATTTTAACAAAAGTTTACTGTTTAGCACTTTTAAATAAAAAAGTGAACACTGGTTTAAAGAAAGTGGCCACTTGTAAAACTGTTGCTACTGGCCACTAATGAAAATTTCCAATTTTGCCCTCTAATATCCTGTATCTTGAGTTATAGATGACCGCTGTCTCATGACAACCTTTCTCAGGCTTTTTAAATTTTCAATACCTGTACATATTTGTTCATTTTTACCTCTGAATAGCAAACAAATTTCATGCTGAAAAGGTGTCTGTTATTCTGAGGTTTTACTGCATTAGTTTAGGCAGATAAGTAAGCACTAAATATGTACTGACTAAATAGCTTAGCGTGTACTGGCATACTTTAATCACCCAAACACTATGCAAAATTGACAATAGGATCACAACCAGTTTGCCTGAAGCGGACAATAAACAGCAGTTATTGTACTGAATTTACTCAATTGTATTAATTGAAAAATGTGATATATGGCTGCAGTTAGATACAAAAATTTGTTTATGAATTGTTTATGAAGATAGCTGCTGCTACCTTCTCTCTTTTCTCCTCATTTGTTTTTGGTCTCTCTATCCCCCCCCCTTTTTTTTAAGCTTAGTTTTATTTCTGTATAAAAAGTTAAATTGAATTAAAATTAAAGTATTGAACAAACTGGTGTGATACTATAAAAGCATAAAAAACTTTTTAGTAACACCATAAAACTAAAAAATGTGCAAGGCCTTTCGAAAGAACTTTGTCTTTCTTCTTCTTCTTCTTCTTTTCAATTTCTTTCATAATTTCCCTTTTCTTCTGCGTTCTGGGTATTTCTCTTCTGTGTTTGGCTGATGCCTTTTTTCTTTCCTATTGGCTGATGCCTTCTTTTTCCTATTGGCTGTTCCTTTAACTTGTCAATCTTTCCCTCCCATTTCCTTTCAGTCTTGCTCCTGCCTTCAGAGTGGTTGCACGTCTTCTTGAAAGACAAAGTTCTTTCAAAAGGCCAAACGCATTCCTTATTTTTATGGTGTTATTAACAAGTTTTTTATGCTTTTATGAATTAAAATTATTCACAGGAAGCAGGGCTTTACAAATTTGTTAAAATCATGTAGCCATAAAAAAATTCTAGTCACTAGTAAAAAAAATACCGTAATTTCCGGCGTATAATCTGCGGATCGAACAATCATATTTCGACCCAGAAATTTAATTTTACAAAATGTAACTTACTAGATCGCTGTAAATATTTGACTCCAATTATTGAATGAAATTTTTGGGTTGAAACAGAATTGTTTGATCCACGGATTATATGCTGGAAATTACGGTATTTACTCCTTCCCTCCCCCTTCCTCTCCCATCATTGATTTTCAAAAACCTTATAAGTTTCTTTATGAATTAATTGAGAAAAATAATAAAAATCATAGCTTAAAATTATTAGTCACATAGTTTAGAATAATACATAATTTAGAAAGATAATATAAACTAAGTTTTCTAATAAAACTTATGAAATTTATATATCTCTGCAAAAAAAAAAAAAAAGAATAGTATAAAGGCTGAAGTAACCGGCATGTTAAAAAAATGCTGATTGCCGAATAATTTAAATGTCTGGATAATAGAAGGCTACAACATTTATGTAATGTTGGGGCATCAACGAAATATTAAAGCAGGAAAGATATTTTGTTTATTTTCCTGTCAATCAAATAATTCAGATTTATTATTTTAAAATTTTGCATTTGATGAACTTATTTTTGCCAGATTGATAGAAAAAGTTAAAAATATTTCTTGTTTGAATATAATTTCTATGTTCCTTAATATTTTGTAATTTTGAAACATCTATAATGAGACATCTTATATGAATTATGAAGGGAGAGAAAAATGCCATTTGTACTCATCTTTTTAGATCAATTTTGTACAAAAAAAAAAATTGCTATATTAGTCTCCAGATGAAAAAACTTGGTCACCAGTGGCAATTTGGTGATCACATTTGTCTAACACTGACGGGAAGTATTTTTGTGTTATTTTAATTAAAATGTTTAGTAATTTTTTGACAGAAAAAGCATATTTCAACACGTTTTTTAATCAAGTATTCATTTCACATATTATTATTATTATTTGTTTTACTTATTTCTAATTAAGTATTTCACCTACATTTTAATTGGATGCAGATGTTTTGTATTGAAATTTTATCCTAACAAAGTTGTAATGTACTTTCCATAAAAAAAGCATAAGTTGCTTTTGTATAAAAATTCTTTTTGTGCATTTTATTTATTTATTTTTGTATTGGCATATTTTATCATTAATTGTGAGAAAATGTTAATTTTAGGAACCTAAAATTGAAGTTCTTCTGTAGTTTGTTATTGTGTGTTGAAATTTTCTGAAATTAGAAACAAGTAATTTTTATTTTTTAAAGAATAAAATCGATTTCATGTGATTGCTCTTCATCTGTTTTAACTTAACTTATGACCTATTTGGGTAAATGCATTTCAAGAAAATTTTGATTGGAAATACAATTGCAGCTTTAGGAATGCCTAACTTTTAGAATATTTTTCAATTCCTACTATTAGCTCACACTCTCTATATATTTATATATCTTGTTAAAATTTTCAATCATTAATAAAATATTTTCTATTCATCCTATCAAGTTCAAATAAATTTTTTTAAACTTGTACTGGATGACAATTGATGTTAATACAGTTTTTTCAAATATTAATTCATTGATTAAATTTAATTAATTAATTTTAATTTTATATTTCATTTCTGTTCAAAAGTATAGACTCACTCCATATTTATAGTCTCACCTTCACACGTAAAAAGATAATGGGGCTGTTCACGGACAAAGATCAGGCGGCTCGCCGGCTATAAATGTGCTCTATACTTTTGAACAGAAATGAAGTATAAAACTAAAATTAAATAATAAAATTTAATTAATTAATTAATATTTGAAAAAAAACTGTATTATCGTTAACTGTAACATCGCTATGGCACTTTATTGTGAAGTTTGGTAATTTTTGAAATTCAATATTTGAAAAACTGCATAATCATTAGATTTTTAATTTATATCAAAAATACAATTTCTTTAACTTTCTAACGCAGTTTGTCTAACAATTTTGTGAGAAATACTTTTCGAGCTATTAATTTTTGGTATTTTAGCTATTTATTTTTTATTTAATTTTTAATACATTTCAAAAATTTCTCTTATGTAAGATATTTAGCAGGATATAAATTTAGGAATAAATACCGTGAGTGGCGAAGCGTGTAGATCGCTGGGAAAAAAAATTCTATTTGACCTAAATAGGAATTGACTTAAAAAAAAAAGTTTTTATATTACTTGTTTACTTCATTTTGTTTATAAAATTGCTCAGAAAAAAAAAAAAAAAGTCTTCAAAAGAATTTAAAAAATAGATTTTTTTTTTTTTTTTTTCCCCAATCACTGTATTTTTATTTCTAATTAATAAGTCAGAATTGGTAATTTTTTTTTTTCATTCTTAGGTATTGTTTTATCCTGGAACATGAGTCTAGGAAACAAAAATGCGAACATTGCAAGTTACCAGCTTTTTGCATACCAAGAGACTGATGGACCTGTTGACGCATCTCTGTGGAAAAAAGTTGGAGATGTGAATGCTTTGCCTCTACCGATGGCTTGTACTTTGACTCAATTTGTAGACAAAAACAGATATTACTTCACAGTGCGTGCTGTTGATGTGTTTCAGCGTTTTGGACCTTTCAGCGATCCTGTCAGTATCCTGTTTGAAAAAGATGGTGAAAATGTGAAGAAAGAGAAATGAGTATGAATTAGCTTTTGTGTCTGTAAAAAATTCATGTTGCATTCATATTTTGACTGACATAACATTTGCTTGTTCTCAAAATTTGGTTATGCTTTTAAATATTTTTACTGTATAGTATCTCAAAAACAAAGAATTTTCATATAAGAATGCAGACATTTATTTTACTGAAAATACTTTATTGAATCTGAAGTTTGGTTATGAATATTATAAAATTCATCTAAATAAATAAGTAAAAGTATTTATGCAAAGTTGTGTTGTCTGTTAAATATATTTTTTTAATTATTTTCTTTTTCCGTCTTCATATCTGTTCTTGATAACTTTGATACTAATTACTTTAGTTCATTAGTTCATTGAAATATTCAGCAAGACCTGAATACTTTGAGTTATTTTCCTTGTGGAATTTTTATTCCACCAATTTTTATAATTTAAATATTTGTAATATCTCAAAGTATTTTATAGTTATTTATTTATTTATTTTTAATTTTAGGTATGTGAGATTTGATTATTGTATAAATGTTTGATTTAACATTTTGAGTTAATGGATCTTTGACAATTGCTTATGTGAAAATAGTTTTGCAAATTTTACTCATAAAATCTACTGACATTATTAGTAAATATGTTATTCATGTTTACTATGTCTGATGGATTTTTCAGCAATGTATGTTTTTCAAATTTTGTAGCATAAATTTGTATACATATATATTATCTAATTGTTTTGTTTTTCTTTCAATTGATGTGAAGGCGGTTAGAGTATATAAAACATGCATTAAAACATTTAAAATTTTAATTTGTTATAATAATAGTATTTCTGAGTTTTATTGCAGTGTATATAATCCTGCATTAAATTTAATTTATATATTTCTTTTCTACTATTATTCTATGCTTTTATCTATTATGAATAAACTTGTCTATATTGATGCTGTATTTTCCACGTCTAAAAAGTGAAATTTCTTCATGTCTGTAACTGGTATCTACCACTAATTTTGCCCTTTATTGAAGATATTTTCTTTTTCTTTTTAGTTTTAATTCATAGTTTAAAAGAATATTAGTGTTTAATTGTTTTTAAATATTTGAATTAATATCTTAGAAAAACATTTTAGTTCATCTTTTTGATTAGAAAATACATTAAAATTAAAAATAGATTTAGGAGATGATTTTATTGGTCATTTACCTTGAAAGGGGGATTTCAAATGCAGGTATAAAGCTAACCTATCTGATTATACAGTTGGATACTTCTTATAAGTTTCTGACTTCTATGTTTTCCATTTTTTTATGTATTTTAACTTAGTTTCCAGTTCACTTCTGTGTTTTAACAATAAATTATTTTATTTATTTATTTTTACTTTAATTAGAAAAAGCTTTGATTCTATTTAAGCGTTTCTTCATGGAAAATTCCAAGCAAAATTTTATTTTTTTATTAAGAAATTTTCTTCTTGCTTAGATTCTCTGTGCCTTTTTTTTTTTTAAATATTTCTTTCATCTCTTTTTTTTTTTTTTTTTTTTTGGGTATAGATTTCCCATAGAGAAAAGATGAAAATAGCTTTAGAGAATAATTGAATGGCATGATTTAAAACTGTTTTAATATCAATAACATAAATTTGATTTATTTCTAATTAATTTAAGAAATTATCTTAATTAGTATAGATAATAGAATATGTAACAGCATTAAAATAAAATATTTTATTAATGAGTAATCTTTCATTTCGCATAAGTATATGTGAATTAATTTTCATCTGTTGAATTTTGATTATGCTTTTTGACATGGTCAATATTTGATTATGTGATTTATTTATTTTTTAACTTTTTCCTGAAGATGATGATATAAGGCCTAAATATGGCTCAAAATACGAAAATATGTTTGATAAGTAGTATTACATGTATCTATGCAAGATTATGGCGCTAATGTATGATGATCATCATTTAAATGTTTCATTTCTTTCTATGCAGAAACTATATCATTTTTTAGGAATATGTGCTTAAAATATGAAAATATGTTTGATAAATAGTATTACATGTATCTATGCAAGATCTAATGTATGATGACCTTCATTTAAATGTTTTATTCCTTTTTACATGTAGTCATTCTGTATCTGAGGTTTGAAAAATGGATATTTCACTGTATATTATATTTTGTCTTATTCCATACTGCGATTAATGACGTTGTCTCAATAAACTATGCAAATGTACTTGATGAATTGAATTACACATGCATAAGCATGACTATGGATACAGCTTGCTTTTTTATATGCATAAACAATACGACTTTTTAGAAACGCATAAAAATCAATACAGTTATTTGTACATACGTAAGTATATATGCAGTTGTTGTAGTTTAAAATTATTCAAGACTCATTTGAATGTAAAGTATGTAAATATATATATGTATGTCTGCACATGATTTTTAAATATGTAGAGCAAGCGAGAGCAGAATTTTTGTTTTAATTATAATTTTCTCTTTTATCGTGTAGAAAACCTTAAAGTTTTTTTTAATTTTAATACCTCAAATCAGTATTTTCCAAATTTTAATTTTTTTTTTTAATCCACAAATCTGTAAAAAATTTTTTTATTCCAAATAAGTGTTCCTCATATTCTATAAAATTAATTTATCTTTCAAAGTCTTAAGTTCGAATTTTAAAATTTCAGTTTAATATTGGAAAAATTTCAGATTTCAAATAAGTTTTCTTAATATCCTATATTATCAAAAACTTTATCAAACATTATACAATGAAACCTGTGAAATTGGAATCTGCATATAACTGCATCCTGTATGAAATGGAAAAATTGTATGGACCAGATGGATGGAATACCATACAATTCTACTTGTGTACAGGATTTTTTGTCCAATTTCTAGCAATTCAGTTTTCACATGTTTTACTGCATTTTGAACTAAGTATCAGGATATGGAAACTGTAAAAAAAAAAAAGATTATCAGTTAGCAAACAATATATATATATATATTTCTTTATATATATATATATATATATATATAAATCTGAATAAAACAAACTTGTGGAATATGGCATGTAGGAATAAAATTTATTTCATAATTGTTCTAAAAATATTATTTTACAAAATCACATTTTCAAGTGAAGTGCAGAAAGATTTGAGAATAAAAATCAGTAATGTGTTTTGTAGTTGCATTATCACTCACTCATCATTGTTTTGCATATATTATCATGTAATCATTGATTATGTTTAGATTTGTATTTCTTCTTTATAAGGGTATAAAAAAATTATAATTTCATGTGCATCACACCAAAATCATCTAATGGCCATAGCACATGGAGTCATTCACCCAACATAACATTATAATCGGCAAAAGTTGCTTGAGGTTGCCGAAGGAGTGAATTTTGTTGTGTGCACTTACCAACTTTTCCGATATCACATTGAAAAGTTGAATAATCATTCAGCTCTTAATCATTAACCAATAGGAACGACGCTAGGAAGGTAGAATTTCAGAAACAAGAAAACACCCCAATTTATCAGGTAACCCTGTCCGTTCAACACATAATGGATAACCTTACAAAAAGTTTGAAGAACCTGTTTACGCAACAAGCTTAGCGAACATGTTTTGTAAAATGTTTGTTGTATATCTTCTCCTATCTACTATGACTATAATTTTTTAGTATGTAGTTTTTTATCATTGTGATATTATACTACAGCTGTACCTTAAGGCTGTTCTCAAATCCAAAAGAGCTACTTTCTGAACATTTCTGAATTCATTTTTGTTCGGAAACATATGAAATTAGCAGGTGTTCTTATTCAGAAGTATTCTATGTAATCAAAATATATTTTCCATTTTTTGGTAAGGTCAGAAGATCTTTCAGAACATACTTTCAAAGTTGGTAATTTTGAACCGAATTCCCAACGCAGCAGCATGAGAAAAGGGAAAAACATGTCATCATGTGACACAAATCGCGAAAAACTAGATAATTTGTTTATAAAAAAAATGAAAAACTCATTTTGATTTCAAATCTTTTAACTAGTCAGGACTGCCAATTTTATGCCTAAGCGTTTAAAAATGAGTCAAAAAGTTTCACATTGTTGAACAGGTCATCTGAAAACCATGTTAATGCATTTTAAAATAATAATAATATTTTTTTTTTCTTTGAACAATGTAAATCTTTTTGGTGCATTTACAAAGGCATTTCCATTCTTATTTGCCTGAAATTTTCATGTACTAACATTCAGATGTGTAAGAATCAAATAGAATTTTTCATATTTCTATGAATTCAACACATTGTGAGATATAAAGCCAAATGCTATCAAGGACCATTAATTCATCACTGTCATAATCTTGGAAATTGGTTCAAAATACCAACTTTGATTGTATTTTTTGAAAAAATTGTTGCTTTTATAGAAAAGGAAGAATTTTCTTCCATTTCCTGATATATGGGGGGGGGGGGAATACATATTTCATGCACTTACAAATGAAAATGACTTTGTGAATTGTCAGAAAGTAGCAAGTTTGGATTTGAGAACAGCTTTATGAGAACCATTTTAAGCAATTAAAATGAATCATCCTTTTGAAATCTTCCAAATTCTATGAGAAGTGACAATAAATGGTTTGGTGTGATGCTGACAATATATGTTATGACTAATACAGTTTCCCCTGTGTTTAAAAAAGGAGCAGAGTGCTGCTATACTCTATGTAATTTCAATTGACGTGTCAAGGACATGAATCCGCTACTTCATCCCTTCGTTGTCATAGCACTAGAAGATGCGAGACTCTGGTCCCGTTTATCCCACTGCTATAATCAAAGGAAGGACAAAGCTTTCTTCTGATCTCAAGTAGGGTGGAAAAAAAGAGCAGTCAATCAGCCAAATGCGGTGTTACCATAGTTACTGACCTAAGATAAGGACCGGGAAACTGACCTTGAGAAGCCAATTGAAATTACATGTAGTATAGTTAAGTATAGTGGGAAAAGGGCATTTTTCACATCTTTATGGGCAATTTTTTGTAATTTTTAAATTCATTTTTTTAATTTCTTAAAGTGATTTTTAAAATTTAAGACACTCTTTTTAAAACACAATAATGAGCATCTAATGCAAACAAACTTACTATGCAAATAAATTTTTTAATGCAGAAGGCAGTAATGGCACCTTTTATTTGGACGAGGGACAAGATGGGTGCTATTTTTTAAACGTAAGGGCAGGGAGAGTGCAGCACCCTCCTGAAACTGCTTGGGGGAAACTCTGATTAATATATCTTTTATTAGTTGTGTTAAGATGTATAAACTCATGTACATACTTATGCATCGTTCATGAATCCAAGTTGCCTTATGCTAAATGTACATTAAATTTTGCTTCTAATTCATACAGTATTAACCAAAAATGTAAGGTTATATATACAATCATCTGTAGATTTCATTGATATCATCCTAAAATATCTCATAAATGATTTCAGAAAACATTGCAATGTTCTTTGAACATTCATGTATTATTTGGATCTGTTTAAAATGTGTATCAGATTACTAAAAATCTTAAATTTTTATTATAGTAATAATATTGATTAGTGTTCAAATTAAAGAAAAAATGTATTAAGAGCTGAAAAACACTTAGTTTTGTTGATATTTGAAGCTTATTACTGCAAAAGTATTTTGATTTTCTTTTTTTTAAATCTTTTACAGATTAACATTGTTTTTTGCATTTATATCAGAATTTAAATAAAAAAATGTATATAACCGAATGTTGTTAATATATATAAAAAAATGCTTTGTAATTTTTTTTTAATTATTTTATTGTGACTCATTCTATACTTAAAGAGTATATTGCATTCAAAAGAAATGAACTATGCATCTTAAAAAATATGAGAAAACTATAAATCTGTGTATTCAAATTTTCAGTCCTAAGTCACTTAAGTTATCTAAAGCATGCAAAATTTTAAAGTGATTTTTATTAGAAAATACTATTTATTTTATGAAATAGAGAAATGTTATTTGATAAATAATTGTATATTGAATGCTGCTAAAAGCATAAAGAAGTGTTGAATCTAAAATGATAAGATTGTTTATTTAGAAATCTTTTTGTATTTAAAAAGATTGGTTCAACTCTATGTCAGTAGCTTTTATGTTTTTGTGTAGGAGTGCATGAAATTTCTTTGTTGGGTGATTTACTTTTTTGAGAGTTGTCATGCTGCATGAATTAACTGTTCATTTGAGCAAGTAATACATAAAAGCAAGCTCACAGTTTTGTGAGAGACACCTTTTAGTTTACATATTAATAAACTTTGCATAATCATTATGGTGTTACTAAGCATTTTATCATCAAAAATACAAAATGTTTTCATCAATTGACCATTTTTATATATTTGTGTGAAAGTGCACTGTTTATTTCATGTCTAATAAAAAAAAATTTTGTATATTTACTTGCCTGTATTATTTTATAAAGATCTCACTTGCACTTTTGCAGGGCCGAAACTAGGGGGGGCATGTGTCTCGGGCACCAGAACGAAAGGCAGGGGAGGCACAAAAAAAAAATATATATAGGAAATTTAGTAGAAATGTTTTTCAGCTGAAAAATCCAAAAGATAAATTGAGCCAAGTGCAATATATATGTATAAAAAAAAAAATGCTTTATAATTTTTTTTTAATTATTTTATTGCAAGTAGATAAAAGTTGTATTTTTATTATTTTATCTTTTATTATTTAATTGACAAATAGATAAAAGATTGGTGAGGTCGGGTGTCTGCCCGGGACACTAAAAACTAAGGGGCAGAAAATATGCAATTTTAAATTTTTTTAACTTTAATTACTTTTTTTACATCCAAATCCAGCCTGAGAGGGGCATGTTGGGACGACTGCCCGGGACACTAAACACTAAGGGGTGGAAAATTCACAAAATAAAATACTTATTAAAAACTTAATAGTTTTTTTGTCTTAAGTTACTATTAAAATTTTGAAAATTGGCTAACTCCAATTTTTAAGTTAGCATCTAGACATATTGGTCTATTAATAGAAAGAGCGGTATAAGGTGATAGTGCCATGAAATTTGCTGTAGATAGCGCACAAAGATATTTTACTGTATTGGAATTCATTGTTATATCTACAGAAGATCCTGGTTTTTGAGTTCTTAAGCCACTGTGACTCATATCACTATGACTTTAAATGCCTGCTCGATTGTAAAGTAATGCTACAATTACAGTAAAATATGTGAAAGTGAAATCTGTCTATAATGGAATCCTAGCTTAAATGAAAAAATTACATGGTGCCAGCATTTTTACGATGACAGCACATGACCGAAAGAATATCAACAATTATACATGTTTGGCCAAGACGGAAATCTGTATAAAGTGGAATTTTTTCCTTTTGATTCTGGTTTCAATGGTTTTATTGAATAAATATTTGAAAAAGCTGATTACATAGTTCAATATTATATTTTAAAAATATGTCGGTTATTAGAAATTCAGTAAAATTCTCTTCATAAATTTACTTTGCAGAAAAAAAAAAAAACTAGTTTCGACCCTGCACTTGCGTAATGCGTATATCTTAAGGTGGCTCTAAAAATATATATTTTTCTCCGCTCAGACACGTGAAATTGTCTTACCCATTTTTAAATATGAAAGCATGATATTTGCAAGAATGGTAATTGAAATCATTTGTAATCAAACAGTTTTTCATTTTCTGATAAATTAATTATATTTTGATTTATATGCAATTGTCGCTGGATGGCAGTTTTTTTTTCTTTTTTTATGCTGTCGCAGCTGGGAATTCAGTTCAAAATGCCAAATTTGACAGCATTTCCTGAAAAATCTTCTCCTTTTACTGAAAAACAGTTTGATTACATAGTTTCTGAATAACAGCATCTGCTAATTTGTTTACATTTGTGAAGAAAAATGAAGCAAAAAAATGTATCAGAAAGTAACCAGTTTGAATTTGAGAGCAGCCTTAAAAAAGTATATAGCATTAATTAAAGCAAACAATTTTTCATTTTCAGTCAAGTAATTTCAATTTTAATCAGTTTTTATGAAGACAGAGGAAATAAGTTACTATAATTTAATTTTTCTTTCCTTGCAACATTAATGAATAAAATATGTAAACAAATGTAATTTTAAGAACAGAGTAGCTGTTATTTTTATTGAAAAGAACAAAACATTGTTGTATATATTATTATATACATTCTAAGATTTATATATGTTGTTGTATGGAGTATTAAGGCAAATCGGTCAGATATCCAATTCTTCTCTCTTAAACCTGTCGTCATGGATGCATTTGTATTTTTCAAATTTCTTATCAGAAAATTAGATTTTTTCGTTTATTTACTTATATATTCTTAAGGTGGTTCTCAAATGACCTGCTCAACAATGAGAAACTTTCTGACGCATTTTTTGACTCATTTTTAAACACAAAGCTATAAAATTGGCAGGCCTGGTTAAGGAAGTAATTTGGAATTGAAATGAGTTTTTAATTTTTCAATAAATTACTTATCAAGTTATAAGAATTTGTGTCCCGTGACAACGCATTTTTCCTGCTTTTCACAAAGCCGCACCTGGAATTTGGTTCAAAACGCTGACTTTGACTGTGTTTTATGAAAATTCTTCTGCATTTACAAAAAAAAAAATAGAAAACATGTTTTGATTACATAGTTTCTGAATAAGAATGCTTGCTAATTTCATATGTTTCCAAACAAAAATGAATTAAGAAATATGCCATAAAGTAGCCCGTTCAGATTTAAGAACAGCCTTAAGGCGGCTCTCAAATCTAAAGGAGCTATTTTCTGACACATTTCTGAATTCATGCATGAAATTGACAGGTGTTCTTATTCACAAACTATGTAACCGAAAAACATATTTTCCTTTTTCTGGTAAAAGCAGAACTTTCAGAAAATACTGTAAAAGTCGGCCTTTTGAATAGAATTCCTGACGCAATCATCGCCAGAAAAGGAATAAACGTGTCGTCACATGACACAAATAATTTATAACTCGATAAGTAATTTATTTATCAAAAAATAGAAAACTCATTTCCATTCCAAATCACTTCTGTAGTAAAGCCTGCCAATTTTATGCCTTTGTGTTTAAAAATGTGTCAGAAAGTTTCGCGTTGTTTAGCAGGTCATTTGAGAACCATCTTAAATTATGTTTCTTTGTCATCCAACTATCAAATTTTGAAAATAGTGAATAAATTTGCAATAATATAATTTTATGAGTTTGTTAACTTCTTTTAGATTTTAACATTTGAAAAGAAATTTATATACAGTCAAGGATCTATAATCCGCATTGCTTACCAAATGTAAACAGCTAAACAAATTTACAGATTCTTGATCCAAAAATGTTTTTTTTTAAATAATAAATGTAGAAAAAGTTCATAATAAAACATTATTTTTTTTTATCTACCACATATACTATTTTTATATACCAGTAAAAACTAAACTGCATTACAGAACATACCTAGGCTAACTAGACATTTAGGGACTAGCTTTTGGTAGATAATATTTGAACTTTTTAGAGCAAGAGTTTTTTTTCTCAACAAGAGTTAATGACTGTTCATAGAATGCAAGATAAACTTTTTAAAGAAAATTTAAAGTTTTAAAACATACAACACTTAACTCTAATTTTGAAAAACAAAAAACTTTACAAATATTATTCAATATTCCACGAAGCTATTTTTCATATGTCATCATAGCTCACTGAATATTTCCTTTTTTATTATTATTCCATTTTTAATTGTTTCATTTTTTATTCGGATTATTAGATTTTATATTATACTGAATACTACTTTATACTGAATGTGAAATTAAAGTGTTGTCCAGAAATAAGCATAATCCATAATCCGCAATATTCTATAATCTGCATAACCTTTGGTCCCAACTTGTGCGGTTTAAAGAACTTTACCTGTATATATTTTAGAAACATTGTGCCAATTAGACACCCAGACAAAAAAAAAAAAAAAAAAACATAAAGAGGTGCATTCATGAAACAAATGGAAAAAAATATGCACTTTTTTGATGAGAAATTTTAAATACACAAATGCATTGTATGGCCATAGGTTAACACTCGAGAGAGAGAATTTGAGTCCTGATTGAAAATGAACCTTACGGTGGTTCACAAATGACCTGCTCAACAATGCTGAATTTTCTGACACTATTTCTGACTCATTTTTAAACACAAAAGCATAAAATTGGCAGGTTTGACTATGGAAGTGGTTTGGAATCAAAATAAATTTTCCATCTTTTGATAAATAAATTACATATCCAGTTATAAGCGATTCTGGTCACTTGAAGACACTTTTTTCGTGTTTCTCTGTCTGCTGTGTTCAAAACGTCTGCTTTGACAGTATTTTCTGAAAGATCTGCCTTTGCCAATAAATGGAAAATGTGTTTCGATTACATAGTTTGTCAATAAGTACACCTGCCAGTTTCATGTGTTTGTGAACAAAAATGAATTAAAAAATGTGTCAGAAAGTCACCTGTTAAATTTGAGAACAGCCTTAAAGTATGGAAGTAATTTAAAAATTACAATTAAAAGCAATTTCAGTCACTCTTATGCATAAATAAAATCTTCCGATAAGGCTTTTTTTATTATTTTGAGTGAGTTACTTAAGATTGAATTTTCTTATTGATTTTAATTTTTCTTTTAATTGTTTAAGTGTCCTTAAATATTTTTTCCTGCTCAAGAATACAAAACTTCCTGATACATTCACAATGTCACTTTTTATATGAGGACGTGAGTTTCAAAACTTGCCTTATCCAAAAAATCAAATTCGAGAAAATCGCAAAAAACCTCTGACTGCTCCCATTGGTTTTGCATTGTAAAACAAGATTTTAGAACACCAGAAATACACGCTAAAACTAGTTTTTCTGCGGATTTTAGTGTTTTTTCAGTGAAGATTTACCAATATTTGGTAGAGAAAACACAATTTTTTAAATTTTGGATAAGGCAAGTTTTGAAACTCGCGTCCTCATATGTAAAAGCATGAAATTTGTAAGAAAGACTATTAAAGTGTTTTGGAAACAAATGGAGTTTTTCATTTTTCAATAAATAGATGTTAAGTTATAATAGATTCCTTCCCACTGACAACCTTTCTTGGACTATTGCATCTCGTAAATCATCTTAAAACATCAAATTTAAGACTACTATTTCTTAATGTCCTTTGTATTTTTAGAAAAATGAAAAATGCTATTCAGTTTCTTAAAATCTGATTAACAATACTTGCAAATTTCATGCATTTAAGGCAGTTCTCGAAAAAATCTTTTTCCTTGCTCAACAATGCAAACTTTCTGACTCGCCTCCAACAATTGTATTTGTTTAGAAAGCTTTTCATTTAAAAAATAGAAAATCATTCAACACTGATTTTAGGTGGTATATGTTAGATTATTATTACACGCTCGTTTTAGTGCCACGCATGTCAGCTAGTCTTCAATAAAATTAACATTAATAATAAAAGTGATTTTTTATAAAGTTATAAATATTGAAAACTTGAAATGTACGCTCTAAAAATGACATTTTCAAAAGCAAAAAATACTCAAATCTGATTATGTTGCATAGTCAAAATGGCTCCGAATCAAAATGACTCAAGTTTGAAACATGTATATACTCATTTTTAAAACATGCACACACTCAAGAATAAAACATAATGTACTCATATTTGAGTATGTCTGTGTTTCAAAAATGAGTATGAACTGACTTCTATGGGCTCATTTTTGAGTATGTCCATGTTTCAAAAATGAGTATGAACTGACTTCTATGGGCTCATTTTTGAGTATGTCCATGTTTCAGAAATGAGTTTGAACTGATCCCAATCATTTTTGAGTATGTCCATGTTTCAAAAATGAGTACGAACTGACTTTTATGTGCTCAGTTTTGAGTATGTCCATGTTTCAATATTTTGAGTTTTTCTGGTATTTCAGAATTGAAAGTATTGGGTGGTCCTATTTGAAACAAAAAGTTTCATAACAAAATGAAAACATTGATTTACTCAGATTTGAAAGTGTCATTTTTCTCAGTGAAACTTAAAAAGGAAATTATTTGCATGATCATTTTTTAAAAATAAATAAAAATAAAATAAAATAAGTTTTGAAATTTAAGAATTAAAACAATATGGAAAAATAAAGTTCAGTGATATTATAGGTTAGATAAATCATAAAAAAGGGGTTTTTTTTCTTGTTTTTTTTTTTTTTTTTCTTTTTTTTTTTCTTTTCTTTTTTCTTGTTTTTTTCTTTCTTTTCAAAAGTTTTCTTTGTATTTTCAGATAAAAAGAATAGTGCCTTTGAAAATAGATTTAAATTAAAACTGAGTAACTGGTTCTCAAATGACCTGTTCAACAACACACAACTTTCTGACTCAATTTTAAACGCAAAGGCATAAAATTGGCAGGCCTGACTACTGAAGCAATTTGGAATCAAAATGAGCTTTCCATTTTTTTTTTAATATAAATAAATTACTTATTGAGTTATAAGCTATTTATGTCACGTGATGACACGTTTTCCCCTCTCTCGCACTGCAAATTCGGGAATTTGGTTCAAAATGTCGACTTTGACAGCATTTTTACAAAAGCTTTATGTGTAAACACTTCAAGTTTGAACGTAATGTTATTCATATACTAAGAAATCAAACAATGGATTTCTGTTTTTGCAAAAAGGCAAAGGATTTTTCAGAAAACAATATCAAAGTTCGTACTTTGAATTGATTTTCGAGACTTAACAGTCCGGGAAAGGTCATCGTCGGAGAGAAATTCATTATAACTAAAGATGTTGTATATGTGTAGAAGAAGGAAAAACTCTTCGATTACAATTTACTTGAATAATAATGTCAGCAAATTTAATGTTTTTTCATACAAAAATGATTAACCAAATATAGCTGAAAGATTTCCCTCGTTGATCTGGGAATAAATAATTATTTATTTTTAAAAATTATGATTATTTATTAAGATTGTTCCAAAAGAGCTACTTTCTGATATTTTTCTGAGTTCATTTTTGCTTGGAAACCCATAGAATTGTCAGGTATTCTTATTCAGAAACAATTTAATTGAAGGGTGTTTGGGATTTGCTTTACGGCGATTATCTACTCCAGAGATATAGGCCAAGGGGTGGATGGTGTCTTTCTAAAGGAACCTAATGCGTATTTACACAAGGTTCGAAGAAAACCATGGAAAACTCAAATGATGGCTATGGGCACGATTGGGTTCAAATCCAGCAGCTCCTGTCTACCAGCTTTGAAAGCAGAACCTCTTAACCGCTGGTGGGGCTTAATCGAAGGGTGTTTTCCAAATTTTGGTGAAAACAAAAGATCTTTTAGAAAATATTGTCAAAGTTGGCGGTTGAACCAAATTTCTGGGTGCTACAATGCAGGAAAGGAGAAAACCTTTCATCATGTGACAAAAATCAGTTATAACTCGATAAGTATTTCATTTATCAAAAAAATGGAAAACAACCATTCGGTTCCAAATTACTTTAATAGTCAGACATGCCAATTTTATACCTTTACGTTTACAAGCGAGTCAGAAAGTTTTGTGTTGTTGAGCAGGGAATTTGAGAACTGAAATAAGGCTGTTCGTAAATACAAACTGGCTACTTTACGACATATTTATTAATTAATTTTTTGTGCAGCAATGCATAACCATTTTTTGGTAAAGGCAGAAAATCTTTCACAAAATACTGTCAAAGTCGGCCATGGGTCCATGGCCTTCAGTCTCAGGGCTGATTTCAGTCTTGGAGAGATTTTTGGACTGGTTGTAAATTCTACTTCATTTACTTAAATTATAGCAATTTTACCCTCAAGAATTTTTAATCACTTTCTTTTATTGCAAGAGATCGATTTTTAGCCATAATGCAAAACATAGAAATCCTCCAACCCATTTTCATTTGGTTATTCCTAATACTCAAAAATGTTTTCAGTCTTGGCTTAGATATAGGCCACTTCTTGCACCCATGAAGTCGGCATTTTGAACCGAATTTCCGACACCGCAGCATGAGAAAGGCAGAAAACGTGTCATCACATGACACGAATTGCTTATAATTCGATTAGTAATTCATTTATCAAAAAATGTAAAACTCATTTCGATTCCAAATCGCTTCAATGGTCAGGCCTGCCAATTTTATGTCTTTATGTTTAAAAATGTGTCGGGAAGTTTAGCATTTTTGGGAAGGTCATTTGAGAAAGGTGGTCCTCAAATGATCTGCTCAACAACGCGAAACTTTCTGACACAATTTCTCACTCATTTTTAAACATAGAGGCATAAAATTGGCAGGTCTGACTGCTGAAACGATTTAGAATCGAAATGAGTTTTACATTTTTTGATAAATAAATTACTTATCGAGTTATAAGCAAATCGTGTCGGGTGACAATTTGTTTTTCACCCTTCTCTGGCTGCCACGTCCGAAAATTCTGTTCAAGACGCCAGCTTTGATATTATTTTCTGAAAGATCTTTCGCGTTTACCAAAAAATGAAAAACATATTTAGTTTGTGAGTAAGAACACCTGCCAATTTCATGCGTTTCTGAACAAAAATGAATTAAACTAGTCGGATGTGCCAATCCCTAAACTTTCTTCTATCTCAAACAGATTTCGCATACACTAAAAAGAATCAGCACCCATTTATATCAAGGTCTAACTGAAACTAAAGTTTTATTAAATTCCGTGCATTAGTTCTTGATATAGGACTATTGCAAAAAATCGTCTAAATCCTGCAGAATGCGCATAGCAGCGCCACCTGTTGGAAGATTTAGACCAAAACCTAATCAACAACAGCTTATGTGAATGTTTAACTGAATCTGAAGTTTGATTAAAATCCGTGCATTAGTTCTTGAGATAGAGTTCTCGTGATAATAATTAAAAAGTAGCATAGCAACGCCACCTGTTGGACATTTTACATAAATACGTAAGCAGCATCTATTTATGTCAAGGTCTAACAGAATCTGAAGTTTGATGAAATTTCGTGCATTCATTCTTGAGATATAGCTATCGCAAAAATCGAGAAAAAAGTGGTATAGCAGCGCCATTTGTTGGGATATCTACACCAAAATGTAATCAACGTCTATTTATGTCAAGGTCTGACTGAATCTGAAGTTTGATGAAAATAAGCGCATTAGTTCATGAGATAGAGCTATTTCAGAAATCGCGAAAAATGGAGCATAGCAGCGCCACCTGTTAGGCGATTTTGACCACAAACTAATCAGCACCCATTTATATCAGGGACTAACTGAAAATAAAGTTATATTAAATTTGGTGCATTAATTCTTGAGATAGAGCGCCCACAAAATTTTTGTCACATACAAACAGACAGACATTTTCTAAAAATAGTCAAATCGTGTTCAGGACCTTCTATAATGTATAAATTCGTCGAAAATTTTCATGAATCCAATACTTTCTTCTTGTAAAGATAGAAGAAAGTAATAAATGTGTCTGAAAGTAGTCTGTTTGGATTTGAGAATAGCCTTAAGTTTTCTTTTTGAGTTAATTTACTTTTTCAGTTCTTGTGCTTTATCTAAACAATTGTCCTAATAAAGAGTCCTCCCCCCCTCCACATACATTAAGGTGGTTCTCAAATGATCTGCTCAAAAATGCAAACCAGTCACATTTCCCGACTCATTTTTATACAGAAAGGCCTAAAATTGACAGACCTGACTAATTTAGCGATTTGGAATCGAAATGAGTTTAAAATTTTTGGATAAATAAATTACCTATCGTGTTACAAGCCATTCGTATCACGTTTTTTTTTCCCCCTTTCTCCGTCTGCTGCAATGGGAATTCTGTTCCAAACGACGACTTTGTCAGTATTTTCGGAAAGATTTTCTGCTTTTACCAAAAAAATGGTAAAAGTGTTTCGATTACAAAGTTTCTGAATAAAAACACTTGCCGATTTCACGCGTTTCCGAACAAAAATGAATTAAAATATATGTCATAAAGTAGCCAGATTGTTATTTCCTGCTCAACAACGCGAAACTTTCTGACTCATTTTTATAGTCAAAGGCATAAAATTGGCAGGCCTGACTATTGAAGTGATTTGGAATTGAATAGTTTTTTTTTTTCATTTTTTTGTTAAGTAACTTGTTGTTGTTGTTGTTGTTGTTTGACCCTACAGGCCCGGTGAGCAGCTTTCTATACCTATATAGCTGTCCTAATCCACATACCGTACCAACTACCGAGAAAGTAACTTACTTATCGAGTTATAAGCTATTCTTGTCACATGATGACAAGATTTGTCTCTTTTTCGTGTTGCCGCGTGGGGAATTCAATTCAAAGTGTTGATTTTGAGAGTATTTTTTTAATAAGAACACCAGCCAATTTCATGCCTTTCCGATCAGAAATGTGTCAGAAAGTAGCTCTTTTGGTTTTGAGAATAGCTTTAAGATCCCTGATCTGCAGATTAAAAATGCATCTAAAATGTTCAAATGTCATTCATAAACAACGACCCCTTTACTCTGCCATGTTTTATGAAAAAGTGATCTAGCTCATTGGTTTTACAAATATTTTGAAAAATGTTTTAGTGCTGCCATCTATAGATTATATTGACAAATTAAAACTGTGTTCTCCATTCTTAAAATATTCCCAACCTATTTTTCACTTTAGGAAAAACTAAATAGATATCTTCAACAGATTTTTTTTATATTGCCCAGGATTTTTATTATTTAAAATTTCTGAGATTAAAATTAAACCAAATTTAGCAAGTAATACACTTCATAATACACTGTTCATTTGTAATGAATAACTAATAAGAACTGTTAAGTGCTGCCATCTGTACATTATATCGGAAAATATTATTTAAAATTTTCCAGCACATACACAAAGGGCGCCATACTTTCTTTGGGGTAGGGAGGATTTTATTCGATCTTGTTGTACACATCTCAGAAGCAATTAATACAGTTTTATTTAGGACGTATCTTAGGAGGTGCGGGTCCGATTTTGGTCGCATCATGAAATTATAAAAAAAAATCCACTATAAATTTTGTCTCTGTAGTAGAATGGAAAACAAACAAAATGTACAAGTTGATAGACCAAAAGTTTGATATGGCCATGCATGTAAGCTTACACAACACAGCGACGTAGCTTTAGGGGGGGGAGGGGGGGGAGTCTCCCCTCCCAATAAGTTCAAGTAGTAGGGCGCCGTCAGGCGCCCATAAAGAAAGGGTATATTAGTAGTAATAAGTGATTATACAAACACTTTATTTTAAATCTTAAATTAGAAAGTGTGTTACTTTTAACATACAAAATTTGCATAAGGGGTTTAATTTTAGATTTGTCACTATTTCTATCCTCTGTTCCCCTTCCCCCCTCCCAGCCAAAAAAAAACTATACATGCAAAAGGGAAAATTCTGAAAATAGGAATTGTAATCAATTGCGGCACGGTAAATATAATTCGATCTTTAGAAATACAAATATTCCCTTCTTATCTTAGTAGTTGTTGGCCACCCTTTGTAGTAGAAAGAAACTGTGAAGAAGTGGAACTGACTGGTGGGGATTAGAATGATTCTCCAATACGTTCATGTAAGGGGCCAAAGATTCTTTAAGGGCGCCGTCAGGCACCCATAAAGAAAGTGTTTAAACAGTAGTTGCAAGTAATTATACAAGAAGATTATTTTGAATGTTAAGAATTGCAATCAATTGCAGGGCAGTAATGTAATTCGATCCTTAGAAGTACAATTCTTTCATTATGTCAGTAGTTTTTGGTCACCTTTGGTAATCTAAAGAAAGGTAAAGAAATGGAAGTTACTGGAGAGAGGTTACAGAACGGCTCAGAGAGGGTGGGGGTGGTCTAGAGGTCTCCACGGGCTGAAAATTCTTGGGTCGGATCTGCCCGAGTACAAACGAAAGCTATCTTGGTCCTGCCGAGTCCGTTTTAAAAACCGAAAGTTCGGCACGGCCCGGAACGGTTCAATTTCTACAAAAGAAAATCCCATTTTTCTTAACATATAATTAAGATTCTTTTAAAGAATACTGCATATATTTTTTTTGCGAAAATTTTAAAGTATATTTCAGACCACATGTGGGCAATCCATAGAATACAGAATATCAACATTAATGAATACTTAGACTTCTAGACTTTTACATTCAAATAAAGACTCGTTAAAAAAATGTACTTTAGATTAAAGATAAAAAATGTTAAAAAACATCACAAATTTTGAAGTTTTATAATTCAAAAATTAGATTAAAAAACATTTCTTCGGAATTCATTAAAGTTTATTTCCGAAAATTTTGTTACCAGAAATCCATTATCAATTTTAGTTTTGAATA
The DNA here is from genome assembly GCA_963931845.1 of Maratus michaelseni. Lineage (NCBI taxonomy): Eukaryota > Metazoa > Arthropoda > Arachnida > Araneae > Salticidae > Maratus > Maratus michaelseni. Next base: position 463,565,654 of record OZ007587.1, read on the forward strand.
AAAAATTGTCTGCCAGACACGTGTTAGGAATAATTAAGTTCAGGTCCAGCCCGCTCCGCGTATATAGAAAAAATATACGCCTGAACACGGCCCGAGTCGACAGGAAAAATTAGGCGCAGGCTCAGACACAATGTAACTTTCCGATGAAAATCTCTATGTTAGGCATATCAAATTTCTGTATTGATGTTGTCAAACTAGTATCGAATTATGCAACATAGTTATAACATATTCTGGCATACCCAGGTCCATTGAATATTGTTCATATTTCAGCGGCTCAGTCCGATCCTTTTAAATTTGGTATATAGGTGCCGGTAATCCCTCTTATTTTTTTTACCAGATCGCCTAGCCTGTTTATTTTTTTATTATTATTAGCTCGCCCATTTGAACGTTTGACTTCATTTCGGGAATCGGACCGTGTAGATTGTGATCGCTAAGGTAGAGGTCTGCACGGGGCAGAATTTACAGACCCGGCTCGAACGAAAGCTACCTTGGCCAAGCCCAGTCCGGTCTAAAAAATAAATGTTTGGCACGGAATCGGACCAGCCCGTTAAAAATTCAGTGAAAACAGGCCCGGCCCGTTGAAAAACAATGAAATCAGGCCCAACCCGACCTGACCAACTCAATTTTTACAAAAAATTCAATTTTTATTAACATACGATTAAGATTCTTTTAATGAATATTGCATACATATTTATGGGAAAATTTTACAGTATATTTTAGAATACTTTATACATGCCATATGCCATAGCATACAGAATAGTATTATTAATGATCACTTAGAATCTTAGAGTATTACATTCAAATAAAGACATTAAAAAAATTAATGTAGTTTAGAATAAAAGAAAAAGATGGTTAAAAACATCCTAACTTTTGTTGCTGTATAATACAAAAAAATGTTTCTCTGTAATTTATTAAAGTATACTTCTAAAGATTTTGTTAATAGAAGTTCATTACCGCTATTACTATTATTACGAAACAACTCGACACGTCCTGGGAACAATTAAGCCCAGTTTCCAGCCACCCTGAGTACATAGAAAATCATGTAAGCCTGATCCCAGCCTGCCCTAGTCTGCTCAAAAAATTAAGCCCAGGCTCAAGTATGATGCAAGTGTCCAATGCCGATTTCTACAACATATTTCTGTACTGATTTTGTGATCGGCTCATGCAGTACATTTACTTATTCTCGTCCCAGACAAATCCATTGAAAATTGTTCATATTTTATCAGCTTAATTTGATCCTTTTAAATTTCTTATCAGGCCGGTCGGCTCACTTAATATTTTTATAGGCCCGCCCCGACCCATTTATTATTCTTTATCAAATAAAGAAATAAACTAGGTACCTTTTACAAAAAGAAAACAATAAATGAATTTAAGAAGAAAGCAGATTATGTAACTTCATTCATGAATGAGTGCTTTCAAATTGGTGATGATGGAGCAGTTTTGTTAAGGTTCAAATCCATTTCAAATTATTACGTTTGACACATTCATAAAATCATTATCATCTGTTTGCATATAAAATTTCATATTTTTTAAATCAAGTCTCTAAGAATAAAATAGTGTTGTATTTTTCTGTAAAAAATAAAACTGATATTTTAAACAGGCTTTTGAGTTAAAGATTTGCACGGCCCGGGCTTAACTTTTTTCTGCAGACTTGGTCCGGGACAGTCCAGACGTCTTTTTTTCTGGGCCAAGCTGTGCTTTGACGTTATTCTTCCTAAAAGTCTGCATGGACCGAAATTTGCAGGCCAGCGTAAAAATCAGAAAATTAGGCCTGACACAACAATTTTTGTGAAAAATAAATATATTTTTAAATAGCCATTATTCTGCAATTAAAATTCTTTTTAAAGAATAGTACATACTATACTAAGCAAAAAAAAAAAAATAATAATAATAAAATAAATAAATAATAAGGTACAGTAAAACCTGTGAAATAGAAAGTCTATGACGAAAATCTTTCTTAAACGGAAAAATGTCTTGATCTGTATAAAAATAATACAATATATACAACAGACGTGCTAAGAATGGATTATGGCTATAACGGGTTTTTCTTCTCTTACTGAATCTTCATTTGAATGTAATAGTCTAATTCAATTTTTTAATCAATGTTTATGTACATTGTCTAAGTGATCATAAATATTGTTGATATTTTGCATTCCACGCATTTTGAACATAGTCTGAAAATAAAATCTATGCATAAGTAAGTGTGCTTTTTGAATAAGTAAGTGTAATTTTAATTTTAGGTTAATGTTGACTCAGAAATATCGACATGCTTTGTAGATATTCAGTCGGTCCAGGCCGGTCCGAACTTTTTGCTTTTATACCGGGCCGGACCAAAATAATTTTTGAACGGGTCGGGCCGAACTTTTTGCTTTTATGCCGGGCCAGGCCCTGCCTGGGCCTATAAATTTCGGCACTGCAGACCTCTAGCGCGACTGATGACAATGTGGCGAGAGAGGGGATGGGGAAGTGGAAAATGAAAATTATAAAAGGGCGCCAAAGTCAGGTCCTCCCCCCCCCCAATAAAAATTTCAAGCTACGCCCCTGACACAACACATAGTAAGCAAAACTTTTATATCGTTTCTGAGAAGTTACATAGTTTTAATACCATGCAGTCTACTGACTTTTAAATAATGTATTAAAAATATTAATTTATTTTTGTTAATAATAATAATAATAATAATAAATATTAGAATTTTAGTGCGCTGTTGAAAAAACATTATCTGTTATAGATTTCTAAAAATCACTCAACATTCCAAAAATATAAATGAAAAATGAGCCATTATTATTGCTTTTTATCCTGAAAAGTTTATTTTCTCCATGGATCACTTTTTCTTTTTTTCTAAAAATTATTTTCGAAGTTTAAGACATGTTCTCAGATCCAAACGGTCTACTTTATGTTATATTTTTGAACTCATTTTTGTTTCGAAAAATTTCGTGAAATTAGCACGTGTTCTTATTCAGAAACTTTGTAATCTAAAGACGTTTTCCATTTTTTGGTAAAGGTATTTTTTTAAAAATACTGTTAAAGTCTTCGTTTTGAATCGAATTTCCGACGCCGCAGCACGAGAAAGGGGAAAAACGTGTCGTCACGTGACACGAAACACATATATCTCGATAAGTAATTTATTTATTTTTAAAAAATGGGAAAACTCATTTCTATTCCAGGTCTGCGAATTTCATGTCTTTGCGATTAAAAATGAGTCAAAAATTGTGGCAGAAAGTTTCGCGTTGTTGAGCCGGTCATTTAAGAACCACCTTAAGGGTGTCCTGAAAATATTTGTAATTTTTCAAGATATTTTTAATACAAAAGAACACAATCAGTGTTTATTTCAGAGTAATCCTCCCCCCCCCCCTTCCCCCTACATTCCAAACTAAGTCCGCTGAAAAGACATGTGCAATTAAACCTATGGTATTTAAATTGTATGTTACACTAATGATATTTTGAATAAGTGAAACAATTTTTTTTCTTCTATCACTTCTTCCTTCAGAACACTTTTACTAAAAGAAACATTGGCGAGATCGGGACTTCTGCTTATTACTTACTACCCATCGTACGTAGGGTAAGTCTTGTAATCGTTTTGAAAATCGAAAAAAAAAAAAAATGACGAATTTACACGTTTCAGACACTGGAAATTCCGAAAAGCACATTAAAAAAAAAAAAAAAGAAAAAAAAACCGTCCGTCTGTCTGTGTGTGTCTCTGCAAACGCTCTATCTCCCGAACAAATTGAGATAGAGACTTGAATTTCGGTATGTACTTAGTATGTAATAATGAGAAGAAGCTTATTGAATTTCAGTAACCTTGATGATCCGGAACTATTTTTTTCGGACTCTCGAAATATTCGTTCTGATAAAAGGTATATACAAATTTTCGAAATTGTTTGTTTTAAGGAGTGAATATAAAAGACAATATAAAAACATGAATTTTGCATAAAGAATGAAGTCGATCGGATAATGAGTTGTCGAGATATTTGGAATCCTATTTCCCACACTCTTCGATTTTTCGTGACCCTGTATTTCATTCAAATTGCAATTCAAGGATATATTTTAATTAGAAATGAGACGCTTCATCCGACGCAGTAAACCTTTAGTTAATAGGATTATGATTTTTGGAGTTATAAGGATTGTTCTTTTACGCAATTCAGTAATAGAGCATTTAAAGTTTAGGACGTCATCAAGCCAGGATTTATTCGAAATGCAATGTCTTTTATAAATAGTTTACACATGTTTTATTTTAATATTTTATATTATGCATATCCATGATGGGTAAGTATTACGGTGGTACCCAACGACTAGTTTTTATATATGTAGGGAAATATTGAAATTAGAAAGAAAAAAAAAATAAATGTCTTGAACTACTAAAACGATCTATTAAAAACTTAGTTCCATGTTATGAAACCCGAGACTTGATGAGGACTAGAATAAATTCAACCTCCAGACACCAATTGGCCTCGCTAATTTAGATTATAAAATAAGAATAAAAATAGTATTGAGTATAAAAGTTTAAAAGCTTTTTTATGTGTGTGAGTGTGCATGCAGAGGCGCCATTTGCGGGAATCTAGGGGAGGGGGGCAGTTTCCATTGCCTCAAGGAATTTAATTATTTCAGATTTTCATCACAGGTCAAAAAAAAAAAAAAAAAAAAAAAAAAAAAACAGAAATAGTACAAAAGCTAAAGTAACTTGTCATATTTTACTAAAAAAAGAACATTATAATTAAATAAACACTTAAATTAAATTAATATTTTTAGTATATTACTTCACAGCCACTAGACCACATGGTATTAAAATTAAATAACTTTTCAGAGGTGATATAGATATTTTTCTTGCTATATGTCAGCTTACATGTATGGTCATACGCAGGGGTCGGAACAACTACTTTTTTATGATAGCGAACTACAACTACTTTATCGAAAATGTAGTTAACTACAACTACAACTGCTTGTTTAAAAATTCTCGGCCTAAAGGCACAGGTAGATTTCGAAGACGCAGACCGTGTTGGGAATTGCGGAAGAAATGACCTTTTTGCCATGATGCGGCAGTTGGAACCGCCCACTTCGAAACTTAACTTGTTTGCAGGCGGAGCCGGCAGGGGTTTTTTTTGTTGTTGTTGTTATAAGGGTTGGTTCTGTAAAAAACTAGTCAATATAAAAGTTTTAGATAATATTGAGAGGATTATGCGGATTTGATATCTTGTGAATGGACGAAGTTATGATTTTTTTTTTCTTCTAAAACCCCCCTTTCCCCCTTGGGGCCATTTTTAATGATTTAAAAAATCTGTCATACATAAATTTTTGGCCCTTTTCCTAGAAGTAATAATAACTTTAAACGGATTCGATACGTATCACAATTAAGAAATTATGGATTTTTTTCTATTTTTATAAAAAGCTCCCCATTTCCCCCACTTCTCCCCTCTCCCCCTTGGTTCGATTTTGCCCATTAACGAACGTGACCGAGATGTTATGCCCCTTGATTTTATGTATCAGTTTGGAAGAGATTTGTGCAGAATTATGGGAGTTATCGTGTCCATAAAAAAGTGACATAGATAGATAAATAGATAAAGTTTTGAACTGGGGTGGTTTTGGGTTCTGGGAGTCATAAGCAGCGTAGATCTGCAAATTAAAAAAAAAAATTCCAACTTAGAGAAGAATGTAATAGGTAGTATTTCTTACGAAATCTACCTAAAAAGTAGCAACAACAAACTACGTTTCAGAAGTATAGTCACTACTTCGCTACTTTGAGATTTTGTCGAAGGGTTTAAATAATAAAGCGACCCCTCATTATATCGCATCTGCCGGAATACAATTAAATAAATGCGACACAACCGAGGGCATTAAAAAATTAAGAAAGATAACATATAAGAAAATGTTTTGTGTTTGTTTCCAAAATGTTATACACACATTACAAAATTCGTAGCAAAATTGAGATATTATAATCTAGAAAATAACAGACAAACAACTCTAAATGCAAACAAGAAATAAATCTGTAAATAAAGCGATTCAAATACTAAGAAACCCTGCTTTAAAACATGAAGACCTAATAAGGAGTAAATAGACAAGTGTTGTGGTTGCCAGCAAGAAAATTAGTTCCTTCGGTGGGTTAGTACTTGATTTTAGCTGCAAGTGTCAATGGGAAAAATCTATGACTTCATGCGATGCGTTGCTATACACTGCAGCCTAGATTCGCGAATTGTTGAGCAGAACAAATTTTGCACAAAAGAAGCAAGTTTCGGCCAAGTGATTTTTAGAATGGCAATTTTTTCCCCCCTGAAGTAGCGTTAAAAGTTTTCGCTACAAACTACGGATTTTTTGTATCACGCTACTTGCTACACTACATTGGTCTAAATGTAGCGGGCTACACTACAAGCTACTGCAAAAAGTAATGACCCCTGGTCATACGTTATGATGCGACCAAAATCGGTCCCCGCGCTTCTTAAAGCAGGTACTGAATAAAACTGTATTATCTATTGCTTCTAAGATGTGCACAACAAGATCGAATAACCCCTCCCACCAAGAAAGTATGGCGCCTCTTTGTGTATGTGCTGGTAAATTTTAGAGAATAAAGAACGACCTTTTCTATTTTTCGATATAATGTAGAGATGGCAGCACTTAACAGTTCTTATTTGCTATTTAATACAAATAAGAAATGTATAAAATATTATGAAGTATCTATAATATAATACTTCATAATACTATCTATAATACTTCTACAAAATATTATGCAGTATCTATATGACTTGTTAAATTTGATTTGATTTTAATCTCAGAATATTTTAAATAATAAAAATCCTTGGCAATCATGGAAAAGACAATATGTTGGAAGATATTATCATCTGTTTAGTTTTTTTTTCTAAACTGAAAACTGAAATATAGGTTGAGAATAATTTGAGAATGGAGTTTTTATTTATTAATGAAATCTATAGATCGCAGCATTAAGGATTAAAAAAATTATTTTTTTAAATTTATGAGCCGCATCGTGTTTTTATAAAACATGGTATCATGGTAAAGGGTGTGATAACTTGTATATTCTAATTAATAACAGCCGAATCTTAGAACACGCAAGACCACATTTATTAAGTTTATTGAGAACATACATCTGACTTGTGTGCTTGACATCAAGTGCCCGCTTATAAGTCATCGTCAATATACAGGGACGAGATAGTCACAAGGAAATTTACAACACCAGAGAGTTACATCCAGAAACTCCACAAAGTGTGTGCAATGGAGCTGGCGGGAGTCGAACCCGCCGACCTGACTCCTACGCTCTCGAGCGATTAGCAGAATAGATCAGTTTCAACTGACGTCACACCCTAGCGACCACCTTAGCAACTAGATTTGTTTTTTGTTTGCCCATCAAAAATGGTGGATTGTGATTGGTTGGCTCGTAATACAGGCTACAAATCCACGATTATGATTGGTTGATAACTTTTGGTGGGCTAGTGATCACGTGGTTGAAACTGATCTATGGTGTCTTAACCACTCGGCCACACGGAGGCCCCACATTTATTAACATAAGCAATTAACAAGAACGATACAAACGATTACGATTAATACAAGGATGATATAACTACAGTTACAGTTATTACATCTCCCTTCTTTAGAAAGTTAACTTCGTGTCTATCATCCTGTGTGCACTTTAGAGATCAAGTCTCTTTACAGGTTTGACGACTCTGCCACATCTTGTGGTGACAGTGACGGGAAGGTGTTTAGCATCATGTGTGACAGAAATGGTCGAGTCAGATGTGGGATAAGGTTTGGGTGGTTCGTCTGGGAATGTTGAGTTTCCTGCATCCATTGGTAGACTCCTCTTCCTCTCTATGTTGATTTTAATTTCAGTTGGCTTTATGTGACTAGTGTTGCGTCTTAATGTGCCAGATGGAGTAACTACGTTGTAGGATCTGGGTGCAGTTTGAGAATCTATCTTAGCAGAGATCCAATTCCTGTGTGCTTTTCGAAGCATTACATTTTGATTAGGCTGGAACGGCGCATTTTCTGTTGGTTTCGCATGAGCATCATGATAATACTTTTGCTTTAAACGAGCTTCAGCAAGATGTTCTGTTGTATTTTGTAAGAGCATAGGTTTTAGGAGATCTTAGCTCGTAGGAGTTGTAGTTCTTGTTCTTCTGCCAAACAATCTTTGGGCAGGCGATACCAGGTTATCTGTGGGTATGTTTCGGAAGTTCAAGAGAGCCATGTTGATAGCTTGACCAGAGAGTTTGCATTTTCTGAGGAGATTCTTTGCTGTCTGGACTGCACGTTCAGCTAAACCGTTTTATTTAGGATACAAGGGGCTTATGTTCATGTTTGATGGTGAAACACCCACTGTTGAGAAAATGTTTCAAACTCCCAAGATATGTAATTGCCACAGTTGTCAGTCTCTAGAATTCTCGGTATTCCATGTACGCTAAACCAGTCCTTCAGGATTTTGATGGTGGATTTACTTGTCATGTCCTTTAAGGGTTTAAAGTCTATATAGCGTGAGTAACTATCAGTAATAAGTAGATAATCTGTACTTTGAGAAGTGAAGATATCGGACGCGAGAATTTCCCAAGGCAGTTTTGGAATTTCTTTTGGAATCAGAGGTTCGGCTGGTGGAGCTCTCTGAGTTCTTTGATAGGTTTCACAGTTTTCTATCATAAAAATTATGTCTTGCAACATGCCGTGCCAAAACATGCATTCACGAGCTCTTTTCAGGCAACTTGATATACCTAAGTGTCCTTCGTGAAGATTCCTTAGTGCTGTGGATTTGTATTTTTCTGGAATGATGATTCTTAGTCTCTTCAAAACTTGATCTTTTTGAACGGACAGTTCATCGACAAATGGAAGGTATTTCTTGCATGAATTTCGTACGCTATCTTTATTTGGAGGCCACCCAGTTGAAATAAAATGCTTTACTAGCGTCAATTCTGGATCTGTATTTGTGAATTCTTGAAGGGCTTTTAAACCTTTATTGGTAATTGGAATTGCAAATAAGATTAGAAATTTGCTTTCTTCTAAAGAATCTTGGTAGTGACAATCTATGCTTAGCAAATCTGCTATATGTAATTCTTTACCACATTTGTATTTGACTTCAGGTCCGTACTGCTGAACTTCTAAGAATAGCTTTTGTAGTCTTGGGGGAATTCGATCGATGGTCTTGTTGAAAATGGATTCTAGAGGCTTGTGATCTGTTTCGATGACCACATCTTTTCCGTAGATGTACAAGTGAAATTTCTGGCACCCGAATTTCATGGCTAGGGCCTCCTTTTCGATTTGTGGATATGTCTGTTGTGATGAATTTAGCGCTGTTAATGAATAAGCAATGGGTCTGCCTTCTTGTAGTAAAACAGCACCAAAAGCGTAAGAGCTGGCATCTATAGAGATTGTAAAACTTTTGTTCGGATCAAAGTATGCAAGAGTAGGAGATGCTTTCACCAAATTTTTAATTTCACAGAGGTCTAATTGCGTTTCCCAAGCCCAAGCAGTATTTTTCTTCAACAGCAACCTTATGTTGTGAGTTTTATCTGACAAGTTAGGTATGAATTTCTGAAGATATTGTATCATTCCAAGTAGTCTTTGCAAATCTTTCTTACTGGACGGAGTTTTGATTCTATCAATAGCTGCGACTTTATCAGGATCAATCGTGATACCTTCAGGAGTAAGCACGTGTCCAAGAAATTGCACTTTTTGCATTTCAAACTCACACTTGTCCCGATTCAACTTTGCTCCTGCATCTTTGAGGGCTTCAAAAACTGTTCTGGTTCTGAACCGGAGGGTATTTATGTCTGGTGTATGGATTAGAAGTCATCCATCGAGTTTTCTACTCCTGGAATGCCTTGAAGAATTTTGGTCATAGTAGTGTTTTGAAATATTTCTGGAGCTGTCTTTATGCCAAACGGGACTCTCAGAAAAGAATATCTTCCCCAGGGTGTTGTGAACGTGAAAAAAGGTTGTGTGGTGGGTGAAACTCTTAGTTGCCAGAAGCCTATTTTCAGAATTAATTTTGTGAAGTATTTGGAGCCTTTCACATTAGCAGTGTCTTCTTCAAGCGTTTTTAAAGGATAATGCCTTCGCAGCAGAATTTTATTAACTTCAGAAAGATCAATGCAAATCCTTATTTTTCCTTTTTGTTTTGCAATGACCATTGGACTAGCGATGGGAGTTGGTTCCTCTACCTTCCTTATAATTTTGTCTTGGACCATTTTGTCAAGTTCTTTCTTCACTAATGGTTTAAGAGAAAATGGAACTCTTGTGTGTGTGGGGGGGGGGAGGTTAATGTCAGTTTGGGGACATTCGGTAGAAAAATCTGCTGTATATTCAAAATTTTTTATGCAGCCGATTCCGTGGAAAAGTTCTTGAAATTCTTCTTCTTAGTGTTTTTACTAAATCTATCCTTTGAATCAGGCCTGAGTCTGTGCATGTTTTGCGACTTAACACTGGGCTTATACCACCATGTGCGATAATTATCCGTAACTGCATTTCTTTATTTTTAATTTTGCAGGGAACTATCGATTCTCCCGCAACATTTATGGCATGGACAGAATAGGTAAGAAGTTTGAGGACGGTTGAGGGATTTATTTGCAACCTCAGTTCTTTTGCTATTTTATTCGGCATAGCGTTACACTGCGCGCCTATATCTAATTTCATGGGAATGGCTTTATTTTTAATAACAACTGTTTCAAACCAATCGTCATGATTATTTGCGTCTAACTGTTCCAATGACATAGTTATCTTCATCTCTCTCAGCCATTGTTTCAATTTTTTCTTTTTCCTGTACTTTACATTTTTGCTTCGACTGCATTTCTTAGCAAAATGGTTTAGTTTTTGACAGATATTGCATTTTTTACCAAAAGCCGGGCCCTCATTCAATTTATGGGAAGAACCGCAGTTTCTTACAATCATTAATGTATTTGGCGATTTTCGGGTTTCACTTATTTTTTCGAATAATAGTTTTCCTGCCCTTTCGCGAATTTACTGGAAATACTTGAAATTAATGAATCAGGTTTGCTATCACTAACAATATTTTTTAGTTGCAGCGAAGCAACTGCTTTATCTAAGTTGAGTTCTGGATCACTTAATAGTTTCTCGCGAACCTCGTTATTGTCGATTCCAACTACTATTCGATCACGAAGTAATTCATCTTCCATAATGCCCAATTTACAGCGAGATGCTTATATTTTAAGATGAGTTAAAAAATCTTTAAAGCACTCACCTGACTTTAGATGTATCTGGTTGAATTTATACCGCTCGAATGTGTAATTTACTTTCGGCGTGAAGTATCCTTGGAATTTATCTTTGATGACCTGTAAATTTTCTTTTTCGTCATCTTCTAAAGCAAAGGTTTTGAATATTTGCTGAGCATCACGGCCTATACATGCCATAAAAGTAGTCATTTGAACTTTCTTACTTTTCGAACTAAGCGAAACTGTTTTCGCGTACCATTCGAAGCTTTGGAGCCAATCTTCCCATTGTTCTCGTGTATCCGCAGTAATTTGCAACGGCTTTGGAGGACGAAGTCCGCCATCCGACATGATCGAATGCAATTTAGATTCGTATTCGTAATTAAAGCAAGTTAAAATATTAATCTGACACCATGTGATAACTTGTGTATTGTAATTAATAACAGCCGAATCTTAGAACACGCAAGACCACATTTATTGACATAAGTAACTAACAAGAACGATATACAAACGATATACAAGGATGATACAACTACAGTTACAGTTATTACAAAGGGGTCATTGTTTATGATTGACTTTTGAACATTTTAGACGCTCTTAGTAATCAGGCTGATCTGATCAGGGTTCTTAAGGTAGTTCTCAAACGAACTGCTCTACAACGCCAATCTTTCTTACACAATTTCTAATTCATTTTTAAACGCAGAGGCATAAAATTGGCAGGCCTGATTATCGAAGCGAATTGGAATCGAAATCAGTGTTTCATTTTTTGATAAATAAATTACTTATCGATTTATAAGCGATTCCTGTCACGTGACAACCTGTTTTTCTCCCTTCTCTCAATATCACGTCCGGAAATTCGGCTCAAAACGACAATTTTGACAATATTTTCTGAAATATCTCTTGTGTTTACCAAAAAATGGAAAACATATTTCGATTACATAGCTTCTGAATAAGAACATCTGCCAATTTCATGCACTTCCAAACAAACAAGAATTAAACAATGTGCCTGAAAGTAGCCTCTTTGGATTTGAGAACAGCCTTAATTCTGTTAGGTTATTACTTGCTATAACTGGAGTTCTAGGCGATTTTTTATTCCATAACAACCTTTCTCGGGTTGTCACGTCCAGAAATTCCGCCCAAAACGCCAACTTTGACAGCCTTTTCTGTTTTTGATCCTTTGTTTTTATCGAAAAATGGAAAACGCTATTTGATTTTATAGTCCCCCACCGTGAACTCATTTTAATATTTTAGAACTTAATTATAAACTAATTTTAAGGCTGTTCTCAAATTCAAACAGGCTACTTCATGACATAGTTTTTAATTCATTTTTGTACGGAAACGTATGAAAATGGCAGGTGTTCTTATTCAGAAACTATGCAATCGAAACACGTTTCCCATTTTCTGGTAAAGGCAGAAGATTTTTCAGAAAGTACTATCAAATTAGGCGTTTTGAACCGAATCCCCAACGCGGCAGCCAGAGATGCGCGAAAAACATGTCGTCACGTGACCAGAATTGCTTATAGCTCGATAGGTAATTTATTTATCAAGAAATGGAAACTTATTTCGATTTCAAATCGTTTTCATAGTCAGGCTTGCCAATTTTAAGACTTTACATTAAAAAAAAAAATGAGTCAGAAAGAGTTGTTGAGCAGGTCATTTGAGAACCACCTCAAGGTATTTTTCCGTTAGGCGGTCGCAGGTGATAAGTCACTAAATTAATCTTTAGCTGTTTACGAGTTACTTATGCGCCAAACTACACTCGCCAGAATATGTCAACTGTCTATGAAATTGCAACAACGAAATATTTTAAATACTAAAAAGTAGAAAATGTAGATTAAAAAAAAAGTGTAATATAAAAAAAATACCCTATTTTATTAGTAAATAGTTTAATATCAATTAAATTATGATTATACGTTGAGAAAACAATTTAGAACTCCTGATTAGATTGTTTAAATAGTGCTTTTTCCCCTGTTGCCATATCATGAAAAGAAACATAACAAAAATTATATAGTTTTTAATAAACTAAATTAGCTCTTTCTATCAAGCGCAAATCGTAGCAGTGAATTTTAATAATCTGCGCACCACGCCAGATGAACGTAAACGGAAATTTTCTTGAAACTAAATGAATTGCAACCGTGAAATTAGGCGTGGTTTTTAAGATAAACATTAAATGCTTATAAAAGCGTGTTTTTTTCCTTTTTTTTTTTAACTTTTTTTAATTTTAGTTTATTTATTATTTTTCTTTGAAAATAAAACTTGTGATGGGCTTTCTATAATATTTAACCCTTTCAGGCGCAGAGTAATTCTGTTCGAAAACTGATGAAATGATTGAATCACATCAGAATTTACAAATGAATTTCTTAGAAAAAATATACTTTCTTCTCTACACGTTCATTCAAGTTCATTTTAAAAGCAAAATTTTAGTAAAATATTCTGGGTGCCGTTTGGCAATTTGGAATTAAAATTAAGTGGTCACATTTGTGACCACCGCCCTTGAAGGGGTTAAAATAAAGCTTTTAAATAAATGCTAATCTATTTCGATAGAAAAAACATGACAAAATAACTGCAAACTGTTTTCTTCATACATAAAATGTTATATTTTTATTTTAATTATATCAAAATGTCATAATATTTATTATTTTATAAAATCGTCTGTTTCTATTTTAGAAGTGCAATTCCATCTTTGCAATCGCAATTCGTATATTATTTGTTTTTGTTCTCAAAACAACTAATCTTGAAATGGCATTTTGGATTTATACCCCAGTTTTTAAAACTGGCCCTTTCGATTTAAAATTCTAGTCTTTAAAAATTATTTTTTCGATTTGTATTGTCTTAAAAAATAAAATAAAAATAACTCGATTTTTAACACTTTCCAACCTAGTTGAAAAGTGTTTATGACTTCGGTTTGTCTGGCCGTATGGCCGTCTGCCGTCTGGCCGTCTGGCCGTCTGCCGTCTGCCGTCTGTCCGTGCTCTAACTCCCGTAAATATGCTCGGATTGCTCTGCAATTTTTATATGTTATAGTCGTTATCCATAGCATGTTCCCTATTTCAACGGAAGTGTGTAGCACTGATAGTTTTTTTACAGGGACACTCAAAAGAATTCCGTTACATTGCGGTCTATGGGGAAAAATCATTGACGGTTTATTTAAATAATGTTTCACTATTTTAAACGCATTGAAATTTATATATATCACTAAGGTGCATTAGAAGAAGCTTAATATGGAATAGGGTGTGCATAGCACTTATAGTTACTTTACAGGGACAGTCAAAAGAATTCTGTTACATTACGTCTATGGAGAAAAATCGTCTGCGGTTTATTTAAATAATTTTTCCCTATTTTAAACGCATTGAAATTTATATATATATCACTAAGGTGTATTTCAAGAGGCTTACTACAGAATAGTGTGTGTACAGCAGTCATCGTTCATTTACAGGGACGCACAAAAGTTCGCGAACACATTTCTGTATTATTTAACTCCAGACGGAGAATTTTAAACTGTGCTACGCGTTTCCTAACTGAACTAAAATTTAACATCCTATGTAGTATATATACAAATCTATAGATCCTATACAGGGCTGAATAAAAGTATTCGGATTACTTAGATGTTATCTTTTAGCTTATTAAACAATATGATTTGTAAAATTATTTTGGAAGCGTTGGAAAGTGTTACATAATCTATGCTTGACGCATGATTTTTCGTTCTTGTTTGGATTTGTATTAGCCTTTAAAAAATCAATCTGAATTCTGGTGGGGTTTTTTTTTTCGTTCTTTTTTTCTTTCTTTCTTTCTTTTTCTTTTCTTTTTTTTTTTCTTTCGGTTTTTTTTTTTTTTTTTTTTTTTTTTTTTCATTCTAGCTTAAAATGACTTTTAGAATTGGCATTCTAGTTTTTGAATAGCATTAATTACTTTTTAATGACTTTTAGAATTTACATTTCAATTTCTAAATAATTTTTATTTTTTTAAATGATTTTTTTGGATTTACATTCTAGCTTTAAAACGATTTTTAAGATTTACATTCTAATTTTCAAGAAAAAAATTTCTTAAATGATTTTTTAGAATTATATTCTAGCTTTAAAATGATTTCTAGAATTTACATTCTAGTTTTCAAATAATAATAATTACTTTTTCATTGACTTTTTGGGCTAAAATTCCAGTTTAAAAACGACTTTTATAATTTACATTCTAATTTTCAAACAACTTTTATCTATTAAATGACTTTTCGGAGTTGCATTCTAACTTTAAATTATAATTTTAATTATAATTTAAATTATATAAATTATTTAATATTTATTTATATAAAATAATTATTTATATAAATATAAAATAATTATTTATATAAAATAATATAAATATATATAAAATAATTATTTATATAAAATATTTAAATTATAGTTTAAATTATAATTTAAATTATAATTTAAATTTTAGGATTTACATTCTAGTATTCAAATAATAACTAGTTTATAAAACGGTATATTACAATTTCTTAAATTTAACTCTCTTACATTATTATGTTGTTAAAAACGAAAAAAAAAAAGAAAAAAGAAAAAAAGAGGTGTAAAAATAATTATTTTTCCTATATTGTACATAGTTTTATTGATAAACGAATAAATGCTTCACATGCTTTATTTTTAGGGTTTCGTTCATCTCATGAAACCCTATTCGTCCAGCTTCTCTGTCTGTCCGTCACAGAGCCGCTTCTCAGAAACTGTATAACTTACAGACTTGAAATTTTGTTTACTTACAGCTGAATACCTACTGTCACTCTGAAAATCATAAAATTTTGAAAAGATCGTATTATTTTAATATAGAGCGATAAAAAACCAAAAATTTAACAGCCTTTTTCTATAAATAATACAATACAATCACTTGTTAACTTTAAATTAATGTCCAATAATGCTTAAAGTGGATAAAAAACATAACACAGAATATTTAAAATATCTTTTTTAATGTAGATAACATATGTTTCATTCACAACTATCGGTGACATCTTCAGATCTTAATGATGATGTTAGTATCATTAAGATCTGAAGATGTCACCGATAGTTGTGAATGAAACATATGTTAGCTACAAAAAAAAAAAAAAAAAGTATTTTAAATATTCTGTGTTATGTTTTTTATCACTTTAAGCATTACTGGACATTAATTTAAAGCCTTTTCCTATTAAATTTAAACCTTTTTCGTTATAGCAGTTGCCAACAATTAAAAATCCACAATAAAATTCTTTCTACAATAATTAATTTTCTATTGAAAGATTTCCACGTGAAAAATGAACATGAAATGAAAAGTTTTACTAATTGAAAAAAAAAATATATATTAATATGACGTCATATTGGTATTAAAACGGAAATTTTCAAACATTTCTCAATAATACAAGGAGTATGAATTATGTGTAAGTACCAGAAAGCAGGTTAATAGGACGTCATTAGAGAATTAAAAAGAAAATTAATCTGACGTCCTATATTGGAAGTTTAACGGACTTTTTGAAATGTTTGAGAATAATACAAAGAGAGTATCAATATGAGTAATAGAGAAAGCAAGTTAGATAGGACGTCAGCAAGTGATTATAACGTCATATGAGTTTGAGGAACGTATTGAATCATGATAAAAACCCGATTATGGAAATATTAGCATATTTTAAAATTTTGAAGGTTATGCAACAATAACAATTGTAACAAGTTCTCTATACAACTTGTTTAATTTTGAAATTGATTATTTTAAATATCGCATTTAGTCTTCATGACAGATATTATTATGACAGAGGCCGGTTCAGATATTCGAAAAAACAAGCAAATAGACCGGTCATTTTTTACTTTATAAAAACATGATTTTTTTTTTTTTTTTTTTTTTTTTTTTTTTAATGGAATTTATTTGGATTTATTAAAGAAAGGATAAAGTGTTTTGAAAAGGATATTAAACGAAACCCTTTGTGCGATCTTCGATCACACTTACCCACTTGTTTTATTTTTGCCTTTTTAACAATAAAAAAAAAAATTGAATTCCAATGTAAACGGGAGAATCGTTGATGGATTTGTTTTCTATGGTAAAAGTATTTCCCGAAGACTGTTAATCAGCGATTTAATAGTAAGTGTTTCTAACAATAGTGAAAATTGATTTCAACTTGCTTGAAAATTCACATAATCAAGAGAGGGTGGTGTTATTTTTACTCTCTTTGATTGAACTCAACTTGTTTTTTGTATCTAAAGAGATGGAATTTTGTAATCGATTTTTCACTTACTTCTTGATATTATAACTATAAAATTTATGTACATACGTATGTACATTTCTAAATACATTTCTGAATACATTATTTCTGAATACATTATTTCTGAAGACAATACAAAATATTAATATTTTTGGAACTTAATTATAAATCCATAGGTGACAAATCGCCAATTATTTTTTAAAGTTAAACAATTGTATACGAGTTACAAAAACAACTGAGTTAATTATACGCAAAACCACTCTCGCCAAAAATTGTTAACTGGCTATGAAACTGTAACAACGAAATATTTTAAACACTAAAAAGTAGAAAATATAATAAAAAATAAAGAATTTATTACGATAGAAAAAACATGACAAAATAACTGCAAACTGTTTTCTTCATACGTAAAATGTTATATTTTTATTTTAATTATATCAAAATGTCGTAATATTTATTATTTTATAAAATCGTCTGCTTCTATTTTAGAAGTGCAATTCCATATTTGCAATCGCAATTCATATATTATTTGTGTTTGTTCTCAAAGCAACTAATCTTAAAATAGCATTTTGGATTTATACCCTAGTTTTTAAAAATGGCCCTTTCGATTTAAAATTCTAGTCTTTAGAAATTATTTTTTCGATTTGTATTGTCTTAAAAATAAAATAAAAATAACTCGATTTTTTGGATTTGTATTAGCTTTTAAAAAATCAATCTGAATTCTGGTGGGGGGTTTTTTTTTCGTCTTTTTTTCGTTCTTTTTTCTTTTCTTTTCTTTTTTTTTTTTTTTTTTTTCTTCTTTTTTTTTTTTTCTTCTTTTTTTTTTTTCATTCTAACTTTAAAATGATTTTTAGAATTGGCGCTAGTATAGATTAGAATACGCTAGTAATTTTTGTATAACAAAATACTATTTTTTTTATTCTTCGGTTTTTTTTCCCCCCAAATATAAATGGGTGATTTCTGGATGAATTTGGCTTTTACGGTAAACACGTCACGTAAGACGATTAATATCAGCGATTAAATAGTAGTCTTCATAACAATAGAGAAAATTGATTTCAACTTGCTTGACAATTCACATAATCAATTTGAGAGCTGTCTTAAAGAGTGTGTTATTTTTTAATTTATCATTGCCGGCAAAAGTAGGGCCCATTTTACTGTAACAGTTTATTCTTGGGAAATGAAATTAGAAAAAAAGTTACTCTGTGGGGGGTTTTCGTGGGTGTAAATGGTGTCGTGGTTCAACTCTGGACGCTAGGGGAACCCCGTTGGGATCCCTCCTTGAGCCTTTTCCGCAGAATCATTTATTAAACTTCGCGAACTCCAGTTGTGACTATTGTTTTCGTTGTAAGGTCCTCCTCCCTCGGATAACAACCGATTTGTGGGAATCTTCTGTTTTCCCGGGTCACATCGCGAAGTGCTAATTAACGGGAATTCCTTGGCGGAAGTCGCTCACTTACTGGACAGTGGCTACTTTCTGGGAGTTCTGCATCGGGTCGTGTAACCCAATTTTGACCGACCCGACCCACGGTTCGGATAGGGTCGGAGTGACGCTAATTATTTTCGTTGCGGGTCGGGTTGGCTTTAAATGTTTCGGTTTCGTGTCGGGTCGGGTTTACACTAATTATTTGTATTGCGAGTCGGGTTGACTTAAAATGTTCCGTGTCGGGTCGGCGTGACGCTAATTATTTTCGTTGCGGGTCGGGTTGGCTTTAAATGTTTCGGATTCGAGTAGGATCCGATTGACGCTAATTATTTTCGTTGCGGGTCTTAAATGGCTTTAAATGTTTCGGTTTCGGGTTAGGTTCTAACTCTTTTGGGTCGGATTCGGGAATGACCCGATTTTGCAAAAGAAAGTCCTCAATATTTTTTAAATGGAAAAAACTATTATATTTGAATATTAATAAGTGTATATTCATTTGAATACAAAAAAGATAAAATTGATAATATATATGTAATTGTAGCCTATTTTTCTGCAATTGTTTTGAATTGTGGATTAATTGGCTTTCACTTCTGTTTCGGGTTCTGGTTGAAGTGTATCAGGTAGGTGCGGGTCAAGTTTCGGGTTGACAATTTTTTTTTAATTATTATTGTGATTTTAAGCAGAAATTTCAGGTCTGGCCCCCGCGAGGGCTCTACTTCCTGACACATACGATTCTGGTAACTTTCTTCAGCAAGTATTTGGTGAAGACCAATCGAAAACCCCATAAAACAGTAAGTTTCCAAGATTTACAAAAACTTTTCTGAAATAAAAAGGCTTCATTGCTGTTCGTAAATTTCGAAATACAGTTAATTTTAGGATCTTTGTGAGGTTTCTGAAGATAAGGAAAAGGTTTCTGCATTTTTTAGCTTTTATGAGATCACACTAATATAAATTTTAAACGTATTTTTTACACCAAGTAAAATTTCTCTAACTTTTTACACAGTATACTCGCACATACAAAATTCTGTATTATCAGGGCACCCGCAGGCAACTATATTTTTTATATTATTTTGCTCACCAGTATTTCCAAATAAAAATCATTCTGGTAGATTTCTGCTAATCTTCAAGGTAAACTATTTTGTCTTGGAATTACTAGCACTCTAAAAAATCTGTTGATTTTCAAAAAAGTGTCAGCCACGATGCCAGTAAAAATCTGTCTATCTTACGGAAATATTCTGTATTACTAACTTGCAGGCAAAATATGTTAAAAAACCAGAAAGTTTGTAATAAATACAGATTATTTCCGTAAAATAAACAGATTTTTACTAGCGTCATGGGCTGACAGTGTTTTCTGAATAATCAACAGATATGTTTTTACTTTCTTCTATCTTTACAAGAAGAAAGTATTGGATTCATGAAAATTTTCGACTTCCCGTTTTCAACGGATGTACACGTTTTAGAAGGTCCTGAACACGATTTGACTGTTTTTAGAAAATGTCTGTCTGTCTGTATGTCACAAAAATTTTGTGGGCGCTCTATCTCAAGAACTAATGCTCGGAATTTAATAAAACTTTATATTTAGTTAGTCTCTGATATAAATGGGTGCTGATTAGTTTTTGGTAAAAATCGCCCAGCAGGTGGCACTGCTATGCAGCATTTTGAAGGATTTACACGATTTTAGCGATAGTCCTATCTCAAGAAGTAATGCACGGAATTTAATAAAACTTGAGTTTCAGTTAGACCTTGATATAAATGGGTGCTGATTCGCTTTTAGTGTATGCGAAACCTGTGTGGGATAGAAGAAAGTTTTGGGATTGACACACCCGACTAGTTTACAGTGTAATGAAAATAAATAGTTATCAGCGGCATTATTCATCTAAAAGCTAACGGAAATAATTTACACTTAAAATATTATAAAAATCCCTACAAATTTGTACGAAAAATCAGAAAGAACCAAGTAAAGCTTTCAGCTATCCCGAGGATAAACGGACTGGTCGCGTTGACGTGTGAACTATGTGCATTTACAAGTTTGCCAACATGAGATTTCTGAATCCAATACAGAACCACCTTTTATGATTCATTAAGTTAGACTTTGTATCACTCACGTCCGCGGCACGTATCTTTAAAGATGGCATTAAAGAATAATGATCAAAAACTTCGCTGCGTATGGAGTTTTTAATGTTCCCTCAGCATGCGGTAATGATTCTTGACACTCTTTGACAATCATTCAACATCTAAGTTCAAATAGATCGGGCCAGGTACGAGTGCAGTGCCATCATAACGCACCCCATGCCACTACTTTAGAATGGGTTAAAAGTGAAAAATGATTCAAAGTTCCTACCACAGGTAAGTATACTTGAATGGACGAAATTGTGTGTATGCACATACAACTAGGTTTCTCGATGATTATAAAAATGATTAATATTAAACTTGTATTTACCTGTTGATAGTGGATTTCAAAACATTATAGTCTATTGTTACTCGGGACAGGAGGACATACTTTTATAACAAGTTTACAAAATGCAAAATAACGATGCAAATAACTCTGCTCACTTCACTGTTGCGTAAAATTTGATAAATATTTTGGAGACATATTCGTTACAGTAGATGCAAGAAGGGCTCGCTTAAGACTTAGAAGTAGAGGAAGCCCGACGTCACACAGGGGGCCCCCCTTTTACTCTGCCAATTATGCTTCAACAATTTGAAATTTTACCATCAAAATTTCGAGTAAACAACACTTTTAATATTAAACTAAAACTATAACTATCTATATACATATAAAAATATTTTATTATATACATAATTATACATAACAAATTATTTTTGTAAATGAATTTACAAATATGGAACAGGTGCGAATAGTTGAACTTCAAAATATATTTTATGCTTTACAAATTTCAGGATTTGCCAGGGCTAAGAACAATGCAGGGACAACAAATATTTGATGTAAATTTATGCTTGGCTGCAACACTATTTTGATTCTATTTTATAAACAGAAATTTGGTATCACCTGAATGCTAATTACTTTCCTCTTTATTTAAATAATCTATTCTCCATATTTTATATCATTTCTCCACACTTTGTGAATATAAACAAAATATAGATTATACAGATTAGACAGATTAAATTTTCTGTTATTTTTAGCACGTTTGAAATGAAAAATAAAACCTAAGAAAAATGAAAATAAGTTGCATTTAATCACTGTTTTTATACCATTTATTATATCAACAGAAAATAAAACAGAGTATAATTTAGTAGCTATAATTAAGAAATAAAAAATCCTTTTTTTTTTTTTTTTTTTTACCATGGCTGATTTTTTTCCCCTAAAAATTAGTTTTGAAAAGTAAATTTGGGGGCCTCTTTGTATTTCAGTGGGTAAAGCTCGGGCCTCGCGGGCCTATTCGGTAAACAGGACCTGGATGCAAGTGGCCTAATACGACATTCAGCATAAAAGAAAAATGCAGGAATTGCGCCTTTTAATGTTCATATATACACGTTATGTTGCATTTTTCCTCGTTCAATTCATCGTACTTTCAACCATCCTATAAATATATATGATAATTTATGATAATATAATATTAGAAATAATTTTAGAATGTTAGAATTCAGATTTTAAAATTGGTTAAACTTGAAAAATGATTAAATTTCTGCCTGGTAAGTTCTGGAATGAACGGAATTTTTTTTGTATATGCACACAACTGAGGTAGGTTTGTCGACGATTATAAAATATTAAACATGTATTTACCTATATTGATTTTACAAAATGCAAATAACTCTGCTCACTTCATTGTTGCGTAAAATTTGAGAAATATTTTGGAGACATATTCGTTTACAGTAGATGCAAGTGCCCTATACGACATTCAGCATGAAATACAAATGCAGGGATTGTGCCTGTTAATGTTCATACACTCGTTATGTTGCATTTTTCCACATTCAAGTCATAGTACTTTCAATGATCTTATAAATATATATGATAATTTCTGATATTAGAAATAATTTTAGAATGTTAGAATTCAGATTTTAAAATTTGTTAAACTTGAAAAATGATTAAATTTCTGCCTGGTAAGTACTTGAATGAACGAAATTGCTGAGTATATGCACACAACTGAGGTAAGGTTTGTCGACGATTATTATAAAATATTAAACATGTATTTACCTATATTGATAGTGGATTTCAAAACATTACAGTCTATATTGTTACTCGGGACAAGGAGGACATACTTTTGTAACAAGTTTACAAACTGCAAAATAAAGATGCAAATAACACTGTTGCGTAAAATTTGATAAATGTTGACGAGAAATATTCGTTACAGTAAGATGCAAGTGGCCTACGACATTCTTAACCACTTGAGATCTGAAGTTAAAATAACACTATACAAATACACATTCATTGCTTCTGCACAAATAAAATGACACTATAGATGACAAAAAGGGCCAGTTTTTTTAAATTGATACTTTAGGGGACTTGTACTTCAGGTTCCCAAATATAGATCAAAAATTCCTAGCCCCCTTAAAATATCAATTTAATTATCGATTTAATGATCACAATAACAAATTGAAGGGCTTTAAACAAGTGAATGGTCTGCAAATCTTCAAATTTTGTTAGTTAAGTTAAAAAATTATGAATATTTCTAGTTTTTCTTGGAAGACATTTTGAAAACTCAAATGAAAATAACATTCATTTTATAAGAAACTAGCCGGATGTGCCAATCCCTAAACTTTCTTCTATCTCACACACAGGTTTCGCATGCACTAAAAAGAATCAGCACCCATTTATATCAAGGTCTAACTGAATCGAAAATTTTATTAAATTCCGTGCATTAGTTCTTGAGATAGGACTATCGCTAAAATCGTGTAAATCCTGCAAAATGCAGCATAGCAGCGCCACCTGTTGGGAGATTTAGACCAGAACCTAATCAAGAACAACTTACTGAATCTGAAGTTTGAAGAAAATCCGTGCATTAGTTCTTGAGATAGAGTTCTCGTGATAATAATGAAAAAAAGTAGAATAGCAACGTCACGTTTGGACAATTTACACCAAAACATAAGTAGCATCTATTTATGTCAAGGTCTAACAGAATCTGAAGTTTGATGAAATTCCGTACATTAGTTTTTGAGATATAGCTATCGTGAAAATCGAGAAAAAAGTGTTATAGTAGCGCCACCTGTCGGGATATCTACAGCAAAATGTAATCAGCGTCTATTTATGTTAAAGTCTAACTGAACTTGAAGTTTGATGAAAATAAGTGCATTAAATCTTGAGATAGAGCTATTGCGGTAACTGCGAAAAATGCAGAATAGCAGCGCCACCTGTCGGTCGATTTTCACCAAAAACTAATCAGCACCAATTTATATCAGGGACTAAGCTGAATATAAAGTTTTGTTAAATTGCGTGCAATAGTTCTTGAGATAGAGCGCCCACAAAAATTTTGTCACAGACAGACAGACGTTACTGTTAATGATCACGATGCTATAAATATATATGATAATTTCTGATATTAGAAATTATTTGAGATTGTTGGAATTCAGATTTTAAAATGTGTTAAACGTGAAAAGTGATTAAATTCAGGTAGGAATTTGAATCAGATAAATTGCGTGAATGTATAACAATTGAGATAGTTTTGCCGATGATTTATAGAAATGATTAATGTTAAAGTTATTAGTTGTATTTATCTGTTGGTTGTGGATTTCAAAACATTACAGACTCGGACAAGGAGGTCATACTTTTATAATAAGTTTACAAAATGCAAAATAATGATGCAAATAAACTCTGGTTCTGTTGCGTAAAATTTGAAAAATATTGACGAGAAATACTCGTTACAAGTAGATGCAAGTGGCATGAAAGCAAAGATTGCAAAATGCAAAGATTGTGTTTTTTAATGTTCATACACGTTGTGCTGCATTTTTCCTCAGTTAATTCATACTTTCAATGGTGTTTATATAAATAAGTATATGATAATTTCTAATATCAGAAATTATTTACGAATCTCAGAATTCAGATTTTAAAATTAGTTAAACTTCACTTCAAACATGATTAAATTTCCAACAGATGGATATTTGTGAGAGAAATTATGGTGCATGTATATACAGCTGAGGTATAAGTTTTTTAATTTTTATAAAAATGATTAATATTAAACTTGTTATTTACCTGGTTGATAGTAGATTTCAAAACATTACACATTATACAGTCTTCGGACGAGAAGGACTACTTTTGTAAACAAGTTTGCAAAATGCAAAATGATGATGCAAATGACTCCGGTCACTTCACTGTTGCGAAAATTTGATAAACTAGGGGGCTCAGCCCCCTACTCGCTAACGCTCGCCAACCCCCGGTGAATTGCAAAGCAATTCACATTGAGACAGCTACGCGGTCACAGCTAGCTCGCACCTTTTCATTTTTCTAGTAATTCAGCCGGAATAAGTACTACAATAAATCATTTGAACATATGAAATTGACAATTTTTTTAATGTAAAAAAGTAATTGAAAACTCCGTTGAAAACACAACTAAAAATGCATTTAGTTGATGCTACTAATGGACATATAAATAATTTAAATACTATGAAAAGAGGATCTTGGAAACATAATTACACTGTAAAAAATAACGGTGAAAAATACAGTGAAAAACGCTGTCATTATTTCACGAAAAGGAAAAAGCACAATTTACAGCATATTTTGCTGTAATTTGTAAGCGCCATCTACTGATGAAATCGCGAAAGATTCGAATTGGAACTTTTCAACCCACAGACTTCTAATACAAATACCAGTGTTGAATTCAGGGGGTGGCCCGGGGGGGGGCATTCCCTCCCGGAGCATTGAAAGCCCCCCCCCCCCGAAAGATTTGAGATTTTATCCCGCTTTTAATGGTTTAAAAGTGCAATTAACCCCCCGGAGCCATAGAAATCCCTCCCGGAGAAAAGTCTTTGAATTCAACACTGCATACTGCATACATACTATAATACTTCTAAAAGTTACTATATTTATGCTCTGAGTATGAACCACATGAGCATAAACTATCTTCATGCACATAACCATGGATGACTACCAGGGATCATTTTTTTCCTCTGCCTTTTCGAAAAAGCGAAAAAGACGATTTTCTTTGCCTCTGCACGCATGCGCTAGCTTCGGCTCGAATGTAAGCGTCGTTGATGAAACCGCAAGATGCCTGTTGCTATTATTTTGGATTGGAAGAAGTCAACCTTGGTGGAAATTAGCTATTTATTAAAAACTAAAAGGTAAGTGTTAGCTTTATTTTCTTGTTTATGATATTATTGTAATATTTGTCGTATAAAACTTAGTAACCCTTTTCCTATAATCACCTGTCGGCGAAACATGCTTAGGCCTGAGATGTCTGAGTCAGTAAAGATATATCACTTCCCGCCACTAAAACGTAATTTTTAAAGTATTGTTTTTAATATTTCCCTTTTAATCATCGTGACCGGTAAAATGTAAATGTTTTAGAAGAATTTTTAAAATGTATTTTGTTGTCCTTACTTAGGGCATTGCCAGGGTAACATTTTGAATGAAGCTTAACGGTTCGCACCGTAGCCTACGATGATGCACGTCGCTGTACAGCGCCGCGCATCATCGTAGGCTACGGTTCGCATTTATTAAACTGCAAATCGGAAGTTAGAATGTAAAGGAATGTTTTGGCGTTTACGATAATTTTGTTGTACCTATAGGAAAACTAGTGCGCCATGTACTATGCATTTCGAAGGCTACTATTAAAAATAAATAAGTACTTATTTACTTTAAAAAAAAAAACATTATAAAAATATTTACTCTCATACAAGGCACAGCTTACAGCTGTATTTATTAAATTATTGAAATTTGGACTTTTGAATTATGAATATACCGAAAAAAAAATGAAGACCTGATTTTTTGAAGTAATTAAAAAAAAAAAAAATGATTATATGCTCAAGATCCATGTGTATCCATATAGATTAGATATATAGGGTAGATGTGCCAGTAATGGACACTTTTAAGGAATTTCTTTAAACATTATTTTTTAATTAATAGTTATAATTGTTATATTCCACATTTTTTAATATTATATTAATTTACCAACAATATTTAACCATGCTCACTCACATTTCCCAAATCTAAATTTAATTGTAAATAACAGAAATAAATCAAAACACCCTAAATTCCAGTAATGGACACCCCACAAAAAGTAATAGATAATTGATATTATGATTGTATTTAAAACTAGAATTTTGAAGAAAGCATATTAATGAGTTAAAAAAAGCTGAATGTTTATTGGTTATTTTTTTATAAACCAAAAACATTGAGGGGTGTCCAGTACTGGCACATCTACCCTAGTATATGTATGTATACAGATAGATATGCATATAAATATACATAGATGTATGTTTGTGTATAATACTTAAACACATACATACATAGTATTACCCCCTAAGCTCACTTCATGTTCGAATTGGTAATTGTTTTCTTGCACACAATTACTCGGTACTCAGCTATTTGGCCAAAGTACTACCACACCACTAACTCAAAATGATTGTTTTTAAGGCGGTTTTGGAAAAAAATATTTCTCCCACCCAACAACGCAAAACTTTCAGACACATTTTTTTTTCACTCTAACATAAAATCATGATAGTTGCATGCATGATTATTAAAGTGATTAGTAATCAGTTTTTTTTTTCATTTTCTAATAAATGAATTATATCTTGAGTTATAAGCAATTGTGTCAGGTTTTTTGTCGAAATGTTGAAGCTTTTTAATGTTTATAGATTTTCCCGCCCTATTTCTCACTGTATAATAATGATAAATAATAATCTAAAACTATCTCTCCCCTTCTCCTCAATTTTCTTTTTAACCATTGGGAAAATGGCTGTTTTTGGTAGAAAATGGACCTCTTGACATCGTCACTTTTTTTAAAAAGCATTTTTAACGAAATTCTTTAACATTAGAAGAATTTTTCTTTGAATATGCAATAGAAATGCATAAAATCGTTACAAAAATGTTAAATTTACAAAAAGGATAGATGCAAATTATCAGATATGAAAAAAAGCCGAATTCAAAAATTGACGTCTGATGAGAAATAGTCTTATAAAGCAAAAAACGTGGTCTTCAACTTTTATTTCCTCAAAATACCTTTAGCTCGGACATCAATCTAAACAAGAGTTAAAGTTATAATTTTTTTTAGCTATACTCCATCCAAAAATAAAAGTATTACCTTAAAGCATGGCTGCCAACTGTTCCAATTTTTGCCTACCGCTAAAATTTAATAGAAATTTTTGTCTTATTTAATCGTCGAAATGCTGTGGTTAAATACGGCAAATATTTATATTAAATTTTAGTGGTATCCAAAAAATCGGAAGAGTTGATAGTTGTACCTTAAAGTAAAGATTAAAATTAAACCATCGCCAACTAAAAAAAATAATAAACTACTGATTAACTTTGAACTCGGTACTGTTTTTGTTATTGTAACTTTAGTGGGCATAAAATATGTATTTTTCACTACAAACTTAGAAAAAAAAAAAAAAAATTCCTCAGTGTTTCAAAACATGAATACAACAATGAAAAGATCCGATAAATCATTCGGCAGTCTTTTCGCCATAATAATTTTTTGTTCACCAATTTCATGATGTATTCGTATTTGGTGCATAGCCGAATGTCAAGCGCAGCCCCTGATTTGAATGTTTAAAAGTTGTATTTACAAAAATGAAACCCTGTATTAAAAATTTTGTGTTATAATTCAATACGTTATAGGTCCTTGCATTTTTTTCTTGTCCTTAAATGTCCTTGATTTTTATTTAAAGAAATGTGTATGAACTCTTTAATCCATTAACGCTGTTTCTGATATTAATTTGGTTTATCATAAATTACTATTGTTTGTTTGGTATAACAGTTTTGATATTAAGAATATAAATTTATTGAATATTAAATATTTTGTAATTCTATCTTAGCAACTCTTCATTTCAGAAATTATTTGTTTACAAAAAGTATGTATTTGCTTTTCCTTAACATTTCTCATGTGCAGAAAATTTACGATAGTTGCATTTAGATTTTTTTAATACTCAACAAATTTTAAGATTTACATATTATTTATAAACTGTACCATTAAAATTGCGTTTTGAAATGAGATAAGATGCACAAAATGCATGCTACAAATTATTCCCACTTGTCAAATTTAATGCTTAGCTTTTTTTTAAACATTTGTTTTTGTAACTCTTATTGGCTGTGTCGTTTTGTAGATAAATGATTTTTGCTCTTATAGTCGCTTTTTTTTTTTTCCCCACACCCACCACCTACGAAAAGAACCCAAAAAACTTTTCCAAGCTATATGTTTGAAGCTGAATTTTTAAATGTAGCATCAATAGTTATGTAGGACAATATTTACTTAGAAAAGCCACTGAAAGATAATCTAATTTAGATAAACTTGCAACTTTAGAAATAATTTTGCCTCGTTTTGGTTTTGTTGAGTTAAGCAGACCATGTTTACTATATTTATGTTCAAATTTTTCAATAAAAACAAATTTTGTGGTATAAAACATAAAATTTTCTTAACTTGATTACCAAATAGTAGTTTGTTTAATAGTTTGTTTTTTGTGAGTGTAAAAAGCAAATTGTGTGTTTTCAATTAGTTGATCTTAAATTTTGTTAAGTAAAAAAATAAATAGAAAAAGACATTTAGAATATTGATTTATTAAGTTTTCATACTAAATGACATATGTTTGTCTAATTTATATCAACTCTGAAAATATTTATAATCATCAATAAGTGGACTATTTTAAAAATATCAGGTATATATATAAAAAAATATCAGATATATATCAAAATATCGGATATTTTTGAAAATAGGATATTTACAAACCCTAAGTCAAACATTGTTAGCATTAAATCACTTAATGTGAAATTTTTCGGCACAAATTGATGCACTCCCAACAAAAAATATACTATTATTTTAACAGTTAATATAAAAGAAATTGGTGTACTTTTTATTTTATGTTAACAAGATTCGACTATAGTTGCATTATATGGTGTTTTACTAAAATAAACTGTAATTATCAACATAGGACAAAATTTTGTTTCTGACTTGCTAGGAAGTTATAAAATTTAAATTTTGTTGTACATGATTAAATGCATTTTTTATTAATTTCTAAATAATAGTAAATAATTAAAAATGCTCTATATTAGTTTCACAGTTGCTTCAATTAATATAATCTTGTAGATTAAGAACTTCCATAATTTCAAATAAAAGTAAAATATCAGTGCTTTTCTAAAAAGTAGCATGCAATGTTAGTTATGTTCAGGGGTTGGGTATTTTCAGAAAATCTTACCAGCCAAGGATTTATTTTACCAGCCAGCAAGAAGGAACGTACAGTTGAAAATTGTTAGGACAGAATTTACGCAACTGCACAAATAAATCATTACTACTACAAGACATTTTCGTATTTTTTCCCCCATGAAATTAAGAAATATATACAACAGAGGAAAGTTTGGTATAGAATAGAACTTAGTACCATATTTACATTGCGGTAATTTGAAGAGTTGCAAAATATAGCTGACAAGCAAAAAACATATATTCTATAGCCTGAAATATAAAAGATTTCTTATAGATTCACTCGCCTTGTCAATAAATCCACTCGCCAATGGCGAGTAAAATTATGTATTTCCCCAGCCCTGGTTATGTTAAAAATTAATTTTAGAAATTGTAACTAAATTTTAATTAGGAGCCTTAAGATATTTACAGTAGGTGTCATTTGATGCCTACATTTTTGAGGTGTGTTCGTAATTATATAAATACGTAGCACCTACAATCGTCGCTTGGTCCGTCCGTCTGCATATAACAACGCAAAAACTACCCAACTGAATGGTTTGCAATTTAAAATATATTATCTTTACAGAATTTTGTCGAGACATTTCAAATTTTATTAAAATCTAATCAAAACTTCAGGAGATATTAATAAAAATATTTATTAAGAAATTTGAATTTTTTTTTTTTTTAATCGTTTTTTTTTTGTTATAGGAACTTCCGAAGTTTAATCGTCAAGCGACCGAGATACTTATTTTATTCCAGAAATGAATCTGCAGACGATATAATTCATTTCACAGAATTAAAAATCATCAAGATCTGAATATTTATATAACTACGAATGCACCTCATTTGTCAGGTTTGACGTAAAATGTCCAACTTTTTATTTCCCAATTTCTATCATATCACTGTTTATGGGGTCTAGCCTCCCAAGTTACTCCCCCGTATTAGCAGTGGTGGGGAATTTTCAGATGTCTTTAACAGTAAATCTTTAACATTAATTGCATGGGGGGAAAACAAAGTTGTCCTCATTAACCAGAGATGTAGACATTAGGGTTGGGCAATTTGCCGGCAAAATGGCATTTTTGCCAGGACAGTGGCAAAAACTGGAAAAAACCTGGTAAAAACCGGCAAAAATTCTGGATTTAATAAATATATTAAAATAACATAATTTTGTATAATATTATAATTGAGACTTAAATCAGAATATTAATTAAATGTTTCATTAATATTAATTTGATTAATTAAAATAATTTTCATTGGTAATATGAATAAAAAAATATCAATAATAAATCATAATCAATTTTGTAGATAAATTTATGTGATGGTGACAAGTAAAAACTTTTTACTTTTCTCAAATTAATGTAGTAATGCTGCCTTTAAAATGAATTTACATTAAAAAAAATTTAAATCAACAGTTTCTACATTTAAAAAATCTATAATAAAAAACAATATTAATGCATAAACATTTGCCAATTCAATCTTCATTTTCTCTTTATTTGAGCCTTTAGGTATAACTTTTACAAATACTTTATAGAAGTAAATGGTACTACTTGATTATTCCGTTGACCAATTTCGCCAAATTAAACAAATCGCCAAACTATTCACCAAGCTGTACAAATGAAAAAATATTGCCATTCTAAAATTTTATTTTAAGTTAGGAAAATGAATAAATTTTAATTTTAAAAAAATCCCTAAATAATAGGGTTACTTTAATGATAAAGTTCACTCATGACGTAACGACATAGCAAATATAAAATTTGATTTATCCAGATTATTTAGGACAAAATAATATAAAGAACAGTTTACGTGTTTAAATGCAGAATTATTAAATTAAACCATAAGCAAACAGATATTTTTAAGATATTGAATTTGTGAATTAAGTGTAAGTGTTTTAAATGTAATAATCGAATTTATTAAGGAACATAATAAATATCATAACGGAAGATTGTAAAGAATTCAATCCTCTTTATTTAGTCAAAAAACGTAGAAAAAAAACCTATAAAATGTATGTAAACATTAGATATAGGCTTGAAGCAAATACAGAAAAATAAAAAAATATTTTGTGGACAAAAATTTGTGACGGCAGTTGAAACTAATCTGTTATATTTTTTCTCTTTTAATATCATGAGATAATCATTTATTGACATAAGTTTCATTTTAAATAACGAAAGAAAAAACAAATTAGTAAAACCTTAATAAAAATACAAATAAAATAAATTAAAATTCACATGATGACGTAACAAACACTTGTAACATGTTTAATGTCAAGTGAAAATGACATTTATGATGATCCATAATTGGCATTTAATCTTATAGTTTGGCGATAGTTTTTTGGTCAACGGGATAATCAAGTAGTATACCAAATACATTTTTTAAATTCCTAAAACTTTTTTTTTTTTTTTTTGGGGGGGGGGGGGGGAGTTATAAAAAACACATGGATTGAATGAAATTAATCTGTATAAGAGAGGGGAGGGGTAGAATAATTTTAATTGATTATTTAATGTTGCAAATATAGGCAAATTAATCTTTTAGGTAATTTTTCTTACCATTTTCCCCATTGCCATTATACAGGCTACAGACTTGAATCTTGATTTGATCATAGGAAATGAGAATGAATGATCTTGCAAAATGTTTTGTTTCTATTGTTTTTACTTTGTTAACTTCAAATTACTGTTGTTCTCATAACATAGCAAAATTGGTAAGTGCTATTTCTCTCCCAGACTTTGCTACAAAATTAACTGAAGCATAAGGATTGATTGTTTAATTATTATGACAGTTTAAAACAAAACCAGTAAGTTATTTACTAAGAAATACTAACTACTTAGATTACTGTTTTAATGATGCATTGAATATTCTAAGGTAAATAAAAAAATAAAATTACATATTATTAGAATTGAAATTATTAAAAACAAAAGTATATTAATTACATCGCTGTAAAAAAAACATATCTATTTTTGCCACTTTGGCAAAAAGTGGCAAAAATGTATTTTTGCCAGGACGGTTTTTACCGGTTTTTTCCATGGTTTTTACCACCTTTGGCAAAAACGTGCCAACCCTAGTAGACATATTGGCGATAATTCTTAGTATTATATTTAAAAAAATTAATATGTATAATGAAATTAAATTAACCTACAACTTTAAACTGAAATAACTTCTCAGAACCTCACTAGATGGCGGCACAGATGCGTGTAGCATGTAGTCAGAGAGAGCATAAAAGGAATTTGTTTAGTGTCAGTTGCACGCAATTTTGAAAATGTCTCCAAAAGTACAATATTCAACTGAAGATTGTATTTTATTGTTCAAAATTGGTATTTATGTGGTGAAAATGCAAAACTATTTCTAAGGGAGTGGTTTTCAATGGTCAGAAAACGACCTGGGCCTTCTACAGCAATTTCAAGAGATCTGATAAGAAAATTGGCCACCTTATTCACCAGATATCGATCCCTGTGATTTCTGTCTTTGTAGTCATATGAAAGATTTTGTTTACAAGAAGCCGACACACCTTATTAGCTTCAAAAGTTCCATAACTGACCCATTTTCAGGCATCAAAAAAGAAATGCTTGATTTTGTTACTGACAACTTTGTGACTATGTTGCGCTATTGCATTACCTCTGCAGTTTCTCACTTAGAAAAACCTTATCCATTAAATTCCTTTTCCAGTCTTTTCAATATAAAAATATTTGTAGTATTGTAGTAATTTGCCATCAACAATTCAAGTTATTTCAGTTAAAAGTTGTAGGTTAATTAAAAATCACCCTGTATACATTCAATATCTTTAAAATTTTAATCGTGCTTGAAACAATAGTTTTGAAAGTTTGTTATTTATTAATGAATGAATTTAAAGCTGCTTATAATTTTATTTTAGGTCTCAACAAATCAGCTGTGTCTACATGGAGTTATAAAGTAAATTTGCCCTCATGCAGTCTAGTTTGTGGTATGTATAATTGTTGTAACTATTTAAAAATGTATTTCATGAGACATTGTACAGTGAAATTTTGGAATTTTTATATATTTACGGTTCGGGTTGCCTTCTTAATTGAATTTTTCAGCTCTGGTCTGGTTTAAAGGTGAAAATAAGCAGTCGCCATTCATCGATTAAACTTTAAAAACTGGCGATTAAAAATGTGGAAAGAACTGGCCAAATGCAGGATTTCCTGATTACCATTTCCCCCCTAAATTTCACGATTTTTCAGCGTTCGTTCGACGAAATTCTTAATTTTTATGCGCCCGTTTTGAGAAATTTAAGATTTTTCGTGCATAATCGCCGAAAATCATTATTTTTATGCAGTGATCGACAAAATTCATGATTTTTACACATTCGATTGACAAAACGTGATTTTTATGCATTCAGTCGACGCAATTCAGGATTTTTTTCACTCCCGAATGATGAAATTTGATTTTTTGTAGCCGATCAACAAAATTCATTATTTTCCTGTGCCCGATCGACGAAATTCTTATTTTTTGCACACAATCGACAAAATTCATGAATTTTACGTGCCGATCGATAAAATTAATGATTTTTACTCGTCCGATCGATAAAATTAATGATTTTTTACTCGTCCGATTGATAAAATTAATGATTTTTTACTCGTCTGATCGATAAAATTAATGATTTTTACTCATTCAATCGACGGAATTCATGATTTTTATGCGTTTGATCGACAAAATTCATGATTTTTATGCGTTTGATCGACAAAATTCATGATTTTTATGCATTTGGTCGACAAAATTCGTGATTTTTATGCGTTCGGTCGGCGAAATTCGTGATTTTTATGCGTTCGGTCGACGAAATTAGTGATTTTTTTCACTCCCGAATGACGAAGTTTGATTTTTACGTAGCCGATCGACAAATTCATTATTTTTCTGTGCCCAATCGACGAAATTCATTATTTTTTCGGACACGAACGACAAAATTCGTGAATTTTACGTGCCAATCGATACAATTAATGATTTTTACTCGTTCAATCGATACAATTAATGATTTTTACTCGTTCAATCGATACAATTAATGATTTTTACTCGTTCAATCAGCAAAATTCATGATTTTTACTCGTTCGATCAACAAAATTCATAATTTTTACTCGTTCGGTCGATAAAATTCATGATTTTTACACGCTCGGTCGATAAAATTCATTATTTTTACACGCTCGGTCGATAAAATTTATTATTTTTACACGCTCGGTCGATAAAATTCATTATTTTTTCACGCTCGGTCGATAAAATTCATGATTTTTAGATCAGATTGAACTATTTTATCCTGATTGGTTGTTTTGAGCTTCTAAAAGTAAAATTGTTTAGCATCATATTTTTATTTTTTTAGTAATTAAAGGTTGTAGATAAATAAAATAAAACAGCTTTTTTGCAAAACTAAGATACTTGTTTTTATTTTAAAGTTAATATGTTTAAAAGAAAGCTATAAACAATATTAATATGATTGTTTATTGAACTTCAATATGGGGTACAGTGGACCACCCACTCCTGGGGCACAGTGGTCCACAATTCACTCTGCTCCTGTAATGCAGAATGTTCCAAATATTTAATAATTGCTTATTTTCTATAAAGAAAGAGTGTTTTAAAGTAGATTTAACTGTAAAATAAAGTAAACAAATAAAAATAACAATTTATTTAACATAGTAAGAAATATTTTGTTTTGTATTTACTTCCTTTGATAAATATAACTGTAGTCTAATTGTTGATGATTCTATTCAAGTAAGATTCATGAGACGAAAATTGAATGGAAATCAGTTTATTTCTCCCGAAATTGTAGACGAATCTGCTGTTGATGTCAATGATTTCATAATGTTGTTCTCAGACCCAAAATTATTTCTTGAAAATTCCAGGCTCAATCTTACTCATAAGTACTTTGGAATTTCATTTGGAAATTTTAATGTGCACTGATTTTTTTGTACTTAAGTAATAACTTCAACTAAATTGTAATTGTTCCTGTATTAATCTATTATTTTCAAAATATAATTAATTTTTTGTTTTTGTTTCAACATTTATATTGCTATGTTATTTTGCGGGTGAAGAGGCAACAAAAAAGAATTAGATTAATGAAAAATAGATTTATATTGTATTTTAGATAAAACCTAATAGTGGTCCACTGTATCCCGGTGGGTGGACCACACTGGTCCACTTTACAAGTGTATATATATATTTATTTATTTTTTTGAAAAATGTGTTGAAAACTATGTTGTGAGAAAATTATGATGGATGTAAGAAGGTTTAAGGAATATTCAAAAATATTTTCATACAGATCGGTCAGTCTGTTAAAGAGAAAAAAATGTTAAATGAAAAAAGTGGTCCACTGTGTACCGGTCTCCCTTATTATATTTCATGGCATTCTAATATTGTTTAGTATCATTGTTTTAAATTACTAGGGCATTTAAAATATTTTAAGAAAAAAGAAATGTGCAGCTTATGTAAGCACAATTTTATCCAACAAATTTTTTAAATACAAATTTTACCAAGTTAAGAAATTGCATGTAATAATTACAGTAATAGACTTTTTAAACATTACATGTAATGTTGTACTTGTTTCATGTAATATGTGTGACATTTAATGCAATTTTTTTTTCTTGTTCACATGAAATAAAAGGGGGGTGGGGTGAAGGATCAGGGTCCATAAGCCGTGTGTTTTGCCCATGAAATAAGACTAAAATTCGATTTTGTTATACTGATTTAATTATTTCACTTTTTAATATTAGAAGGTTTATCCTGTACGATTTCAACAATATGTTTTGCATTTTGTTCGGATTTATATAATTTACACAAGCTCAAAGTTCATATTCGTAGTTTTTGATGAAAAATACTCAATTTTGCCTAATTTTACCTCAATTTTTAATATTTTACTATGAGCACAGCTTTGTAACCCTTTTATTTTTACACATTTTAATTTATTTTATAATACCTGTAAAGAAGAAAGTGTTGCACAATTGCGCTCATATAAATAATTGGTAAAATTAGGAGAAGTTGCGTATTTTTCATAAAAAACTACGAATAATACGAACTTTGAGCTTGTGCAAGTCCTATAAATCCGAACAAAATACAAAAACTATCATTGAAATCGTAGAGGATAAACCTTCTGATATTAAAAAGTGAAATAATTAAGTCAATATATCAAAATTGAGTTTAGGCTTATTTCATGGGCCGAAAACATGGCTTATGGACCCTGATCCTTTACAATTTTGGCGTTAATCCTGGTCCTACAGACCCGAAGATTCTTGGGGAAAAGGTTTCTATTACAATATTTCGGGTTCTATGGACTCCAAAAATAGCAGAAATTTCCAATTTTCGCATTACCTCGAGTTCTGCAAATCTAAAAAAACTGAGAGAAAGGTCTATATACGAAATGTAAAATATCAACTTACTAGAGTTTTCAATTAAAACAGTTTTCATATATGCTGCACGCTAGACAGTATATTGGGCCTGTTTAACCTGGGTTGCCTGGTATGTATAGTCTAAAAATAATTCAGTTTATAAATTTTAAAATTACATAGAATTGGTTTAATTTCACTTATTGTCTAAAGAAACATTAGTTGTTGGCCTGTTAGACTCACTCTTTTGCCCAAAATTGGGCCTGACTCAGATTCCAAAGCACTGGAAATATTGTCAACACATATGTATGATTCACTCATATAATATGATACATTGATTTAAGTGGAAACTTTGGTTTGATTTTTGAGCAATTGTTTGGGTTAATCGGTCGGTCAATTTAAGTGCAGTTTCTTTTCGTAGCTTTTTTCTTCTAAATATGATTTTTCCAAAGATATAGTATATCTTTGGGAATATATATGTGTGAGATTAGAAATTTTACATGTGATTTTTGTTTGTTTCAGATGTATAATGAACAGATCATCAATTTGATGTATAATGATCCAGCCGAGGACACAAGGAACAAAAGATCAAATTGTGCAAAGAATGAACTTTGTTCAATAACATTACTGACTACTGTAGTTAATGTATTTGTAATTACTGTAAAAATTAAACTTTTTTAATTGCAATTTTCATGTTTTTTATCCCATTATATTTCAAACACACTTAAAAAAAAAAAAATTGTATGCAAAGGCAGCATCACTAATATTAAGAACGGTAAACGTCTGTGTGTGTTTCTGTCTGTCTGTGCACTCCACCTTTGTACCCGCAAAGGCTCCTGGACTAATCGACGCACCGACGGCGGACGCGTACCGAAAAATTCGCAAAAAAGACGCGACGCTCAAGTTTCGATCGGGTCGGGATTCCGACCCGGACCCGGGGAGTTATTAATGAGCGAAAGTGTTTTAATTACCGACCGAAACCGAAGTTGGAAGAGAAGTCAAAACAGCCAAAAAGTTCGCCTTCCGTTTTGATAATCGCAGACATCCAAATCGTCGCTTTTTAACGCATCATCGAATAAAAAAAAATGTACCGGAGGTATCGATCCAAAAATCGGGGTACACACGCGGCCGATTTTTGTCGTTGCAAAACGTCAAATTTTTTGAAATTCGGACCGTAACTTTTCTTTATTTCGGCCAAAAACTGACCAGACATCCAACATCGACCCCAGACGTAAAAAGAGGTTGCCGTAAAGAATGCAGGTCGACAGATCCGAGATCGAATCGCCCCAGTCCTTTTTGAAACAAGTGGAAATAATGACTCTACATTCGCGAAAATTTGCTAACACGTGTATAAAAAAATCGCGAATTGAACAAAAAAAAATTCGTAAAAATCGACCAGTAATTTTTGAAGATATCAATTAAAACTCATTAATGACACGGCAAATGAATTTATTTCTATTCCGAAGAGACAGCTTCTTTTTTATTTCAACATTCAACGGAGACAAATCGTCTGTGGATAAGTCATTTCTGAAAGAGATAAAATAGTCAACTGCGTTTTTTCAGAGGGGGGGGGGGACATTTCCGAATCTAAGGGGCGCATTAATTTCAAACTTTGACAGGGCGACTCAAAATGGATTCTGCTTTCAGAATATCTAAAAATTATTCTCATATCTTCATTAGGAGCCGATATATTATTTTATTGTTTAATTAATCATCGTTATTTGTATAATTAAAGCAAAAGAAAGATTTCCATTACAGTGCCGGCTAGATATTACGATTTTAAGAAGTAGGCCGCGTCTAAAAACTGCATTACGAGTATTTTCAGTTTTTGTTTTAGAGTGGCAACCAGATATTATGATAGGAAAAAGCGGGCTTCGCCCGTTATCGATTTTTTTTTTTTTTTTTTAGTTTTAAGTTTTTCTACAGCTCACTGTCTTTGAACTAGAACTCAGGTAGTCTACATAAGTTGTTTGAGGAAAA
This sequence comes from Maratus michaelseni, assembly GCA_963931845.1. Taxonomy (NCBI): domain Eukaryota; kingdom Metazoa; phylum Arthropoda; class Arachnida; order Araneae; family Salticidae; genus Maratus; species Maratus michaelseni. The sequence goes on from OZ007587.1 coordinate 463,605,008, forward strand.
GCAGTGTCATCGCCAACCCCCCCCCCCCCCCCCCCCCCGCTTTTTTCTTTTAACTGTGGTCCGTTTCTATAACTAAGAAACTATGTTACGGATGTCCACCAAACTTATTCCAAACATCATAATTAAAGTAATAAGGACCCCCTATCCAGATATTATGATAGGGAAAAGCGGGCTTCGCCCGTTATCGATTTTTTTTTTTTTTTAAGTTTTAAGTTTTTCTACAAGTTTCTTCTAGAGGTTTCTTCTACAGGTTTCTTCTATTCTTTGAACTAGAACTCAGGTAGTCTAAATCAATTCGACTCGACATCGATAGAGCTTACCGATTTTATTTCGTTTTTTCACCACTAGGGGGCGCTTTCCTATCTTCGGTTCTACGGGCATGAAAACGACGGGGTATGGCTCATTCGACTAGACATCGAAAGTCTTAACGATTTCAGTTATGATCATATAAACAGATTGCGCCACCTGGTGGCGGAAGGTGGAACTAACGTATACTGCAGCGCGTGCGCAGCACGACTGCTATACGGTGCCGCAGGCAGCGGGGACCCGAGCCGCAGGTTCGTTCAGTTAGAGGTTTATACTATTCCATGTGCAATTTAAGGGATTATCCGGTGCATGCGTAGCACGACCGTCATACGGTGCCGAAGGCAGCGGGGACCATGGTCGGAACGACTGCTATACGGTGCCGCAGGCAGCGGGGACCCGAGCCGGAGGTTCGTTCAGTTAGAGGTTTATACTATTCTATGTGCAATTTAAGGGATTATCCGGTGCGTGCGCAGCACGACCGGTATACGGTGCCGAAGGCAGCGGGGACCAGGGTCGGAGGTTCGTTCGGTTAGAGGTTTGTACAATCCAATGTGCTAATTAAGGGATTACCCGGTGCGTGCGTAGCACGACTGGTATACGGTGCCGAAGGCAGCGGTGACCAGGGCCGGAGGTTCGTTCGGTTAGAGGTTTGTACAATTCAATGTGCTAATTAAGGGATTACCCGGTGCCGAAGGCAGCGGGGACCCGGGTCGGCGGTTCGTCCGGTTTGAGGTTTTACAAGATTCGAGATTTTCTACAATTCGAGGCACCGATGTAAATTAGGGGCCCGCTGGCGGGCGAAGCCAGCTAGTCACTAATATTAAGGTCGGTAAACGTCTGTGTGTGTGTCTGTCTGTCTGTGCACTCCGCCTTTGTACCCGCAAAGGCTCCCGGACTAATCGACGCACCGACGGCGGACGCGTACCGAAAAATTCGCAAAAAAGGCGCGACGCTCAAGTTTCGATCGGGTCGGGCCTCCGACCCGGACCCGGGGCGTTATTAATGAGCGAAAGTGTTTTAATTACCGACTGAAACCGAACTGGAAAAAGAATCGAAAAAAAATTCCGTTTTGATAATCGCAGACATCCAAATCGTCGCTTTTTAACGCATCATCGAATTAAAAAAAATGTACCGGAGGTATCGATCCCAAGATCGGGGTACGCACGCGGCCGATTTTTGTCGTTCCAAAACGTCAAATTTTTTGAAATTCGGACCGTAACTTTTCTTTATTTCGGCCAAAAACTGACCAGACATCCAACATCGACCCCAGACGTGAAAAAAGGTTGCCGTAAAGAAAGCAGTGTCGACAGATACGAGATCAAATCGCCCCACTCCTTTTTGAAACAAGTGGAAATAATGACTCTACATTCGCGAAAATTTGCTAACACGTGTATAAAAAAACTGCGAATTCAACAAAAAAAAAATTCGTAAAAATCGACCAGTAATTTTTGAAGATATCAATTAAAACTCATTAATGACACGGCAAATGAATTTATTTCTATTCCGGAGAGACAGCTTCTTTTTTATTTCAACATTCAACGCAGAAGAATCGTCTGTGGATAAGTCATTTCTGAAAGAGATAAAATAGTCACGTGACTTTCAACTGCGTTCTTTCAGAGGGGGGGGGGCATTTCCGAATCTAAGGGGCGCATTAATTCTAAACTTTGACAGGGCGACTCAAAATGGATTCTGCTTTCAGAATATCTAAAAATTATTCTCATATCTTCATTAGGAGCCGATATATTATTTTATTGTGTAATTAATCATCGTTATTTGTATAATTAAAGCAAAAGAAAGATTTCTTTTACAGTGCGGGCTAGATATTACGATTTTAAGAAGTAGGCCGCGTCTAAAAACTGCCATAACGAGTATCTTAAGTTTTTGTTTTAGAGTGGCAACCAGATATTATGATAGGGAAAAGCGGGCTTCGCCCGTTATCGATTTTTTTTTTTCCGTTTTAAGTTTTCCTACAGGTCCCTGTCTTTGAATAAGAAGTCTGGTAGTCTAAATAAGTTGTTTGACATCAGATTTTTTTTTTCCGGCAGTCTAATTCAGTTGTTTAAGGAAAAGCAGTGTCCCCCCCCCCCCTTCAAGTTTTTTATCTTAACTGTGGGGTTCTAGAGGTTCGTTCAGTTCGAGGTTTATCTTATTCGAGGTTTATCTTATTCGAGGACCCGGGTCGGAGGTTCGTTCGGTTCGAGGGGGATGCGAGCCGGAGAATACAAAAGTTTCGAGGCACCGATGTAAATTAGGGGCCCGCTGGCGGGCGAAGCCAGCTAGTTTTTATATTATTGAAGCAAACAAGTGCTCATTCTTGAGGTAGATTTAAAAAAAAAAAATGTTTAAACAGTCACTAAATTGAGCTAGTTTTCTAGCTCAATATATGCAAAAAAAGTGATAGCACTGATGGATTCCACTATCATTATTTCTTTATTAAAATAGTAACTGCAGTTATATTCGAACAAATGCTTTAGATAAATTTAATAAATGATTTCATTCTTATATAAATGTATAGTTAAATAAATGCTATCATCTTTCAATCAATGATAGCATTTTCATTATTCTGATTAAGAAAAACTGCAAATTATATGCACTTGTAGTTGAAAATTATCAGAATGTGGCAAAAAACAAAGAAAAGTGCAAAAAAGGCTATTAATATCAGCTCTAATATAATAAAATTGAAAGGGAAACAATAGTTTATAATTAAATCCTTAATTGTTTTGTTTTGTTATTAAAGTTTGAGTGTATGAAGATTTGTCATTTATAACAAAGTTTACCTCCCCCCCTCTTTTTTTTTTAATGCCCAGCAAAAATGGGCTCTTTTTGCATGTTTGTCACAAAAATTATTTTATTACTAAACTTATGATAGTATATATACATTAATATACACTATGTATTTAAAAAAACAAAGTTTATTTTAAAAGCAAATTGACAAACAAAAGCTCTAGTCTCATTTTATATGTATATATAATGAAGCTTTTTATTAACCCCTTCGCGACGAGCGTCCTTTACAGAATTTTTAATCTTTTACCACCGGTTTTTCAAAACAGAAATTTTTGCCTACTTTAATCTCAGAAATGCTAGGATTACATAAGGCAAAGCTTACAATAAAAAATAACTGGTGGGAATAATCAAGGATTCTGAGCATCTTATGCGTCATGTATACATGTCGCTCGTCCCCAAGGGGTTAATAACTATTAAATCTCAGGAAAAAATAAAGTATATGGAGAAAAAATCCTTATATATATAATCTTTTAGATAAATCGTCCAAAAGGAAGAAGAAATATAACATCCCTTCAACTTTTAAATATTGCAACATATTTTTTCAATTAAAAACTGTCACAATTCCTTGAAAGGGAATCTGTCATCAGAATTTAAATTTATTTTTTAAAAATACTGCAGAAAATAGCTTAAATGTTACATAAAACTTTTATTTCAGTGAAATGAATTATATCGTCTGCTGTTGTGATTAAGATTGATTTCTGTAATAAAATAAGTACATGTTAAGTTGGCAACATTTTCTGAAAATTTCAGATCTTTAAATCCATATTTATTCTTTTTCCATTTAACATCTATTTCTCCGGAAACATATATCCAAAAAAACTGTCGGCAGATTATAGGATTGCTATAATGAAACAATTTTAGTATACAAAGTCAGTTTTTAAATTGAGTAATACAGAAATACTATGACATAATCACCATGGCAACCTAGAATCATTACCTATCATGGGATATCATTGAATTAATTACTTATGATAGGATTTAATAGAATGAAGAATATGACTATAACTTGGTCATAGAAGTTATAACGTCATACATGTCAGATAACTTGTCGATACATCTCGGTCTCTTGATCATTAATCCTTGGAAGCTGATATAACAATTTTTAAAAAATTCGGTACTTTTCGGTTAGCCGGGTGCCAGTGATATATGTACATATATAAATACATATGTATATACATATATATGTACGTACATATATGTATATTTATGGGTATGTATATATATGTTACGTAGATATGTGTATATGTGTGTGTGTGTATATATATACATGTCTATATATCACTGGCGCCCGGCTAACCGAAAAGTACCAAAAATTCAAATTACTTAACAAGCATTTTTAATATCTTTTTTAAGTTTCGATTCGATTTTCACAAAATTTGTAATGACTCGACAAAATCTGCAACGATCATATATATTAAATTTCAAACAATTCGACCGGGTAGTTTTTGTGCTGCTATATGTGGACAGACGACGACTATAGGTGCTATGTATTTATATAATTACGAATGCATCTAAAAGGTAAACTTAACACTTTCCTCCTTTAAAACAACAAAAAATAAATAAAACCCATTTTTAAATGGGGTGTTTTGAAAAGAATTGGGGGGGGGGGGATAGACAACCCAGGTTTATAGAGTTTTTTACTATTTTGTGAGATTACAATTTTTAACCTACATAAAACTTACAATAACATTTTGATGATATGTAATATTATATATGTTGAAATACAAATGCCTTGTCTTCAATAAAATGATCTCGCCTTTCTGGCAATATGGTAACATTTTACTCAGTGTGTAATATATTTAGAAACCTTAATTTCAACAGAGGCGGTAACATTTCTGTAGAATTTTTTGCTCTTAAAGTAGAATTTTTCTAAGTAGGACCTGATCAAATCAAAGAGAGACTCAAGGCATAGTATTAATTTGGAACCCTCCTCCTCTTATAATAAAAAAAAAAAAAAAAATACCTTGAAACAGTGTAAGGTAAGTTCTGGACTGATGTCTAATAGCAAAGACAAATTTGCTGTTTAACATCTTTGCAAAAAGCATCCTGTTTACTCCTTTTAATGTTTGGCTACCACTATTTCCGTATAAAATTTTTTTCTTATTTAATTGCTGAAATTCTGTAGTTAGATAAGGCAAAAATCATTGGTCGAAAATAGTGGTGTTCAAACTCAAGAATTTTGTACATCCTTCAAGGCATACTACATGCTGCTCGTCGTAAAGTAGCTGAAAATAGCAATACAATTTACAGCAAAATTTCACTCTAAAATCTATGATTTAAAAAAAAAAAAAAAAAAAAGATAACAGAACTTTTGTAGATTTTTATTAACAGCAAAAAATTCTGAAAATTACAAAAGTTCTGTAAAACCTAAAAAACAAAATTGATGTTAAATTAACAACAAAAAATTTTGAAATAAAAATGTTCTGTAGAACCTAACTAACGAGATTAACAGCAAAAAAAATGGTGAAAGTCTACAAAAGTTTTGTAAAATCTAAAGAATCAAACTGCTGTTAAATTAACAGCAAAAAATGTCAAATTACAAAATTTTTGTAAAATCTAAAGAACCAAACTGCTGTTAAATTAACAACAAAAAATGTCAATTTACAAAATTTTTGTAAAATCTAAAAAAAAAAACTACTGTTAAATTAACAGCAAAAAATGCTAAAAATCTACAAAAGTCCGGTAAAATTAACAGCAAAAAATGCTGAAAATCTACAAAAGTGCTGTAAAATATAAAAAACAAAAGTCCTGTAAAATTAACAGCAAAAAAATGCTGAAAATCTACAAAAGTGCTGTATAATATAAAAAACAAAAGTGCTGTAAAATTAACAGCAAAAAATGCTGAAAATCTACAAAAGTACTGTAAAATCTAAAATACAAAAGTGCTGTAAAATTAACAGCAAAAATTGCTGAAAATCTACAAAAGTGCTGTAAAATCTAAAAAAACAAAAGTGCTGTAAATTTACAGCAAAATATGCTGGCACCCATATTGCCAGCATTTTTTGCTGTAAAATTACTGTGGTTTTTTTTACAGTGTAGCACCTATAATATTGTACAGCACGGCTTAAATTCATTAAAAAAAAAAAAAAAACACTACGTGGTAGGAAGATAGATCAATGATTGTTTAAATTGCGTTCAACATTTTATTATTCTAATTGATTATAGATTTCTGCAAAAGAAATTATTTTTATTTCAATAAAACGGCAACAGATGGCTGCAGGGCATTCTAGAAAGTTTATATTTTATTATATCCGATTTTTTGTGTGAGTGAAATTCGTAAATAAATTCTAAATGAATTCATTTGAAAAAATGAATTCATTTGAAATTAACACTATTTCTCATAATTAAAATGAGGAATCATCTCAGACGCTTTGGATTACGTTCATATTATTTTATTTTTAATAATTGCTAGCTTCAGTTTCACTGCTCTGACACTGACCGCCATATTGGAGGCGGGGCTAACACAATCTTGTCTGTTCATTGGTCTGAGATCTGGAAACTACGATTGTTGCCAACGGTAAGGTAGAAATTCAGCCCTATTTCCGCGCCACGTAAGACAAATATATACATAGATATTGACGAGAAATATTCGTTCAATATATGTAAGTGGCTTACAGCAATCTTAAAGCATGGAAGGAAATTACAGGAAAATGCAAAGATTGTGTGTTTTTTAATGTTCTACACGTTGTGCCGCATTTTTCCTCAGTTAATTCATACTTTCAATGGTGTTTATATAAATAAATATGATAATTTCTAATATCAGAAATTATTTATGAATGTTAGAATTCAGATTTTAAAATTGGTTAAACTTGAAAAATGATTAAATTTCTGCCTGGTAATGAACGAAATTGTTGTGTATATGCACACAACTGAGGTAGGTTTGTCGACGATTATAAAAATAATTAATATTAAACTTGTATTTACCTGTGTTGATAGTGGATTTCAGAACAGTATATTGTTACTAGGGCAAGGAGAATATACTTTTATAGCAAGTTTACAAAATGCAAAATAATGATGCAAATAACTCCTGTCACTTCACTGTTGCGTAAAATTTGATAAATCTTGACGAGAAATATATTCGTTACAGTAAGATGCAAGTGGCCTGCGACATTCTTAAAGTATCGTGGAAGGGAAATACAGGAAAATGCACAGGGATTGTGCTTTTTAATGTTCATGCAAGTTATACTACATTCTTCCTCAGTTAATTCATACTTTCAATCATGCTATAAATATATATGATAATTTCAGAAATTAGAAATAATTTTCGAATGTCAGTGTTTTGAACCAAAAATCCTTCTGCGATAGTGCGGAAGAGGTAAAAAAAAACTAATGTCACGAGACAACAATTGCTTATAACTCAAGGGTTAATTAATTTAAGGAAAATTTTTTTGAAAACTGTTCGATTATAAATCACTTGAACAATCAGATCTGCAAGTGTCATAATGCATTTACGTTTAAAAATGAGGCAGAAAGATTCGCGTCGTTGAGCGAATAATATATTATAATACCAATAGATGGCGACACTTTACCTTTCAGGTAGTTGTTGATAATATTATATTTAATTTAACTATAGAGGGAGCTATTGATTGTATATTAATTTTACTTTCAGGAATTAAAATTGGATGGAGTAATATATATTCACGGATATAATTTTGTTATAAGTGTATTAAAACCAGAATTATTTTGCGTGTTTTTGAATCATTTTGTGTTTGGGTGTCATCGATGGGGTTGTGTTTTAAAAAAAGTGTGCTCTCAACTTGTCTTTCAAATCATTTCTCTCAACTCGACTTAGTCAACATGTATGATGCATTGCCATGTGGATGTGAATATTATGAAGAAGTTGTGACATTTTAAGGATTCTGTATAATTATTGTGAGTAAAATATTTTATCTACACTCTACGCGTTCATATTTCCAATTTTATTATTTCAAAACTGTTATCTCGTGGTAATTACGTGAGGTGTTAAATACAGTTTTTGGGATAATCGATGTGAGTGAAATATATTGTATATTCTTAGTGGTTTTTTATTTCCTATTTAAATATTTCCAAATTTTAATATTTCCAATTGTTGTCTGGTAATAATTCAGTGTACCTGGATGATTCTACTGATCTTAGCATGATGCCAGTAGAATTATGAAACACTGAATTATTATTTAAAACACATGTGGGTGCATCCAGGCTGATGAGTACATGTGCATGTGTTTTTTCATATCCAATTCATATTTAATTCTCATGTGGTCCAATTTTCCATTGTATATGGTTCATATTTAATTTATTAATCCATTTGTATTTACTTAATTGCAACTCCAATTTATAATTTTTTTTTCCCCTTTCTCTCTATTTCTTTTTTCTTTTTTCAATATTCTTTAGGTATGAGTAAAATTTGGCCAATTACCATTGAAGCACAAGCTATGGTAATATTATGTTTGCACATGTTAATTATTAGCTATGTGGTATTCTGTATACACAATATCATTAATTATCTCTTTGGAGATTTAAGTAGAATGATAATAGAACTTGATATGTTTTTTGAAATTCATAGATATTATAATTATATATATATATATATATATATATATATATATATATATATATATATATATATATATATATATATAATATATTTTAAATGGCTTTAACTTTATTTATAGTTAGTTATATACTAAGATATGTTGCATAAATAAATTCATGTACAGGGTTACACAAGAAACTGAATACATTGCCCTCTGTGGATGGTAATTGCCAGGGCTTGACAAATGTGGTCGCCAGGTCGCCACTGGCTACCAAGTGTTTTGATTTGGTGACCAAGTTATTTAATCTTTTGTGGTGATTTCTGTAAAATAAATTAACATAAGAAATGAGCACAAATGGCATTTTTTCTCTCCCCCACCCCTACTCGTGCGTGGCAAGCAGTGATTTTCCTCTTTTCTCGTATATGTACTTTTAATGGAAGAACTAAATTTAAAAGGCATTTTTCAACTCATGCACAGAAAACACCATTCTTTTCATCTATAGCCATCTAGTATATGTCACGTCAATAGAATGTGGGGGAGGGGGGAAAAGGAGAAAGAATTTTTCAATAAAACAGTAAGAAATAGTGTCAATCCAACCTTTGTGGCATCTAAAATTGGATACAATACTAAATAATGTTCTAGGTTTTCTTTTTCTTCTTTTTTTGGTAAGTTTCAAAATCTGATTTTTGTGTTTATATAAGTTGTCAACATAATATCAGTGATTATAAGTTTTATAAGTTTCATCAGAAAAATAACTCTAAACTATGCTTGTTATTATTTTTTCTCAATTAATTCATAAGAAACACTTGTTTTTTTTTTTGTTGTTGTTTTGTTTTTTTTGTTTTTTTTTTTGTTTTTTTTTTGCTAAGTTTCAAATCTGATTTTTGTGTTTATATAAGTTGTCAACATAATATAAGTGATTATAAGTTTTATAAGTTTCATTAGAAAATATAGTTTATATTATCTTTCTACATTATGTACTATTTTAAACTATGTAACTAATAACTGTAAACTATGTTTGTTATTATTTTTTCTCAATTAATTCATAAAAAACTCTTGTTTTTTTTTTTTTTTTTTTTTTTTTTTTTTGGTAAGTTTCAAATTTGATTTTTGTGCTTATATAATTTGTCAACATAATATAAGTGATTATAAGTTTTATAAATTTCATCAGAAAATACAGTTTATATTATCTTTCTACATTATTTACTATTTTAAACTATATGTAACTAATAACTGTAAGTAGAGGGAAAAAGACAGTTCTGCCACAACAGGATCAATGATGTGGTGGAGGTGGAGGGAGTGAGTCTTATTTTTGAGGGGGGGCTTAATTTTTTTTTTTTTTTTTTTAATTTTAGAATTGACTTTCAGTTTGAAGGCGAAACGGAGATCATTTTTTTTTTTTTTTTTTTTAGAATCAAATTTAAATGTTAGTTTGAAGTCTGAGGGGCTAACATTTTTAAGGGGGTGCTTAAAATTTAGAGGGGCTTAATTTTTAAGGAGGGATTAATTTTTTTTTAAATTAAATTTAAATGTTAGATTGAAGTCTGCTATAGGAGGAGGGTCTAAAAGTGAGGGAGCTTATTTTTGAAGAGGCGGTTAACTTTTTTTAAGGGGGGGCTTATTTTTGAGGGGGGCTTAATTTTTTTTTTTTTTTTTTTTTTTTTTAGAATTGACTTTAAGTTTGAACGCGAAACGTATATTAAACATTTTTTTGGTGTCGCCCTCTATCGGTAGGGAATGCAATAACGGATATTTAAAATAGGTTTTCTTGAAAAGATTTCACTGGGGTTTGAACCTGCAAAATAGCTTTTTGACTTGATAATTTGTGGTAGGTTTAACTAATCAAGCCAAGAAGAGATTTTAAGTGTTTAAAGAGAGGTATCGCGGTACCGGAAGTGAAAAGTTTAAGGTTTATTTTATACTGAATTTAAATGAAACCGGAAATTTATCTTTTTCAATATGATTGGATTGAATATTAACATATTTATTTTAAAATGTATAGTGGAAGCAATGGTAAAAAGATGACATCTTTAGGGGTAATTACTGTTTTTATTGTGTTTGGTGTAGAAAACATAGGAAAGAGGTGTAGTTAAAAAAAACAAATTCAATTTTATTAATAATTTTCCCAATGCAATACATGTGGACCCACTTTTCGTTTTTTAGTGGGTTTTGACAAATCTAATACAGAATCTTGTTTAATGTTTGTTGACAAATATTTATTTTTAATAAAATTTCGCGGGACATTAATTTCGTTTAATGTTTCTAATAATTCGCTCTGTGCCCTGATCGGTTTTCTTTTATTCACAGAAAACAAAAGATTAAATAAATCTGCCAAGTTCGATTCGGGGATAGGTTTTCCTTCGAAACTTACAGTCAAATTTTTATCCTATCGAAATTTTCTTGGACGTGCCATGACAAACTGAACTAATGCTTTGATAATTTAGGATTGCTTTATCTGTTCAAGTTATGATATCATGGTGGATACAGATCATCAGATTACGGATATTTGTGTTTGGAATAACGTGATTTTTAATTTTGCCTATTCAGTTTCAATTATATTGTGAAATGAGGATTTATTTTTGAAAGATAATGTTAACTTTTTGTGATTATCTTGTAACAGACTGCTTTCATTAAAAGTGTATTTTAGAATTGTAAACTACAATTTTGAAATTTTCGCCTGTTTGGAAAAAAAGCACAGGGAAAAAAAATAAAAATATTAAAAAATAATAACAACAACTGTTCAAAAATATAATAACAACTAAACAAATGATCAAAAATAATAAAAAATGTTCAAATAATAATAACAACTGTTCAAAAATAATAAAAACTATTTTAAAAATAATAACAACTGTTAAACGATTGACTTTATACAACCAACATTTAAAAATAAGATAATCGAATCTAGTTTTTTCTAACATGACTTATTTGAAATATTCACTTTTTCTAGTTAGATTTATAACACGTAAGTGATTCGATCAGTAAAATATTATTTATAAAAGCACTAAATACGAGAATAATAAGAATTTTTAACTTACAAACATATGAACTTCTGATACACAAGTGATTCGACCAGTAAAATATTATTTAGAAAAGCATTTTTGACTTACAATTGTACGAACTTCTGATATGTAACCCTTTCTGAATCAATGTGTATGAATTAACTGACTATTGAACTTATAACAGAGTATGATAAAATAATCACGTGACTTTTTTAAACAAATAAAATGTTATTATTTTTAAACAAGCGCCCTCTATCATTTTATGAACTTCCAAGAAACGAGTTAATATGATTATATTGTTTCCTGTTACCGCTGTGAAAGGTTGTGTTTTCCGTTTTAAGTTAGTTTACATTTAAGTGATTACGGAACGAGTCATGGATTCTGCTTTGTTAAGTGCTAATGATACGTCTAACGTGAAGAGTGAACCCTCATCACCAGGATTAAATGACCATGACATGGAATTTTTAATACAGCCTAAAGAAGAACCCGTTTCGAATTGTGAAGTGAAACCCACCTCATCAGGATTAAAGAAACAGAAGTTACCCTTTGTGTGTTCTACTTGCGACAAAGCTTTTCCCCGAAAGGTTAACTTAACGTTTCACATGAAGTGTCATCTGGAGAAAATACCTCTTATATGTGTAATCTGTGAAAAAATATTCGCTAGAAAGTATCATTTATTAAATCATATGAAGATTCATTCAAAGACCCCTGTGATTCATAATTGTAATGTATGTGGCGAAGTATTTTCACAAAAGAGTGATTTATTAAAGCATGGAAAGATTCATAACACTTCCAAGCCAAAACAAAAGAAAAGTAGACAGTCACCCAGTCACTGTAAATGTGACGATTGTTTTGAAACATTTAATAATAGATCTGACTTAGTGAAACATAGAAAAATTCATCTTTCACCTAAAGAACTTCCGTCTGATCCACTTTCCTTGGGAAACAGTTCGAAATATGAAATTTCAGACATCACTCAGTTTAGTAAAATATTTAAGTTTTTCGATGTTTTTACTCCTGCTCATTGGAATTTAGGTGAGGAAATGATTGTTGAACTACAAATGAATAAGAACTATGAGCTTTATGTTCACATACAGAAATACGAAGAATTTGAAAAGAACGGTCGTGAACTTACCCCCACAAATGAAGGCATTACATTATCATGTGCAACATTCGACAAATTTGAATCGAGATTGGATAAATTTAATTTTGTTTCTGAAAAAGATACATTCGTATGTAATAATGACTTACTAATCGCTTATGTAAATAAGGAATCATGCATACTGCAAAAATTATTCAAATCGAAAAAGTTTGGGTTTTGTTTGAAGTCGGATTTTTTACTGCTTACAAAAGATCAATATTTGAAACTAGTGAAAAATGGCTTTAAAATTACCAAATGTCTCATTGAGACGCTTTTAAATAAGCTTATTCCTGTTTCGATTTTAGAAAACTTAAACAAATGTAAATGTACCCACCTCACAATAGAAGAGACTTTGAACTATTACTTAAAATGTTTCGATGACGAGTTAAAGTCATCCGTTTCTCGCGTGTTTGATTGCTATCGATGTTCAATCGGAGAACCAATTAATGTGAAACACGAGTGTGATAGTTATAATTTGCGTAGAAAGTATAATTGGTGTGGCGACAGTGCACTGCTAAATTTCAACGTGACTGAATTTGTAAAAAACCTATTCAAGAAATGTTCATGTAATTATACTCATTTATTTTTTGAAACTATGAATATGGACTTTTATAATAACCATTTAGACAATGTATTTGTAAATTAACATAGAAATGTATTTATTTAATAAATATTTGTTTTTATATCACATATCTGTTTTTATTTCACATGTCTATTTATTTATTTTTTATTTATGAAATCAATCTTTGAAATCTCTTTTTAAGAAAAATTGATTATTTTTATTTGAATAGGTATTAAACTTATTTATTGATAAGAAAGTTTAATTTTTCTCTCCTTTTAAACAATGACATTGCATGTTTTGATAATTTCCATCCCACAGTTAACATTACAGTATTTAACATAGTTAAGAAAATGTTTAACTTAAACCGTCACTGTATTTATTATAGATAAGTAAACATTTTATCTTTAACCTAAATGTAATTTAAATGATTAACTATAACTTTGACTGCTTTTAATCTAGATAAGTAAATGTTTCCAGGAAACACAATCAGTTTACTGTTGACTTTTATCGAGATTACACCAGTTAGTGGAATGCTGATGAAAAATATTTTATGATATTAATATGCAGAAAAGATCTCACGAAGAAGTACTTTCACCTTCGAAACGTCTATGTTTAGAAAAACCCATGGAAAATTTAAATACCTATGAGAAGGAGTTAAAAGACCCAAGATTAAAACTTTCTAAAATGGGTAATAACTGTGTAACTACTGAGGACTTACAAGATGTGAAACCCGAGATCGCTATGAATTTTTCAAACTTTGCCTATGGGAATGATACAACATCTTTCGAGAATCCCGGTCGAATGCCAAATTCTGCCACGGACTATTTGAATACATTTTTCGAAGACATGAATTTTGAGAATTTAGATTGTTCTACTACCTTAGCGTTTCAAGAACCTACAAATAATATTTTACAGACTACTGTTAAACGCGAAGTCAACGAGCTACAAGCAAGCAACCTTTCGCAAACAAGTGGTGAATTACAAACCACAATCTCACCTGCAAATGACATTAAAAGTGATAAATTATGCAATTCCTATGTGTTTCACAAAGAACTAAGTGACTGTTTCTATTTAACTTTGAAGTTAAGAACTAAACAATATTATATACTTATACGAGAATTTAAACGCAATGTATCTACTAATGAAGAAATCCCGACAAACCGCGTGGTTAATATGGATATTCCTAGCTGGTTTGAGTTTCAATATAAACTTATTGCATTTAATTTAAGATACAAAAGCACGTCCTTTGTTTCTAATAACATGATTTTAGTGTTAAATCAAAATTCTACAATGCGAATTAAAAATTTAAAGAATCATTCTTATATTGACTTAAACGAACATCAACTAGAAAAATTAAAAGAAAGTACCTCTCATTTAAATAGTGTACTTTTACAACATATGTATACAAAACTTTTACCATCTCTTATTAAAAAGAAATGTATGGTGAGTAATATATCTACAGAAAATGATGAGGTGTTAAAGTGTAAACTTAACACATGTATCGAGAATAATATGTTATCAATACTTAATCAATTGTATGAATGTCATGCATGTGCACTACGACATTCGAGCAAAAGCCTTCACTCCTGTTTCACATTTAATAATAGGGAAAAATTTAATCAATTAGGGGAAGCTTTGTTAATTCTCGTAGATTTCGGTTATGTAACTTCAACGTTTCTAAACGGAGTTTATAATGTTAGTGAGCACTTTTTATGTAAGATTAATGAACAAACTATTTGTAATGAATTATTTAAGACATGAAAATAAAATGTTTTTGATTAAGTTCTGTGTGTTTATTTTTTGCAAAGTGTCTATGAGTGAATTTATTAGTTTATAATTTAGTAGAAATTTTAAGTGAAGTGATGTAATTAAAAAAAAATTATTACAAAAAATTAATTGTAATAAAAATATTCACATTAAAAAAAAAAGGTTAAAAAAATTAGAAGTTAATGAAATTAAAACTTATTAAAATTAAAAGTTAACAACAAAAAATAAATAATAAAATAAAATAAAGATTAACAAAAATATAGTTTTAAAATAAAAGTAAACAAAAAAAGTTATAAAGTAAAAGTTAACAAAAAGTTAAAAGTTAATAAAATATTTAAAAAAGCAAAAGAATGTAAGTGTTATGAAGAGAGGGGTTTCCTTGTAGAAGTAACTTACAAAATGTATGTGTATGTATTTATTAGTTTTTCATTTAGTAGAACTTTTAAGTGAACAGTTAGAATTTATGTTTTTATATAACTTAACACAAAATAAAATTTTTAACTATTGCAAAAAGATTCAACTATTGAATGGAAATATGCATATTAGTAAAACAATCACAAGTTAATAAAATGAAAGATTTTAAATTTCATACAATTAAACAAATATATATATATATATACGAAACACATTACGGATTTAAATATTATAAGAAATGTTTGATTGAAATTTTTAAGACAGATTTAATTCTTGGTTCTGCCATATATAGTTCGAACTTATTTTAGAAGATAGTTTTCAATAGTCTTGTGGTTCGAACTTGACAAAATGAAATCAAGACACAATGAATTGTATGTTATTTTAATCATTATGTCATGACTTCATACTTCTGAAAGTGTATTTAAAGGTTTCTCTAGCTTTATTCAATGTTATTAAGTGTTTGTGAAACCGAAAATTAATGAAAAAACAGATCGCCTTCTACCAATTGCGCTAAGAATGTTTTATTCAATTATTATAAATAATAAAACCTTTTAGAATATTACTTATTTTAAATTCAAAATAATAAAAATTTAAAGTTAACAAAATAAATAATTCCTCTGTTCATTATAAATAAATAAAAGTTTACAAAATAAAAGTTTCAAAATTAAAACTTTATAAAAATTATAAGTTAACAAAAAATTAAATAAAATAAAATTTTAAAATAAAAATTATGAAAAGTAAAGTTTATAAAAATTAAAAGTTTTTAAAATTTTTAAGTTATGTTTAAAAATCTTCAAATTAATCAAAATTGACTTTTAGTTTTATGTTAATGTAAGTTTCAATGTTTTAAATATCGAACTAACTGTTTATCCCCATAATCATTTGTTTACCCATCTTCCAACCAACCAACTGGTTGCCTAGCCAACCATATACTTTGTATCTACACATGCGCAGAAAAAAAAACACTAACTTGAGTTTTACTTTAAACCTTTGCTAGATTAGATATATTATACAAGTGGAATATCTTCCATACTTAGAAAATTTATAATTTTCAACTATTCGTCCCTATTTATCTTAAAACATTAACAAATAAATATAATTTATATACTTACAAAAACAGGATAACTTAAAAAGGGGTCCATACATTTCAGCTTGCTAAAGTCAAGTGTCTGGTTTATAACAGAATGAGGTTAAACTATCAGTTTACTTCCTTATCACTCACGTGATCAAGACCTTATCAGTTACATGTTCAGGTCGATAACAGCTAAAAACAGCGTGTTGGTCATTTTAACTTCTGACTTCGCATACTGTGGTTCGGTAAGTTTTCTTGTCTAACATTTCTTTCTTTTTAAGAAATAAACTAATCGGAAAAATTTCTTTTCATACCCACTTACTTTTAAATCACAATGTTAAAAGACTAAATTTTATTATCTTAAATTATTCTTTTAAATGTCAAACAAAAGATCTTACAATATATTTGCAAATAAGTTCTTATAAAACGGTTTTAATTAGTTAAAGGATGAACATTGTTATTTTAACTATCTATTATTTTGAAAGCGAAAAAAGACTAAATTTTATTATCTTAAATTATTCTTTTAAATGTCAAACAAAAGATCTTACAATATATTTGCAAATAAGTTCTTATAAAACGGTTTTAATTAGTTAAAGGATGAACATTGTTATTTTAACTATCTATTATTTTGAAAGCGAAAAAGATTAATTCACATGAAAATTAAACTTACCTTATTTATAAGCTGGGTAAGCAGGGTCTGGCTTTTGTGACGACTTGTAGAGATTTGAAAGATAGTACAAACGTATATCAGTTAATCTCACGTGATATGATGACGTTACTAAGTGACGTCATCCACCACAGATTAATCACGTGACTACGCGACCATAACCTTCACATTACTAGTGATGTTTAGATCACGTAGCTAATTGTAATTATCATAAAATATACTTATAAAAATATATTCATAAATTAATAACTAATTTATTTGCGTATTATTTTGAAAAGCATAGCATTTTAAAATAATAAATTAATTAATTATTAATTTATGAATATATTTTTATAAGTATATTTTATGATAATTACAATTAGCTACGTGATCTAAACATCACTAGTAATGTGAAGGTTATGGTCGCGTAGTCACGTGATTAATCTGTGGTGGATGACGTCACTTAGTAACGCCATCATATCACGTGAGATTAACTGATATACGTTTGTACTATCTTTCAAATCTCTACAAGTCGTCACAAAAGCCAGACCCTGCTTACCCAGCTTATAAATAAGGTAAGTTTAATTTTCATGTGAATTAATCTTTTTCGCTTTCAAAATAATAGATAGTTAAAATAACAATGTTCATCCTTTAACTAATTAAAACCGTTTTATAAGAACTTATTTGCAAATATATTGTAAGATCTTTTGTTTTACATTTAAAAGAATAATTTAAGATAATAAAATTTAGTCTTTTAATATTGTGATTTAAAAGTAAGTGGGTATGAAAAGAAATTTTTCCGATTAGTTTATTTCTTAAAAAGAAAGAAATGTTAGACAAGAAAACTTACCGAACCACAGTATGCGAAGTCAGAAGTTAAAATGACCAACACGCTGTTTTTAGCTGTTATCGGCCTGAACATGTAACTGATAAGGTCTTGATCACGTGAGTGATAAGGAAGTAAACTGATAGTTTAACCTCATTCTGTTATAAACCAGACACTTGACTTTAGCAAGCTGAAATGTATGGACCCCTTTTTAAGTTATCCTGTTTTTGTAAGTATATAAATTATATTTATTTGTTAATGTTTTAAGATAAATAGGGACGAATAGTTGAAAATTAGAGATCGACCGAAACAGGTTTTTAAGACCGAAACAGAAACCGAAACCGGATTTCGGTGACCTTCTCACTTTCGGCCGAAACCGAAACCGAAACCGAAAGTGTTAAAAAATTAAAAACAGATTAATACATACATAACTGCATATAATTATTAATTAATTAATTAATTATTAACAAATAATTAATAGTTACTTAATAATAACTAATTACGTTACTAATTAATTTATTAATTATACGTGTATTGAACGACATTTCTAACAAACAAACGTACATATATATGTGTGTATAGTATAGATTTCAAACAAAAATGAAACATAAATAATACAACTTTTATATTTTACTTTTTATAACAACCAATAATTATAGGCATTTATTAATAATTAATTAACAATGAAGTTAAATAATGTAAAACAAATTCAATAATGAATATTTAATTTTTAAATATATTCATATTTTCAGTTCGTTAATATTTTGCATTTAAATTGCTTGAAATAAAATACTTAAAAGTTTGTTTTTTAGGAAACTAACATTAAATATGTTTTAATCATTTTATAATTATAAATATTATTAATTTAATAGACGTTTAAATATAGATATATGTTTAAATATTGCTGAATATTATTATTAAGTATTTAAAATTTTGTACAAACATTTTTATGGTACATATGTTTAAATAACATGTTTACATAAAAAAAGCTTTGCTACTCCTTGCCTCCCTAAGAAAGTATTAAAAAAGCACCCCTGTTTGAAAATTTTATTTCCGATGCCAAGTTGACTCTCTGTGCCTCTATCCAAAAGTATTTATTTTCATATAAAATAAAACGTAATTAATTTATCAATAAGACAGAAATAGTTTCCAATTATACGAATTTCATCTAATAAAAAAATATTTTAAGTATACATACTTCGATATATCTTTCGTAATAAATTTCGTAAATCTTCATATGTTTTAACAACACCTTTCTCATAAAACATTCGAAACAATCTGGAGTTTCAAAGTAAAAATTTCTATTGCTGTTAAGTTTGCAGCTTTTAAAGATCACGTGATAAGTGTCTTTTAAGGTTAGTCATATATGCATTGCTTGCTTTATAATTTACACTTGCATCATGAATCAGTCATGACCATTAATGACCAACAGTGGGGTTTACAGCAATAAACAGTGTCTCATTTGAGCCGATACAACTCATAGAGGCCTGCACGGGCTCGGGCTTGGCCCGAGCCCGGGCTTTACTTTATTTTGAAAACTCGGGCCGGGCTGGTCTTAGTCTTCCCTCTTTCCGGGCAGGGCCCGGCCGGGCCTGGTCTTTAGTTCTTTCGGGCCGGACCAGGCTTGAGCCTTTCTTTATTCTGCAGACTCTGTTTGGTTGGACTAGACTTCGTTTTTCTAGGCCGAACCGCGTCCAAACTTCATTCTTCTTAGAGGTCTGCAAAGGGCGAAATTTCCACTTACAATCTAAGTCGTATGAAGATCATTATTGGCCGGACTCGATCCATGCAAAAATTAGTAAAATGTGTGCCGGCGCAACAATCAAGGACGGATCCAGCCCTCCATTTAGACGGGAAGACATGCCCATCCCCCCTTTTTTTTTGTGGTGTGTGTGTGTGTGTGTGGGGGGGGGGGTCACATCTCTTAATAAGCAACTTTTATATGAAAGGCTGTTGCCATATCCAAAATAGCTACTTCTCCGAAACTTTTAGAAAGTCATTTTCATTTGTAATTACAAAAATATTATATTAATATTTGTAAAAATATAGAATTTACACATTTTATTTAGATAACAAGAAATTGAGGAATTTCCCATTTTCTTATAAAGGCAAAGAATTATCCAGAAAATGAGCATTTTAAGCCAATTTTTAAGACTTGGCAGTTACAGAAATGCTGTCATGAGAAAGTAATTGGCTGTTGTGGCCTGAAATTCAGGTTATAACTCCTATTTTATAGCGATTTCCCCGGAAGTTTCTTTGCCTTTATCGAAAAATGGAAAACGCTATTCAATCACATTTGTTCTGAATAAGTACACTTGCAATTAATCGTCTTACATCTGAGATTAAAAATGACTTCATGGATCTTTCAGAAATTACCTAATACTTTTTTTACACGGGCCGGGCCGAACTTTTAGCTTTTATACCGGGCCCGGCCGGACCAATCACTTTTTTTGCACGGGCCGTGCCGGAATCGGGCCTAAATTTTAACTTTGATATCGGGTCGGGCCAATAATTTTTTAGTACGGATCGGGCAGGGTCTGGGCCTGGAAATTCCGGTCCGTGCAGATCTCTGACAACTCATATCAATGAGTAAAGTTGAAATTTTCCGAAAGAAGGAGCGATATTTTGAAATACAGATAGTTTCGGTCGAGTTTCGGTCAGGCCGAAATTTTGGCAGCAGTTTCGCCGAAAACGAACATTCGGCGAAACTCCGATTTTGTGCCGAAACCGAAACCGAAACCGAAATTTCGGTCGATCTGTATTGAAAATTATAAATTTCCTAAGTATGGAAGATATTCGACTTGTATAATATATCTAATCTAGCAAAGGTTTAAAGTAAAACTCAAGTTAGTGTTTTTTTCTGCGCATGTGTAGATACAAAGTATATGGTTGGCTAGGCAACCAGTTGGTTGGTTGGAAGATGGGTAAACAAATGATTATGGGGATAAACAGTTAGCTCGATATTTAAAACATTGAAACTTACATTAACATAAAACATAACTTAAAAATTTTAAAAAATTTTAATTTTTATAAACTTTACTTTTCATAATTTTTATTTTAAAATTTTATTTTATTTAATTTTTTGTTAACTTATAATTTTTATAAAGTTTTAATTTTGAAACTTTTATTTTGTAAACTTTTATTTATTTATAATGAACAGAGGAATTATTTATTTTGTTAACTTTAAATTTTTATTATTTTGAATTTAAAATAAGTAATATTCTAAAAGGTTTTATTATTTATAATAATTGAATAAAACATTCTTAGCGCAATTGGTAGAAGGCGATCTGTTTTTTCATTAATTTTCGGTTTCACAAACGCTTAATAACATTGAATAAAGCTAGAGAAACCTTTAAATACACTTTCAGAAGTATAAAGTCATGACATAATCATTAAAATAACATACAATTCATTGTGTCTTGATTTCATTTTGTCAAGTTCGAACCACAAGACTATTGAAAACTATCTTCTAAAATAAGTTCGAACTATATATGGCAGAACCAAGAATTAAATCTGTCTTAAAAATTTCAATCAAACATTTCTTATAATATTTAAATCCGTAATGTGTTTCGCATATATATATATATTTGTTAAATTGTATGAAATTTAAAATCTTTCATTTTATTAACTTGTGATTGTTTTAATAATATGCATATTTCCATTCAATAGTTGAATCTTTTTGCAATAGTTAAAAATTTTATTTTGTGTTAAGTTACATAAAAACATAAATTCTAACTGTTCACTTAAAAGTTCTACTAAATGAAAAACTAATAAATACATACACATACATTTTGTAAGTTACTTCCACAAGGAAACCCCTCTCTTCATAACACATACATTCTTTTGCTTTTTTAAATATTTTATTAACTTTTAACTTTTTGTTAACTTTTACTTTATAACTTTTTTTGTTTACTTTTATTTTAAAACTATATTTTTGTTAATCTTTATTTTATTTTATTATTTATTTTTTGTTGTTAACTTTTAATTTTAATAAGTTTTAATTTCATTAACTTCTAATTTTTTTAACCTTTTTTTTTAATGTGAATATTTTTATTACAATTAATTTTTGTTATAGATTAATTTATTTTTTAATTGGATTACATCACTTCACTTAAAATTTCTACTAAATTATAAACTAATAAATTCACTCATAGACACTTTGCAAAAATAAACACACAGAACTTAATCAAAAACATTTTATTTTCAGGTCTTAAATAATTCATTACAAATAGTTTGTTCATTAATCTTACATAAAAAGTGCTCACTAACATTATAAACTCCGTTTAGAAACGTTGAAGTTACATAATCGAAATCTACGAGCATTAACAAAGCTTCCCCTAATTGATTAAATTTTCCCCTATTATTAAATGTGAAACAGGAGTGAAGGCTTTTGCTCGAATGTCGTAGTGCACATGCATGGCATTCATACAATTGATTAAGTATTGATAACATATTATTCTCGATACATGTGTTAAGTTTATGCTTTAACACCTCATCATTTTCTGTAGATATATTACTCACCATACATTTCTTTTTAATAAGAGATGGTAAAAGTTTTGTATACATATGTTGTAAAAGTGCACTATTTAAATGAGAGGTACTTTCTTTTAATTTTTCTAGTTGATGTTCGTTTAAGTCAATATAAGAATGATTCTTTAAATTTTTAATTCGCATTGTAGAATTTTGATTTAACACTAAAATCAAGTTATTAGAAACAAAGGACGTGCTTTTGTATCTTAAATTAAATGCAATAAGTTTATATTGAAACTCAAACCAGCTAGGAATATCCATATTAACCACTCGGTTTGTCGGGATTTCTTCATTAGTAGATACATTGCGTTTAAATTCTCGTATAAGTATATAATATTGTTTAGTTCTTAACTTCAAAGTTAAATAGAAACAGTCACTTAGTTCTTTGTGAAACACATAGGAATTGCATAATTTATCACTTTTAATGTCATTTGCAGGTGAGATGGTGGTTTGTAATTCACCACTTGTTTGCGAAAGGTTGCTTGCTTGTAGCTCGTTGACCTCGCGTTTAACAGTAGTCTGTAAAATATTATTTGTATGTTCTTGAAACGCTAAGGTAGTAGAACAATCTAAATTTTCAAAATTCATGTCTTCGAAAAATGTATTCAAATAGTCCGTGGCAGAATTTGGCATTCGATCGGGATTCTCGAAAGATGTTGTATCATTCCCATAGACAAAGTTTGAAAAATTCATAGCGATCTCGGGTTTCACATCTTGTAAGTCCGCAGTAGTTACACAGTTATTACCCATTTTAGAAAGTTTTAATCTTGGGTCTTTTAAATCCTTCTCATAGGTATTTGAATTTTCCATAGGTTTTTCTAAACGTAGACGTTTTGAAGGTGAAAGTATTTCTTCGTGAGATCTTTTCTGCATATTAATGTCATAAAATATTTTGAATCAGCATTCCACTAACTGGTGTAATCTCGATAAAAGTCAACAGTAAACTGATTGTGTTTCATGAAAACATTTACTTATCTAGGTTAAAAGCAGTCACAGTTATAGTTAATCATTTAAATTACATTTAGGTTAAAGATAAAATGTTTACTTATCTTATAATAAATACAGTGACGGTTTAAGTTAAACATTTTCTTAACAAGGTTAAATACTGTAATGTTAACTGTGGGATGGGAATTATCAAAACATGCAATGTCATTGTTTAAAAGGAGAGAAAAATTAAACTTTCTTATCAATAAATAAGTTTAATACCTATTCAAATAAAAATAATCAATTTTTCTTAAAAAGAGATTTCATTTAACCAAGAAGGGTTAACTTTAAAGACTACAATAAAAATTTGCCTACTCATAAATATAAGTTCACTTTTTTTCTAGAAAATAAAACTTCAAAGATTGATTTCATAAATAAATAAATAAATAAATAGACATGTGAAATAAAAACAGATATGTGATATAAAAACAAATATTTATTAAATAAATACATTTCTATGTTAATTTACAAATACATTGTCTAAATGGTTATTATAAAAGTCCATATTCATAGTTTCAAAAAATAAATGAGTATAATTACATGAACATTTCTTGAATATGTTTTTTACAAATTATATCACGTTGAAATTTAGCAGTGCACTGTCGCCACACCAATTATACTTTCTACGCAAATTATAACTATCACACTCGTGTTTCACATTAATTGGTTCTCCGATTGAACATCGATAGCAATCAAACACGCGAGAAACGGATGACTTTAACTCGTCATCGAAACATTTTAAGTAATAGTTCAAAGTCTCTTCTATTGTGAGGTGGGTACATTTACATTTGTTTAAGTTTTCTAAAATCGAAACAGGAATAAGCTTATTTAAAAGCGTCTCAATGAGACATTTGGTAATTTTAAAGCCATTTTTCACTAGTTTCAAATATTGATCTTTTGTAAGCAGTAAAAAATCCGACTTCAAACAAAACCCAAACTTTTTCGATTTGAATAATTTTTGCAGTATGCATGATTCCTTATTTACATAAGCGATTGGTAAGTCATTATTACATACGAATGTATCTTTTTCAGAAACAAAATTAAATTTATCCAATCTCGATTCAAATTTGTCGAATGTTGCACATGATAATGTAATGCCTTCATTTGTGGGGGTAAGTTCACGACCGTTCTTTTCAAATTCTTCGTATTTCTGTATGTGAACATAAAGCTCATAGTTCTTATTCATTTGTAGTTCAACAATCATTTCCTCACCTAAATTCCAATGAGCAGGAGTAAAAACATCGAAAAACTTAAATATTTTACTAAACTGAGTGATGTCTGAAATTTCATATTTCGAACTGTTTCCCAAGGAAAGTGGATCAGACGGGTTAAGTTCTTTAGGTGAAAGATGAATTTTTCTATGTTTCACTAAGTCAGATCTATTATTAAATGTTTCAAAACAATCGTCACATTTACAGTGACTGGGTGACTGTCTACTTTTCTTTTGTTTTGGCTTGGAAGTGTTATGAATCTTTCCATGCTTTAATAAATCACTCTTTTGTGAAAATACTTCGCCACATAGATTACAATTATGAATCACAGGGGTCTTTGAATGAATCTTCATATGGTTTAATAAATGATACTTTCTAGCGAATGTTTTTTCACAGATTACACATACAAGAGGTATTTTCTCCAGATGACATTTCATGTGAAACGTTAAGTTAACCTTTCGGGGAAAAGCTTTGTTGCAAGTAGAACACATAAAGGGTAACTTCTGTTTCTTTAATCCTGATGAGGTAAATTTCACTTCACAATTCGAAACGGGTTCTTCTTTAGGCTGTATTAAAAATTCCATGTCATGGTCATTTAATCCTGATGTTGAGGGTTCACTCTTCACGTTAGACATATCATTAACACTTAACAAAGCAGAATCCATGACTCGTTCCGTAATCACTTAAATGTAAACTAACTTAAAACACAACCTTTCACAGCGGTAACAGGAAACAATATAATCATATTAACTCGTTTCTTGGAAGTTCATAAAATGATAGAGGGCGCTTGTTTAAAAATAATAACATTTTATTGGTTTAAAAAGTCACGTGATTATTTTATCATACTCTGTTATAAGTTCAATAGTCAGTTAGTTCTTACAACATTGATTCAGAAAGAGTTACATATCAGAAGTTCGTATAATTGTAAGTAAAAAATTCTCGTATTTAATGTTTTTATAAATAATATTTTACTGGTCGAATCACTTGTGCATTAGAAGTTCATACAATTGTAAGTTAAAAATTCTTATTAATCTCGTATTTAGTGCTTTTATAAATAATATTTTACTTATGTGTTATAAATCACTTATGTGTTATATAAATCTAACTAGAAAAAGTGAATATTTCAAATAAGTCATGTTAAGAAAAAACTAGATTCGATTATCTTTTTTTTTTTTTTTTTTAATGTTGGTTGTATAAAGTCAATCGTTTATCATTTGTTATTATTTTTTAAACAGTTTTTATTATTTTTGAAAAGTTGTTATTATTATTATTTGAACAGTTTTTAATATTTTTGATCATTTGTTTAGTTGTTATTATATTTTTAAACAGTTGTTCTTATTATTTTTTAATACTTTTATTTTTTTTCCCTGTGCTTTTTTTCCAAACAGGCGAAAATTTCAAAATTGTAGTTTACAATTCTAAAATACACTTTAATGAAAGCAGTCTGGTATAAAACAATCACAAAAAGTTAACATTATCTTTCAAAAATAAACCCTCATTTCACAATATAATATAAACTAAAAAAGCAAAATTAAAAATCACGTTATTCCAAACACAAATATCTGTAATCTAACCACTATGATATTATAACTTGAACAGATAAAGCTATCCTAAATTATCAAAGCACTAGTTCAGTTTGTCATGGCACGTCCAAGAAAATTTCGATAGGATAAAAATTTGACTGTAAGTTTCGAAGGAAAACCTATCCCCGAATCAAACTTGGCAGATTTATTTAATCTTTTGTTTTCTGTAAATAAAAGAAAACCGATCAAGGCACAGAACGAATTATTAGAAACATTAAACGAAATGAATGTCCCGCGAAATTTTATTAAAAATAAATATTTGTCAACAAACATTAAACAAGATTCTGTATTAGATTTGTCAAAACCCACTAAAAAACGAAAAGTGGGTCCACATGTATTGCATTGGGAAAATTATTAATAAAATTGAATTTGTTTTTTAACTATACCTCTTTCCTATGTTTTCTACACCAAACACAATAAAAACAGTAATTACCCCTAAAGATGTCTTCTTTTTACCATTGCTTCCACTATACATTTTAAAATAAATATGTTAATATTCAATCCAATCATATCGAAAAAGATAAATTTCCGGTTTCATTTAAATTCAGTATAAAATCAACCTTAAACTTTTCACTTCCGGTAAATATATAAATGAGCGAAAACACAATGCATATCGTTATATACAGACACACGACGCTAATCACTTCCTCTCTCGAAGTCATTTTAACAAATGATACGTCACTCTCACGATACCTCTTTTTAAACACTTAAAATC
This sequence comes from Maratus michaelseni, assembly GCA_963931845.1. Classification (NCBI taxonomy): domain Eukaryota; kingdom Metazoa; phylum Arthropoda; class Arachnida; order Araneae; family Salticidae; genus Maratus; species Maratus michaelseni. The sequence goes on from OZ007587.1 coordinate 463,632,061, forward strand.
TCAACATTCATGTATAGCTTCTTGGCTTGATTAGTTAAACCTACCACAAATTATCAAGTCAAGAAGCTATTTTGCAGGTTCAAACCCCAGTGAAATCTTTTCAAGAAAACCTATTTTAAATATCCGTTATTACTTTCCCTTCCGATAGAGGGCACCACCAAAAAAAATTTTGATCTCGTTTCGCCTTCAAACTGAAAGTCAATTAAAAAAAAAAAAATTAAGCCCCCTTTAAAAATAAGCCCCCCTTCAAAAAAGTTAGCCGCGTCTTCAAAAATAAGCCCCTCCATTTTATACCCCCTCCTATAGCAGACTTCAATCTAACATTTAAATTTGATGCTAAAAAAAATTAAGCCCCCCTCAAAAATTAAGCCCCCCCCCTTAAAAAATGTTAACCCCCTCACATTTATAACCTCCTCCTATAGTACACCCTTAAGACCCCTTCTACGTTTTAAAGTTTTCTTTTCACATCGTACTATAGTATGATTTAACACCACCACCACCACCTCATTGCTCCTGATGAGGTCGGAGCCTTGTTTCTTCTCTACTATTGTTTGCTTGAGAGATGAGTTACATTAAAAAATGTATAGATTCTGGGATAACTTCAGTGGAAATTAGCTTAACCGAATATCTATCTGACTCCATTAGAGTACATAAACCCACGAGATTTGTTCATTATGAATCGTAAAAATATTAAACCATGGAGGTAATCATTCGCAAAGCAAGATCTCCATGGTGAATTTTGCAGTGATGCTGTCTGGTGTAGAAAAAAAAATCGCATACGTAATAAGAAAAAAAAAAAAAAAAAAAAAAAAAAAAAAGGCATGCTCATTTCATTCATAGCAGGCGATATAATTCATTTCATTGAAATAATAAGGATGATTTTTTTACATTGTGAAATGAGTTATAAAACGAACGCACCTCATATGTCACGTTTAACGTACTGTTTCCAACTTGTTTATGCATTGCTGAATAACCTAAACTATTGTATTATCTCTTTATGATCGCCCAGAAGAGTTGAGTGTCAACGTAACCCTTTGTAAAACTTTGCCTGGATGTATGGTGGTAGATGTCTGATGTGAGTTTCTGAGTGGAGTAGTGGAGTTTTAGCCCTTGGGTATGCCTCCCGCATTAGTTGAGTTTGTTTATTTAGATACCTTCTTTTACTTTATTAAATAATAAATTTTCGTATTCTGGAAAATTTTGGAAAGCGTTTTATAATCCATGCGTGAACATGATTTTTTTTTTTTTAGGTGCGTTCGTAATTATATAAAGACGTAGCACCTATACACTGTAAAAAAAAATTCCTGAAAAAACGGAAATTGTACTGGCAATCGAGACGCCAGTACTATTTCCGTTGAGATTATCTTTTTTCTATGTAAATATTGTAATTTATTAAAATTTATGTAATCAAGGTTTATTATTATTATTATTATTTATATTATTATTTTTCTTTATATAACTAAATTAGTAATTTTAGGTATAAATTAAACTAGAAATCAAATTAGTCTAGAATCAAATGACAAATTTGTTTTGATTATTGATACTTATTAACCTAGCAATCAAATAAATTGTAGTACTAATTTTATAATATATTATTTTATATTATTTACAACTTTATGTTCATTTATATTTAAAAATTGTCTTATATTTTATAATATACAATTCTCATTATGGCAAGTACTAAAAAAGTTTTAGCGACTGGCAATTTAGGCTTTAATAATAATATTAGGCCTAATGCTCGGTACATGGAAATTGACAGGGATTTCTTTGGATCGTCAAACAGTTACCTGTCTTATTGTCCCACAGTAAATCTCAAATTTAAAAAATGTTCATCACCACGCTGCTTAACTTGCCCACATGCAAATCCACTACAAATTGTTAATAGTTCTAACTCGAAAATTAATGTATTCTTTTGTAAAGCATACAATATTATTTATTCGATTAATTGCAATATGTGTAAGATGGAATATATTGGTCAATCATGTAATCCACTGCACTTCAGAATCAATCAACACAGACAGGATATTATAAAAAATAATTCTATAAATGTTGAGCATATGCACTTTAGACAACATGACTTTAAAGATATTACTATTAAAATCCTGAGTATGCACAAAAATTTCAGTGATAGACTACTTTATGAATCCATTTATATCAAATCCCGTAACTCTTTATATCCTTATGGTCTAAATTCTAAGTTATTTAATCGCACAAACATTGTTTATACAAATACTAATAAACATGAACATTATACTAGCACTTATGCTAATTTAAATCATAAAGTAAATACAAAAACTACACGTACAAAAAGGGGTAAATATGGTACTAATACACAGTATATTTCTAGTAATGATATTATACAGCAATTATCTAATATGGAAAATGAATTCACTAATACTTTCAATTGGTTTGATATAAGGAAACATATTTTTTCGATCAAAAAGAAAAATCTTAATAATTATTATAAAGTATTTTTAACATTAAATTTATCACCACATTTTAGTGATGTATATTTTGATCTTCTATTATATAGAATTAATCAACTTAATGTAAAAATTTCAAAGAATACTTATAAGAAAACTAACAATACTCAACTTATAATCACTTTTTCCAATATAGTACTTAATAAAATTAATATACACAATGTAATTAATAACAATAACAAATTCCCCATAAAAAATTTTACAATACATAAATCATACAAATACAATGTTACACTTGGACGTAGAATTTTCAATTACAATAATCTTGCAAAATTTCTTACATCAAATGATAAACCTCCGTGCTTATGTAATAATCCTAGTTTTAGTAATTATGTAGATAAGGTACATGGTCACATTATTACAGGGGATATTAATATTGTCGAGAATGATTATCTGCGCAGTTTTATGACTAATGGGACTAAATTTCGAACACCATCATGTTATAATATTTTTTCTATATTAAAACAATTTAATCTGGATCTTGACCTTTTTATATATAAAATTTCAATAGATTATAATAAACCCATTGAATTTTTTAAAGAATGGAAATTAAATGTATTAAGTAATTTAAATGTTGAACTTTTCAGAAATATGGAAAATTTTAATTTTAATGTTAAACAACTAAATAGTGAAATAAAGAATTTACAAAACAAATTTATTATTACTTATGTTGATAAATCACCAAACAACTATGCTTTCATCTGCAAAAAATATTATTCACAGCTAATATCTAATGCAATAAATACAAGTTTAAATTTTAAAAAAACTAATCTTAATACAATTATTAATAATCGACATATATTTCAATATTATAAATTGCTAAAAATTAAAAATTACAACTTTAATTATCCATACATTGTTGTTATACCTAAATTTCATAAAACTCCTATAAAATTTAGAACTGTAACTATAGGCTGTAATACGTATAATAATAATGCAAGTAAATTTCTATTAACTATTCTCACTAAATTGTTTGAACTAACAAAACTAAAAGATAATTTGTTTAGCATAAAAAATAGTTTTCAACTTGTCAATAATATAAAAAATTTAAATAACATAACTTACATGAAGACATTTGACTTTAATGACTTATTTAATAATATTGATATCAAGGATATGTTCAGGATTGTCAATTTATTATACAAAGAATACAAGGATTCCATAAAATTAAAAAATAACATTTCTTTAAATTACTTTAAAACTTTAACTAGATTTATTCTACATCATAATTATATTGTTTTTAATGAGAATATATATATTCAATGCTGTGGATTACCACAGGGTGGTATTGTTTCTTCAATTCTTGCAGAATTATATTTATATTATTATGAACGTAATTCACATATTGCTAATTGTAAAATGTACCGTTATATAGATGATATAATTGTCTTCTATTTTAATAATAATTCAAATTATTTACTACCAATAAAATATCATAAAAATTTAAATTATAGTTTCAACCTTATGGTAAATAATGAAATTAATTTTCTTGATCTTAAGATAATTCTTAAAGATAATAAAATTTTGTTTGACATTTATGACAAAAGAAATGATTTTACATTTAAAGTTAACTTATTTACTAATTATAAGTCTTGTATACATAAATCAGTATTTGTAAATATTTTACTAAATTTTGCACATAGAATAAACAATCTTTGTTCTAATAATTTTAAAACTCAAAATTTAAAACTTATTCTTCAACATGCAGTAGAATATGGCTATCCCTTTTATTTAGTTAAGTCAATTTTACGAATATAAATTTTGCTTTCATTGGGGTTTATATGTTTGCACATTCTATCTGTTAAAACACTTACATTTTGATTACTGATATATTTGGCTAAAGAATGAATTCCTTTATGTGAGAGCTGAGTGGGAATATTTTGGTTAAATATCTTTTATTAATTAAAAAATTTAAATAGTAAATTCTAATTTTTTTTTCTTTTCTAGGGAGAGAACTTTAAATATAATATTGTTCCAATAAGTGCGTTGCCATATTGGAGATTTAATTTTTTTTTTTTTTTTTTTTTTTTTTTTTTTTTTTTTTTTTTTTTTTTCCTTTGCCAGGTAGAGAACATTTAACAATTTAGTTAAATGCGTTTTTATTTTTTATTTTTTTATTTTTTATTTTTTGCAAGATATTAGATTCAATACGTGAGGTTAACATATTGGAAATGTTTGGTTATTTTTAGCTATCAGTGTGTGAAATATAAATAATATTTAGCAAGATGTTAGTTCCATTAAGTGCGTGTAGCCATTTTGGTATTTCTTTTAAACTTGCATTGTTATTTATAAAATGAAAATCTAATTTTATTTTTCAGGGTTAATAAAATTTTGCAAGATGTTAGTTCCAATAAGTGCATGTAGTCATATTGGTAAATCTTTTAAGCTTGCATATAATTATTTATAAAATGAAAATTTAATTTGACTTCTACAATAATATTTTAGATTTTATGGGTTTATTTATGTTTTGAAATTATTTAAATGTTGACATATGTAAAAATAAATAGATAAAATAATTTTATACTGGAAAATTTACTTAATCAAAATAATTAATAGTTATTTAGATATTGTTTTAATCTTTAACTAGATGGCAGCACCATATAATGATTTTAAAAAAACTATTACTATTATTCTTTAGTATTATTTTTTAGTTATTGTTTATTATAAAACCAGATGGCAGCACCATATAAATTTTCACAATTTTTTTTTCTCTTTTAACTGAAAACTTGGAATACAAGTGAAAATTTTAAATATTCCAATAATATAATATATATATTAAAATTATTTAAGTTAAAAAATATTTTTAGTAAATGAATTTATAGTTTTTATATTATTTATTTGTATTTTTATATTTTAAATTAGAAATAGTTAAAATCACAATGGTTAAATTAATAACTGCTACTTTTAGAAAATTAACTGTAATTTTAACTTGTACGTTTGAATTCACTTATTCACTTTACCATGTGCTTAGCACAAAACATTTTTGGCTTCGGATTCTGGACAAATTTATGTTGTAATGTATAGATTTTCTTTGTCTTCCTTTGTATTTATTTGTTTATAAATGGATTTATTTTCTTCCGTTTGATTTGTAGTGTTCTATTTTCAAAGGTATCCTTTTTTTTTTTTTTTTTTTTTTTTCAATTTCTTTCCAATGATTGTTAGGGCTTGGAATTGTCACAAAATTTTGGCTTTAAGCTTGTGACAGTTACAGAAAACAATCATTCTTTGCTTATAATGTGGTTTCCCAGCCCTTGAAAAAGTAAATTACATTATAAGCTTGCATTTGGGTTTTTTTTTTTTTTTACTTATGTTTCACTTTTTGAATAAATACTTCATTTGTTAGGACTATGTTTTATAATGTGTAATTTGACATAGCTATTTGGGGGTAATAATTTTATTGCATTTGGTCAGTTATTTCTGTTTCAATGGTTAATTTTTGCAATAAGTTTATATATATATATATATATATATATATATATATATATATATATATATATATATATATATATATATATATATATATTTCTCAAGGAACATCTTATAACACTTACGGGCGGGCTGTACATCTTTGGTACCATTACGCTAGGACCGGACACTTCCTTCCCTCAAGTGATCTTGCTTTATTATTTGATGCTTTATAACAGATAAATTTTAACTTTTTATATATTATATGCGTAAAACATTGTATTTAGACTAATAATTGCTTCTTTTTGCAATAGTACATATACTTTTTTAAATTATTTGTCTGTTGATCTATTTATCAATTTCAGTAAAAACAATATTATCTTAAGTAGATGTATTTATTACATGCTATTGTAGTAAATTTTCTTTATCTCTTATTTTAAAAACTTATGTGAATAAACAATTTTATAATAAATTAAATTATTATATTTAATTTTTGCTGAGAGCTTTTGTGTACGATTCTGTTAAACTGAATAATTTTAAAAAATCAAAACAAAAAAATAGATTTTTAGAGAAAATTTTGAAATTAATGACCTTAGGATAGGTAAGTATAAATTTGGATTTAGTTTAATTTATAAAATTATAAACTAACGAAATAAATTATAAACTTTATAAAATTATAAACTTCATTTTTATAAAAGTAAACAAAAAGTTATTAATTATTTTTCATAAATTTAAAGAAAAAAATATGAACTTCGTAAAATTATAATTTATAAAATAATAAATTTTTGTTTAATTCACAAATTTATGAGACAAATCAGCTTAGTTTAACACCTACATACCGATAATTTGCAAAAATATTATTTTATGAACCCTTAAAAATATTTAAAAAAAAAAAAAATAGATTTTTAGCGAAAATTTTGAAATTAATGACATTGGGATAGGTATGTTTAAATTTGGATTTATTAATTTAGTCTAAATTAATTTAGTTTAATTTATAAAATTATAAACTAACTAAATATATTATAAACTTTATAAAATTATAAGCTAACTAAATATAAATATAAAATTTATAAAATTATAAACTTCATTTTTATAAAAGTAAAGAAAAAAACATTAATTATTTTTATAAATTTAAAGAAAAAAATATAAACTTTCTAAAATTATAATTTCTAAAATAATAAATTTTAGTTTAATTCACAAATTTATAAGACAAATCAGTTTTGTTCAATACCAATAATTTGCAAAGATATTATTTTACGAAACCTTTAATAACCTAATATTGCCTCACGTTAATAAAATTTAAATAAAATTTTAAAATGTCAGTGAAAAAATTCATAATTTGAAGCACTATAAAGAAAAAAAAAGTAGATTTAAAAAAATATTTTTCTGTAATTTATATAAATAAAGTAAATTTCTAAAGATTTCACTAAAAAATAAAAAATATTATTTTCACAAAAAATTACCGCCCAGACACGGGCCCGGTTAGAATGAGCTCCAAGATTGGCCCGAGTCTATAATGACAGAAAATAGGCCCACGTGTAGGACCGGTGACCGGTCCAGGCCTGGATCCTATAAGACCTGGACCCTGGTAAATACAACAATTTTAATTCACATTTCAAACAAGACGATATCTGTATGCAAACCTCAGAACGTTATTTACGGAAATGGGGAAATACGGACATAGTACTGTTTTGAAAAAAATCCATCAAATTAACGGAAAACTTTCTGCATATCTACGGATTTGAAATCTCCTTTACGGAACTAATGTCATTTACGAAAATTGTACTGTTGTTTTGGAAAAATGAAATTTATCCGTAAAATTTTACGGAAAATCTCCTGTATTTTCACGGATTTTTTTTTAGAGTGTAGTCGTCGTCTCGTCCGTCCCTCTGTCTGTCCGTCCGTCCGCATATAACTGCGCAAAAACTACCCAACCGAATGGTTTGAAATTTAAGATATATTATCTTTGAATATTCAGAATTCTCAGAATTTTGTCGAGACATTTCAAATTTTATGAAAATCGAACCAAAACTTTAGAAGATATTAATAAAAATATTTATTAAGAAATTTGATTATTTTTTAAAAATCGGGTCTTTCTTGTTATAGGAGCTTCCGAGGTACTTATTTTATGACAGAAATGAATCTGCAGACGATATAATTCATTTCACAGAATTAAAAATCATCAAGATCGGAATATTTATATAACTAGCTAATAGTATGAACGCACCTCGTTTGTCACGTTTGACGTACAATTTCCAACTTGTTTGTTTTTCTAAAATAATTAAGTACTATTCGCAGCAAAAATTTACTTAATTTATAAGGAATAACTGTAAACATAAGACCACAAAGTACTTTTATTTCACTGCACTTTATTTATTCGTTTGGGGAAATATATATGCTTTCCGTCTGGCTACTAAATCAGACTGACAGGTAAATATTACCTAAGCCTATTTATAGGCTGCCGCAGTTAATGGACCACGCACCTCATTTAGTTTTTCAAAACAAGATCTTCCGTTTTAGGGGGGTTACCCATAAAAGAAAAGAAACAACTAATAAGTGCGAATCTTCTCCGGTTTTTAAAAAGAAGTGCTTTTCTTCGATCGTCATTGAAGATCAGTGCAGCTCATAAACATTGATTTAAGTAAAGGAGAAAATTATATACTACTATCAGGATTTATCGACTCCCAAGAACAATTTAAACTAGCCCCCCCTGAGCCCTCCCATGCACTGTACTAAAGCACGGTAGCGGTGGTCCTGATAATTTGGTCGCAATGCTTCTTGTCTGCTGTTACGACATGCACCGCCCATTTGATGTAAAAAAAAAAAAAAAAAAAAAAAAAATTCCGCTCCCTCACAAAACAAGGTTGCCGTAAAAGATTTCTGTGGATTTCCAGTTTATTCGCCAAATACGAAAGGAAAAAAAAAAAAAAAAGAACGGGAAAATTTAGAGGTATGCGGTCAGTGCTTTGAGGTTGAAAAAGAGTTCATAGATATTATATAGGTGTAAGGTCAAACAAAAGAATTGAATTCAGGACTTTTTATCTGGAGAAGATGTAGAACTGCGTTGTGTGAAGACCAAGCGGTTTCTTTTCAAAGAAGAGAAGATTTACTGTTAATGGCCATTTCATTACAGGGGAAGAAAGAAGAATGGGCAAGCTGGAACTTGGAACCATAGTGATACGAAATTTAGATTTGAATATGTACGGCTAGATGTGTTTGTCTGAATTATTCTTAAAAGTGGAGGGTAATGGTTTTTAATTCTAAAGCTCGTTTTTCTTTTATTGGAATTGTTTAACTCTAAATGCTCTTTTTTACGTTATTCTTTTTTTTTTTTTTTTAATTAGATTATTTCTCCTACTAAAAATCACCTTGTAGGATTCAACATTTCAATACATTTTACGTTTAGACACACTCAGCAATACAGAAAGGATCAGGGTCTATATAAGCCGTGTTTTTAGCCCATGAAATAAGAATAAAACTCGATTTTGTTATACTGACTTAATTATTTCACTTTTTAATATTAGAAGGTTTATCCTGTACGATTTCAACAATAGTTTTTGCATTTTGTTCCGATTTATATGACTTACACAAGCTCAAAGTTCGTATTATACGTAGTTTTTGATGAAAAATACGCAATTTTTCCTAATTTTACCTCAATTATTTATAGGAGCGCAATCGTGCAACGCTTTCTTATTTACATATATTATAAAATACATCAAAATGTACAATATATGTAAAAATAAAAGTGTTGCAAAGCTGCGCTCATAGTAAAATATTAAAAAATATATTAAAAATGGAGGTAAAATGAGGAGAAATTGCGTATGTTTCATCAAAAACTACGAATCATACGAACATTGAGCTTGTGTAAGTTATATAAATCCGAACAAAATGCAAAAAATATTGTTGAAATCGTACAGGATGAACCTTCCAATATTAAAAAGTGAACTAATTAAGTCAGTATAACAAAGTCGAATTTTAGTCTTATTTCATGGGCCGAAAACACGGCTTATGGACCCTGATCCTTTATGTCAAAATTGTGTAGAGAATTTAACCGACATGCTACAAACATAATAACATTAGCATTCATTTATATAATAACTTTATCATTATTATTATTCATAATCATTAATTTATAATGACTTTATCGCTACCATTATTTATTATCATTAATTTATAACTAAGGTTATCAAAATTCCAGTACATAAATCTTTTCAAGTCTTTCATATGTGAATTCTTTGAATTATTTTGAAAAGAAAAATGCATACCTTTTGATTAGGTTATTTATCACTAAAAATTAAGAATATTTTTGCTTAATCACTCGAAATCAATTTGAATGTTATTTCCTATTGTACAAGCCATTCTATAAAAATTCGTATCTTGCGAATGTACCATATTTCAGAGTGCAGTTCAGATTTAGACACATTCAAAGATCCATAAAATGATGGTTCTCAAAAATATATTTTGCCCCGCTCATAACAACGCGAAATTTTCTGATACATTTTCTGGCTAATTTTTAAACACAAAAGCATGTTAGTTGCCAGGCATGATTATTGAAGTGATTTGTAATCAAATAGTTTCTCCTTTTCCGATAAATAAAATATATTTTGTGTTATAAACAATTGCTGTCTCAGGACAGCAGTTTTTGTCTTTTTCATATGCGCTGTCACATCTCGAAATTCGGTTCAAAACGCCAACTTTGACAGCATTTTCTGAAAAACATTCTGTCTTACATAGTTTCTCAATAAGAGCACCTGCCAATTTGATGCGTTTGCGAACAAAAGTGAATTTAAAAAAAGTGTCAGAAAGTAGTCAGTTTGGGATTTGACAGCAGTCTTCTCTTAAGAACTTTTTTGCTTAATAAGTTCAAATTAATTTGAATGTTATTTTCTATTATACAAAACATTCTATATTAAAAGCTCTTATCTTGCGAATGTTTCGACATTTGAGAGCAGTTCAGATTTAGACCCATTCAAAAGTCCAGGAAATGATGTTAAATAAAAGAATTCAATCTGGTATTTATTCTATTTGGTAACAGGAAAAAAAGTGACAGAAAAAAAAGTGACAGGAAAAACAAGAGCGGAAAAAAAGTGACCGAAAAAAAAAGTGACAGGAAAAACAAGAGCGGAAAAAAAGGGACCGAAAAAAAAGTGACAGGAAAAACAAGAGCGGAAAAAAAGTGACAAGGAATTGATAAATATTGAACTTATTGATAAATAAGTGTTAAAAACTAACGAGGTAAAAAAATGTCTGATTTATATCATTCCCGTAGGGGAATATTTGCTGTAAGTATTTGTCGAGTATAAGTGATGAATACGAGCATTCTCGTACGTTAATATTCTCACCTTTTTACACTATTGCTAATAGCATTCACAAATATTTACAGCAAATATTCGCCTACGGGAATGACATAAATCAGACATTTCTTACCTCGCTAATTTTTAACACTTATTTATCAATAAGTTCAATATTTATAAATTCTTTGTCACTTTTTTTTCGATCATTTTTTTCCCGCTCTTGTTTTTTCTGTCACTTTTTTTCGGGTAACTTTTTTTCCTAGATTCCTTTTATTTTGAAGATGTTATATAGAACTCTGTGGCGACCAAGCTGTTTCTTATCAAAGAAGAGGAGATTTACTGCAATGAACATTTCATTATAGAAAAGGAGAAAATAATTTGTTAAAGGGAATCAGGGTGACACAAAATTTAGATCGGAATATCCCACCTAATTAGGATATGTCTCTGAATTATTCTTAAAAAAGTTAAGGCTATCTTTATAAAATTTCTAAAAAACTGTTTTCACTTCTTTTTATTATTTGAGTCGATTTATTTTTAAATATATATTTTCAATGTTTGAAAGTAGATTCTTATCAAATCATAATAAAAATATTTTAAATAATCATAACAGCAAAAACATTTAAAAAGAAAAATCTTAAAAGGACTGCTCTGGTTAACAAATCATACAGATAGCTATAGCTGTGCACTTCTGCAGAAATATCATATTGATGGGAAATCTTAAGAAAAGTACGGTAGGAAAAAAAAATGGTATAAAGCATCTATATATTTAAAACGAAAAGCGCCTTCTGTCAAATCCAAACTGTCTTTTCCACACGAAAATCGTCTCTGTGCGCATGCCTCAACTTTTTTTTTTCAAGTCTCCTACCCTCAGAAACGGGAAACCTGATTGATTAACCCTTACCTGTTTAGCCTAGGGGGATTGAAAAGGGTTGGTTGAAAACGGATGAAGCCCTACCATTGAAAACAGAGACCTTCTAACATATTTTTGCTCTGAGGTTGAAAGTTAAAGCTGTTTTTTAAAGAACTCATATTTCACTACTAAATATGCATATTCTCCCGCAAAATTTTAAAGATAGCTTGGATACAGTTATATTTATAACCGATTGAAATTCCAGAGAGTTCGGAAGACGAGAACTATTTTTTTATTGCTATGTTAAAGGAGTCGACGCGAAAACAAACAAACAAACAAAAGAAAACATTTCTTTTACAATATTTTTAACAATATTTTTTTGCACGAAATTTTGACACGGGCTGTAAAATTGTTTTATTTATCACCAATAAAGATTTCAAAGAGTTCGGACTAAAATAACTTTTTATTTTAAAACTATGAAACGACTCTCAGTAAAAAAAAAAAAAAAAAAAAAAAAAAACAAGAAAATTAGTGCTTTTATTATTAAATATCAATAGTTTTTCACGAATTTTTCATTTTAAAATATAATTTTCATACAAAATCGGGTTAAAGATATAAAATAATAAAAACTTGATTTTTTTAAAATTACCATACGGGCCCGGGAAACGCCTGGCGGGTCAGCTCGTGTTCAATTTAAAACAACTTTACAATTTTAAGAATGTGACAAAAGTATTAATAAGAAATGTGTCTGAATGCTCGGGGAAAATGGTTTTGTATTTAGAAAATGTTTAACTTAATGTTTAATATGGAAGATCTTCGATTTTCTCAAATGATCCCACATTCAAGAGGATAATTTGGACGTTTAACTTTTCTTAAAAATTTTATTTATTCATTGACTTTTTACAAAAGATATCAAAGTATATAAAGATCCAGATGAGTAATGTAGTAAAGGCATAACATTAATTGTCAAAACTTTATTATGATTTAAAATTATTAGGGGAATCTAAATTTTTAAACTTTATTTTCATTTTAGTTTAAACTAAAACCTTGACCACATTTTCTTTGTTATATGCAGAATTTTGCATAAAGTAAACAAAACAAGTTTCTACAATATAAGTATTTTAAGTTAAACAAGTTCTTACAGAAAGTATTTTAAATTAAATAAACAAGTTTTTATAGAACGTTTAGGTTGACACAAAATTTACTGAGTGATTAAAAAAATTAACAAATTTTGATTCAGTTAATTGAGTTTGAAAATAACTTATAATGTATTAATAAATAATGTATTTCTGCTTCAAATTCCAAAGTGCTCAAATTCTAAATCAAACATTAGGAAAAAAATCTTTATTTACGAATTATTTATTTTCTTAGATATAAACTTGTTTATTTAAGGTTGTTCTCAAATCCAAAAAGGCTACTTTATGACATTTTTTAAATTCATTTTTGTTCGGAAACGCATGAAATTGGCAGGCGTTCTTATTTAGAAACTTTCTAATCGAAACATGTTTTCCATTTTTTGGTAAAGGCAGAAGATCTTTCAGAAAATACTGTCAAAGACAGCATTTTGAACCGAATTTACGACGCAGTAGCATGAGAAAGGTGAAAAACGTGTCGTCACGTGATACGAATCGTGTATAACTCGATAAATAATTTATTTATCAAAAAATGATAAAACTCATTTCGATTCCAAATCACTTCAATAGTCCAGGCCTGCCAATTTTATACCTTTGCGTTTAAAAATGAGTCAGAAAATATGTCATAAAGTTTCGCGTTGTTTGAGCAGGCCATTTGAGAACCGCCTTAACCCTTTAACTACCGAATTATGAATCAACAAATTGTTCAATCTCAATAATTATCTTCCTTGATGTCTGAATGTATATTAGACAATTTATATTATAATAAAATGAAATTTAGATAAGGTTTTTCATTAAAACTGATTTAATAATGCGGTAGTAATAGCTCTTTTTGTGAAATATTTACAAGAATAATTAGATTAATTAACAGAGAATGCTGTTAAGGAAATATCACAATTCTTTATCGGAACAATGTAAATAAATGTATTGTGATCCTATCATTAAATAGAAAGGTTTTTATAGTTGCAAAATTTTCATATAACAATTTTTAAAAAGAGAAGATCAACACTTATGTAAAAGGTTGAGAAAAATACCACCTTATAAAATAATCTGTGCTTTCTAAATGTGATCCAGAAAAGTATTTTGTATAAAAACAAAACCTTATTATCATTATTAGACAGATTAAAGAAAATTTATATAAAGTTTTCTCTGATGGTACTTAAAAGTACCACAGAAAGTATTTTAAACCCTTAGTCAAAAATTATTTATTATTTTTAGGTATAAACTTGTATATTTAACTTAAAATAGTTTTTGCCGAAACTTGCTTGTGTACATAAAAATTCTTCATACAAAAGAAAATAACTGAAAATTTGCAATTAAATGTGAAATATATAATGATTGAGCAGTTTAATTTTACATAAATATTTATACACCATTCAGTAAAAACGTGTGGTTTACCTTACACAAAAATTTATATACGATATGAAATATATATATATATATATATATATATAATTTTTAAATCAATAATAATTTTTTGTTAAAATATATTGATTTTTATTTTGATTATTGTGAATCGGTAACTAATCATCTCTCTGGCTAAATTTTAAGATAATCTGCAATGAAACTGAAAAATAAAAAGAGATAAGCAAAAAAAAATAAACAATAGTACCATCATAATGTTTATTTAGTTTGTCGCCAAACCTGACCAAATACCTACAAATACACCCCGGTCAGAGTTCCTTGTATTTCCCTACCCCAGGCGGCGAGATTATACTACTCCTGAAGACGCATTGCAGCATCCAAAAGGGGGTAGGGGACGGAGGATGTAAATCACACTTTGACAGTGACGAGTCGCACTTCAATAGTAAATGGCCATTAGGCGTCCGATGTAGCGTGGGAACAAGATTCTCTCCACAATTGTTTTACGATCGTGTTCAACATTAGTGACCCCTCTTTTTCTTTCGACGTTGGAATCAGCCTGTTCTGTGGGTGGTGGGGTCAGTTTGGACAAGGATCTTTTCTGCTTTCCTCCCTGGTTTTTAGCTAAAGGGCATCGCTTTGTTAAGATCCCCTTTTATGCCTTTTCACTTTTCTGCTTTTAATTCTTGGAGTTCTATCAACAGACAGGAAAAAGTATTTGGGGTAGTCGCTTGTTTAGGACCTTCAACAATGCGGAACACTAAAATGGCATGATATATAGTTTTTAACATGTGATAGCAAAATGACGATAAAAAGGATGCTTGTTCCAATAATGTGCTTTTTCAGCATATTTAGAAGCAACTTTTGTGAGTGTATTTGTAAGATCGTTTTTAGATTGTGCAAAATTCTGTTAAAAATGAAAGGCTTTTATTGCATTTTCTATTTTATGTGGTTTATATTTATGCCTTTTTTTTTTTGAATGACGGCGATATAAAATTCGATATTTTTGCATTGGATGCGGGTTTCATGATGTGTACACAGGATTTCAATTTATGAGCTGTTTGTATAATTTCATGGCTTATTTTAAAGATTTTATTTTTTGTAATAAAAACTTTCCATTTCCAAAAGTATTTGGAAATGGTAATGAAAAAATTTATTTTTATCATGATCGACATAAAACGCATTTCACGTTTTACTTTTTGATGATACTTTTTACCTTTGGATGATATGCAGTAAAAGTTTGTTTGTTCCAATTTCTTTCATCTAATTATGCCTCATCACCCCCCCCCCCCCCCAAAGAATTTCCAAAGTAAGAAAGGCATTATCTGTCTGCAGTTGTGTATAACGATAACGATCAATGATTAAATGTTAGTTGCTTATCACAACTAATGAGTGTCAATTCACGTATGTGTATTGTATATGATCTTGCAGAGATAAAAGTAAATAACATCCTGCTACATTTTCCACATTGTGGAATAAAACATATATACACTGATTGCGCCACTGCAAGATTACTTCTACTATCACAAATGCACTACCCTGTGATAATAATGATCGTAGGCAACTGCTGAATTTTTTGTTCAGATGTTTTTTCTATTCAGAATAGTTAACGACATTCTTTCTTCCAATTCTGATTTATCGTTGTTATTGATAGTCGACTCTGGTTGTGTCGGGATCTAAACTAGAAGTCTGATCATGTACGCTAATGGCCCCCGATGCATGTAAAATCCGTCATGTGTGCGAAGTCCTCCAAGTTCCCTGTGAATTACATCTCTGGAGGTGCCTTGTCAGGTGAAGGTCTCGTCACCTGATCAAGATTCTAAATTACGAGATCAACTCGAGTAGCGATGGCAAGACGTATGGGTGTGCCATGCAGCGTGGAATCAGTAAATACTCCAACTCCAGCATCTCACATCCGTCCGGCATGACTTGGCTACACGGTGCAGTGCTGACTGTCTCATCCAAATATCAATTAGAAACCGGCCAACTAAGGAAAAGCAACTTACAACAAAAATGTACTGAAGCCACTTCGGCCTAGAGATTTATCAAACAGATTTTCGCCATGTGGAGATCAGGCGAATACTCGCCCCGTTGACAGGTATCAACCCGTTAAGCTGGGCAAAAGCACGGCAGGTAAGAGCCTGGTCAGCGGTCTTAAAAAAAATATAAATATAAATAACCCCTAGAGGTCTGAAAAACAAAACAAAAAAACTACAGGTCTGTACAAGCCAAAATTATCAACCTCTGCTGAACAACTTTAAAAAAAATATTCAAGTACAGTATTTTGCATATTACATGTGTTGCAAGCTATGGAATACGAATTATAACATTAATGATCACTTAAAAATTAATTCAAATGAAGATTCTCGTTAAAAAAAATGACGTAAGTTAAAATAAAAGAAAAAAATGTTTCAAAAATTCCTAATTTTGAAACTCTATAAAGAGAAAATAAAGATTTTAAAAAATGTTTCTCTGTAATTTATTAAACCAAAATAAATTTTTAGAGATTTCGTTAAAAATATATGTACAATACCGTTATTATTTTATAAAAATAAATAAATAAATTCCGGTCCGACACGATCCGAAAAGAATGAAGTCCAGGTTTGACCTGGTCTGAGTCTTGCAGAAAAAAGTCAGTTCGGATCTGTCCTGGTCCGAAAGAAAGAAAATTGGCCCGGTTCGCACAGCCAAGTAATTTTCGGTCTCCGTTCAGACTTCTGTAACCTAAACTTTGTAGACAACTGTTGTGTTTCACTAGTGAAGTTGAAGTAATTCCAGTCACCAAAGTGTCGTAACCTCGTAACACAACTTACTGACCAAAAATGGTAATAGTTATATGCAGGGTTTTACAAATTTGATGAAATCTGGTAGCCAGCAAAACATTCTAGTCGCCAGTAAAAAATATTTATAACACCCCCCCCCCCCCCTCCTTCCAATTATTGATTTTCAAAAACAAGATAAGGTTTTTTTTAATTGAGAAAAAAATATAACAAGCATGGTTTAAAATTATTAGTTACATAGTTTAGAATAGTACATGATTTAGAAAGATAATATAAACTAAGTTTTCTAATAAAACTTATCAAAATTATATATCTCTGAAAAAAATACTCTAAAGGCTGAATTCACCAGCATGTTCGGGAAATGCTGATTTGCCGAATGCTTTAACTGTCGAATAGTTGAGTGCTACAATATCTATACCTGATGACGGCGGGGGCACCAATGAAATAATGAAGCAGTAAAAAAAAAAGCCTCTTTTTCCTGTCGAAGTCAGTCAAATAATTCAGATTTTTTGTTTTAAAATTCGCATTTGATGAACTTATAGAATTTTTGCATTTGATGAACTTACAAAACTAATAGAAAAAGTTAAAAATAATTTTTGTTTGAATATAATTTCTATATTTCTTAATATTTTGTAATTTTGCAACATCTACGTTTTGAAACATCTTATAAGATTTACGAGTGGAGAGAAAAATGCCGTTTGTGCTCCTTTCTTAAGTCAGTTTTGTACAAACAAAATTGCCAGGTAATGTGGTCGCCAGATGAAAAAACTTAGTCGCCAGTGACGACCTGGCGACCGCATTTGTCAAGCCCGGGTTATATGAATACCAGTATGAACTCTTCTCTTTTATTTATAACCAAGATTGTTAGGGCTGTGGTAGGCCTTATTTTTGCACTGAAAGCTCAACCTTATGTTTTATGCTTTCTCGGTAATCTGGGTTACATAATAGTTACATTTTCTCTTGTCGACAACTTTTTTTTTTCTTTTGTATAGGGATTTTTCTCTCTGTCATTCATTATTCGTCTGTCTCACTAAATTTTATGATATGATGGTCGTTAGACCAAGCTAATGATTTAAGTTGCACAAGTTTGCTTATGACACTTTGTATTCTGATAAATTAAGAACGGGAAAATCCTAAAACATTTTTTGTCCAAGTCATATTATTTTACTGAATTATTCATCGATATTGGAATCAATATGTTTTTATTCAGATAATGAATCTCCCAATTAAGTAATCAATCCCGATTTCCCAATCAAACAATGGTACGCAGGATATTCCATTTGGCCAAGATCAAGTGAGATCAGTTTGACTGAAATTGTTCAAATTTCCATTCAAACAACAACGTTTTTAATTACTCAAAATCCACTAACATGGGTAAGATTCGAAGAGACCATCTATCATCTCTAAATTCGGACTCGGAAAATTTGGGTTATCAGTAAGGTATTTTACAAAGAATATTTGACCGGAGAAAAGTTAATCAAACCATAACTGATGATATACATGTGGGAGGCAACGCTTTGTCCAGGTATGACGAATGAGGCACCTATGGAGAATTAAGAATAGGGTTTATTTAGGAAACTACACTAGCATTTTTAAAAGTGGGGTGCATGTCAAAGATCTGTTCTGATGGAGATGAAGGGCTTTAAAAAATGGGTAGGGCTAGTGGCACGTGTCTTCAATTATCACGGTGTTTTAGACATGGCTATGCACCATATGGTCATGGCATAGTACGCTAAATATTTTGCTAGATTTAGTCTATTTTATTTTATTTTTAACCCCTTCGGGACGAGCGTCAAGTGTGGGTGCTGTTGCTGCATTGAGTATACGGTATTACCGTACGGTAATTTTTTTTTGTACCACTCTTTACAAAGAATAATTTTTTTCCTTTTTTAATTACAGAATTTCTGCTATTAAATAAGACAAATATTGACAAATTAAGATATACATAGGGAAATGCAATATAAGCAGATAAAACAACGTTTTAAGCACCAGAACTTGTTAACTCATTGTAGAATATAAGCAGATAAATCATCATTTTAAGCACCAGAACATTTTAATTCATTGCAGGATATAAGCAGATAAAACAACGTTTTAAACACCAGAAATTTTCAACTCACTGTTATGAGAATTCATTGCAGGATATAAGCAGATAAAACAACGTTTTAAACACCAGAAATTTTCAACTCACTGTTATGAGAATTCATTGCAGGATATAAGCAGATAAAACAACGTTTTAAACACCAGAAATTTTCAACTCACTGTTATGAGAATTCATTGCAGGATATAAGCAGATAAAACAACGTTTTAAACACCAGAAATTTTCAACTCACTGTTATGAGAATTCATTGCAGGATATAAGCAGATAAAACAACGTTTTAAACACCAGAAATTTTCAACTCACTGTTATGAGAATTCATTGCAGGATATAAGCAGATAAAACAACGTTTTAAACACCAGAAATTTTCAACTCACTGTTATGAGAATTCATTGCAGGATATAAGCAGATAAAACAACAGTTTAAGCACCAAAACTTTTCAACTCACTGTTATGAGATAAAAGTTCTGGTGCTTAAAACATTTTTTTTTATCTGCTTATAAGGCAAAGATTACTACTATTCTGAAATAGAAAAAAAAAATACAAAACCAAAAAGTACAAATTTTACAGAATATAAACACCAGATATGGATAATTATTTTTAAATTCAGCCTCCCTTGTACCTCTTGGGGGGGGGGGGGGGGGTTCAAAACGTATCTCGGAATCCATCACGACTTTAGAAGATAAATATTTGGCACCATATTTTCTAAGTATATAAACATCAGATCGGTTGATTTTCTTTTAAATTTGCTCCCCTTGCACCCGGAAGGGGTGAGGGGTATATATAAGTCTTCTTGATAAAACATTAATCCCCGCGGCGTTTTTTTTGTTCACCTCCCACTATGTCCTGAGGAGACTCAACTAATATATTAAGTCGCTTTTAACTTACATCATAGTTTTTCGTCATAATTTCGAAAATAACATTTTTATGCTAGAAGTTGACCGCAAATATCTAATCAAAAGTATCGCGATTTCAGATATTTTGTCGAATATCTGGAGAGATACTCGTCGAATTGTTCTTGAACTTCGGGGATGTAAAGAACAAATCTATGAAAAAAAGTAAGCGGTAAAAAAAAAAAAAATGACTAGAAAAAACAAGAGCGGAAAGAAAGTGACCGTAAATTAATCCTTTTCTTTTATTTTCAGTTTAAACTAACTTTTAATTACTTAGTTATTTTATCCTAACTTTTATTTCTTTCCCGTTGTAATTTTCCTCCATTAAAAGAAAATATATTTGACAGATGTACTTATCAATAAAATTTTTCTCACATAGATAGAATTCATTTAAACGATTAATCACCCTCATTAGATATCCATAAAATAAAAAAGATAAGAGATAAAGATTGACTTTGTATTCGGTCTGCATTTTATTCTCATTTCGTCCAACGTTCGTTAGAAATGTCTGCGTCTGCTTAATTTTTGAGTTTAGCTTTTTCGGTAAATCCTAAACATTTCCAGTACATGAGATTTGTTTTGTCTAGATTCCCAAAACTTTGCTCTCAACGTACATTTGGGGTTCGAATTCTTGCTGGCTCACTTTTTAGGACTGCTATTCTGATAGCCCTGTCCTGTAATTCAAAAATTCTCCTAATTACCTAATGCGTAACTGATAATTTTTAGTTCGAGGTTAACGAAAAAGACAGGCTACCGCGGTGCATTCCACTTACCTTTTTTTGCAGACCGCTAGAGTGACGTGATGCTCTTTTCGTGCACCTGCATTGGTGCATTCGAGCATCACGTGACTCCGGCGGTCTGTAAAAAAAGATACGCGTAAAGCACCGCGGTAGCCTTCTTTTTCGTTAGCCTCGTTTTTAGTTTATATGACATCATTAATTTCATATGCTCTTTCACCAATTTAATGTTGCCAATATGAGTATGGCATAAAAATCTACATGTGTTGAAGTGGACTCTCTCTCTCGCACCGCTTCTGATAAGAAGTTAATAATGTAAGCTCACGTTGCTTAAAAATGCTCTCGGGCACCATCCCATCCCTTTATGTACGTACAGTAAACTCTGTCTAAGGCGGAATCAATTGGGACCGAGAAAATTTTCCGCCATAGACAATATTCCGCCTTATGCAAAACAGCCAAAATAAATAAATAAAATATATATGCGCAAGTCCTATTTTTACGTTCGTAATCTTCAGTACAGTTTTTTAAATGAAATTATACGTCTTATTAAATTTATTATTAATCTCAAAAACATTATATGAATAATAAAATAAATAGTAGTACCAATGATAAATTTCTTCCATTTTAAAAGTTAATGAAAATCATTTACCTTAACAACTACTTCATACTTCACATAGTGGCATAGTAGTTTTTAAACAGTCGAAAAATAATCTTTTATCGATGCTTGTTTTGTCTTTCTTTTTACCAAGCATTTTTCAGTAGAACATTGCAAGTCCGTTATTATGGGTATCAATTCTTCATTTTTTTGAGCAAGAAAAATTTTTTCAAGTTACCTAATGCTTCTCAAGGCGTCTTGATACGTTTGAATTCCTCCATTGTCTTTATGGTTTTCATAATCGTGCTCATCTTCATTTTCACTAGCACTTTCCAAATCTTGATATCGCTGAATCAAAATGTCCACAGAAGTGTTAGCTTCAGTAGTACACACTATAGTGTCAGCTGATACGTATTCTTCTTCATTAATTTTTTCATTGCTGTGAACACATTTTAAGTCATCTATTAGATTTTGTAACTCATTTTCTTCCAACTGGTCAACTGATTCATGGCCATTTTCTGAAACAAAACCAGCTTTTCTAAAACAATGAACAATTTTTTCAGGCGATATTTCTGAACAGGATTTGGCAATCCATTTAACAGCATCTAAAACACTTATATTTTTTGCCATTTCGGTGGCAGAAGAGCAATTATCTAAAGACGCAATAATGGACCGCAAGAGATATTTTTTGTAATGGGTTTTCATCATTTTTATAACTCCTTGATCCATAGGTTGTGTTACTGCAGTAGTATTTGCGGGAAGAAATTGTAATTTTATATTCGATAGTTCGAAATTGGCATGACAAGGTGCATTGTCGAGAAATAACAAAATTTTTCGATTTTCTTTGATCATACGGTTATTGAATTCAGTCAGCCATCCCTCCATTATAGCAGTCGACATTCAAGATTTTTTTTGAGATCTCCAAATCACAGGCAGTTTATCAATGTTCACATTCTTAAAACATCGCGGCTTTTGCGATTTTCCTATCACTAAGGGCTTTTCTAAACTTCCCTCTATATTCGCGCAAAGCAAAACAGTGACACGCTCTTTGGAGTTTTTACCACCGTGGCATTCACTTCCTCTTTTCGCAAGGGACTTAGTGGGCAACACACGATAAAATAGTCCCGTTTCGTCGCAATTGTACATATCCTTAGCTTGATATCCTTCAATCAGTAAAGAAAATTTATTTTCCATTCCTGAATTTCTTGGTCTGGGAAGTCTTTCGACTCTCCGCAAATTTGCTTCATGGCAATATTGTGTCGATTAAGAAAACTCATTAACCATCCAGAAGAAGCCTTGAAATCCGCTTTACCTAATTTTTCGGCTATCTCTTTCGCCTTTTCACGCAACAGTGTTCCAGGTATGGGCAAATTTTTAGCTCTAGCGTTAGAAAACCATTCAAGTGTTAATGCATCAATGTCTTCATTTTTCACAGCACCTTTTCGCTTTCTGTTGGATGATTTGCTTTCCAATTCCTTTTCCAACTCTGTTCTTCTTTTTATAGCATCATAAATTTGTGTTTTACCGCATTTAAATTTAATACAAAGATCTTTTACAGAATAATTTTTTTCTTTTAATTTAATATCTTCTATTTTATCCCGCAGAGATAGCGTATTGAGTTTAGATTTTGAAGCCATTTTTTACTATCACTTAGTAATATCAGTAGACAATATAAAATGAGAAGAACAAATAACACGTGCAACGACCTCGTTTTCTGACCATGTGATTTATTGAAATAAAACATACGTCACTTAGAATTCATCTTCCATCCCCTTCCCCCTCTGAAACCACACCTCATACAGAATGTAAATGATTGTAGCTTCCCCCTCCCCGCTCTCTCCCTCTCACATTAGACAAAGAGTTATGGCGACCAAATAACTGATTGCACAATGATCAGAACTCAAAATCCGAAGCAAGAAAAAAAAGTGATATTCTTTCGTTAATACAATGAAAAAGAGAGAAATGTTAATGTATAGGGATTTTATTTTATCAATTTCTTTTTTTGAATAATTGAGATAAATGTAAAAAATGTACTTGGTATGATGTTTTTTCTTTCTTTTTTTAAGAGTAAAAACATTTTGCTTATATATGAGAAATAATGGAATAAAAAATTATTCCTTAAATATTTAAACATTTTCAGTTCTGATGAATCAACTTTATTAATCTATTACGAATGTTGAGCATTTGATGTATGTATATCAGTTTTGAAGTTTCATAAACCAAATGCCTTTCATTTTTTAACCTTTTTTCCGTCTTACGCAAAATTTTGATTTCGATGGGACTTTAAAAACCTTTCCGTTTCCGCGTTAGGCAAATTCCGGCTTATAGAGCATGAATAAATGTTATTCCCTATGTGTTTGCCGGGACTTGAAAAATTTTCCGCGTTAGACAAAATTCCGGCTTACACAGAGTCCGCCTTAGACAGAATTCACTGTACTTTGTAATCGTACGCTTATAATTTAAAGTTTAATAAACTAATATCGTAAAGAATCTTTTCAGAGCATATAATTCTACAGCCTACTGCCTTTTTATGTTACTTTCAGTGGATGCATATCAAATCTGGATTATTGTTCACATGCAATATACTTTTAAACACGTAGTTTTCCGTATGTAAGGGGCTACTTCACTCAGTCGAAATCACCCGCTAGCTAATGTTAATCCTATGGAGGAAATAATTTACGATATCTCGTTCGCATTTCAATAGTTTTTATTATTATTATTATTATTATTATTATTATTGGATAGCTGAAGTCAATCTCTATGCACGCTTCTTTGTACTTTTTCGATTATGGTTATAAGTTTTTTTTTTATTAAGATTATTTCACTTTCGGAACCGGTTTCGAAAGTGAAAGTACATCCTCAATAAAAAAAACCGCAACAAAAATCGAAAGTGTATAAAGGAGTGTGCATAGAGATTGACCTCAGCTATCCCATGCAAAAAAAAAAAAAAAATCATTTAAAACAATTGAAATGCGAACGAGATATCGTAAATTATTTCCCCCATAGGATTAACATTAGCGAGTGGGTGTTTTCGCCTAAGTGAAGTAGCTTCTTAAATCGACATGTGTTCTTATTCAGAAACTATGTAATCGAAATGCGTTTTCCATTTTTTTGGTAAAGGCAGAAAATCTTTCAGCAAACACTGTCGAAGTGAGTATTTTGAATTAAATTCCCGATGATACAGAGAAATGGGGAAAAAAACTTGTCGTCACGTGACACGAATCTCTCATAGCTCGATAAATTATCCAAAAATGGAAAACTCATTTCGATTCCAAATCGCTTCAATAGTCAGTCCCGCCAATTTATGCCTTTACGTTTAAAAATTAATCAGAAATTATGTCAGATTTTAACGTTGTCGAGCTGGTCATTTGAGAACCACCTTACATTAAATAAAAACAGACCTTCAATATGTTCTCCTAATATTGTACTACATTCCAAACCTGTTCATTTGTGTTTGTTATAAAAGCTTGAAATTGTAAATAGTCTTTGTGGACAGATATCCACCACAGGACAGATATCCTATACAGATATCCACCGCTGGCTATTCCGATTCTATTACTATCAGCTCCGAACTTCATTTCGATTAAGTTCTCAGACATCATTATCTCTAATGGAATCGAACATTAGCTCTCAGCAATTTTTGAAGGCTGCTGTTTGACTTTCCTTCTACCTGGCGGCATTTTTTTAGTGTAAATAAATAAAAAATCATTACTTGCCTATTCGTCTTGTTTTCACGCCGTTCACCACAACCGGTGTCACTAGCGTTGCGTGATTACTCACTTCATCACAGGTAAATTACGGCCTGTCACTGCTAAGTAGCTCGACCATGCTTTTTACCTGGACAGTTGAAAGATCCGAGTCCCGCCTACCTTTCCACTCCTCCCCTTCGTTAGTTACGTTCGCATCTTTTAAAGATCTACGAGGGTTTCGGGTGGGGGGTCCGTGGAGGTACTCCCTTTAATGATTTTATACCTACAGTAATTCCCTTCTCCCTTTTCCATGTTCTTCTCGGTGGGATCCTTTTCAAAAGATTCGCTACCTGTTTGTAGCTGTACGGAATCGCAGGTAAGGGCAGTTTTTAAGTGAAAGGAAACATCGCCCTTTAGTAAACTTTCATTATACTTTTAATGGTTTTTTAGAGTAGAAACTATATAGTGATGCCTCAGATAACTCGACTCGGAATTACGTTTGCCAGCTGAAATATTCGTAAACCGATACATGATTTTTAGTCCAATTAAAATGCTATGTATGCGCATCGAATAAAACATACGTTAAAATAACCCATATTTGTTAAGAGGCTATTTCACTCAGACGAAAACACCCGCTCGCTAATGTTAATCCTATGGAGGAAATATTTTCAGATACCTCGTTCGCATTTCAATATTTTTAAATGATTTTTTTTTTTGTATTGGATAGCTGAGGTCAATCTCTATGCACGCTCCTTTTTATTTTTTCGATTTTTGTTGCAGTTTTCTTTATTGAGGATACTTTCACTTAATCGAAACCAGTTCGGAAAGTGAAAGTATCTTAATTAAAAAAAAACTTGTAATCAAAATCGAAAAAGTACAAATGAGCGTGCATAGAGATTAACCTCAGCTATCCAATGCAAAAAAAAATCATTTAAAAATATTGAAATGCGAACGCGGTATCTTAAAATATTTACTCCATAGAATTAACATTTAGCGAGCGGGTGTTTTCGTCTGAGTGAAGTAGCCTCTTAACGGAAGGCAAAAAAAAAAAAAAAAAGTTTTTTAGTCGAAAAATTCGTTAGCTGATGTATAACTAACTGTATTACGAATCAGATTTTAGGCAAATGCGTATGAGATGCGTTTGGGCTGATATGGTGGCTGGATATTAGTTGTTTATACAAAATATCAGCATTGGTATGTATATATATTATATATATTGTTTTAAAAAATATAAATACAAATATATATAACACACACACACACACACACACACACACACACACATATATATATAAGAGGATCAAAACTTTAATTCATGTTAACATTCCAACATCATGTAATTCATTCCAAACCGAAATTTCCTCTCTGTTTTCGTTGTCCTTCTCCGTGGGGTCCTTATCAGAAGAATCTCTAACTGTTAAATTGAACGGAAATCGTATAGGTGTGAAAGTCAATGACGGACAGTTTTTAAATAAAACTAGTCGTTGGGGGCCACCGTAATACTTACCCATCATGGATATGCATAATATAAAATATTAAAATAAAAATGTGTAAACTACTTATAAAATGCATTGCAATTCAAGTAAAATCGTGGCTTGATGACGTCACAAACTTTAAAGGCTCGATTACTGAATTGCTTGAAAGAGGTTTTCCCTTATAACTCCAAAAATAATAATCCTATTAACTAGCGGTTTATTGCATCTGATTAGGCGTCAAATTTCTAATTAAAATATATCTTTGAAGTGAAATTTGGATGAAATACAGGGTCATGAAAAATCGAAGAGTGTGGAAAACAGGATTCCAAATATCTCGGCAACTAATTATCCGATCAACTTCATGCTTTATTCAAAATTTGTTTTTTTATTGTCTTTTATATTCATTTCTTAAAATATACAATTTCGAAAATTTTTATATACCTTTCATCAGAACGAATATTTCGAGAGTCCGAAAAAAATTGTTCCGGTTAATCGATGTTATTGAAATGAAATAGGCTTCTTCCCATTATTACATACTAAGTACATACCAACTTGCAAGTCTCTATCTCAATTTTTTCGGGAGATAGAGCGTTTACAGACACACACACACACAGACACACAGACGGACGGCAAAAAATTTTTTCTAAAAATATGTTTTTCTTAATCTCCAGTGTCTGAAACGTGTAAAGACGTCAAAAAAAATTTTTCGATTTTCAAAACGATTACAAGACTTACCCTATACTACGTATGATGGGCAAGTAATGAGGCATCGCTCGTTACCAAACTTTCATTACTTTAAAAGATTTTCTCGTTTCGGAATTACATTCATTAACCGAAATATTCGGTAACCGAAACAGGATCTTTTATTATGCACATAAACGTATCCAATGAAACATTCTTTAACCGAATCCTTTGTCGTCAACCGTGTCCGAAAATTTCCTTAACATAATTATTCGTTAGCTGGTGTATCACTGTAATATGAATGAGATTTAATCAGATGCGTATGAGATTCGTTTGAGCTGATGCGGTGGATGGATATCAGTTGTTTATACCAAATATCTGCATGGTATATGTTAGGGGAACCGTCGGTAGCGTAATAAATTTTCTTATTTTTATAAATAGTTAAATCAGTCTTCAAATTTAATATACATTTTCATCTTTTGATATGTTAAAGAAGTTTGTTCAGCTTACCTGAAATTTTCCTTTTTGCGCCAAGTAATATCCACAGTAATCCAAAGTGTTGTAACGATATTTATCTTATCCATTGATTCACTTATATTCGAGTAATAAGAAGTAGTATTAGTAGAAATAACAATTGTGTGAAATGAGCAGAAGATTCATTTTCCTTTGAATATAATATTATAATTCTAGGCTAGATGTACATGTTTAAAATCGCGTTTTGGAGGCTGCGTATAAGTGCTCCAATTTTACATTATATTAAATATATTTACATCATATATATACAAGAGCGTCTTAACTGCTCGGATACATTTTGGAAACTGAAGGGAGATTGTTATTTGAGTTCTGTGCACACGCGCGGGACAAACAGCTGTAGATTTAAGGAGGGACATCTGCAGTATTTCTCCAATTAGTTAGTTTCGACAGTCTCTGGTTTTATTCACTGTTTTGCATCTGCGGTTGTCACTTAAAGTACTTATAGTTAATTGGGGTCTGGTTTTTAACATGTTTTTCAGTCGTTCGCTGCACGTGGAGATTAATTAACTGCATAAAAAAGGTTTCTCCGTCACTCCCCCGTAATCTCCTGTGTGGGGAATGGTTGAAGATTCAGTTTCTTACGGTGTTTTTCATACACAGGCTTGGGAGTGGGCTTCGTGAGAGTGTCGGCTATCATTTCTTCACTAGGGCAGTATTGTAGATCGATTTTTCCTTCTTCTTTCATAAGTTTGATGTTGTGGAAACGTATGTCGATATGCTTGGATCGCTTAGTATCTTTATCGTTTTCAGTCATTTTTATACAGGACATATTATCCTCAAATATCCTGATGGGTAGTTTTTGTGAAATGTTGAGGTCGCTTAGCAAGTTTGTTATCCAACTTAATTCTTGTGCTGCGTTGCTAGCTGAAACGTATTCAGCTTCGGCTGACGAAAGTGCAATGCAATTTTGCCTTTTTGTAATCCAGTAAATCGGCGATTTTCCTAGCATGAATAGATTTCCTGACGTTGATTTACGTGTTTTCAAGTCACCAGCCCAGTCTGCATCGGCGTATGCTGTTAGGATGGGCTTGCTATTTGCGCTAAGAGTTAAATTCAAATTTTCTGTAGTTTTGAGGTATGAAATGATTCTTTTTACTGCTGACCAGTCCTTTTGGCGTGGTGTTTCGTTTCTACGACATAATATGTTTACTGCTGCAGATATGTCAGGACGCGTGATTGTTGATATGTAAAGTAATGTGCCTGTCGCTTGTCGATATTTCGTGTTATTAGGTAAAAGATTATCGTCGTCTTCAAGTCTGTTGAATCCAGCAATCATGGGTGTGTAATGAGGTTTCATGTCGTTTAAATTCAGTTTTTTCACTAGTTCGTGTATTTTATTGTTTTGATTTAGGTAATATGTATCGTTGATTTTATTAATGTTTATGCCTAGGTAATTATTCACTTCTCCTAAGTTTTTTAGTTCATATTCTTTCTTAAGTTGGTTTATTGTTTCTTCGATATCACTGTCCTATCCTGCTATCAGGATATCATCTACATAAATGATGATGTATATCGGATTTTCTTGATTTGATTTAAAGTACAGACATGGATCATTTTTGCTCTGTAAGAAATTATTGTTTGTGAGTGTTTCCGATATTTTAGTGTACCAGGCCTTTGCGGCTTGCTTAAGACCGTACTGCTCAGCCAAGCTTTAAAGACTGGTCACGTGAGTAACGGGTCCAAATATGACCAGTCTATTCTTCGTAATAGGGATCGAGGTAATGAAAGGGAGTCACCCCTAGTTTTGCTTTCGTGGGGGGATGAGTTGATTCCCGATCGTTTCATGTTTACTTGTTCCAAGATTATGAAAAGGATTTTTGTTCTTATGTAATAAAGCACATAAAAATTGCAGTTTTCTCTTCGATGAAGGGGATATCTTCAATCTAAAGAAACATGTTATGATAATTTAGATTATTTAATTATCGGATATAAACATGTTAAGTAAATAAATACTATTTTTTACTGTCTTTTTACACATGTCATTGCAATTTATTGTTTTCTCAAATAAATAACGATTTTAAATATCGGTTCCTTACAGTTATAGGGTACACTTATGTAATTGTAGGAGAAGTGTGGTTTTAAAATGTTCTTTTATTAGTATGGTTATTAATACATATTTTTTTTAATTTTACCGCAAGAATTCCATTTTTTTTTTCTTGATTGCTCATGTTCATTTTCCTATATGAAACCATTTAATAATATGGCGAAAATGTATAACAAAATACTCAATTAATAAGAAAAGAAAATAGTTCAAAGTGTACAGAGTCATACTAAAGGATGAAAAATATTTTTTACACTCAAATATTTAAAAAAAAATGTGCTCGAATTCAAATTAAGTTTTCTGATACCTTTACTAAATCTTTTTAATTGATAAATGCGCGAAAGTTTCAGACGTTCTTATTCAGATATCAGGAAATTGAACAGCGTTTTTCGTTTTATTATAAAAGTAACTAATCTTACTGAAAATGTCGTTGAAGGTCGCACTTTGAACCTATTTTTCGGATAAGTTCGCGAAAAAATTGTAATTGTAACTCACAATGTACCGATTTTATAGGAAAATTAAAGACGCTGTTCGATTTTTAAGTATTTGAATGTTAATTCTTGAAAATTTTCAGGCAAATAGGATTAAAATTATTTTAAAGTGAAGGTCTCAGAAAAAAATAAAGCAATAAAAATGCTTGTATTTCATAATATCATCACGGACCTTCTCTTAAAAAAAAAAAAAAAAAAAAAAAAAAATGTGCAAGGGGGGGGGGGGTTATTCATTCACTTTCGGTGTCATCATCAGAATCATCCGGAAAAAAATCATCGTCGAACGAAATAATTAATGGCTCACACATTTCTTCTATTATGCCGTCTTTCTTCCAATACTCATTTTCCAGGTGTTCTATGTTCGTGCAGTAGTTTTTCCATTTCTCAGCATTGGTTGTTTTCACCTTTTTTCTTTTTAGGAGAAGCGAAATTATTTGCATTGTTATTAGCTTCTTTCCGAATTCTTCTTATAGCGCTATCCGAAACACCGGCAATTGCACTAGCTCTTTTTGTTGCATGTGCTAATAGAATAGTTAGACAGCCTTTATCTGCTTCATTATCACAATATTTTACAACATTGTTTAACATATTTTTCACTGCACTGTGAAAATGTTTGCCTTGACAGCTTTTAGATTCTTTTAAATCCATTTTATAGAAGTAGAAACAAATACAAAATGAATAGCAGACAAAATAAGGAGAGAGAGAAAAAACGCTAATAGTACAAGAACAGCCAGTGAAGAAATGACAAGCGGTCAGGCAAGATAAGGGAAACTTGAATTTTGTCTCCTCCTAATATAATGCTTCCCTCCCTTCGGACGGGTCTATTTTTTTGGCACCATGCCAAGGTCCGTCTTTCTAGAGTGGTTCCACAGTAGATGGCTTTTTGAAGTTTACAAACTTTTCTTTCATCGCCGGGTTTAATATACCCGTCTGGTTGACTCATATAAACAGTTTCAGTTAATTCACCATGCAAGAATGCTGTGGTTATGTCAACATGTTTCACGTTCAAATTTTTGTGCAATGCAGAGATGAGAAATGCACGTATTGTAGCGTGCGAAACTACAGGTGTGAAAGTTTGATCATAGTCAATCCCGAATCTTTGACTATATCCTTGTGCTACTAAACGCGCTTTATAGCTTTGAACATTTCCTAAATTGTCCTTTTTTAGTTTAAAAGTCCATTTTGAGCCGATAATTTTTGTTCCGGGTGGTGGATCTGTTAAAGTCCAAGTGTCATTTTTTCTTAGGCATTGTATTTCATCTTGTGTTGCTTTTATCCAATTTTGTTTATCATTAGTATTTTTCATTTTTTCGATATCTTCCCAATTTTCGGGAATGTTTTCAGATGAACTATTTGTGAGACAAACATATCTGTCAGGAGGAACGCCTCTATTTGTCCTATTAGACCTTCTTGGTTCAATTGGTTGCTGTTTGGGCACGGATGGTGTCTCCTCACTGTCAAGTTTTATTTCTAAGTGATTTTCATGTCTATCCGGTAATTGTGTATTGTCATCTGATGTTTTTGTGGTGTTTTGTATCTCCTCAATGTTATCTGAGTGTACATTTTCATTTTCAAGAAATTTTACCGTTCTCGCTATTATAATTTGTTTTCCTTGTGTGTGAATTCTATAACCAGTCGATCGTGTGTCATAACCTACGAACGTTCCGGTTTGAGCCCTGTTATCGAGTTTTCCTCTATTTACTTTATCGACGTAAAATTAGCGCTTTACAACCGAATGTTCTTAAGTGTTTTAAATTCGGTTTAACTCCTTTCCATAATTCGTAAGGTGTTCTATTGTTGTTTGCTTTAGTTGGGAGTCGGTTTTGTAAATATGTTGCAGTGTTTATGGCTTCACCCCAAAAATGTTTGCTTAATTTTGCTTGTGATAGCATGCTTCTAGTCATATCTAATAAACTTTTATTTTTTCTCTCCGCAACTCCATTCTGGCTCGGATTATGCGGGACAGTCAATTGGTGTAAAATTCCGTTCTGTTTTAAGTATTCATCTATCTCTTGATTTACATATTCACGACCGTTATCCGATCTAATTTCCTTAGGTTTTTTACCGAACTGATTGTATATCATCGTTATATACTCTTTTATCTTTTCAGCAACTTCGCTCTTTTTAGATAATAAATATATCGTAGTATATCGGGAATAGTCATCAATAAGAGTCATAAAATAAATTTTTCCGCCTAAAGTCGGTGTATCTAAAGGACCACATACGTCACTATGGATCAAATCCACGATATTAGTAGCTCGGTTTGTTGCTGATTTAGGATACGGCATGTTAGTTAATTTAGTTTCGATACAAGTTACGCATGTTTTATTTTGATGTTTACATTTTCCTATCTTTATTCCGTCCGCAAGTTGATTTGTTATTATAGATTTAATCGCGTCATAATCTCTGTGACCGAGTCTGCGATGCCAGAGATCTATGCATTGTTTGCTGTCACAGTTATACGTTATGTTTACATAATTTTGTGGTTCTTCCACATCGTCCATTTCCTCAATAATGTATAAATTTTTCTCATTTTTCGCCCTAATATATATTTCTTCATCAAAGATCAAATCGCATTTATTATCGTCGAAGATTAGTTTACACCCGTTTTTAGCGGCTTTACTAACCGAAATTAGGTTTGACTCTAAGTCTGGGACATAAAGCACTTCGCGTAATTTCGTTAGTTTTTCTTTTCCTTCGGGGGTTAATGTTTTTATAAAAACTTCTCCTGAACCTAACGCTGTCAGTTTATTACCATTCGCGATCGTTACTGAAGTTTTATTATAATCAATAAATTTACTAAATAGGCTTTTATCATTACAAATGTGCGAGGTAGATCCTGAATCGAGAATCCAGTTATTTTTGCCTACTTTTTCGGTGATTAATGCTTTATTTTGCGTTTGATCATTTGCGTATTTTCTTTCGTTTGGAATTTTATTTTCTCTACGAGTTTCGGTCTTTTCATAACATAATGAAGATGAGAAATTCTTTTTATTTTTGAATTGATTGTTACGAGGATTTCCGGATTGTACCGTGTTTCTGCTCTTGTAGTGCCAGCATTCGTAAGTGGAATGATTTTTCATTTTACAGTTGTTACAATATTTTTGTTCTCTTCTATTTTCAGTGTGTGTATATCTCCTATTTATTTTAAATGCTCTCTCGTTGTTGTTATATCCGCTATGTGATTGTTCTGACATTTCATGTCTACGATTATATTCATCCATTAATTTGTTTTTGATAAAATCAGGGGTGAGCTCATTTTCTGATCTCGCCTCCAACGCAGTTATCAAAGTATTGTAACTGGGGGGAAGAGAACACAGAAATAGCGCGGAAATATGTGAATCGCTAATATTTTCTCCAATGGCATTAAGTTTATCTATAATTTGCAAGATATTAGTGATATGCGTGATCATGTTTGCACCCTCAGCTAATTTAGTACTGTATAGTTTCCGTAACAGGTAAAGCTTACTAGATAAATTGCTTCTCTCATGTATATTTTTCAGAGCTTCCCATGTTAATTTGGCAGTATCTAAGTTTTTTACATTTACGATTTGAGAATCATCGATGCTGAGGTTTATTAGAGCTCTAGTCTTGCGATCTTTTTTGTGCCATGCGGGATCGGCTGGATCCGGGGGATCTTGTACTATAATATCGTCGAGTTCCTCTTTAATCAGGAACATCTGCATCTTGAACTTCCATGTACTATAATTCGTAGAATTGAGTTTCTCAATAAATTGAGTATTTTCTTTGATCGCATTCATTATTACTTTTTTAGTGTTCTTTTATTTATTATTATATTTTTAGAAATTTGTTAAATTATCGTTTTTTTTTTTTTTTTTTTAATACTGGGATATTCTTTTTTCAGTCTCATAATCTTTGTTAGGGGAACCGTCGGTAGCGTAATAAATTTTCTTATTTTTATAAATAGTTAAATCAGTCTTCAAATTTAATATACATTTTCATCTTTTGATATGTTAAAGAAGTTTGTTCAGCTTAGTAGTATTAGTAGAAATAACAATTGTGTGAAATGAGCAGAAGATTCATTTTCCTTTGAATATAATATTATAATTCTAGGCTAGATGTACATGTTTAAAATCGCGTTTTGGAGGCTGCGTATAAGTGCTCCAATTTTACATTATATTAAATATATTTACATCATATATATAAAAGAGCGTCTTAACTGCTCGGATACATTTTGGAAACTGAAGGGAGATTGTTACTTGAGTTCTGTGCACACGCGCGGGACAAACAACTGTAGATTTAAGGAGGGACATCTGCAGTATTTCTCCAATTAGTTAGTTTCGACAGTCTCTGGTTTTATTCACTGTTTTGCATCTGCGGTTGTCACTTAAAGTACTTATAGTTAATTGGGGTCTGGTTTTTAACATGTTTTTCAGTCGTTCGCTGCACGTGGAGATTAATTAACTGCATAAAAAAGGTTTCTCCGTCAGTATATATATATATATATATATATATATATATATAACCATACATGAAACATTACCATAAC
This sequence comes from Maratus michaelseni, assembly GCA_963931845.1. Classification (NCBI taxonomy): domain Eukaryota; kingdom Metazoa; phylum Arthropoda; class Arachnida; order Araneae; family Salticidae; genus Maratus; species Maratus michaelseni. Next base: position 463,667,108 of record OZ007587.1, read on the forward strand.
ACCAACTTAAACAATGAAATAATGATTAAGTATGTAATAATTAGTTGTCAATAAAAGTATTCCCCAACACACTGAATATGGATACAAAAACTTATTTAAAAGAATAAGAAATTAAATTAAAAATTGAAAAAATGGATTTAAATGAATGAAATGAAATGAAATTTGTGGAGTTTAGACGGAATTATCAAGTCCCAAATGCCTAAATACCACAAATAAAATGAAATGAGAGGTTTCATCATCATATTAGCCATACATTGCTAAAGAATATGATTTTGGGACTACCTGCTCATAAACATTGAATAAAACCTGTGAAAAAATAAAAAATAAATACAATATTAAAAAGGAAAGAAGACATACCTATAATATACAGAGAAAACATATGAAATAGAGTCACAGAAAGTATATAATCCATTTTGATTAAAAAAGATACCTCTGCACCACATGAACCACACATGAACACAGCCAAAACTAGGGAATGAATTTGCCAAATTTAGAATTAGAAAATGATTTACTGTGTTGCCAGAAAAGATTTTAGAATAATAGGAATATAATTGTAAAGCAACAGGAACATTAGTACTGCCAACTATATTGGTAAAAAGTGAATATAACACTGAATAAAAAGAGTAATGGATGAAAATTAATGTTTAAAAATTAAACCAAATTACTATCTGAAATGATAGCAATTAGTTAAATAATGAATAAATGAAAATAATTAATAAATATAATATCTAATTACATTAAAGTAATGGATGTATTAATGAATAATTCTATGTTAAAAATAAGATGTAAGAAGGAAAAATTAATAATTAAAGCAACATAAAAATATATGTACCATGAAATGACATCAACTATTAAATAGCTGTGCCAAAAATGCAACATCACATAAATTAAATGAAAATAAAATAATAAATATTTGAATTAAGATACAAAGGATTTAAAATTAATATTAATTAAATATTGAAATGAATTAATAACATATAATGTTTCTTCATACAAAGTTAAAAAATTATATACACTTAATATAAGTGGTAAGGGTAGAACGTTTAATAAAAATTAAAACATATTATATTAACACTCTAGAAAAGTATACATTATATTAGAAGTTAATATGATATTGTCCACCGTAGGAATTAATCCAAATGCATTAGATCAAAAACATTCTTAATATTAATGAATATATATATATATATATATATATATATATATATATATTATATATATATAAATCCATTTGTATTTACTTAATTGCAACTCCAATTTATAATTTTTTTTTTCCCCTTTCTCTCTATTTCTTTTTTCTTTTTTCAATATTCTTTAGGTATGAGTAAAATTTGGCCAATTACCATTGAAGCACAAGCTATGGTAATATTATGTTTGCACATGTTAATTATTAGCTATGTGGTATTCTGTATACACAATATCATTAATTATCTCTTTGGAGATTTAAGTAGAATGATAATAGAACTTGATATGTTTTTTGAAATTCATAGATATTATAATTATATATATATATATATATATATATATATATATATAGTCATTTTTAGGCTTAATGCTGATAACATTCGACGAGATAACACATGTTTACTGTAAGTTATTCTTATGAAGCTCCTCTGACAAATCTATAAGATATTCATAGTTTTTCATATTTGCATTTGCATTTTATTATGTTTAATTTTTACAATATTTTTCCTTTAATTTTTATACTATCTTTCTCTTTGATTTTCATACATGAGATTTCATTTTAACTAGGTATATATATATATATATACACAGTCGAACCTCGTTAACGCAAACACTCAAGGGAAAACTTTTTTTGTTCATGTTATCCAAACTTGAAATTACATTACATTACATTTGGACGGAGCTATCGGAAACAGTTCGTGCTAAAAGTAATTCGCGTTAAGCGTGTTCATGTTAACGAGGTTTGACTGTATATATATTATACAACCGTTAAATAACATCATAGAAACATCATACAACAATTGAGATAAAAACGGTATGAAATATGAAAAGTGAACACGTACCTGTTTGAATGATATCCAGAAATATGTAGAGGAAAAATAAAAATAATTTATATATATATAGATTATTTTTCTCTCCACATACTTTTATTTATTTTTCCACTTTTTTCAATTTGTGAATTTTCAATTTGTGAATTTTACATTATTGGATATATGTCTTTGTATTGTAATTATAGTTATCGGATCATATACTGTCGATTTTAATGAGATTTATTGGTATGTTATATCTGTCATGTAAAGAAAGAAAGTCTAAGGAAAGCTTTTTTGACGCTGATATGTCAAGAAAATCTGAATTAAAATTATTATGCAAGACTTTTCATTTACTTTTGTAAGAATCATAATTTTGTAAAATGAAAGAATTTCCATTCTTCCGGTTTCTCAAAAGTACTAAATTACAGGAATTTTCATTTATTTTTTAAAGAATCATGAATTTATAAAATGAAAGAGTTTCCATTCTTCCATTTTCTCAAAATTACTAAATTACAGGACTTTTCGTTTATTTTTTAAAGAAGCATGAATTTATAAAATGAAAGAATTTCCATTCTTTCATTTTCTCAAAATTACTAAATTACAGAAATTTTGATTTAGTTTTAAAGGAATCATGAATTTATAAAATGAAAGAATTTCCATTCTTTCATTTTCTCAAAATTACTTAATTACAGAAATTTTCATTTAGTTTTAAAAGAATCATGAATTTATAAAATAAAGAATTTCTATTCTTCATTTTCTCAAAATTACTAAATTACAGGTCTATTCATTTATTTCAGAAAGAATCATGAATTCGTAAAATGAAAGAATTCCCATTCTTTCATTTTCTGAAAAAGTAGTATATCTTTAAGAGTTTAAGATAATTTTTGTAATTTTTTTTTTAAATAAAAGAAAAATGATAGTTTAAAAGAATTTATAAAATGAAAGAATTTCCATTCTTTCATTTTCTCTAAATTACTAAATTTCAGACTTTTCACATATTTTTGAAAGAATCATGCGCATTCGTAAAGAGAAAGAATTTCTATTCTTTCCTTTTCTCAAAATTACCTTTCATTTATTTTTAAAAGAGTCCTGAATTTATAAAATGAAAGAATGTCTATTCTTTCAGTTTCTCAAAATTACTAAATTACAGGAATTTTCATTTATTTTAAAAAGAATCATGAATGTATAAAATGAAAGATTTTACATTCTTTCATTAATAAAATCATTATAAAATGAAAGAATTTGCATTCTTTTATTTTCTCAAAATTACTAAATTACAGGACTTTCCATTTATTTTTGAAAGAATCATGAATTCGTAGAATGAAATAATTTCCATTCTTCCATTTTCTATAAATTACTAAATTACAGGACTTTTCATTTATATTGTCAAACGAATCATGAATTTATAAAATGAAAGAATTTCCATTTTCTCAAAATTACTAAATCACAAGACTTTCCATTTATTTTTGAAAGAATCATAAATTCGTAAAATGAAAAATTTTCCATTCTTTCACTTTCTGAAAATTACGAAATTACAGGAATTTTCATTTATTTTTAAAAGAATCGTAAATTTATAAAATGAAAGAATTTCCTTTCTTTCATTTTCTCAGAATTACTAAAAAAATGAATTTTAGTAATTCATTAGTTTACTAAAGTTTTTCATTCTTTTAAAATAAATGAAAATTAGAGGAATTTTCATTATTTTAAAAAGAATCATAAATTTACAAAATGAAAAAATTTTCATTCTTTCATTTTCTCAAAATTACTAAACTACAGGACTTTTCATCTTTTCTTGAAATAATCACAAATTCGTAAAATGAAAGAATTCCCATTCTTCCATTTCCGCAAAATTACTAAATTACAGAACTTTCCATTTATTTTTGAAAGAATCATAAATTGGCAAAATGGAAGAATTTCCATTTTTTCAAAATTACTATATTACAAGACTTTTCATTTATTTTTAAAAGAATGATGAATTTATAAAAAGAAAGAATTTCTATTCTTTCATTTTCTCAAAATTACTAAATTATAGGACTTTTTATTTATTTTTAAAAGACTGATGAATTCGTAAAATGAAAGAATTCCCCTTCTTTCATTTTGGGAAAAGTAGGATATCTTTAAGAGTTTATGATAACATTTGTAAGTTTTTTAAAAATAAAAGAAAAACGATAGTTTATTTTCAAATGGGTTTCAACATTAGGTTAGATAAACTTTAAATGAAAATTCCATAAAAACAAAATTAATATCATCACCAGGAAGAAGAAAATGATTCGTAATCTCTCTCCTGATTGGCGGACACTGCTGCTTGTTAAACAGTGGTTTTGACGCATACAGACAAGGGTTTAAAATTAAAAAAATAATGTATTAATAGGACAAACTATTCATATTCCCAAAGAAAAGTACATTGTTATTATTATTTTATTATTATTATTTTAAAGTACATTTTAGAAAACAAAAATTGCAAAACATTTTTCTTTATAAGCCAAGTTTGTTAAATCTATAGTATTTATTATAAAGCAAAAGCATGTCCGTGAGTATCTATGATGACAACGACTTGAGATACCCATCCCCCCCCCCCCCCCCATTCTGTAACCCAGGAAACCCGCGTTGGCTCCCCTAACTAATAATAATAAACAATTATAAGGATAAATCTAATAGTATAATATTTGGTAACGAAGCTTTTTAATCAAACAAAAGTAAAATAATGAATACTATTAATTTCCCTAAATCTCTAAATACTGTTAAATTCCCGAAAGCTTCAGTTAGACTCTTGGTTTTGTTTTCCCTTGAGTAAAATTGGACAAAAATTTTGACAAAACGGAAATTCCACACCCTCAGCCAGCACGTGCCACATGATGTCCAGTAAATGTATCTTCAACTGGGACTATGACAGTGGAAGTACACTATTTATCTGCGTTTTAAAAAAAAGGTTAACCGGACTTCTATTCAGTAGGTGTGTCAAACATAAGGGTGGTCGAATCTTGTATACCTGGTACATTTATATAGGAAGATTATTTGTCATTATGTCTGTTTTTGTGTAAAGTAACAATAGTACAGCTTGCCTTCCTTGAAATTGGGGAAGAAAGACAGATATTAATGAAGACCTAACAACAATTATTAATGAAAGGAGAAGAAAAGAAGAGAGAGAAAGTTTGGTGAAAGTGAGTTTGAAAGTGAAAAGTTTTTTGTGTTCAAAAAGATAAACAAACCATTAAGCACGGGCCTTAGGAAAAAAGTGTTAACCATACTAAATGGCATGGTTTGCCACAAGCATTTTTTTTTTCTGGCACAAGAAAGAAAAGCTACATTTTTAGTGCCAGAAAACGCTGAAAATTCATAAAATCAAAAGTATTATTAACTCGATAAATTTTTAATGTAATAGAATAGAATATATTACAGGGTAATTCTGAATTCATGGTACAAACTTTAATTTAAAATTGGGGAAGAAAGACAGATATTAATGAAGACCTTACAACAATTATTAATGAAATAAAGGAAAAAGAAGAGAGATAAAGTTAGGTGAAAGTGACTTTGAAAGTGAAAAGTTTTTTTTATATTCAAAAAGGCCTTAGGAAAAAAGTGTTATAATGGTTCTAACCCATACTAAATTAGTTTGCCTTTTTGCTATTTATAATAGACTTCGTCACAGCATTTTCTTTTTCTGGCACAAAAACGGAAAGCTACATTTTTAGTGCCAGAAAACGATGAAAATTCATAAAATCAAAAGTATTATTAACTCGATAAAATTTTAATGTAATAGAATAGAATATATTACAAGGTAATTCTGAATTCATGGTACAAACTTTAATTTAAAATTGGGGAAGAAAGACAGATATTAATGAAGACCTTACAACAATTATGAATGAGAGAAGAAGAGAGAGAAAGTTAGGTGAAAGTGAGTTTGAAAGTGAAAAGTTTTTTGTATTCAAAAAGGCTTTAGGAAAAAAGTGTTATAATGGTTCTAACCATACTAAATTAGTTTGCCTTTTTGCTATCTATAATAGACTTCGTCACAGCATTTTCTTTTTCTGGCACAAAAAAAACAGAAAACCACATTTTTAGTGCCAGAAAACGCTGAAAATTCATAAAATCAAAAGTATTATTAACTCGATAAATTTTTAATGTAAAAGAATAGAATATATGCAGGGTAATTCTGAATTCATGGAAAAAGCTTTAAGGGTGTATTCAAATCCAAACTGCTTACTTTGAGACACATGTTTAAATTCATTTTTGCTCTAAAATGCATCCAATTGGCAGGTTCTCATATTCAGAAACTTTATAATGTCCGTATTGTCTCGATTTTTTAATAAAGGCAGAATATATTTCAAAAAATGTTGTCAAAGTGGACATTTTGAACCAAATTTCCCGAAGCGATAACACTGGAAACAAAAAAACATGATCGTACTGTGAAAATAATTATCTGTAAATCAATTTCTAATTAATTGAACGAAAAATAAAAACACGGGGCCCTTATAAATCTCTTCGTAAGTCACGCCGCCAAGTTTCATGTTGTTACTTTTAAAAATGAGTCTGAGAATGTGTCTCAAAATTTTGAGTTTTGTTGAGCGTGGAAAAATATTTTTTTTGAATACCGCCTTAAGCAGGGTTGGTACAGAACACTGTAAAAATCATTCATTATATAGGAAACTGGGGCAGAGATAAATTTATTTAGTCAAAATTACAGGGAGTCTAACTCCAATCAGAAGTCGCATTTTCGTTCATAACTTTAATAATAGTGAAGAAACTTTAATTAAATCTTTACAATAGCCTCACAGTTCATACAAAGGTGACTCTGTGGCAAATTTTATTACAGTATCTTCACTACTATTAAAGTTGTGAACGAAAACACGATTTCGTATTGGAGTGAGACGCCCTGTAATTTTGGCTAAAGAAATTGATTTCTGACCCTGGTTTCCTATACAATAAATGATTGTTACCAGTGTCCTGTACCAAACCTTAAAGTTTGTACCATGAATTCAGGATCACACTGTATATATATTATTTAATGTATAAATATGTATGTATAATGTATATATATGTATATTATATTATTTAATGTTTTTCTTAGACGCAGGACAACATGTTTTAAAATATAAGTTAGGACAGCCGTATATAAAAAAATTTAAATTTCATGTTTTAATATATGGTCTATTCTCAGATAAAGGGAAATTTTCGCTTAAAAAATTAAATTTTATTAATTTTAATTCCTGATTTTTAGCTCAAATTTTGCTGTATATTAAAGCAATGGTAATTTTTTCTAAGGAATAATATTTTTTATTTTTTTTTATTTTATTTTTTTTAATGTCTAAAATTGTCATTACTCCCTTGCTGGAACCATAAATACAAAATGCCTTGATAATGACCAAAGTAATGACCAAGGTAATGACATTTTTAACGTTAAGGCTATTTTAGAACTAAACTATAACAATTAAAAATTTATGGGGTATACTTATTCTGTCCCCAAACTATTTTTTTTTTTAATAATTGATTAAGTAAAATTAAATTATTAAATAAGTATTTCAGCAATATAATGAATTTGGTAATGACACCATATTAAATATTTTGACAGTATTTTTTTAACAAAAGGTACAGATTGAAGTAGTTCTTGCATAATTAATAAAAAATAGACGTTACTGCTCGTAAGAGCATACGTGGGTACTATCTTAAGAACGTTGTCATATCAAAATGACATCTAGTGGAGAGCTGAATGAAAAATTACTATGCATCACAGTAATGACAATTAACGCTAATAGGGACAAACTTTAAATAAGTGTAATTAATGGAATTTTTATCTGTTTCGACAAAAGTGTCAAATGTATAAAAAATATAGAGACATGAAATATACCTAAGATAATCATATTTCATTTGTTCTAAAGCTTTCAAATCTTAAAAATAAGTTTTTCAATTAATAAATTTTAAGTTTGGGACAAGCTTTGTTAAAGACCCATGGATATTTACACCTTTACAATTTTTTTAGATATTGATTTTGTTTTTCATATTTAATTAGTGCAGAATGTTAGTGCTTGAATAGAAATGTCCATGAAAATTTTAAACAGTCATAGTTGATTAGATTAATTCACATTTTTATCGAGAATGACTCATATATACGCTTCCTCCTTAAACAAAGCTATATTTAGTTTTAATACATTGTGGAATTGAAAGTATATTTTCTAACATCTGCGGGAGATCGACCCCAGGTTGAAAATATTGTTCCTATAATCTGATATGTTTCTCAAGTCATTTTTATTCGTAAACGCATCAAACTTACCGGTATTCTTATTCAGGGAAAGAAATCGAATCGCGAGTTCTCTTTTTCGATAAAGTGAAAGATTACTTTATAAAATGCTGTCAAATTTGGCATTTTAAGTCGACTTTCGGATGAAAACCGCTGTCAGATTTCAAATTATTTCAATATTCATGCTTGCAAATTTCATGTTTTTACGCATAAAAATTGCTCCGTAAATGTGTCAGAAAGCTTCGTAACGGAGGATTCAGCGGAGGATTTTTTTTCTTTTGAGAATTTTTAATCTTTTTTATAATATACCATAAGCTCTCTAACGTTTTGGATAATTTTACTGAAACGTAACGCATATAATAGATAACATTTTCTATTGCTCTTCTTTCAAATAAATTATTTACACGCTTATAGGCATTCATTTCTGCAAGTTGCCGTATTCAAACTAAATCCAACCAGTTTTTAAATAAATTTAATAAACCATAGTATATTAAAAAACCAAACTGGGTAATGAACACAAATCAATAAATTTGCTTCCGATTGTAAAAATATAATTGATTACATTATTGATTACATTTTAGAGACAATCTTTATTGGACAATTTATTTATCTACAAGCTTTCTTATTACGCTGTGAAGTATTTACGTAATAATAACTAATTATATATTACGTCAAAATTCATATGTAGTTTGTTTACTCGTCTAGACGGGCGATGTGATTTCAATTATACATTATTAGCATTTCCTTCAAACCTTGAACGCAAAGTCCATTACTCACCTTATTCAGTTATGATAAGGGAAGAAAATTTTGACATTAAGACTCTTCTCAAATCCAAAGGAGCTATACCTTCTCAAACATTTTTTAATTCATTTTTGTTCGGAACGTATGAAATTGGCAGGTGTTCTTATTCAGAAACTTTGTAATCGAAATGGATTTTCCATTTTTTGGTAAAGGCAGAATGTTTTTCTGAAAATACTGCCAAAGTTGCCGTTTTGAACCAAATCACCGATCCGGCAGAGCGAGAGATGGGAAACGAATCGCTTATAACTCGATAAGTAGTAATTTATTTATCAATAAATGGAAAACTCATTTCGATTCCAAATCGCTTCAGTAGTGATGCTTATCGCTTCAATAGTAAGGTTGATTGCTTCAATCTCTTCAATAGCCAATTTTATGCCTTTGTGTTTAAAAATGAGTAAAAATGTGTCAGAAAGTTTCGCATTGTTGAGCAGGTCATTTGAGAACCACCTTAATTTGTAATAAGATTTAGCTTTGACTACTTTTTTTCACAAATTGGACTTCTTCCCTTTTCAAACTCAGCGTCTCATTTATTGCTCTTCTTTCAAATAAATTACTTATACGCTTAGGCATTCATTTGAGCAAGTTGTCGTATTCAAACTAAATTGAATTGGATTTTAAATAATTTTCAAAAAACCATGGTGTATTTAAAAAATAAATAAATAAACAACTAAATAATCAATAAATTAGCTTCCGATTGTAAAGATATAATTGATACATATTGATTACATTTTAGAGACGATCTTTATTGGACAATTTATTTTCCTACAAACCTTCTTATTACACCGTGATGAAGTATATACAAGTAATTACATATTACGTCAAATTTCATAAGCAGCTTGTTTACACGTCTAGACGGCCGATGTGATTTCAATTATACACTATTAGCATTTCCTTCAAAACCTTGAACGCAAAGTCCATTACTCACCTTATTCGGTTGTGGATAGGCGAGAAAAGTTTGACATTAATAAATGACTTTCATGTCTTTCAGGAAGTGACCGCAGAGGAGAATAAGTCGATTTTTAAAACAATATCGGAAACAATAAGCGTGACTTCCTTCCTAATCATTAGCACCCTACGACATCTTTTAGAAACTGATAATGCTTGAGTGGGGGGTAAAGAATTATCCTGCTGGGCTGTTGAAGTTCTGGAAATTGCAAACCCCACCTAAAAGATTTTGGATCAGGTTGGTTTGTTTCCCAGAGTCAGATTTGATACTGATTCCGGAATAGTGTTGCCAGCTGTCCGGATTTACGCGGGACGTCCCGATTTTTAGGTGTTCCAAGACTTGTCCCGCGTAACCACTTCGCGGGACGGCAAAAGTGTCGATTTATTTATTTATTTTTAATGCACAAATTCTTTTTTTTTTATATATCTGCATTTTGTTTTAAATGCTAAGAAAAATTAATTTTTCAACATTGAATATAAAAAACTTAATTACAAATATGAATGTAATCCTTGAGAGTCATATTCATTGTTCAGCGCATTAAAAATGCATTAAATGAATAGAATTTTATTATTTTAAATAATGCTTACATTGCAGTGAAACCTGAAGCTTAGTGAACGCCTTAACCCATTTTAGGCCAAGCATAGAAATTTTATAAAATGTGGTATTATTTGCATTGAAATTTGCTTAAATTACATTCATTAAGACACCAAAAAAGTTTCGTGCATATAAAAATAATATTTTATTTAATTTGACGTTACCATTATTAATTTACCATTAATAATTTACCATTAAATTTAAATAAAAAATTTTAAGTTTTCTTATGGCATTTGTTTTATTTTTATTTTATTTACAGAACTTGCAACTTTACTCCATTATAAAAACATATGATTAATCTCAAGTGGAATAATTATACATTTTCAAAAAGTCGAATTTGTCAATAACCGTTTCAAAGTAAACTAGTCGTTGGGGGCCACCGTAATACTTACCCATCATGTATATGTATAATGTAAAATATTAAAATAAAAATGTGTAAACTACTTATAAAATGCATTGATATTCAAATAAAATCGTGGCTTGATGACGTCATAAAAAGGCTCGATTACTGAATTGCTTGAAAGAGGTTTTTCCTTATAACTCCAAAAATAATACTCCTATTAACTAGCAGTTTATTGCATCTGATTAAGCGTCAAATTTCCAATTAAAATATATATTTAAAGTGAAATTTGGATGAAATACAGGGTCATGAAATATCGAAGAGTGTGTAAAATAGGATTCCAAATATCTCGGCAACTAATTATCCGATCGACTTCATGTTTTATGCAAAATTTATGTTTTTTTATTGTCTTTTATATTTACTCCTTAAAATAAACAATTTCGAAAAATTTTATATACCTTTCATCAGAACGAATACTTCGAGAGTCCGAAAAAAAATGTTCCGGTTAATCGAGGTTATTGAAATGAAATAGGCGTCTTCCCATTATTACATACTAAGTACATACCAAATTGCAAGTCTCTATCTCAATTTGTTCGGGAGATAGAGCGTTTACAGACACACACACAGACACACAGACGGACGGCAATTTTTTTTTTCTAAAAATATGTTTTTCGGAATCTCCAGTGTCTGAAACGTGTAAATCCGTCAAAAAAAATTTTTCGATTTTCAAAACGATTACAAGACTTACCATATGTATGATGGGTAAGTAAAAACCAGCGTATTTTGAAAATTTCTCAACAGAAAGTGATTACTTCAATTGAATTACTAATATTTTATAGATGTCTCCAGAATCCTTGAAAATAGCAGAAAAATAAAATTAGTGAAAAATATACCTCACAGTGCTAATAAAAATATATTTATTGAAATGGTGCGTTTACGCACCTTTGGCCGAAAATGGGTTAACGCGAGCTTGTCAGTGAGAGGGTTTTAAGGTGGTTCTCAAATGACGTGCTGAACAGCGCGAAACTTTCCGACACATTTTCTGACTCATTTTTAAACGCAAAGGCATAAAATTGGCACGCCAGACTATGGAAGCGATTTCCAATCGAAATGAGTTTTCCATTTTTTTTTTTTAATAAATAAATTACTTATCGAGTTATAAGCTATTTATGTCACGTGACAACACGTTTTTCTCCTTTCTGGCGCTGAAGCATCGGGAATTCGGTTCAAAATGCCGACTTTGACAGTGTTTTCTGAAAGATCTTCTGCCTTAAAACATGGAAAACGTGTTTCGATTACAAAGTTTCTGAATAACAACACCTGCCCTTTTCACATGTTTCTGAATAAAAATGAATTAAAAATTGTGTCTGAAAGTAGTCCCTTTGAATTTAAGAACAGCCTTAAACTTCTTTTCGTACCATGCTGTTAGATATCCTGCATGGAATCACTGCCTCCTTAATACTATTATTATATACTAATAGTATTAAGGAGGCAGTGATGGATTGGGACTTACGCCTGCTCATCAGTGAACTTCCCGGTTCCCCTCTTTAATATTAATCCTATGGGCGTAGGATGCATTCGTATATTTTAAATATCTCCTCAGGAAATTAATATGTTTAACTTCGGTTTTCCTTGTATACTTCTTAAAGGTTGTCTCTTTTTTTCTATAGTTGTCAAAATTTTTCTAAACTGTATACTTAATTTTATGTGAAGTGTTAAAATATAACACATAAAATTATAAATTAAGCACGTATTTTAGAATTATTTTGATAACTAAGAAAAAAAAAAAGAGACATTCTTTAAGAACAGTACAAAGAAAACATAAGTTAAAAATATTAATTTCCCGAGGAGATATTTTAAATATACGAATGCATCCTACGTCCATAGACTAACATTAGCGAAGGGAATCGGGAAGTTCACTGACGAGCCAGCTTTAATACAGTAAAATCTGTCAAAAGAAAAGCTGTCTATGGCGGAATTTTTTTATGATTCCGCCGAAAGGAATACTATACAAATTTACCTGCTAAGACGAAAACCTGCCTGAGTCGAAATATATTATATTTTTTGTTTCTATCGATTTTTTAAAAAAGTTTTATGTATTTTGTTTAATAGAATCTGTGATAGGAATGGAATCCTCTCTTAAACGTAAAAATTTCATAGTCCCTGCTGAAGGAATACCACCACACCTATAATTGTAGAATCAGAAATCTCTGCAAAACGGAATTTCTTTTGGTTCTTAGTGATTCCCGTTTCACAGATTTCACTGTATAAGTTTAATTATTGTGTTTATTTAGTACAATAAAACCTTACCAAAAGAGAAAATTTGAAGTCACCAGAGAAAGATTCAGTTTTAGATAAATTTTCATCTTAGCAGGTATGGTATATTCTTTCCGTTAGGGATGATGAATTTGTTACGTTTAAAACAGGATTCCGTTCTAGACAGGTTCCGCTTTCATAGAATTTACTGTATTTTAATGTTCCGATTTAGAAGCCCTTGTCCCGCAATTTGTGACAGTGGAATAACAACACTATTCCGGAATTTCAACCTCAGGACAATTTATACATTTGCTAAGGTGATCAGGCGTCCTGTTTGTCCCAGGGTAGTCCCAGTTTTATACACTAAACTTTCCATAGTGTCACATCACTTTTGTTAAAATGGTTCAATTTTTAAGGCCGTTCTCAAATCCAAACTGTCTATTTTCTGACACATTTTTTAATTCTTCGTTCGCCAACGCATGGAAATTGATAGATGATTTTATTCAAATACTATGTAATCGAACAGTTTTTTCCATTTTTTTTGTAAATGCAAAATGAGTTAATATAGTGGTTCTATTTATAGTGTTCTAAATTGTATGTAATGCTTGAAATGTGTTGTTAATTTGGGGACAAAGTGTTGCACTGCACAATACTTACTGTAAGAACACATTTTCATCACAACACTATTTTTAGAACACATTTCTGGATAGCAACACTTTTCATACATATTTAGAACACAATAAAGCGTTGTATTTGTGTTGCTTACAAAGTGTTCTAAGTAACAGCACCACCATAAAGTTTTGTTAATTTGAGGACAAATAAGTGTTCTTAAATATGTTTATTTTTGTGTGCGAGCATTTTCAGTGAACAATTTGCTATGCTTATCTGTGAAATCAGTGTAATATCTGTGGAAATAGCATTTATACACTAGATGGCCATAAATGATGGGAACTTTCAGTTTTAGACATTTTTTCAAATATTTAAAAATATACATATCAGATTTGGAATTTTAGGATTAAAAAGAACAGGTTTGACTTCATATTTTTCAACGTCGCGTCGATTTGATAAGGAGGACAATTAGGGGACCAACCAAAAATTAAAGAAAAAAATAATACTTGGGATCACCCTGTAAAATAAAATGCACGAAATGATCTGTCGCTGCAGAATATACATATAGGCAGACATTGTATAATATGTGCGTTCATTTTTGTAAGAATAGCATGTATATTAATAGAGATATAGCTATTTTTTTTTATTAAAAAAATTCTTGCATGTTTTTTGCTTATAACATACAGGGTTTTTAACCAAATTTAACGCCAATTTCAGAAAAATTGACAAAATGTAGTAGCAATAACATAGTGCTATTGGAATATAAATATATTAAATATTTAAGGAAATATGGGCAGCTGTATGACATATTTTTTATCTGTGCATGCGCGAACGATATCAAAGAACTTTTTGCATAATTTAGTAGTCAACTCCCTGGAGCAACTTAATAAAAAAAATCAGTCAAATATCGTAAAAATTCAGAGAGATATCGGTGTTAGAGTGAGCTGTTGTTTAGTTTCTGACTAAAACTCGCTGAATGATAAGGGATTGTCCACAAATTGTTATTTTTAAGTTATCTGACAGCGTTCGGAAAAAGTTTTTTGAAAAAAGCTATTTAATTATCGTTTACGGTTATGTTTAGGAAGATTTTGACTCTAAACTACGATGAAAAGGAAAATATAGTCCATACATTGATTACATTTAGGTAAATTGAGGTGTTTATAATAAAATTTTGTGAAATTTAACCCAATACGCAAAACACTCTACAGTAAATTCTATCGCATATATATGTATTTTCTGTATACACGTAATTTGTATGCCAGTAGTGAAGATGATAAACTAAAATCTAAGATATATTATTCATTTTTCATAAGTTATGAGTCAATAACTTGTAATTTGATTTTGACAGTTATATTTCAATAGCTTTGTGAGAAATTACGTAATAGATCGGAACCGTCTATGCCTAAAATGTGTCGTGAAATCAAACCGAAAGGCGACGTTGTCCTTCATTGCAGGCTTCATTACAGGCGATTGCAGGGGAATTTTGATCGTCTGCGACTAATGATGCAAGTGATCGTACCGTCCGACGAAAGATCGTGGCACTTGGTTTTCATGGCCGAGCTGCAGTTCACAAGCCAAATACACTGCTCAAAACAATTAAAGGATATTTGAAGTTTTATATAAAATAAAGATATAAACGAAATTTTTTTTGCCGAAAATAGAAGAAGATAATCACAAATGCAAATTTTTCTGGTTTTCAAACTGTGGAGTATGCAAATTTTGAGTTCGACGTCAAAAACGTCGCTTCAGCGGCAGCGAATGAAATTTGACTTTCAACTGGATAAAAGAGAATGAAGACAAGGATGATCGGCATTCAGTGATTGCTTTGTTTCGATGAGTACGATGTCTCAGCGAAGTCATTTGACAGATTCAGAAGCTTGGAGAATTGTTGGTAGGTTAGAAGGGGGCCAAACTCAAGCCGAAGTAGCGCAAGCCATTGGAGTGTCACAAAGTGTCATTTCCAGGATCTGGAACCGTTTTTTGGAGAGTGGATGTGCAGGCCGAAGACCAGGGCAAGGTCGTAGACGGGCAACAACGCCCAATGAAGATCGGTATTTAGCGTTAACAGCTCGGAGACACCGAAACATGAACGCTACTCTTCTCCAACAACACCTTCGCTCGGCTACAGGCACCACGATTTCAACTCAGACTGTCCGAAACCGGCTCCATGCTGTAGGTCTGTATGCTCGCCGACCGATGGTATGTGTTAGATTAACATCAAGGCATCGTCGCGACCGCAGGGAGTGGGCAACCGAGCATGTCAACTGGAGGAGAAATGAATGGAGCAATATTCTGTTTTCTGACGAGTCCCGTTTTTCTGTGCATCCGGATAATAGGCGTATTTTCATCTGGAGGGACCGTGGCAGTAGGAATAATCCTGCGTTCGTGCACGAAAGTGTCAGATTTGGCGGTGGAGGAGTGTTGGTGTATGGTGGCATCTCCATTGACGGGCGCACTGACCTCTACATCATTCGAGATGGAGCTCTGACTGGTCGCCGATATAGGGATGAGATCCTCAGACCTATTGTAGTCCCTTACGCTGCAGCAATCGGAGATAACTTCATTTTAATGGACGATAACTGCAGGCCACATCGTGCAAACCTGGTGGAGGATTTCCTTTTCGAGGAAGGAATCGTTCGAATGGAATGGCCAGCGTGTTTTCCAGACATGAATCCAATCGAGCACGTTTGGGACGCTCTAGGAAGACGAGTTTCTGGCCGCCAACATCCCCCACAAACTCTCCAAGAACTGGAAAGAGCTCTTCTGGAAGAGTGGGGCAGAATACCCCAACTCGTCATTAATAGCCTCATTGAGTCCATGCCTCAAAGGTGTTCAACGTTGCTGGCCGCCCGTGGAAACCATACCCCCTACTGAAAATGATTTTCTTTGAAGAAAACACCTTTTCTTATTCTTTTTTTCTCATATGCACAAATTGTGTTTTTTTCCTTTTGTACACAAATGCGCAATAAAATGCATTTTTTTCTGCCAAACATGTGTAATTTATTCTCATATAACCTACTATGTCTGTCGACCATGTATCAATCAGCTAAAAAGTTTCCCAGATACAAAATCCACCTAAAACTGCAATATCCTTTAATTGTTTTGAGCAGTGTATAAGAACGACGGCACTGGTCAGTAGAAAAATGGAAAAACATCCTATGGAGCGAGGAATCACGCTACCAGTTTTGGCAGTCCGACTGATGTGTTTGCATGCGGCGAATGCCTGGCGAACGATATTTACAGGACTGTGTCGTACCCAGAATGAAATTTGGCGGAGGTGGGATCATGGTCCTGTTGTTTTAATTTCTGGGAGAATGAATGCCGAAGCCTACAAAACAATTCTGGACAATTCAGCGCTACCGATATTATGGCAACACTTTGGTCTTGTCCCATACCTGTTTCAGCATGACAAATGCTCCATGTCATACAGCAGGTGTTGTTAAGACGTGGTTTGAAGAAATTGGTGTGGTAAACCTTCCCTGGCTAGCTCAAAGTCCAGACCTCAACCCTTTGGATGAGTTAGAGCGCCGATTTAGAGCCAGTCCAACTCGGCCAAAAACACCACAGAACTGTTTGCTACTCTACAGGATGAATGGAGCAAGATTTCTCCAGAAACTTATTAGTCCAGTAAATTTAGACCAAAAAAGGCTTCTGCCTGGAAAGTTTTGGAGAAGTTTTTTTTACTTTCTTCCTTTATGTTTTTGGGGGTGCTGAACACGAATTTCAACTTTGCCACCTCGTAACTGGTCTGCTTAAAAAATATAAGCGAAAAATCATGAAAAAATTGGAGTTTTTTCGGTTTTTCCCCTGTATTCCGGAAAGGATAAAATGTTTTAAAAAAAATTATTACAACAAATTAAACTAGAGAAAATTTCTTACATTTTCCATATACAGTTTTTTTTCTATGGTTAATAGTTTTGGCATACGAGTAAAATGAATTTTAACGATATAATTGAAATTCCATCATCGCAGGGCGAAAACACTTAATGTAATGTTTTTGTGAATGCAAAACGCGTGGGAGGGTGTTCTTGAAACACCCCGATGGCACCACGCACATGATATCATTCGAGCAGCAAGGCCCTACAGCAAAACTGTGGATCCAATACTTTGATATGGTGACTATTGTCAAACAATTCATTGAATATGAAAGAAACGGTGATTGGGATTTGCATCTTTCAAACTATATACAGAATGTTACCATACTTCCACGCCAGTGGTCAGTATTTGTATACCAAGTGATCTTACCTATATCTTCAAGATATGCATCATTTGAAGGAAAAAATGACTGCTGATGACTTTGAAAAATTCACAACTGATGGAGGATTCACAATTCGCCGTACAGACAAATTCTGGTCAGTAACATGGACTGACATGACGATAGAGCAATCTTTAATGAAGACCATGAAAACAGCAGGTGGACTCACTCATGGGCGTGGGGTCAGTGAAGGAGTTTTGGCAAGATGGATCATGGGTATGACGCCACTGCAACGGATATACGAAGAAAATGAAGAGTTCAGCGGGACAACTTTTACAACTTCTGAACAACATGTAGAGATGAGAAACTCCAGTGTTGCCCGGGACAACACTGATATGAATAAATTATTGGAATGGATTCACCTCTTTCTTTCCGAGAAACAAATGATCTCATTTTAATCTCTACTGGGGTTGTTGGAGATGAGAGAATAAACTGTCATATGGCACAGGATGTTGGCACTGCTGGCATATCAAGAATCATTAACAGCAATTTTCATTCCGTTACATTCAAGCGTAATGAAAGAGTGCAGCCATTAGCTGTGTTGAATAGCGCTGTCAAGATAGGCGAAGAAAAAATTCACATCAACTCGACAGCACTCTTCCAAAGAATAAGTGTAACAAAGCCAAGCTAACCAAGAACTTGAGGAATATTTGACTTACGAGCTCTCTGCCTATCCATTGTCTCTTTTTGACGAATCCGGAATGCGAAAAACTGCCAAATCCTCTTTGTACAAGGAATTCACTCCGCTCTCACCAGACATCACTTTTGGTAGCAGATGTATATATGTCATAGATGGCGGGTATTTACTGTACAGAGTTTTATTACAGGGTAGTTAATCATTTGGATCAATTTGTGACAGCTATGTGGACTTTGTTAAGTCGAAATACGCAGCGAACGCTCTAGTAATCTTCGAGGGATACCCAGAAAACATTACTGAAATGAGCACTAAATTTGTTGAGCGTGATAGACGATCTCGCAAAACGGTATCTAATGAACTGTTGTTTTGAATGAGACTCGGTTGCCAACGGTTTCTCAGGGGAAATTTATAGCAAACGACAAGAACAAAAACCGTTTAAATTCCCTGCTGATGTGTAGATTTGGCTCTGAAAATATAATTTGCAAGTAGGCAAAAGTCATTGGCGAAGATGTAGACCTTCTGGTAATCTTAATTGGACTTTGCAACTTTCCTAATGTTAATTTTCTGAAACCAGGAAAAAGGAAAAGTCCCCAGATGATCTATTCACCTTTGGGTGCAGTCGACAAATTAATTTCCAAACACATCCTATTTCTACATGCCATGAGTGGATGCGATACCACTTCTGCATTGTACAGTCAAGGAAAAACAAAATACCTTCAAATTTTGAAGAAATTTGCCGAACTGCAACATGTGGTTCTATATATTTAAAAACCCTAGTGCTGTAGCCGACGATGTCATTAAAGCAGGGCTGTTGTTTCTGGTACACCTGTACGGATTCAGAGGGAAAGCAGTACCTTTCCTAAACAGCCTGAGGTACAGGTGCTACATAAAATCTACTTTTAAGACCGCTGCAAATATTGCATTGCTCCCTCCAACAGAAGATGCAGCTCGATATCACTGTCTGCGAATTTACCCCCAAGTACAGCTATGGCTTGGTAACTGTAAAAATGCTAAGGAATGGGGCTGGAATAAAACCAAGAGAGGCATCATACTCATAACAACTACCAAACCTCCCGCACCAGAAACTATTCTGTGAAAAATATGCTGCAAATGCAAAAAAACTGTAGTGGAATGTGCGGCTGTAAGGAGAGCAGGTTTATTCTGTTCGCTTCTATGCCTGAACAGCGATGGCCATTGTGACAATGTCAGCTCCTTCATCGCCGAAGATGACTTGGAAGCAGAAGTTGACGGCCCAATACAGGATATTTTAAGTCAAATGGAGACACAACCTGAGCCATCAAGTGATGATGATGAAGAAGACACTGATCCTGTTGAAGAACATCAACCAGGCCCTTCAAAGCTTTCTCTTTTCCTCTTTTTTCCTGTTTATTATCTTCCATGTATGTTATTATTATATTAAACTGACAATACTTATAATTGTACTTAAATCAGATTACTAGAAAAATTAAAATTGGTTCTCTCATCTATGCAGAGTGATTGTGTTTTTATATCTTTCCTAATCACCTGATTTCAATTCATTTTCTTAGTGCTATAAAAGGTTTAAAACTTGGTAAGAAAATGTAAACATATTTGAAATGCAACCAGAAATGACTGAACAGCTTCAAATTGGTGTTTAAAATGGATGCATAGTGATTGGATCACGTTTTCGCCCTCCGATGATGGAATTTCAATTATATCACTAAAATTCCTTTTACTCGTATGACAAAACTATTCATCTTAGGAAAAAAAAAATTGTATATGAAAGATGTAGGAAATGTTCTCTAGTTTAATTTGGTGCAATAATATTTTCAAAAAAAATTTAACCCTTTCCGGAACACAAAGGAAAACCCGACAAAACTCCGATTTTTTCATGGTTTTTCGCTTATAATTTTTTAAGCAGACCAGATACGAGGTGGCACAGTTGAAATTCGTGTTCAACACACCCAAAAACATAAAGTAAGAAAGAGAAAAAAACTTCTCCAAAACTTTCCAGGCAGAAGCCTAGATTGACTGGACTTTATCGAAAATTGGTAGAAAGTGTTCCTCAAAGAGATGCAGCAGTTATTGCGGCGAAGGGTGGCCCTACACCATACTAAAGTCATGCTGAGTCCCCTTTAAATTCATAGTATGAGGGGCAATAACATAGCAGTTTAAAAATTAAGAGGGTGGCTAAATAAGTTTCAAACTCAGTTTTTTCAAAATAACTGCGAAACTAAGAAAATCAATTAATAATAGAGCTTCTCATTAATAAGCAAATATGTAGATTAATTAATAATTAATTTTATTGAAAATTAAAAATGTGTTTGCGCATTATTTCAAAGCATTATTTCATTTTTATTTTCATTTAATTAAGAATTAAATTCAGTTTTAAGATGTTTTGAAATATTACATCAGGGTACAAAGTATATATTTCATTAATAATACTGAAAAAACAAGAAAAAAACTAATAACAAATGAAAATACACTTACAAATTTTGGCATCAAAACATAAAGTAAGTGCGTTTCGCTAAAGTTGCGTTGAAAATGGATTTAGCATCTACTCCCTCCCCCCCTCTTACCTTTGAGCAGCATAAATGTCTAACAAATACAATGCTATGGATTTTCGTAGAATATCCATTGCCCCTCCCCCCCCCCCCGAATTCCTACGGTCCTAATGACAGGACTACCAAAAGCGATTATTTTTATATTCTATTTTCACTATTTTTTACAAAAAATAAATTTTGTATTATATTTCTCTTACACATGTTGTTAAAGCGCATGTGAAAAATTTTTATTTTGAAAAAGTGGTACGAGAAAAAATTAAAAAGTAGTCGCCAGTGTCAGCTCTGTAATAAGGTGTCTTGTGACAAATCGCCATCATGTACATGCTGGTTTTCCAAGAAAAACTAAAGTGTCAATAAACAATGAAAAATAGCATACAAATTAAGATATCTAACTACATTTAAAATGCGATTTTTGTCTAAAATTTTCGTTTTCTTTGTATTACATTTTATTAAAGCCCGCATTTTTACCTTTCCAAATCTGCGCTTTCATTTATTGTACTATAAATAAAACCTAAGTTATCAGAATTTAGTTGTGAATGAAACCGGAAGTGCCAAACGTTTCAACGTTAATTTTTTTTTCCTTCGTACAAAAACTGCCGAAACTGACTTTTAGATATAAACAGCACAAAAAAAAAAAAAAAAAAAAGACCTTGATCGGTAAGTACAGTAAGGATTCCAATTCACATACCTGTTAAGTAAATGTTAAATAAACTTTAACCCTTTAACGGATAAAGCACTTCAATTGCTAAAATGTTGAAATAAATGATTGACACCGGAAATTATGAACAAATTTATTTGTATATAACAAAAAAGCGACATTTCACATACATAATAAATGGAAAACATTTCTATTAAAATTCCGCTGTCATTATTGAATTTCGTAATTAAAATTTTGTGATTTTGTAGGGAAACCAATGTCCGTTAAAGAGTTAAAATAGTTAAGTAAATGTTTCTGTTAAATAAATGTATTTTATGGAAAATGCACTTTTCTGCGAAAATTCCACACGCAAAACATAATTTCTCAAAAAGCTATTGAAATATCACTATAAAAATCAAATTGCAAGTTATTGACTCATAACTTATGAAAAATGTATAATATATCTTAGATCTTAGTTTATCATCTGCACGGCCTACAAATTACGTGTATACACAAAATACATACGTATATATGCGATAGAATTTACTGTAGAATGTTTTGCGTATTGGGCTAAGTTTCACAAAATTTTATTATAAACACCTCAATTTACCTAAATTTAATCAATGTATGGACTATATTTTCCTTTTCATCGTAGTTTAGTGTCGAAATCTTCCTAAACATAACCGTAAACTATAATTAAATAGCTTTTTCAAAAAACTTTCTCTGAACGCTCTCAGATAACTTTAAAATAACAATTTGTGGACAATCCCTTATATCATTCAGGAAATTTTAGTCAGAAACTAAACAACAGCTCACTCTATAACGCCGATATCTCTCTGAATTTTTACGATATTTGACTGTTTTTTTTTTTTTTTTTTTTTTTTTTTTTATTTTTTTTTTTATTAAGTTGCTCCAGAGAGTTGACTACTAAATTATACAAAAAGCTCCTAGATATCGTTTGCGCATGCGCAGATAAAAATTCTTTCATACAACTGCCCATATTTCCTTAAATATTTAATATATTTATATTCCAATAGCACTATGTTATTGCTACTACATTTTGTCAATTTTTCTGAAATTGGCGTTAAATTTGGTTAAAAACCCTGTGTGTTATAAGCAAAAAACATGCAAGAATTTTTTTAATTTAAAAAAAAATCGCTATACTGATGCACCACGCTTGTGAGAAACCTGGAGCGAACTTCGCATGCGCGAAAAAGGTTAGTCCATGTCGAAAATTGGGAAGTCCGTAAGCCGTATAAGTACGCTGCCTAAGATAAAGAGCGGTGATTTCAGCTTCTTTTGCCGGGGCTATTCTCCCTACAGTGTGAATGGAATTGGCTTGGCATTCTGCCAACCGGAGTTCTTAGAAGCGTGACTGAACAGTATCTCTATTAATATACATGCTATTCTTACACAAATGAATGCACATATTATACAATGTCTCCCTATGCATATTCTGCAGCGACAGATCATTTCGTGCATTTTATTTTACAGGGTAATCCCAAGTATTATTTTTTTTCTTTTTTTTTTTTTTTTGGTCCCCTAATTATCCTCCTTATCAAATCGACGTTGAAAAATATGAAGTCAAACCTGTTCTTTTTAATCCTAAAATTCCAAAAGAATCTGACATGTATATTTTTAAATATTCGAAAAAATGTCTAAAACTGAAAGTTCCCATCATTTGTGGCTATCTAGTGTAATGTTTATCTGTGTAAAAGGTTTGTAATGAGTTGATGTTTATATAAGCTGTACCTTTGAACATGCGCGCTATGGCACAATACAAACATTATCTTTCTTCATTTTCTTTTTCATTCCACTTCCCTCTCTCTTTTCCTTTCTTCTTTTTCTTTCTTTCTTTCTTTTTTTTAAAAAAACTTTTTTGGATTAAAAATACTTTATATGCAGAATAAAATGACGCAAATCGCATGAAAATACAATATAATTAGATCAAAAGAGGCAACCCCTTTTGTGCTGGTACTATACTGCGTTTGCGGTTATCCAGTACTTAAAATAAAACTTTAATTCCATTTATCTCAATAGGGGTCTATGCAGGTTCTTCTTTTTTTTTTCTTGAGACCCATTTTGGGAAATATAAAAGTTATTTTTGTGAAATTTATTATATCTTTGGGAAAAATAGCATTTTGTAACGAAAGATGAAATCCAGTTACTGAAATTCAAATCAAGCGATTACTAATAATAATAACTTCTTTAAGTACTTCTGTTAAAGTGATGTTCCTTTATGATGAACTTGTTTTGTTTGCCAATTACACATTTTAAAATTTGACAAAATAAAAATAATGAAGAGTATGCTGTTATGGAATGATGTTTTGTTAAACTCGTTTTATTAAATGGATTTTTTTAAGAGACTCTAAATAGACCCCAAATTTTGCCTGTACAACCCCCAATGCTCAAAATGTATTTCTTCGAGATTTGTTATATTGAAATCGATATATCTAAATTTCTATGAAAGATAAAATTAGGAGAGTTCCTACAATATTTTAAGTTATATAACTGGTTAAATTTCCTTCAGAAATTTTTGCTTTGAGAGGAAATTTTGAAAGTATTATTCTCGTACTAAAACGCATGGCCGTTCTTTTTCTGAGGGTACGCCGGGGGTACGCGTTCCCTTAAAAATATTTTGAATCTAACAACAAAAAAAGCTAAAAAATATTTTTTATTTTTATTTTTATTATTTTTTTTAAACTAATTTTCAAAATAACATCGATATTTATGCCTATTTGTAATTATATATATAAAAAAAAATCCCCATTGAAAAGTATTCATAAAAAATTGTTTTCTAGATTTATAAAAATAACAATAATTTTGTAAGTGAAAAACAGACATCAGACAGACATACATCAGTTAGCAGTCAGACAGACAACAGACAGTCAGCAGGTAGACAAGAAACAGACAGACAGCACGTTAGCTGTCACACAGAGAAGAGATAGACAGTCGACAGAGTGTAGGCAGACAGCAGATATCAAACATGTCTGCGGACAACAAACAGGTAGACAGAAGACAGACATACAGCAGACAGCAGACAGACATACAGCATACAGAGAGCCGACAGAGTGTAGATGGAAGAGAAACAAACCGCAGACAGTTAGCGAGAAGCCAGGAAACCGACAGATAGCAGGGAGAATTGGCAAACAGACAGCCGACAGAGTATAAGCAGACAGACAAAAAGCAGAGAGAGCAGGCAGACAGACAGCATACATACAGAGAGCGGACAGGCAGACAGCAAACAGATGGCAGACAAACAAAAAAACAGTCGGAGAGCAGACAGACACCTAACAGATAACAGACAGACAACACGTAAACAGCAGACAGAGATATATAAAGCAGACGGATAGACAGCATACAAGCAAAATTGAAGCACTATCGAAAATTTTTAAACAGACAGCAGGTAGACAGATATGACGCAGACAGACAGCCTACAAGCAGTCAACAAAGTGTAGACAGAGAGCAAATAGCAGCAGAGAAAGGCAGACAACGGATAGCAGACAGACAGCAATAAACAGCATACAGATACACAGCAGATAACAGTGAGTAGATAGACAGCAGACAGGCAAGAATCAGCTGGATGGGGAGGCCTACCAAATGGCTTAAGCACTCAGACTCACAAGCCCTGTCCAGAAGAGTTGGTCTCTGAATTTTTAACCAATTCCAGATGAGAGACCTGCACCTGGATTGGCACCCCCAGAAGTAACGCTTATTCTAAATTTGGAGGACATTGGTGCCAAGAACAGATTTTACGTGTACCAGCTCCCATTAACGTACACAGTCCCACAGCAGCCGCAGTCAAGAGAGGTTGTCACCCTCCCAAGCATTGACCACGGTTGATGCTGCTTCACTTTCAGTGAACAGCAGACAGGCAAGAGAGTCAAGAGAGTCAGCTGGATGGGGAGGCCTACCAAATGGCTTAAACACTCACAAGCACCATCCAGCGGATTGCATCTAAAGGACCCGTAGGGAAAGCCGATTGAGAATTTAAAGATTAAATACTATATGAATACAATATATTTACAATCAGAAGCTCAATTTTTCTGAGTTTCTTGAGAAAAATTTAGAACTTTGTAATTAATAAATTAATGGAATTAAAGATAATAGGATTTTTAACTTGTTGGGGCGGCAGAAGCTCAATTTCGCTGCAAAGTTGAGCGTTCTGCAAAAATACATTAAAATACTACATATTTATTTACTAAATTACACTGCAAATTCCCAGCACACATTGGGAACACATTTGGAACACTTTGATTCAAAAAATGTGTTCCAGTTACCTCAATGTGTACTGAAATGTGTTCCGCTATAAAGAAAGTGTTCCGAAAAGTGTACCGAAAGTGTTCTGTTCAGGATATTTGTTAAATCTAAACTCGGAACACATTTGAGAACAGATTGGGAACACATTTGAGAACAGATTGGGAACACATTTGAGAACAGATTGGGAACACATTTGAGAACAGATTGGGAACACATTTGAGAACAGATTTGGAACACATTAGGGAACACATTTGAGAACAGATTTGGAACACATTTGGACGCACTTGTTAAATCATCGCTTTCTTTGTTACAACGACGCTTTGTTACAACCTACTTTGTTACTAAGAAGCCTTGATCGCAATCAATGAGGTTTCAAGATCATTATTTTTATTACTTGAGTAAGTTAAACTTTAAAATTTATTTTACAGCGCACATGAGCTCGTTATATTAAGGGTCCTATTATAGTGGCTCCACTAGTGGCTGAGAAGTTCTGCTTTCAAAGCTGGTAGACGGGAGGTGCTGGGTTCAAACCACTGTCGCGCCCGTCGACCTAACCGTTCGGAGTTTTCCGTGGTTTTCTTCGGACCTTGCGTAAATACGGGTTAGGATCCCTCAGAAAGGTCGTCATGGAGGGCACCCCCCCCCCTCCCGCCGTTCTATATCCCTGGCGCAGATAATTTGCCGTAACAAATAACCAACGAACCAATTGAACCGTTATAGTGATTGTCGTTTGAACGATATACACTCTAAAAAAATCCGTGAAAATACAAGAGATTGTCCGTAAAATTTTACGGAGAAGTTTCATTTTTCCAAAATTTCAGTACAATTTCCGTAAATGACATTAGTTCCGTTAAAGAGACTTCACATCCGTAAATATGCAGAAAGTTTTCCGTAAATTTAATGGATTTTTTCCGTATTTCTTTCAAAACAGTACAATGTCCGTATTTCTTGCAAAACAGTGCAATTTCCGTAAATGACGTTTAAAAATTGAGTTCAGAAATCGCTTTTTTTAAAAATGTGAATTAAGATTGTTATATTTACTAGAGTGCTTCTAGGGTACAGACCTGGCCCGGCTCGACCAGCTGGCTCATTCTAACCGAGGACATGTCAATTTCTTGTGAAAAGAATAGTAATATTTATATTTTTTAATGAAATATTTAGAAAATTATTTTATTTTTATAAAATACAAAAAAAAAAAAAAAAAAATCTGTTTATTTTTTTAATTTACTTATTTTTTTCTTGATAGTACTTCAAATTTATGATTTTTTTCACTATTTTTTTTTTTAAATTTATCTTTTTAATGTGAGGTAATATTGTGTTATTTAAAGGTTTCATAACATAATATCTCTGCAAATTATAGCTATGCAAATTGGTATTAAACTAAACTGTTTTGGCTTACAAATTTATGAATTACGCTAAAATTTATTATTTTATAAATTATAATTTTACAAAGTTTACAATTTTTTCCTTAAATTTATAAAATTAGTTGATGTTTTTTCTTTACTTTATAAAAATCAAGTTTCTAATTTTGTAACGTTTTTAATTTATTTCGTTAGTTCATATTTTTATAAATTAAACTAATTTAATTTAAATTAAATCAGTTAGTCCATATTTAAACTTACCTATCCCAAAGTCATTAATTAATTTTTGGTTCTTTTAATATTTTTAAAATGTAATATTAAAAATATAATGTTTAACAGAACCGTACGCAAAAGCTCTCAGCATAGCTGAAATATAATAATTTAATTTATTATAAAATCGTTTATTTGCGTAAGTTTTTTTAAATAAGAGATTTAAAAAAAAATTATTTCAATAGCATGTAATAAACAAGTCTGATTAAGATAATTGATGTTTTTATTGGAATTGATAAATAGATAATCAGGCAAATAATTAAAAAAAAGTATATGTTCGAAAAAAGAAAATGTTGGTACCACTGTTGAATTCAGAGGGTGGCCCGGAGGGGACATCATCCCCCGGAAAATTAAAATATCCTCCCCGCGGAAGATTTGAGATTTTATACTTTTAATTATCAAAAAGTGCAATCCCCCTCCCCCCCCCCCCCAGAGCAGAAATCCCTCCCGGAGAAAAATGTCTGAATTCAACACTAGTTAGTACTGTTGCAAAAAGAAGCAATTATTACTCTTAATACAATTTTCTTATGCATATAACACATAATAAATTAAAATTTATCTGTTATAAGGCACCAAATAATACAGTAAATTATTGAAAATTATGAAAAGAAAATATTAAAAACATTGGAACAGTCCATCTGCAAATGAAACCTCAAGTTTTTTTGTATCATAAAAAGCGATTCAAATAAGTGCACAGCATTTGAGCGAAAACTGTGACCGATCATAGCGCCGTGGTCTAGGTCATCGGGTTAGTACACGGGACTTCATGGGTTCGAATCCGCTCGCGGCAAGGGTTGGTAAAATTCTATAAACTCACTCAGAAATGAAAAAAAAAAGCTGAAAATGTATTTTTTTTCTTTTTGGTCCTATAAATTTTATTTTAACGACATAAAAATTTCTATAAAATACGGAAGATGTGTTCCGAAAAGTGTTCTCAAATGCGTTCCCAAAAGTGTTCAAAATGTGTGCTGAACAAATTAAGTGTTCTCAAAAGTGTTCTGAAAAGTGTTCCAAAAAGTGCGCTACAAAGTGGACAAAATGTGTTCCGAAAAGTGTTCTCAATGTGTTCCCAAAAGTGTTCAAAATGTGTGCTAGAAAGTCTCAGACGTGTTCTAAAAACTGTTCCAAAAAGTGTGCTAAACAAGGGGACAAAATAAGTGTTCTAAAAAGTGTTCTGAAAAGTGTATAAATATTTGCAGTGTAGAAAGAGATCTATAAGTTTAAAAATAATGCAAAATATCTAAAATAGGTAAAATAGTGAATAATTATGATGATTATGATATAATTATATACAAAAGTTCTATTGTTCATGCAATAGTTCATTTATGGAACAGTCGTGTTGTTGGTGGCTAAGAATTTATTTTGAATTAATGGTAACCATGTTTTTGTTAAGATAAGTCTTCCTCATCATCTATAAAATGCAAAACATTTTGAAACAAATGATGGTTGATTTATAAAAGTTTGATACATTCAATTACCTTTTGAAAAAAGAATGGTTTTGATAAAACCACAGAGAACCACTGGGACAAAGAGATTGTTTAAGATTTTCTTATATGAAATAGGATGTAAGGGTGCAGTTCAAAATATAATACAATGCGTCGCTGACCACATACACGTAATGGAGAAGAAATCCTATTAAAGTTATAAAGATAGGATGAAAATGGGCCGTGGTTGGTGGTAAACAGAAAAAGAATTTCTATGTGGGAGGATTCTCTCTTCCGAGACTTTTGGGGTTAAAGTATATGTGTACCGTCCTGTAGTACCATTGTCCCAGCTGAACTGCTATTTCTGGTGCAGAGAGGATTTTAGAAGCTTCTTCAAGTAAGAAGGAGGTTTGGGAAAAAAATTATATTTGGCATTTGATGTGGCTTTAGTTGCTTCTTTTGCCAAAAAGGTCAGCATGTTCATTTCCCTCATTACCCACATGTCCACGAACCCATTTAAAGAAGGTCTTTGTTCTTGTCTCTTCAAGTAATTTGATTATTTGTATTACAATGAGATCTTTTGAAAAAACGTCTTTTATTGCCAGGAGACTTGAAAGACTGTCCGAGTGTATTAATGCTTCTTTATGAAAGGAGTTCCTAATCCACATTAGTGCCTCTTCTATGGCCAGGAGTTCTGCTTGAAATACAGTATTTTCTTTATTTAACTTCGTTTGATCCTCATAGATTAGCTCTCCTCTCTGATACATGCAGAAGTCATATGCCATCTCATCCTCCATTTTGGAATCATCTGTATAAATGTTTATTTCTGCTTTCGGAAAATTTTCTGGATCTATTTGAAAGAAATATTCTTTAAATAGTTGAACTTGATCTGACTTCATTTTTGGCTGGTAGAATATAGACTCTAGATTTCCTGTCGGGATTCCAAGACGTAAAACTCTTCCTGTTATTGCTATATATTCAAGTCGGAGTGCGATGGGGCGGATACCCGTTAAAACACAGAGGGCAGCCGTCGAAGATTTTTTGTAGGCACGTGAAACTAATAACAGGCATTGATATTGTATTGATGAAATCAGACGAAGCCCATGTGCTTTGCTTATCCGGTGAAACCATGTTGCTGCAGCCTACGTAATTTTCTTTTCCAGGATACTATTGCACCAAATCTTCAGAATTATTTTGTTAACGCCTCCGTAAGCTCAGGGAAACTTTAATAGGTCTTGCGAAAGTTGTGAAATTTCCTGTCTTTTCTTTCGTAAATGGGGGAGAAACGACAACGTGCTATCCAAAACAATACCTAATAAGTACTGTAAAGTTGGCTCACTTTGTAATGAATGGTTGTCAATTTTGAGTGTTGGAGCTCTTTTAAAAAATTTTGGTCTTCTAAGGTGAAGAACTTTACATTGATTGTAAGATATTTTCATGCTGTAACTTGACATCCACGTACCAATATAATCTAAGATATCCTTTCCTAATTTTTCTATTTCTTGTCTTGTTAAAATGTCATCTGCATAGGCTATTATTATGTAACCTAATGATTTTAAATGGCTTAAAATAGCCTTTAGGAAGATTCGCCATAGGAAGGGGCCAAAACAGGAACCTTGTGATCACCCCTTCCTAAACCAATGAATTTCTTGTGCTAGCCAATTTGGTTTCGCTTCTCTTTGAGATAAAACAAATTTCAGGATATTAACAAGGGGAATTTTGGGGCTGCTTCGACCCCAAAAATTCCAGTTCTTGAATTGTTGCGTCCCAAGGTAGGTTGTCAAACGCATTTTGGATGTCTAATGAGATTAATGAAATGTAGTTGTTTTCTTGAGATAGTATGTCAATTGTTGAGAGAACTTCTTGTATCGCTGATTCAGCTGATTTACCCTCTAAAAATACGTGTTGAGAACTTTGTAGAACTGTTGAATTTCAAAAATGATAATTAATTCGTTTTAATAATAATTTTTCATAAATTTTTTTCAGAATTGGGAGTAGTGTTATTGGTTTGTATGATTGAGCAGATTGTGGGTCCTTGCCTACCTTTAGAAAAGAGACTAGTTCTCCAATTTTCCAACTTTTGGGGAAGTAATTCAAGTTTAATAGAGTATTGTAAAGATTCAGTAATAGAGAAGAATGTGAATGATAAATATTACGTATAATTAGATGATCAACATTACCTGGTCCTGGTCCTTTATTCCGATTGAATGAGAAAATAGCAGCTTTTAGTTCTTGGAGTATAAATGGATTAACTTGCTGAGTTGAGAGGGGTTGATTTTGATGCGGTTGTGCGTCAGAAGGACCAAATATTGAATTAGAAATTTCTGCATAGAAAGATTGTCTTGAGTGGGTTGCTGTAGAGGAATCAGAAAGAGCATAGACATTCTATCTGTGAAAATCTCTAAATGCCGTCTTTTTTAATTCCCCAAAGGGATCTTTGGTATTTGAGCAAAAAGAACTCCACGCTGTTTTCTTTGCTTTCAGAATTTTCTTTTTATAGAGCGCTTTATTCTTCTTGAATTTAATCATGTCTTCTGGTGATGCAGTCAAAAGTTTGTTTTTCCTGTAAAGTGCTTTAACAAAGCCTCTCATTTTTCTAAGTTCTACTGTCCACCAAGAAATTATTGGTTTAAATGTGGAGTTTTTTTTCTTTAATGTATGGTCACAGGTTTGTGTTATTATATTTATAAAGTTGTCGTACTCTTTTTCAAATTCCTCCATTGTTTTTATATCCTGGAATGTTATATTATTTTCTTGCAATGATTTGGAAAATTTTGTACTGAATTTTGACAATGAGACATTCTTTGTCCGATATCTATACTTTGGGAGCTTCGGAGTTTGAATATCCATATATAAGGTTATCAGTCGGTGGTCACATCATCTTCAACAACCCATAAAGAAACCTTTGGGAACAGTGAGAAAGATGCTAGTGATACATCTGGACAACCTTTTAATGCGTGGTTTCAAATGTCGGTTTCGAGAAGGGGTCATTTAGGACTAATAAGTGCATCATATTGAGATGATCGAAGATCTGTTGTCCTTTTTCGTTATCATTCTCATACCCCCATAGGACACTATGGGCATTCAAATCACCCAACAAAGAAGTTTTGAGCTCATACCCGTGGTGTTCGTCCAATCTTGAAGATCTTCTTTTAAATTAGCCTATGGTATGGAACTGCGCCTATAGTTATTTGTCCTTCTGTTGAGGAAATATTCACGAAGACTGAGTTATCATTTTGTTGAACTGTTATATGTTGTAACGATGTACCTATGATTATAATTTGGCAATTCTTCTTTCTTTATCATTCTCATATCCCCATAGGACACTGTCAGGTTTCTCTCACAGCTGCAAGAGTTGAAAGCTATTCTTAAGGGATTAGCGTATTGTATCTGTATCTATTGTGTACCGTTAGAGTCTGGTTTAAGAAAAATCTTAATCCGGAGGGTAGCGAGTTGGGCATAATGAAAGAGGTATTTCCATTGGAATGTGGTCTTTGATAGATAAGAAAGATAGTGCACCCTTTTATTTAGGAAGACAGATCAGTCAAGAGGGAGGAACGGTTGACAAGCGACCCTTGGAAATAAAACAGCAGCCCCGTAGAGAGAGAGCGAGTGCGCTGGGGAATGACCAGAGGTGAAGTTAGTTCGAAGGTGGTAGTGAAGGTGTAAGGTCGTTGAGAGTTAACGATCTGAGCCACGTGTATTTAACGGTATCTCTCGAAAGAAAGAGAGAGCGGGTGTGAGATGAATAGAAATCTCAGTGCGGAATGAATTGACGTAGTCTAACGGTACACGTAGAGCGTTTTCTGTAATTGTTTTGATTTAGTGTTAAACCGGATAATTTACATCCGAGTTTAAGTGTAAATATTGTTAATAAATTGTTACTTTAACTTTAATTGAAAGAGTTAGGTTTTTCTTGAATATACATCAAATATCGTGCCCGACATCACGTATTCATATCGGTGGTGGCAGCATATCAAAAGACCGGATTTATTTCGAAGTTGTGTGGACGGAGAAGTGGAATCCGACAATGTTGGCAGTGACGGGATCTGAGTCACCGAAGACCAGTGCCAGTTAGCCGTGTTACAGAGAGTTTGTGACGGATCGCCCAGTGGAAGTGTTCGTGCCCTATCGTCGTAGACTAGTGCCAGATAGCCGTGTTACAGAGAGTTTGTGCCGGATCGCCCAGCGGAAGTGTTTGTGCCCTATCGTCGTAGACCACCAGTGCCAGTTAGCCGTGTTACAGTCAGTTTATACCGGATCGTCTAGCGGAAGTGTGTGTGCCCCATCATCGTAGACCAGTGCCAGCGCTAGCCTTGTTACAGAGTGCCTTGCCGGATCGTCCAGCGGAAGTGTTGGTGCTGTGTGTAGTGTTAGTTCCAGTGTTTGTGTGTAGTGTTTGTGTACACAGTGATTCAAGTTACAGTGATTGTTGCCCGAGAGTGCAAGATTTACCCTGTGGAAAAGTGAGCAGAGAATTGCCCCAGCGAATGAAGTACGAGGTAAGGTGTTTTGATCATTTTACTCTACTGACATTCTCGAACCTACTTTTTTTTAATTGTGTATAATTGATGGTAATTTAAGTTAATGTTGTGGTTAATTTATGATAATTTATGTGCAATATAATAATTGGTCTAAATCAAATGAGATATTAACAACCATTTTACACTATTGTTTTAAGAAAAGGATCTTATATTAATTACTAGAAGTGATTTTCTAATTGTTTTAAACGGATAAGATTAATGATTAAAATTAATGCATTGTGTTAATAGTTGGAAGGAATAATTGAGATTTCTTAAATTTAAATTATTATTAAAGTAATATTTAAATTAAGTGATATTGTTTGTTTTAAGTTTGAAATATTAAAAGTAAATGAGGAAAGCAAATTTGTGTAGAATTTAAATTAAATTGAAATAACCTTCAAGGAAGAATTTCAGGTCCAAGAAAGAAAAAAAAAGTGCTGTGATTTACTTTTTAGGCAAAAACAAATTTGGAAAATTGAAATATTTTATTGAGATTAAATTTAGGAATTTATGTGTATTTCATGCAAATTTTTGTTAGGTGGATATTTTTATGTAGTGATTGGCATCAGTGTTTTATTCAATTTGCAACGTATCAGTATTATTGTGTAAATTGTATTTTATTATTTATGATAACTTTAACATCTGTATTGCATACTAATCAAATTGAAATTATTGTTACTTGGTTATTGGAAGCAAATTGTGGGGTAACGTTGTTTAAGGAAATTTATCAATTATTATTATTTATTTGAAATATGTTAAATAGTATAATATGTGGAGGTAACTTATGAGGGTAGGATTTGAGGAAATATTAATTTGATATTGTGCTTAAGTATTATTGTAGGGTGGTAATAATTATCAGTAGAAAGTATGGCTTTCTTACTAAAATTAAAAAGGGTGGATCTTCAGGCGATATGTGAAGAGTTAGGGATTGAAGTCTCGGAAGATGATACCAGGTTTAAGCTTAAGAAAAAGATAGTGGAGAGTGACGAATATGAAGAGGGGGCCGTTATGGAATTATCTAACACTATTGTTAAGGAGCGGTTAGAAAAGGTAGAAAGGAAGGAAAAGTCACAACGAGAAAAGTTAGAAAGGGAGGAAAAGTTACAACGAGAAACTTTAGAAAGGGAGGAAAAGTTACAACGAGAAAAGTTAGATAGAGAAGAAAGGGCTGAAAAATTGAGATTGGAACATGAGTTAGAGTTGGAAAGGATAAAAATTATATTAAAAATTATATAAAAAGGATAAAAGTTCGGCAAATAACTCTAATGGGACTAGAGAATCTAATCATGAGAGTAGCCTAGAGAAATTGATTAAAAGTGTTAAAACTTTGTCTATCAAAGTTTCAGAAGGGACTGAGGGATGGAATCTGTTTTTTAGCAGTTTAGAACGAGCATTCCAAACAAAAAATGTACCGGAAACCCAGCAGGCCGAAATTTTACTAAATATGCTAGGGGATAAGGCCGATAATTTGTTAATCTATACTACTAGGGAACAAATTGAGAGTTATGAGAAATTAAAGGAATTAGTTCTAAGGGAACACGAGCCGACACCGAAGGCGTGTTTGGAAAACTTTAAGAAGGCTAGAAGGAATCAAAATGAAACTCATGTATTGTTTGTATCGCGTTTAATAGCAACGTGGGAAAATTATTGTAAGATTAGGGGTGCAGATACGTATGAGAAGGTTAATCAGTTAATTGTCACAGATAAGTTGTTAAATACCCTAGATGAGGAAACCGCGACGCATATTGGATTAACTCAGCACAGTAATTGGTTAGAAGCTTCGAAAATTGCTAAGGAATGTGATAAATTCTTTGATGCTAAACAAAAATCTTATGCGGTAACTTATAAGGGCTATAAAGGTAAAGAGAGGTACGTAAATAATGGAGATTCTAGAAGGGAAAAAGATGAGGGAGTTAGTAGTAATTGGAGACAAAATGGGAATAATGAAGTTAGTCCATTTTTGGGTAGAAAACCGGAATATAAGAAACCTAATGATACGACGCCTATCTGTTTCAAGTGTGGTTTACGAGGACATGTTCAGCGATTTTGTACAAAAGGAAATAATGAGGGAAGTAATCAAATTAATAACCGACAAGAACCAAGGGCTAGTATCAATAATGTCTCAGTGCGAGGAATTAAAGAATTACCAAGGGGAGCGAGTATGGCAAGAATCGGAGCAAAAGGGAATTGGAGAACTAAAGTTATTGGAGAGAAGTTAAATAAACTCGAGAAAGTGGAAGTTAGTGTAAATGGGAAAATAGCAAAATGATTAGTGGATTCTGGTTGCGAAGTTAGCGTCGTTCATAAAGATTTAGTACCAGCAGAGAAACTAAGAGGGGCTGGTAGCATCTATTTACAAGGGATATTTGGTAAGGCAGTTAAATCGCCGTTAATTCAATTACCTTTAGCTATTCCAAAACGCGGTCAAACTAATGTAATTCATCAGGATGTACTTTGCGCGATAATTGATAATAGTAAGGAACAGGTAATTTTACATCCTGACGTGGCTAATGAATTGTCAGGGTTAAACAACGAGAAATCATTAAGAGAATCGGTAGAAAGGGAATGTAAGGAAGATAGTAGGAATAAAGTGAAAGAAGGGGAAAGGATTAGAAATGGTAATAATAATCGTTATGTCGTAGACGCGAGATCGGAAAATTTACAAAGTCAGGAGAAGGAAAAAGCCGAGGTAGAGAAAAGTAAGATTAATCAAGTTACGGAAAGTAGTTTAAATGTATTTCAGGAATCCGAAATGAGTTGTAAAGATTTAGAGAAAGCTTGGGAATTGGCTGAAAATGAGAGAGGGTCTTATTATATTGTGAATGGGATGTTTTATCATAAAGAGAAATTAGGAGACGAAACGGTAGCTCAATTAGTAATACCTAAAATTAGAAGGGAAGAAATTCTAAAACTAGCGCATACCTCCTTATATGGAGAACATCACGCGGTTAAGAAAATGTTAGAAAGAATCAAGCATTCATTTTATTGGGAAAATATGGCAGAGGAATCTAAAACGTTTTGCGAATCATGTGTAGAATGTCGATTAACGAGGGAAATGAATGGGAGTAATAAGGAGAAAGAGGAAATATGTCGACCTGCAGTTATAGTTGAGTTAGTGGACGGGAGTAAGAAACTGGTGTATCAAAATGAAATGAGAGAATTTATGGCTAAAAACAAAGTAGTGGATATTGTCTTTGATAGTGACGGAGAGTTTGAAAACCGTGGGAAAACCCTTTTGTTAGATAGAGAACAACCGGAAAATAAAGACAGGAAGGGATTTGAAATAAAAGGGTTAACAAATATTCAAGTTGGGGACATAAAATCAATCTTAAGGAAAAATAAGGAATTATTTATGGGTCCTAACCCAACTAGTAGGAATGGAGAAAAATCAGATTGGTCGTAAACCGGAGAGGGGTAAGATAAAGCAGAAATTGTACAATGTTATGATCACGTACAAAGAGGACCTGGAAAGGCAAGTGCCTGATTGGTTAGAGGAAGATTTAATTGGGACATCAGAGGCAGAAGTTAGCCATTCAAGCGGGTGCATTACGAAAAGGGATGTACCAATTAAGTTAACGAGGAAGGACTGGAGGGAAAAGGTAGTACCGCCTCCAGCAATCTCAGCCTAAGGACTGACATTGAAATGACATAATACTAGTGTAACTTTATTTTTTTTGTGTATTTATAATTGTATGTGCCTCCTGTGTTTATAAAAGTGTATTAGCATATTGTGTATTTTTTCTGTAGTTATCACATTAGTATATGGTTCATTAGAGATGTCAGTAGTTAAATTTTCAGACACCTTGAAATATTTATGTAATTGTAGTAATGAAGAAACCTATCAAGGAACTGTTGAACTCTTCTCAGACATTACATAGTTTGAGGAAAATTAGCCCCTAAAAGGCATATTTTCCGCTAAGGTGGGGGGTGTCAGGTTTCTCTCACAGCTGCAAGAGTTGAAAGCTATTCTTAAGGGATTAGCGTATTGTATCTGTATCTATTGTGTACCGTTAGAGTCTGGTTTAAGAAAAATCTTAATCCGGAGGGTAGCGAGTTGGACATAATGAAAGAGGTATTTCCATTGCAATGTGGTCTTTGATAGATAAGAAAGATAGTGCACCCTTTTATTTAGGAAGACAGATCAGTCAAGAGGGAGGAACGGTTGTCAAGCGACCCTTGGAAATAAAACAGCAGCCCCGTAGAGAGAGAGCGGGTGCGCTGGGGAATGACCAGAGGTGAAGTTAGTTCGAAGGTGGTAGTGAAGGTGTAAGGTCGTTGAGAGTTGACGATCTGAGCCACGTGTGTTTAACGGTATCTCTCGAAAGAAAGAGAGAGCGGGTGTGAGATGAATAGAAATCTCAGTGCGGAATGAATTGACGTAGTCTAACGGTACACGTAGAGCGTTTTCTGTAATTGTTTTGATTTAGTGTTAAACCGGATAATTTACATCCGAGTTTAAGTGTAAATATTGTTAATAAATTGTTACTTTAACTTTAATTGAAAGAGTTAGGTTTTTCTTGAATATACATCAAATATCGTGCCCGATATCACGTATTCATATCGGTGGTGGCAGCATATCAAAAGACCGGATTTATTTCGAAGTTGTGTGGACGGAGAAGTGGAATCCGACAGACACTATAAGCATTCAAATCACCCAACAAAGAAGTTTTGAGCTCATACCCGTGGTGTTCATCCAATCTTGAAGATCTTCTTTTAAATTAGCCTATGGTATGGAATACTGACTGCCTATAGTTATTTGTCCTTCTGTTGAGGAAATATTCACGAAGACGGAGTTATCATTTTGTTGAACTGGTCGTAACGATGTATCTATGATTATAATTTGGCAATTCTTCTTTCTTTATCATTCTCATATCCCCATAGGACACTATGA
The DNA here is from genome assembly GCA_963931845.1 of Maratus michaelseni. Classification (NCBI taxonomy): domain Eukaryota; kingdom Metazoa; phylum Arthropoda; class Arachnida; order Araneae; family Salticidae; genus Maratus; species Maratus michaelseni. Next base: position 463,705,684 of record OZ007587.1, read on the forward strand.
GCATTCAAATCACCCAACAAAGAAGTTTTGAGCTCATACCCGTGGTGTTCATCCAATCTTGAAGATCTTCTTTTAAATTAGCCTATGGTATGGAATACTGACTGCCTATAGTTATTTGTCCTTCTGTTGAGGAAATATTCACGAAGATGGAGTTATCATTTTGTTGAACTGTTATATGTTGTAACGATATATCTATGATTATAATTTGGCAATTCTTCTTTCTTTATCATTCTCATATCCCTATAGGACACTATGAGCATTCAAATCACCCAACAAAGAAGTTTTGAGCTCATACCCGTGGTGTTCATCCAATCTTGAAGATCTTCTTTTCAATTAGCCTATGGTATGGAATACTGACTGCTAGATTTGCAAAGGCTAGAAAAAACCCGGTTTAAACCTGGGACTAAACCAGGTTTTTTGGGAATAAACTTGAACTTTTGGGAATAAACTAAGTCTTTTGGCAATAAACCTGAGAATAAACCGGGTCTATTGGAAATAAACCTGGGAATAAACCGTTTTTTTGCAATTCTACTGACTGCCTATAGTTATTTGTCCTTCTGTTGAGGAAATATTCACGAAGACTGAGTTATCATTTTGTTGAACTCTTATATGTTGTAACGATGTTTCTATGATTATAATTTGGCAATTCTTCTTTCTTGAGGAATAGCAAGGAAGTCCTAAGGGAAGACCCTGTGGTCTTCCTTTGACTATATTACAGTCCTATTCATGCAATTTTGTACTTTTCTTGAATTAAGAATTGCAGGAGTGAAACTGTTGCACTTTTATTCTTTTGAAGATTAATCTGTGCTATTTTAAAGGATGATGATATTTGATTAGTTGTTGAAGGAACTTGAATGTTTTGATGTTGACTTTGCGGAGAAGAGAGTCCGAGAGATGAGAAATTTGAGTAGAATTTGGAAATGGAGGTGAATTTGAGTTTATATTTGTATTTGATGAAACGATTTTAGAAGAACTAGTCTTTAAGTTGGAAATGGTCTAATGGTATTGTTGATATGATATTGGCTATTTTAGACAAGATTTGGAAAACTTGGCACTTGTTTGAGTTTGCACTGTAGATGTGTGCACTGTAGATGTTGAGTGCACTGCAGACAGACAATAGATAAACAGAAGAAAGACAGGACAGACAGGCGACAAAGTGTACTGTACAATTCAATTCAATTCAATTCAATTCAACCAAGCAGGGAGGCCTACCATATGGCTTAAGCTCTACAAGCCCTGCTCGGCTAGTTTATTTTTTAAAAAAAAGTACAAATTACAAATGAGGCCATTAGGCTGTTGCATAATTACCATAATTACATTACAATAGGTTCACATTTGGCTGAGTTTTTGTAAGTTCATAAGAGTTTATGATTTAGAGTTCTCATTGAATAGTGTTGGTTACATTATTGTTTAAGTCCTATTTACACTTTTAATTGTCATGAACAAGAAAGTTCATCAGAGTTTATGATTTAAAGTGTTCACAATGAATGGTGGTAGTCAGATGATATATTAAGTTCTATTTACACTGTTGATTGTTATGATTAAGAGTTCACTATGGATGAGGGATGTTTGATGAAGACGTAATATACTTTTTATACTGTTGAGGATTGTTTTCAAGAGCTTACAGTGGATGTGGGGGGTTTGGTGGAAACTTAGAGTTTTGGTTATGCTTTTGAAAAATGGTTCAATTTTTTTTCTTTTTTTTTTTGAGTGTTTGGGAGGTTGTTGATTAGTTTTCTTCGTCCGTGGAGTAGTCCACTGGTGGGAGTTGGAACAGATGTTGATTGCGTTCCATGAGAGAAATGCAGTCTATTATTTTTTGCAAGGTTCTTGGTTGTTTTTGAATTACATAAAACCAATTCGACAGAGGGAGTGAGGCTGGTTTCCTTACACATGCAGCAGATAGAAGACAGCAGGCAGCATACAGACAGGTATCAGAATGCAGAATGCAGACATATAGGAGACAGCATACAGACCGCCGACAGAGTGTGGACAGATATAGCAGTCAGTATACAGACAACCGACAGAGTGTGGACAGATAGCAGTCAGCATACAGACAGCCGGATGAGTGTAGACAGTTAGCAAATAGACAGAGGGCAGATAGCAGATAGACAGCAGAAAGCAAACAGACAGAAAAGTAGCATATAGACAACCGGCAGAGTGTAGTCAGACAACAGATAGAGTAAACTGGCTGCCAGCAGCCAGACATACAGCAGATAGCAGAAATAAACACAGGATACAGAGAGCCGACAAAGTGTAGACAGACAGCAGATGACAGACAGACAGACCATAGAAAGTCAGCAGGCAAACCTCGCAGACAAGGAGCAGACTACTGCAGACAGACAGCCGAGATAGTGTAGGCAAGCAGCAGGTAGCAGACAAACAGCAGACTGCATATACTTAGCAGGCAGACAGTAGACAGACATACATCAGATAGAGAGCAGACATACAAACAACAGAGAGAGCAGGTAGACATACAGCAGACCGTCAAACAGCAGAGAGAGCAGACAGGTAGAGAGCAATCTGACGGCAGACATACAGCAGACAATAGACAGGCAGAGACAGACAAACAGACCACAGAAAGTCAGCAGGCAGACCTCACAGACAAGGAGCAGACTACTGCAGACAGACAGCCGAGATAGTGTAGGCAGGCAGCAGGTAGCAGACAAACAGCAGACTGCATATACTTAGCAGGCAGACAGTAGACAGACATACATCAGATAGAGAGCAGACAGACAAACAACAGAGAGAGCAGGTAGACATACAGCAGACCGTCAAACAGCAGAGAGAGCAGACAGGTAGAGAGCAATCTGACGGCAGACATACAGCAGACAATAGACAGGCAGAGACAGACAAACAGACCACAGAAAGTCAGCAGGCAAACCTCGCAGACAAGAAGCAGACTACTGCATACAGACAGCCGAGATAGTGTAGGCATGCAGCAGGTAGCTGACAGACAAACAGCAGACTGCATATACTTAGCAGGCAGACAGTAGATAGACATACATCAGATAGAGAGCAGACAAACAACAGAGAGAGCAGGTAGACATACAGCAGACCGTCAAACAACAGAAAGAGCAGACAGGTAGAGAGCAAACTGACGACAGACATACAGCAGACAGAGAGAAGAGACACCCAGCAGACAATAGACAGGCAGGACAGACAAAAGACAGAGTGCATCCTGACAGAAGATAACAGGCATATAATATACTATATGCAGCAGACAGAAAGACAGCGTAGAAGCAGACAACAAAGTGTAGACAGACAGCAGATAGCATACAACAGACAAACAGACAACAGATAGCAGGCAGACAGACAACAGACACAGCAGACATAAAGTAAAGGGAGGCGGCAAAGACTCAGCAAACAAAAGCATACAGACATACAGAAGATAACAGACAGCCGACAGACAGAAGACAGTAGACAGCATACAGACTTACAGCAGATATACATACAATAAACAGCATACAGACAGCCGACAGAGTGTAGATAGACAACAGATGGAAGACAGCCGGCAGCACACAGGCATACAGCAGATAGCAGAGAAGACAGATGGCATACAGAGAGACGACAGATTGTAGATAGACAGCACACGGCAGACAGTCGACAGAGTCTAGGCAGAAAGCAGACAGACATACAACAGACTGCAGATAATTAGAAGGTAGACAGTAGACAGACATACAGCAGAGAGAGTAGGCAGACGTATAGCAGAGGGAGTAGGCAGACAGACAGCAAGTAGAGGTACAGCAGACAGTCAGACAGCAGAGGGAGCTGGTAGATAGACAACAAACAAACAGCAGATAGACATACAGCATACAAACATACAGCATAAAGCAGACAGACAAAGAACAGATTGGCAGACAGACGTACAGCAGATGGAAGACAGACAGTAGGTAGAACACAATCAGCTGGCAGACTAGAAACAGACAGACAGCAGGGGGAGCTGGCAGAGGGAAATCAGACGTACAAAGAACAGATAGACAGACGACAGAGTGTAGGCGAACAGCAGATAGCAGGCAGATACACACCAGACTGCAGATACTTAACAGGCGAACAGCAGGCAAACATACAGGTGATAGAGAGCAGACAGTCCCACAACGGAGAGTGTAGGCAGACCTACAGCAAACAGAAAGCAGACATACATAGAGCTCACAGACAGAGAGCAGACACACATACAGGAAACAGACGGTAAACAGACATACAGAAGATAGAAAGCAGAAAGACACCCAGCAGATAACAGTTAGTCAAAGAGCAGAAAGATACCTAGCAAATAACAGTTAGACAGACAACAGATACCCGGAACAGAGACAGCAGACATATATACAGCAGACAACCAGAAAAAAGAGAGCAGTCAGACAGACAGCACATAACAGACAGCAGACAGACAGAAGACAGACATTAAAAAAACAGAAGGCATAAAGCATACAGTCAGACAGCACACAGACAGCTGACAAAGTGTAGATAGACAGCAGTTCAGAAGACAGCAGACATATATATAGCAGGCAGACATACAGCAGTTAGCAAACAGACATACAGCAGACAGCATATTGACAACCGAAAAAAATATAGAAAGATATCAGATAGCAGACTGACGACAGAGTGTTGACAGATTTCAGACAGAGAGACAGAAGATAGAAGACAAAAAGCAGATAGCAAACAGACGGCAGGCAAACATACAGCAGGCAGAGGGCAGAAAGACACCTATCAGATAAGGGACAGACAGCAGATAGAGAGATATACAGCTCACAGACAGACATCATACAACCAGTCGAAAAATTGTAGACAGACAGTAGATATACAGATATATCGGAGACTGACAGATAGCATACAAGCAACCGACAAAGTGTAGACAGAGAGAAGATAGCAGACAATCAGAAGACAGACTCATAGCAAACAGTGCAGACCTACATATAGCAGACAGAACATACAGCAGATAGCAGACAGACAGATATACAACAAACATGTTCAGCCAGGCGAGAGCCTTATACCCTGAGGCTTTAACCTATTATACAGCAGACAGATAGCAAAGATACAGCATACAGATGTACGGCAGACATATGGCTGAAAGCAGATAGACATACAGAAGACAGCATATAGACTGCCGACGGAGTGTAGACAGTTGGTAGACAGACAGCAGATAGCAGACAGCATAAAGACAGCCAACAGAGTACAGATAGCAGTCAGATAGACAGCAGATATCAGACAAGCTACGGACACAGAAGATAGCAGACAGTATAGAGACAGCTGACAAAGTGTAGAAAAATAGCAGACAGATAGAGGACAGATAGCAGACAGACAACATATAGCAAACAGACAGAAAGGCAACATACAGACAGCCGACAGAGTGTAGACAGGCAGCAGATAGCCAACAATCAGCCAGAAAACAGACAGACAGTAGATAGCAGACATACAGACAGCAGATAGCAAACAGGCAGCCAGAAGACATACAGACAGCAGAGAGACATACAGCAGATATAAGAGACAAAGGCAGAAAGCATACAGAGAGCCGACATAGTGTAGTCAAATTGCAGACAAAGATATAGCAGACAGATCAGGAGATAACAAACAGACAGACAGGCAACATATAGACAGCCGACAGAGTGTAGAATAAAACAGTTAGCAGACAGTAGACAACAGACAGAAATATAGCTGACAGCAGACAGACAGACAGCAGCATACAATGAGCCGACAGAGTGTCGCAAACAGACCACATCAGACAGACTCAGGATTGCCAGCAGCCCGCCATGATACAAACAGACAGACCACAGACTGTCAGCGGACAGCCAGGATACAAACAGACAGCAGGGAGAGCTGGCAGAAAGAGCGCAGACAAACAGCCGATAGATTATAGGCAGACAGCAGATAGCAAACAGACATACAGCAAAATTCAGATATTTAGCAGTCAGACACTAGACAGACATACAGCAGATTGAGAGCAGACAGAAAAATAGCAAAGATAGCAGACAGGCAGACAGCAGTTAGACATACAGCAGACAGTCAGACAGCAGAGAAAGCAAGCAAACCGACAACAAACAGACAGCACACAGATTAGACAGGCAGAGAGCAAACAGACATACAGCAGTCAAAGAGCAGAGACACCCAGCCGATAACAAAAACATAGACAGACAAGAGACAGAGTGTCAACAGACACCCGATAGCAGACATATATACAGTAGACAGACAGAAAACCTACAAGCAGACGACGAAGTGTAGACAGTCAGCAAACAGCATACAAGAAGACATACAGTAGATAGCAGGCAAACAGAGAGCAGACAGCAGACACAGCAGACACTAAATAGAGCAGGCAAATAGACAGCAAACAAAAAGCATACAGTCATAATTCTGATAACAGACACCACCCAGCAGAAAGACAGAAAACAGTATATAGCAGGCAGACTTACAGCAGATAGCAAATAGACAAAGAGGAGACAGCAAACAGACAGCCGATAGTGTGTAAACAGACAGCAGATGACAGACAAAAGACAACAGACAGACATACAGATAATAGTAGACAGACAGAGAGCAGACAGATGACAGACAGACATACAGCAGACATAGAGCAGAGAAACCCAGCAGATAACACACAGACAGAGAGAAGAGACACCCAGAAGGCAACATACACACAGAGACAGACAGAAGATAGAGTGTATACAGACAGACAGCGTACAAGCATATGACAAAGTGTAGACAGGCAGCAGTTATAGCATACAGCAGACAAACAGACAGAAGATAGCAGGTAGACAGACAGACAGTAAAGAGAGCAGGCAGACAGACAACAAAGAAAAAGCATACAGACTTACAGCAGATAGCAGACAGACATTCAGTAGACAGCATACACACAGCCGACAGAGTGTAGGCAGACAGCAAGTAGCAAACAGGCAGCCTGCAGATAGACATAATGCAGATAGCAGAAAGACATACAGAGAGTCGACAGAGTGTATACAGACAGACTGCAGCCAGCAGCAGGTAGCCAGGAAACAGATAGACAGCAGGGAGAGCTGGCAGATACAGAGCAGACAGACAGCATACAGAGTGTAGGCAGACAGCAGACAGAGTGTAGGCAGACAGCAGACAGAAGACAGACATACAACAGATTGCAGATACTTTACAAGCAGACAGTAGACAGACATACAGCAGATAGAGAGCAGACAGACAAACAGCAGAGAGAGCAGGCAGGTAGATATACAGCAGACAGACATACAGCAGACAGAGAGTAGAGACACAGACAGAAGATAGAGAGCAGAGACACCCAGCAGATAGAACACAGACAGAGATAGACAGAATACAGTAGATAGCATACAGAAATACAGTAGACAGCATACAGGCAGTCGGCAGAATATAGACAGACAGCAAGTAGTAAACAGGCAGCCAGCATGCAAACATACAGCAGATACCAGAAAGACAGCATACAGAGAGTCGACAGATTATAGAAAGACAGACCGTAGACAGTCAGCAATGTAGCCAGGAAACCAACAGACAGTAGGGAGAGCTGGCAGATACAGAGCAGACAGATGTAGGCAGACAGACATACAACAGATTGCAGATACTTTGTAGGCAGACAGTAAACAGACATACAGCAGATAGAGCACAGACAGACAGACAGATATTAAGTAAATATACAGGCACAGACAGCAGAAATAGCAAGCAGACCAACAAGAATCCGACAGCAGACATACAGAGAGTAGACAGATGGCAGACAGACAGAGAGCAGAAAATTCCAGCAGATAAGACACAGACAGAGACAGACAGAAGACAGAGAACACAGACACGCAGCAACTAAACTACAGACAGAGACAGACAGAAGACAAATTGTATACAGGCAGCAAATTCCAGACCTATGTACAACAGACAGACAGACAGCGTACAAGCAGATGACAAAGCGTAGATAGACAGCAGATATAGCACACAGCAGACAAATAGATAGCAGGCAGACTGACAGACAGTCAGGAGAGCAGGCAGACAGATAGTAAACAAAAAGCATACAGACATAACAGCAGATAACAGACAGAATACAGTAGCTAGCATACAGACTTTTAGCAGATAGTAGACAGCCATACAGTAGATATCATACAGACAGAACACAGTAGATAACATACAGACAGAACACAGTAGATAACATACAGACTTACGACAGAGAGCAGAAAGACATACAATAGACAGCAGACAGACATATAGCAAAGTGTAGACATACAGCAATCAGACAGCAGACAGCAGGGATACAGATTGCAAACAGCAGACCGACAGACAACAAAGACAGCAGACAGACGGACAGACAGCAGAGAGAGCAGACAGACAGACAGACAGCAGAGAGAGCAGACAGACAGACAGCAAACAAACAGCATACAGACGTACAGCAGATAACAGACAGCAGAAAGCTTGTTAGAGTGCAAGAAAATGTTACGCTTTATTTTTCATATAATTTTCTTTCTTTCTTTTCCTTTCTTTTATTTTCTCTGTTTTTATTTTTATTTTTATTTTTTTGTACATTTAAATTTCTTCAAACAACTAATAATGATAATAGTAATATTTCATTGGTGTTTTTAAACGTTTAAATTATTGCATTTGCAGATATTTTAATATTCAAGAAGATGACTATTGCGAAAACATTCATGTTTAATTGCAATTAAAAATTAATATATATATATATATACCTATTCGGATGAAAATAATATTTTTAAGATTGTAGTTTACTTTTCATAAAAAGTACTGTCCGCGAAAGTGTTGATTAGTGTAATCACTTTCCAATTACAGGTCAGAGATCAATCCAGGCAAAAGTTGGGGGCTATTTAGGGTCCCTTCACAAAATTCCTCTTAATAAAACAGGCTCCTTCACAAAATTCCTCTTAAGGTGGTTCTCAAATGACCTGCTCAACAACGAAAAATTTTCTGACACAATTTCTAACTCATTTTAGATATAGATTTCGTAAGAAATACTACCTATTACATTCTCCCCTAAGTTGGAATTTTTGAAAAAATTTTGCAGATCTACACCGATTATGACTCTCAGACCCCCTCCCCCCCAGTTCAAAACTTTATCTATCTATCTAAAAAAAAAAACCATAATTTCTTAATTATGATACGTATCGAATCCGTTTAAAGTTACTATTACTTCTAGGAAAAGGTTCGAAAATTTATGTATGACAGATTTTTGATATCATTAAAAATGACCCCAAGGGGGGGGGGAGGGGGTTAGAAGAAAAAAAATCATAACTTTGTCCATTCACAAGATATCAAACCCGCTTAAATTTATTATAAATCCTCTGAATATTATCTAAAACTTTTATATTGACAAGTTTTTTATAAGACCAATCCTTATAGCCAAAAAAAAAAAAAAAAAAAAAAAATCTCTGACGGCTCCGCCTGCAAACAAGTTACGTTTTGAAGTGGATGGTTCCAACTGCCGCATCATGGCAAAAAGGTCATTTCTTCCGCAATTCCCAACAAACAGGCGCCCTACGGTCTGCGTCTTTGAAATCTACCTGTGCCTGTAGACCGAGCCGTCAGGGATTTTTTAAACGCAGATAAGGTATAAAATTGGCAGGCCTGACTATTAAAGCTATTTGGAATCGAAATGAGTTTTCCATTTTTTGATAAATAGATCACATATCGAGTTATAAGCTATTTTGATCACGTGACGTATTATTTGATCGACACGTATTTCTCCCTTCTCGGGCTGCTGCATAGGCAATTCGGTTCAAAACGCCGACTTTGACAGTATTTTCTGAAAGATCTTCTGCCTTTACCAAAAAATAGAAAACGTGTTCCGATTACAAAGTTTCTGAATAAGAACACCTACCCATTTCATGCGTTTCCGAACAAAAATTAATTTAAAAAAATATGTCATAAAGTAGCCCGATTGGATTTGAGAACAGCCTTAATAAAATATGCCTTTCACAAAATTCTATTCTATAAAAACATACACTTTTCATTAATTATTTTTATTTTGTTATTTTTTAAAATATGTAATTTGCAAAGAAAACAAATTCACCTGAAAGGAAATTTTTTGCAGAAGGACTTTATTAAGTTAGTAATAAATGCTTGATTCAAATTGGTGTAACAGGATTTCATCTTTTGTTACAAAATGTTATATCTCACAAAAATCTAATAAATATTTCGCGAAAATAACTTTTACTTTTCACAAAATGGGCCCCAAGAAAAAAAACCTGCGCAGACCCTTTGCAGTTGTTCATGCTTACAGATTCACTTTCTGAAGAAGGTGTATAAGCTTATATACGAACATCATGACCATATATTGTGTATATTCATTAGGATTTATTACTTTACTTTACAATAAAAAAAATATTTCAACACTTTCTAATTAATAATATTTACATTAATCGTGATTTGAATAGATTTGAAGAAAGGTAACTGCACTAATCCCAAATGAGAATATGTCAGTAAATTTTATAATTTTCATTGAATCATGTTTATCATTACCATAAGGAAACGGAAAGCCTGGACTGTTTTCAAGGCTCAACAATACCATACTCGATATTAGTTAGATAATAATAAAATAATACTTTACAATTAAAAAAAATATCTCAACACTTTCTAATTAATAGTTACATTAATTGTGACTTGAATACATTTGAAGAAAGGTAACTGCATACTAATCCCAAATGAGAATATGTCAGTAAATTTGATAATTTTCATTGAATGACAGTTTATCATTATCATAAGGAAACGGAAAGTCTGGACTGTTCAAGGCTCAACAATACCATACGGATATTAGTTAGATAATAAAATAATACTTTACAATTAAAAAAAATATCTCAACACTTTCTAATTAATAGTTACATTAATCGTGACTTGAATACATTTGAAGAAAGGTAACTGCACTAATCCCAAATGAGAATATGTCAGTAAATTTGATAATTTTCATTGAATGACAGTTTATCATTACCACAAGGAAACGGAAGCCTAACCTGTTCAAGGCTCATCATTACCACGGATATTAGTTAGATAATAAAATACTATGTTGTCATTTTGTAGATTGAAAACACATTTATTTTATCTTGTCAACTAAGGACGTATTCAGCTTCAGCATCCTCAAATTCTTGTTGCAATCTGTTATGAAAGAAAAACTTATGATAAAATTATTTTTGAAACCTTATTTTTATCGTTATATCTTTTATTCGAGTATTTCCCTTTAAATTTCGCTGGAACCCAACAAATCAAATATCATTTAAATACTAACTGAATAATTTGTACAGAATGCAGCAAGGTGTCAAACCTAATACGATTTTCGAGATAACCATATTATATGAAGAACTAAAATAACTTCTTAAAAACACCATAAAAATTTTAAAATGCGCTAGGCCTTTCGAAAGATCTGGGTCTTTCTTCATTAGGCGCAAAAAGACGTGCGTCTACTGTGAAAGCAGCAGCAAGACGGAAAGCCTGGACTGTTTTCAAGGCTCAACAATACCATACTCGATATTAGTTAGATAATAATAAAATAATACTTTACAATTAAAAAAAAATATCTCAACACTTTCTAATTAATAGTTACATTAATTGTGACTTGAATACATTTGAAGAAAGGTAACTGCACTAATCCCAAATGAGAATATGTCAGTAAATTGTCAGCTTTCATAGTAGACGCACGTCTTTTTGCGCCTGATGAAGAAAGACCCAGATCTTTCGAAAGGCCTAGCGCATTTTAAAATTTTTATGGTGTTTTTAAGAAGTTATTTTAGTTCTTAGTGTTTCACACCAGTTTCAACTTATTTTATTTCATATTATATGAATTCAATGTATATTATACGAACAGTGTATATTATATTATAATCGAATATTTCCGAATGGAAATAATTCGATTTATTTACTGACAGAAATGTGAGATTAAATAATATTTAGATTACTATTCGGGAATAGTGGTACTCGAAAATCGGAAGGCTAATCAGCTATGCATACAATATTGGCAATAACCAAAAGTTTTACTTTAGAAAAATGACCACTTTCAAATCTGAGTAGATCAATGTTTTCATTTCGTTATGAAACTTTTTGTTTCACATAGGAGGATCCAATGCTTTCAATTCTGAAATACCAGAAATACTCAGAATATTGAAACATGGACACTCAAACCTGAGCACATTAGAGGTTAGTTCATACTCATTTTTGAAACATGGACATACTCAAAAATGATTAGGACCAGTTCAAACTCATTTTTGAAACATGGACAACACTCAAAAATGAGCACATAGAAGTCAGTTCATATACTCATTTTTGAAACATTGGACATACTCAAATATGAACACATGATATGTTTTATTCGTGAGTGTGTGCATATTTTCAGAAATGAGTATATACATGTTTCAAACTTGAGTCATTTTGATTCGGAACCATTTTGACTATGCGACATACTCAGATTTGAGTATTTTTTTTTATCAGTTTTGAAAATGTTTTTAGAGTGTAGAAGAATATATGAGTTTCTGTTCTTAGTTGTTCCACATATAGCTACTGAAATTTTATCCAGTGTCTATGAGACTAGGTAATAATTTAATTGATAATTTGATTCGAATTTTAATGATAGTGTAAATAGCGTCATAAAGGGGATCGAAAATTAAACTCCTTAATACACGTGTAATAAAATAGACATTAAAACACGTGTTTTTCTTGTATAAATTTAAAGAAGATTGGTATTCCATATATTTTAACTCAAATTTCCCACCCCACCATTTTCAAAGCATGTAAGGTTTTATATTACGTAAACTCCCCATCCTTACATTGACTGGATATCTGAAATTGCGCCAATAAACGTGAAATTTCAATAGTTAGTAATAATGTTTTCTTAATTTATTTTTCAAATCCGTTCGTTTTAGATAATTTATTTTCTGTTCTATTTAAAAAAGGAGAAAAAAAGATCATATTTAATATATCATATAAATCATTATAAATGTTACAAAAAAAAAAAAAAAAAAAAAAAATCGTGGAATCAACTACGTAAATTTTACTGTAATCTAACATAGCTGCAGATGAAAAATATTTTTCTTTTGTAATAGTTTTAATTATAGCATTATTCAAAATAAGTAAAAACATATTATAGCTTATCAGAACAGATGAAAATTTATGTAGAATTAGAATTGTTTTATATGCCAATATATTATTAGGTGTATATGAATTTTGAGAAATTCTGTAAAATAATCTTTCCTAAAAACATTTCTATTTTTCATGTTTTTATGTCAAGCAACTATATTTTTAAGGGTTTGTAATGTCTCAGGTGATTTGAATACAAATTTTTTCGTAAAATAATGATCGCTATATTTAAACACTAAATTTCTTTTTTAAATAAGGCACATATTTCTTTACGAAAAAACTGATATTCAAATCCCGAGGCGTACGAACCCTGTTTATACAAAAATGTAGTTTTTACTAAAACTTATTATTATTATTATTATTATTATTTTTGAAAAAAAATGTTAAAATATAACACATTTTTGTGTAGATAACCTATTTAAAACTCTATTTATTAATTTCCTAGATATTGTTGGAACACGATAATTAAAAATAGCTTTGCCGTAGTCTTGATTTGTAAATATTGTATATATTTTTTATTTACATTTAGCATGGCAACGATTTATAAATGAGAAGGCACAATGAGCTTTTTATCAGTTCTCAACGTCAGCTCTGAAAGTCGCTATTTATTAATCACACATTGCATAATATTTAATACTGTATATTTCATGGCATAAAACATATCAACGTCACACTTTTAAAATTTCCGTAGGCTTTGGGAAATCGTTTATATGCTTATAAATATACATAGAACTTAAAACAAATTGGGTATTGTATACAGTATTAAATATTGTGCAATGTGTGGTTAATAAACAACGACTTGCAGAGCAGACGTCGAGGCTCCTGGTGTGCAGATTTACTAGTTCTAATTAATTATCAGCTTTAATATTCTTGTTAATAGAATCAGAATAAAATAATGATGAAAGAAAAATATACCTCTTAGGGGCTGTCCATAAATGATGTCACACTTTTTTTCAATATTTTTGATCCCCCCTCCTCTCCTTAGTCACAAAGTGTCACACTTCACCATACCCCCCCCCCCTTGTCACATGTCACGCTATATTACATAGACATATACTTGGAGTTCCGAAACAAAGCACTACGTTATAGATCATGTTTCAAATTTTATTTTTCAACTTTAACTATAAGTTTTAATGACATTTGTGAGCATAACAATAAAAATTATTCGAGTATTTATTTTGTATAAAATAAGATTAAGGTTTACGACAAAAACATAATTAATATACAATAAAGTAATACAATTAGTAATAAAACATTTATATATATATATATATTTTTTTTTTTTTTGAAAAGAAAGGAAAATAAGTGAAAACAAATCACGTGAAAGTTGTTTCAGTCCGATTAAAAAATACACTCAAATTCTGGTAATTTCAAAATAACTTCAAAATTTAATCTGTTGATTTTAATGATTTTATTTTAACCAAAATGTGTGATATCACACTTCTTCTCACCCCCTCCAACCCCCTTGTCACAAACTGTCACGATTTCATGAACCCCCTCCCCCCTCCAAGCGTGACATCATTTATGGACGGCCCCTTAAGGGTGTTCATTTGAGGGGGTCGGGACAAGATAGTGCCAAGCCACATTTTTGATTAAATAAATCTAATACTGTAATCTGTTGCTTAATATTGTAAATTATAATATTTAACGTATCATTTGTTTCTAATGTCACTTGGGTAGCAGCATATGTCCCAGGTTTCGTTTTTGGCCCTTACGTTTATGCCCCCAATGAAGATAGCTAATTTACAAAGAATGTAACAGTAATATCATTAAAGTAATGCTATTTTATTACTCAAAATATCTCAAATATTATTAAGACATTGGCGAGAAAACTTTAGGTTATATACCTTGATTTGAGTATTTGATCAAATATTCAGGTAGATTCCTAACAATCAGTACTGCATAAAGCGGATCAAAATATCCATTTGACTGTATTTTTTGAAAGATTTGTTACTTTTATGAGAAAAAGAAACAAGTTGTACGATTTTATGATATTCGAACAAAAATACCTGAAGATTTCACATATTTACTCATGAAAATGACATTGTGATGAGTGTGCTAAAAGTTAGCTAGTTTGGATTTGAGACATGAGTAACTTGCAAATTAATTCTAATTAATTACCAACTTTAATTTTCACTGAAAGAACAAAATGATGGCAAAATAAAAACATACTTATTAAAGAGTTAAGTTACTCTGAATTCTTAAAATGTTACTCGTAAACTTTGGTATAGTGTGTTAAAAGTTAGCGAGTTTGAATTTGAGACATGAGTAACTTGCAGATTAATTCTAATTATTCGGCCAAGTTTACCAATTAAAGTTGGTAAACTTTAATTTCCATTGAAAGATAATGGCAAAATAAAAACATACTTATTAAAGAGTTAGTTTAATGCAAGTGTACTCCGAATTCTTGAAATGTTACTCGTAAACTTTGGTATAGTGGTTGAAATTTCAGAAACGAAATCTCTGAACTCACATGATTGCATTAATCAGAATTGAAGTTTGTAAACTTCTGTCCCGTCACTTTATTAAAACAGCATCGGCAAGAAAACAATACATTCTGAAAACCAATTATTCAGAAAGAGCAACACATGTCAATGACAACCTCCCTAAGGCGGTCTCCGACTGTGACCCCCCATTCAACAAGAACTGTGTCCAATGGTACCCGTGATCAGGCTGGTTCTCAGACTAGCTCCGCCCTTCATGAGGGATTTCAACTTTACCTCTATTAGTTATCTGAATCAGCTATTTCCAGTGACAACTCTCCCCCCCCTTCCCCTCGCATCCCTTCCTCTTTTCCCACTTTCACCTACCCAACTTCTGGAGATTTTTGTAGTTGTTGAAGAGGTTCATTCAAGTAGTGGGTCTTGCATTTAGCACGGTGGTCAGTTACAACATTGACGGATTAGTGCTCATCATCATCTTCAAGTTTTACGGGTGCATTATCTAACATAGCAGAAACTTGGACGATTGTAAATTATCATGGCTTTGCCTGCTATGCCTGCCACACTGAGTATGAGGCCCTTCATTTCTGGTTACCCTTTTCAAGGTAATGTTTATGTTTTTAATTAATTTCGAACGATAATTAAAAAAATACTCTTTAATGTGCATCCTCTTCATCAGATTTAACTTAGACAATCAAAAGAAACTCATGTGCATTATCTTGCAGCTGTCAATCAAATTCAGGGAATTTTCATGGGGTTAATTACCAGGGATAATTGCTCTTCGGACTTTCTCCAGATTTCAAAATTTTTGTGTTTTTAATTAATATAACGCTTCTGATTTTTAATTAATATTTAAACAAAAATTTAAAAGAAGACTCTTTAAAGTAAATCATTTGCATCAAATGCAACTTAAAAAAATTTATCTTAGAAAATTTATCTTTCTTATAAATCAAACTACAATTTTTATAGGTTTAATCAATATCGGGGGTGATTGCTCTTTGTACTTTCACAGGATTTTCTGACTGTCCGTATTTTTAATTAATTAATTTAAACGACAATTAAATAAAAGGACTCTGTTTTTACAATGTGAAACATCTGCATCAGCTGCAACTTAGAAAATCAAAATAAATTTATCTTGCAGCTATCAATCAAAATTCAGGAAATTTTCATTGGGCTAATTTATTATCAGGGTTGATTGCTCTTTGCACTTTCTACAAATTTCACAATTTTTATGTTTTTAATGAATATAATGCCTATGTTTTTTTTAATCAATATTTAAACGATAATTAAGAAAAATATACTACTTTTAATGCGAATTATCTGCATCACAAGTGATTTAGGAATCCAAACAAGCGCTATCTTACAGCTGTCTGTCAGATTCTAGGAATTTTCATGGGTTTAATTATTATCAGGGATGATTGCTCTTTGGTCTTACCTTATGGTTTCCGGAATTTTCATAATGTACGTGTTTTTAATTAATATGTTCAAACAACAATCTTAAAAAGTGACATCAATGACATCAATTAAGGATGTCAATTTTTTAGTATTGATAATTTATATTTGATTTAGTTGAAGCAAGTGCATGTAATGTAATCTCACAGCTCATGCATGTAATCTAAATCAAATTTAGATAATTTTCACATGTTTAATTATTACCTTTCATTGGAATTTCTCCTAATTTGCGGAATATTTGTCTAATGAGCATGATCTTCAGAATTTAATTATTTTCAGTGACAGGTGAGAGAAAACTGGCAATTAAATAAAAGGACTCTGATTTAAAAATGTGAAACATCTGCATCAGCTGCAAATTAAAAAAAAAAAAAAAAAAAAAAAACTTATGTTCATTATCTTGCAGTTGTAAATCAAAATTCTGGAAATTTTCATGGGGCTAATTTATTATCTGGCTTGATTGCTCTTTGCACTTTCTCCGAATTTCAAAATTTTTGTGTTTATAAGGAATATAATGCCTGTGTGTGTGGGTTTCTTTTATCAATATTTAAAAGATAATTAAGAAAAAATACTACTTTTAATGCGAATCATCAGCATCACAGGAATCAAAACAAACGTTATATTACAGTTGTCTGTCAAATTCCAGGAATTTTCATTGGTTTTATTATTATCAAAGGGTGATTGCTCTTTGGACTTTTTCGGGATTTCCGGAGTTTTCATGTTTTTAAATAATATAACGTATGTGTTTTTGATTAATATTTTTAAACAACAATCTTAAAAGTGGCATTAATTAATTATGACAATTCTGCGCAATTTGTTAATATTGATAATTTATATCAGATTCAGTTGAAGTAAATTCATGTGTGTAATCTAACAGCTGCCAATCGAATTCAGATGATTTCCATGTGTATCCTCTTCATCAGATAGATGCAACTTAGAAAATAAAAAGAAACCCATGTTCATTATCTTGCAGCTGTCAATCAAATTCAGGGAATTTTCATGGCGTTAATTATCAGGGATGATTGCTCTCCGGACTTTCTCTTTATTATCATTCGTTGGAATTTCTCTTAATTTTCTGAAATTTGTCTAATGAGCCTGGAATTTAGTTATTTGCAGTGACAGGTGAGAGAAAACTGTTTTATGATAAACATTTACAAAGTGTTTTCAGTCATTTTTCCTTTAATATTTGTTAAAATTTTTAGTTACTGTTTGGTCACTTGTGGATATTTATATTTCATTGGTTGTTAATGGTATAAGTTAAAAAAATAAATAATCATGAAAAGCATAATCATCCGTGCCATTCCTCGGCCATATAATTTCAAGACTTTTCAGAAGTAGGGATCAAATATCATTGTAATATTTACTTTTATATTCTTATAATTTCTTAAAACTAGTTAATTTTCAATTTTTTTTACATAAAATCATAGATAAATTATAAATTAACTCATAATTTACCGCTAAATAATTTTAAGGAGAGCACAACTTACAATAATAATGAATTTTAATAAATTCTTGTATCAGCTGTTTAAAAATAAATATATAATTTTATTTTTATTTAAATGTTTTTGAAATTTTAATTTCCACGCCTTTTTATTACCAAAACGAAACCAAGGAAGAGGTCACGGGGATCAACTATGGCAGTATACATTATGTAGTTTATCCATTAATTATTTTTTTTCTTTTAATATTTCCTTTAAAATTATCTTACATAAAAATTTGCTAACAAATCTAGATTTTACTATACAAATATTTATTTGCATTATTTAATATTTACTTGAGGAGGTAATTTAAATGGAATTCACGAACAATCCTATATTTTCTAGCATGTAAATATTGTGATTAAGAAAAATTACAGAAAAAATACAATTTCACAAACACATATGTTTCTATTTGAAAATCTTGAAAATAAGTATTTTCTTATAGTGAACATTTCAGTAACGTATTTTGAAACTAAAATATTTCATAATTTCATGAAAAATACTAGTTTGGACTGTTTTATGCCAAAATTTCTGAAAAAATCGTGTGCTTTCTGTCTTATCAAAACGCAGTCAGATTTTACCCTGAAGTATTAACTTTATAGACTACTTCTTTACTCTGTTATTGTACAAGAAAGTACTATTCTTGAAAATAAATATTTTCTCATACTGAACATTTCAGTAACGTATATTTTGAAACTAAAATATTTACATGATTTCATAAAAAATGCTAATTTTGACTATTGCCAAAATCCTTGAAAAAATCACGTGCTTTCTGTCTTATCAAAACATAGTCGGATTTTGCCCTGAAGTATTAAGTTTATAGACTACTTCTTTACTCTATTATTCTACAAGAAGTACTTTCCACTATTCCATACATTCTACAATGCATTTTCTACTTTTAAAATCCCTTGAGGCACTCCAAGAACTCTGTAGAATATCCACCGCAGATTTTCAGATTCTCACAGTAGTTCCTAACGATAATGTCCCTACATTGTAAGTTTTTATCATGTTTAACTTCCTAATATAAATCACTTACAATAGATTGACCCGAACCGAAGATCCTACAACACTCCCTAGTAATGTTCTGTCCCTTTGTACTCCAGGAATAGGTTCGTTTTAACACTCGCCCGAAGGAAATGTTCATTCTATATAATGATTGGCAAATCACTCCACGAAAGTCATCCTTTTCTTCCTTTTCCTTCTCACTTTCTATCTTTATCAATTATTATTCCAAGGGTGACATTGTTGACTATTTTTATATTCTACTTGCACCACTATTTCCGAGTAATAATCTTTGCAGTATATTTCTACACATTTGCAGTAGAAATATGCCATGGAAATTATGTTTGGAAATAGTAATGCAAATAAAATATATTAAAAAAAATAGCCATCCGTGGCATCCCTGACTTCATAACAGTTGACATTATTTTCTCAAGTGATTTTTGAGATAAAATAACGTATGAATTTTTAAATCACCTGTTTATAAATATTTAGAACCTACTTTATAAATTACACTAGTGTTTTAGTATAGTGCAATACAGTAGCAGTTTTGCAGCTCCGATTGTACGTCTTATTATATTTAACTTCATTATATCACTTACAATAGGATGACCCCCACAGGGTTTCTAGGCCTCTCCCAGAAATTTTCTGTTATTTCCGTCAACATGAAAGACAAATCATTCTCCAATCAATTGAAAATATTCCTTTCTTTCTACCTATTCTGAAAAACTTTGCAGCCAAACAGCATTTCGTTAATATTTTACTGACGACTAGAAATTTTTGCTGGCTACCAGATTTTATCAAATTTGTAAAGCCCTGGTCTTTGCCATAATTTGCACTTTAGTGTTTTGCAATAAAGTGATACACTCGATAGCAGTATTAGTTTTACAGTATTTCTTTACAGTAGTTCTTACAGTACTTCGACTATACATCCTATTTATCTTCATTATATGACTTAAAAGTGTAATTCCAGGGTTTTAACGACACTCTCGTTCTTTTCTTCATCAGGAAAAGTCTAGTTTTACGATTGCCCGAAGGAAAGTTTCACTCAAGATCACTCGACATAAAATCATCCTTTTTCCTAGTTCACACCTAGTTCCATGTCATGTCATCCCTATAAATTCTTAGTTCTCTTTGCCAGAGAGTTCTAGAGTCTCCTATTAGAATTCAAGAGTTTTTTCCTATATTCTCGTGGTCAAACTTATTTAAAAATGTCTGCAAATAGATGCGAACATAGAGCCTCTAGTAAATCTAGTAAATTGTTTTGGGATAAAGTGATATATTATTATATAGTAGTACTACTATGTGAATCTTATCACTTTCCTCATATCACTACAGTAGTGTGTGCGACTCCAGGTTTTCCCCAGAAATTTTCAGTCCTTTTCTCCACCAGGAAAAAATCTCGTTTTAAAATTGCTTGAGGAAAACTTTCACTTGCGATAATGAGAGGAAAACCATTCTTCAAAATGAAAAGTCTTTTTTTTTCTATCTGTTTTGAAAACTTTGCACGACTGCTTTGAAAACTTACAACTTTCTATTGACAAATTAAGATGATCATTGGACATTATTTTGCCAAGTGATTTTTGAGATGAGATAACATCAATGTTTAAATCCCCTATTTCTAAATATTGAGAATCTACTAGCTTTTCTATAATTCATTCAAAATTCAATTTGTAATTCAAAAATACACTTAGTGTTTTTGAAGGAAGAAATACAGTATATACTAGTTGTTCCGCCAGTAGTTTTTAAAGGTAATATTCTTCCATTCTATGTATGAATTTCATTCACACAGAAAAAAATAAAACCCAATTTGCGCCGAAAGATTCTTAGGTATGTGCCCAAATTGGGCCATGCCTGTTTTGGTTACCACTGTGTATCGATTTTGGGCACTGCTAAATACCATTTTTTTTTTTTTAAATGGGTATTTAACAGTGCCCAAAATGGATACACAGTGGTAACCAAAACAGGCATGGCCCAATTTGGGCACATACCTAAGAATCTTTCGACCCAAATTGGGTTTTATTTTTTTATGTGCACGATATGGTATATTTAACTTCATTGTTTCACTTACAATTTACAATAATTGTGACTCCAAGGTTTCTCAGAAATTCACTCTCCCCAGAAACTTTTTGTACTTTGTTCACGAAGATAAGTCTCATTTTACAATTGCCTAAACCCGAAGGAAACTTTCATTCACGATAATGAGAGGCAAAGCATTCTTCATAGTCAATTAAAAACAATTTTTTTTAAAATCTATTCTGAAAACTTTACTCTTTATAACAGTGAATAATTATTTCGCCAAGTGATTCTAAGATAAAAAATAACTTACCAACTTTCCAATCACCTATTTCTAATTATTTAGAATATGTTTAATTGTTTTACTGTAATGAATATTTTTGAATAAAGCGATACACTACTAGTAGTCGTTCTGCAGAAGTTACTTACGATAACGTCTTTCCATTATTACATCTTATCATGTTTAACTTCATTATATAAATCACTTAGAAGAGTTTGAATCCAAAATTTCTGCTAGTGTCCCCAGAAATTGTATGTGTTCTTGCCCACCAGGAATAATATCGCTTTTACAATTGCATGAAGATTAAAATTTCACTCCCATGAAAGGCATACTCTGAGAAAAATGACACTTTCAAATCTGAGTAAATCGATGTTTTCATTTTGTTGTGAAACTTTTTGTTTCAAATAGGACGACTCCAATGCTTTCAATTCTGAAATACCAGAAATACTCAGAATATTGTGAAATGGACATACTCAAAACTGAGCCCATAGAGGTCAGTTCATACTCATTTGTGAAACATGGACGTACTCAAAAATGATTAGAATCAGTTCAAACTCATTTTTGAAACATGGGAATGCTCAAAAATGAGCACATAGAAGTCAGTTCGTACTCATTTTTGAGACATGGACATGCTCAAATGTGAGCACATGACGTTTTATTCTTGAGTGTGTGCATGTTTTCAGAAATGAGTCTATACATGTTTCAAACTTGAGTCATTTTGATTCGGAGTCATTTTGACTATGCGACATACTCTGATTTGAGAATTGTTTGCTCAGTTTTGAAAATGTCGTTTTTAGAGTGTGTCATTGACCAAATATATGTCAATTTCTTGAACTTTTTGCGATGTTATTGCATCTCATAAAAACAGAGTAAGTAGGTTGAAAATGTTAAAATAACTCTTGTAAATGTAAAAATAATTCTTCAAAATGAAAATCTGTTTTTTTTTTTCCCCTTTCCTTTTATGATACCAATGATGCACTTTAATAGTGAAAAGACATTATTTCACCAAATGATATTTGAGATAAAAAATACATCGACCAATTTCCAAATCACTTATTTCTAAATTTCGTGGATGCTACTTATTTTTTGCACTATAATTTACACAGTACTTTTGAATGAAGGAATACACTTGTAGCTCCGCAGTAGTTCCTAACGATAATGTCCTTCCATTGTATGTCTTATCATGTTTCTCTTCATTATATCACTTACAATAGTGTGACTCCAGGGTTCCTAGGACTCTCCCCAGAAATTTTCTGCTCTTTTGTCCAGCAGGAAAAGGCTGGTTTATCGCCTGAAGCAAACTTTCACCCGAGATAATGAGAGGAAAATCCTCTTTTTCTTCCCATTATCTCTATCATTCTTCCATCTTTTCATCTTCCTTTCTAAAAAACTTTGCACTTTATAACAGGGAAATGCTATTTATTTCGCCAAATGATAGTTGAGATAAAATAATTGATTAATTTTTAAAACACTTATTTCCAAATTTTTAGAATCTGCTGTAATTGTTTTACCATAATTTACATTTAGAATCATTTTAATAAAGGAATACTCAAGTAGAAAAAATTTCAACCATATATATTTCAATAAAATATATTTATAAATCAATCATAAAAAAAAAAATGCCTAATAAAATTCTGGAGAGTAAATTTTTAAAAAGGGGTGTTTGCTTCAATTTTGAAACTGGAAAATAAATTCTTTCTTTTTTTCCATTTTAAACGATTATCTATATTTCCTATACCGTTTCTAGTTTTAATAAATTTTCTATATTGCTTAATAACTGAAGAAAACAGTTCATGATAGGTTTTTCGAAAAGTATTACTTAGCATTTAGTAAAAGTTAATAGAATTCGGAACTATTGAAAATGATAATAACTAAATAATATATAAGTCCAAATATTGTACGATTAAATTATTTTTACGGCGTAAACTTAAAAATATGATTCTCTGATTTTTTTTCATCCCACTAATACTTGTATTTAAAAAACATAACCCTCGAACAATTTGCTTTCTTATATTGTTTTGCGATTAAATGTGGACACTGGCGAAAACAATAGGATATTTGAATGATCAGAAACCAAATATAGGTGTAACTTTAAGCAGCAAAAATGCGAATTTTCTCAAATAAGAAGAAAAGTAGTAATTGCAAAATGTTTTCAAATAATTGACTCTTTATTTTACATACTTATCAGTTCTTAAAGTTGATAACGATTAATAATATTCACAATAAAATAATTTGAAGGATCAATTATAGTAGGTAAATTTTTTTAAAGACAATTTTAAAAACGATAAGTTACAGCCAAATAAAATGTCATAATTATGACTACCCTAAACTGTCGACTAACTTTTTGCAAGTGAAAAATTTTATTTAAAATTTAACGAAATTTGCGGACAGATTTTTTTTTGTTGTTTTGTTTTATTTTTCCCCTTATTATTTTCTTTCTTTTTTAAGAAAAATAAGATTTTGTTACCGAGCATTATAATAATATCAAATATATAAACGAACAAAAAAAATCGATTGTAAAACTCTCCATTTTTCTTCTGTTACAGTTCACATGCTTCTAACATCAGCAACAAATCTATTATGTCGTTTACATTAGAATATCTAACATATATACATAGCTACCAACTTCTCCCGATTTTATTGAGACCACTATTTTCGAATTCTCACATTTGCCTTATTTATCGCAAAATCTCTGTCATTAAGTAAAGCGAATATTACTTATTCGGAAACAGCGGTATACTAAAAATTCTCGACATGATTGGCAGCCCATCTCTAATATAAACGACAATAAATGTATGATGACTTTAATGATGACAGCAGAATATAGTGAAAATAAAAAATAAAATAGTTCATTGCTTTTTCAAAATTAATAAAAATAAAGAATTTATATTGTATAAGTTTAACAGTTGTACTTCCGAGTAAAGCTGCTGCAAAAGGGGGAAAATGAACGAGAGATAAATAAGACAATGAGGTTATATCGTAATTTTCTGGAAGTAGGGGAGAGATGCTGGGAGACGTCTGAAGAAAATTAATGATTAGTGGGTATTGATGTTTATGAGCCTATAGTCCATTCAAAATTAAGTGACGGAAAATGAATACAACCCCGTGTTTATTGGTAATTTTTATAATGTGTTGGATACAATCAACGCCAGGGGAAACGCCGATCGTTGCCAAAGTTACTATCATTGCGTTGCTATAAAAGAAAACATACTTTTTTTTTTCAGGAATTATTTATATTGTTTAAAAAGATAACTAAAACAAACAACTAAAAAAAATTGACGGAAAATAAATAAAATCACGTGCTTATTGGTAACTTTTATAATGCGTTGGATACAATCAACGCCAGGGAAATGGCGTTCGTTGCCAAAGTTACTATAATTGCGTTCTATAAAAGAAAACATACATTTTTTCCCCAGGAATTATTTATATTGTTTAAAAAGATAACTAAAACAAACAACTGAAATAATAATAATAAAAAAAACCTTTTTAAGTCACCCCCCCCCCCCCCCCAAAAAAAGGAGAAAAATATCAACATTCAACAAAACTTAGAAGAAAATGATTTTAAGGTGGTTCTCAAATGACCTGCTCAACAACGCGAAACTATCTGACTCATTTTTAAACGCAAAAGCATAAAATTGGCAGGCCTGACTTCTGAAGCGATTTGGAATCAAAATGAGTTTTCCATTTTTCTGATAAATAAATTACTTATCGAGTTATAAACTATTCGTGTCCACGTGACGACACGTTTTTTCCGTTTCTCGCTCTTACTGTATCGGGAATTCGCTTCAAAATGCCGACTTTGACAGTCTTTTTTGAAAGATCTTCTGTCTTTACCAAAGAATGGAAAACGTGTTTCGATTCCAAAGTTTCTGAATAAGAGAACCTGCCAATTTCATGCGTTTCTGAACAAAAATAAATTTTAACAGATGTCATAAAGTAGCCAGTTTGGATTTAAGAACAGCCTTAAGTTTTCTCTGAATGAACTATAATTGGTTGCTACAATAAGACACTACATATGTTTATCAGGGGTCGTTGCAGTTTTTTTTTCTTTTTGTGAAAAGTAAAAGTCATTTTTGGGAAAATTATTATATTTTTGTAAAAAAATGTAATATTTTGTAACGAAAGCTGAAATCCGGTTACTCAAACTCGAGCAAAGCATTTATAATAATAAAAGTTTTCCTTTCTGGTGAACTTCTTTTGTTTGCAAGTCACACAACTTATTGTAGAGCAATTAATAATATTGAATGTGTTTGTATCATTTTTTTTTTCTGATTAAAAAATCATCAGATCTGGAAATTACGATAGAGCAAAAGCCTTAATAAGAAGATTTAGAAACTACTGTATTAACTCTTTTTAACTTCTTTCAAAACTAAAATAAAATAAAAATAAAAATACTATTAATTAATTTATTATACTTATTTTAATTTCTCCATCTATATGTACAAGTTGTAATTTTTTTTTTAATTCAATGATTTACACGATTATTAAAATGTAATAATACGAGCTTTGTGATATTACAAAAATAATCAGAGAATATAAGAAAATTATCATTCTGACTAGAATCACTTTGCATGTATTAATTATTGCATTATAATTATTTTTGTTTATCTGTCTATCTGTTCAAATTCTAATTTCTAGAAATTTTACTGATTTAGACGTAATAATCAAATTAAATTGTAATAATATGAGTTTTCTAAATTATATCACTTGGTAGGAAATGATTACTCTAACTGGAATTGCTTTTACAAGAATACAAATTATAAATATAACCAAAATCGTTTATAAACGAAATTGGAGATCTTGATTGGTGTGTTTGTTCTTGGGAATTTATCCAAATTTCAGGATTTTTATTTTTATTTTTATTTTTTTTTTACCTGAGATATTCACTTCACAAGCACTTCAGAAATTTTTTTAATTATTTTTCAATGGCTTTTGAAAGAAGAGCATTTATGTCTTGGAAATTTAAAAAGTATCTTTAATAATTTAACAGTTTGTAAGATCTTTTAGTGTGTTTTATTAGTTTATTTTGAATTACCTTTTTATTTTTTAGTCATTTTTTAACGACCCCCTTCCACCCACACTTAAAAAAGAAAAGAAAAAAGCTCAACAGAATTAACCTGCGAATTTTTATGAAATTGTTTCATTTTAGGCAAACTATTTTCTGAGATATTAATGTTTTTCGTTCTACTTTTAATATTCTGAATGTATGTTTTTTTTTTCTTTTTTGCTTGGAATTGCATAAAAAATGTACAACGTACTTATAGTATTATAAGTAATATGTAATTGACCTACTTCTAGGAAATCCCATGACAGACAATTACAAAACGGTTTTCGGTGTTTACGGAGCCGGTTCACAATTCCAAATCGCGGCAATGTTTATTAATTTTATACAAAGTGTTAATTTTATGCATTATTAATTAAAAAATATGTTATTTTTACACGTTGGACACCCAGCTGAAATCACTAAAAATGCCTGGAGGTAGGTGGGGGCACGTGGTTCTTTTGTAAATGCATGGCAATAAATTACCAACAGTCCCGTTTCAAAAGAATAAATTGTATAGTCAATGAAAATATTGTTGGCACACGTATTCTTGAGGTATGGCGCCCCGAGACATATTTCTGTTATACGTATTCGTATGACAATGGCGGTTAATATTAAGGCGGTTCTCAAGATAATTTTTCTTCATTATTATTGTTATTATCTACATAATAAAAATATTTTTTATGAAAAAAAAAAAAAAAAAAAAAAAAAAAAAAGGATATAACGTGCCCATAGTGATGAAAATTGCGGCATGTTTTTTTTTTTTTTTTTACAATTTTGTAAGGTAAAATTTTAAATTTGTAAAGAATCTTACTATGGTCTTACATAAATATATTACTTCTTTTAATGAAAGTGTTTTAAATAAGTTTAGATAAGGAATTATGTACACTGCTTGCAACAGCTCTATTCTTTGTATTTCACTAAATATTATAATTTGTTCAAAAATTCGCTTCTCAATTGCAAATATGTAACCTAGTTATCAGGTCTTTTCGATAGACTTATTTATTTTCTTTCTATTTTTCCTTAAAAAAAAAAAATTAAACACTAAGCTTGAACATTATAAATCTGAACATATGTGTTCCATTACATTTTCATACACATTATGGGTTCAAGAACAGTTCGGTTTCACACTTCTTCCTTTGATAAAATAAAACATATTAAAAAATTATTAATTACTTATGGAAAACGGAGTTTCATCAACATCAAATAAATGTTTAAAACATTATGGTAATTTTCAGTTCATGCAGAATCCTATCAAGTCAAAGAGAAGCTGGTATTACCCCCCCCCCCCTCTTCCCTCTTCTTATACTGTTACACAAAAAAATAAACATTTTCGAGGCCTTAGAATACATGTGTGAATATATATATATATATATATATATATATATATATATATATATATACAATATTGTTTTCAATCTTATCCAACATTAAATGTGCAAAATATTAATTATAATCAGTATAAGATCAAAACAGATTTTAAACATTAGCTTTACGAATATTGCATAGCAAATTTGGGGCTCCAAACTCAGGGGACCCTTTTTTAATCAGGTCCTGGTAATATGAAGGTATCCATTAAAACAGTTCTTAAAAATCAGTTTAAAAAAAAATCTTTACCGCTCATCCTCCAAAACCAGCTAGAAAACTGAAATACGCAGACCACCCTGACAGCTTGTAAAAATGGCCTTTGTCCAACTTGCCTCTTTCAGGAACACTTCAAAAGCAAAGTTAATCCTGTTGCACCCAAGAGATCCTTTTGCACCAGCACCCAAGAGGTTCCAAAATTTCAAAATTTCTCCCGATTTGTCAAGGCATTTTGACGTCGGAAACTTCTAAAATTTGACTGCTTTTGCGGTTTTGCGGGAACGTTTTCATTTTGGGTGAAATTCTCAGAAAAAAGTATACATATGTGCTCCAGAGCTAGAGATAAGACATACTTTGTCCTGGCTGTACTCATTGATCAATAAAGATCAGTTCTTTAGGTTCATTTTCATGCCAACTAATACCGATTCATTTGAAACAATCTGTCTTTTTCAGGATTAGCACCTTCTATATTTTGCCGCAAGTGTAATCGGCTAGCATGTAGGTCGATATTGCCTCTCGAAAGAGTAAGATTGAAAAGTATAAAGCCGCTTCCACTTGTGACAAGCTGAATGCAAAAGCACGTGCTGTGGAAGGTAAAGTATTGGACTGTTATGAAATCGTGTTTTACGAAAGCATATTTTTAAAAAGAACTATGCTTTGAAGTAAAATTTGAAAGCTTTGGCCATTTTACATATACGAAATAGGAAAGCTCATTAGACCGATGAAAATTAGAAAATAAAATAAATAAGAAAAAATGTTCATTGTGATATAATGCGAAACTTGTTTTATATGTTGTTTTTTGAATACATTGATATGTTTTCAGGGTGCTTTGCCCATTTTACATATGCGAAATAGGAAAGCTAATTACACCGATGGAAATTAGAAAATAAAATAAATAAATAAGGAAAAATATTCATTATGATATAATGCGAAACTTGTTGTTTTATATGTAGTTTTTGAATACATTGATATGTTTTCAGGGTGCTTTGCCCATTTTACATATGCGAAATAGGAAAGCTAATTACACCGATGGAAATTAGAAAATAAAATAAATAAATAAGGAAAAATATTCATTATGATATAATGCGAAACTTGTTGTTTTATATGTAGTTTTTGAATACATTGATATGTTTTCAGGGTGCTTTGCCCATTTTACATATGCGAAATAGGAAAGCTAATTACACCGATGGAAATTAGAAAATAAAATAAATAAATAAGGAAAAATATTCATTATGATATAATGCGAAACTTGTTGTTTTATATGTAATTTTTTTAATACATATATATGTTTTGCCCATTTTACATATGCGAAATAGGAAAGCTAATTAGACCGATGGAAATTAGAAAATAAAATAAATAAATAAGGAAAAATGTTCATTGTTATGTAATGCGAAACTTGTTGTTTTATTTGATCAAAAAGTCCAGTTACATTTAATGTATAGAATGCAAATGAAGTTACAGTGTAAGAGTAAATTTTAATTATTAAATTAAAAAATAAATATAAGGATAAAAATATACTTTTTTTTCCCTTGCCTGTTTCTGATTTGGAAGTAACTTAGTGTATTTTATTGACAAGAGTTTTCCACCTGTAAGTGCTAGACATTATTTTAATATTAAAAAATTATATAATAATATAATTATTCTAATGTTTACTTTGCAGTTTGTAGTTTTTCTTACTTTTAACAGTGTTTTTCAGTGACGTTTAATTTTTTGTTTAATATTTTAAAGAAAATTAAGTTGCTTTCAGCATTAGAAATATACTATATTAGCAGCTAAAAATCCTTATATAATAAAGGACTAGTTACTACTTACTAACCTTTTTCAAATGCTGCCTTTTCAAAGAAAATGTTAAGATTTATTAATGTCAAAATCAAGTGAACTAAATATAAATGAACAATAAATATTACCTCAATCACCTTTTTGCTAAACTGCGATTTCCACAAAGAAGACTAAATTACAATTTAATATTTTTTTCTGAAAATTTTCCACTTATTCGTTTTTATTGTGTCGGAAGGCTTTGTGGATGTTTATATCTTTCCGGTTTATCGAAGGTTAATCCCTAATAATAATAATAATAATAATAATAATAATAATAATAATAATAATAATAATAATAATAATAATAATAATAATAAGCTGGAATCTATAGAAGTTTGAAGATAATCGCAATATTCCTAATATTTTCAAGGGTTTCTTCTGATTTTATAACATGCCAGATAAAAATAATCAAAGTTTGCTATTGAAATTATTTTTAATTGCACAGCATATTTTCTAAGGGTGTAAAACTTTACCAATCTGCAAGTTTCTGTTTGTTATTATTGAAAGATGGTTTAATTTTCCTAAGTTCAAGGTATTTAAGCCTTTTAAAATTTTACGTAAAGTTCCCTAAACTTACACAAGTATTTACCTTTCGAATATCAAAGAGGTGATATATTCCATATTATATTACTATTCCAATACATGTCATTAAAAAAAAAATTCCGAGGATTGCAAGTACAATCCGATGATTGCAATTTCCGTATTTGTACGGATTTTTTTTCACCGATGAAATATGTATAAGAAACCCTTGACAGATAATAATGCTAAAAGTCTAAGCTAATTTGTCGTTTTCGCTAAGGCTTTGGGATTTTTTATATTTTGCACTCTAAACAGAATTTCCTTATTTTGACAGTACAATATCCGTGTTTTTACGAATTTTTCTTTTGCGGTGTAATAACAAAAATAAATCCCACAGCTTTAGAGAAGATGAAAATCTAGCAATATCTATCAAAAGAAATTGTTAAATGCACATTCACAAAATTATTTTCATAGGGGGAAAAAATCCGTATAAAATACAGAAATAGTATTGTCAATCAAATGATTTTTTTTTTTTTTTTTTTTTTTTTCAAACAGTGATATATAGCATTATTTGAGAAATCGCCGACAGATTTTAAGGCGATTCTCACATGATCTGCCGAACAGCGAGAAACTTTCTGACACAATTTCTGACTCATTCTTAAACGCGAAGGTACAAAATTGGTATGCCTGACTATTGAAACGATTTGAAATCGGAATGAGTTTTTCATTTTTTTTATAACTAAATTATTTATCCAGTTATAATACACGTTATATAACACGTTTTCTCCATTCTGGCGCTGAAGCATCTGGAATTTGGTTCAAAACACCGACTTTGACAGTGTTTTCTGAAAGATCTTCTGCCTTCACCAAAAAAATGGAAAACATGTTTCAATTACAAAGTTTCTGAATAACAACTCTTGCCCATTTCATGCATTTCTGCACAAAAAAGAATTAAGAAATGTGTCTGAAAGTAGCCCCTTTGGATTTGAGAACAGAGAGTTAATTATATCACAGCTGGAAAACAGATCTGTAAGTCACTATAAATCGAATATTTATTTTTACCTAAAGTCAATCATAATTTTTAATTTTTTTAAAATATAAAACGAAACCTTGAGAATTCCAGATATTTATCTTCCACACCCCAAAACAGGCTATATTTAGGCCGTGGGCAAACGTAAGGTCCGTGTCGAGGCCGTCCAGTTGAAATTCTCCCGCATCATTTGACAATGCATTTCTTTACCTTTTTCCCTTACTGAAAATTTCAGAACATAATGAATACGAGGACTGTTTATCAATGTCCACCGTAGAAGTCCCCTAAAGACATAAGAGAGCCACGAAAGTGAACTGTATTCAATATTCAACAACAATATGATATTGACGACAATGTTAGTTGAACAATGCTATTCAGCCATCACCTACAAACGTAAACTGTACTGAATCGATATTTTCTTAAGCTTATAGGTGTGTGGGTGGTTTATAGATTTTAAATAGACACAGATGGTGGGGTAGAAAGAGCATCTTTAATTATGTTTCCTTTTTGTATCGGTATGGATTGAACATCGATTTTTTTTCTTGGCCCGAAGCGTTTCTATATACAATAATAGTAAAATATATGTTTATTACCTCGAATTGTCAATATCTTTCTTAACATCTCTGTGAAGTTTACCTAATAGTTCTTATAAATGTTATTCCTCTTTAAATTACCAAAAAATGTGGCATATTTTGTTATTAAAAAACTTTTTATTTATTCTAAATGTAGTAGAAATCACTAAACATTATAGTTTTAAGGTATTGAATCTGATTTCAGCTCTCATGTTTTTTTTTCTTGGGACCCATTTTGTGAAAAGTAAAGGTTATTTTTGTGAAATGTATTATATTTTTGTGAAAAATAACCTTTTGTAACGAAAGTTGAAATCCAGTTACTCAAATTCGAACCAATTATTTATTAACATAACAAAAACTTTTTAAAATCATTTTGCTAAAGTTTTTCTTTCTGGTGAACTGGTTTGTTTACAAGTTACACATTTTAAAGCATAACAAAATAATAAATAATTAATAAATAGTAAGTTTTTATGGAATAGAATTTTATGAAAGGGCCTATTTTATTAAAAGGAATTTTGTGAAGGGGTTTGTTTTATTAAAAGGAATTTTGTGAAGTGACCTGTTTTATCAAATTGATTTTTGTGCAGGAGACCATTTTATTAAATTGATTTTTGTGAAGGAGTCTCTTTTATTAAATAAATTTTTGTGAAGGGTCCCTAAATAAGCAAAAAATTTTGCCTGGATCGACCCTTGAGCTGCATGATCTTGTTTAATAGAGGAAATAAATTGTATAGATCAATAGAGCATAATTTTGTCAAAGCTGGCACTATTACACCTGGAAACATTTTATTTATTCTAAATGTAGTATAAATCGCAAAACTTCATATTTTGAAGGTACTGAAACTGATTTCAGCTGCATAATAGTCTTGTATAGTGTCTAATAGAGCAAATTGTATCGAGCATGATTTTGCCAAAGCTGGCATTATTAATTGCAAAAATTTTATTTATTCTAAATGTAGTAGAAATCATAAAACTTTACATTTTGAAGATACTGAATCTGATTTCAGCTGCATGGTCTTGTATAGTGTCCAACGGAGGAATTTGTCTACACAATAATTTCGCCAAAGCCGGCATTATTAATTGCAAACATTTTCGTTATCTGGATAATTCCAACGGAGGAAAATACTTATATATAATGGAACTATGTTTGTAAATGTTCTTGTGCGATATACATTAACCTTGAAACAGATTTACCTAAGACTTTTACAACTCGTATTATAGTAAGCCCTAGATTTTCCTATATGGTAAAAGTGTTATGCTAAAAATATATGCTCTATCAGGCAAGAAAAAGTTTCTCCAAAAGGTGGAGTTCCATCTTTTTGAAAGCAATTTTGGACATTCTCTAAAATGATGCAAAAATGCAAAGAAAATATTGGAACCATATACAGGGTGGTTATATATAATATAAGTATCTCTATTTGGAGCTATCTGTAGCTTGAAGGAATAACCGGAATGAAACCAAAATTGGTACACTTACTATTCGAAAAAGGGGAAGAAGAATAGAACAACAACAATAATAAAAAATCATTACAATAATCGCCGACAGAGGGCGCATTTGTGCGTGAAATGTAATGTGTAATATTGGGTACCATGGAGGTGTCGCAAACCTCGATGACTTTACCGCATTTCACAACATGTGCAAAACATCATTCCTGATGCGTTACATTCCGCAGTTGAGCACGTCATGCACCGCCTGGATTGTGTCCTCCAGGACAATGGCCATGTGGAGCCTGACATAATTGGCACCGCCATGCGAAAGCGTAACCACATTCACTGTGACATTTTCCAATAAATTAGGTATGCCATCCGGTTTTATGCAAAGATCACTTTGATGTGCACACTTATTTAGCATGGAGATTTATTTTATTCCTTAGAAAAGAGAAGAAAATATTTATTGTTAGTTAAAATTTTTTGTTTGTTTGTTTGTTTTGTTTTTAGCATTTTCTAAGTTACAAAAAAATATAACAATCATATGTGCAATTATATTTCATTTTATTGTACAAATACTTGTTAAAATGTGCCTAAATTATAAAAATTTATCGCCATTGTATAGATTAGAAAAATTTCACCACTTTTTTTTCCATTTCCCACTTTTATGTCTGCTATATAAATTAATTGAATCTATATAAGTAGATATGAAAACTGCTTATTTTATTATATGTCAGATAAAAAATAATGGTTTAGATTTTCTAACTCCATGGTTCTACAGCTATTTTTTTTTCAATTTTATGAAAAGTTTCCTAAACTTCTATAAGTATTGCTAATTAAAATTTTTTATTTAATTTAATTAAACTTTTAAGTTAATTTTAATGTTAAGAAAACATTTAAAATTTTATCTCAAAATTATTTAAGATAATTTCATATTTAATGAAGCTTGTTAAATGCATGCGGATGTTCGAGACTGTCCTTATTCAGATACTTAAGGAATCGATTAGCGCAACTCCTTTTCCTAGAAAAACGAAGTATCTTTCGAAAAAAGAAATTCGGATTATTAAGCTGATTTTTTAGACCCGACAGTCTGTAAATGTTCATCATAACGGAGCAACAACACTGAGAAAAACGACACTTTCAAATCTGAATAAATCGATTTTTCATTTTGTTATGAAACTTTTTGTTTCAAATAGGACGACTCAAATGCTTTCAATTTCGAAATACTAGAAATACTCAGAATATTGGACATACTCAAAACTGAGCACATATATAGAAGTCAGTTCATACTCATTTTTGAAACATGGACATACTCAAAAATGATTAGAATCAGTTCAAACTCATTTTTGAAACATGGACATACTCATATATGAGCACATAGAAGTCAATTTATACTCATTTTTGAAACATGTACCTACTGAAATATGAGCACATGATGTTTTATTCTTGAGTGTGTGCCTGTTTTCAGAAATGATTATATATACATGTTTCAAACTTGAGTCATTTTGATTAGGAGCTATTTTGACTGGTGCAATAAACTCAGATTTGAGTATTTTTTGCTCAGTTTTGAAAAAGTCGCTTTTAGAGTGTGATTTTAACTGAAATTGTAAGTACATTTATCGAAAAAAGAACAACGCTGCTAGATTTAAAAAAAAATCGATAGTCAAATTAGAAAGTTTCACGTCGTTGAACAAGGAAAAATATTTTTGAAAACACCCTTAGGGCTGTGTGATTCATGGATTTTAAATATACGCAGCTGATTGGGATAGAAATGAAACCGCTTGATAACAATGCACAATTATTAAGGGTTCTCAAATCCAAACAGGCTACTTTATGACACATTTTTTAATTCATTTTTCTGCGGAAACGCATGAAATTGGCAGGTATTCTTATTCAGAAACTTTGCAATCAAAAGATGTTTTTTTTTTTTTTTTTTTTTGGTAAATGCAGAAGATGTTTCTGAAAATAGAGTCAAAGTCAGCGTTTTGAACCAAATTTCCAACGCCGCAGCACGAGATACAGAAGAAACGTGACATGAATCGCTTATAACTCTATAAGTAAATTTATTTATCAAAAAATGGAAAACTCATTTCTATTCCAAATCGCTTCAATAGACAGGTCTGCCAATTTTATGCCTCTGCGTTTAAAAAGGAGACAGAAAATGTGTTAAAAAGTTTCGCGATGCTGGGCAAGTCATTTTATACTTGTTTTCTTATATAAAGTTTACGGTTTGACAAACCTTTCTTATATTTCATCTTTTTATGTATCCGCTCAACAACGCAAACTTTCTGCACATCCATGATAGCCTATTTTTTGCCTTTAAGTACTTAAAAATTGTAAGAATTACAATTTAAGTGTCTAAGAATGGAATATCGTTTTATCATTTTCAATTAAATGGGATACGTCTCAAATTATCATCGATTGTTCAAGGATGATGCCATTTTTCAGACTTTCACGTCCTGAAAAGAAGCATAAAATGCTAATTTTGGCAACTTTGAAAAATCCTTTAATTTTATAAGAAAATTGAAAACGCCATTCAGTTAATTTGTATCTGAATAAAAACCGCTTCCAACGACTGTAAAAAGGCATATAGAAAGTAATACAACATTAACACTATTCATATTACTGTGTAGAAAACATTCAATATACATAATACCATGGGGTGGTCGCAGGGTTTTATTCTTGGGTCTTATTTTGTGAAAAGTAAAAGTTATTTTTGTGAAATTTATTATATTTCCTTCTATATTAAAAAAAAGTAATCTAGAACTGAGCCAAAAACGAAATGGACCAATCAAATTCTGCGTAGATATTCCGGGTTATTCTCATCGCTTTTTTACTAAGGACTTTTTTGAGGAGCTATTACTTTTTTTCTAGCCATCTACGGATTCGAAAATCATACCACCAGACGCGAAATATAACAAGCTTTCAGAAATTAAAAAAATTATCACGGTCGGACAGTAAAAACTCAAAAAATCCTTAAAAATCGAGTAAAAAATCTTTTATTGAAAAAGTCATTTTTTTATATTGTTGCCAATTTCTAAATAAGCGCAAAGGATTATGTTTTATCTCAAACAAAAAATGTATTTGCGCGAGACTGTTAAAAACAATAATGAAAGTTTAAAATAATAATTAAATGATCACGTGTTGAAAGCAGGAAATAAAGAAAATTACGTCATAAAAATTGTGTTTACACATGAATATTAAAAATAAAAAAGATGAATTAAATGAAAAAGCATTATAACCAGTTAAATGAAAAAGCATTATAACCTGATTACAGAAGAAAGTCGCCGTTCGTGATATCATCATCATCATCTTTTTAAAACAGCATACATTACCAGGTTTTAATAGAGGCTGTGAAATCAGAACGGGGGTTGGTGAGCGTAGCGAGCAGGGGACAGAGCCCCCTAGTTTTGTAAAAAATAACGTTTTGTAATGAAAGATGAAACCCAATTACTCAAATAAGAACCAAGCTTTTATAAATAATAACTTCTTTAAGTTCTGCTAAAGTTTTCCTGTCTGGTGAACTGTTTTTGTTTGCAAATTACACATTTTAAAATTTAACAAAATAAAAATAGTAATGTTTTTATGGAATGAAATTTTTTTAAGGGGGCCTTTTTTATTAAGAGGAATTTTGTGAAGGGACTCAATTTTATTAAAAGAGGAATTTTGTCAAGGGGACTGTTTTATGAAATGATTTTTTGTGAAGGGGCACAAAATAGGTCTCAAAATGAATCCAAAAAATGAAAAATAAATTTTTCGCCTTTTTTTTATATATTTCTACAACACGCAACTAACCAAATTATTAGTAAAAATATCAAGCGATGGTATGGTGTTATTACACTACCTTGAATTAAATGTTTCATTTGCGCGTTCAACAGCTGCGCATGATAAAGTTAACTGATAGCAAAACTTTGTGATTAGATGTTAAGCGAATTAAGTTTAATGGAATCCAGAAATTGATATATACTGCATAGCTAAATCAAAATTGTACATATTACGACAGTATTTTATTTATTTACTTAGCTGACCCTCAAAGCGTTGCCCGGGCCCGTGATAAAACCTTAAATAAACCCAAAATTTGTATTATTTTATATATTTTACCCGATTTTGTATGAATTTATATCTTTAATGACAAATCCGTAAAAAAAAAAAAAACATTTACTTCTTTTTTCAAGTAGGATCGTTATATAAATTAAAAAAAATAGCTTTTGTTGTCCAAGACCTTTGAAATTTTCAATGGCCATAAATATAACGGTTTTACAGCCCGTGTAAAAATTACGTCAGAAATATTGTTATCTGGTCGTAAAATAAATATGTTTTCTTTTCCCGTCGGGTCCGTTAACATAAAAAAAAATAGTATTCGTCGTCCGATCTCTCTGAAATTTTAGTCGTTTATAAATATAACTGTTTCCAGACCCTCTATAAAATTATGTGAAATTAAATGCATTTTAAATAGTGAAAACGTTACCAAAAGCCGAGCGTGACCACGGAAAACATCCCGTTATTATGGGCTTTCGCCGAAAATATCGAAAATATCTCAGGTTTTAATTTAAAAAAAAACAAAAAAAAAATAAACTTGTTCTCGTCCGAACTTTTCGAAATTGTTGTAGGTGATGTAAATCTGGTCTACCGAAATGTTCTAAAAAGATTTTGTCGAAATACGAACGTTTAGTAACTTTTAGCGCAAGAAAAAAAAAATCTTCTCTTGAGGCGCGAAATGACCTGCGTTCGCCGGTGTTTTTCAAAGGGTTAAAGCAGAAAATCCCTAATACTATATCTAACTAGGAAATATCTAAAGTTTTTACGTTTTGACACATTTCTAAAACTACATTAAAACTTAAAGATTTAATAAACAAAGTTATTAGTGAATCTTTATATACATTCACGAAATCATTTTCATTGCTCGTTGCCTGACAATTTCATGCAACCAATATTTTGATATTTTATTATAGAATGTCGTTTTTCATTTTCCTACAAATTTTACACATCTTGAGTTAAGCTTATTACTACCTGACGAAACCCATTCCGTTATTGTCATGCAACAAAAATCTGTGTTGCAAATGGCAACTTTGACGAAATTTTTCGGAAAATTCGTTATGTTTATAAGAAAATTAGAAACTATTTCATGGTATCAGAATAAGAATATCCTTCCAAACAATTGTGAATAAAAAATACTTCGTGTATATGTCAGAAAATAGCGAGTTTGGATATAAGAACTGCCTTAACCCCTCGCGCGAAAACACATGCTTGCTAATGTTAATCCTATGGGGCATTATTTTTCTAATATCTCGTTTGCATTTCAATATTATTAAACGATTTTTTTTTTTTAATTGCGTTGGATAGTTGAGATCAATGTCTATTTCCGCCGTTGATTACTTTTTCGATTTTCTTTCCGGATTTTTTTTTTACGAAGATACTTTCACTTTCGGAATCGGTTTCGAAAGTGAAAGTATCTTCATAACACAAGTATTATGCCTACAAGTGCCTACAAGTATTATGCTTTTACGTTTTAAAAACAGTCCGTAAATGTGTCAGAAAGTTTCGATATATATATATTTTTTTTTTTAATGAGAACACTCCACTGTCCGCTGTTTACGTTCTCGGGAAATGCAGATTTATTTGTTTCTTTTGCCATAAGATGGCAGCACCAAAAGCTAAAAGAAGAAGGGAAGAGTTGCCTAAAGATAACGGAATTTTTATTTGAATAGCAAAGATAAAGAAACAGTAAAGTTGTCCATCATCGAACAAAAGTTACTAATCATCATGAACCTACATCAACTAATCATCAACCCTTTTGAAAGGAAGAATACAACCGAAAGGTTTACATACAGTCTTAGATGTCCTCGAGAGGGAGGGGGAAAATTTAGTTAATTTTGAAATTTAATTAACTAAATTTTCTTTTTCTCTCCTGATTTAAAAAAAAAAAAAAAAAGTAAAATTTCCTATATTTAAATGATTTAAAATAATTACACAGTAAAAAAAAAAAAAAAAAAAAAAAAAAAAAAGAACTAAGAATTTTTTTGATGGGGACGAATTCTGCCCTCCTCCGGAATCCGGACCCCCCCCTGTAAGACAATTTTTAAACACATAAATGTAGAAGTTGAAATTAAAAATTATCTTTTCCGGAAGGGAAAGCGGGGGGGTGGGGGGGGGGTGGGGTTAGGGGTCACCCCCTAACGAAATAAATGAACTTTAATTCTCCATTTTGTAAAAAGCCTGTAGAAACTTCCTTCTGAATTTTTAAAATTTCTTAATTGTTAAACGTTGGTATTGTTAATTGTTAAGTATTAATAAAATATTAAATAGTTAAATATTAAAATTTTAATATCGGATACTTTTTGTGGCTGGATTGAAAAATATATATATATATATATTTCACCATTGTGGCTCAAAACAATGTACTTTTTATTTAAAAATACACTGAAAAAAAAAAAAAAAAAAAAAAAAAAAAAAGGTGTTGATTTTACAGTATAATACTGACATCCCAGCAGCGTATTACTGCTTATTTTACTGTTTATTACTGTTAATTTTACTGTATAATACTGGCAGCTGGGATGCCAGTATTATACTGTAAAATCAACACCTTTTTTTTTTCATTTTTTTTTTTCAGTGTAGATTTGGTTGAACTACCTCTAAATTTCTTTTTCATTTTATAGGTCAAGGTCGGGTTAATCAACTTGGTGGTGTCTTCATTAACGGTCGACCCTTGCCCAACCACGTGAGGCTACAAATTGTCCGATTAGCAGCAGAAGGCGTGCGGCCTTGTGTCATTTCCAGAAAACTACGAGTGTCACATGGATGCGTTTCCAAAATCTTAAACAGATACCAGGTAAAAATTCCTCCCCCTTTATCTGATTCAGAAAGAACAGGTCGTTTGACGCTTTTCTGAAATAATTTGAAATCAAAAGATAATTTTATACTTACAAATATACGCAAGATACCGAATTATAAGGTTAAAACTCTGCAAAATAAAACATGACCTTGTTTTAGATAATATTAATTTCTTGAAGTTAAAAATATTGTTAGTAATCAAATATAAACTATTATGTATATAATATTGCTTAAAAGGTGAAAAGAATAAATTATTTTATGCCTTGACAATCAATTAAGAGGCTACTTCACTCAGGCGAAAACACCCACTCGCTAATGTTAATCCTGAGCGAAATAATTTACGATATCTCGTTCGCATTTCAATATTTTTAAATGATTTTACTTTATGACAAATTTTAAAATTCAGTTTTCTTCGGAAACGCATGAAATTAGCAGGTGTTCTTATTCAGGAACTATGTAATTGGGGTTTTCCATTTTTTGGTAAAGGTCTTGCAGACAATTCTGTCAAAGTGGGCGTTTTTGAACCGTATTCAGTGCGAGAAAGAGGAAAAACTTGTCGCCACGTGTCAAGAATCACTTATAACTCGATAAGTAATTTATTTATCAAAAAATGGAAAACTTTATTCGATTCCAAATCGCTTCAATATCAGACCTGCCAATTTTATGCCTATATTTAAAAACAAGTACTTTTTTTATTATAATCATCGTTGCGGTATTTTATTTTTGTGGCATCACTCAATTGAGGAAAATCTTTCATTTCATTTATGAAAACAATGGGAGAATTTTTTTCCCATATAAAATTAAAATTAGTTAATTAAATTTAATTAATCAATTAATATTTGAAAAAACTGTATTAAAATCAAGTGTCACCCACGACAAGTTTAAAAAAAATGTATTTGAACTTGACAAAATATTTTCATGTACTTTAAATAAGTGGTAATTGATGAAACTTTATTTTCTTTTTTTCTTTTCATTTTCAGGAAACTGGCAGCATTCGGCCTGGTGTAATTGGTGGCAGTAAACCACGTGTTGCTACTCCTCTAGTCGAAAAAAAAATAGACGAATATAAGAGACAACAGCCGGAAATTTTCAGTTGGGAAATAAAAGACAGACTTATTAAAGTAAGTTTTAACAAAGTAAGTTTAAACCAAAATTCTTCTTTGTATAGCTCCAAAAATTTTTATCAAAAAATTATTCGATACAAAAAAGGCGAGTTTAGTAACACTGTTAAAAATAAATAAATAAAAAATATAAAAAAATCCATAAACACACAGAATTTTTTCCATACATTTTTACGGAATAGTCTCATTTTTCTATTTAAAAAAAAAAAAACAAAAAAAAAAACAGTACATTTTCCGTAATGGACATTTGACAATAAATTTGTAAAAAAGCGAAAATTTTTCTAGAATTTATGAAAAAAAAAATACGTTAAAATACGGAAATAGTAATGTAGCGTCAATATAATTTTAATATAATATAATAATATAATTTTTGTATAATAATATATAATTGTCAAT
Source organism: Maratus michaelseni (assembly GCA_963931845.1). Lineage (NCBI taxonomy): Eukaryota > Metazoa > Arthropoda > Arachnida > Araneae > Salticidae > Maratus > Maratus michaelseni. Next base: position 463,747,725 of record OZ007587.1, read on the forward strand.
ATAATTTTTGTATTTTAATGAATTTTTTTTTATAGTGTAGAAATTATTTATTCACACTTTTTAAAAGCAGTTTTTTCATTTACTTAGAACCGAAATCTTAGCTACTCATAATCGATTCATTAAGACTGTTTTGAATATAAACTGGCTATATTGTTTGACATATTATTGAACTCATTTTTAATAATAAAAACACCAAATATGCAGATAGTCTTATTCAGAAATTAATAAATTGAATCGAATAGTAATTCAAGATGTAATACATTTATCGAAAAATAAAAAACATTATTTGATTCAATTTCATGCTTTTGCATAATAAATAGCTTCAAGAATATGTCAAAAAGTCCAAAATTGTTGAGCGGGCATTTTCTATTTCTTCAGTGAACGCCTTAAATAAGTCAAATAATGGATAGTCAGGAGATTGACTAATACGAAGAATTATAAAGCCTTTGAAGCGTGTATCGGAGTATTTTTGGATATGTGTTTCACAAAATAATAATCATTAAGTTGTAATATTGTTCGCACAAAAATGTTATATTTTTACCTTTCGCACTTGAAAATGTAATAAAATAAAATAAATGTTTGATTTTAAATTTCATTTTTTAAGACAGCTTTTTAAATTTGTAAATACTTACAAAAAAAAAAAAAAAAAAAAAAAAAAATGTTTAAATTCTTAGATGAGTAAAAATGCATCATAATTTTTTAGTCTAATATTTTCTAAAAATAAATTAGTATCTCAGATGTTTTTCAACATTGGTTAAAAGTGTTTATTGTAAATCCTATTTATTTTACATTTGGTTTTGAGATTTCAAAATTTTAGTTTATTAATAACTGTTGATTATTTTTGTTTTCCATTTCATAAAAATCAGACATACATGCAAGTCAGTTTTGAATCCAGAATGAAGTAATTGGATTAAAACATTATTCAGGAAAAAGGGTATACTGTTTTTTTTTTTTTTTTTTTTTTTTTTTTTTAAGCTAGAAGATACTACCAGCTAATTTTTTAAGCAAAATATTACATCAGTGAATGTCTCACATCAATAGAAGAAATGTGCCAGTCATATTCTTCTAAAGATGCAATCATATCCAACACTGCTTTTTAAATCCTTTTACCTTTATTATTTTTTCTATTTCATTCAATAAATTTTGCATTTCCTAAGGCATAAATTGGAAGTGAAATGAAATGCCATATATTTAATGTAAAGCCTGCAATGTTTTATATCATTTTGTTGCAGGATGGAGTATGTGATAAGGATAATGTTCCCAGCGTCAGTTCCATCAGCCGGGTTCTGAGAGGTTCTCGAACGGGTTCCTCAGATTCTTGCAGCAGCGACTCGGCCGACAGCCCGAACAGCCGCAAAGCAGACCACAGCATCCACGGTATTTTGAAAGGTTAGTTAAAAAAATATTTTCTTAATACCGTCTCTTTTAGCGCAAGCTCTGTTTTATTTTCTGTGAAAATTTATGTTTAAAGCCAGCTAGTCACTTGCAAATTTCCCATTAAAAATCTTAAGCAAAGGTATAGTTTTAAAATACGCAGATTAATCGTCAAACCACCATATATATAACATTGTCAATTTTAAAAATGATTCAATTGAAGTTATCCAGCTAACTAGTCCGAAAATCAAAGAATCATTATCTGATTAGTGACCGCTCTTTACGAGGAATAGAAAGCTTCTTAAACTGTAAGTCAGTATTGCCAATTGCGGGCTTACTTTAAAGAAAAAAAAATAAATTCAGACTGCTTGATTGCTATCACTTAAAAAAAAAGAAATTGTAATATTCGCCTTTTTTAATCTGTCGTTAAATAGGGAAAATAATTTTATTGCAAAAACATTGTAGCAATGAAGCAATTTCATGAAAAAAAAAACACTCACTTCTGTAAGTCACAGGCTATTCTTCGATACGTCTTTAAGGTAGTTCTCAAATGACCAGCTCAACAACGCGAAGTTTTCTGACACATTTTCTGACTCAATTTTAAACACAAAGCACAAAGTGGCAGGCCTGACTATAGAAGCGATTTAAAATCGAAATGAGTTTTTGATAAATAAATTACTTTTCGAGTAATAAGCGATTCGTGTTACGTGACGACCTTTTTTTTTCTCTCATTTCTCGTGCTTCCGCGTAGGAAATTCGGTTCAAAAGGCCAACTCTGAAAAATCGTCTGCCTTTACCAAAAAATGAAAAAGTCTTTCGATTACAAAGTTTCTAAATATGAGCACCTGCCAATTTGATACATTTGCGAACAAAAATGCGTCATAAAGTAACCAGTTTGGATTTGAGAACATGGGTGCAAGACTTCAGTCTCAGGACTGATTTCAGTCTTGGGGAGATTTTTAATTAAAAGTAAATTCTACTTTATATACTTAAATAAAAGCAATTTTGCTATCAAGAACTTTTAATCACCAACATTTATTGTAAGAGATCAATTTTTAGCTATAATGCAAGACATAGAAATCTTCTAGTCCATTTCCATTTGGTTATTCCCAAAATACTCAGAAAAGTTTTCAGTTTTGGCTTGGATGGTCTTCTTGTACCCATGTTTGAGAACAACTTTAATTGAAAACTTCTGTTTGTAAATTTATTTTGGAAAAAAGAAGGGGCCAAAATTCATGTTTGTCCCGGGTGAAAAATCCAAAATTCATATTTTGTTGCATATAACCAGTGAGTGTTGCTTATGATAGGGTGGAGATGCATGGTTTCCTAAATGATTTGGAGAATTGCATTTAAATAAAGGCACCCAGGTGTATGAATGAGTGTACAAACAGCATCATAGATCACACTGCTGTCGGAAAAGGGGGGCCCCTTGCGCAAACAAGTCTCGAGTGGGAAAGCTTCAGGCTGAGTGGGTGTGCCCATGTTAGTGGCTCGGCTCTATACAAAATGAAACCCATTTAAAGCCTTAAATGGGTTTTTACCTAGCACGAAGCGAAATATTTAATAAACGATAATTGTTTATTAGACTGTTGTATTAACAGAATATTCCAGTTCTTTAAATTAATATAAAGAAGTGCTTGGAGAATAAAGTTGGTTAGATCAATAATAATAAGATAAAGAATTTTTTTTTAAATCTGTTTTAAAATTTAGATTGCTCTATAACATCTCTTCTTAACCCCGCCCCCCCTCACTCCTTCCCCTCCCAAAAAGGACTAAAATTGTTTTAAAGACGTGATGTGTAAATAACATAAAAATTTGTTTAAGGTATTCAGTTTTAAATGCAAAAAAACTAATTTGATTTATCTACCTTTTCTCTTCCTTTATTTCTTACTATATGTGTGTGTGTTTGTTTGAATGTTTCTCTCTCTCTCTCTCTCTCTCTCTCTCTGTGTGTGTGTGTGTGTGTGAGAGAGAGAGAGAGAGAGAGATCTCAATGCACCATTGTAACATAACATATTTGAAGTAGTAACAGATTTCAGAGTTTTCCCCAGACAGTTTCAGAAGGGTGCTGCCCTTTGGTTTACAAATTAGCACCCTTCTTACCCCTCATAAAAATGATTAACACCCCTCTTGTCTCCCAGTAAAATAATCAGCACCCTTCTTACCTCTCAGTATAAAAAGTGTCCTTTCTCCTTTTTGCATTAAAAATTTTGTTTTCCTAATAAAAATTGACTCAATGTTGTCTTGAAAAGGATGTCCTGACTTTTAAATATTAAAAGTGGCTTTAAAAACTAAAAGAATGCCTGTAACAATATAAACAAGGGCCCTTAAGAATCCAAAAAGTGCCCTTTTCTCACCAGCACCCTGCCTTTTTTAAACCTGGGGTATACTTTGGATTTCTATAAATGATTGTTGTTAGTCCTGTCTTGTGATTATGACTTATGATGCTAATCGTTTCCGAGGCAAACATTATTTTCAGTACTAGAGTGGTATTTATGCACAATGGTTATGAACGATTGTTACCTTCCAATCGTAGAAATTCAAATAGTTTACGTAATTTTTCTTTCTTTGCCTCTATCCCTGCTCTCTCTTTTGAAAGGGCAGGGAGACAAAAATGACTTTTAAAAACTGCTATAAATATCAAAACAAAATCCATGTTTCTTATACAAACTTAACTAACGATGCAATTTCGCGATCCTTTACATACAAAAAAATTCACTATTTGTAAAAGAAACTCCTTGTTTTACAACGTCAGATTTATTTTTTTATCCTTCAGCTTCATAAAAGAAAAATCTCATTTCCCTTTTTTCGCCTTGCAGAATTAAAAACATTCTAATTAAAAAAATTCTCATTTCCCTTTTTTCTGCTTGCAGAGAATCAAAAACATTCTTATTTTAAAAAATCTCATTTCCTTTTTTTCAGCTTGTAGAATCAAAAACATTCTCATTAAAAAAAAACCTCATTTCCCTTTTTTCAGCTTGCAGAATCAAAAACATTCTTATTTAAAAAAAATCTCATTTCCCCTTTTTCAGCTTGTAGAATCAAAAACATTCTAATTAAAAAAATCTAATTTCCCTTTTTTCTGCTTGTAGAATCAAAAACATTCTAATTAAAATCCTTCACCTAAAAACATTACGTTATTAATTATGTGCCACGAATTAACAGGCATGATCGCTGTCCCTGATCCAGGAACAATCCAAAGTATGGAATAATACTTATTTTGTCCATGTTAGATGTGAACACTAGACAACAAATTAGAATTTGTTCTTTGGAAACAAAAGAAATTTCGATCAAGCTATTAAGGTAAAATTTGCTTTCATTATTTTTACTAAATATTTTAAAATATTAATACAAAAGAAGATGCAGAGTGTTAGACAGATAAAATTGATTAATTTAAGCCCATTTATATGCAAAATATTGCAATATAATATTTTAAAACTGTAATTTTGTACGTATGGCACACACCATAAAATATCAAATTTTAGTTGAAAATTTAAAATTTAATTTTTTTTTTACTAGTTTTCCCATTATTAGGTCGATATATAGATGTCAAATAAATTTGTTTATAAAGATAGAAAAATTCGTGCATTGAAGGGTTAAAAAAATCTCATTTCCCTTTTTTCTGCTTGTAGAATCAAAACATTCTTATTATAAGAAAAATCTCATTTCCCTTTTTTAGCCTTGCAGAATCAAAAACATTCTTATTGAGAAAAACCATAATCCCTCCCGTGTCGATCTAAATGGGGTGAGAAAAGGTAGTACATTACAGAATTAAGAACTTACCGTACTTGATAAAAGCCGCAGGTAGTCTTCTCACCCCTCGGCTTTTTGGAAGGCTATTCTCCGTCCATCTCGCATCTCTCAGTTGCAAAAGCGGGATCTTTTTCATCCATCCGAATTGCAGAAGTAAACGGGAAGTGCAATAAAACTTGTAATCCGTTTAACTGTTTTCTTTGACGTATTGTGCTGATGTATTTTTGACATGAGACACCCATTTCACAGTTACTAATCCCGAAAAATGGTTGTTTTGGAAAGTGAAACGTGCATTTTTATGAATTTATGGCCAGCGATTATTGTTACGATTTTTGCTTGAAACTTGCAATAAATGCGTACTAGAAAAGTTTACAGTGATATTTTTTTTGTGGTTTACCCTTGTATATTTTCTTTTATTTCGGGATCATTTCTTTGTATACGAGTCTTACTTAATAGGCTGGGATTTGTGGAATATACGTAAGCTAAACCGCACATAATTCGTGTTATTTACCAATGTTCGTATATTCACTGGGTGGATTTTTGACATTTAGTGGTGGTTTTGTGAGATGTTTTTACCGATGTAGAAAAAACTGCAAAATCAGCATCTATGTATTGGAATTTTTACAACATTTTTGTTTTTGTTGTTCTTGCCCCTTCTATGAAAAGAAAAGATGAATCTCGATATATTTCAAACTTTTCAAAATCTTCTGATGTTTTTTTTTAATATAATTTTTAATGCTTAAAACTATTTTAAACTTTGAAAACTAATGTAAAATTCTGCTATATGAGAACTAATTTTCAATGCAATTATATAAAATTTTAATTTTCTGTTACCCGAGTTATTTTCCTACATTAAAAATAATTTCGTACAAAAGATTCTTTAACCTACTTTCGGCCAAAGGTGCGTAAACGCATACCATTTCAATAAATATATTTTTATTAACACTGTGACGTATATTTTTCACTAATTTTATTTCTCTGCTATTTTTAAGGGTTCTGGAGACATCTATAAGATATTAGTAAATCAATTGAAGTAATCACTTTCTGTTGAGAAATTTTCAAAATAGGCTGGTTTTTTACTTAAAACGGTTATTGACAAATTCGACTTTTTGAAAATGTATAATTATTCCACTTGAGATTAATCATATGTTTTTATAATAGAGTAAAGTTGCAAGTTCTTGAAATAAAATAAAAATAAAGCAAACGCCATAAGAAAACTTAAAATTTTTTATTTAAATTTAATGGTAAATTATTAATGTTAAATTAATAATGGTAACGTCAAATTAAATAAAATATTATTTTTCCATACACGAAACTTTTTTGGTGTCTTAATGAATGTAATTTAAGCAAATTTCAATGCAAATAATACCACATTTTATAAAATTTCTATGCTTGGCCTAAAATGGGTTAAGATGTGAAATTAAAGACAATAATTCATTCTGAGTGGAAGAGGATAAGAATTTTTAAGGATATTATTATTATTTATTTATAAAGATTATTTATAAGGATTTGGATTTTCAAATCAAATTTTTTAATAGGTAAAAAGCGTTTAGATTTGATTTATATATATATATATATTTCAGAATTGCAATGAGGCTGAAAATTATTATTCTTTTTTTAATTAATGTTAAACTGTAACTAAGAAAATAAAGAATTTATCGTTGAGGATTTTTTTTTTTTTTTCATTTCCTCTTATACTATATATTACCTCAGATACTTGACCCTCTCAGAGGCAAATACATTCGGTTGCTAAAATGTTAAAATGAATGAATGTCACCAAAATAAAAAATAAAAAATGTTTTGGAAGATAAATAAATGCTTTCCCTTCACGCACATTATATTATGGAAATTTTATTCAAAAATTCTGGTTTAATTGAGGCAGTTGGGGATTAAATTAAGAGCCTACTTCAGCAACGCAAAAACACACGGAAGCTAATGGGAGCGATATATTTTTTTAATTTCTCGTTTGCATTTTAATATTTTTTAATATATAACATCGTCGATTTTTTAACAGGCCTTTTTTTTTTTTTTTTTTTTTTTTTACTTTTTCAATTTTGGTTGCAGAATTTTTTTTATGATTTACTTTATATCTCAGAATCGGATCCGAAATTGAAAATATCCCCATTAAAAATGTAACCAAAATCAAAAAAGTATAAAACTCCCCGGTTCGATCTCAACTATCCTATGCAAAAAAATATATAGTTTAAAAATTTTTGAAATTCAAACGAAAATTTTTCAAAGAACGCTCCCATAGGTTTAACATTAGCTTGTGAGTGTTTTCGCGTGGCTAAAGTGGTTACTTCTTAAGTGGTTATAAATAATATACCACGGAAACCAATATACCAATGAAACTCATATTCCCAAATGTATTTTTTCCTTTGGTCAGTTTCCTGATTTTCTCTTTAGTTCCAGCAACGAAAACCTCTTTTATTAGTTTTATATCCGTTTATGTGTGACCCTTCCACGTATATAAGGTATGGAAATTGTCACGAGAACCACTTCATACTGCGATATTTGCTTTTGAGATATTCCCCCCTTCTATATCAACAAGCGGATAATACACGGTCAATTGACATTTAGCATTAAACAAGCAAATACCTTTTTTTTTTATTTACTGATATAATTCACTTTCAACCAAATATAATGTCTGTGATGTTTGCATAAACTGTCGTGAAGTTTTAAAATTTTGTATTTTCTTATATACAATAGATATATAAAACATGAGAAAACACAAAGCAAAGTAAATATTTTGCATGAAGCTTATAAATGATTTTATACGTGTTTGCTTTTATAAGTATTTTTGAGGGAGAGGACTAAGTTTTGGTGACGCGCAAGTGTTTTATTGTAGAGAATAAGAAGTTTTGATTCCAAATAATCATTAAAAATGTGAGCCGTGATATTGCATTGTTAAGTTATAAGAAATTTCGGCTGTCTTTAGAAAAATTTATAAGCATTTAAAGGAATTTTAAAAATAAGTATTTATATTATTTTGTTCATTGTTACTTACTATTCAACAGCTTTATCATTTTATGTGATGTTTTATGGTAAAGAATGAAATAAGATAATAATGCATTCAATGAGTAAAAGCCGATAAAGAAAAATCACTAAAATTCGTCTCCATATCATAATTGTAGAAAAATATTGCATATTTTAATAAAAGCGCATTTTTAAAAAATGTGTATTAGACTCTTTTATTTTTTATTTATATTGTTTTTCTTACTCTTTAGTGTTTAAAATGCTTCATATTTTACAGTTTCATAGCAAATTGGGTATATTTTAGCTAGCATGTTGTTTGGCGAATAATAAAATCCCAGTGTTGTTGTTTGTAACTCGTATAGTTGTAACCATATGAATATATATATATGAATTATAGTTAAAGAAAATACATATATAAAGAAAATATTTGGTTTACTTACACTTTTGATAACTGTCAACACTTTGTCTAACAATAATTAAAAGTCTCTATTTTAATAGCTATATTTTCTACCTTTTTTTTCTTCTAAGTAATATACTTTATATTTATAACAAAATTGTACAGTTTAAAAATAGCTAATTATGCAATGACACTTGTTTTCAAATTCATATTTGTGATCTTCAAAGACAGAATTTGTTGCACTAGTTTTATTCATGACTGTTATAGAAGTTGTCGCATTGAATATGGCTGCTATGAATAGTCATAATTTAACTATTTGTGATTATAAAAGATAGCTGTTGTGCCAATTTTATTAGTAATTGCAATAATTTTTATGAACTAATGTTTATCATATATAAACTTATGTTCAAGTACTTTTTTTTTCTTTTAAGGACCTCTATTTAAAATTGTACATTGTGATTATTAAAAATAGAAACTTCTGTGCTAATTTTATTCGTAATTTGTAATAATTGTTATGAATAATAATATGTATACGAGAATTACATATTATTAGTAGCATAACAAGTATTCCGAAAAACTTCCAATTCTGCAAAGGAGAAAATTGATTTTCATTCGTTGACAGTAAAATTTTCACTCTATTAAATAACATCATGCAATTAGAAACAAAATGAAACGTTTATGCAGGGAATAAAGAGGAAATTTTCAAAAAAAAAAATTCGTTCTGAACATGTTTATCCCTTAAGTTTAAATTTTCGAAAAGAAAACTAGATTCTAAAACTATATTTCTGAGATTTGTAATAATCATAATAGAAGCTTTTGTGCCAATTCATAATTGCAAAAATTGTCGTGAATGGGAATACGTACTAACAAGTAATTTAAGGAAACTCTCAATCTTACGAATAAATGGGAAAATTGCTTTTCACTAGTTGACAGTAAAGTTTTCACTTCATATATTACATCATGCAATCAGGAACGATACTGAACGCTTATAAGATGGTATCGAGAGTGGATTTTCAAAAAAAAAAAAAAAAAAAAAACTCTCATGAAATCAGGGTTTAAACATAAAAACGATTCGTTTGAAACATGTTTATCCTGTAAACTTAAGTTCAAATTTGCGAAAAAAAAAATAGACAAATAGATTCTGAAACTACGTATATCTCTGAGATTTGTGATAATCATAGATAGAAGCTATCGTGCCAATTTAGATTCATAATTGCAACAATTGTTATGAATGGTAATACGTACTAACAATTCAAGGAAACTCTCAATTCGTATATGAATAAAAGGGAAAATTGCTGTTCACTACTTTGACAGCAAAGTTTTCACTCTATTGAATCACATCATGCAATCAGGAACGAAACGGAACGCTTATAAGATGGAATCGAGAGTGAATTTTCCAAAAAACTCCCATGAAATCATGGTTTAAAACGATTCGTTTGAAACATGTTTATCCTGTGCTAACAAATCCTGTACAGCCGTAACGTAAGCATTTGGTTTAATGTGTTTTGCAAAGCAGCTTTGCTCTTTTTCGAGTACAGGTGTTGAAAATTAGCGTGACAGCATCAGATTCTCCCCATCCCCTGATTTGCTTAAAAAAAAATCGGTGGTCCCATGCTCCCAACGGCCGGCTGAGATGATCTATAATACATATATCCTTCCGTCAAACTCGGCGGTCCGGCATCCTAAATCCGGCGATATCAAAAATTAAAGAATGGCTTGCAAATTAGCGGAACGTTCCATTCACTATCGATGCCTTCCCCCCGATGGCCTATTCGATGTGATTCGACATAGCCGATTGCAAACCTCCTCCCTTGCCAGAAGAAGCTTGCAAAAGCTCGACAAAGAACTATAAAAAGGGATCTGTGAAAGTCGAGCGTTTGGGTTAAAGGGACTTGTGATTCAGGATCAGACTCTATGCAAAATTAGACTAAATGTGGGGCTCGATTCTTCACACGGCACCTCTGTCTACGAGGCTTTAAACCATCTGTTATATAAAAGCTACAGATATTTTATATATAAGGGTGAGAAAAAGCAGCTGCTGAAAAAGCATCCAGTGTCTTTTTCTGCCTCCTTGTCTCCTTTGGGCTCAAAGATTGTTGTCTCGTGCTGGCTTAATACGCGTCTCCAGACCATGCCAAATCCTGTCTTCCCGATTAGTTTCTTTTTTCCGTGTGTGCTGTTCCTTCGCAAAAGAGCCGTGCGAAAGGAATTAGCGATGCCTCTTTCGGTTCGGAAATTTTACATCATTTCCCCCTTCTCTTTAGCAAAGGGAAACACAAAGCGTGACTTTTTACCTGATTTTCCACCTCTCCACAGATCTTGATCGCCTATATAGGCCGTGAAACATACTTGGTTTCACGAGTTCGTTCCAAATTAAGATGGCTTTTAAGAACTCGATTACCCTTTGTAGCATAACTAGTTCAATCTTCGATGACAGTATTTTTTTTTATTATTTATTTTCATATATACTAAGCAGCAATTGTAAATATCTACCACTTTCCATTTTACTTTAAGCGCATATGTGTAGTTTTTTTTTCTTTACACACGCTTACATATGAAATATTTTATGATTTTACTTGATTTTTTTTTCTAATCATTTAAAAATATAAGAAGTTTTAAAAATTAGACAAGCTTTTTGCCTGATTTTCCACCTTTCCAAATCTTGATCGCCTATATATGCCGTGAAATGTACATGGTTTCACGAGTTTGTTCCAAATTAAGATGGCTTTTAAGAACTCGATTACCCTTTGTAGCATAACTAGTTCAATCTTCAATGACAGTATTTTTTGTTTAATTATTATTTATTTCCGATATACTAAGCAGCAATTGTAAATATCTACCACTTTCCATTTTACTTTAGGCGCATATGTGTAGTTTTTTTTTCTTTTACACACGCTTACATTTGAAATATTTTATGATTTTACTTGATTTTTTTTTTCTAATCATTTGAAAAATATAAAAAGTTTTAAAAATTGGACTAGCTTTTTGCCTGATTTTCCACCTTTCCAAATCTTGATCGCCTATATGCTGTGAAACATACGTGGTTTCACGAGTTCGTTCCAAATTAAGATGGCTTTTAAGAACTCGATTACCCTTTGTAGCATAACTAGTTCAATCTTCGATGACAGTATTTTTTTTTAAAATTATTATTTATTTCCGATATACTAAGCAGCAATTGTAAATATCTACCACTTTCCATTTTACTTTATGCGCATATGTGTAGTTTTTTTTTTCTTTACACACGCTTACATTTCAAATAACTTATGATTTTACTTGACTTTTTTTTTTTTTTTTTTTTAATCATTTGAAAAATATAAGAAATTTTTAAATTTTGACAAGCTTTTTTGCCCGATTTTCTCCCTTTCCAGATCTTGATCGCCTATATATGTCGTGAAACATACTTGGTTTCAAGAGTTCGTTCCAAATTAAGATAGCTTTTAAGGACTTAATTACCCTTTGTAGCATAATAACTAGTTCAATCTTCGATGACAGTAATTTTTTTATTATTTATTTTCTATATAAGCAGCGATTGTAAATAACTACCACTTTCCACTTTACTCTAGGTGCATGCGTGCAGTTTTTTTTCTTCTTATCATTCAGAAAATATAACCAGCTTTAAAAATTTGACAAGCTTTTTATCTGATTTCTACCTCCTGAGATCTTGATCGCTTTTATGTCGGGAAAGATACTTAATTACGCGATTTAGCTCCAAATTATAAAATACCCGATTATAACTTTTACCAAAACTAATTTAATCTTCTACGACATTTTTTTTTTTTTTTTTTTTTTTTTTAAAGCAGAAGTCGTAATTATATTTACAATTTTCATTTTTCTTTGAGTATATTTGTAGGAATTTTACATAACACTTTCTTTCAAAAAATTTAGTTTTACATAAAAATATAATCATTAGCAGTGGAATTTGTTACAGTGATTCACAAATGAAAAAAAAAATGATTTTGCTTGATTTTTTTCTTTTCTCGAAGAGCTAAATTTCTTTGTAAGAACTACATTTTTAAAGCTACATAAAGAAGAACAAAAGACAAATATTTCTTAATCTACGATAATATAACATAAAAAGGGATCAATACAGGTTTTTTTTCCTCTTGGGACCCATTTTGGGAAAAGTAAAAGATATTTTTGTGAAATTAATTATATTTTTGTGCAAAATAATATTTTGTAACGAAAGATGAAATCTTGTTACTAAAATTTGAACCAATGTTTGCAAATTACACGTTTAAAAAAAAATTAATGAAGAGCATATTTTTATGGAATGGAATTTTGTGAAGGGAGCCCTCTTTTATTATGAGGAATTTTGTGAAGGGTTACTATTTTATTAAAATGGATTATGTGAAGGGATCTATGTTTATTAAGAGGAAATTTGTGAAGGGACCTGTTTTATTTAAGGGATTTTTATGAAGGGGCCCAAAATGGGCCCCAAATTTTGCCTGCATCGACCCCTGGTAACCATAAACAAAAATATACAATAAGTAAACGTGGGCATTACGCCCCACGTAGGCATTCTTCAGTAATCGTCTTTGATCTTTGATCTTTGATCGAGTTACTCATGATTCCTAAGAGCGTTTTTTATTTTTCTAAACCTCACAAATCAATATATTTTCGAGATTGAAAAAAGCGCTTATATAAAAACAGGAGTTTATTTTTTTACCATACTTATTTTTGGAAACGTTTCCGAGTAGTTTTTATAGTGCATTATTCGATTTCGTCAACCCGGCATCTAAAATTTAACTAAAGAAATGGCATTTTTTTTTAAAAGATATTTCCTAAAATATAACACCAAATGTTACCCATATTTGTTTAATTCCAAAAGCAAAATTGTAAAGTACTAATTTTGATTCATTCTTATTTGATCCATTCTTATTTTTTGTTGTTGGCACGTTATGGGTACCTCACAGAATATTTAAAAGACTGATAAGATGCAGAGAAAACCCCTTGTGTTAAGGTAAAAATATGATGTGTAAAAACCAAAGTAAAGAAAAGCAGAAGCAGCATAAAATGTTTATCCTTCAATTGTTTCAAGGCTTTATAATAGGAGCTTATGTTTCAACACAAAATTAATGAAAGAAACAGTTAGGAGTAATAGCAGAAAAGTAGCACATATGTTACTGGACGGTACACATACCAACTAGGCTATAGAGACACATACCAACTCTTACCGTCGTCAGTCTCTGAGAATTTCTTACTATACATCACAGAAACATTTACATCTTCGCGACAAATCATAGCCCCTTTCCTTCGTACCTACATCTTTTTGACAAATCTTCTTCTCCATTATATGTGTCTGTGGACATCGTGGAACATCATTACATTATTTGCTAAATTGCAACTCTGACGTCAACATATTAGAAAACCTACTACAATTCCCTTATCCAGTTAGTTCCAATGTGTTAGAACGCGAACTAATATCTTTCATAATATAATAGACTGTGTTAAAATGTTAGAAAATAACCAGCATTATTTCAAAATGCAGCAAACGCTGCTCCTATAACAGCTTTTAGTGACTTTGGTGACTCTCTGTGATATTGGTGACCTGTGATTTTATTGACTTTAATAGAAGACTGTTTACTGACTTTAGTATGAAATCTCAACTTTAAAACAAGTTTTTAGTTTAAAGATATTTTAATTTAGACTTTTATTGTAACTAATTTGATATTTTCATTTCCTTCATTCATATATTTATATTTGTTTGTTTCTGTTTTGTATTTGTTTATATTTGTATAAATAATTTAAAAATGTGAAAGGGTTTTCTCTGTGATCGGGCTTTAGATGTGAAGGGGCTTTCTTCGGGGGTTTGGCCGGGCCCTGCCTTTGGTTAGGGTCCTTGAATAGTGGAGTGGATATCCCCGCTGAGTGGGGCTTGTAGAGTTTTAGCCAATCGGTAGCTCGCTCAGCTGAACCTGAACCTGAACCTGCTATTGATTGTTCTCACTCTCTTCTTCTTCTTCTTTTTTTCTCGCTGAAGATGTTTCTTCTTCAAACCTTTAAATACATAAATGCTAAATTTATTATGGTTGGTTGTACTTTTCATTACGTCGGTTTTTATGTGTCACGTATTGTATCGCATAACGAAATTATTCATTTTATAAGTAACAATGGTTCAAACCCCCCTCCCCCCTCCCCCCTCCCTGATGAGAAACCTGGCGGCGCCATTGTAATTAATAGCAGTTAGTGTAAAATATATCAATAAAAATGGAACTACATAAGGCATTTATAAACTGTAGAAAATATTCAGTAAACATAGATGCGTTTTAAGAGATGTTTACCAGCGGTAGGGGTAATTTTTATGGCTATTAAACCACCTATGATGTCCTGAAAGGTTGAAAACTTTATTTTATAGCGCTGGCGGTTAGATCTCCGCCGGCGGTCGTCAAATTTGACAACAACTATCGCCGGGACAACAAAGAGTCATTGAAGGAAGAAGGGGGCCACCTCCGTAGGAATCCCTGGCAGAGGTGCTGACGAATAACCAGAATAGGTGCTGGACACTGGAAGGCGGGACATCACCCATACACAAGCCGCACAATAATGCACAAAGTGAAACGATACTTGCTCAAACCTCATATTTAACCATTCAGCTGCGCGTAAAGCGATAGACGGGATCAAAGTCGGTGCTTTTGAAGCTTACCGACTACAAGAACCCCCACGGAGTTTCACAATGGCAAGAAAAGCGATCTACCGCTGAGACGGCTCGACTTTTTGCCTTTTTTTCTGCTGCTTTTACTTATTTTGGATTAGAAAGTCATTAACACCTCCTTCTGGCACAATGCATTGCTGCGGTGGGCGGAAGATGATATTCATTTCTGAAATGCTACTGAATGGAGTCAATTTTTATATATTTTTTCTTTCTGTATTTCAGAAATAAACAGCGGCACCTTTTAAAGGATGCGAATTTCAGAATAGATATTCAGCATTTGAAAGAAAACAAGCCATAAATACAATTGCCCTGTCTTGCGTAAAAGGGTAGATACCGAGGAGCATTCTGTAAAGCGGATAAACTCCATGCAAAATAGAAACAAGAACGAAAAATCATGCGTCAAGCATAGATTATGTAGCACTTTCCAACGCTTCTAAAATAATTTTACAAATCATTACCGTTTAATAAGCTGAAAGATGACATCTAAGTAAACAATTTGGAAAACGCATAACATATTTAAAAACGTAATTTCAGGAATTTTCAATATATACAATATTCGGAAAAATATCCGAATACTTTTATGTAGCCCTGTATATGATCTATAGATTTGTATATATACATAGGATGCTAAATTTTAGTTTAGTTAGGAAACGCGTAGCACAGTTTAAATTCTCCTTCTGGAGTTTCTGTCAATAAACGGAAATGTGTTCGCGAACTTTTGTGCTGCCCTGTATAGGATCTACAGAATTTATACACACCACGTAATAGACAAAAAGCTAGTTAAGATTAAAATCGCGTTCAGTAACTTAAAACGCACTTCCAGGAATTATTGTTAACAGACAGTAGAGAATTCTTTTGTGTGTCCCTGTAAATGAACGATGACTGCTCTACACACACTATTCTGTAGTAAGCCTCTTGTAATGCACCTTAGTAATATATATAAACTTCAATGCGTTTAAAATAGTGGAACATTATTTAAATAAGCCGCAGACGATTTTTCTCCATAGACGTAATGTAACGGAATTATTTTGACTGTCCCTGTAAAGTAACTCTAAGTGCTATACACCTACTATTCCATATTAAGCTTCTTCTAATGCATCTTAGTGATCTATATAAATTTCAATGCGTTTACAATAGTGAAACATTTTTAAAATAAACCGCAAATGATTTTTCCCCATAGACAGCAATGTAACGGAATTCTTTTGAGTGTCCCTGTAAGAAAACTATAAGTGCTACACACTTCAGTTGAAATAGGGAACGTGCCATAGATAACGACAATAACATATAAAAATTGCAGAGCAATCCGAGCATATTTACGGGAGTTAGTGCACGGACAGACGGCCAGACAAACCGAAGTCATAAGCACTTTTCAACTAGGTTGGAAAGTGCTAAAAAGGTCTTTTATTTGCAAAATCGAATTATCTTCTGGGAGAAGAAATGCGTGGTATTTCTGATAAAATTTTATGATAATGACACGAAAGAATAGAATGGAATGTTCTAATTTTATTAAATCTTTACATTTTATTTATCTAAATAAAAATGAAAGAAAAGCCTAAATTCAAAATACAAGGTGAAATAGTTATAATATGTCACAGAATACACAGCATTCAAATATCCTATTTAACAAAAAATGGAAAACTCATTTCGATCCCAAATCCCTTCAAGAGTCAGGCCTGCCAATTTTTGCCTTTCGGTATTATATTGCGTAAATGAGTCAGAAAATGTGTCAGAAAGTTTCGCGTTGTTGAGCAAGTCATTTGAGAGCCACCTATAAACAGACAAGCTAAAATTTATTTCCTTTCGATGTAAAAACAGAAAGACAAACATATACCATTTTTGGATGTTAATGTAAGTAATTATTATTTTTTTATTTTACAGAAAAAAAACTGTTAGCCAGTACGCCAGTAAAAAAATTGTTGATTTTGGATAAATAATCTGTATTTATTACGAACTTACAGGCAAAATCTGTTAAAATAACAGAAAGTTGGCAGTACGTACAGATTATTTCCGTAAAATCAACAGTTTTTTACTGGCATCCATTCTGACCGGTTTTTTTTTCAGTAAAATCACCAGTTTTTTTTTTTTTTTTTTTTTTTTTTTTACAGTGCATGGGACCATCTCGAGAAAGAGCTTTTTCAAAAAAAAAAAAAAAAAAAAAAAAAAAAAGATCGTGAAAATCAGAGCATCTATTAAGACTGTTCTTAAATCCAAACTGGCTTCTTTATGACGCATATAGAAGGTGTTCTTATTCAGAAACTATGTAATCGAAACACCTTTTTTTATTTTTTGGTGCGTTCGTATTTATATAAATACGTAGCACCTATAGTCGTCATATGGTCCGTCCGTCCGTCCGCTACCGTTACAGAAATTTGTCGAGTCATTTTAAATTTTATGAAAATCACAATCAAAATCAAATAAAAGTTTTCTTAATTCTATTACATCCTATCATACGTAATCTATATAATAAAAGCGCAAGTCATGTGACTGAGGAAAACAAATACGGGCTAACCACATCTTTTTCATATGCCAATCTGCAATTTTTATTCAAAATTATTTTTTCGAATAAAATTGCATAAAAGTTACATTTTTAGAATGATCGTTCAAAAAAAAAAAAAAAAAAAAAAAAAAAAAAATGGTTTGCTTCAGAGACGAGTTACATTCAGAAATGTATAGATTCTGAGATGACTTCAGTAGAAATTGGGTTAACAGCCGAATATCTTAATCCATTAAAGTAAATAAACTAAAGAGATTCATTCATCGTGAGTCATAGAAATATTAAACCATAGAGGTAATCATTCTTCGCAAAGCAATATCTCCATGGTGAATTTTGCAGGAAAAAAAATTCGCATTTGTAAACATGGCATTACGTAATAAGAAAAAAAAAGGCATGCTCATTTCGCTCATAATTAACATAATTTATTACACTGAAATAATAACGATGATTTTTCTGCATTGTTAAACTAATTATAGCACGAACGTACCTCATTTGCCACGTTTAACGTACAATTTCCAACTTTTTTTTTTTGCCATGCATGCTTTGTATGCCTTTGCATTCAAATATGAGTCAGAAAATGTGTCAGAAAGTTTCGTGTTGTTGAGCAGGTCATATAAGAGCCATCTTAAAAAGATATACGTGGAACATATATTAAATAAAAAATTCCAAACAAATTGTGTAACTCCTTTTGTGTGAATTTAGTTAAAAATTGATATAATAATGCATTATCAACACCAAATACAATCACAACAATCAAACTTTTTCTTGCAAATCGGTTCAGTGGAACTGGATTTAAAACAAAAATAATTACATGATTAATGTTTGACCATTCCCAAGAAATTGATTTAAAGGAAAACAATTTAAAAATACACATGAAAAAGATTTGGTATTATTCCAATTACAGTAAACTCTGTCTAAGGCGGAATCGATCGGAACCGAGAAAATTTTCCGTAGTAGACAATATTCCGCCTTAGACAAATTTTACTCTATGTCTATGGATTCGCAGGGACTTGAAAATATTTCCGAGTTACACAGATTTCCGTCTTACACAGAGTCCGCCTTACACAGAGTTTACTGTACTTCACTCATTGTTTTACAAATAATAATGACATTTATTTTTTACATAAATGATGCATTATTTTCATGTATACATGTTTTTTGAGCGAATTTTTATCGGACAAAATATAATCTGTTTCTCGATTCTGTCACAATTTTCTTGAAATAAATAAATTATCTACATTCTATTATTTCTTCTACTTTCTAATTTATGTAATAGTTTCAAAATTTCTCTGCCGTTTCATAAAATTATCAAATAGGATAGTAGAAATTTTGATTAAAACATGAATGTTTAAATTGAATTTTATCTAGGGAAATTTTTAAAAATCTAAATTTTCAACGACAATATAGGACAAGCTCTAGCTTTTTATTTTCCTTTGTCAAATGCCGTCATTCAAATATTGTTGCTTTATTGCCCGCATCAGAGTAGAAAAGCAACTGCAAAACAGCCTCTTTACGTTGCAAATGCGTATTTCCTGTTTATGCGCAATCGTTATTATTGTACTACCTTGTCCAAATCTTTGTGGCTATTCCCTCGGTGTTTTGAAAGAAATGTTAAAACGGCAATGTGTATGCTGACAAACATGTTCTAATGTTTTGTCCTTAGATGTCAGTTCAACCATTTATTCCTCTAACAAACCCTTTGGTGCATATAAGATTTCAAATTTTAAACATGAACACTTAGTTTTGTACTATTTTTCGAATAAAAGAATTAGAAGCCTTTTCTAAAAAGTATGCACAATATCTTGATATAACATTAAAATTTTTTGAATTAATGGTTTCTGACTGTAAGTTGATGTGGCGTCTATATGAAGCTCATCATAAATATTATTAACTCTAACAAATTTGAGGAAAATGTAGCAGTGTGAAAACGATTTTAGAAATAGGGTGGGAATCCCTGTGCATCGAATTGGGTTATCCGATTTTATGACGCTTTTTTTTTTTTTTCGTTGCGGATCGGGTTAAATTTTAACGTTTCGGGTTCAACTTTCATTCTTTCGGATCGGTTTCGGGTTGAATGTTGATTCTTTTGGGTCGGGGTCGGGTTAACCCAACATTTAAAAATTATCTGAATAAATTTTAATGAAAAAACTATTATTGGAATAATTAACTTAGTATATATGTGTTCATATTTATACAAAAAGATAAAATTGATATTAGAGATATAATTGTCGACTACTTTTCCATGCTTCTATTAATTTATGATGAATTAATTCCCTTTCCCTTAGGGTTCGGGTCTGGTTCGGGTTTTGAATATTTTGGGATAGGTTTGGTTTCGGGTTAAAATAAATCAAATTTTAGGTTGATTTTTTTTTTTTTTTTTTTTTTTTTTTTTTTTTTTTTTGTATGGGCGTGTGTGTGTTTTGGGTTGATGAATTTTGTTGTTGTTTGGTTTCGGGTTGACTTAAGCCGAATTTTCGGGTTCGGATCCGGTACAATCCGACCTGTACAAGACTCTAAGGTTGGGGCGTTTCTGAAAAGTTTTCAAATGCATGAGTGAATATACTTTAACAAATATATAATATTGCAATTCAATTACACATGCTGGTTTCAGATTTGCATAAGCATCTTATTTAGGATTACAGAATAAATGCTGTTTCATGATTATGTTTCTTATAGTGAATTTAAATCATAACTGCCATTAAATCAGAAGGATGTTCTGCAAGGATTTATCCTTATTGCAGGATTTTTTTTACCTGCAGGATTATATTGCAGGATTTTTTTATTGTATTTATTTTTCAATCATTTTAAGAGAAATCTATCATAAAATGAAAATTTAAAAAGTGTACTAATTTAATAGTTTTTTTTTATTTTTTATTTAAAGAACTTTTTTCGAAAGTTAATCATAAAAATTTTATTCTATTACTGGCCTTGATTTTTACTTTCATATAATTCAGATTTTGATTACAAGGTTTTTTTTTTTTAATTAAGATACTGTCACTTTCGAAACTGGTTTCGAAAGTAAAAATATCCCCAATATATATATAAAATAAATAAATAAATAAATAAAAATAAAATAAAATAAAATAAAACTGCAATCAAAATCGGAAAAGTATGAAAAAGGGCCTGCATAGAGATCGACCTCAGCTATCCAATACAAAAAAAAAAAAAAAAAAAAAAAAAAAAGCATTTAAAAATATCTAAGTGCAAACAATATATCTTAAAAAATTTTCCCCATAGGGTTAACATTAGCGAGCGGGTGTTTTCGCGTGAGTGAAGTATCCTCTTAACTATACATTGTTCCTTTAACATTCACATAGATTTCTTGTTCTTATTTATTAACAATTCTTTAAAACACTAATGTGAAAAATCTTTTTTTTATATTTCTATAGATCGCTTACCTGGTGGTGGTGGTGATTCTGACTGCGATTCTGAACCCGGAATTCCTTTAAAAAGAAAGCAAAGGCGCTCTAGAACAACTTTTACTGCAGAACAGCTCGAAGAACTCGAGAAAGCATTTGCACGCACCCAATATCCAGATGTGTACACACGAGAAGAACTCGCACAAAGAACAAAATTATCTGAAGCTCGAGTACAAGTAAGTTGTACTAACATTCTCTTGAAAATGATTGTTCTGTTCTCAAGTTTTCTATTTTCGCCACTCAACAATGTGAAATTACCTGATACATTCATGAACTCTGCTTTGCACGTAAATACGTGAAATTAGTTGACATTATTATCAGGGCCTAAGAATGGAACGGAGTTTTTTTTTTTTTTTTTTTTTTTTTTTTTTTCCCCATAAATAGAAGCTATCTTGAAATGTAATCAACTTCTTTCTGTGATGAAGACCATTCTCGGACTGCTGGATCTGGAAAATCGGCTTAAGGCTGCTCGTCAGTAAACTTCCCGATTCCCCTCGCTAATGTTAATCCAATGGGCGTAGGATGTATTCGTATTTTTAAAATAGCTTCTCGGGAAATTAATATTTTTAACTTCTGTTTTCTGTGTATACTGTTCTTAAACAATGTCTCTTCTTTTCTTAGTTATCAAAATATTTCTAAACTATGTGTTTAATTTATATTTTTATGTGTTAAAATCTTAGTGAAACTGAATACGATTTTAACATTTCATATAAAATTAAGTATATATTTTAGAAGAAAATTGACAACTAAGAAAAAAAGAGACATTCTTTAAGAACAATGCAAAGAAAACAGAAGTTAAAAATATTAATTTTCCGAGGAGATATTTTAAAAATGCGAATGCATCCTACGCCCATAGGAATAACATTAGCCAGGGGAATCGGGAAGTTTACTGACGAGCCGCCTTAAAACATTAATTTTAACAGCATTTTCTGGAAAATCCTTTCCATTATAGGGAAATGAAATCTGAATTAAAAATAAAGCTGCAATTTTATGTATTTACTACATTCTAAACACGACATTTTCAAAACTGAGAAAAAATACTCAATTCTGAGTATGTCGCATTAGTCAAAATGGCTCCGAATCAAAATGACTCAAGTTTGAAACATATGTATATACTCCTCATTTCTGAAAACATGCGCACACTCAAGAATAAAACATCATGTGCTCCTATTTGAGTATGTCCACGTTTCAAAAATGAGTATGAACTGACTTTTATGTGCTCATTTTTGAGTATGTCCATGTTTCAAAAATGAGTTTGAACTGATTCTAATAATTTTTGAGTATATCTAATGTTTCAAAAATGAATATGACCTCTATATGTGCTCAATTTTGAGTATGTTTATATTTCAATTATTCTGAGTATTTCAGAATTGAAAGCATTGAATCGTCCTATTTGAAACAAAAGTTTCATATCAAAATGAAAACATCGATTTACTCAGATTTGAAAATGTCATTTTTCTCAGTGTAGTGGACACGACCCCATGAATGTGTCAGAAGATAGCCTTTTTTTATTTGAGAGCACAGCCTTATTTTTTTTTCCATTTTTATAAATTTATTTTCATTATAACTGATTGTTATTTATAGCAAAAGTATTTTTTCTCTTAATTTTTTTAAACCATGTATTTCCCCCCTGTAGGTTTGGTTCAGTAATCGACGAGCGAGACTTCGAAAACAAGTAGGAGGCTCAGCGTTATCGACAACTTTCTCTTCACCAGTTTCTCTTGGAATGACCTATCCAACTCCTGCCTCAAATTCTTGTTATGAAAATTCTGTCACAGCAGGTTTTGGTAAGATATTGTCTCGTTTTATAAAGTCCAATATTAATTCTAACAAATCGCTGTATTTGTAAATGTTAAAGGAATTTTATCACGATTTTGAAAACGAAACAAAATCTAAAATCTTTAATTATCTCTATTGCGTGCAGCCCGATTATGGAAGATTAACCCGTTTGCACTCGAAACAATAGTTCTGCATTTGTTTCCAGCTATATTCCATGACGAAATTAACGCTTCATCCATAAATAAAGGAATAAATGAAATAAAACAAAAATATTATGGAACTACGCGCTTAAACAGTGAAATAATCAGAATGGAAAAAAAAATGCTGCTATAAATAGCTATTTCTTTGGCTATTAACATTCTCGCATACGGATAACACGAATGAATACATAATTGATATTTTTCATACATAAGAGTGGTTTTTTGTGTTGTAAGAGGGCATAGGCTAAAAATATATATAAATATTAAATGTATATTACAGTTTTCAATTAAAAATGATTTTACTCTATGTTCTGTCTTCTGTACACCGAGCAGTGTGTCCTATAATCGGAGAAACCCGTGGATTCTAAGGTAATAATACTATATAAAAGTGATCTAGATAATTCACCATCATAAATAACTCCTTACCTTCACTATCAAAGAATATATAAATTTTAGTAACTTATTTAACAACTACTATGTACCTTATAAAAAAATTTCTAGGCAAACTAACATCTTTTTGTTATAATTAGTGTTTTTACTTTGTTGAAATCTTACTTAAAGATTATTTATTTTTTCCTACAGATTGGCAGAAATCCCCAAGTTTGACAAGCAGCTCCTCAAATTCAACTTTTCCCGTACAGACTCCAGTATTTAATCCACAAAGTCACCACACTCCTACGTTTTCTACAGAATCCCATGTACAGCAAATGTTTCCTGTGTTTACAAGCCCAAGTTGTGCAAGTGCTAGTACAGATTATAATCAACTTTCAACAGTTCAAAACACATGCGACTTGGCGTGGAATAACCGTCCTGTAGCACATGCAGAGCCGACTGCCCACTTCAGCGCACCCACTTATCCTCCAGTCACAGAAAATTATGGGTGAGTAACTCAAATGTCATTCATTAAAAGTTAATTATTTTTGTGTGATTACTTGCTATCGCGCTTAATTTTTTCAATCCCTACTATTAGTTCACACTCTCCCTATATATATTTATATATCTTGTTCAAATTTTCAATCGTTAATAAAATACTTTTTATTCATCCACTCAAGTTCAAATACATTTTTTAAACTTGTAGTGGATGACACTGGATGTTAATGCAGTTTTTAAAAATATTTAACCCTTCATTAAATTTAATTAATTAATTTTAGTTTTATATGGGAGAAAAATATCAACACGCATCCGACTTAATTCAGACATTAGTCTCATTTAAAAGCACTCACTCACAAGTCTTGATAGCGCGGTCGGTCTGAGCTCGTAACCACAAGATCCCAGGATCGAGCCTCGCTTGGGACGGAAGGAAATTCTCTCGTACTCGAAAATAAATTTCTAGTATTTAGCAGGATATGAATTTAGGAATAAATACCGTCAGTGGCGAAGCATGTAGATCGCTCGAAAAAAAATTTCTTTTTGACCTAAGTAGGAATTGACTTATTTTTTATTTATTTATTTATTTTTTTTACTTTTTTTTTTTATATTATTTGTTTTTTGAGAATGATCAAAAACATTGTATTATAATTTAAGCAGCTATGAATTCAGACGTTGGCCCGGACGCACCCACCCCCCCTCCCCCTGAAGAGTTGGGTTTCATACTTATATAGAGTTAAATGTGTGGATTTTGCACCACCCCTCTTCCGGGAATTCTTCAATGCCTCCCTCGGAGCTGCAAGATCCTTTCCGGAGAAAAATATCTAAATTCAACACTGAGTTTAAGTGTTTGCATTAGCCTTTTGTATCAATCACCTATACAAGGGGAGAGATAATTTTGCTCACAAGCAATATACATATTTAATTAGTTTATTAATTTAAAAATGAAGTTTTCAAAAGCCGTTTTATCATTTCTGCGATGTTTTTTATTTAATCCATATCATTAGAAGAATTTCCCAAGAAAAAATGCTATTGCTATATTTTTTTAAATCAAAAATTCATTTGATTACATGCGTGATTATTGTTGAAATCATAACTTTGTTTTTAGATGATTAAATAAAAGATGGTGGAAACCATGGTACCATCATTAGTCATATGTGAAAATTGGGACTAGGAAATTGTTTAAGTTGCGGAATAAATTAAAGTTTTCTATTGGAAAAATGTGTTGTTGGTAATTCAATTAATATCCTTTTTATGAAAACTTAATGAGTATTTTTCTTTCTTTTCTAGAATGTTAACAAATAGTGAAACTTTTACCAATTCTTCATATCCCCATCATACTCTGCAAACACCTTTTCTACCTTTGGACATGAAACCTACATTTCCTTATGGCACTCAGTTCCCTACAGGTAAATAACTTTATTTAGAATTTATTAGTTTTATAATACTTTAATGATGAGCTAGATATATTAAAATAATTGTTTTATATTTAGTATTATGTATCATGTAAAAATAAAGTACGAAATATTATTTTCTTTTTGGAATGAATAATTTAGACCAGGGGTTCCCAAACTTTTAGACCGACGTACCACTAAATCGAAGTTCATACTTCCGCATACCACCAGGCCTCAAACGTAATGTTAATATAGGAAAAACTGTAAAAGTGAAACTTGCCATTATTGTTCGATTTCAAATCATTATTTTAAATAACTTTACTGTAATTAAAAATAGGATTCCCATGAAATAGAAAAAAAACTTACACATTTGGTATAGAAGAACAGAAAAATTTCAATAAACCCTCAACACTGAAATAACCAGTACCAAAATAATAATAATAATAATAATAATAATAAATTAAAAAAAGAGTTTTAACTCCTATTCGAACAAGCTTCTCTTACTTTCACGGATTCAGATTTTACCTTCAGATAATACAATTTAAAAATCATGTTTAAAACAGTTTTTCTGCTAATTAAAACTGTTCCATTGATTAATTTTTAAATTAGGTCTTTATTTACAAATTTTAATTTTTCCCGTGTAAAGGTAATAATTACACATGTGTTTAATTCTGAAAAACTGGATGTATCATAAGCAGAGTGTACGGATTTCAGACAGTTTGCTATAACAAATATTTCTAGTAACAACAACAACAAATCGTTTACAGTCTCTAATTTTCATTCGAAAATTTCCAAAGTGAAAAATTCATGCCGTTTTTGATTTTTTAATATGCTGGTATTTCATTTTACGCACCAGCATCACATCGCGTACCATTAACCAAAGCTTTGCGGACCAGTTCGGGTATGCGTACCATAATTTGGGAACCCCTGATTTAGACTAATTTAACATTGTTACTACCTTTTAATAAAAATTTAATTTTCATTTTTTTCCACTCCTCTTTTTAGTGAACTCTACCTGTAAAGATTTCGACCCCTCTTGCAGTGTACTGGCAAATTTGAGACAAAAATCCAGAGAACATACAGCTGCTTTAGGACTTTATTCGTAACTCCTTATAAACTCAGAATTTCATAAGCCTTAAACACTGTTTTTATGAATAATGCAAGAAGTATAGCTGCAACAGAAGACAGTTTTTTAAAATAATTTATATGAACACTCTTGGACTGTTTTCAAGAACTATGAATTTACTATTTCTCTGGATCATTTTCATATATAACTGAATCATATCAGCAACTTGCAATGTTTGTAAAAGACTGTTTTATGAACACTAAACTTCAATTGATCTTCAATATATTTTGTATTAGTTACACAACATAATCAGAAGTGATTACATTAATTCTTGTTTTTTATATTAAGCAAAATTCTGAAACAAATTTATTCACTAAGAAAAATGACACTTTCAAATCTGAGTAAATCGATGTTTTCATTTAGTTATGAAACTTTTTGTTTCAAATAGGACGGCCTAATGCTTTCAATTTTGAAATACCAGACATACTCAGAATATCGAAACATGGACATACTCAAAACTGAGCACATATATAGAGGTCAGTTCATACTCATTTTTTAAACATGTATTGCATACTTGAAAATGATTAAGAATTAGTTCAAACGCATTTTTGAAACATGGAAATACTCAAAAATGAGCATATAGAAGTCAGTTGATACTCATTTTTTAAACATGGACATACTCAAATAGGAGCACATGATGTTTAATTCTTGAGTGTGTGCATGTTTTCAAAAATGAGTATATACATGTTTCAAACTTGAGTCATTTTGATTCGGAGCCATTTTGCCTTATGCGACATACTCAGATTTGAGTATTTTTTGCTCAGTTTTGAAAATGTCGTTTTTAGAGTGCACTAAATATTCGAAAGTGTTATTTCCAATAGATGCATGCTAATGTTTTTATAATTTAATGATTTAATTCCTCAATTCTTTTTTTTTTTAAACCATGAGACGATAAATTTTATCTTAGCATTATAATTAATTTTTTGTAAATATATAAATATTCTTCGAAACTTTGAAAGTTTACGTTTTTACATCATAGTGTCGAAATAAAGTTATGTTTCGCTAATATGATATAACCTCTTTTAATTAATAGCGCAATCAACTATTAAAAAATTACTGTTTTTAGGATTTATGATTCTATCTATGAAACATTTCGTATTTTTATAGCCTATATATGTCTATACGAGTAACTGACAAATTGTACATAGTTTAGTTTTATATGAGAAAACGGAAAATGTTACTATATATAATTCTGGCCAAATTTTTAAGGAGGAGGATATGAATTTAAGTGATTCTTAAATATATAGTGATTCATATTTTTATAATGTATATATGTATATTTGGAAAGCATTGTGTGTATATTTTAATTTAGTATGAGAAAATGGCGAGATGATTAATTTCGGAGTATTAATTTTTTAGTACCCAGTTCAGTTAATACCAAAGATTACCTCTAACTGCTCCCGGAATTAAAAATGAGATGAAAATTTTGCCTGCCATGACAGAAAAATTAAATAGAATGATTTCAAAATGTATATTATTATTATTCATTATTTTATAATTGTAGATATTAATAATGTCGACCGTCGGGGATGTCCCGTGGGCATTTTCGCGAATTAGCAAATATGCTTTTGCCCGAATGACCAGAAATTGGTTACTTTGACTTCACGGTGGACTCACAAAATGGCGGAAATTAGCAAAAAATTGATCAGAATGCCAGAAATTCTCCATGGCAGAAATTTGTCACTTTAACGTCACGTTGAGCTCACAAAATGATGGTCGCCTGAGATTCATAATCTGACGAATTAAAGGTATCAAATTTTGATCACCTTTATGACTCACTGTGACCCTTCTTGGGACCATTTGTGACGTCACAGTGACATCACTCCTATAATAGGAGCTGACGCATATCCATTTTGTTTCGCATTATTGGTACGCAGCTCAGCATCAATCTACCGCAACCGAAGTTGGGGTTGCCTAAGACTCGGTTCTGATTGGCTGAACCGGTTCTGATTAGCTTGGTTTTTCGACTGGGCTGCAATTCGGATACCAAATCTGTGTAGGGTTCTAGGTTATTATAGGAGTTCTAGGAGCTGTTAGGGTTTGCTGGACACCTTTTAGGGATTGGTGCTTTTTTAGCCATGTGCGCTCACATACAACTTGGACTACAATTATTACTACACATACCTAATTGATCATGCATGGAGATTGATTTCGGATTGTGATCGGCATAACTTATTTCTAAGATGCTGTGTATTCAGTAAATACAATCTATAGTAATACAGTTGTACAACATATCTTACCACAACTTTTTAAAGGGCTTATCGGTATCAAATGTTTATTTATGGAAATGATCAAGATTTTTAAACAGAGATATCTATTTTATGTTCCTGATGTATATTTTTTTTAATAAGAAAATGTGTATATATTTTTAATGTCTTGGATAAATATGTACTATGTGTGTGTGTTATGTGTGATGTATTTTTTATATGCTGTTAACTATGTGGTTATTATTTATAATAAAGTATAAACATCTTGTTATTGAGCCTGTCTTTTTTTGTTTATTTATTTATTTATTTATTTATTTTTTAATTTTAAGATCAACTTAGAGATGGACAACAACTACAACTTTAATTTCCGGTAGAAATCTTTTTTTTTTAAACCCAATTTTTATATCAGTAACTCTATAATAATGATAAATATAAAGAAAGATGGGTACTACTCTATTATCCCGTCGACCATTTTTCATAACAAAAAACTATCGTCAAACTGTAACGCCAAATAAACGGGAGAACGTTGTCATTGGAATATCAAAATAAATAAAATATAAGAATTTAAGGACACAATTGTTATTTTAATTAATGAAATAACTCATAAATCAGTAAAACATAATGAAAAATACACGCAAATGTCGAATTAAAAACCACTTGAAGACCTAACAAACACGTATAATGCTTCTGACATCCAGTCAATGGGACTGCATTTTTGGCGTTTAATCTTACAGTTTGGCGATAGTTTTTTGTTATGAAAAGTGGTCGATTGGATAATAGAGAAGTACCGAAAGATGATGCAAGTGAGTTGTTTATATGGATAACTCATTTTATATAAAGCAATTAAAAAAATAGTTTAAATTTCGTCAACAGATGGCACTGCACTGTCTCAAACAATAAGAATACTCAAATCAATTTCAAAATAAAAGGCCTTATGTCGCATTTTCAACAGCTAAATAAAATAAAAAGTAAAAACTGAGAAATATTTTATGTCAGTTTGAGTACTTTTATAGTTTGAGGCAGTGCAGTGCCATCTATTAATGAAATTTTCAACTATTTTTTAATTATTGTATATAAAATTTATGAACAACTTGAAAACATATAAATTACTTCATCTTTATATTTATTGCAGTCATGGGCAGATCCATCATCTCCATTTAGAGAGGGGGGTTCATGTTTTATTTTTTGAGAGGGGTGGTAGTCACATCTCCTCATGAGCGACTCTGCATCAGTGAGATTTCAAATTCCCCTCTCTAATGTTAAACCCATGGTCGTGTAATGCATTCATATTTATAAAATAACTCTTCAGTAAATTGATATTTTTAATTATTTTTTTTCCTGTGTAATCTTCTTGAAGGGTGTCTCTCTTTTTCTTAGTTGTCAAAATATTTCTTAAATATATACTAAATTTATAATTTTATGTGTTAAAATCTTAGCTACTTTTGAGTATAAGATTTTAACACTTCAGATAAAATAATGTATATATTTTAGAAATATTTTGACAAAAAAAACTAGTTGTTGGGGCCCACCGTAATACTTACCCATCATGGATATACATAATATAAAATATGAAAATAGAACACGTGTAAACTACTTATAAAATGCATTGCAATTCCAATAAAATCGTGGCTGGATGACGTACTAAACTTTAAAGGCTCTATTACTGAATGGCGTAAAAGAAACATCCTTATAACTCCAAAATGGATAATCCTATTCACTAACGGTTTACTGTGACGGATTAAGCGTCTCATTTCCAATTAAAATATATCTTTGAATTGAAATTGGAAATGAAATACAGGGTCATGAAAAATCGAAGAGTGTAGAAAATAGGATTACAAATATCTCGGCAACTCATTATTCGATCGACTTCATTCTTTATGTAAAATTTATGTTTTTTTTATTGTCTTTTATATTCCTTCCTTAAAATAAAATAAAAAAAAAATCGAAATATTTTATATACCTTTTATCAGGACGAATATTTCGAGAGTCCGAAAAAAATAGTTCCGGATCATCGAGGTTGCTGAATTTCAATAAGCTTCTTCCAATTATTACATACTCTATCTCAATTTGTTCGGGAGATAGAGCGTTTACAGACACACAGACGGACGGCAATTTTTTTTTTTTTTTTTTTCGAAAAATATGTTTTTTGGAATCTCTGGTGTCTGAAACGTGTAAATCCGTCATTTTTTTTTTTTTTTTCGATTTCTAAAACGATTACAAGACTTACCCTATACTATGTATGATGGGTAAGTAAAAGTCTAATAAGTAACACAATCATTATTCCCTTTTTCAACTGTCGGAGGTCAATTGCTCTTAATTTTTTAACAATAAAAATTGCGACAAAGATTAAAAACACACATACCAAAAAAAGATGAAAAAAATATATATCAGTAATTCTGACAGTTTATTTAAGGTAACCGCATACAAAGAATAAAGATATTTTAAATCAAATCTTAAGGCTGTTCTCACAAATCCAAACAGGCTACTTTCTGACACATTTTTTAATTCAGCTTTGTTCGTAAATGCATGAAAGTGACAGTTGTTTTTATTCAGAAACATTGTAATCGAAACACGTTTTTCATTCTTTGGTAAATACAGAAGATCTTTCAGAAAAGACTGTCAAAAAGTAGGTGTTTTGAACCGAATTCCCGATACGGCAGCCAAAAAAGCGCGAAAAACGTGTATCGCTTATAACTCGATAAGTAATCTATTAATCAAAAAATGGAAAACTCATTTCGATTCCAAATCGCTTCCATAGTCAGGCGTTTAAAAATGAGTCTGCAATTGGGTCAGAAAGTTTCGATTTGTTGGGCAGATCGTTTGAAAACCACCTTAAACTGTGACTAAAAAAGAAAGAAAGAAAGAAAAACATATGTAGTAGAAATTGTTTAAAGAAGGAATTGAGATATTTTATATTTGCAGATTTAAATTTTTGTTAATTGTTCTTGATTAATATTATTTGAGACTGCTCATACTTCTGGAAGTAGTGTGATTATCCAAGTTCATTTTTTTTTTACGTTGGATACTTTGAAAAACAAGCAGAAAGTACCGGGTGTCCTAAAAAGGACTGACTGATTTTAAAATTCAATAACTTACAAACGGTGACAGATATTTAAAAAATTCTTGCAGGAGAGTGATGTACGATGTCAGGAGTTTTTTTACTGCGATTCCCGGTTTTAGTTTGAATTTTCATCAATAGATGGCGCTAAGAGCAATAGGCAATCAGTCGAGACCAAAACTGAAATCAGGAGGTTACATGTATGGAGTGTGTCTCTTTCACCAATACAATTTTTGTTAGGGCACGATTCTGAGCTCAGTCGTTATATTTTCGATGAAATGTGTTGTTGCCATGGAAATAAGGAATTCCTCAACATAACGACAGCGTTCAGAATTGGGCATGAATTAGTAAGCAGTATGTGAGAGAGCAGACGATTTTATATTTATGAAGTTTTATTTTCCTGGATTTAATTACTTTTTATCGTCTGATTTAAATAATATTTTGTGCGTCGCATCTTAAAACTAGGAGAAGAGATTCAGTATTTTTTTTCCTTTTGTTGTTGTTAAAAATTTCATAAATTGTGTTAAATTCTAAGAAGATTTTAGATCTTTTAAGGAAGTTTTTCAGTATATTTTTATGCATGTTGAATCCAGTTTAAAAGAATCTTGGAAATGGTTTATACTTTGGAAGAAAGAATATTTATAATACTAGAGTACTACCGCTTGGATCAAAGCATAATAGCTACAAGAAGTTTCCAAAAGAAATTTAACGTAAGGAATGCTCCGCATCCAAATACAATTAAACAATTGTATGAGAAATTTGTAAAAACCGGTAGTGTTGCCGACGATTTGATAGACAAAGTTGGACGACATAAATCGGCCATGACTGAATCTAACGTAGATGTTATTAAAAATGTTATTAATCAAGATTCGAGAATATCGGTCCGTAAAATTGCAGCTTCATGCTCAGTGAGTAAAACCGCAACGCACAAAATTCTGCGAAAATGTTTGGAAATGTATCCTTACAAAATACAAACGCAGGAACCACTTCCTATCATTATGAAAGAAAAAAGACTAACTTTTGCAAATGAAATGCTACAGTTGATAGATGAAGGGGGTATTGACGCAAACCAAATTTGGTTTTCTGACGAAGTGTATTTCCATCTGGATGGTTTCGTCAATAAACAGAATTGGAGGATATGGGGAACTGAGAACCCTCATGTGTGCGTGCCACGATCAGTCTACTCACAAAAAATTACTGTGTGGGCAACCTTATCTAGCAGTGGAATTATTGGGCCGTTTTTTTTTAGGAAACTGTAAATTCAAGTTGATACATCGAAATATTGCACCAGTTTGTGGCCATGTTGAATACCTTAGGTAATTTACAAACAGATTGGTTCATGCAAGACGGTGCGAGACCTCATCGGACAGCTGATGTTTTCACTTTCCTCAATGAATATTTTGATAACCGTGTCATTGCATTGCATTATCAAAATGCAACCGATACAGGTATGGATTACCGTGTTCGCCGGACCTCAATCCATGCGATTTCTTCCTATGGGACTACCTAAAGGATGCAGTGCACAGACATAATCCCACCACTATTACTGAACTGCAACAAATCATTACTCATGAATGCGAAGCTATTTCAGAAAGAACTTTGCAGAACGTATGTGGTAATTTTGTTCTCCGTTTAAGACATATGATTGTGTCGAATGGTGGGCATTTTGAGAATATCGTAATGTGATTGAACGCGTCTAATTTCTGGTTTTTACCCTTTTCTCCTTGGATTGAGGCATTCACATTCTTTTAAATATGAGTTATAAAGAGTTGATATGTTTATAGAATTTTACAAATCTGTATTTATCCCATGTAATTTTCTTTATCTGTTTGGTTAATTTTTTTAGCTATATAAGTTTAATGATCAGTTATTTTTTAGAAACATTTTTAACTGTTCGAAAATATTTGAAAATATTTATTTTGTTATTTTGCTTATTATTTCTTTATTAACTTTGTTATCATTATCAATTTCTCTATAAAAAATAGTGACACCGTCATTTATCCAATCGATATAGTCATTCTGATTTATTATTCATAAAACTTTCCTTTTACAGTATAATACACTTTCTGTATGCATATATTTATTTTGTAGTAATAATTTGTTATCTTCGGAAGAGCTTTGTATTTCTGGTAAATAAATGGTGAGAGAAACATTTGACAACGTATTATTTATATTTTGAATATCCATTTCATTTGCGACTTTTTGTGTAAGTTCTTGAAATTAAGGCAATAAATAAATAAATTCTCACAAGTGATGCTTTAAGAAGAAGTAATCAAAATCTTCTAAACAGGATTGTTATTCTCATAACAAGTGAGTAAGTGTGATCGAAGATCGCATAAAGGGTTTCGTTTAACATTCCTTTCAAAACACTTTATCCTTTCTTTAACAAATCCAAATAAATTTCATTTCCAAAAAAAAAATAATAATAATAATAATAATGTTTTATATAAAGTAAAAATTTGCCGGTCTATTTTTCTCGTTTTTTCGAATATCTGAACTGGCTCCCGATAGCGGGCTAAGCCCGCTATTATATTCTGTCATAATAATATCTGTCATCTGGACCAAATCCGATATAAAAAAAATCAATTTCAAAATGAAACATGTGGTATAGAGACCTTCAAAATTTTAAAATATGCCAATATTCCATAATCGAGTTTTTATCATGATTCAATATGTTCCTCAAACTTATATATTTACTATTCTCTATTACTCATATTGATACTCTGTTTGTATTATTCTGAAACATTTGAAAATCCGTTATGACGTCAGATTAATTTTCATTTTAATTCTCTAATGACGTCATATTAAGCTGCTTTCTGTATTTACACATACTTACACTCCTTGTATTATTGAGAAATGTTTGAAAATTTCCGTTTAATTACCAATATCACGTCATATTAATCTTTTTTTTTTCAACTGGTGGAACTTCTTATTTCATTTTCATTTTTCACGTGGAAATATTTTAATAGAAAATTAATTATTGTAGAAAGAATTTTTTTGTGGATTTTTAATTGTTGGCAACTGCTATAACGAAAAATGTTTAAATTTAATAGGTAAAGGCTGATAGGTTTTTGGTTTTTTATTTCTATATAAAATAATACGATTTTTTTCAAATTTTATGATTTTGAACTTCATAGCAGGTATTCAGCTATAAGTACACAAAGCTTCAGCTCTGTAAGTTAAATAGTTTCTGTGAACCGCCTCTGTGATGGACAAACAACAAAGCGGGAGTAATAAGGTTTCGTGAGATGAACGAAACCCTAAGAATGCAAAAGAAAATTGCCGCAACTCAAAATAATTCGTTCTAATTTTACTTCGCCATGCGTTAAAAACGCCACAATAAGTTCACCATTTCATGAGATGAAAGAATATATCTAATTAAACATTTTAGAAAACGCATAACACATTTTAAAACAAGATTTCAGTAATTACTACCCATAGCCAAAAAAGTACTCCACTTTTTTTGAAAGGCCCTGTATATGACCTATAAAACTGTACATATTCTACATAGTATTCTAAAGTTTAGTTTAATAAGTAAATACATAATGCAGTTGAAAATTCACCTTCAGAGGTTTCTAGTAATAGACGGAAACATATTAGAATTCTTTTGTAAAGTCCTGTATATTACCTACAAATTTTTTACATGCCAAATATAAAACTAAATTTTAATTCAGGCAAAAAACACGGTAAAAATTACTGAAATAGCAATTCCAGAAATTATCATCCATCGGCGGCCATATATTTAGTTCTTTGCATGGCCCTGTAAATGATATCATTAAAATGCATAACATAGCTCGAATAAAAAACTCTTTTCTGGAACTCACGCTCATAGTTGGTAATGCTTACGAATTCTTTTGTGTAGCCCTGTATATGATCTATAGCATTATACACATCACGTAGTATGCAAAAATGATTTTTAAACTGCTTACCATAACTGAAAGCGCCCTTCCAGCAATTATCGCCTATAGACAGTATTCCTGATACAGTACTTCAAACGAAATCTTTCGCGTGTCCCTGTAAATGAACGAAAAATGTACATCATATTATACAACAAGTATCTTTCAGTAAACCTCGGTAATGTATATCAGTTTCATTATATTAGAAATACTGTAACATAATTAAAATACGCATCAAACCGTTTTTCCCCGCAGGCCATTATGTAGCAGAATTAATTGCGTAGCCTTGTAAATGAATGATAAATGCTTTACACTCCATATTGTACAGAAAACATGTCCACTTCATAAATGTAAATCAATTTCATTATGTTTGTAACGGTGTAACATCATTAATATACACCGTAAACGATTTTTTCCCATGTACCATCATGCAATGAAACTATTTTGGGTGGCCTTGTAAACGAATTAAAAGTTCTACACATGCAATATTCGATTGCAAGCATCTTTTAGTGCACTTTAGTGCTATATATTATTTTCAATAAGTTTGAAATAGTGTAACATCATTAAAATACAGTGCAGAGGATTTATCCCACTGACCACAATAAAACGGGCATGCTTTTAAGTGCCCCTGTAACCGAACTATAATTGTTACAAAATTCGTTTTCAATACAGTGCACTCCATGGTAAACCTCAGTATACTATATCAGATACATACATGGCAATTTGAATATATTTACACAAGTTAGAGCATGGAGAGACCGTCCGATAAACCAAGTGCATAAACACTTTTCAATTGTGCTGGAAAGTCTTAGAAAGAAAAAAAAATTGATGAATAAAGAAGACACTCATTTTTAAAAGACCTTATCCTTCTTGGAATGTAATGAACATTGTCGTTACACATTTCTATTTGGTAGAAGTCGTTTTCGTGGAAACAATACTTTTTCCTATTGTTGCTCTGACTCTCCCTGCCTACAATATTGAAGTCATACCGTCTCAGTTCAGAATCGTGCCCTAACAAAAATTGTATTGGTGAAAGAGACCCACTCCATACATGTAACCTCCTGATTTCAGTTTTGGTCTCGACTGAGTGCCTATTGCTCTCAGCGCCATCTATTGATGAAAATTCAAACTAAAACCGGGAATCTCAGTAAAAAAAACTCCTGACATCGTACATCACTCTCCTGCAAGAATTTTTTAAATATCTGTCACCGTTTGTAAGTTATTGAATTTTAAAATCAGTCAGTCCTTTTTAGGACACCCGGTATATTGTAATTCTCGTGTGATTTATTGAGAGAGTGGGGAGAGAAAAATAAAGGGGATGACGGATGGGGGTAATTTTTTTAACACAATTATTTGTAATTTTAGTTTGATAAAACTACCTAAAATGGTTTACTCAATGAAAAAATGAGCCATCTTATTTTAAATAGTCCAAAAACGGTTATACTGTCCTGGGATTTAAAAAAAAGAAAATAACCATAGCATTTCAACTACTATGTAACAATTAATATAAGCGGGTGAGCAGACCTGCTTACGTGAGGTTTTGAAAATTGATAGAATTTGTCCGTGATTAGAGAAAAATCACTGATTTTTTTTTTTTTTTTTTTTTTTTTTTTTTTTTTTTTTTTTTTTTTTGGGGGGGGGGGGGGGGGGAGGCTGGAGCTCCATACGTCTCAGCAAAAATTAGTCTTCAAGAACATTTTATTGAATGCATCAAGATATATTTCCTCTTCTGAGCTATAGATGGCAGCACTAAACAAAATTTAGCATTAAAAAAAAGTTGAGATATTCGGAGGAGAAGTAATTTTAATGTAACTGTTATTATTGTTATTCGTAAATTTCAAATTTAATAATACATATTTTTATATATTTTTTATTTTATTGCTTTAGATTTCTAAAATATTATCAATTATTTTGTTTTAAAATGCAAAAGCATTATGAAAATAAACTATAGTTATTATATGTTTTAATAGATGGCAGCACCAGACAAATTTTACAAATAAAAAATGTTCTGAACTTTCTGATACACTCCCGTTTTTCCAAAAAAATATTTTCCTCCTTTCAACGACGCGAGACTTTCTCATTCATTTTTAAACCTAAAAGTATGACACTTGCACGCATGATTATTCATATTAAAAGAGAAAAAGCATTGAAAAACTGTTGTGATGCATAGTCAAGTCACTTTCAACTGGCATCACAAATATCGCCAGCCGAGAGGGATAATTGAGAAAAATAATGTAAATAAATAAATATAAAATATAGTTTAACTATAACATTTAAACGTCACCTTAAATATTCTTACACATTTCAATAAATAAATATCCAAGAATTTTTTTTTTTTTCATTTATATATTGTAATTTTGTTCTTGTTTAAACTTACTGATAGTTGACACTTTGGTGAGTGGGGTTCCGAATTTCTTGTATTTTATTTATTTATTTATTTTGATATTCCAATGGAAACATTCTTCCAATTTTTTTTTTTTTTTTTTGGGGGGGGGGGGGGGGGGGGGGAGGCGGGAGCTCCATACGTCTCAGCAAAAATTAGTCTTCAAGAACATTTTATCGAATGCATCAAGATATATTTCCTCTTCTGAGCTATAGATGGCAGCACTAAACAAAATTTAGCATTAAAAAAAAGTTGAGATATTCGGAGGAGAAGTAATTTTAATGTAACTGTTATTATTGTTATTCGTAAATTTCAAATTTAATAATACATATTTTTATATATTTTTTATTTTATTGCTTTAGATTTCTAAAATATTATCAATTATTTTGTTTTAAAATGCAAAAGCATTATGAAAATAAACTATAGTTATTATATGTTTTAATAGATGGCAGCACCAGACAAATTTTACAAATAAAAAATGTTCTGAACTTTCTGATACACTCCCGTTTTTCCAAAAAAATATTTTCCTCCTTTCAACGACGCGAGACTTTCTCATTCATTTTTAAACCTAAAAGTATGACACTTGCACGCATGATTATTCATATTAAAAGAGAAAAAGCATTGAAAAACTGTTGTGATGCATAGTCAAGTCACTTTCAACTGGCATCACAAATATCGCCAGCCGAGAGGGATAATTGAGAAAAATAATGTAAATAAATAAATATAAAATATAGTAGTTTAACTATAATATTTAAACGTCACCTTAAATATTCTTACACATTTCAATAAATAAATATCCAAGAATTTTTTTTTTTTTTCATTTATATATTGTAATTTTGTTCTTGTTTAAACTTACTGATAGTTGACACTTTGGTGAGTGGGGTTCCGAATTTCTTGTATTTTATTTATTTATTTATTTTGATATTCCAATGGAAACATTCTTCCAATTTTTTTTTTTTTTTTTTTTTTTTTTTTTTTTGGGCGTTACAGTTTGGCGATAGTTTTTTTTAATGAAAAGAGCTCGACGGGATGATGAGAAGTACCTATTTTTTCTATTACTGTTACATTAGAGAACTTAATATAGATTTCGACTTTTCTTATTGTGTTTGTGAATAATTGAGGTGGTTCTCAAATTCACTGCTCAACAACGCGAAACTTCATGACACATTTTCTGATTCTTTTTTTAAGTGTAAAAGTCTGACTATTGAAGTGATTTGGAATCGAAAAGCATTTTCCATTTTTTAATAAATACATTACTGATTGAGTTATAAGCGATTCTTGATCCAAACTGGCTACTTTAAACACATTTTTTAATTCATTTCTGTTCGCAAATGTATCAAATTGGCAGGTGCTCTTATTCAGAAACTTTGTAATCTAAACATGTTTTCCATTTATTGGTAAAGGCAGAAGATCTTTCAAACAATACTGTCAAATGGGCATTTTAAACCGGATTCCCGACGCAGCAGCGCGAGAAAGGGTAAAAACGCGTCGTCACCTGACAAGAATCGCTTATAACTCGATAAGTAATTTATTTATCAAAAAATGGAAAACTCATTTCGATTTCAAATTGCTTCAAGAGCTGCTAATTTTATGCCTTTGCGTTTAAAAATAAATCAGAAAATATGTCACAAAGTTTGTCATACTTAAGAACCACTTTAAGCTTCGTTGTAGATTGAGCATTGTTACAAAATATATGTGGAGCTTTGCAACAACTTACGTACCAGTGGACACCCTGCCTGGACGCCAGCCGTAAGGCGTATGGATCTAATGTCCAGGCGCACGGTAAAACTAGGCTGCGCAGCCAGGAGCCTGAGGAGCGCCCGGCCCGTCTTCGACCACCGAACTTGACTGAGGGACTTATAACGCGCACGACCGGATTTGTCTCTCCGTATGCGCTTCGGGCAGTCGGGGGACCACCACCTGCGGACCCCCCAACCCTTAGACCCATATGTTGACTACGTAGGTCGCTGCGATATGCGGTGGATCCCATTATCAGAGGAAACCACCACGAAACACTTGGGGACGGGACGGTGTCCCCCAACTGCTTCAGAGCTGGACACCCATAAGGGAGCCAGGCCCTAGGCCTTAAGTCGGGTTTTCCCGACCCGCACTTGCTTTACCATAACTCGAGGGATGTGGAGACCAAAATGAAGAAATATATAAAAGCACAAATTTTAATAATAGGGCACTATAGCGCCATCCGCATAGATATTGACCTATAGTGTTAACATTATGTACGTATTCATCACGAAATACAAATATCCAACAAGTATAACTGACTGGAGAAATTATAAAGTGGCTGATTTTTAAAACTATCAAAATTTGGCATGGGCACAGAATAACTCAAAGTGAACAAGTTGGAAATTGTACGTCAAACGTGATTATAAATATTCAGAGGATTTTTAATTCCGTGAAATGAATTGTATTGTCTGCAGATTAATTTCTTTAATAAAATAAGAATCTCGGTCGCTTGACCTCGGAAGCTTCTATGACAAAAAAGCACCGATTTTTTTTTTAAATTCAAATTTCTTGATAAATATTTTTATTAATATATCTTCTAAAGGTCAACATGCACGGCCGCATGTTGGTCGTACTATCCTGACCTTCCTTGATATAGAACATGTTCGACTGTTGCCCTGGCCGGCACGTTCTCCTGATTTCTCACCAACTGAAAATGTCCTGTCAATGGCTTCTGAGCGACTGCCCCCCCCCCCGCCCCACCACCACTCGCCCGTCACTACGGTTGGTGAACTGTGTCATAGTGTTGAAGCTGCATGGACTGATGTACCCGTACATGACATCCAATCTCTGTTCGATTCCATGGCTAGGCAGATAAATGCTGTTATTGCGGCCAGAGGTGGGTGCTTTGGGTAGTGTTTTCTCAGGATCTATATCTCCTAATTTTCTGAAAATGTAATCACCTGTCCTTCCCATTATAATGTATTTGTCCAATAAATATCATTCTGTTATTTGCATTCCTTCATGGTGTAGGAATTTTGATCACCAGTAGTGTATATAGTAATCCTAACTTAATATAGATGGCAGCACTACATTTTTTTTGCAAGATGGTAGAAAAGGCGCACAAATTTGATGTGAAATAGCCCATAGAAGTGTTACCCATTTGTGTTAAGTTAGAAATCAAAAGGCAAATTTGAATTTTTTTAAGCATATCATGGACTTATTGAAATTTATGGTTATGCAATATTGTTAATGTCAGATTTTTCCTTCATTTGATTTTTTAAGCATACATAAGAGGAAAAATTGTGATTTTGTAATTTTTTTAAAAGTTTCTAAGCTATTTTGAAGGTGAAGAAAATAAATGGCAACTTCCAAATTTGAGAAATTTGGTTTTCATATGTAACACTACATCAGACATCAATTTCACATATGTTTTTAAATTTCTTTGATTTTTATAACGCTTTTAATTTTCTCAAAATTGACATATTTTCAAATTTTACAACCAATTTAAGGTTAACCATGGTGTTACGAAATTATTATTACTAAAAAAATAAGATAATTTTCCAAGGTTTACAATATTATGAAAAATTTTAATTTACGTTAAATAGTTTTCCAGATACGGAACTTTAAACTTGAAACTTTGAACGATTCCATATATGACATTCTATGTCACAAGTTTTTTAAATGTCCAGAACTGCCAAAATATTTTATTTTTTGTCAAGATATTTTGAATAGCTCTATTTAAATATGAATTGAATCTGTGTACCAAATTTTATTAAAATCGGTTACTATGTGGCCACGACTTTTTTTTAATTTTTGCTCATTTTGCATGGAATGACCCTAGTATGAAATTTCAATTCAAATTCTCAACCATGGGTTTTTGACAATAGCAAATTCAAACGTATCGAGAAATAACTGCTATTAATTATATTTGTAATATTAAGAAATTTCCACATTTTTATGTATAATCAACCAATCTTCTATCTTAAAGTTGCTCTCAAATCCAAAATGGCTACTTTCTGACATATTTTTTAATTCCTTTTTGTTCGGAAACGCATGAAATTGGCAGGTGTTCTTATTCAGAAACTTTGTGAATGTACTATTTTGTAATAAAATATTTAAAAATGGAGTATCGCGCGGAGATTAAATTTTTAACCAAAGAAAGTCTCAATCCCAAAGAAATAAAACAACGCTTGGATTATGGAGATTCTTCACCTTCCTATTCTATGATGTCCTATACTTTCTATTGCGTATTCGAATGAAACCCGTTCGACAGTTCCAGTAAGCGGAATATGAATAAAGGAAATACAAAACTGAATGAAATACTACATATTTAAACTTACAGCATACACATTTTTAGAAAAAGTCACGTATGGCGTTGATTCTCGCATCCCATTGTTTGGGAAGGCGTCGAATACCGAAGGCGAAGAAAGATTTCGGTTGTTGCTTGAAAGTTTAATTCACTTGCCAAGTCACGAATGTTTCGTCGACGATTCATCTTGACCGCAGTGTCAATATCTGCAATCAGTGTCTCGGTAAAAACTTTGTGCGTCTGACCAGAACGCGGCAAATCCGTCGTTTCAACACGCCATTGCGGAACATTCGCGACCAATCCGTAACCATTGTTTTTTATTTTGATAAGCACTTCTCTCCATGCGCAGAAATCATTCTCCGATGAATCTCAACAGGCTTGCATCTCTCTGCCGATAAAAACTGCATTACTGCACGTTGGACCGCGACCTACGTTATACACGGCCGGTGCGTGACGTTTAAAACGTCACATGGAGTGCGACCGAGGCTAACGAAAAAGAATGGCTACCGCGGTGCTTTACGAGTATCTTTTTTTACAGACCGCGGGAATCACGTGATGCTCGAATCCACCAATGCAGGTGTACGAAAAGAGCACCACGTCACTCTAGCGGTCTGTAAAAAAAGATAAGTGAAATGCACCACGGTAGCCTGTCTTTTTCGTTAGCCTCGGAGTGCGACCTACGTTATACACGGCCGGTGCATGACTATTAAAATGTCACATGGAGTGGATCATTTTACACGATATTGGTGCAAAGCGGCGCTCCCATCATTTTGCACCAATCGCCGTGTAAAAATGATCCACTCCATGTGACATTTTATATGTCATGCACCGGCCATATATAGAGCAGTTGCAATTGACGTCAGGTTGGAGGTCGCACACTACAAATAGGCAGTTCTGATTGGTGGAAATACCCTAACCTCCAACTGAAGTACAATGGTTGATCAGCTGATTGCAACTTCCCTATAACGTAGATCGCACATGGAGCTTAGTAGTGGAAAAAAGACAGTTCGATTGCTAAGTAGGTGTGAAGTGGTGAGGAAGGAGGAGGGAAGCGTGGTTAGAGAAGGATAGATGGCAGATGTGTGATTGACAGGTGACAGGTAGGTGAATGATAGATCAGATAAGAAGTTTGTTAAGATTAATGAGAAGGTTAATGAGAAAGTTAATGAAGATGAAAGCGGTAAGATCGTAGGAAAAATATATTTACGAAGAACGGAGCGACGTG
Source organism: Maratus michaelseni (assembly GCA_963931845.1). Lineage (NCBI taxonomy): Eukaryota > Metazoa > Arthropoda > Arachnida > Araneae > Salticidae > Maratus > Maratus michaelseni. Next base: position 463,791,195 of record OZ007587.1, read on the forward strand.
GACACAACCTTCTCTCTTAAAATCCTAGCGCAGACTAAATGAGTTGAGCAGTGTCACGAGGGTATATGGCATCATCGTCCTACGGGGCGCTGCGATCGGCGTTCTGATTGGTCGAGAGCTTTTCCCCTGAGGGGTGGGGGATGACAGTACGATGTTGCTGTGAGCGGGATGCAAAGATTTTGCACGTGACATCCAAACTTAGTGCCGCTAATGAAGATCATAAAGAAATTTTAATTAAGTAGTTTTTTAATTATGTATATATTTTTTTTTAATTAAGTATTTTTTTTGTCAACTATTTTGAAAATGATTTCCAAATATCATGCAATGAAGAAATAGATTACTGTAAGGATCATAATTTAAGTGAAATAAAGTAACGAAAGTGTTGATCAAGTTTTATAGAATTAAAAGTTTTGAAAATTATGAAAACTTTAATTTTTAATGACATTATTATTATTTTTTTGTATGCATAAATTTTTAATGAATTAAGTGAAGGTTTATTTTTTTTTAATGAAATGTTTTCTGAAAAGAAACAATTAGTTAAAACATTATTTTTAATTACCAGTTACTAATAATTATATTTTTTGAAATAACTTATTTTTTTTTCTTTTATGAAAGTAATAGAAAAGGTTTCACCATTCAAATAAGTTATATGTTAAGTATGTAAGTTATATATGTGTTTATACATTTTGTCTAAATGTATGTGAACTTGTCGGGATTTCTGTAACAAAGACATCACCAACCCAACCCTATACATATGATGAAAGTGCGTTCCCATTGTAACCGCTACCTTATGCATTAACCCTTAGTTCACTTCCATTTAATGCTATTGTTAGAAAAACTAAACTAGTGAATTTAGTTCCAACTTTAAAAGAAAATAATATTATATGAATTTTGTAAACGAGTACTTTGAGAAATAACTTCATGTTTTTTTAAGACACTTTCTTAAAACAAATTACAGAATCACTTTAACTTGTTATTTTAAAATGTTTAGAAACATTTATGTAACTGATTCAAAATTTTTTTTAGAAAAACAGTTTAAAACAAAAAAATTTCTATTAATGTTTTGTTAGCGAGTGGTTTATTTTTTGTTTTAAGTGATTGGTTCATCGTATTATCGTTCTAATCATGTGTAGTAAAAAAAAACAATGGACATTTGTTTATAACGACCGCTAAAATGCTATAACGACCGCTCAAATGCTATAACGACCGCTTAAATGCTATAACGACCACTCAAACGTTTATAACGACCGCTCAAAACATGTTTTGAGCAGTAGATTTGTCGTTATAGACTAAACATATGTATTTCAATAGATCACAGAATATGTTTATAATGACAAACCAACCGCTCAAACAAGAAAGCAACCGCTCAAATGCTTATAACAACCGCTCATATACTTATAACGACCGCTCAAATACTTATAACGACCTCTCAAAACATGTTTTGAGCAGTCAATTTGTCGTTATAGACTAAACATCTGTATGCTAATAGATCACAGCATATAATTATAAGGATAAAAATGCTTATAACGACCACTCAATGCTTATAACGACCGCTCAAATGCTTATAACGACCGCTCAATGCTTATAACGACCGCTCAAATACTTATAACGACTGCTCAAAACCAGTCGATTTGTCGTTATAGACTGTATATACATATGTTTTATAGATAATATACATATGTTAGATATGTTACATATGTTATATATGTTTTATATGTATGTTACATATGTTTTATACATATGTTACAAATGTTTTTATACATATGTTATATATGTTTTATGCATATGTTACATATGTTATATACATATGTTTTATACATAATATGCATATGTTAGATATGTTACTTACATATGTTAGATATGTTATATATGTTTCATACATATGTTACATATGTTTTATACATATGTTACATATGTTACACATGTTTTATACATATGTTAGATATGTTACATATGTTACATATGTTTTATACATATGTTAGATATGTTTTATACATATGTTATATACATGATATACATAATATACATGTTATATAACAGATGTTGTATACATATGTTAACAAGTCTAAAAAAAATATAAAACTTTTTTATATGCAATAATATATATATATATATATCAAACTTTTTATATGTAACAGAAAAATACCAAACTCTTTTAAAATGCTATAAAAAATAACAAACTTTTTTGCATGTAACCGATTTTTAGCGAGTGTTAAAGAAATATTTTGTCAAAAAAATTATCAGTTTAAATTTTTTTTTTGTTTTCATTAAAAAATATCAACAGAATTATTTTTTAAACCTTTAGAAACAGATTCAAAAAATGTTTTGAACGAATATTATAAGTTAAAAAAATTACTAGATAACTTAAAAAATATACATATGTTAACAAGTCTTTAGACAAAATATCAAACTTTTTTATACGTTTCAGAAAAAACATTAGGTATTTGTTTCAAACATATACTTAATCTTTAAAAAATACATCAAAATCTTTTTTAAATGAAAAAATATATCTATATATCGAATTTTTTTTAAAAATGTAACAAAAAATATTATACTTTTTCACATGTAACAGAAAAAAACATTAGAGAAACAGATTTAAAAAAATGTTTTGAATGAATATTATAAGTATAATAAAAAATTACTAGATAACTGTTTAAATAATATACATATATTTCATATGTATGTTAACAAGTCCTTAGAAGAAATATCAAACTGTTTTTAAAGTTTAACACAAAGAAATGAACAAAGGTTACATTCATAACTAAAAAATGTTTTAAACAAAAAATAATTCTATAACAGTAAAATCACAAAGTATTCTTTAACAATCCATCGGTTTGAAAGCAAATGATGTGATGGAAGGAAATTTCAGGATGAAAGTTATTAGTTAGTAAAACAGAATTATAGCACTCACTGTAGAATAATTATACTTTTCGTATCTCGGGGCTGAAAGAATATTTCTTTAATAACACCAGAAGTAAAAGATTGCTGGCATTTTCATAGATTTTATTTCTTGACGCAAAACACACACATCACAAAAACTTTACATGACACGTATATATAAGATTTTACTTTCACATTTCCCGCGAACAAAACAACCCATGACATAACAATATTCTGTTTACAACACCGCTCTTCGAATAACATACATCTTACGGCAAAACTCACATGACAACTGCACTGATCAAACGTCACTAAAAGATCACGTGATGCTTTTCGCATTTCGCCGGGAAGAGTCTAATTTTCGGGAAGGGGCTTTCTGCGTTACATCCTCCCCCTCTGTTTCCGACATACGTCTCGGAGAGGAAACAGGATGTTTTCTGGGTCTCCCTCTTTTTCTCAGAGGTGCAACTGGAGTAGTTTCAGTTTCTTGGAATGGTGTCAAGGCTGAAACATGATAAGATCCAATTCGCTGAGTAGGATTGTCTAGACTGGCAATGTCATATGTCACCAGTGATTTTTGAGTCAAAACTATATATGGCCCATCCCTCTTAGGCATAAATTTTGCTGTGTTCTGGTTACTTGCCTTGCTCACAGGGTGTAAGGTAACCCATACTTTTTCACCAGGTGTAAAATAAACTCTTCTACGATTTTTATCATAATATTTCTTACGCTGATCTTGTTTTATTTCAACTCGCTCTTTCACTCTCTTTGAGACATCTGCAAGACGTTTAAGATATGGAGTTATTTCAGGAACAAAATTGTCATCATCTTGGTCAGATTGGCTTGGAGAAAATCCATCTTCTTCCGAGCTGGCAAGTTCTCCCAAACCAATGTCAAGACCATGACTACTGGACATAACAGACTTTGATGAGTTGTTTTCTGGTTTCTTTCTTTTGTACTGTCGCTTTTTAGCAGGAGTCATCCGATAAGGTGGCATAGCAATAGGAGCACTATCACCTGCATTGATACGATGCTCTACATACGGGGTTGTCTCTCCCCCTGGTTGAAAGCATTTTTCATACCTTTTTAGAAGACCATTACGTTTTCCTCTTTCGTCAGAAGTTAAATTTTTTCCTTCATCTTCACGTAAGGCGTATGGACTGACTTCGACCGCACCAGCTGATGAATTATTTTCTTCAACGTATTCATCTACAAAATGAAACTTTTTCTGGGGTTTATTACTGAAATACCACGTTTTGTTGGCAGTATCTAACACCATGTTAGCGTTGTGCAAAAAATCCATGCCTAAAAGCGTTCTATTACCTTTAGCATTTGGTAATATAATGAACTCCGTTTTGAAGACTCGACCTTCAATCTTTACTGGAACTGTAGCAGACAAAGTTTCTCTGGCTACTGTACTTCCGTCAGCCAATGTGACATCATGAGTATGAGGTTTCAGTGCAACACCAGTTTTTAAAAATAGCTCATACATACGTCCTCCCGCAATGGAACGATTCGCTCCCGTATCTGCACAGACTAACACTTTCTTATTGCAGATCGTGATAGGCACATTTGGAACTGAAACTATTGAAGTATTTAAACTATACAACTTAAGACGATGTGCTTGCACATTTTCTTTTTTAACCGAAGGGGTACAATCTGGGCATTTCTTCTTTATAAATCCCACTTTACCACATCCATAGCAAACAATATCAGATTCTAAGCGTCGATTACCAAACTTATGAGATCTGTCTTCGTTTGGAGGCTTACTCTGCTTCCAATTATTATCTCGACGAGAAAACTCTTTTTTCCCTTGGGGTACAACCGGATCTCTTTTTGGGAACGTACTTCGTATAATTTCATAGGCATCTAGTTTTTCGGCGAGGTCGACTGGCGAAATTAAATTTTCCCAGTCATCTAACATATGCTGTTTGCATTCAACAGGCACACGCCTTTTCATTTGATCTGCTATGATCAGATCCTGGAGTGCTTCAAAAGACGTTACTGTTAACTCTTTAAGCCAGTTTTCAAAATAATCTCGAAGTTCGAAGTAATAATCTCGCCAAGAGATTTCTTTTACCTTGCGATGAGCAAAGAACAGCTGTCTGAACTTTTCGCCACTAATTTTAAACCGTCTTAGAAGTAAATATTTTACATGTGAGAAATTCGAAGCGTTCTCTTCTGATTCACGAGCGATAAGCGCAGAAATAGAAGATGGGACAACACTGAGTAAATACGATACCCATAGATGCTCAGGTACCTTCGAGAGCTTTAACTGGCGTTCCAGGAGCACCAAAAACAAAGTTACATCATCTGTTTCTGGCCTGAATGTAGGCAACAACATTTGGACATCTATCTTACTTTCCGCGTGTGATATTATCCCTGTCGCATTACCACCTATCACTCCACTGGAAGCACTTTGGCCCTGAACCTGTAACTTAAGCTTCTCAAGCTCAAAATTCATCTCAAGCTTTTTAAACTCCATCTCTTCTGCCCTACGCTTCTCTTCTAATTGCAGCTCTTCTGCCCTACGCTTCTCTTCTAATTCCAGTTTACGCTGTGCTAACTCTGCTTCTTTTTGTTTATCCTCTAATTCCCGCCTACGTTGTTCTTCTTCCCGAGTTGCAATTTGATTCCTGACTAATGAATTCACAAAATCAACATCGAACGAGGGGGAGGATTTAATTTTTTCCCGCAATGTGACAACGGTCATACTGGTTTGCACATCTAAATTCATTTCTAACGCAACCTGGAACAAATCCTCTTTGCGAGCTTTATTAAGTTCAGACATTTTAAATTTTAGCAAAACAACCAGCCGAAAACCCTATAAATGCCAAAAATTTCGTTTAAACCGTACCCCAAACGTGAGTTTTGCCGTTACAAATCATATAAACTTTTAATAAAACAAAACAGTGAGCTTTAACCATAATATAAACTATTACTACAAAACAGAACAAACATTAAAAATAAACTGGATTTCATAACGCGACACATTCAAAACAATATTTCAAATGAACTAAACTGCAACTGAATAGTTGTCACTTAAGTAATATTCTAAATGAAAACAAAACACATAACTGAATAATTGTCACTTAAATAATATTCTAAATGAAATCAAAACACATAACTGAATAATTAAATTGTTCCTTAAATAATATTCTAAACGAAATCAGAACACATAACGGAACAATTAAATTCTCAACCAATAATATTTTTAAATTACTAAGACAGCTTAATATCGGTTTTGTTCAGTACAATTTAAAACTTTCTACCTTAAAAAAAAATCAAAACAACAAAACTTGCATAAATAACTCATTCAGTTTTAAATTCCACAATAATGCTTCTTTTCTCAATCGAGAACTCAGAATTAAATACTTACGTCCAATATTAAATAAGAACAAATATTTACATCAAAACTGTACTCAATTATTTAAAAACCAGTAATAAAAGAAAAACAAAAAGTAATAAATTATTTTAAAAGTAATAATAAAAGAAAAACAAAACATCTTTATGATAACTGCCATAAAATTACGAATACTTTATATTAATTTGACCTGAAAACGATAATATCATAATTCTACTTGAAACTGATATCAGTTTTACCTTTTTTTTTTTTTTTTTTTTTTTTTTCTGAATCAATAAAAAATTTCTTTCAACACAGTCACGATAATCATTCAAAAATAAAATCAAAAGTAGGGGAGGGGGGAAGGGGAAATAATGTAAGAACAAAATAAAACATAACAAAATAATGCACAAAATAATGATATGAATAATTAAAATAAAGTTAAGAATAATTCAAATAATGATAAGAATGAGAATAATATTAAGATTAATCAAACTTAAGAATAATTCAAATGATGATCAGAATAAGAATGCATTCTTTGTATCTATTAAAAAAAAAATACGGATCCGTTTTTTACCAAGTCACACATGAGTTACACAATTAGTAGAATTCTGTAAACACACATAATGCATTATTTTCTTGGGCGTACACGAAACACTTTTTAGAACTATAAGAACACATAAAAATCGCATGCTGCAATGGCGACCGGTTGCGCCATTTTCTGGTTATAACTGCTGAAAAACGAAAAAGCTTCCAAAACTTAAATACGATCTTTCTGTATTTAAAATGTATCACGGGATTTCTATTTGCAGAAAAATAAATCACATCGCACTTTCACTGCGGATCTGTAGTTGTAGAAACATAGCAATTTTTCACTGCGGATTCGAGAAATAAATCCTTTTATCACTATTCACAATATCATTATATCATTATATGGGTGATATTTATCATTCACTGTGGATTTCTGCCCCACGTTGGGGAGCTAATTTTTTATAGCACTCACTGTAGAATAATTATACTTTTCGTATCTCGGGGCTGAAAGAATATTTCTTTAATAACACCAGAAGTAAAAGATTGCTGGCATTTTCATAGATTTTATTTCTTGACGCAAAACACACACATCACAAAAACTTTACATGACACGTATATATAAGATTTTACTTTCACATTTCCCGCGAACAAAACAACCCATGACATAACAATATTCTGTTTACAACACCGCTCTTCGAATAACATACATCTTACGGCAAAACTCACATGACAACTGCACTGATCAAACGTCACTAAAAGATCACGTGATGCTTTTCGCATTTCGCCGGGAAGAGTCTAATTTTCGGGAAGGGGCTTTCTGCGTTACAGAATATTTTAATGAATTTATTGCTAAACTTTCACTCAGTATTTTAACATTTCTATTAAAAAAATATATTTACTGACAAAAACGGAGTTTTTTACTTGTATGTCTAACCAAGTCAACAACTAAACATGACATGAATGAGATATATTCTAAAGAGCTTTTTAAACATATTATCATAAAAATATTGTCAAACGATTGGCAGAATATAGCCAAATGACTAAATTATCTCTAAATGATTGGTAAAATATCGCCAAAATGTCGTCAAGTGGTTTAAGTTCTTGTCCCTGATAAGCAATTAATCACATGATTATTCTGAAACAAGCACCCTCTATAATTTGATTACTTTAGATCATGCAAGACAATTTCGTCAGATGGATTGCAGTTTTAATATTCATATGGGAACTCTTCAGAGTGTACTGTTTAAAACACATGAATAAAAAAATATTTTTTTTTATAACGTGTGTGTTTATTTATAGAATTTGTGTTTTTATGTTTTTACTAGAATCATAATTTTTAATTAACAATACTCATTAAGTATTTTTAATTGTTAATTGTTTTAAAGCATACTAGTGTTATAAACAATTTATTGAAAAGTTGAATATATTAAACTTTACAACTTTTTTTTTTCAGTGATTAATGAAACCTTTGTTAAGTGACTTTTGTTGATAGCAATACACATATTTAAACATATTAGTAAACTAAGAATGTTTGAAATAATTTTACTTAAAATAACTCAATTTTACTTTTAAGGATAGAAAATTAAACAAAGATTTTAAAAGAACAGTTCCCCAAAATAAAAATGTCTAACCTGATGCGACCTTGAGATAAGGTCAGTCAAGGTTATACAAGGTTAAACAGGGTTAGACAAGTTTAGACAAGATTAGACAAGTCAAAGCGAGAAAGACAAATAAGCAGAACATGTTAGCAACACAAGATAAAATCTACAAGTGTCATACATTTCTAAAAAGTTGGTTTAAGTAGTACATTTAAAACGATTTTTTTTTCTGAAGTTACGCTAGAAATGTGTTTTGTAACATTTTAGCAAAAAATTTGGATGTTTTTTGAAAGAAGTGGAAAACTCTGTTTACTCCCCCTGTTTAAACAAATATTTAAATCACGATTGCAGGGGAAGTAATTTTCTACCCCCATTCACCTGTCAATCAAACAGACGCTAGCTTGGTGCTAGCCTGGGGGTATTGCACACATGCATGGTGACGTCATTCTAGCAAGTTTGGGTATGCTAGCATCATGACGTCATACTAGCATGCCGAAACATAGGTTGTTTTTCTAGCACTCGCGTCAAAATTACTTTTTTACTGTTGGCAACATACTGGTCGGCTTATCTCTGATCAAGATAAGAGATAACAGACCTGTTTGCACACGTCATTTGCTGACTAGCTCTGGTGAAGTAGGCTTGCATGATTCTAAGCTCTTGCTAGACACTCGACCACGCAGCTACCGGACCTTAAATGTTTTCCATGCGGTCATTTGTTGCATCTATCATGGCATGGGCTTTTTTGTTTTATCGGTAAACTCATTTAAGCGGTAAGCCTAACTGCAGACTTGTCATGTTTTAAAATGAATTGTATTGGTGAAACAATTTAACCATCCATTAAAAGTATCGCTATTTAGCAGTAAAAAACATTAGTTTTTTTGGTAAACTATCATTTTTTTATAAGTTTTTTAGGTTTTGTTGAATAACTCAACGTGTCTTAGCTGCAAACAACAGATTCACGCAACACGATTCTCCCATCAAACGGTATGTATTTTTTAATTCTTTTAATTAAAAAAATGTAACACATTCTTTCAATTTAAACAGAGTTTTCCACTTCTTTCAAAAAACACCCAAATTTTTTGCTAAAATGTTACAAAACACATTTCTAGCGTAACTTCAGAAAAAGTCGTTTTAAATGTACTACTTAAACTAACTTTTTAGAAATGTATGACACTTGTAGATTTTATCTTGTGTTGCTAACTTGTTCTGCTTATTTGTCTTTCTCGCTTTGACTTGTCTAATCTTGTCTAAACTTGTCTAAACCTGTTTTACCTTGTATAACCTTGACTGACCTTATCTCAAGGTCGCATCAGGTTAGACTTTTTTATTTTGGGGAACTGTTCTTTTAAAATCTTTGTTTAATTTTCTATCCTTAAAAGTAAAATTGCGTTATTTTGAGTAAAATTATTTCAAACATTCTTAGTTTACTAATATGTTTAACTATGTGTATTGCTATCAACAAAAGTCACTTAACAAAGGTTTCATTAATCACTGAAAAAAAAAAGTTGTAAAGTTTAATATATTCAACTTTTCAATAAATTGTTTAAAACACTAGTATGCTTTAAAACAATTAACAATTAAAAATACTTAATGAGTATTGTTAATTAAAAATTATGATTCTAGTAAAAGCGTAAAAACACAAAATCTATAAATAAACACACACGTTATTAAAAAAAAATATTTTTTTTATTCACGTGTTTTAAACAGTACACTCTGAATAGTTCCCACATGGATATTAAAACTGCAATCCATCTGACGAAATTGTCTTGCATGATCTAAAGTAATCAAATTATAGAGGGTGCTTGTTTCAGAATAATCATGTGATTAATTGCTTATCAGGAACAAGAACTTAAACCACTTGGCGATATTTTACCAATCATTTAGAGATAGTTTAGTCATTTGGCTATATTCTGTCAATCATTTGACAATATTTTTATGATAATATGTTTAAAAAGCTCTTTAGAATATATCTCATTCATGTCATGTTTAGTTGTTGACTTGGTTAGACATACAAGTAAAAAACTCCGTTTTTGTAAGTAAATATATTTTTTTAATAGAAATGTTAAAATAGTGAGTGAAAGTTTAGCAATAAATTCATTAAAATATTCTGTTTTACTAACTAATAACTTTCATCCTGAAATTTCCTTCCATCACATCATTTGCTTTAAAACCGATGGATTGTTAAAGAATACTTTGTGATTTTACTGTTATAGAATTATTTTTTGTTAAAAACATTTTTTACTTATGAATGTAACCTTTGTTCATTTCTTTGTGTTAAATTTTAAAAACAGTTTGATATTTCTTCTAAGGACTTGTTAACATACATATGAAATATATGTATATTATTTAAACAGTTATCTAGTAATTTTTTATTATACTTATAATAGTCGTTGAAAACATTTTTTTAAATCTGTTTCTCTAATGTTTTTTTCTGTTACATGTAAAAAAGTATAATATTTTTTGTTACATTTTTTAAAAAATTCGATATATACATATATTTTTTTATTTAAAAAAGATTTTGATATATTTTTTAAAGATTAAGTATATGTTTGAAACAAATACCTAATGTTTTTTCTGAAACGTATAAAAAAGTTTGATATTTTTTCTAAAGACTTGTTAACATATGTATATTTTTAAAAAAATTTATCTAGTAATTTTTTAACTTATAATATTCGTACAAAACATTTTTTGAATCTGTTTCTAAAGGTTTAAAAAATAATTCTGTTGATATTTTTTAATGAAAACAAAAAAAAAATTAAACTGATAATTTTTTTGACAAAATATTTCTTTAACACTCGCTAAAACTTGGTTACATGCAGAAAAGTTTGTTATTTTTTATAGCATTTTAAAAGAGTTTGGTATTTTTCTGTTACATATAAAAAGTTTGATATATATATTTTTTATTGCATATAAAAAAGTTTTATATTTTTTTAAGACTTATTAACATATGTATACAACATCTGTTATATAACATGTATATTATGTATATCATGTATATAACATATGTATAAAACATATCTAACATATGTATAAAACATATGTAACATATGTAACATATCTAACATATGTATAAAACATGTGTAACATATGTAACATATGTATAAAACATATGTAACATATGTATGAAACATATATAACATATCTAACATATGTAAGTAACATATCTAACATATGCATATTATGTATAAAACATATGTATATAACATATGTAACATATGTATAAAACATATATAACATATGTATAAAAACATTTGTAGCATATGTATAAAACATATGTAACATATGTATAAAACTTATGTAACATATGTATAATACATATGTAACATATCTAACATATGTATAAAACATGTGTAACATATGTAACATATGTATAAAACATATGTATGTAACATATCTAACATATGTATAAAACATATCTAACATATGTATAAAACATATATAACATATCTAACATATGTATAAAACATATCTAACATATGTATAAAACATATGTAACATATCTAACATATGTATAAAACATATGTAACATGCCTAACATATGTATGTAACATATGTATAAAACATATGTAACATATGTATGTAACATATGTATAAAACATATGTAACATATGTATGTAACATATTTATAAAACATATGTAACATATGTATGTAACATATGTATAAAACATATGTAACATATGTATGTAACATATTTATAAAACATATGTAACATATATATGTAACATATGTATAAAGCATATGTCACATATGTAATATATGTAAAAACATATATAACATATGTATGTAACATATCTAACATACGTATGTAACATATCTAATATATGCATATTATGTATAAAACATATGTATATAACATATATAACATATGTATGAAACATATGTAACATATATATAAAACATATATAACATATCTAACATATGTATACAACATATATAACATATGTATAAAACATTTGTAACATATGTATAAAACATATGTAACATATGTATAAAATATATGTAACATATGTATAAAACATATGTAACATATGTATGAAACATATATAACATATCTATGTAACATATCTAACATATGTAAGTAACCTATCTAACATATGCATATTATGTATAAAACATATGTATATAACATTTATAACATATGTAACATATGTATAAAACATGTATAACATATGTATAAAACATATAAAACATTTGTAACATATGCATAAAACATATTAATATATGTATAAAACATATGTAACATACATATAAAACATATATAACATATGTAACATATCTAACATATGTATATTATCTATAAAACATATGTATATACAGTCTATAACGACAAATCGACTGCTCAAAACATGTTTTGAGCGGTCTTTATAAGTATTTGAGCGGTCGTTATAAGCATTGAGCGGTCGCTATAAGCATTGAGCGGTCGTTATAAGCATTGAGTGGTCGTTATAAGCATTTTTATCCTTATAATTATACGCTGTGATCTATTAGAATACATATGTTTAGTCTATAACGACAAATTGACTGCTCAAAACATGTTTTGAGCGGTCGTTATAAGTATTTGAGCGGTCGTTATAAGTATTTGAGCGGTTGTTATAAGCATTTGAGCGGTTGCTTTCTTGTTTGAGCGGTTGGTTTGTCATTATAAACATATTCTGTGATCTATTGAAATACATATGTTTAGTCTATAACGACAAATCTACTGCTCAAAACATGTTTTGAGCGGTCGTTATAAATATTTGAGCGGTCGTTATAACTATTTGAGCGGTCGTTATAACTATTTAAGCGGTCGTTATAAGCATTTGAGTGGTCGTTATAGCATTTGAGAGGTCGTTATAGCATTTGAGCGGTGGTTATAAACAAATGTCCATTTTTTTACTACACATGATTAGAACGATAATTCGATGAACCAACCACTTAAAACAAAAAATAAACCACTCGCTAACAAAATATTAATGGAATTTTTTTTGTTTTAAACTGTTTTTCTAAAAATTTTTATGAATCAGTTACATAAATGTTTCTAAACATTTTAAAATAACAAGTTAAAGTGATTCTGTAATTTTTTTTAAGAAAGTGTCTTAAAAAAACATGAAGTTATTTCTCAAAGTACGCGTTTACAAAATTCATATAATATTATTTTCTTTTAAAGTTGGAACTAAATTCACTAGTTTAGTTTTTCTAACAATAGCATTAAATGGAAGTGAACTAAGGGTTAATGCATAAGGTAGCGGTTACAATGGGAACGCACTTTCATCATATGTATAGGGTTGGGTTGGTGATGTCTTTGTTACAGAAATCCCGACAAGTTCACATACATTTAGACAAAATGTATAAACACATATATAACTTACATACTTAACATATAACTTATTTGAATGGTGAAACCTTTTCTATTACTTTCATAAAAGAAAAAAAATAAGTTATTTCAAAAAATATAATTATTAGTAACTGGTAATTAAAAAAATGTTTTAACTAATTGTTTTTTTCAGAGAAAATTTCATTAAAAAAAATAAACCTTCACTTAATTCATTAAAAATTTATGAATACAAAAAAAAAATAATAATAATGTCATTAAAAATTAAAGTTTTCATAATTTTCAAAACTTTTAATTCTATAAAACTTGATCAACACTTTCGTTACTTTATTTCACTTAAATTATTATCCTTACAGTAATCTGATTCTTCATTGCATGATATTTGGAAATCATTTTCAAAATAGTTGACACAAAAAAATACTTAATTTAAAAAAAAATACATAATTAAAAAACTGCTTAATTAAAATTTCTCTATGATCTTCATGAGCAGCACTAAGTTTGGATGTCACGTGCAAAATCTTTGCATCCCGCTCACAGCAACATCGTACTGTCATCCCCCACCCCTCAGGGGAAAAGCTCTCGACCAATCAGAACGCCGATCGCAGCGCCCCTTAGGACGATGATGCCATATACCCTCGTGACACTGCTCAACTCATTTAGTCTGCGCTAGGATTTTAAGAGAGAAGGTTGTGTCCACGTCGCTCCGTTCTTCGTAAATACATTTTTCCTACGATCTTACCGCTTTCATCTTCATTAACTTTCTCATTAACCTTCTTATTAATCTTAACAAACTTTTTATCTGATCTATCATTCACCTACCTGTCACCTGTCAATCACACATCTGCCATCTATCCTTCTCTAACCACGCCTCCCTCCTCCCTCCTCACCACCTCACACCTCCTTAGCAATCGAACTGTCTTTTTTCCACTACTGAGCTTCATTAGTTGTTTACACGCCGTTGATTGGTTGGGTATTATGATTTAAAGCTTGGAACGTCAACAACTAGGACGATAATGCCATAATGTAAATGGACCTTGAAACGAGTAAAACTATTGCTTCTACATGAGACGGAAGTTTTTGTCCAAACTGAGGCAAACTTACATTCACAAAAGTTTCCGAACTTAATAAAAAAAAATTAAAGACAAGATCTAAAATCGTGGGTGTCAAAAAGAAATTTCTGAGCGCAAAATATGAATAACGTCGGCTAATTTGCATATTTCCGATGATGGAGGGATGGAAATACTTCCAACCTCGACCAACGAAATACACGGCCGATTCACGACATTTTAAACGTCACACGGCGTGGAACCGAGGCTAACGGAAAAGAAAGGCTACCGCGGTGCTTTACGCGTATCTTTTTTTACAGACCGCGGAAGTCACGTGATGCTTGAATCCACCAATGCAGGTGTACGAAAAGAGCATCATGCCACTCTAGCGGTCCGTAAAAAAAGATAAGTGGAATGCACCGCGGTAGCCTGTCTTTTTCGTTAGCCTTTGCATGGACCATCTTTACATGTATTTAGTACAAAGTGGCACACCCACCGTTTTGTGCCAATCGCCGTGTACAGATGATCCACTCCGTTTGATGTTTTAAAAGTCATGAACCGGCCCGGTCGTGTATAACTATTAAATACTTTCATAATGGAATGACGTTTGCATCGGTTGCAACATCATCTATATATTTAAAACGCTAAGCATTTGCTTTCGACAAACATCATTCTTTTTTTAAATGAAAGATATTTGGACACAGATTTGTTATCGTGCATTCGTTTGTTCGAAAATTTAATTAATTAGCCGTCATTTTCAATTAAACTTTTACTTCTGCTAATTACGTCATAATCGGATAACGCCCATTCTTGCGAGGCACAGAGGTTTATTTTCTAAACTCTGTGGTTGCGAAAAAAAAAAAAAAAATATTAAAAGCACGCGGTTTTTAGGTCAAATTTTTTAATTTGCAAGTTAAATTGCGGTAAAAATATTTATTCGAGTGTTTTATAAGCGAATAAAAATTCATATTTATTGTGACGTCACGGGAATGTTGTCCATTAGGTTTATTTTATCATTATGCATTATAACTTTGTTGATGCCATTTTTTCATTACAATTAAATACAAAATATATTTTTATTTATATGGATGGTGTTTAAGCATTAATGTAACGTATATAAAGTACGTGTGGACAGTTTGCGCCGGTGAAAATGACGTTATGCTTAGCTTGAAATGCATTTCAAAATTGATAGAACTAAAGAAAAAAATGTATATGACTGTGTCAATATGACGTAATTTTAACTGATTTTTCCATTCATAATTATAAAGATTAGAATTGGAGCCGTCATTGATTTTTTCATCTTGATTGCAAACCTTGATTACATGTTACCAATTACCTTTTTTTAATTATAGGTTAGAAGATTTCTTTTTTTAATAAAAAAATCTCAAAAGTAAAGGATTTCAGGAAATTTAAAATTATTAAAAATAGTGTTACGGTAGAAAAAAAACTTGAAATAATGATTAAATAATTTTCAAGCATGAAAAGTTTTTCAGTTCCATCTTATCAATGACACCGCCAGTTTGCTTCAATAATGTAAAATAGCTCCTGGGAAAGTTGCCACAACTGAAAATAGATTTTCCTAACCATCATAAAAAGTGAATAATAATAATAATAATCAAGACTCCCTTATCATAGATCAGACTTGAGAATTCGGAGAAAGTCTATGGGAGAAAATGTCCGCGGTAATTGCCAACTTATTAATTGACTTTCTCCGGAAAGTATCGCCGCCTGGTGGATACTACCGATGCTAGTTCATAAGCAAATGCATAGAACAAATGGAGCTGTGAAAAAATTGATGACGCTAGTAGCAGGACAACCATGTGGTTTTTAACCACGTGTATAGCGGTGAAAGGAAACTTGCTGATTGTGAGATCTGATACTATAATAAGGAAGTCTTGATAATAATAATAAAAACAGTGATAAACCATAAGATCAGATTATCCATAAGATAGAGCATTTTGGCACTAAATGAAAATCTGCCAAAAAAAAAGAAAACTATTTTCAGCTTATGTTGAACATAAAATTGATATGTTGAATTCGTTGAGGTATATGTTCCATCAGATATCAGAATATGCTAGGAATTGTATTTTATTTTTATTTTTTTTACATTTGCCAACTATATAAGAGGGAAAATATCCCCGACTGTGATGGAAAAGGTATGATCATCCTGATTATGTAAAGGAACTGAAGAAACCATTCAAATAAATTACACTTGAAAACATTAAAATTCTCCATCACCTGCAGATTGATTTATTACTATAAAAAATTCTTCATGTTTACATAAAAATTGATTAGCTTAAAACAATGGATGCGTTTTAGAAGATATGGATTTGAAACAAACAACGATTAAAGAGACTTTTAATTCATAACATTTTAAAACTTTTTTACGTCGAATTTCGACGGTGCTTTTGGGCAGATACAATGCACATGCGCATAGGAGCTCAGTCGGTTGAATTATCATGGGGGGGGAGGATATGTGTGCTTTATTTACTATGTTCTTTTATTTACTGAATATAATATGGACGTAGGAATATAAGGAAAGGGCAACTGACGTCACTATTGGTTAAATTACTGTTGGTTTGGGAGAAAACCTGTCCGTTCTTTACGACTCCTACAGTACACATGAGATGGAGCAATTTGATTGGTCTACGTTAAACTGGTCTGTGATATGATTGGCCTACGTCGCCATGATGATTCTTGCAATGATAGCTGCGACAAAAATGCAGTGGTAGATTGGTTGATGGAACTGTTTGTTTGTAAACATGCCCTTTCCTTATACTATTTTGTATATACTTCATAGGTCCATGAAATTTTTTTCTTGCCGTGGGGAATATGGCGGTAATGTCAAACTGATTTGCATTACACAGTTCTTTACGGATTGTTTGTTTGGAGTTTGCATCGGAAATAGTACTGTATGTGGAAAAAAAAAACTTTTAAATGAAAGACTGTTTCATAAGCACCCCTTCATAAGTAATAAAGATGCTTATTTTACTGATATTGCTATAGTATTTTTTTTTCGTCAAGTTCTGACGGGTTCCATCTAGTTTTAATTTAATTACGTTGCACAGACAGTGTGCGCTCCCGAAGTTTGCTTAATAGATCAGCGCCACCTAGCTGATAAATTGTAAAACCGTTAGTTGAGCTTCGTTCTCAAACGAGCTGCATCTCATGTCACGAGTGCCCTTGCGCTCAAACCAGAAGTTAAACAAAACTTCACTTGCCCCTTGGCAATTAATTAAATAAATAATTAAAAACTTTTACAGTCCACTTTCTTACTGCTCCCGACAAATGGTCCTAAGCGACCTGAGCACAATGTAAATGAGTAATTTAACAGCTTTAAATCGCCAACGCGGCGTACTAAAAACAAAGCTTAACAAAATAACTAAATTCGTTAGTGAATACGTACTCACAGACGAAAAGGATCAACAACAAAGGAAAGAACATCAGTTACGATTGGAAGCTAAACGAATCTCAATCTCAGAGCTCAAAACGTCACTACGTGAACTCATATACGCCTATACAGAGCTTCCAGAAGATGTGGAATTAAAGGATTCCCTGGATATAACTTCTCAGCTCGAAGATGAACTGGAAGAATCTGAGGTAAAGCTTAATATATCTAAATTAGAGTGTTCTAATGATAAAAAAGATAATTTGGTTGTCACGACTAACTTTAAAATACCTGACTTACCTCTACCTAGTTTCTCAGGAAAATATGATGAGTTTCAAAATTTTAAAACTCAATTTATGTCAATTATAGGCAATAATAAAAATCTAAATTCAACTTAGCAGCTATGCTATTTAAAGGGCTGTCTAAAGGGTGAAGCCAAAAGGCTCGAGTCAGCACAAGACACTTATGAATCTCTTTGGGCTTCTTTAGAAGAAAGATACGAAAACAAAAGGGCAGTTATTGATTGTCATATTATTAAATTATTAAATTTATCAAAGGTACCAGACTCTCCTAACCATTTAATGCAATTAATTGATAATACTAAATGTAATTTGCGTGCATTAAAATTACTCGAGTTTGAATCAAACGAGCTGTCAGATGCTTTAATAATGCATATACTATTTCAAAAACTGGATCCGGAAATACAAAAAATGTTTCGAAATGAAATTAATTAAAAATGAAATTCCTAAACTAGATAACTTTTTAAGTTTTTTGGAAGAAAGAGCTAGAATTCTTCAAAATACTTTTCTGCCTGAAGAAAATAGGAAGATTCCGTACAGTTGGAAATCTGGCGCTAAGCCAAATAATGAAAAAACATTTTTAACTAAAGCAAAACATGGAAAAAACTGCTTGTTAGGATGTGCGGATAAGCACTCCTTATATAGATGCGACAAATTTAAACTAATGGATGTGACAAAAAGAAAAGAAATTGTAAAAAATTACAACCTATTTGGCTATGTCCTTCATGTTTAAATAATCATTTACCTAATCCCTGTGTATCAAAGTATAGCTGTCTTTCTTGTAATAGCAAAGAACACAGCATCTATTGCATCCAATTAATCAAAATAACAAAACAAATCGACCGTTAGAGGAGGCAGACGGACGCCTTGATTTCTTCCTCCCTCTCTCTCGATAATCAAACATTTTTCGCGAAGGAAAAAAAAAATAGATAAATCTTGTGTGATTTTAAATACAGCTGTAATATATTTGAAGGATTGTTCTGGGGAATTTAAATCATTAATTGAAGCATTAGACAGTTGTTCTAACTCACATTTACTAAGTGCATATGCAGCAAACGTGTTAGGATTGCGTAAACAAAAAACTCATATTCCGATTTCCGGACTCAACGATTTATGCTTAAACGCTAAATCATTTATTAGTACAGAATTAACGAATGAAAGTAAAACTAAATCTTATCAGTTAGATATGGTAGTTGTTCCGAAAACTGCCGAGCTTTCCCCGTCATATGTAGACGCGTCGAAATTGAAATTGCCTGCGAATATAATTTTAGCGGATAATAACTGGAACAAACCGAAACGTGTACACGCGATTATTGGAGCAGAGTTATTTTATGAATTAATAGGATCGAATAAAATTAAAATTGATGATTCTCAATTAATGTTAGTAGAAACATTTTTTGGACATGTTATATCAGGCGCTGTTTACAATTCGATCTCGAATTTAAAGGAATCTTCTGATTCTTGTTTCTTGATAACAGAATCTAAGAAATTGGAAAAGGAAATAAGCTCCTTTTGGGAATTAGATCAGGTAAGTGAATTAAAACCCTTAGTTAGTGAGGAGTTAAATTACTGTAATGAACATTTTTTAAAAACTCATTACCGAAAACCCGACGGTAGGTACGTAGTTGAATTACCCTTTAAATCTCAAATGTTAGATAATTCTTTGGGAGATTCAAAACAAATTGCCACTAAAAGATTAAATCAGTTATGGAAACGTTTAGAGCGAGATCCCAAATTAAGAGAATTATACATAGAATTTCTAAGAGAATACGCTACATTGGGACACATGGAGGAAATGTCTGATGACACAAATCCTGATGCAGGATATTTTTTCCCTCATCACGGTGTTTTGTGACCGTCAAGTACCACAACTAAATTAAGGGTTGTTTTTGATGGGAGTTGTAAAACTAGTAATGGAAAGTCTCTAAACGATTTATTGTCTAAAGGAGGGATCTCTTTTTGATGATCTTTTTGCGATTATGATCCGTTTTAGGAAAAATATTTTCGCATTTACTGTTGATGTAAATAAAATGTTTCGACAAATAGAAGTAAATCCGTTGCATACTAGATACCAAAAAATATTGTGGAGAGAAGGGAGGGAAGAACCGGACAGAATCTATACCCTGAAAACAGTTACATATGGCTGTGCAAGTAGTCCATTCCTCGCTACTAGAGTTCTCCAGCAGTTAGCCATAGATGAAGCAACCAATTTTCCATTAGCAGCTAAGGTCGTAATGAGCGATATGTACATGGATGATTGCCTTTCTGGGTCTTCAGACATTGCGGAATTTAACAAAATTAAAGAACAATCGACAGATCTCTTCAAAAGAGGCCAGATGTCTTTACATATATGGCAATCTAATGTTGTTGAAGAAATAACCCCTGATTCTCAAATTTTTCCGTTTAACCAAAATTCCGAATATACTTCAGCAAAAACTCTCGGAATACTTTGGGACTGCAGTAGTGACACCTTTAACTTTACGGTTATTGTCAACAGAAGTTCTAACTATACAAAACGCGAAGTTTTAAGTCAAATTGCCAGACTCTTCGACCCTTTAGGGTTACTTGGGCCGGTAATTTGCCGTGCTAAAATCTTTATGCAAAAACTGTGGTTACTAAAGTGTGACTGAAATGATAACATTCCACTTCCTGTTGCTCAAGCATGGGACAAGTTCCTTAATTCACTTGTTTTGATAGAATCATTCAAGATACCTAGATGCATTCTCATTAAAGATGTATCAACTATAATCTTGCACGGCTTTGCTGATGCTAGTGAAAAGGCTTACGGAGCGTCTCTTTATCTCCAATCAGTATCGAACTCTTGTTCTCCTGCTTCCCATCTCATTTGCAGCAGAAGCAGAGTTGCCCCAATTAAAACTCTCAGCATCCCGCGACTTGAACTGTCAGCGTGTTTGTTATTGTGCCAACTTACTCAAAGAGTGGTAAAAGCACTAAAGCTTAAATTTGACAAGGTCATACTTTGGTCAGTCTCCACCATTTCCTTAGCCTGGATAGAAACTTCACCTCATCTCCTTAAAACTTTTGTGGGCAATCGAGTCTCTCAGATTCAAGAATTGGCAAAAAACTATGAGTGGAGATACGTTCCTTCAAAACTTAATCCATCTGATGCGTTATCCAGAGGTCAGGATGCTACGTCCCTTTCAACCAACAAACTGTAGTGGGAAGGCCCCGATTTCCTGAAAAAGGACATTAGTGAACTTTTTCCTCAAAATGACTCTCACGAAAATGACGAACTCTTTTTAAAGGAACTAAAGTCAGTTCCGGTCTTAACTTCAGTTATAAAAAATGACTTTATTAACTCTTTTCTTAATATTTCAAACAGTTATGTGAAATTAATAAGAGTATCAGCGTTTATTTTCAGGATTGTTAACAACTACAAGAATAATGTTAAACTTAAAAATCACTTAATGATGGAGGAAATAAAATTTGCCAGAAATGTATTGCTGAAAAAGATTCAAGGTGAGTATGTCTCAACAGAAATTTCGGCATTGAAAAAGGGCATGTCTGTCCCTATAAAAAGTAAGTTAAGGTTCTTAAATCCATTTCTAGATCAAGATGATCTATTAAGAGTAGGTGGTCGTTTAGCCAACTCAAATTTAAGCTATGACCGATCTCACCAAATTATTTTACCCCCAGGTAGTAAATGGACTTTACCCATGTGACGTCAGCCGCGGGTATTCAGAAGAAAAACACCAATAGGCGTGCAGAACATTTTAACACTGCTTCCCCTTCATCCAATAAACAGTCTTTTTCGGAGGGTAGATACCCGCTGCGGCATGGGTGTTGCCATTCGTGGGTAAAGTCCATAAACAGAAATCACCTTTATTTACTATCATAGAAGAGACTTACATGTTGGTCCTCAAGGACTATTGAATACTGTAAGACAATTATTTTGGCCTATTAAACGGAAGAAACATTGCTCGTCAAGTTGTTCACGATTGTGTTCAATGTTTCAAAATAAAACCTACAATTGTCAATCAAATCATGGGTAATTTACCCCCTGAGAGAGTAATCCAAAGTCCAACCTTTTCTAATGCAGGACTTGATCTATGTGGTCCATTTTTGATTAAATATCGCAACCAAAGAAAAGGAATGTTTAATAAGGTTTATGTAGCAATTTTCATATGCATGGTGACAAAAGCAGTGCATTTAGAGTTGCTTTCTGATTTAACTTCCAATGCATTAATTGCAACTCTAAAAAGATTCTTTGCTCGCAGAGGCAAAAGTAGTACAATCTCATGTGATAATGCATCCAACTTTGTTGGAGCATCTAGAGAATTGAAAAAATTATTAAATTCTATAAATAAAAATAATGATGATGTATCAAAATTCCTGTCATCCGAGCAAGTTCTCTGGAAATTTCTACCCCCTCGTTCACCAAATTTTGGAGGTCTCTGGGAGAGAGGTGTCGGACAGTTCAAATATCACCTAAAAAGATCTATTGGTGTTATGAAATTAACTTTAGAAGAATTTTTGACAATTACTACTCAAATTGAAGGTATTCTTAATTCTCGCCCTCTTTTCCCACTGTCCTCTGATCTAGAAGACTATGAAGTTTTGACCCCAGGTCATTTCCTTATTGGAAGACCAATCAATGCTCTACCTGAGCCAAATTTGATAAATGTTACCGACCGTGTATAACGTAGGTTGCGCTCCGGCCAAGTAAGGGATGGTGCGCAACGCGTAGTTCATCTTTCACTGCAGCCTGAATCTGTTGGAGGTCTAGTCGTTCAGACAGTAAAGCCCTAGACAAAAGAGCTTGATTCGGGGGACATCACCGGTTCCCCAGCGGGACACCAAGTAAACCGAATACCCACAAGATTGGCCGAGGCCGAATTCTAAGGTTCTCCGGATCGGCTTGTTTCAATAAAATTTCAGAACATGGAATCCTACGTCTACGTGAGGAAGACACTTGCCCTTGTCAAAGAGTAGGAATTGAAGGTCCGCTAGTGAGATCCCAGAAGAACGTGAAAAGCTTCCTTCTGAACGAATAGACACGCCGTAACTAAGGCTTAGGTATCGAGGCGTGACCTCTAACTTACTATCGTATCGTGCCTAACAAAACCTTACTTTCCCATACTGAACCTTACCTGCGTGCTCATTGGGCAGAAACCCGAGCTTGCAAACTTAGGCACCACACCTGCCCACTCCGTGGACCCCAATGTCTCCAGACTGCAAATTTTATTATGCGTTTGACGGCGATAATCAACCATCTCTTCGGCGACTGAGTTGCGATCGAATGATATAAATGAAATAATACTAACTGAATAAAATTTGATTAGTTGGGAAAATTTCGGATAAAAACGAATCGCCAAGCCTCTGGGAGAGCCTGTCATTATCGCCAAGCTAATTTTTGTTAACTTGTCTCACTCGTCCCGGAGAGTATCGCCATGCTCTGGAATGTAGGTTTGCCATAGTGTATGACAAATAATGAAATTTTTTTTTTTTACCCCTCATATTAATCGTCCGTTCTGAACCTTAATGACAACCTTGTATGAAAATCGGCTCTAGTCTTGAAATCAGAGAAAAAATGATTTAGGATTTTTTTTTTAAATTGCATTAATAGATAACAGCACTACAGTGTCTAGAATCATACAGTCCAATTCCCGCAAGGTACGAAAGAAATTCGAACGTTCGTTATGACGTCACGTGAAAACACTCTTTCGTATCGTATGCTAATTCGCATCTGGCGAAAAGTGCTATTCTGGGATCAGATTTTCTTACATTCGAAAACAATTACGGATGCTATACAACGTCCGAAAAGGCGGTGATAGCCGCGACCATCGCGGAATAGCTCCTCCCAAA
Source organism: Maratus michaelseni (assembly GCA_963931845.1). Taxonomy (NCBI): domain Eukaryota; kingdom Metazoa; phylum Arthropoda; class Arachnida; order Araneae; family Salticidae; genus Maratus; species Maratus michaelseni. The sequence continues at coordinate 463,815,418 of OZ007587.1, forward strand.
TCCACGTCAGATTTTAAGTTATAACCAATGAGAATCCGTCATATTTTAATCAAAATACTCATTATCGTATCGTAGCTTCAATAGTTGTCATAAAACTTTCAATTTCAATGGCTCCGTTGTTTGTAATTAGCTTGGTGAGGATAATTTTCGTCTTATTGATAATTTAATGTTACAATTGTAATGGAATTACTGTTATAATGAAAAGGTAGCTGTTTCAGAATGTCTGTCTATTAAATAATTAAGTGAGCTGTGTATATTTTTCGAGAAATAAAACTTTTACTGAATAAGTATTGCAATATGTATGTGTGTTTATTATAAGACACATACTTTGGCAATAATGATTCAGTTCTTACTACGACTGATTTATAGAAAGGATCCTCCAGCATCAGAGGCAAGTTTATTAGAATAGAATGTTCTATGTCATTATACAAGAAACACTTGGCAAATTTCCAGGACCTTACAGGCCTTAATAGGTAGGAAGCCAACAACTTATATTTTAATTAGTATTTATTTAAGAACCGACTGCTTCCCGGAAAGTTTTGAGTTTTAGTATATAAAAGTATTTTTTATTATTTAGAAAAAAGAAATTGAATGTGTGAATGTTCAAACTTAACATATACAAATGATCTTATGATTATGTTCAAAGCAGCTTTATTTTAAGCTATCAGCTTTCTTGAATTTATAGATTACTTTATTATTTATTTCATGCTTTATATAATTAATATATATTTGATATACTGCAGATTCATATATGAAAATAATATACATTGAGATTTTCTAAATCTTAACATATTTTTTTTTCCCCTTTGAAAGTTATAAAAATCAAATTAATGAAACTCAGATTTTCAAATCATTTCTGTGAATAACAGAAGTATATTTAATTTCAGTGACATGTTCATTTTTTAATAATAAAGTATGGAACTTTTTTTTTCTGAGATAGTATACAGAAAAATGCAGTTTTGATTAAGAGAAAACCAGAAAGAAATTTGTTTATTGTTTATTCAATATTTTACAATGTAGTAGAAAGTTATGTTTTCAGAAACCAATTAAAGATTTTCTCTTTTTGACACTACTTAAAGTTTGTACGCTTCTGCAAGGGAAAACAACGAACTAAGAAGTTTACGGTGAGGGGGTCAGGTAATTACATAAATTTACTCACTACTGATGAAATAATTTTCTGATGAGATAAGAAAAAATGGCTATATAATTTTTTATTATTATTCATTGATTATATGTCATGTTACTCCCAAATGTTAATATTTTATTGAATGTTTAGGTATATTTTACTTAGTGGGTAAAATGAATCATCTCTTTTTAAAAATTATGAATGTGTCAGGCTGTCTAATATATTTAAAGAATAAAACATTTACATTATGAGTAGAATGTGTTTCAACAGAATACAATTCTGAATCTTAATTATTTTATTTAAAGAAACTAAAATTTGAAGCATTTGCCACATTATTTTAACTGTTATCAAAGGTATCTCCTCTAATGTGATTAAATTGGTAAATAAAATCCCCCCCCCCCCCCCCCCACACACACACACTTAAAAAAAATTGTTTGCAAAAATGAATCATCACATGAACTGGCTTTTTTTTAATTTCATTTCTTAAATTTGCATTTTAAAAACAAATGATTAAGAAATTTATTTTATTTCTAATTACTTATTTTCATACGTCAAACAAAATGAATAGAACTCTTGTTTTTTGTTGTTGTTGTTTTTGTCTAAGATTGTGATATAAATTTAAATTAATTTAAATTATTACGTTAATTTGAGATTTCTGTGAAAAATTCTGTAAGAAATAAAATGCTTGAAAGTTAAACTTGTAGAAAGCTTTTAATCACCATTTCAATATCCCCTTCCAACCCTAATATTATATTTATATGTAAACAATGCTTATTTATTTTCATCTTATTAAAATAGGGATTGAAAGTTCTAAAAGTCAAAAGTCTCATTAATGCAATTCATTTTTAATTTATATATTCATAACTGTAATAACTGTCTATTACCAGTTTGTAATAGAAATGCATATTTTAAACTATAAACAGAATAGAAAGAATGGCTTTGATAAAACCAGCTAAAAATTTAACTTTATATCAAGTGCCAGAGCTGTTTATGCAGAGATAATCAGCAAAAGCTTTCAAAATATTATTTATTTTCATTGGTATATTAAAGTTTAATATCTTTCATATGCAAAATGCAATATTAAAAAAAAAAATTCAACAATTAAATCTTATTTTAACATTTGTTATTATTGCTCTCTCTCTCTCTCTTTTTTTTTTTTTTTTTTTTTTTTTGTTATATTAATGATTATGATTATTAGAAATACACAAGTATTTCATAACAAAGCCAGTCTGATTTAGTAGAGTAGGAAATTACAAATCTGAAATACCGAATTTTTTATATTTCTTTGTTATAAAGGCACATACAACCAATTTTTTCAATATTTATACAATTTATTTACTTATACAGAAGTCTTATCTGTTATATACAAACAGAAGGGATTTATCTAATATGAATCAGAAGCAATTTTTTAATATATCATAAACAGGCATACTAGTTCATTGGTTTTGTTTAATATCATTTGATGATAAATTACACGTTCTGGGGCCCAAATTACACCAAGCTTTTTAAGAAGAATCCCGAAGAAATATAACAGAGAAGTAACCAGTTTTTTGCTTTTATTAGTATATTTAAAAGGTATAATTTCTTTCTTTCTTTTTTTTTTTAAATTAAACTTATAAAAACATGATGAGCAGATAGAAATACTGTATTTATTCTGGATTTTAATCATATTACTAATATTTTTTTAATTAATGTTTAGGAATTTTTTTATTATAGCTTAACTCTGTATTTGCTTATTTTGTCTTCAGCCCCTCATGCTTTGACGATTTTTTTCTTTCTTTTTAACCTTATAAAAACATTAATAAAAGCATATTTTTATTTTATTTTCCAATTTTTTATCGTTAATATTACAAGATTCATTATTGATTAATGTTATAAAACACATGAATAAAAGTTTCACATTCCTATTACATGAACATTTTTTTCTCCCTAAAGAGGGAAGAAAACAAATTTTTATAAAAAAAACCAATTCTTAGAGAATATAAACCCTAAAAATGAAATAACTTTCATCAATGATTAATAAATAACACACACATTTATATATATATATATATATATATATATATATATATTTTAATCTGAAAATTTTATTCATGTTGGAATGAAATTGATTTTGTAATTGTAGTAAAACGATTGTAACTAAAATTATGTTTTTGATTATCTTTTCATTGGTATTTTAATGTTTAGATTATCATACCACATAACATACAATATTTAAAAAAAAAGAAAAAAATCTTCAATAATTAAATTTTACCATGTATTTTTTATTCTTTTGCATGTTATTTTAAAAATATTGTAAATGCAATAAAATATTTAATAACAAAGACGTTCAGGTTTAGTAACAATAGAAAATTGGGTACTTTTCGGTTAGCCGGGCACCAGTGATATATGTACATATATAAATACGTATGTATATACATATATTTATTCATACATATATGTATGTATATATATGTGTATGTGTTCCAGTGATATATATACACATGTATATATATCACTGGCGCCCGGCTAACCGAAAATTGCTACTATATTTGAAAAGATGATTTCAAGAACTTTATTCCTTTTCAAATGTATTCAAATATAATTCTGACACATTGATTAATTATTCTCTTAATAAGATTCGAAGCAGATTATAAAAGAAAAATGTAAATTTTAACTGTCCTGGAACTGAGACTTTTTTTTTTACGTAACTGCTACATATTAAAAAAAAAAAGAAAGTCCAATAAAAAGTAAAAGAAATTGATTATTGTTTCTAATTTTATTTAATGTATAATTATTGAAAAGATAAATTTTTTTAAAAAGCACAAGTTATGTAAGATAAGAACAGCAAAAGATGGATAATGGTTTAAAAAGAAAGAAAACATCTCTAACTTATCATTTATAAATTGCTGCCACTGCCACTGGCAATTGTTATTATTATTTTATCCACCACTATTTCAAAACAATGACCTTCATCACAAATGTTTGGGGTAGATTGATTTAGAAATAGTGGTAGGGAAAATAATAAAAACCACCAGTGGCAGCCCTGTTTATGTTTATGTATTAAATTCAAATTAATGCATTATATTAATCAGTACTTAAATTTCAAATCTTCTTTTAGACTGAGTTTTTGGCTATTCAAGTTAAAAAGTGTGTGTATATATAAAAAGTATAAAATATATAAAAAGTGTGTATAAGCTAATTAATGAATAAACAATTTGAATATATAATAATACACAAATAAAATGAAATTAAATAAAAATATTTTATTCTTCAACATTTTTCCAAAATACAAGAAAGTGGCTATATATATATTTTTTTCTAGTAGATAATACACATGTACTTTAAAAAATTATATTATAATTAATAATTACTGAAATAAAAAAAGATGCAGCATAGGAGAAAATTTTCAGCTAAGCACTCATCAAAACCTACGGTTATATGTAAAATAACTAAATAAAATCGCATTTTAATAGCATGTATTTCTTGAAACAAGTATTATGTTTAAAAAATATGCAGCACATAACAATTTAATTAGTAGCTCTTTGTGTAAAGACAAGAAGAGAATCAATTCCAACCCCCTTGAATTTTGAAGCTTTAAATATTTGTTTTTGTTTTAACTTTGACAAATGATGTTTAAATTTACTTAACACATGTGACTTAAAATAGTTAAACACTTAGAGAGAGTAGTTATATTTGAATGTAAAAGTGCTTTTTATATATTATAATAGTAATCATCATCAATTTATTGCCCCCCTCCCCCACTTCCAAGGATTTTGCTCAATTGATACCAATGCTATGAGAATATCCTAGGTACTTCTAATTATTTAAAAAAAAAAAAATATATTAAACGTTTAAAAGATATCCTCTAATGGTCGAAATAAATATTTCAAGTAAACTGCTTGTTATCTCAAAATTAAATTGAGGTTGCAAAAAACATTAAAAATCTGTACATTACTAACATAACATTATAAAATTGTAACTAAAATGTGATTCTCAAGTGATCATGACATTCATATAATCTTTTCACAACTAAAAATAATTCATTAATATATGTTACAATTCATATTTATCTACTCTAGATGGGTACCAAAACTTTTTATATTCAAACATGTGTCTTTATAAACATACACAATTTTTATTTGATAAATATATGCACCTTTAATTCCTGCAATCCATGGTTCATATTAATCTACCTTTAAAAAGAATACTACAACTTTAAAATCATCTTCCACTTGCCTTTAAATATACAAGCAATTTTTAGAATATACGTAATTTATTTAATAATTAAATAAAAGTTTTTTATTAGCAAAATTCAGACAATTGCAAGCAAAATATCGTAATAAATACTTAGTATATTTTGTTAATATTTTGCTTAAAAACTATGTGCGTCACAAATGGGATAAAAGAGTCTTAATATTGAAAAATATTAGAAACTTTCTTATTAAAATGCCTTATCAACTGTAAACAATCACAAAAGTTGTGTACGAAAAGGGCTTTTCACCTACTTTGAGAGGGTGAAATCAACGTCCGAAATTTTGTAAACATTCGAAATAATATTTCGCACGTAACTTTTCGCCAAGTACGAAAAGAAGTGCCCCAGAATACCGTTTTTCGTAGAGGAGGCAACGATGACATCAAAGTGATGTCACGGAGGGGGGCGTTCCGCCGAATTTTCGTATTCCGCCGATGCCGGAATTCGAGTGATAGTGTCTAGACACAGCAGCACCTTTAAAAACGCCCCAACGAGCTTTAGAAAAGAAGAGAAGTGAAATGTGTCGTAAAATTTTGGCTCATGATTGTTTATACATGTCTTGATATTTAAGCAACGGTAGACACTTTTCTTGGCTAATCAAAATTCAGTCCTCTGTTCATTATCTAAACAAGTTCCTCTTTGGCGACTTTTCCCAACACCTACTTGTGTTGCTTATATAACATACCATGTCGCTGTTTTCCGTGATTATGTTTAGCTTATATCATTTAATATTAGAAATAAATTAAAATTCCTAGCATATAGCATAGGAAATTTGATGGGATTAATGTAACATTTGAAATAAGCTCCAGTAAGTCTTGTTGAATTTTTAAATTCCTTGTTTTGGCAACGAAATGCAATATGTGCTCTGATTGGTTAGGAAGAAGTGTCTACCATTGCTGAATTATCAAGACGCATTGTTTATGTTCGGGCTCGATTCTTATGATCAATTCTTTCTTTTTATGTTATTTTATTTTTATTAAAAATTTTAGTATATTATTATACTTAAGAACATTTTTTCTGTAAGAGGTATATTTCTGCTCTTTCGATCTCCCAAAATTAAGAACTAAAGTACAAGTAAGAATTAATATTACACAAACCTGTGAACTGTCACATATTTGTTTTCTTTATGCATTTTGCATAGTATTAATAGTAAATGTATTTAACACTTATATTGTTATTTCTAAATACTGCAGTGTACTAACCGGTTAAATCCGACAATTAGAGCTTGTTGTATTGGTATTTCTTCGCAGCATGAAGAATTTTTAGTGGCCATTTCAGTTATATCGATTAAAAAACATCTTTATAGAAACTGATAAAATATATTATAATATGGTGATTAAAAATTTCAGTGTTAAAAACAGCTCTCATCCAGATTTTTCTCTTTACCCACAAGAAAAAAAAAATCTATAGAGAACACATGTAGAGTAAATATTTAATGAATATTTTTCTCTTTCGAGTTATAATTACAATTTACTTTTAAATACTTTTAAATAATGGTATCTAAATCTTGTGTCATAAACAGATTGTTGTTTGTATACTTTCTAGTTCCATTAAAAAGCCACAAAATTCTATATCTTTTGCTACTGTTAGATTTTTTTATCGACTTAGTATTTGCAAAATAGTTAAAAATAAACTCGATAATCCAAGAATGAATTAGTTGCCATTTTCTATTAAAGACGTTACATATATGTAGAAGATCAGCTGCTTTGAAAGCATCTGACATCAGGGATCGATGTAGGGGTTTTTCTTGGGGCCCTTTTCTGAAAAATAAAAGCTATTTTTGTGAAATTTATTATATTTTTGTACAAAATAAAATGTTGGGTACTTTTATGTTAGCTGGGCACAGGTGATAAATTGCCTAATATTGTTTGCATCGACATCATTCATATTGCATTCATTTCAATTAACCCGTAAGCACATATGCTTATTTTTGTAACTTTAGCACATGCATGGGGTAAATTTCACCCCATCTTTCTCCCATTATATTTTTGACTAAATACGTTTTAAAAACAAATCTATTGCCGTAAATTGTAAAATGCATTACTTCTACTTCTTTTTAGGGAAAAAAAATCATGCTTTTTATATTTATTTAAAGAATTTATAGCAGTTTCTGTAAAAATCATGTTCCTCTTTTTCTAAGGATGCAACAGATATCTGGCACATCTGGCTGATTTTTCAATATCCGAAATACTGTCGTATATCTTAATCACAATCGCCAGATATCCGACTCTCTACTACTTAGTTCTATCAATAATATGCATATGACAGGATGGCAAATTGTATTTGAACATCTTTGATAAAAGTGACATATAAAACTGATGGATATATTTTTTAAATTGTTATAACTTATCATATGCAGTCAAATTGAGATGCAATATTCAGTACCAATCTTTAATAAATGACTGACTATACAATTTTATGTCAGATTTTTAAAAATCAGTACAGCATTAAGAACAACTAATTTAATTGCTTTGACATTCCAAGTTCTCAAAAGAATAAAGAAAATTTTACAGCATGCAAAATAAATTTTATAGATTCTTTACTCTAATCATTAGTATTAATGTATTTCTTAATAAAGTTTTTGAAATTGAAAGTGTTCTTATTGAGAAACTAGTACTTTTATATTAGCTTGGGCGCCAGTGATAACTCGCCAAATCTTCTTTCAATTAGCTTCATTTACACTGCAACCCTTGTACAGAGTTGTATAATATAGATGCACGGCGTGTGCGGAAAATTTTATGCAAAATTCAAAACTTTGCAGAAAAAACAATTTTTTTTTTTTTTGTCTTTTTTCTCAAATTAGATTTTACAGAAAATTGTTTATTTTTGAATGGCAACTCACAACTTCGATAACATATCTTAGCACACCATCAAACACAAACATGTGCAACTTGCTCCAAAGTGGTGCTTAGTGTGGCCCGTACGTTCGTTTGATTGAACTTTAGGATTCTTCTTCTTTTTATTTAAAATTAATTTTAAATATATTGCAATGAGGAAAATTACAGTGTGCATTTACAATGTGTCAGCACAGTCAAGCGAGTTCTGTTGATAAAAGAAGCGCAAATCAAACATCAATAATTGCAGCTTTTGTCAAACCTCAAAATAAGCATGGAAATGGAAATATTGATCCCATTTCTGAAAATATTGAAAGTGAGAGTATTTCCTCTGAATAGACTGTTTCCTCGAGTGAGGAAACTCTTAAAGTCTTAGATCATTCTTCTAAGCCTGCTCTCTGAAAAAAATTTCTGAAATGCTTGTTTCAATGCTGTCTGAAATGTTTTTTATGAGAGTATTTCCTCTGAATAGACTGTTTCCTCGAGTGAGGAAACTCTTAAAGTCTTAGATCATTCTTCTAAGCCTGCTCTCTGAAAAAAATTTCTGAAATGCTTGTTTCAATGCTGTCTGAAATGTTGTATTATTTTTTTTAACCAAAATAATTATTCTTTAAATAATATTAATTATTTTTTAATATAAATGGTAATTATTTTAAACTACTGTTTTTAATTCATATCGTCAAAATAATATAACACTTAATTTTATTAAACATTAAATTAATTTGCAGAAAGTTTTTGACCCAATATTTATGTGCACAGAAAATTTTTGGTTTTATACAAGTTTGCCCTTGTATAACTATTTTATTATGATTTTATTTTTGTGTATATAAAATTAGATATGGTGCTTTCATTTTGAAATATTTTAGTTATTTTTAAGTAAGTTTTTTATGCTATTGTATTGCAATGTTAAAATATTGGCTATTTGTTATTAGCTAATGTTAAAAGATTGGGGAGATTAAAACAATTGGTACTTCTCTATTATCCCATTGACCACTTTTTATAACAAAAGCTATCGCCAAATAAACAGCAGAACGTTGCCATTGGAATATCAAAATAAATAAATAAAATATAGGAATTTAAGGTCACAATTGTTATTTTAATTAATGAAATAACTAATAAACATAAAGAACATAAACATAATGACATGTAAAACATAATGAAAAATACACGCATATGTCGAATTAAAAACCACTTGATGACATAACAAACACGTATAATGCTTCTGACATCAAGTACATGGGACTGCAGTTTGGCGATAGTTTTTTGTTATGAAAAGTGTTCGATGGGATAATAGAGAAGTACAAAAAATTTTGGCGAACACTGGTCCCCAGCTAAGATAAAAGTACCCAGAAGCTTTGTAATCAAAACACGTTTTCCTTCTTTTGGTAAAGGCAGAATATCTTTCAGAAAATATTGTCAAAATCGACGTTTTGAACTGAATTTCTTACACAGTGCTGCGAGCAAGGCGAAAAGTGTGTTGTCACGTGACACAAATCATATTATTACATATCGCTTATAACTCGATAAGTAATTTATTTGTCAAAAATGGAAAATTCATTTCGATTCCAAATCGCTTCAATAGTCAGACTTGCAAACTTTACGGCTTTGCGTTTAAAAATGAGTCTGAAATTATGTCAAAAAGTTTCGCATTATTGAGCAGATCATTTGAGAACCACCTTAAGTGTGAAACATAATGGAATTATAAATGTAGATTAAGAACTTCTTTTTTCCTCCAGAGAGTAAGTAAAACCACAACTACAATTTCAAGAGCATTTGGAATAAGGCAGCTAATTAATTGCTTTGGAAAATATTGTTGTGATTATACTTACTCTCTGAAAGAAAAATAGGTACTTTTCTATTATCCCATCGACCACTTTTCATAACAAACAACTATCGCCAAATTGTAAGATTAAACGCCAAAAATGCAGTCCCATTGACTTGATGTTAGAAGCATTATGTGTGTTTGTTATGTCATCAAGTAGTTTTTAATTCGACATTTGCGTGTATTTTTAATTATGTTTTACTGATTTATTAGTTATTTCATTAATTAAAATAACAATTGTGTCCTTAAATTCTTATATTTCATTTATTTTGATATTCCAATGGCATTGTTCTCCCATTTATTTTGCGTTACAGTTTGGGATAGTTTTTTGTTATGAAAAATGGTTGATGGGATAACCTTTGCTTTCAAATTGTAAAATAAAGTTTGAAGTTGTTTATTAAAGTATAACTTTATTCATTTTTTTTCTTTCTTTTAGGTTAAACAATTAAATAGACCTATTTTTGTTTTCTAGCCTGTATGTATGTTAAAAAACTTTGTATTTATTATTTTTAAGAAAGGAATTTTAATGCATAACCTGAAATTCTGTTTCATACCTGTATATAAAACTACAAGGGAAAGTGTAACTTCATTATAAATATAGAAATTGAATCTAGGGTAAATGTATTTTAAATTTTTTGTCTGTTACTTTATGGTTTATCACATTTGAATATTCTGCGCATAACAGTGCTTGAAATTAATTTCCCCTTGCCCTAGCAATATTATAAATAAATTTTGGAAAGTATTTATGTAAATGGCATGAAAATCATTAATTCCACATTTGTTTTAATGAGCTGTTCATTCAAATTAACATAAGTTTTAGCACATGACAAAATACTGCTGAAAGAATTTTGTCAAAGTCACAAGTTGCAGATAGAAAAGTGTTCTGTATCCTGTGCTGTTTTTTCTGGCGAGTTGTTTTTGCCGATAAATGTTTGATGTGGTTGTAGCGATCTTTAGCTTTTGGGGTTGCTTTTTTAACCACTGGAATGGACTTTATCCACGTGACGTCACACGCTTTTGGCACCATTTTGGATTTTTCTGCCAATCGCGCCAACCAGCAAAGAATATGGAACTCTTTCCTGCAGGTGCACCAAGGTTTCTTTTAGGTGCCAAAATGACAATATTTTGCCAAGTGTGGCAACCTGGCGATTTTGGCCGGTAGACCAGATAGTGTGTATTAATCAAAGCCTTCTGGTATCAATAGCTAAGTCAGTTGTATTCTTGACAGTGTGTGTGTTTTATAATAAATCAAACATTATGTGTGTGTTATATAATAAAGTGATTTGTGTGTGTTTATAATAAAAATTGTAAGTGTTTGATAATAAAATTGTGTGTATTTTATAATAAAATTCATAATAAATTAAAACATGTTGTTTTCACATGCTAGGTCTAACACGTATTCGTAAACAGGGTTTTCTTGCCAAAATGGTGCAAAAACAACAATCTCACCAACCCCGGTGCATCTGTGACAAGTTAAAATTATAGAATAGCAATGCTAAATGATTATTTATATATACTACATTAGGGGGAAAAAAAACAAGTTTTAAGTACATTTATTTTTTTAATTTTAACCAAATATTGTATGTTTTTGGCAATTGGACTTCATTCAGATTTTCTGTGTTTAATTTCGTAGTGGTCACTACGTTGCTTCTTCTATTTGATCATTGTTCCAGAAATGTAAAAATTCTTCAACAGTTGGTGAATTTTCTTGAGTGGGAAGTTCCTGCTTGTAAATTTTTTATCAGGAATTTCAAAATTTTGCCGTGGATTCCGTCATCTCACCTTCGTTTTCAAGAATTATATAAGGTACTTTTCGGTTAGCCGGGTGCCAGTGATTTATATACACATATTACACATTTTATACACATATATATAGATACACATATATCTACATACACATATGTACACACATATATGTATGAATATGCATACATATTTATATATGTACATATATCACTGGCGCCCGGCTAACCGAAAAGTACCTTATATAATATTTATTCTTATTTTATAGGTGTAATATGTTATTAAATTTTTTATTAATAAGATTGTCTTTTTCAGACTCTTTGAATTAATAATTCATCAAGTTTCTTAAAAAAGAATGCCTGGATTGCTAACTACAGATGTAAATATATACAGTTTTCTATTTCATAACTTTTTTGAATAACATTTACATTTACTTCTTGGTTTTTATTTTATTTTTGTGTTATTAAGTATTTATTGTGTTTAACTTGTTTTTTAAAAAATGACAAATTTTAATGATCATTGATTCTTTCAGTTTTGCTGCATTATTATTATTTTTTCTCCACTTGAAAGAAAATTAAGTTTTTATATTTTTTACTTTTTTAATTTACAATATATTTTGTTGTCATTCAATATACTATTTTTTGAGATTCAGTTTTGTAATCATAAATTAAAGACTTCAATGATCGTTGATTCTTCCAGTTTCGCTGCATTAATTTTTTCATGTGAAAGAAAATTAAAATTCCATTTTTTAAAAAAACTTTTTAATATACAATATATTTTATTGTAATTAATTATTATTTTTAGGTTTATTTTTGTAATCATGCATGTTTTATTTAACTATCTTTCTAAAACTTAAAGAAAAAATAATTGAATGACAAAATCAGTATTGAGGTTTATTGTCAAGGTTTAAGCAGAGCTCAAAATTTCTTTATAAAAAAAAAAGAAAACTAAAATCAGAAAAAAAGCTTTAGCAAAATGCTTTTTAACTTCCACGCTCTTCCGGATATTAAAAATTAGTGATGAATCTTTAAAGGATTTCTAATAATTTACAAAGCAACTTATTAAAGAATTCTTTAATTATAAGATGAAAATGTAATTCAAATCTGTATTTGTCATCGGCAAATTTAATTATTATTATTCTTTATAAAATTTAAAACACTAGATGATGAAAAATAACAAACACATTTTAATCATTATTTGTTGATAATTATGATATTATATTTAAGTAACTTCTGAGATCAGCCATATAATTTTCTCAGTTTTAAATTTTAAATGTATTAAATACAGTGGGTGATCGGTTAATGAACTGTTCGGTTTACAAACAGATCGATTAACGGACACTTTCGCAAGAGATTTTTATGTTCGGTTAACGAACGAACATCTTACAAAACAGACCACGAAGAAGCAATGCTGCGTTTTAGATTTGTAGAGCTTTATTTAATTGCATCTATTGTCGACTTAGAGAACATTTTAACAGTTGTATGCTTATGGCCTAATTAATTCATGGGCTGCCGGGGGATCGGCCCTACATTTTAGGGCCCCCAAATTAGAGTGAACAGATTAAAAGCATTCATTTTTATAATTTGAGTCCTTTTTTCAAGAATTATTTTAATTGAAATTTAGTTCCTAAATTATTAACAGGCTCTAGGCTCCACTTGAACTTTATCGGGCCTTGCAGTGAACATGATCTTTTAGAGAACTAATGGAGTTTTTTATAGGTCAAAGTGATAAATTGATATGATTTAATGCTGTAGCCAATGAACGCGATCCTAAAAGTTTTTACAAAAATAATGTAATTTATTTCTTATAAGTGAAGGAAGGACAAGACTGTATATATATGTAATTTATGTTTTATTATTATTACATTTAGGTATAATTTACATTAATTTTTATATATTATTTGGCTTTTAAGAATGAATTAATTGAATTTCCATACAGATCTATAGATACTGAAATCTATCTTTAAATTTAGTATCTATAGATATTTACCTTATTGATGATTATGATTTTTACTTTAAATTTAGTATCTTATCTTAAAATTTAGTATCTATAGATACTAAAGAAATCTATATATACTAAATCTATGATCAGTTAACGTATCATTCGGTTAGCGAACATTGTTTTGGAACAGATTAAGTTAGTTCGTTAACCGATCACCCACTGTATCTTCAGAGTAATCCTTGAAGAAATTTTGTCAAAATTTTTATTTAGGGTAATTTTAAGACCTCGATTTGTTTATTGGTGTCAAACTCTGATGTTAACAATTAGTATTTAAAAATTGTTCAATATTATTGAAAGTTTATTCTTATTTTAATATGAAGAGGGCTTTGTTTGTTTCAATAGAATAAAGAAAACACAATTTTCAGTTGAATTGTAGTTTTCATTTTTCTCTGTGTAATAGAAAATTTATTTTCTCTTCATGTGTCTGTTACTATAGATGCATTGAATATTCGGTATTCGTCCAACTACCAAATATTTGGTTTGGCTGAATATCAAACTATTCGGTTTGGCTGATATCAAATTATTCAGCCTGGCCAAAAATTAAAATATAATATTCAAAAACGCATTAAATTGACAGGTGTTCTTATTCAGAAACTTTGTAATTGAAACATTTTTTCCATTTTTGGGTAAAGGCACAAGATCATTCATAAAATGCTGTCGAAATCAGTGTTTTATACCTAATTCCCGATGCAACAGAGTGAGAAATGGGAAAAACGTGCTGTCATATGACGCAAATCGCTTATAACTCGATAAGTAATTAATTTATCAAAAATCGCTTCAATAGGCCTCCCAATTTTATGCCTTTGCATTTAAAAATGAGTCAGAAAATATGACAGGAAGTTTTGCTTGCCTTGTTGAGCAGGTCATTTGAGAACCACCTTAATAAAAATGTAATAATATACGCTGAAGAGGTTTTCCAAAATGTAATAAACTGTATGCATCAATCTAAAGGTTGGGCTTGTTTTGCATTGCTAACAAAGAATTTATGTTTGGATTTAATTGTATCAGTCCCGCATGCAAGTTGTTCTCCAAATTAAAAAGATTTCATTGATACATTGTTTCTTTTCAATTCATTGTTTTCTTGCTATGTTTCTGTTTATCATTATTTTATTTTTATGATGATTTATAATAATTTAGATGCACTTCTAAAAACTTTAAGTCATCACTTGCTCTTTTGAAAAATCTTTGCATTTTTCTCTTAAGATAAGCTGCATTTTTAGAAATACCATTGCTAATTAAAGCTGAGTTAACTAATCGAAAGACTTAATGTTTCTCCTATTAATTTTTTAATGCAATACATTTTCACATAATTTTGAAAATGAGAGAATATGTAATTTAGTGTAATTAGTGCCTTCTTTTAAATTAGTTGATTAAAATTATTGATACTGTTCTTAACCTAAAATAGATGTAATGGCTAATGAACTGAGAAAGGACAGTTGTAGCATTGTGCAAATAGAAAAAAAAAAGACCTTTTTCTTTAGACTTTAAATGATAAACACACATTTTTGTGTTTTTTCAAAAGTTAGTGATTATTTTCTTGATGATTTCAAAATGAATTTTCAACAGTACACGTAGTATACTATAGACTGCAGTTCACTGACTAAAAACATTTGTTATTAATGAATCAAATAGTGAGATGAATTAAGTGAATGTGACTGTACTTGTTTGCCAAGGAATTAAATGAATCAAATGAGAATATGAATTTCTTCTGCAGCAGATATAATACAAAATTTCTCTCCATTAGAAATATTTGGTACTTTTCGGTTAGCCGGGCGCCAGTGATATATATAAATGTATACACACACACACATATATATATACACATATCTACATATACATATATGTATGTATGTATATGTACATATATCACTGGCGCCCGGCTAACCGAAAAGTACCAAATATTTGTTAAAATTTGTAACCTATTCCAAAATAATAATAGTAATAATTTCTTTGTGTATCACTTTTATGTGTTTTGCATAGTTTTATGCATTACAGCATATTTATAGCATTACTGACTGATAACCTTTTTCTTAAAAAGACTATTATAGCAAGTGTTAATAAATTACGGTAGACTCCGGATTGTCTGACGCTCAATTATATGACACTCGGCATTAAAAGTATTTCCTCGTTCAACTTGCCCAAAAATCCTTGATATTTTTCTCAGAAATTGTCTTATATATATATACTTACAACAAAAATAAAATTCATAATTACAGAATTTTCCACTTAAAATTGCCTTATTTTTATTTATAATGTTTGTTTTTTGATATCAGTTGTTTATTTTACTTTATGATATCTAAAAATGTTTGTGGCTGTACTCCAAAATTTCAAAGACATTTTAAAAAATAAAAATAAATTCTCTAAAGGTATTTAAAATGATAAAAATGCTAATAATTTATTAAATTCAGTGTAATTATTTCAACATATCATAAATTTTATTAAATACAAATTTTATTACAAAAAACATTTAAAATGAATCAGTAATTTTCATAAATCCAAATGAATTCTGACCAACAAACACTCCTGTATATTCCTTGCCACAATTTTTTTTTTCTTTTTTCCTTATTGTTTGTAAAATGTATCCTTGATATTTCTCTCAAAAAATCAGAATTTTCTCAGAAAACTTACAACAAAAAATAAAATTCACAATTACAGAATTTTCCATTTAAAATTACCTTATTTTTATTTATAATGTTTGTTTCATGATATCAGTTGTTTATTTTACTTTATGATACCAGCTGTTTATTTTGCTTTATGATAGTAGCTATTTACTTTCTTTATAACATTTTTAATTTTAGTTAATGCTTGCAGAATTAGAAAATGCATGTATGTAATAATGTCCTCTCATTTATCTGACACTTTTGTTTACATAACCCTGGTCCCATGAGTGGAGGTTAATGAAGACTCTACTGTATCTTCAAATAAATTCTTTGCTATTTTATTTCCATTTATAAAGTAAATGAAATTTATTTCTGAATGATTGTATCATTTAACATCTTGAGTTGTATTTGTATCCTTTAGCACAGTGGTTCTTAACTTGTGTTCAACCGAGCCCCAGGGGCTCGGCAGCCCTTCGGGGATGTTTCTCTGAAATTATTGATGATAACAAACTTTTCCTTATTGCCATGTTTAAACAATTGTCGCAAATTGCCAATTTTGACTCCCATTTCCTAAAAGATTCTTTTCCCTTTATTGAAAAATGAAAAATACTTTTCAGTTTCTTGTTATTTTAATAAGAAAGTCTGCTGAATTTAATGTATATTAAATAATAATGTCGGAAAATATCCAGTTTGGATCTCAGAATAATAACCTTAAAAGTGATATGAGGTGGCACTTGCCAAGGCATTTCTGAACTTGTCAATAAAAAACAACAGCAAAAGCCACATTGATTTGCAGTAAATAATCATTAAGTTATGTTTTTTTTTTTTTTTTTTTTTTTTTTTAATGACAGTGATGTTTTGTTGGTTTTGTTCTTTGAACACTGATTATATGTGCAGCTGATGTATCGTTCAGTTTGTGCACTAATAAAATATATACAAGTATCTCTATGTTTAAAAAAAAAAAAAAAAAAAAAAAAAAAAAAAAAATATATATATATATATAAAAACTTATTGCAAAAATTAACCATTGAAACAGAAATAACTGACCAAATGCAATGAAATTATTACCCCAATATATATATATATATATATATATTTTCCAACTATGAAGGGTTTGGCGAATATATGTATGAAACTTGTGGGGTTCAGTACCTCCAACAAGGTTAAGAACCATTGCTTTAGCATCTTCAGTTATATTTGTATCATTTAACCTTTTAATTTGTATTAAATAATTAAATTTTCTTTTAGCATCCTGCACCGTTTCCTGCAACACCAGTGTATCCCAATGTTCTTCCCAGTGATTTACCCCCCAGACTTAACTTAAAAGGGGAAACAAATGAAAGAGGTAAATATATTTAAATCATTCTAAAAAAAAAAAAAAAAAAAAAAAAAAAAAAATCTGAAATTAAAACAATTTAAACCAAAAAATTTTATATTAATATTCATAGTTCATCTTTCAACTGTTTTAAGATTTATGTAGGGGAGAGTGGGGGTAATGGGACAATTTTAAAGTTTTAATTATTTTTAAATGAAATCAACAAATTTCTGAATTTTTTTTGTATGCATAGAAAGAGAAAAATTGGCTTTATAAAAAAAAAAAATAATTGGAAGAGATAGCATTTGTTGTTTTTTAAATATAATGACTTTTATACACTATTGTACTTGTCCCATTAGTCCCCTAGGTTGGGGTGTATTGGGACACCCCGTGGGCATGGGTGCAAGACTTCAGTCTCAGGACTGATTTCAGTCTTGGAGAGATTTTTGATTGATAGTAAATTCTACTTTATATACTGTAATCATAGCAATTTTACTATCACTAACTTTTAATCTCTTTCTTTTATTGTAAGAGATAATTTTTTTGCCATAATACAAGACATATAAATCTTCTAACTCATTTCCATTTGATTATTCCTAATACTGAGAAAAATTTTCAGTCTTGACTGGGATGAACTTCTTGCACCCATGCCCGTGGGTCTAATGGGACATATCAAAATCAACACAAAAACTAGAGTTGCAGTACCTATTTAAAGACAGCACATTTTATTAAAAATACATTGTAAATAAACAACAGTTATGGTATTAATTATTGTATATTAAAATTTGAAAAATTAAAATCAAAAGACAAAGTTGATGAACAAATAGTTTTCTAATCGATTGTAGGCTGAAGTAAGTTCATTACAATATCTTTAATTTCAGTCCAGTATTTTTCTTCTTTTTCAGGATAGACAAACTTTTGTGAATCGCATCTTTTTGTGAGTTAACCCAGAAAAAGTTCTTGAATTCCACGGCTTATTTCAATAACAACTGCCACATAATGAGATATAGAATGTTTCCTTTCAAATTTTACTAAGACAAAATCATTTTCAGATAGTTGCTCTAAAAGAACATTTTCTTTGACATTAATTCTTTCTGGAAAGTCTTCATTACTTGAAGAATCATGTAGTACAAAACTACTTTCTGAAAAAGAAATAAGCTTCTTATTTTTTATATTTAGGCATTTTTTAGATCTTTTTCCAAGTTATTTTAGTATTATCCACTACTTTTTCAGGTGTTTTTTAAAACATTTTAATAAGACAATCTTTTAAATAAATCATGCATACCTATCACTAAACAATAAGTACCTATGTATCATCAATCCAGTTGTCCCATTAGTTCCCATATGCTGATATTTTATATATTTCTAATCTACATAGCACATGTTTATCCAAAGATAATTTAACTGAGTTTAATATAAAATGGAATATTTGTGTTATATTAATTAGTAGCCCTGTAAACAATTTCAGGCAATAATGAATTGTAAATGTCATTTAAGTAAAAAAAAATCAAACTTACTTTTTATAGTTGAAAACAAACTTTCTTCATGCACTCTTTCAAACAATTGCAAACAGCTGACTTGTTGTTGTTGAAGTTAGCAACTTTGGTGTTGCCATTTAGGTGTAACATAATGTTTTGATATGAATAATATTTTCAATAAAATTTATCCACTGTCCCATTAGACACTTGTTCCATTAGCCCCCACTCTCTCCTACTAGATGGTTGTATTGTCTTCTCATTACTTGGTGCTTAATTTATTTTCTAAAGAATTAGGAGGTAATTTCCTTCCTTAACCACTTTGCAATGAGCCTTACGTATACATAATGTATAAAGTGCTCAGAATCCTTGTTTACTCCTACTAGTAATTTTTAAGCTGGTTCTCAAATTCTCTGCTCAACAATGCAAAATTTTCTGACACATTTTCTAACTTATTTTTAAACAATAAAGACATAAAATTGGCAGACTTGAGTATTGAAGTGATTTGGAATTGAAACACATTTTCCATTTTTTGATAAATAAATTAGTTATTGCAATATAAATGATTCTTGTCAAGTGAGAACAAATTTTACCTCTTTCTCACACTGCAGCGTCGGGAATTTGGTTCAAAATGCCGACTTTGATAATATTTTCTGAAAGATCTTCTGCCTTTACCAAAAAATGGAAAACACTTTCGGTTACATAGTTTCTGAATAAGAACACCTGCCAATTCATGCGTTTCTGAACAAAAATGTATTCAGAAGTATGTTAGAAAGTAGCTCTTTTGGATTTGAGAAGAGCCTTAACTCTGATTTTGTAAATCATTTACAGTTACAACCACAAAGATTATTTGGCAATTTATTATCGGTGGCCAGCTAATGGAAAAATGCCCACTAAAAAAACCCAAATGTGTCAGAAAGTAGCTCTTTTGGATTTGAGAACAGCCTTAATTAAAAATTTTGCTATATTTAAACAAAGCATTTCTACAATTCAATCAATTCAGAAATTTCTATTTTTAAAAACCAGTGATAAAAGATAAAAAAAATTCTGTAACGTCGCGAAGGGGTTAATAATATTGTAATAGAGGATACATCTGTGGATAGTATTGCTAAGTTTCCTGATTTATGCAGGTCTTCCCAACTTTCAGAGGTCCATTGAGGGACGCCAATTGTCTTGTTTTCTCATTATGCTCAAATTCTTTTAAATTTTTATGAGTAAAAAAAAAAAAATTACAGGTTTATTTGATCACATATTTATATAGTTACGAATGCACCTAAAAAGGATGCCTCCTGCTTGTAAATATTTTTATTAGGTGACAATATTGGAAATTATAGCACATAATTTTATTGTAATGGAGGATTGACGAAAGACTTGTAACAATACAGTAAAGGACCTCAAATCCAGAAACCCGAAACCCAGAACTTTTTCAAAAACACTTTTTTCTCAAAAAAAAAAAAAAAAAAGGAGGCCAGGTGAAAATATTTCACACCTGCTGCAAAAGCTGGCACTACGTACTTGTTTCTCTATTTCGCTTACAGAGTTCCATATCAGAAGTAAGGCACATGCATCTTATCTTGGCACGTGCACCCCTTAACCTTGAAAACTTCTGAATGCATAATAATTTTTTTTTTAATCGTTCACTCGCTGGTTTGTTCTTCATTTGTGCTGCCATTTTTGCCAATTTACTTACCCATCATACGTAGTATAGGGTAAGTCTTGTAATCGTTTTGAAAATCGAAATTTTTTTTTTGACGGATTTTCACGTTTCAGACACTGGAGATTCCAAAAAACATATTTTTAGAAAAAAAAATTTGCCATCCGTCTGTGTGTCTGTAAACGCTCTATCTCCCGAAAAAATTGAGATAGACACTTGCAATTTGGTATGTACTTAGTATGTAATAATGGGAAGAAGCCTATTTCATTTCAATAACCTTGATTAACCGGATTATTTTTTTCGGACTCTCGAAATATTCGTTCTGATAAAAGGTATATAAAAATTTTCGAAATTGTTTATTTTAAGAAATGAATATAAAAGACAATAAAAAAACATAAATTTTGCATAAAGCATGAAGTCGATCGGATAATTAGTTGCTGAGATATTTGTAATCCTATTTTCCACACTCTTCGATTTTTCATGACCCTGTATTTCATCCAAATTTCACTTCAAAGATATATTTTAATTGGAAATTTGACGCTTAATCAGATGCAATAAACCGCTAGTTAATAGGATTATTATTTTTGGAGTTATAAGGAAAAACCTCTTTCAAGCAATTCAGTAATCGAGCCTATAAAGTTATGACGTCATCAAGCCACGATTTTATTTGAATTGCTATGCATTTTATAAGTAGTTTACACATTTTTGTTTTAATATTTTACATTATGCATATCCATGATGGGTAAGTATTACGGTGGCCCCCAACGACTAGTTTCCTATTGCTTTCATTAAATAGCAGCACATAGGTAAAAAAATGTGTGTGATGAGTATGGCGTCGGAACATCGACCATTTACAATTTAACGAAACAAGAGAAATTTTTTTAAAGTTTTTGCTGAAAGTGATGTTCTAGAATTGATGGCACATTGAAAAACTTTGCACAATTCAAAAAGTGTTGAAGTTAATAGAGTTCTAATGGAGTGGATTTGGCAACAGCAAACAGAGAACTTTCCGTCAGATCGTGTGGTTATTATGGCACAAACAAAAAATTTCCATGCTGAACTAAACATATCTATCCCTTGTGATTATTCATCAGGAGGGTGTAACAAGTTTAAGAAACTTCAGAGATTACGTTTAGTTCAGGTTTCTGGTGAGAGGGCGTCAGCAGATTTTGAAGCTACTGATTCCTTCAGCGAAGAATTTGAGGACATCTTTACCCAAGAAAAACTTTTGCCAGAACAGCTATATAACGCGGATGAGACTGTGTTGTTTTGGTGTTATGTGTCCAGAAAAACCTATGTGACTCCTGAGGAAATTTCAGCTTCTGGATTTAAAGATCCCAAGGAAAGACTTGCTGTTATGGCATGCGTAAATGCTGCTGGAACCCATAAATGTTAATTGTTAATGATCGGCAAAAGTAAAAATCCAAGAGCTTTAAAGGGAGTTCAGATTTTGCCGGTTCTTTACAGAGCGAATTAACGAGCATGGATGACAGCAGAAATATTAAAACCATGATTTGAAAATCATTTTTTTTCTGGAAGACCGTTACCATTGCTGGAAACAAGGTCTTCTTTTGTCGTGCAAAATACTTCTTTTGCTCGACAACTGCTCAGCTCACACTGCTTCAGGAGTTGTGGGAAAGAATAATGTTGTGCATTATTTCCCACCCAACTGCACATTACTTAACGATGGATCAAGGCATTCTAAGATGCTTGAAATGTTGCTACAAGGAGAGTTTATGAAAGCAGTGCTAAATGCATGCAACAGCAGTACTGGTATATTGCAGTTCCAAAAGCCATTTAATGTGAAAGAAATGTTATGGCAGGCAGTTAGTGCTTGGCAAAGCATTAAACTATGGCCCTCATTAATCTGTTTTGACGGCAAACAAAGTAATGGTGAATTTCGTGGGTTTTCAATTTCCACTGAAAAGATCCTTACTTTATCCAAGACCTGCTGAATTATCCAAAAACTATGACTTACAAAGGCAAAGAAGGTTTGGATGAAGAAGCAATCGAAGATTGCTTCAATGTAGATAATTATACACCTATAACTCATTCACTAACAGATGAAGAAATTTGCAACATGATTTTAAATCGAGAAAATAATATGATGATACCAGCAATGACGACGTCGGCGAGCCGAGAGCTACAAACATCCCTATAGATAAGTACATCAATCTGACGAATGAATTGATTATGGGGTTTGAACAAAAAAGTTTTATAACACAAGAACAGATTATACAACTCTATAAAAATAAAAGAGGTGTTGCAGAAAGAAAAGCCAAAGCAGATGAAGCAATTGAAGTTATCGGACATTTAGTTTCCGCAAGCAACTGCCCTGTTCTTGATTTTATTTCTGTCATACACAATTGTTTTCAGAGTTGAAACTGGGATATCCAAGTGTTTTGCCAATTCTACTTTTGTTAATCCTTTGCTCTCATCAAACTCTTTTAAGATTTAAATTTTTTCTTTCAATGAAAGTGCTTTACGCTTTTGAAACATTTTAGGTTTTAAGAAACAAACAGAGCAGCAGTATAGAAAAAATGTGGATGCAAAGACAAGAACTCCAGTGCAGAATGATGTGCCAAAGCTATCAGATAAACCAGTTTAGCAAACTGCCTCTGAACTGATCTCCCATTGGTCATTTCCCCCCACCAGCCAAGGAATGCAGATCTCCAACCCTCCCCATATCCTTTATTTGATCACCTTCCATATGGGAAAATTTTCGAATTTTGGGATGGTGGGAAACTATGTATAACCGATATTGTGCATCGTATAAACAAAGCATTTTTGCATTAAAATGAATAGGAATGAATCAGGACTTGCGAAAATGATGTATAAATGTAAAAGACGTATAAACGAGAAGCGTATGCGGTGCTTTACTGTATATATACATATATAAGCTTTAAAGATTTAATCATGCATATTTTTCCATTTTGTATTTTTAGCATATTTTATTGTTAAATGTTCTTTAATTTTTTACATAAAGGAAGCCATTATGAGTAATTTTTACATCTTATAAACGATATAAAGATGCATTATAAATATCTCATATTAATATTATACTGTAAAACTTATACTGAAAGAAATATCAATATGAAAATTAGTTTTTACTTTTCGTATGACTTGTTCTTGATGTACACATTTTGTAATGAAATATGTTAAAAAGTAAAACTTATAAGAGTACACAGAGTACACATTTCTTTTCCTTTCTTCTCCATGCATGAATGTTCAGCTTTTATAGACCTGAGGTATTTTCATGTCTGTTTTTCTACTTTTTCTAATTCTAAATTCATGCTTCCAAAATAAGTCAAGAAGTATTTTCACTCCTTTGGGAAAAAAAAAAAAATCTTGATATTACCTCTGTAAACAATTATGTTAAATTGAAATTAATCCCAGCTGTTTTACATAATCTTAAAATTTTATGCATAAAATAATTTATATGTTATATTTTACTATATAACAATTTTGATTACATTTAATTTTTTTCTTCCTTTTAGGTTATCTTTACTTATCGTGGGAGAGTGTTTTTAACAATCCAAACATTTCAAGTTTACAACTGTTCGCATATCCCCAAAAAGATGGTCCTGTTGATTCATCATTATGGAGGAAAGTAGCTTCATTAAACACTCCCCCTTTACCAGTTGCAGTGCTTTTACGCTGCCTAATTGGAAATAGACATTATCATTTTTCAATAAGAGCTGTTGATAGGCACCAACGAGTTGGACCTTTCAGTAACCCTATTACGTTTTTTAACAAAACAAAATGAACTACAAAGTTAATTTTCATGAACTGCATTTATAAACTATGCATTTTTTTAAAAAAATCATATAAATGTTTTTGTGATGGACTTAAAAAAAGAAGTAAATACTGAACTTTCTTTTTTCAATAGCCTGAATTCTTTTGTTGTCAGTATGTAAGAAGTAGCCATAAATTCTTCTTACTGTAACAGTATTTTTTATTACACATTGTACATTACCAGTATTTTTTTTTAACATTCCTGTGTAATTGAAAAAGAAAATTTGCAAGTCAAGTTATTATTATTATTTTTTTTTTGGTAAAATGTTATGTAACATTTGTGCAATAATTTTGGTATTAAATCGAATTGTTTTTGAGTAAAGTTTATTTCTTAACTTGTTCTTTTTAGATTCCTGTTTTATTGTAACATGAACCTGTAATGTATGTGTTTATACATTTGCCAGTATATGAAATACTATTCATTTTGAAACTTTTTTCCTTTGTATGTCCCAGTCTGATATCAATTATGTTAATAAAACATCTTTGGTTAAGCTGTAGTATTTTATTATTCATATTAACTTAGTTGTTCATAATTTGTTCATATTTAGTGCTCTTTTATTTGTTTTAAAGATATAGAAAATGTGGCATTCAGTTATAAAGATAGTATTTTATTAAGTGTCTTTGTAGCTTGTATCTGTATTATAAAGGATAAATGTGTCCATGTGTAATGCTGACATCATTTTGATGATGGCAACACCAGACGATTAAATTTCACTTTTAAGGCAATTTAGTAAACTTCTAAACATTGCACATTTTTAGGGTTTCGTTCATCTCAAGAAACCCTATTACTCCCGCTTCATTGTCTGTTCGTCACAGAGCCAGTTCTCAGAAAATTTTGTGTATTTATAGCTGAATACCTATTATGAAGCTCAAAATCATAAAATTTGAAAAAATTGTATTATTTTAATATATAAAGATAAAAAAAAACAAAAATCTAACAGCATTTTCTTATTAAATTTAAACATTTTTCATTATAGCAGTTGCCAACAATTAAAAATCCCCAATAAAATTCTTTCTACAATAATTAATTTTCTATGGAAAGATTTCCACATGAAAAATGAAATAAAAAGTTTCACCCATTGAAAGAAAGATGAATATGACGTCCTGTTGGTAATAAACGGAAATTTGCAGACATTTCTCAATAGTACAAGGAGTATGAGTATGTGTAGATACAGGAAGCAGCTGAATATGACGTCATTACAGAATTAAAAATTAAATTAATTTGACGTCTAACATTTTGAAGGTCTCTATACGTGTTTAATTTTGAAATTGATTTTTTTTTAATATCGCATTTCAGAGTATAATAGCGGGCTTTGCGTGCTATCGGACCGGTTCAGATTATCAAAAAAATGAGAAAAATAGACCGGTAAATTTTTACTTAATAAAAAACATGTTTTTTTTTTTGAAAATGAAATTTATTTGGATTTATTAAAGGAAGGATAAAGTGTTTTGAAAGGAATATTAAACGAAACCCTTTGTGCGATCTTCGATCACACTTACCCACTTGTTAATTATTGCACTGTCAAATAGGGAAAAAAATGTACTTTCAAACGCAATTTGTTTGAAAACTGTATTGCAATTTATTCATTTTTTTAATAGTTTTTAAATAATTTTCAAGCATGATTTTTTATATTTTTTTTCAATCTGTCTTATCACATACAGTCGATTAAAAAAGATTAAAAGTCGATTACAAAAGATTAATTTGTTTGTACCTAAAATAATATAAATTGTTCAGCATTTTTAATAAATTAAAAAAACTTTATTTGAATATATAATCGCTGTTTTTCATGTAAAAATGATTTTTGGTGTTGTTAGTGGGCAAATTTAATGTAAAAAAATCTATGAGTTTTCAATAATAATAATAATAACATGTAGACACGTAAGAGGATTTTGCACTGCAATCTAATATTTTTTAGGTGCAAGTTAAAACTTCTAAAGAAAAATTAAGGGCTAAAAATATCTGTAAACAACATTAGTCAAGCCAGATTATCATCTCAATTATTCCATTAAAGTTACCGTAAAATATACCGAAGAAAAGTTAGCTTCGATCGATCGATAGTGCTTATTTTCCATCTAAACATTTCAATTTCAATTTTGCTTTTTAATCATAAATATCAAATAAACCTGCATGGAGTAATTACACTTTTCTTTTATCTCTTTTGTACTGTTTAATTTTTTATAATAATTGTTGAGCATCCTATAATGCTGTATTTTATTTTTGTAGCAACACTTAGTTGAGGAATACCTTTCATTTCATTTATGAAAACAGTGCTGATTTAATTTTTAATTAACAGCAATTTTTAACCAAAAAACATGTTTTAGCAAAATGTGAGGGTACTATGTCAGAAGCCGGTTCAAAAACCTTTCGAGTGATACCTTATTTATTGTTGCGCGTTTCGTAAATTCATAGAAAAAGAGATGTTGACAACAGAAATTATATATATGATAGTGATAATAATAAAAGGTTTTCACCTATATTCTGTAACCTGGGAAGCTCGGCTTGGATCCTCTAATTATGTGTAAAGCATCGTTTAGAAACTAACTACACTGGAATCCTGTTTCAATCCGCGTCGATTCCATCATTGTATTTCCGAACCCATTTACAATGAACAAGCCGGTTTGAAGATGAAACTAGCCTAGGTCATTTTCATCCCTGCTAGCTCCTAGGGCATTATTAGTCCAGCATTTACCCATGATTCCTGTCGGTTAAACAAACAGCGCCCGTTCACCCGTCAGTGTGTTGTGTCAATTGTTTAAAAGTTTTGTCAGTGCTTTTATTTTTGCGCTATTTATTGTTTTTTTACAACTTTATTTTAAATTCTTTTTTGTTTTCAAAAATGCAAAATTACGTCAATTCTTCGCGATGGACGGTCGAAAATTTTGCTTTCTGCGATTTTTGAATTTTTAGCTTTTTTAGCGTACCGCCGCGATTTTTCTGATCTTCATGAAAATAATTTGTTTTTAAACTTTTCGACTAATATAGTAAAGTTTGCACCCAAGTTTTTTGATTTTTTACCGATTTTTAATAAGATTTTCAATACGATTCTTGGTGGGTTTTTTCCGTTCTGCTGCGATTTTTTACAATCGTTAAGAAAAAAAAATCAGTTTTAAACTTTTAGCCTAATATAGTAAATTTTGTCCGCCACGATTTTGGAAGTTTTTGCATTTTTCAATGCAATTTTTAGCACCCCCCCCCTTTCTTTTTTCTTTCCGCGATCATTTTTTGATAACCACAAAAAGAATTCTGTTTTAAACATTTAGCATAATAAATTAAATTTTGTTGATTTTCAATACGATTTTTTGCGTTGTTGCGCCAATTTTTTTTTATATTAAAAAACGAATTCCTGTTGGAATGTTTTAGCTCTCACTGTTACTGTAGTAAATTTAACTAAAGTAAAATTAAAGGGGTTTTTTTCTTTCTTTTCGTTTTCTCGGCGATTTTTTAACATTAATAATAAGGAATCTGGTTTTAATCTTTAAGTTTAATTTAAAAAAAAAAAAAAGTCCTCTTTTCAATAAAGTTTATTCGCAATTACGCATAGGGATTTTTGGAATTTTATTAGCATGGCAGAGATCTGCAAGGGCCAAACTCGGGCCAGGCTCGGCCATACTTTTTCTGAAAGCTCAGGCCGGGGCTTACTGTTTTCCTGAAGGATTGGGTCGGGCCGGTCTAACTTATTTTTTCCGTACTGAGCCGGCACTGGTTTCATTCTTCCTACTCTTCACGGGTGAAATTTTAAGTCCCGGTTTTGACCCGGCCCGTATGAAAATCATTGTCTCGGCGTCCGTTCAAAAAAAAAAAATAAATAAATAAACAAAGCATACATTTCTAAATTGCCATTATTCTGTAATTAAACATTAAAATTTATTCTTTTTAAAGAATAGTGGATTTTTAGGCTTATTAAAATATAACTAAATTAAAATATAGTAAAACGTGTGAAAAAAGAACCTGCCTATGACGAAATCCTGTCTTAAACTGAAAACTGTGTTGATCCATGCAAAATGAATATACTAATACGTAAGAAAAGAATATATAATATATTTACACCTGCAAAGAAGGGAACTTGTCTATAACGCATTTTTTTTCTTTCCTGTGCAATTCCGTCTTAGAAGATTTTACTGTACAGCATTTTTCAGATTTTTAAATCTCCAATACATGGAATATGGATTAACAATATTAATGATAACTGGAACATTTACATACAACAAATAGAAATTCATTAAAAAAATAAATATCGCAGGTTACAACATTTCTATAAAAATGAAGATTATAAACATGAAAAAAAAAAAGCTAGATAAGTGCTTTTGGTCAGAACTCCCGGACGAGACAAATTTTTTACCAAGTCGACGTAAAAATTAACATTTAGTAGAAATTAGCTCGGGCCGGGCCGATGAAATTTTAACTTTTTTCTAGTCCGGCCGGTCTCGGGACGAACTTTTAGCTATTACACCGGGCCGAACCAATAATTTTTTCTACGGACCAGGCCGGGCACGAACCAAACTTAACTTTTATACTGGGCCGAACCGGGCTTCGGCCGAACTTTTAATTTTTATACCGTGAATATATATATATATTCTTTCTATGGGTCTGTTTGGCCTGTGCAGACCTTTATAACATATTATATAAATTAACATATAATGGGATTTTGTTTTGTGTATACGATTTCAAAAAGATATTTAACTTGTTACTGATATCATTATTTTGCTATTTGAAATTCATACACAAATTTTAATTGATTTGATTGATTAAATGTTTGACATATTTTGGCTCAATACTGTTTATTAAATTTAGCCACAGCCCTCGCTAAGAGGGGGCGGGGTATCCCCCCCCCCCCAAACTTTCGCGAATGCTGTTACACTTGACAAATTTACAAACTTGATTGGCAAATTTGTTTAAAACTTTAATAAAAACTATAATACACTTTCTATTTCTCATAGACTTGGCAAAAATTAGAAATATAATTGTGAACATTATTAAGCTTTTTACAAATAAAAACTGTTTATATTTTCAAATCTGGTATAATATTTTCTAATCTATATTTTTCTGGTAACTTGGCAAAATTATAAAACTAATTGGCAAACGTCAAGAACTATCTATCTTTGTTTGCCAATGGGTTGACAGATACTGAAATTTCATTTGCTAATTTAAGGTCCCCTCCCCCTCCATTAAAATCTCGTAGCGATGGCCCTGAAAGGGCCGTAGCGATGCCATGGGGGGGGGGGGGGAGAGTCGGGCAGAGTCAGGTCCGAAACTAGAGAGGGTCAGTTGGGGCTTGTGCCCCAGGCGCCAGAATTTCATTTTCACAGATAGTGAAAATGAAATTAGTCAAAAATGCTCCCACAGTTTTAACATTAGCTTGCCATTAACTGTCTTTGCTTAACATTATGTGTCCTCATTTAGATAGATAATGTTAAGCATGTAAATAATGTTTTATAATTAAGATGAAAATGTTTTATTTGTAATAATTAAAATTCTAGTTTCGGTTTAAGAAATAAAATGGAATTTTAGTCTTTTCTGGGACCCCCTAGAAAAGGGATTTTGAAGTGTAAGTTTTACTCTTTGTATGAGGCTTTCTTGTAAATACTAGTAGAATATGATTTATTCATTTAATGCCAAGTTAGCAGTATTAGTAGTATTTTTTTTTATGCAAAATATCTTACGTAGTTTGATTTTTTTAAATTTCTTAAATGCAAACAAATTTTATACATATTTGTTTTCTATTAAAAAATATATAGTTATCATATTATTTACTTATTTAAAAAAAAAAGTTTGAGTAATGGTGAAAAAACGATTGTGTCATAAGGGCGGAAAAATAATGTTCGCCTCAAGCAGAAAATTGTCTAGCGGTGATTTTGACTCTGGTGTTACAAAGATGTCAATCAAAGTTTGCATTAACAAAAAGCGGCCAGACATTTTTATTCTCAATAAAGCAAAAGAACGAAGACTATCACACGCGAAAAGGACTGTAGGCTGTTTCTGTTTATGTTTACACCGGAAGTTTGTACCGTAGTTCCCTAATCAGCCAATCATAATTCAGAATGAAAAATTACGCAGTTTCCGGTTTTTTGCAGGGGAGGGGTTTTATGCTTGCGTTTGTAAATGGGTGCAAAATGAAAGCAGGAACGATAGCGGCATATTAACATGTCCTTTGAATCCGGTTTGATACCAAGTGATATTGTAAACGCTGCTTAACAGACTGAGTGTGCAGATGCTACTCCTCCTAAATTGTTTGTCAGATGACTGAATAATTCAGCATGGTGATAGCTGCTATGATCAGCATGGTTCACATAAATCAAATATGACATAAATCCTGTCCTTGAGAAATAATTATTGATCATAAGTGCCATAGACAACGTTTAAAGTCACAAGCTGCTGTCACTGTTTTTAGGTGCGTTCGTAATTATAATATAAATATGTAGTAGCTGTAGTCGTCGTCTGGTCCGTCTGTCTATCCGTCCATCTGCATATAACAGTGTAAATACTACCCGAACCAAATGGTTTGAAATTTTATATATATAAACGTTGCAAAATTTTGTCGAGATATTTCAAATTTTATGAAAATCGAATCAAAATTTAAAAAGATATTAATAAATGTTTTCTTTATTGTATTAAATCCTGTCATATATGTAATCTATCGTACATATATAATAAATATGCAAGTCCTATGATTCAGGAAAACAAATACACTTCACTTTTAATATGCTAAGCGGCCATTTTTACTCAAACTTATTTTTTCAAATAAAAGTTATATTTTTAGAAAGATCGTTCAAAAAAATTGCAGGTTACATTCAAATGTGTATAGATCCTGATATAATTTCAGTTGAAATTAGGTTGACAAGCCAAAATTTCACTTTATTAAAGAAAACAAATACAGGAGATTTGTTAATCGTGAGCCATAACATATTAAACCATGAAGGTGTAAATCATTGGCAAAGCAAGTTCCCCATGATACATTTTGCGGTGCTGTCTGGTCTAAAAACAACAAAAAAAAACATGCTCAATTTGCCAAAAACTGCGGAAAAAGCGTAGCCGGATAACGCTGAGCCAAAATTCTCATCAGATCAGCGTGATCTTTGTAAAAATAGATTTTGAAATCTGCATTAGCAAACGTGTTGAAACTGATAAGCAAACGGACATGAAGCATACAGTGAGTTAATACTATGAGTCTAAATGAGTTAATAATGTAAATTAATCATGTCATAATAACAGACGATATAATTCATTTCACTGAAATAAAGATCACCATGATCTGAATATTTATAAAACTAGTTACAGTATGAATGCACCTCATTGGTTACGTTTGACATACAATTTCCAACTTGTTCATATTACGTAATGCCATTTGATAATGACACAGATTACAAATAAATTTTCACTTTTGTTATGAAAATGGTTCATTGTTAAACAAAAGAATAGCAAAACCGATTAGAACAATACATATAAACAAACATTACAAATTTCACTTATAATGAAATATCCCAGTTTTCCTACTGTTGGTTGTAGTATTTGACAACCAAGAAATTTACCAGGGCTATTGCAGATATGTTGTTGTTGTCAATGTGTTAATTTAATTTAAAAGTTAAAAATTAGAAACGTCTGCTTGACGACATCAAATAAATGTTTGCAAATTAACCTGCTCAGATCAGTTTTGTGCAGATACAATGAAAGATCTCAGTTTGCTGTTGGTCATAGTTTTCGACAGCCAAGAACTTACCAGAGCTATTGCAGATAGATTGCTTGTTAATATGTTAATGTTAATTTAAAAATTAGAAATGTCTGCATGACAATATCAAATAAATGTTTGCAAATTAACTTGCTCAGCTCAATTTTGTGCAGGTACAATGAAAGATGTCAGTTTGTCTACAGTCGGTTGTAGTTTTCGACAGACAAGAACTTACCAGAACTATTGCAGATATATTGTTTGGTGTCAATATGTTAATGTTAATTTAATAATTAGAAATAAGAAATGCCTGCTTGAGGATATCAAATAAATTTTTGCAAATTGCCAACTCGCTCAGCTCAATTTTGTGCAGGTTTTGCACGCACTTCTATAGTTTAACACTATTATATATGTAGTTTATATATATATATATATATGCACACTATAAACATTCAGAATCTAATATTTAAGCATGGAAGAATTTCCTCAAAAGCTGAAAATCTGCCTCTTTGAAAGCAGTTTCCAAAATTCTCTGGATTAGTGTGAAAATGTAAAAAAAATACAGGAAATGTGTAGGTAAGGGGTGGGGGATTTCTGAAAAATCAAATCATTAGACCTCCTTTAATCATTAAATTTCTCTTCATTCACTACAGAATTGTCAGATCAAGAGCCAGTTTATGTTAGCATCAGGGTTTTATCTGGAAAACAGTTTTCTTTAGCATTTTACCTCACATGCCTAAAAGGTATTTTAGCTTTTACCAATGTCTTTTAGTTTTTTCATAGGGAGGGTGGGAGATTTTTTTAAGGTACTTTAGAGATTTATCATGTTCTCTAAAATATTTTAAGAAAACTTGCATCTAAAATTACAAATTAATGTTAATTTTATTTTGACATATACAGGGTGCAATAGATCACTTGTAAATTATGAGTGTTTACTCTCATAGTACATTATTAATGTATAATAATATTAATCCTCTTTAATAAAAAGCTACACGTTGCTGATGACTGACTTTTTCGCTAATCGTTGCCACACATTAATCTCGGAAAATTAAACATTTGAAGTTACTGAAAAAATGAATAGCTCGAAAAGTATTTGTCAGAAAATTGTTAGGCAAACTGCACTAGAAAGGTAAAAAATTGTATTTTTCTTGATATAAATGTCAAATCTAATGATTACGCCGTTTTTCAAATATTGAACTAAAAAAATTACCAAATTTCACAATGAAGTACCATAGCGAAACTTTCTCGTGTAAAAAGATTATGATAACGGCAATGTGTCCTGATGTGTATACTGGCTATAACACGAGCCACAAATATAGTAGCCTTATTACTCTGTTAAAATATAAAAGTGAATTTTGATGTCACGAGTGCATGATTTTTATTTAATTCTCTAGCAATACTAGATGTGCCATTTCTTTTTAGTTGTGAATAATGTAGGTTAATTCACATTATTAAAAAATGTAGTGTAAAACATGTAAGTAAATGGAAAATGGCAGGTAATAAATGGTAAACTGTATTAAAAACATAACTTAGTGAAATAAGTATCCTCTTTTCACATACTTTCTGTACTTTGTCATTAAAGAGTCATTAACTAAAAGTTTTAAATTGATTCATTCGCTTCGTAAGTATTAAAAAATGAATACTTAAAACTATTTGATTTCCAGAACCTTTTTTCAGCGCCTGAAGATCATAAAAACATATACATGTATCAGTTATTAATTAATTGTTATTAATTAATAAAAATAACAATCCAAGAATTATATTGCTTTTACCACACAAAAGAAAAATATCCAATTCATACCTTTTTATTAATTCATTAAATCAATAAAAATCCAGCAAATCATTTCAAAAACCCACTTCTAAACTCATAAAGCAACCCTTATTTGAAGCCATTTCTATTATCTTACACCCATCCCCTACACATATCAAGTCCTGACCCGTATAACACTCAAAACATAAGCCTACTAATCGATAGTTAGTTCAACTCCAGCCACGGCGAAATCTGGAAAAAATTATTTAAAAAAAAACAAGTTTAAGTTATGCTCAATAGGTGCTCAATAGGCACTAAAATTAAAAAAAAATATGAAAAAAACATTATTTACAACCAACTTCGCAGAATAAGAGATTCTGTTAGACCTTGACATAAATAGATGCTGCTTACGTTTTGGTGTAAATAACCCAACAGGTGGCGCTGCTATGCTACCTTTTTCATTATTATCACGATAACTATATCTCAAGAACTAATACACGTATTTTCATCAAACTTTATACTTTCTTTCCTCATGCTACGTGGATAGCTTATTTATAAAAACAATGGGGAGGGGGGGGGTTAGACATGAAATTAAAAGAAATAAAACTTACATGCAGAAATTTTAAGGGGTTGAAATAAAGACAAAGAAATGAACTTTTTTGAAAATTGAAAATTGTTCATTATTTTTACTTTTACAAAGGAGGAGGGGGTAGAGTTAAGGGAGTAACAAAAAATATGAGCCAAAATTTGAAGATTTGCACAAGATTTGGTACAAGAAAGCATGCTTTCGCAGTCAAATTTTAAAATAATTCCAAAAATAATTTGAAATAAAATTTAGAATCTAAATTTATTGGTTATGGTGGTTCTAAAAAAAAAAAAAGAACATTTTTACTCGGTTATCAACGAGAAACTCTAAGCACAGAACAAAATGCAAAATGACAAATGCAGACCTATGTAAACAATTTGGAATCCAATAAATTTTTTAAGTCTTGAGTTATAAGTGAGTTTTTTTCCATGATGACATTTATCAGGCTGTCACTTGCAGAAGTTATATTCAAAACGACAATTTTCACAGCATTTTCTAATCAAAATGGAGCTTTTTTGAAAAAAAGGAAAAAACTGTTCGACTTTATCGTTTCTAAATAAGAGTATTTGTCGATTCCATGTGTTCATGAACGAAACTGAATTCAGAAATCTGTTAGAAAATAGTCAATTTATATTCCAATATAAAAAGATTATACGATTTCTCTATGGGCTAGTGAGGCATTTGCCCAGAGCCCCCATAATTTAGTATCCCAAAATTAGAAGTAGTTGCAATTTTAGTAGCATACTTTTTTCTTTTCTACTTTATTCGAAAAACTTAAAATACTTTTTAATATATTTTATGTGATCTCTAAGCAACCTCTTATAAAAGTATTATTTTAATCATATTTATATCATATAGTATTAGTACTAATTCTAACCCTAAAATGCATTTAATAAAGTTCTTTTTTCCTTCTTTGTGTGTGTCTGTTATTTTTATCTTCGAAATGTTAATGCTTGGTCATATATTTATTTAAATATTTAAAAGGATTTCTAGTTGAACAGTATATCATATGTAAAAGATTAAAGAATCGGATTTGGAGTAGAATTTTATTTATTTATTTCCTCTCTCCCTCTCTCTTTAAATTTAAATATATTATCATTCATGATTTTTTTTTCTCCTGCGGTTGCTTTGTTTTCTCCTAAACTCAATTAGACAAAAGCTATTCCTTAAGGCAGTTTTCAAATCTTTAAAAGCCACTTTTTGACACATATCTGAATTCATTTTAGTTCGGAAACGCATAAAATTGAAGATGTTCTTATTCTAAAACTTTGTAATCGAAAGACGTTTTACATTTGGTAAAGGCAGAAGGTCTTTCAAAACATACAGTCAAAGTTGACGTTTTGAACGGAATTTCCGACGCTGCAGCACGAGAAAGGGGAAAATGTGTTGTCATGTGACCCGAAACACTTATAACTTGATAAATAATTTATTTATCGAAAAATGGAAAACATTTCGATTCAAAATCGCTTCAACAGTCCGGCCTGCCAATTATATGTCAATGTGTTTAAAAATTAGTCAGAAAATGTGTCAGAAAGTTTCTCGTTGTTGAGCATATCATTTTAGAACCTCCTTAAAAACACGTTTCTGTTCCGACCCCCACCTCTTTTCTTTTATTCTGCTCTTTTTAATACAGTGAAACTTCCATTTAACGAAGTCTCATTGTTACACTTAAAAACTTCGTTATGAAGAAAATTCGTTAAATAGAAATCAACTTAAATTCATGAAATTTTTCATTCAGATATAACAAACAGGTCAATTATGAAGCCGTCTTTTACAAAACAGTTGTGTACTGTCGATGAAATCACGTCACATTCCCAGGTTTTGGCTCAAGCTTTCATCAGCTCTGATACACAGGTTCTGAAACTAATGTTTTCACTACATTGTCTTTTTTCTGTCTTTTTCGATAATGTACTTCAAGATTTTTTATTATTCCTCTTAGACTAATGGCTGAAGTTTAGAAGTTGTGTATTGGCAGGAACACAAATAACTTTGATGTTCTTCGATTTGCATTTTGAAGCACATTATTGTGGATGTACAAAGCAATTGTCTCTTAGCAATGGAAGATCAGAATGGTAACTTTCTGACTCTAATTAATATATTTTGCTTCAATGCATATCTGACGACATTGCATCACTGCATCTTCTATATCATTGCATGTAAAAAGGGGCTTTTGACTTCCTCCAACTGTCCGCGCTGGAATCTCTCTGTGGGAGAGTAATGATAACAAGTGTTTTTCTTAGTGTGAAAAAAATGTTTTATTTAGCACCAAGCAGAATGAAGATTATTTAAATGTGTTCATTTTCTTTACAAACCGCTAAAATAAATTCACATATCCATCACAACACCAACCTCTTAGTTTGAATTCTGTACAAGTACAAATGTGGAATAAACTTCGTTATCCTAATCCTAATAATATTATAAATCTGATTGTGTGCAAATGTTAGGCTGAAGCCAGCGTCAAAATGGAGCATTTCATGATCCTCTACCTTTGCACATAAGTTGATTATAACCCTCATATGAACATAGACTGGTTTTTGTTAATTTTATTCAAATATTTTTCTTAATAATTCAAAATTTCGTTATTTTCATAGAGAATAAATGGACATTTTTTCGTATAATATTTTAAAATGGTTAAATTTACTTTACCGTTGCTAATATTTTATCGTTGCCAAAACTAAATCAAAGCCGGAATAATAATTTTTACTCGACAATTAATTTTCAATTGAAAGATTTTCACGTGAAAAATGAGAATTCAAAAGAAGAGGAATTTCCGTGATATTTGAAACAAAAATATGGAGTATTTGTTATTATACATGAAGTATGAATATTGGTTACGTTGAGAAGATATTTTCTGTCAAAAACTGCGTTATAATTAGAAGGAAAACTGAACAATAATCATATTATTAAGAAAAGATTTCGCTTGGACCATGGAACTATGAAAAGGATCCTCCTTGCTTGAACAAATATGACGACATAAATAAAACATGTATTTTCAAATATTCGTAACATTACAAGGAGCATGAATATCAGATTTCATATATATTTATTCTCTGAACTCTGCGATTAATAATACAAGCATCAGTAAGATTATTAGGAAAAGAAAATTGAACAAAAGTCTATTATTTTAAAATCTGACTGTCTGTTTGTATTTCGCAACTACTACTCTTAATGCAATGCGATTTACTTAACACCATCATTGATCTAAGGATGTCATATAAACTCTGAGAATTTAAAATTTTGAATTAGATTCCGATATATTATTATTATTATTATTTTGTAAATTTCAACGAAATTTTTCTAAAAACGGTAATTAAATTACTCCATTTTTGTGGATAAAAAAAAGGAGAAATAACACGGATTAAGACATTTTTATGCCATTTGCTCATTAAAACTGAAAAAAGAATTTATTTTCAATTTGAATAGTTGGTGAAAAAAAATCTTGATTACAGCAGAATTTCCGAAAATTAAAACATATTTCCACATATTCAAACTTTATGAATTAATTTATTCTGCAGAACAAAAATCGTCTGTCAGCATATTGTCAAGAAATCAAGAGTTGTTTCAGCTATAGATTAAACCAAGGAGGCAAATTTGCTGTTACCTGCAAAAGTAACACTTGCAATTGCAAAGCTTTTCGCAACCCCAAATTACATGCAAACGTAACATTTACATGTAATTTGCACCCAAATTAATTTTAATTTGAACCTTCTAAATGTTAATTTGCATTGAAAATTACATGCAAAAGTAATGTTTACATATAATTTTGGGTTGCAAAAAGCTTTGCAATTGCAAGAGTTACGTTTGCATGTAACTGTTACTGTTACATGCAAACGTAACACATGTAAATGTTACGTTTGCATGTAATTTTGGGTTGCAAAAAGCTCTGCAATTGAAGTTCCTTGCATTTAGGTGTAGAATTATTCCTCCATATTCACAAGAATTGAATTTAAACAAACAGCATATACTATTTCCAATGAATTATTTTTAAATGATGGCAGTTAAAACGTTTTTCAAAGTCGTTAAAAGTAAAATGGTTTATCAGGTAAAACTGATATTTGTTTTTTGACAAATTGTACTTTTTTAAAACTGGGCTATGTCAAGGCCCCTATAACAAAGAAATACCGTATTTTCTCATATGAAATATGATAAAGAGTTAGTTAATTATTTACGTTTTTAATTATCGGTGGTGAAATATTTTGCTTGATTAATGCATTTATTCTCTTTTTTTAATGTTACGTGAACGAAGTCACGGGTAACAGCTAGTAATATTATAAATCTGATTGTGTGCAAATGTTAGGCTGAAGTCAGCGTCAAAATGAAGCATTTAATTATCCTGTATCTTTGCATATAAGTTGATTATAACCCTCAAATGAATATAGGCTGGTTTTCGTTTATTTTATTTCAATATTTTTCTTAAAAATAAAAATTTTCATTATTTTCATACAGAATAAATGGACATTTTTTCGTATATTTTACAATGGTTGGTTGGTTTGGTTAGTTTGGCCCAAAGGGCCCGGTTTTGCAGCTTTTTTTAAAATGGTTAAATTTATTTTACCGTTGCTAATACTTTATCGTTGCCAATATAAAATAAAACCCCTGAATAATAATTTTTAATCAACAATTTATTTTCAAGTGGAAATTTTCCACGTGAAAAATGAAAAGGAAATGAATTATTTAAGAATTAAACAGAATATGAAATGATGTCATATTAGAAATAAAACGTGCGTTTTCAAATATTTGATAATAATACAAAGTGCATAAATACGAGTAAGTATGGAAAGCAAGCGAATATGATGTCATATATAGAAAAATAAAACAGATTTGTTTTGATGTTGAAATAAATTATCTTGGGTTATCAAATTATTTGTGATTAATTTCTTTTTTTTTTTCTTTTTCTTTTTCACATGAAAGGAATTATTTTAAATGTACGTAATATATGTATTTTAAATGTATGTGTTGTAAATTAAAGTTCTGTGTTTTAAATGAAATGAGTGAAAGATTTATATTTTTAATGAATTCAATACGAATGATGGGATAGGTTGGCGATTTATCGTCTGCACACTGCTAACATAAAGATACAATATTTTTAATTTAAATTATAAAAAGTAAAAAAAAAAAAAATTGGATGGCAAATGTCAATGATATGCATCGCAAAATTATCCGTATCGAAAATCAGAAAATCTTAATAAAAATAACTATATTTTTTAAAAGAAAGTTGCTTTTCTCATAAAAGCTAAAGATTTAATATGATTGTGTCGAAGTAACAGCATTTTTCCTCTATCATTTTCCCACAATCGAAAACACATTTGTAAATCGTCGTTTCGAACCGGAATTTAATTTTACATTTCTTTTAGTTTTAAAATAGGAAAAACTTTGTTGTCTTTTTTAAATATAGCTTTTTTTAAAGTTGTTTCATAATAGATTTTTGTAAAGTCTTGCAGGATAAGAAAAATTGCATAGATTTTAAAGCAATGTTTAAGTAAAATTACAATATTTTTTAAACCTAAAAAACAACAATGTTATCGAAAAGAAAATCGATTTTACCAACAAATTCGCGTAATGCAAAAGCAAAGAAGAAATAAAAAAGTAATGAATCTTTTCTTCCAGCCGAATTGTGTAAACTTGAACAAGCCAATCGTGCCAATTCATAACATTATAAACGTGAAAGTGCGTTCTATATACTGTAGAATTTTTTTTTTACATATAGGTAGAACATTTGTGAGAATAGGAAGGTTAGGGGTCTGTAATTAGGTCCATAGTCAATTTGATTTTTTTTTTTTTTAATCAAGTGAAATTTGGCGCAAAATTAAATACATTGTTGTAACCAGATTTGTTTTTTGCGTGGTAAACACTTAATGATATTTTAGATGATCATTTCCCTGCCCACCTTTGATGCCAACTATGACTGTAAAACATATTAAAAAATATTAGCTGATAATTTTCTAATTTTCTTATTGCTTCCTGATGTAAATATACTTCCTGGTTCATACTTTAAACCTGAATCGGTCATGCCATTGTCGTTCAATTTTTATTCCTAATCCTAACCCTAATCGAATCCTATCCTAATCCTGATAATAACTTTAAAGAATATTTTTTGACACGAATATGTAAATGAAATCAATATCCATAAATGTAATGAATGGAAAACAGAATAAATAGAAATGGCAAAATAAAATAAGAAGAAAGTACATTTATTCGACACCTAACCCTTGAGAAAGCGTAAAAAATTTCAAGCGCATGAAATAAATCAAAATAATCCTATATATACTAACAAAAATATGTAAATTTAGATTATCAGGTTTGTGTCGTCGGTATTTATTTGCTTATAGTGTTCTTGACGCGATAGAGAAAATATCGAGGTTAAATTGGGCAGAATTTAAAGTACTTTCTAGCAACCTTTATTTACATTTTAGAATCTCATCAGATTGTTATATCTTTGTGAAATATCTATCAATTTATAAAATCCACAAGCAGTTTGTTCACTATTTACACCACTTAGTGTGAAGCACTTAATTTAATATATACATAAACAGGATAATGTAGTAAGAAATATATAACATGTCTATGCAAATAAACAATATAATAATGCCCATTTAGCAATGCACACATATACAAATTGTACACCAAATATCATCTAAAATGCACTGTTGTATAGAAGAATTCTGCCAGTGTTGTTTTTCGTTTTAGGAAGAGGAATTCCTCGATTTTCACGATTTTACTTGGTCCTCCTTTTTTCATTTGTTGCAGTTTCATTTTCGCGATTGTATATATTATTTGGCATGAAATTTCCCTTTTTTAAGACTGGGTTATGTCAAGGCCCCTATAGCAAAGAAATACCGTATGGTCTCCTATAAAATGTGATAAAGCTTTGGTTAATTATATATGTTGTTAATTATCAAGTGAAATGTTTTACTAAGTTAATGCATTTATTCTTTTTTTAATGTTACGTGAACGAAGTCGCTAGTATAGAATATATTTTTCGTAATATGGAGATTAATTTATATGGCAATGGTGTTCAAAGTCAAAGTTCTGCAGAAAATTTCGTTAAGTAGAAAAATTCGTAAAATAGGGACTTCTTTAATGGGAAGTTCCACTGTATATATATTTTTCTTTATGATTTAAAAATGTTACATTATGCAGGGAGAGATAGATCGAATTATAACAATATAATAAAATATAACACCTTGTAATAGTATATTACTTTTAAATGCTAAAGGTGTAAAATTAACAACTATAATATAAATTAAAATAACTTTTATTAGTTGTTTTACATGTTTTGACTCTTCTGAGTCATTTTCAAAAACAAAATGAGAATATTCTAAAGCTGCACGGGCTTTGAAGTTATTATTTACATGTACTTAAAAAAAAAAAAAAAAAATACGCACGTTATCTATTATTTTTTACTTGATTGTTTATTTTCATATCTTTGAGCATGGAGTAATTCTAGCCACAGTTTCGGTAAATTAAAAGATGCCGCATCGTACATATTGTATTTTTTAATTCGAATTATTATTCGAATTAAAAAATCCTCGAATTATTTAAAAATTCTATTAAATAGTTTGCACAAACTTTGAAAAGAAATTATAAAGATTTTTTTTATTATAATTACTCGGGTGCCTGATGAAATAAAAATGCTGCCAAAAATAAATCCTGTCAAAAATAACGCTCTTTCAGTAATAAGATAATGTGCATTGAGATGCTACAAACTAAAGGGTGTAACTGATCATATCGTAATTAATTAATTGTTTTGTATGCATGCATGTGAGTTTAGATTCATATAATTAAAGTATTTTTACAAAATGTTAGTGATTAATATCAACCGCTGGACCTGGAATTTATTCGAGCATATTTCCTATTACACAAATTAAACACTTTTTATGCTTTAGAATATACACATATAATTTGATTTATAAATATAAATATTTAAAACCTCTCAATAGCAAACAATCTCTGCTTTTCTGAAGCAAAAGTATACAAATATTTATGTTTTGTGGAGTAAAAGGTGGGTGTTCGCTAAATAGAGGTGTCCGCTTTTTGGAAGCGTCTGTTAATGAAGGTTTACTGTAAACTCTGCATAATGGATACTTCCATTTAGTGAGCTCCTTTTTCAATCCATAACCCATACATATTTGTACACTTTTATCTCTAAATAGCGGACACCTCGAAACAGTGGAAAACTTCTGTGGTTCTGAGGTATCCGTTATTGAGAGGTTTTGCTGTTTTTAGAAAAATATATTTTTTGTTTTCAATCTTATCTTAATATAAAAGTTCAAAACATTGAATATAATCAATACAATGTCGAAAGGGATTTAAAATATCAGCTTTACAAAAATTCCATACCAAATTTGGGGCCCCATAAAATCGGTAGGGGGGGGGGGGGCAGGTAG
The DNA here is from genome assembly GCA_963931845.1 of Maratus michaelseni. Taxonomy (NCBI): domain Eukaryota; kingdom Metazoa; phylum Arthropoda; class Arachnida; order Araneae; family Salticidae; genus Maratus; species Maratus michaelseni. The sequence goes on from OZ007587.1 coordinate 463,858,401, forward strand.
TGCTATGGCTCAGTTTGCCCATGCTTTAATCAGGTTGTGCTTCTGGAAAAATTTCCAGCCCTGTTTTATGGTCAAGAATTTTTCCATTTATTGACGATGCAATGTGGTCAAATATGGCTGCATTTAATGCTTAAAAAAAGTGTAGCCAGTCTGCCTATTGCCGACAAATCAGAGCACAAAAATGGTTGTGATTCAGACGGGCAACATGCAGCTCCACGAGTCCATATTGAACAGACCTGTACAACTACTTTTCAATCTTGAACTATAATGGACTGAGACAAAATTTGAACTTTAATAATTGAACTCTAATATAAATTTTCTTCTTTCTTTATTTAGTTGAATTAGTGTTGAACTCTCTTTTTTTAATTAGCCTTGAAGTATGTATAACTTGTATTATTATTTAATGATTGTATTTGATTTAATTTGTATTGTTATATATATATGTTTAGTGATGAACACCCCTATGTTCATGGTGGGGCAGTGTGTTGCGAATCACGTGAGCGGCGTAGATTGGCGCCGAGACTGTCTAGCGGGGAGTCCCCTCTGTGACGCAATAGAATTAATTTTCAGTAGCATGATGTTCTCGGCTCGAAATGGAAGCAAAATGTTGCTTCCTAAAATTTATTCTAGAATATTTTAATTAATGTTTAATATCTATTTAGTGTTTGATGTGTCTGTCTGCGTGTTATGTGTTTGTATATTAAATCATGAAAAAGACAAATCGTCAGTATTAATTTACATGAAATACACCAGAATCTCGGAACAAGAAAATGATATTTTACTGCATTTCTCCAATTCCTTCACAAATATCGAATTTACCAGATTTAATTCAAGAAAGTTGATTTCTATATATTATTATGCTCTCCCAACCAGCACGCCTGAGTGATTATTATTATGATTATCATCAACTTTTCTTCCACTCCCCTTTACCTTACAAAAACCAGCTTATTTAAAACCTTTTTCAAGTTGAATTATGATGAATTATGATTACTTATGAGTGAAAGTAAAGGAGAAATGGACAATAGGAAGTGCCTTTCCTTTTGTTGCTAACTTGTTTGCAACCTTTCACCCCTATTTGCAACGATTCAACAGCACGTAGCACGGGGTCAACCTATACAATGAGAATCTCATTCATCATTCCACCCCAATTTTCTGGGAGAAGAAATACTTTCACTTTCATTTGCGTTTCAAAAAATCTGCTAAAGATGGTCCCCTTTTAAAATAAATCCCTTCGAGGAAGAAGGGCAATAGGATGACAGTTTAGACAAATGACTGTGCTCTGCTCCAGTTGACTTTCGAGACTACAAAGACCTTGTGGGGTGTGGCTCGTAGAATGTTAGAAAGGAGCGTGAATAATATATTTATTTTCGTAGATAATTGTCTTTATAAAACTTATTAAATATCACAAAAATACAGCAGCCAAACGATATCATTTTATTCTTTTTCTTCCATTCTAATGACAACAAAAACCTGGACCGTTGCCAGATTTCAAATCAAAAATGTTCCGATAACTTTAACAAATAAATAAAAAATTAAATTAAATAAATGGAACATGGAGTTAATAAAATGGATATTCAGTTGCTCTAAACTGAGTAATCGAGCCACTACATTTACTCCCCTACCAGTAACGAACGTTACGTTAAAAAAAAAGGTAGGAAAGTACAAAACATACAGATAACAATATATATACAAAATAAATACCATTTTACAATTATTCAAAATATTTACATAAAGAAAGAAGCAAATTTTTAGTCTGTAAATCTTACTGGAAGTTTAATTGTTCTACCAGTTCGTGATTGTTTCAAAACAGGTACAGGCTTTTCCACTGTATTACCAGGTTGAATAAAGTTTCTATTGTTCAGATTTTGTGTAGATGAAGTCTTAACTTGTAACTGGGTTGCTTGTTCAGGGTGTGAAACTATTTTGGGATCATCTGAGAGAATATATGCTGGTTTCAGTCTATCTATAGATACATTCACATTATTACCTTTAATTTTTATAGTGAAATATTTTGAAGAGCGACTAATTACTTCATAAGGACCTTCATATGGTGGTTCTAGTGGTTTGCGTACTCTGTCTATCCTTAGGAAAACGTGTGTACTTGATTCCAAATCCTTATGAACAAATATATTCGGAATATATTTATGTTGAATTTTTCTTGGTCCAATTAGTTGAATCTGCTCTTGTAATTTATGAATAAAACTTCCTGGTGATACTTGCATGGTACTCGGCTGTAAAAATTCACCGGGCAGCCGAAGTTTCTCTCCATAAACCATTTCTGCTATAGTATAGGGAGTATCTGTTCGAATTGCTGTGCGAAGACCCAAGAGAACTGTAGGTAAGGTTTCAGTCCAATTTATTTGATTATGCGCTTTTAGTGATCTGTGGAGCCGTTCTACTTTGCCATTGCATTGCGGATGATAGGCTGTTGTATGTTGTAGCTTAATACCGCATAATCTTGAAAGGGCTTGTACTATTTCTGAATAGAATTGACCTCCACGATCAGAAATGAGCTTTGAAGGTGTTCCGAATCTAGAGATCCAATTATTATAAAAGGCTTTTGCTACAGTCTCTGCCGTGCTGTTATCCAGTGGAATGGCTTCCATCCAGTTGGTGTATCTGTCGATGCAGGTTAAGCAATAGATGTTGCCATTTGATGGTGGTAGTTGACCAACGAGATCAATATGGACTACTCGAAATCTCTCTGAGGGCTCTTGAAATTCACCAATTGTTGATTTTGTATGACGAGTAATTTTTACTTTTTGGCATGAAATGCATGATCTAGCCCATTTTGTAACATCTTTATTAATGTTAGGCCAAATGAATTTCGATGTTATTAGCTTAACTGTTGATTTTACTCCCGGATGGGATAATCCGTGAAATTTCTGGAAAATCTTCATTCGGTAAGTATGAGGTATATAAGGACGAATATTGGAAGTAGAAACATCACACCACAGATTCTGACCAGAAGGAAGAGGGTATTGTTTTAACTGTAAAGTTTTAGACTTTTGCAAATCTTTAATTTCTTCGTCTTGAGATTGTTCTTTTGCTATTTCGTCATAATCGATTACTGTAATTTCTTCAAGTCTTGATAATGAATCTGCTACAATATTATTTTTACCTTTGACGTATCTGATGTTAGTAGTAAATTCGGATATATATTGTAGTTGTCTGCACTGTCTTGGTGATGCTTTGTTAGGCTTTTGCAAAAAGGCATACACCAACGGTTCATGATCCGTATAAATCGTAAAGGTTCTTCCTTCAAGTAAGTATTTAAAATATTTTACCGATAAGTAAATGCCCAATAGTTCACGGTCGTATGTGCTATAATTCTGTTGAGTGACGCTTAACTTCTTTGAATAAAAACCGATAGGTTTCCAAGATTTATTTTCGTATTGGTGCAGGACAGAGCCTGTGGCCAAATCTGATGCATCTGTAAACAAACCTAGAGGTAAATCAGAATTTGGGAAGGATAATAAAGCTGTATTTGCTAGATCTTGTTTGCAAATCTCAAATTGCATTCGTGCTTCTTCAGTCCAGTCAATTTTTCTTTTATCTTTTTTCTTGGAACCTTTAAGGTATTCATGTAGTAATGCTTGGTGTTTAGCAGCATCTTTTAAATAACGACGGTAAAAATTAATCATGCCAAGAAATGTTCTTAAATCATGAATGGTTTCTGGTAATTTATAATTTAAAATAGCTTGAACTTTTTCTGGTAAGGGACGTGAACCTTCGGGTGTAATAAGATAACCTAGAAATTCTATTTCTGGAACTGCAAATACTGATTTGGAAATATTGATTCTGAGGCCGTATTTGTGTAATCTTTCAAAAACTAAATTAAGGTGATTTTCATGTTGGTTTTCATCAGCAGAAGCAATTAGTATGTCATCTAAATATGGAAAAACAAATTCAAGATCTCTTAACACTTCGTGAATAAATCTTTGGAACGTTGCGGGGGCATTTTTAAGACCAAAACTCATGACATTAAACTCATATAATCCAAAAGGAGTAATGATAGCTGTCTTGCATTTATCCTCTTCTGCAATCGGTATTTGATAGTAAGCTTTAAAAAGATCTATTTTTGAGAAAAGTTTTGCACCTTTCAAAATATGATGAAAATCGTCAATTCTGGGAATTGGGTATCTGTCAGGAATGGTACGGGAATTAAGCTGTCTGTAATCACCACAAGGACGATAAGATCCATCCTTTTTAACCACTAAATGTAATGGACTTGCCCATTGGGATTTAGAAGGACGAATAATATCATTGTCAAGCATGTATTTAAATTCTTCTTTGGCTATTGCCAGTCGTTTTGAATCGAGTTGACGAGCTTTATTGTACACTGGAGGACCTTCCGTACAGATAAAGTGCCTCACATCATGCTTGGATGTTGAAATTAGCAAATTTGGTTTCGCAATATCAGGATACTTGGAAAATAAATTTTGAAATTTAACAGTTTTGTTCAGTGTGCCAATATTGTTAAAAGCAATTGAAGAAACTTCACCTTTTACACAAAGTTTTGTTTCTCCATCAATTAACTGTTTATTTTTCAGGTCAATTAGAAGATTATATTTATTCAAAAAGTCTGCTCCAAGAATTCCTTTTGTGACTTTAGCAATCACGAAAGGGAATTGAAAATCCCTTCGAAATCCTAAGTCTAGATTTAGAATTTTAATGCCAAAAGTTTCTATTTCTGTTCCGTTTGCTGCATATAGCTTATAATCGGAAGATTCTTTGTTTTTTCCAGTGGCTGGAAGAACACTTATATCAGCACCACTGTCAACTAAAAATCGCAAATTTGTTCTTAAATCTTTCACATATAATCGAAATTTGCGACAACTTTCGACATTTTCTGCAGTAGTATGTGCCGTAGATCTACTGCAGATCCAAGTTTTCCTGTTTGGAATCGATTTTTTTGTTCCAAGCACATGGCTGAATGCATTTATCAGGGAAACAACGATTACGGAAACGGAAATGAAAATAACACAGTTTGCCGTTAGGATTGTAGCGCTGACGAGACCTGCTTCGGGAGCGAGAACGGTTTTCGTTATTTTGAAAGTTAGGCCTGGATTGTCGGGAAACGCACAGTTGCGAAATTTGCTGTTCCAGAGAAGCAATTCGATTTAAAAGTTCATTATTGGCAAACGACGTCGTGCTATCATTAACAATTTCAGTTTTATTACTTGTGGCAAAGATTTCGGTTTTGGGATTCATATCGCTGATTTTGTCTGCCATTACAGCTAATTTATTTAAATCTTCTTCACTAACAAGCAATATATTTTTTATACAATCGGGCAATTTTTCAAGCCAAAGCGTCTTAATCAACTTTTCTGAAACATCAGCAGTAGCGACAGTTTTTAACTTTTGAAGTAGCTGACTAGGTTTCATAGTGCCAAGTTCAATTCCGGTTAATCTTCGACCACGAACAGAAGGCGGGTGAGACGTCAAAGTCACGTGGTGCCAGACGGGTCTATTTGACTGATTTAGCGAAAGAAGGAGGATTGAGAGAAGAAACTTCAGGACTAAGTTATTTGAACTCGGATTACCATATCTGGCTAGTTAGCGCCTTTTGATGTAGAATGAAAATAAGATTACATTTATATGTGTTATACAAGAATACAAATTCGAAATTCTTTACAACGTGATATGGCAAAAAATGCTTGGAAAATAGGAAGTAGTGAATTTTTATTGGGTGAATTCATTGTTGAGAAAAATTTTTGTTAGGGTATTTTAGGTAAGGAGAGTTTTTACACAGTGAGAGACCTTGTGAATTAAATATACAAGCTAATCCATAAGCAATAAATAAAAATTTTCAGTAAAATGTGCTTTTTTATCCAAGATACTTTTCGCATAATGTTATATTATATATATATTTTTTTTTCAAATAAAAGTTTGAAAACTTTTTCACACACCGAAACTTTAAAAGTATTTGAATATTATGTATTATTAAATATTAAGTTGCGATGAAGATATGTTCCGGTGTTATATGAAATATTCATGATATTTTGGTCAGAATAAGATCTCTCGGCTAAATCATATTCTAAAAAAATCCCTGACGGTTTGACCTACAGGCAGAGGTAGATTTCGAAGACGCAGACCGTGGGGCGCCTGTTTGTTGGGAATTGTGGAAGAAATGACCTTTCTGCAATGATGCAGCATTTGGAAACGCCCACTTCGAAACCTAACTTGTTTGCAGGTGGAGACGGCAAGGTTTTTTTTTTATTTATTGCTATAAGGGTTGGTCCTATAAAAAAACTTGTCACTATAAAAGTTTTAGATAATATTAAGAGGATTTATAATAAATTTAAGCGGATTTGCTATCTTCTGAATTGATGAAGTTATGAATTTTTTTCTTCTAACCCCCCCCCCCCCCACTCTTTCCCCTCCCCCTTGGAGCCATTTTTAATGGTATCAAAAATCTGTCATACAAAAATTTTCGGCCGTTTTTCTAGAAGTAATAATAACTTTAAACGGATTCGATACGTATCATAATTAAGACGTTATGGGTTTTATTCTGTTTTCGCCCAACGCCCCCCCCTCCTCCCCCCCCCCTGGTTCGATTTTGCCCATTAACGAACTTGACCGAGATTTCATGCCCCTTGACTTTATGTATCAGTTTGGAAGAGATTTGTGCAGAATTATGGGAGTTATCGTGTCCATAAAAAAGTGACATAGATAGATAGATAGATAGATAAAGTTTTAAACTGGGGTGGTTTTGGGTTCTGGGAGTCATAATCGGCGTAGATCTGCAAAAATATTTCGAAAATTCCAACTTAGGTGAAAATGTAATAGGTAGTATTTCTTACGAAATCTACCTAAAAGATTGTTTTCATAAATTATTTTCTCAGAATATTTTAACTAGATTTTATATACACTTATATTAAAATACAAAAATGCGATACCTGAAAACATTGCCCCACCAGTGGCTGAGAGGTTCTGCTCTCAAAGTTGGTAGACAGGAGGTGCTGCATTCAAACCCCTGTCACGATCGTCGGTCTAACCGTTTGGAGTTTTCCGTAGTTTTCTTCGAACCTTGCGTAAATACGGGTTAGGATCCCTTAGAAAGACCTCCACGGAGGGCTTGCTCCTCCCCGGCCTACATCCCTAGCGCAGATAATCGGCCGTAACAAATAACCAACCAATCAACCTAGAAACATTGTCAAAACGAGTATTTCAATATAATTTAAATTGATTTTGCATAAACCATATAGGTTCAGGGATCGATGCAGTTTTTTTTTTTTTAGGGGGGGGGGAGGGGGGTTATTTTGTGAAAGGTAAGTTATTTTTGTGATATATTTTGTGAAATTTGTTATATCTTTGTGGAAAATAACATTTTGTTACGAAACATGCAATCCAGCTACTCAAATTCAAACCAAGCATTTTTTAATAATAACTTCTTTAAATCCTTCTGCCAGTGTTGACGCTCCTGTGCTTTCTGAATCGGAATGGAAAGAGACGAAGATTTTGCTTCATTTTCAAAAAAATTAAGCACATTATCAACAATGTTACGTTTATCCGAACGCAAAGTTTTCCCTTTACGAGACATTTTGTGTTGTTCTGAAAAGAACAGTTTAAATAGAGAATAATGATAATAATAATCAAGAGCGCTGAGAATATAACAACAACAACCTTCTAGGACAAAAGAAATTATATCAGTGAAGGAGAAGACAGACGAGAAACAGAGAGGGAAATGTATATCGCCAAAAGCAGGAACGCTCGAATATGTTACAACCCTAAATACTTGCTCTTCCACTGTCCTAACCTTTGAGAAAATGAACTCTTCTTCCAAGCGGCGATCTCACCCGCCTTCTGGTTGCGGTCGCATTATATCAATCGCTTAATTCGAACATTTTCACTTTCTTTAAATAAATTAAGCAATCTAGTTTTCGAATCGGAATATTTGGTTAAGCTTTCACTACTTATTATGTCCCAAATATTCTCTATGAATTTCGGCTCAAGTTGCGCAACTAAATAATTGAATTTAGTTTCCTCTTTAGTGATTTCGTTAATTTTAAACTGAGCCTCAACTTGATAAAACCAGATCTCTGGTCTATCAATCCAGAAAGGTGGAATTTTAATACTCACCTTGTTAACTTCCGGCTTTACCGTGGAAGGCGAATCATTCTTCTCCTGTTCACTGTCACTCGTAGACATTTTTAAAACTTAACGGGTCACCAGTTTGTGTGGGGTGTGGCTCGTAGAATGTTAGAAAGGAGCGTGAATAATATATTTATTTTCGTAGATAATTGTCTTTATAAAACTTATTAAATATCACAAAAATACAGCAGCCAAACGATATCATTTTATTCTTTTTCTTCCATTCTAATGACAACAAAAACCTGGACCGTTGCCAGATTTCAAATCAAAAATGTTCCGATAACTTTAACAAATAAATAAAAAATTAAATTAAATAAATGGAACATGGAGTTAATAAAATGGATATTCAGTTGCTCTAAACTGAGTAATCGAGCCACTACAACCTTCCCAATTGCAACAAAAAAAACATTTTTGCGGATAGAGTTGGGCAATACATATAACTATGATTTTTCACTATTTGTAAGCTATTTATTTACATATTAATAAAGAAAAACATGAAAAAATAATTGAACAATCACAATTTTCAAAAACTTAGTTTCTGAAGAATTCTCAATGAAATCAAATTAAATGTTCTTATTAAATTGAAATAAATGAAAATATCTTATCCATGAAATATAATGAAGAATTAATGGTCAAAATACATGTTAAAAAAAACTAGGGGATTCAACACGGTCTTCCCGTGTTACTGAATATAGGTGAACACCATTCTTTTAATTGAAAATGTAACAGATTTTTTTACATTTAATATAATTTTTTTTTAGATTTTTCACTAATAATATCAATATTGGCCTCGTGCCTGGAGTTAACAGCAGAAGAAATCGCTTAGACAGCAACATTTTGATTCCGATAATTTCAATGGTTTAAGTGCGTAGTTCGATTGCATCTCCTTTATTTATATATTTATTTATTTTATTTATTGATGAAGTTTCAATATTCGTTATGGAATATAAGCCGGAAACAAATGCTGAACTGTTTATATTAATAAAAGTGAAGTATTAATCTTTCACAATCGTCTTTAATTATTTTAACACTCAGGAAAAATCATGCGTCAAGGAATAGATTATGTAACACTTTCCAACACTCCTAAAATAACTTTTTGCAAATTTTTACGGTAATGTGTAAGGTGATATCTAACTAAACAATTTTGAAAAATAATAACATAGTTAAATATCCAATTTCAGGAATTACCAACACTATTCGGAAAAATAACCGAGCTCTTTTGTGCAGCACTGTATAGGATCTATAGATTTGTATATATACTAAATAGAATGCTAAATTTGAGTTCAGTTAGGAAACGCGTAGCACAGTTTAAAATTCCCCTTCTGCAATTTCCGACATTAAACGGAAATGTACTCGAAAATTTTTGTGCTGCCCTGTATACAATCTATACACACCAAGTAATAGACAAAAAAAAAAAAAGAGTTAAATTTAAAAACGGGTTCAGCAACTGAAAAAACATTCCCAGGAATTATTATTAATAAGCAGTACTTTACCCGAATTCTTTTGTGTGTCCCTGTAAATGAACGATGAAAGCTATACACACAGTATTCTATAGTATTCCTCTTGTAATCCACGTTAGTGATATATATCAATTTTAACAGGTTTGAAACAGTGAAACATTATTAAAATAAACTGCAAACGATTTTTCTTCATAGACCGTGATGTAACATAATTATTTTGAGTGTCTCTGTAAAAAAAAAAAAAAAAAAAAAAAAAAAAAAAAACTATAAGTGCTGCACACTTAATTTTCAATATGGACCATGCCACAGTAAGCCCCAATAACACATATCAATTGCATGAAGATCCGAGTATATTTACGCGAGTTAGAGCACGGATAGACAGACGACAGACAGATAAACCGAATTCATAAACACTTTTCAACTATGTTGGAAAGTGTTAAAAACCATAAAAAATGAGTAAATGGCAATACAGTTTTCAAGCAAATTACGATACAGTTTTCAAACAAATAGCATTTGAAAGTAGATTTTTTTTCAATTGAAAATGTGCGATGTTTAGAAATTAAAACAAGTTGGAAATTGTACGTCAAACGTGACAAACGGAGTGCGTTCGTACTGTAGCTAGTTATATAAATATTCAGACTTAGATGATTTTTAATTCTGTGAAATGAATTATATCGTCTGCAGATTAATTTCTGTAATAAAATAAGTGTCTCGGTCGCTTGACGATTTAACATCCATCGGAAGCTCCTCTAACAAGAAAGCACCGATTTAAAAAAAAAAAAAATCAAATTTCTTAATAAATATTTTTATTAATATCTCCTAAAGTTTTGATTCGATTTTAATAAAATTTGAAATGTCTCGACAAAATTCTGCAAAGATAATATATCTTAAATCTCAAACCATTCGGTTGGGTAGTTTTTGCGTTGTTATATGCGGACAGACAGACAGACGGACGGACAGACAGACAGACGGACGGACAGACGGACGGACGGACAGACGGACGAACCAAACGACGACTATAGGTGCTACGTATTTATATAATTACGAACGCACCTAAAAATTGCAGTAGCAAAAGTCGCAAAACCGAAATTTTCATTGTCAAATGTTGCCATTCGCAAAATGACGTCAGCGTTACGCACGGACACGTTTGTCCTTTATAATATAGATTGTATTAGTAAAAAATCCACAGAATTTAGTTATTACGCCTTTTTCTCTTTAATTAAATAAATTTATTGGCATCGAATTATGTAGTTATTTTATCTAATTTGCCACTATATTACATTATGTCATGTATTGTAAAAAAGGGTTTACAACTTTAATAACCAGCTTTAAACAATGGATTTTTTTCTGCATTTCAGTTTCTGCATTTAATATTGCATTTGATATTGAATTTAAATATGAACTGAACGATTTAAATATGAACCTCTCAGGGTTAATATTTGAACATTTCCATAATATACCCTACCATAACATAACCTAATACAATAACATAAAGATAAAGCATAAATGCATGAATGAAATGCATGAACAGCACAATTTTCATTATATCTGTCACTCTTACATACTGATTTCCAACAGGTCAAAAGTAATTAAATTTTGATTCATCTAAAAATATTCTTTGAGACCAATAGTTTATCATGCAATTTTTAAAGTTTCTTGAAAAATTCAAGTTTTTTTTTTTTTTTTTTAATGCGGCTTTTTTACTGCTCCTGGGTTGCATTTTATTGTTGCATTTAACTGATGAGTAAATTAAAAAAAAAAAAAAAAAAAAACATTACTACGAAATGAAAGAAAATATCTTGATTAAAAAGAATTATTTCAGTGAAAGATAAAACAACAAGATATGTTTAAATGAGATTAATTTTTCAGTACATTAAAAATATCTTACGTACAAATTAAATATGAGATTAATTTTTCAGTACATTAAAAATATCTTACGTACAAATTAAATGTACATGAAGCATTTTCAATATTATCAATATATTGGCATTTAAAAAGTAACAAGTGATTATTGCTTATTTAAAGTCATAATTATAACAAAAATAAGAAAATCAATCTTAAGTTATCAATTATATTATAGCACAATTGAAGTTTATGATTTATGTTTGTTATCCTTTTGGTTCGTGTTTTTTTTTTTTTTTTTTTTTAACATATTTAATCTATTTGTATGGTCGTAAAAATTCGGAAACGCATTGTAGTGGAAGGCTGCAATTGATTATTGAAAATATCATTTTTAGGGTTTCGTTCATCTCGCGAAACCCTATTACTCCCGCTTCGTTGTCTGTCCGTCACAGAGCCGGTTCTCAGAAACTATGTAACTTACAGTCATGAAATTTTGTGTACTTATAGCTAAATACGTATTATGAAGCTCAAAATCGTATTATTTTTAATATGTAAAGATAAAAAACCAAAAATCTAACAGCCTTTTTCTATTAAATTTAAACATTTTACGTTGTAGCAGTTGCCAATAATTAAAAATCCACAATCAAATTATTTCTACAATAATTAATTTTCTTTTGAAAGATTTCCACGTGAAAAATAAAAATGAAATAAAAAGTTTCACCAGTTGAAAAAAAGATTAACATGACATCATATTGGTAATAAAAAGGAAATTTTCAAACATTTCTCAATAATACAAGGAGTATGAGTATGTGTAAATACAGAAAGTAACTTAATAGGACGTTATTAGAGAATTTAAAAGAAATTAATCTGACGTCTAACATTTTGAAAGTCTCTATACAACATATTTAATTTTGAAATTGATATTTTTTTAATATCGCATTTAGTCCACATGACAGATATTATTATGACAGAGTATAATAGCGGGCTTCGCCCGCTATCGGACTGGTTCAGATTTTCGAAAAAACGAGAAAAATAGACCGGTAAATTATTACTTTATAAAAAAAATGATTTTTTTTTTTTTTTTTTTTTTTTTTTTGAAAATGAAATTTATTTGGATTTATTAAAGGAAGGATAAAGTGTTTTGAAAGGAATATTAAACGAAACCCCTATCTTCGATCACACTTACCCACTTATTGATTATTTTGCAAGACTAAAAAAGGGAAATAAAAAACTTGCATTTATATCTGAGAAAGGACGTTAAACTTTTCAAATTCATTAAAACGCACACTACTTATAAAAATCTTTAAAATCTGTTTTCGTAAAATAAGTAACTATAGCCATGGTATTTACATTTATTTATATTATTAAATTTAAAGCTTTTAAAAAGAAAAGGCTTTATTTTTAATTAAATACTTGGGGGCTCTGTTTCCCGATAGCTCACACCTGACAACCCCCTTTGGCACGCTTTAAGCGTCACTGTAAAATTCAAATAAATCATTTCATTACAATCATTTTTAAGCACATTACAAAATACTCGATTTCATTAGTTTCTATATCAAACAATTTTTTTGTACATTAAATTATCAATTTTCTTTTCTCTGATTTACTTACAAATATGCAGTTTACGTACCTGACACGTTACAGAAATAAAATCCAATGATTACTAAGAGAATAATAATAAAGCATTTTATTTTTATGGATGAAAGGTTCCTTTTTCTTTTGAGAATGGCGTCATTATCACCACGCTTCTGTTTGAGATTTATTGAATACCTATTCTGATTTCAAGAAAATAATGTGTAATTTTCGGAAACATTTTATTCGGTGCATATAAAATTTATTAAAATGAAAAAAAAAAAAAAAGAAAAAGAAAAAATTGTAGGAACTTTACGTGCAGAGCTAAAGATTGGTGAATATATACGGACGCAATCATACTAAATTATTTTATCTCCATAAATGAAACTGGTCTTTTCTTTTAAGAATGGTGTCAGTTTAACCATCCAAACCAAACTGAGAATCCAATTATAGGTTATCCCTTGAAAGCAATTCTCAAAAAAAAAAAAAAAAAAAAATCCCCGCTCAACATCGCGAAACATTCTGTCTAATTTACGGATTCATTTTTAAACACAAAAGAAGAAATTAAAAAATGAAAGATTTGGAATTGAACATTTTTTTTTGTTGTTGTTTTATAAAGGAATTACTTATCGAATTATAAGCTATTGTTGTCAGATGATGACAATTGTTTTTCTACTTTCCCGCGCTATTGCGTCTGGAAATTCGGTTCAAAACTTTGACAGTATTTTCTGAAAAACCTGAAGTCCTAATTAAAAAGTAGAAAACACCATTCTATTACTTAGTATGCAATGGTCGATCCAGGCAAAATTTGAGACCTATTTAGGGCCCTTCACAAAAATCTACATAATAAAACAGGCCCTTTCACAAAAATCAATTTAATAAAACAGGACCCTTCACAAACATCAATTTACTAAAATGGATCCCTTCACAAAAATCAATTTGATGAAATGGGACCCTTCACAAAATTCTGTATAATAAAATAAACCTTTTCACATAATTCCTTATAATAAAATGGAGCTTTCACTAAATTCTATTCCATAAAAACTTACTGTTTACTAATTATTTATTAGTTTGTGACGTTTTAAAATGCTTAATTTGTAAACAACAAGTTTAACAACCAGACAACAATTTGTAACAACCAGAGAGGAAAACTTCAGCAAAATGATTTTAAAAAGTTTTTTTAATAAAGGCTTGGTTCGAATTTGAGTAAATAGATTTTAACTTTCGATACAAAATGTTATTTTTCACAAAAATAACATTTGCTTTTCACAAAATGGGTACCAAGAAAAATAATTTCATCGACGCCTAGTATCTGAATAAGACTAAGTACTTTAACAACTTATTTAGCAAGAGGAGGAGCAGAAATTTTCTGACATATTAAAAAAAGCTTATTTTTAATTTCTAACATTTCTAAACATTGTAAATTCTATGTAAATCCCGATTTGAATCTGGGAATTTAACTTGAGGAATGTTGATAGTTATAAAACGAATAAATTAACAAATTAAAATTAAAAGGTTATATAACCCATAAGTATATGAATATACTTTCATTTGAACAAAATTAGTGTGCAAATTATACTATTTTTTCTTTTAATTTAATGATTATTTATTTCTATGCAATAGGTTAAAAAAAAAAGAAGAAATATAAATTTTTAAGATAAATTCTACTTTAGGTAATAAAATAAAATAATTATTTTCACAATATCCTCCCCACTTTTGTGAAAAATCCTCAACTGTTGAGTGATAAAGTAAGTTAAAAAAAATAAAAAATAAAAATAAAATCAAATATTCTAATGTAGCATTTCATAGTGTAAAAAATTGATTTTCAGCAAAAAGAAATACATCATGACTTAAGTAAAGTCATGTTAACTAAATTGGATAATGCCTGAATAATTGAAATTATGAGCAAAATTCTAGTTTTACATTACATACTTCAATTATTATAATCGTACAAAATGTACGCCTTTTTCATTACATTGACAATATAATGTGCATGTTGGAACATTGAAATAAATAATTCAATAACAATTTAAAATTTATTTTTTTAAATGAAAAAAAAAGAGAGAATCGACCAAACCAAAAACTTATTCTTGATTCAGTTATGCGTACATAAATATACATACCTGCAAATCTATATAAATCATGCATTCTTCTAAATGGAAAACACATATTTATCACGCGCCCCCCCCCCCCCCCCCATTAATACGTCAGAAAATATGCGATTTTTTAAAAAATATTTAGAATGCCAGTGCAAACTTCTAAGCATACGTTAATAAAACATTTTAAAGAAGTTTATAATTAAGAAAGTGTTAATTGAATGCAGTTTAATTAAATATGCCACTTATTCTGTATCATAAAATCGAAATGAGTTTTCTATTTTTTTGATAAATAAAATACATTATCGAGTCAGACGCGACTCGCATCGCGTGACAACACGTTTTTCCCCTTGCTCGCGGTGTTACGGCGAGAATACGGTTCAAAACGCTGACTTTGACAATAATTTTGAAAGATTTTCTTCCTTTACCAAAAAATAGAAAACTTCTTTCGATTAACCTGTTTCTGAATCAGAACACTTCCCAATTTCATGCGTTTCCGAAGAAAATTTGATTAAAAAATATGTCACAAAATAGCCAGTTTGGATTTGAGCAAACTTACCATATAGCCAATTATAATTAGTTCCTAGATATGCGGAGAAGGAATTAGTTCTTAAAAATTAATGATGGTTTTAGAAAAATAAAAGTTCTATTAGATTTTAAAATATTTTGTTTTAGAATAGAACAAAATTGTATTAATTTCTTTTAATTCACTGTCAAAACGACAAAATTTCAAAGTTTTATTAATTGAACAATCTTTAAGATTAGCCTCTTAAGGCTCAAATCCAAAGACGCTACTTTCTGACATATTTTTAAATTCTTTTTTGTTCGGAAATGCATGAACTTGGCAGGTGTTTTTATTCAGAATCTGTGTAATTGAAACACGTTTTCCATTTTTTTTTTCTTTGTGGTAAAGACAGACGATTGTTCACAAAGGACTGTCAAAGTCGCCGTTTTGAACCGAATTCACACAGCGGCAGCCCGAGAAGCGCGAAAAACGCGTCTTCACATGATCAAAATCACTTATAACTTGATAAGTAATCAATCTATTTATCAAAAAATGGAGGACCAATTTCGATTTCAAATCCCTTCCATAGTCAGGCCTGCCAATTGTATGCATTTGCGTTTAAAAATGAATCAGAAACTGTGTCAGAAAATTTCGCGTTGTTGAGCAGGTCATTTGAGAACAACCTTAAATAATAACTCAGCATATTTTTCTTTCTTTAAGGCTGTTCTCAAATCCAAAGGGGCTACTTTCAGACATATTTTTTAATTCCTATTTGTTCGGAAACGCATAAAATTGACTGATGTTCTTATTCAATTAATTTCAGAACCACCTTATTCAAACTGGGGGCATTGTTCTCTACAAATTGCGGCTGCCAACCACAATCCAGATATCGCAGGATCTAAAAATACGCTATTTTGCGCTGTTTTACATAATAAAACCCAATTACAAAAGATTGGATGATATTACACAAGTAAAAATGACGTCATATTTAAATAAATATTGGAACGCATTAAATTGGCAGGTGCTCTTATGGTGCAGGGCAGGTGCTATATGGCAGGTGCTATATGGCAGGTGCTATATGGCAGGTGCTATTTTTTCTTATGCAGATACTATGTGATGGAATGATGTTTTCCACTTTTTCATAAAGGCAAAATATCATTCACAAAATACTATCAAAGAAAAATTTGTGGTCACGTGAAAACAATCGCGTATAAATATATAAGGTAATTCGTTGAAAAAAAATGGTAAACACTATTCGATTTCCAATAGCTTTAATATTCAGGCCTGCAAGTGTCATGCTTTTGCCTTAAAAGTGAGCCCATGAATGTTTCAGAAAGTTTCGCGTTGTTGGTTGGGGGAAAATATTTTTTTGACAACCGCCTTAAAAGATGACCTAGTCGCGGATATTCAGATAACTGACATCAATCTCAAAAGAAAATATCATTTTCATTTATGGGACTAAAACAATTTAGTATGATTACATCACTACGATATCATATTCAGTAATGTTTAGTTCTGCACATAAACTTCCTACATTTTCCCCATTCTATTTAAAAAAAAAAAAAAAAAAAAAAAAAAACTTTTTATGCATTTTATAAAACGTTTCTGAAAATTATATCATTTAAAAAAATCATATTAAGTATTCAATAAAACTGAAATATTAAAAAAATGATTGAAGTAAATGATGCACTAACCTAATCTCAGAAAAGTGGACTAAGGTAAAGTGCCCTAAAGCTGATACCCCAAAAATATCTCCTAAAGCTGACATCTTTAAATAAAACAAATATTTAAAGCATTACCAATTTTCTAAAATAATTTAAAATATAGTTTTTCTTTCCTCTTTACCTTAATTCTAGTGGTGATAATGACATAATTCCCTAAAGAAAAAATGCTCTTTCATTCATAAAAATAAAATACTTTATTATTATTGTGTCAGTAAACATAGGATTTTATTTTTGAACGTACAGATACTGAAATTGACAAGATGTTTTAATATAAAAAGTACAACTCCCTTAAACAGATAATAATGCATTATTGTTATTATTATTTTTAATCTTGTAAAATAATAAAGAATTATGTTTAAATTATGTATTCCATTATTACGAAGTCTTGTTACAGAAATATATTTGATAAAATTTATCAAAAAATAAAAAATAAATAAACAACAAATTTCCATAAAAACATAACGGCACATAACACTACAGGTGCACTATCGGTAACACTATCGGTATTTAAAACGCAGAAAGATATTTCGTTTTTTATTATATTACATGCTTGTGAGGTATTGTAATCCATAGGTACTTCATTTTCTTTACATTGACAATCCACCACACCCCTCATGATTTCCACCGTGCGGTGTAAAAAAACTGGATGTAATTATCTTAGGGGACCATACTTAAATGAAAAAGAAAAAGTTTAGATCTCTTTCTCTGAGGATCAGACGCACCAAAAGTGAACCATTGTTACACATCCCTTGACAGCCAGCCACTCACCACATGACCCAGACCGTGCTGGGTGAAATTACCCCTTTGCAACACTGGAAATGCAAATTACATGCAACCTCCAACTTGTATATAGTAATGTTAGTGTTACAGATACACGTGCTTTGCTTGAAAAAACATAGAACCGCTTTTCTATAACTGAACATATATACATCTCAATAAATAATATATCTCAATTTTATGTTCAATGATAAGTAATATATTATCTTTATTTTGACCGTTGACGTTTTTACCGTTTTACCTGTTGACGTTTTTACCGTTGACGTTTTTACCGTTGACATTTATACCGTTGACGATTTTACCTAAATTCGATAGGAATTGCAATTTTGGTTGCGTTCATCTAAGCAGGGGTGCCGAAATTTGATGTTTTGTTAGATTAGAAATAAGAAAGTTTTGTGATGGCCATAACATAACAATTTTTTCTTTCTTTCTTTCTTTATTTTGCTTTATTACACAAATAATGTCAAATTAAAATAACCTTCTATATAAGCAAAACTTATATTATTTGAGTAATAAAATGTAAATATTTCGTAGTCAAACATTCAGAAACATTTTAAAAACAAAAACATATTTTAAGAAATTTAAAGTAAGATATTAAAATAATAGGTGGTTTTATGTATTTCTATTATGTACACTATTTACCGTGAAGGAAGCTACAATTTCACAAAAATATAGTCATTTTCATGAAATCATGCGCGCAAGCTGCAAAACAATCAATTTTCAATACGATTGTTTTGCAGCTTGCGCGCATGATCTGCGCAAATGACTTTTAAAATGACTTTTCATGCAAATGACTTTTCATATGCTGTATACGCCAGTAACAATCATTATAAAGTTTTTCTAACAGATTTCTAACTTTATTCTAAAGCAAATTTTGAATTCTGTTTTGTTTAAAATATTTGAAATGAATCATATATTAATATGCATAAATAAAAAAATGTTTTTTTCCTTGATAAATTAAAAATACAAGATCCTATTAATTAATAAAATACAGTAAAACCTCCATAACGGATATTCCCAAATAGCATGCATCTCTATTTAGAGGGCACTTTTGCTATCTTCAACTCCGATATATTTGTACATTTTTACCTCTTATTAACATATACCTCCGAATAGTGGACAAATTTCGCTCTCCCGAGGTGTCCGTTATTCAGAAGTTTTACTCTGCAAACTATCGTTAATGTATCGTAATTTTTGTATCTTTATTCTAGGTACAGAGAACAGAGCTCATGAAATACGGATAATCCTCCAATATCTTTTCAGTATTTTTAACTATTTGTGTTAGTTATCATCGAATATTTTCTGTCTTGGAAAACAACTTAAGCATTTAATAAAAAGAAATAGTGCAAATTTTGAAAAATCCTATTAAATTAACGAGATTTTGTGCTGCGCAACATTTAAACACATTTTGTTTTTCTAAA
This sequence comes from Maratus michaelseni, assembly GCA_963931845.1. Taxonomy (NCBI): domain Eukaryota; kingdom Metazoa; phylum Arthropoda; class Arachnida; order Araneae; family Salticidae; genus Maratus; species Maratus michaelseni. The sequence goes on from OZ007587.1 coordinate 463,877,895, forward strand.
TAAAAAACAAGGAAAAAAAAATAACGTAGATATGAATCGCTAAAGTAAAATTTACATTTACATTATGGGAAATTTTCTTATTACTCAAAAGCACATTACAATAACAGGATTTAATATATTTTTGAGGTGAAACAGTGAGGGATGTCCTTACTGTAAATTGTTAAATATTAAATGTACATAATGTCAAATATTAAATGTTAATAATGTTAAATATTAAATAATAATGTTAAATAATAATGATTATTTAAATAATAATAATGATTATTTAAATAATAATAATTGAATAATAATGTTAAATATTAAATAACTATTAAATGTAAATTTGGGTATGGAAACCACATTTTCTGCAGAATTCAGTCTTGTAAATCAAAAGCTATTTTCCGGCCAATAATGCAAACACTTTAGTTTATAAACCTGTTTAAATGATCTCCCCCCAGGACAAAAGCATAAGGATTAGCCTGTTAGTCAAAGAAAAGTGGGGAGTGATTTGTAAAGCTTTTGGTGTACATCCATCATAGATTTTAAAGCTGTTGAGGGAGGAAAAAAAGTTTCTGCCAAATTTTCAGCAATACGATTGGATTTCTTTTCATTCCAAGATTTCTTGTAAGAAAGGGAACCAGACTGGTTTGATTCTGTCCTCTTTCGCCGAACAAATTCCCCAGATACCCTGTTGTTTCCTGACAGCCCCTACGAGCGAATGGAGATGACAGGGAAGGAAGTTAAAACGTGTTTGAAGAAACGCTAAAAACTGAACTTCAAAGATGGGACATTTCCGAACTCTTTTCAGAAAAAATATCTTCCCCTCAAAAACGATTAGGCCACTAATTACAAGATTTCGTCCAAAGATGTTCGAGGTGACTATTAATTTCAAGATGACACTTCTCTAACCATTAAGTAAGAAAAGCAATAAACTAAACCATTAAGATAAATCCTTTCTTGCTGATTATCTTTCTTGTCAGTTCAACTTGGAAAATTACATGAAATTATATTTCTTCAGCAAAGTGGTCTTTTTACGTTAAAAACACACTTATTTTATATAAGTAGAAATTTTTTTTAATTTTAATGCTTGTATTTTATATGTGTTTGAAAGAGAAGTCAAAAATTGGTATAGTTTTCTGACAATTAATGATGAATTTGCAACAATCTTCTTTGCTAAATTAATTAAGAAATGTTTTATCTCGCATGTTTAATGCATTGATGAAAATAATAATAATAATAACTATAATAATAATAATTATACTACTACTAATAATAATTATACTAACAATAATTATATAGCATTATTATAGAGAAATCTTTGATAAACACGCTGAAATAGATAGCTTTTAAATCGAAGAATTATTTAAAGAGATTTTTAATATTAAAGTCGGCCAGAATCGTTCCATTAAAAAAGTTTTTAGGAACAAAACAATGCATAAAAATATATTTTATTTTTATCTTTATTTTTTTGTAGGGATATACTTCTCAAGCTACACTGAGAAAAATGACACCTTCAAATCTGAGCAAATCGATGTTTTCATTTTGTTATGAAACTTTTTGTTTCAAATAGGACGACCCAATGATTTCAATTCTGAAATACCAGAAATACTCAGAATATTTAAATATGGACATATTCAAAACTGAAAACATAGAGGTCAGTTTATACTCATTTTTGAAACATGGACATACTCAAAAATGATTAAAATCAGTTCAAACACATTTTTCAAACATGGAAATATTAAAAACTAAAGACAGATGTCAATTTATATTCATTTTTGAAACATGGACATACTCAAATATGAGTACATTATGTTTTATTCTTGAGTGTGTGCATGTTTACAGAATTGAGTATATACTTGTTTCAAACTTGAGTCATTTTGATTCAAAGCTATTTTGACTATGTAACATACTCAGATTTGAGTACTTTTTGCTCAGTTTTGAAAATGACGTTTTTAGAGTGTAGCTGTGTGCAAACTGCGCTTATTTTTTTTAATTTTACTAATTCTTTAGAGGTCTTTTTTTTTTCAATTTTTTATTCAAATTTTCATTATTTCAAGATATTTTTTTTCATATTTAGAAAAGGTCATTTTTTTATGTTGTTGCCAATTTGTAAAACTGCGCAAAGAATTATATTTCATCTCAAATAAAAAATGTATTTACACGTAATTTGGAATCATTTCAACAATCACACGGAAAGAACAACAAACAATGTTGAGGGCTTCCACTCCAAAATGCATAGAAGAGGATATCCTATTTATTATGGATATCTATTCCATAATAAATTTAATAAAGGATGTGCAAGAAGAGAACGAGGGAACTATGCGAATGCTCAGAGTAGGGAGCTCAAGAGCACCAGCATCGAAAACTAAATACACAGAATTAAATTAAAAGATTGCAAGTTTAAAACGTAGTTTGATAAATGACACAATTGATTTACATAATTATATTAATTCAATATCCTATTTAATACATTTGGTTGACTAGTCCTGTTTTGTTTTTCGAAATAAATACATTCTGTCTGATTTTCTGTCTATTTGATATGTACTATATTTATGAAATGATTATTTTGAAGCTTAGTGAAGATTTTATACATTAACTAATAGGATAATTAACCATATATATATATATTTTAAATGGCAGTTTTTATTATGAGTGTCTACTTTGTGAGAAGTTTAAATTAGTGCTTGTTTTCAAGTAAACATTTTAGTAAAATTTATCATTTATATTATATCACATAACAATAAGACACGGCATAAAATAAATTAAAAGTAGAGAATTTCGAAGCAAATCGTGATGTTCTATCTAAATGATATCTATCATCCACCTACATATAGGGGGGTTCGTCAGAAATTGACCGGTGGCCAATAATTTTTTAATTCTACAATGGAAAATAAATGCGCAGTTGCTGACGAAATTTCATTTTGCAACAATTATCGTAAATATAAATAATGTAGAAAATGAATAAGGAAAAAGTTTCCGAATTACTAAACTCATACCTCTTTTATATATATTATATTTAGGAAATTTACAGAAAAATGTTTAACAATTTTATTGGAAAAAAGTAATTGGACAAAAGTCTATTAAACAGTTAATAGCAGTGAAAATACTGTACTAAAAATATGAAATTAGCCTCGCATTATTTGAAACACAACATCCAGAAAAATGCACGAAAAGTACAGTAATTAAACTAGTGATACCACATAATACCAGCCATATTCAATGTCCAGTGCACGTTCCTACTGTTTTTGCGCGAAAAGTGGCAATTTCTAGAACTTGTCTGTATTTAATTTCTCATGAAGCTAGATAAGTCTCTTCAATATTTTATTGCAATATTTTCACTTTTCTAAGGTTATTAAAAGAGAGGAGAGAGAGAAAACATATTTTATAGGAAACAAATTATTTAAAAAAAATTAAAAATTACTGAAGCATTGAAATCCAAGCTGGCTTCTTTCTGATATATTCACAAAGTTATTGTTAATGTACAAAATAAGCAGTTATTCTTCTTCATGGACTAAGGAATCGGAAAGCATTTTTCATATTTTTATAAAGACAAAATACCATTCAGAATATGCCGTCCAAGTTGGCGTTTTAAGCCGATCTGGATTCTACAACCCGGGAAAAGTTGTTTTGAGACAGCAATTAATTAGAACTCAATATGATATACAATTATAGAAAATGTAAAATACTGTTCGATTTCAAATTACCCCAATAGTCATGTCTGAAAATTCCTTACATTTATGTATAAAATGAGTCAGTGAATATATCAGTTTTGAGTTACAGAGTAAGGAAAAATATTTAACAAGTGGGTAAGTGTGATCGAAGATCGCTCAAAGGGTTTCGTTTAATATTTCTTTCAAAACACTTTATCCTTTTTTTAATAAATTCAAACAAATTTCATTTATCAACAACAACAACAAAAAAAGTCATGTTTTTTATAAAATAAAAATTTACCGGTCTATTTTTTCTTTTTTTCGGATATCTAAACCAGCCGGATAGCGGTCCAAGCCCGCTATTATATTCTGTCATAATAATATCCGTCATACGGACTAAATGCAATATTTAAAAAAAAATTTCAAAATTAAGCAAATTGTACACCTACAAAATGTTAAAATATGCGAATATTTCCATAATCGGATTTTTATCACGATTCAATATGTTTCTCAAACTCATATATTTACTATTCTCTATTATTTATAGTGATACTAGCTTTGTATTATTCTCAAACATTTGAAAAATTAGTTAAACTTCCTATATAACGTCAGATTTTCTTTTTAATTCTCTAATGACGTGATATTAATCTGCTTTGTCCACTTACACATACTCATACTCCTTGTATTATTGAGAAATCTTAGACATTTTCCGTTTCATTACGACTATGACGTCAATCAATTTTATTTCATATTTATCTTTTTTTCAATTGGTGAAACTTTTTATTTCTTTCATTTTTCACGTGAAAATCGTCTGATAGAAAATTAATTATTGTAGAAAGAATTTCATTGTGGATTTTAAATCTTTGGCATCTGCTATAACGAAAAATGTTTCAATTTAATAGGAAAAGGCTGTTAGAATTTTGGTTTTTTATCTCTATTTATTAAAATAATACGAATTTTTCAAATTTTAATATTTTGAGCTCTTCACAGCTGCTATTCAGATTTATACACTAAGTTTCAACTCTGTAAGTTACATACTTTTTGAGAATGGCTCTGTGACGGACAGACAACGCAGCGGGGGTAATAGGGCTTCGTATGAGATAAACGAAACCCTAAAAAACCACCTTAAGTGCTGTAGAAACTTTCTAACTCTAAAAGATGCATTTCAGAGAAAGATAAATAGCAAGTGAATGGAAATTAGAATTGTCTAATAGTAAATTGGTACAGCGCACTCAGAAAATGGCACGAAACAGTTTTGTACCGCAATTATGTCTAAATAAAACTCAAACTGTAATTTCTCATATAATGCGAGCACTTTTTAATCAATTTAATCTTTAGAAATACACACAAATTTTGATGTGAAGATATTTGTTTTAAATGGAACATTTTTATTTTAATCACATGTTTTATTTCAAGGAATCATCGTATATGATAAGATTAAAATCTTGAAAATTTATTACTTTACTAATTCGATTAATTCAGACTTATAAATTATCATCAAAATAAAGAGAATGTTCATCTTTTAATAACATTTCATTGATATATCGCTGCATAAATATGGTATTATCAAAATTGTTTCGCCCATACTAATAGTACTGCAAAGAGTAATTTTTTATTATAATCATAATCCAGCATAACATTTGTAGTTTAATTCATATGCTGCTAATTATTATGCTCGATACAAGTATTGTGGTAAATCAACCGTGGTTTAAATCAACTGCCCCCCCCCCTTTTTTTTAAGAACAATTCCAATACAATGTTTTTCCCCTTTTTTGTAATTTATTTTTCCATTTTTAGGGTTAAAATAATTTCTACTTTTACTACAGTCTTTTTTCTACAACCAACATGATACATAGTCAGTGCAAGGTCATGCTTTTATGTATATTAGTATGAAATTTAGCATGCATTAATGAACCTATCGGATTCCCTAAAGAGTTATCATAAAACATACTCAACGCGTATAAACATATGCACACTACATGATACAACTAACAGAAAATAATATAGATAAAAAATATTCAACATTTAGCATAAAATGTGTTCTCTCTCTCTCTCTTTTTTTTTCTTTTTTTTTTTTAATGGAATTATTTACAGCAATTAGTAACATAAGATGCTCTTAAAGTATTTGGTCATATTAAAAGAAAAATTTTCTCGATTGGGAAGATTATCCTTTAACAATTCGAAAAATAATACGCAAGATATGAAATTGAATAAAATGATATTCAAAAATTGGCTGCCAGTTACAGCATTTTAGTAACACCAGTGTATCTTTTCTGTTACTTGCTGAATTTAAAGGCCAAAAATGTTAACTTACTGAAAAAAAAAAAAAAAAAAAAAAAAAATTGCGAAATTTTTTTTAAATATGAATTTTTTTTAAATTAAGCTCAGATACTGAGATTTATACAAAATAGTTAGCCAATCGGGTGATACTGTCTTGAAGAATAATTAGTTTATAACTTTAAAGTACTGTTTAGGTCAAGAAGAAAATATTAACTTGTTCAGTGAACTGATTTTCGCTTTAAAAAGCTACTGCGTGGTCAATGTATCCAAAATCTATTATTGGTGGGAGTTTGTATAAATAAAATCCCACAAGAGATTGCGTAATAAAAAAACGTTTATTTCTTCTTTTAAATTTTTAATTAAAAATTCTGTTGAATGTATAAGCAAATATTTACTTCTAAGTGAAATACATAATAAGATATATTTAAAGGCTCTTTAACACAACGGATCCCATTATCCTGAACGAAAGAGGAAAATAAGGGAAAATCAGGTTTGCTTGAGACATCAAGGTTTTCTAAAAAATAATGACTAAAAATATATAATTCTATTAATGCTTAAATTGTCATGTACAATAAATGTGTATTACAAGAAAGCACAACGTAGAAGGCATTAGTATGAAATAAATTTAAATTTCAGCATACTTAGGTGCATATGACTTATTTGATAGAATATTAAAGTCATAAAAATGAAGTAATCAGAAGATCGTAAAGATTCCTATGTTCAATAATTCACAAAATTCAGGTGGGAGGGGGGGGGGGGAGATCCAGGTCGTACTCGACCCGAATCCGCGAAAATAATTTTAGGCGACCCGCAACCCGATATATTTCATCCAGCACCCGACCCGAACACGAAATACTTCAACCGGCAATCCGACCCGATCCCGACATAAAATGTAAGTAAATCATGTTTTAATGCAATGAAAAGTAATTTACAATTATATCTCTAATACCAATTTTATGTTTTATACAATAAAATGGACTAATCTATATTTTTAATATTCAAATATAGTAAAACCTCTGAATAGAAACTTCGGCATCGTGTCGGTGTAGGGTTATCCCTAATTTTCTTTTTCGGGTCAGGATGACTCTAATTTTCTTTCTGCGAGTAGGTTTCACCCTAGAATAATTCTTGCGTGTCATAGTAAGTTTTTTTGCAAGTTGGATTTTTGGTCTTTTCACAAAAAGTTTCAGCAGAATTATGTTTCCGATGAAAATAAATACCTATTTCAATCTGATTAAGCATATATTTAATTTACTGCATGAGACTACTTTATAAAACAAGTGGGTAAGTGTGATCGAAGATCGCTCAAAGGGTTTCGTTTAATATTCCTTTCAAAACACTTTATACTTTCTTTAATAAATTCAAACAACTTTCATTTAGAAAAAAAAAGTCATGTTTTTTATAAAGTAAAAATTTACCGGGGGCCAAGCCCGCTACTATATTCTGTCATAATAATATCCGTCATACGGAGTAAATGCAATATTTAAAAAAATAATTTCAAAATTAAACAAATTGTACACCTTCAAAATGTTAAAATATACGAATATTTCCATAATTGGATTTTTATCCCGATTCAATATGTTTCTCAAACTCGTATATTTACTATTCTCTATTATTTATATTGATACTCGCTTTGTATTATTCTCAAACATTTGAAAAATTAGTTAAACTTCCCATATGACGTCAGATTTTCTTTTTAATTATCTAATGACGTGATATTAATCTGCTTTGTGTACTTACACATCTCATCTTGTATTATTGAGAAATCTTAGACATTTTCCGTTTTATTACGACTATGACGTCAATCAATTTTATTTCATATTTATCTTTTTTTCAATTGGTGAAACTTTTTATTTCATTTTCATTTTTCACTTGAAAATCGTCTGATAGAAAATTAATTATTGTAGAAGGAATTTCATTGTGGATTTTTAATTTTTGGCATCGGCTATAACCAAAAATAGTTAAATTTAATGGTACAAGGCTGTTAGAATTTTGGTTTTTATCTCTATTTATTAAAATAATACGAATTTTTCAAATTTTAATATTTTGGGCTCTTCACAGCTGATATTCTTTTTTATACAGAAAGTTTCAACTCTGTAAGTAACACAGTTTTCGAGAATGGCTCTGTGACGGACAGACAACGGAGCGGGAGTAATAGGGTTTCGTGAGATGAACGAAACCCTAAAAAATGTGATCATAAATTATTCCTTCTTTACGAACCATTTATTCTTCTCGGAATATGAAAATTATTACCAACATTTCGTCTTTCAAACAAACAAAAATACATGTATCGTATTTGTGATAATTTATGCACACATACACTCGCACATGTGTGTGTAGATTAGGAAGTGCCCACTAATCAGAGGTATATTTAAGCGTACGAATATTTAGGAATTGAAAAAGTATTCGCTGAATAGAGGTGTCCGCTTTTCGGGAATTTCCATTATGGAGGTCTTATTGTATATAGATTTTTAACCTGAAAAAAATATCGTGAACATTACTTTGAAAAATCTCGTCAACCCGAACCCAACTCGCAAGAGTCAAAATCCGAAAAAGTCCCGAGCTCGAAACAATGAAAGTCAACCCAAACCCGGACCCGACCCGCGACGAAAATATATAGCGACAACCCGACCCGAACCGCGAATTCGGTCAGGTACGGGTAACCCGACCCAATTGAGAATTCTAATCCAAACCGCTGAATTTTATTTACTGTTTCTTTTCATGTGAGGGGCTGGGGAGGGGGGGAGAAAATGTTGATTTTTCAATGCTTTTTTAAGAACTTTCCTTTTTTTTTTATCCAGTTCTACGATTCTCCAAAAATAATAAATTATTTGTAAAACACCTTAATACAATCAAAGAAGTTATATTTATTCGTAAATTTACGAAATTAGTAGAAATTCTTATTTGGATATCAAGAAATCCAATATATATATTTTCTCTATAAAGACAAGAAATTACCTTTGATAAAATAGTGTCAAAGTCTATTTTCAATAGATTATAACTCAATATGTGATAAATTTATCAATAACTTAAAATCGCTGTTTGATTCCAAATCATTCGCATATAGTTATGGCTGCAATTTTAAGCATTTAATAATAAAAAGATAAATAAATAAATAAATAAATAAATAAATAAATAAAAGACTACGGAACGGATATGTATTCACAGATGTGTATACGTATATATGTGATAAATATTTATATGTATATGTAATAAAAAATGTTTAAAAATCTGAATTGTATTTTATTTCAAAAACAATAAAAACGTAAAAGATGCTTCCGAAAAATTTTTAACAGGAAAAAAGGTAATGTGAGAATATAGATTGAATATATACGCGGAGTAAGATAGATTGGTACTTCGGTGATTTGAAACATTATACGTATCAAGTAAAGTTACCCCCTAATGACAATCATTCAACTAATCGATTACTAGTTTTGGGGGAAGTTTGGAGCGTGCAGTGCGGACGGAATGAGTTTGGAGGCGAATCAAAATGGCCGGCTTGGTTTTTTTTTAGGATAAAAAAAAAAGTTCTCTTTCAGGAGCTTTCGTCAGGTATTTTCCTACCGGAAGTATTTGATTGATAGAGACGAAATACTGCTTCGGCGAATCCGGACTTTACCGACTGGTTTGACTGGCTCTTTCCAGGACATTTTGGAGGCAAAGCGCCAGCTGGGATAAATGAGTTTTATCATACCTGAAACCTGAATGTTGTATGAGGTCGTTTTTGCATATTTGAGTAATATTTCTGATCAACAAAGGATAATATTCTACTGCCAGAAAGTTAAGAGGAATGTCTCGCACCATGAATTATGGAAATCAAATTGCAGCAATAGTAGATGGACTGAATCAATTTTTCGAAACTGAAGTTTCTTCTGAGACTGTTAACGATTGTTTCCCTTGGAGCTCTGTTGTGCAGTATTTAAAGAAACACTCAAAAGTTGTATTAGCCGCAAACAATGCTCCAATTTTTTGTGACTTTTTCATTAAAATTCTCGAAACTCATCCAAGGGCAGACATTACAATTTGTTCTGCGATCATTGATTTAATAACAGTATTACTTCTAGAAAATGGTAACTCAGAACTTTTTGAAATGTGGAGATTTGGAGATGCGTACGCGCATTTTTTTAGATGTGAAAGAGAAGAGTACTTAGCCTGTTTGAGTGAGAAACCCCAGATAAAGTTTTTCCCTGACAATGAATGTCTGCGAGTTGTCAACGCATTAAAAACTGGGAATCATCGGCTGATGCAAATTTTAGCTACAAATGGATATAATGTAAAGATCTCCGACGACTCTTCTTCTGCTAGAAAATTAGCAGCTATAATGTTACGGAAGGTCATGTATGTATATATGTCTTTTTAGCTTATACAGATAATCTTGGTTATTTATTTTCTTGTTTTTTGTACGCAAGACCATAGACGTAGAACTGTATTGGCTCGTAAGACTCAAGCACAACCAATAATTTCTAGTACTATATATACTATATATATATATATATATATATATATATATATATATATATATATATATATATATAAAGTTTTTAGACTTTTGACTCCTTAATATTTTATGAAATTTTTAATGTGTCTTCTTTCGGCAAATATATAATATATTTTTATTTTTCCACTTTATTTCTTTATTTATTTAGTCTTGTATAAACGAAAAACGACAAAATAAAGGGTAAACGACGTAGGATTTTTTTTTTTTTTCATTTGGGTTCTACTTGTTTTTTTTAGTTAAAATGGCTAAACGTTTAAACTCTTGGAGCCTAAAATGTTTTTTATTTATTTATTTATTTTTTTTTATTTTTTTTTTATAAAAATAATAAAATAGGGGAAATAATTCATATTTTTGAAGAACATGTTATTCAAAGTCAATTTTCACTGTGATTTTATTGTAAGCGATTCGCGAATAACAGCGAGTGGATTAGTTTTTACAAACGGGACTATACATTTAAATTTTTACATTGTTTTAATGTTTTATATTTATAACATGTAGAACATTTAAGTGTGATTTATTTAATTATATACAATTCTGTTGAATTTAGTTAAAAGTGGGTTAAAAAAACAACAATGGAACAGATGTACCATTCGCCCTCTGTCCGCCCTCTTGTTTTTTAAACAAACCACATTTGTTTTGTTTCTCATTCCAAAATAATTTCCATCCATATTTACATATTATAAACACGTTATTTAATTTAATTGACTAATTTATTTATATTTAATAATAAAAGTTTAAGAAAAAAAACAAGATGGCGGACTGAGGGCGAATGGTACTTCTAAGCCCGTCTGGAAGATGGATTCCTGCGTATAGGCGTAGAGTTTTGAAAATTATTTTTGGGGCTCAAATCTAATATACCTCTTTTACACATAAATGCATATGTGTGTGTAATATAGATCAATTACTAATTTAATGTTGTGGGAGAAATGTCTGGACAGACCCCTGCTTTTTAAAACGGTAATTATAGATATTTTTGTAATATATTGTCAAATGAAAATATTTGTTGTATTGTAGTTTTGTCCTAAATGTGATGATATTTTGAGTGTAACAATTTGAATTTTTCAGTAACATTTTTTTCAATAGGCACAAACATAAATATTCGAAAAAAAAAAAAACATAGTTTCGTAAATTGACCATGCAGTATAACATTGGTAGAACAGTGCATAAAATTTGCTCAAAATCTGTGCATAACATCTAAAGCGTTTTGTTATTAATAGGCAATTAGATAAATAAATTTTACTTTTATGGGGCTGTAAGTTGGTCATAGGAACATAAAAACCTCAAACTATTATATTTTTACTTTTCGTGTCTTACAAATTCCTGTGAGTTTTTTGAATAAAATGACGCCAACCGAGCGTAGGTACAATAATTAGATCAACGGACATAGTCCTTTTTATGTTGTACTGTCTTTGAACAAGATTCGTTCTATTTAAATTGGTATATTTCTAAATTTCAATATAAGATAAGATATTTTTACCAGTAATGGGCCACCTGCATTGAGAAATAAATAAGTTAAAAAGTTTAAAAAGTTTTTTTTAAACAACACCAGGCGTAATCTTGGATATCGAGCGTTATATGCAATAGGGTTCTCGCTGACTTATCAATTTTCAATGATTTTTTTCGCCAATTTCAGTTATTTGGCTAACTAGCAAAAAGAAATAACTGTAGCGAAATGGAAAATAGTATTATTATATATATATTAGCAAAATAGATTCGTCTTAAAATATTGATTTTAAAATTATTTTTTTTATCCCCCCCCCCCTCCACCTCCACCACCACCCTATTTTCGATTTGATTTGGCACCTCGTGCTGACAAGGTCTGATTATCACAGAGGTACACGAGTCACATTTCTCTAATTATAGGGGCCCCATAACTAGCTCTCTCAAAAGTATACATTATCACTTTTTTGACATCACTCAACTATATCCGTACTTGCAAATAAGTTTAAAAGAAACTGCCAATTTCCAAACAATTTAATATTACGTAAAACATGCTTATGCGAACACAGGGGTCGATCCAGGCAAAAATTTGGAGCCTATTTAGGGCCCTTTCACAAAATTCCTCTTAACAAAAAAGACACCTTCACAAAATTCCTGTTAACAAAACAGCCCCTTCACAAATTTTCTCTTCAGAATATAGAGTCCTTCAGAAAATTCCATTCCATAAAAATACTCTTCTTTAATTATTTTTATTTTGTTAGGTTTTAAACTTGTAATTTGCAAAGAAAACAAGTTCACCAGAAGGGAAAAATTTAGCAGTAGTATTAAATGTTTGGTTCGAATTTATGTAACTGGATTTCATTTTTCATTACAAAATGTTATTTTTCCCAAACACCTAATGCATTAAAAAAATAACTTTTATAATAACATAATAAATTCATTGACAATCATTACTAAAAAGGGTGTTTAATACGCACATTAAAATAAACCAAAATATAAAATACAAAACATCGAAAACCTAGCACTTTCAAGCACAATCGCGGTCGTCCTCAGGGTTGAAAACGCGAATTTCGCCAAAGTATTGCTGTAAAAACGCGAATTTTGCCAAAAGATCGCGGAAAAAACGCGAATTTCGCCAAAGAATCACTGAAAAACGTGAATTTCGCCAAAAGATCGCTGCAAAAACGCAAATTTTGCCAAAGGATTGCTTTAAAAACGCGAATTTTGCCAAAAGATCGCGGAAAAAATGCGAATTTTGCCAAACAATCGCTGAAAAAATACGAATTTTGTCAGAAAATCGCAGAAAAAACGCAAAATTTGCCAAAAGATCGCGGAAAAAACAGGAATTTCGTTAAAGGATCGCTGAAAAAATGCAAATTTTGTCAAAGGATTGCTGAAAAAACACGACTTTCGTCAGAATTTACTGCATTACTGTCAAAAGATTGAAACCAAATTTCTTTTAATAATGTAGAAAATTCGCTATGAAATGCGAAAATAAATTTCTGACTGGTGAAAATGACCTGGAATCTGGAATAACCGCGGCACTGACTAGTTGGTGCCACTGATAATGTCCTTACAAAATCTCTTTAAAAAATATATAATAAATTCCTTAAAAACCTATTGCTGTACAAAAAACACCCCCCCCCCCCCCCCATATCTAGAAATTCTCCCTTTTTTTGAGTGTAAGGGAATATTTCAGGAAATTATTTAGAACGTTGCTAGAACGCGAAAAGGCTGATTTTTTCTTTTTTTTTAAAATTGTTTTTCCGTATGGTTAAAATGGGAGATGTGGACATTTTAGGGGTGGACACGAAAAAATTTAGATGATTGATATTTCTTACAGCAACGCAAAGCCAATATAGGAAGAAAAATATTTAAAAAGTAAACTATTTTAAGGATTTTAAAATTTGAGAGCTTGGGAAGTAAAGTGGGAGAAACGAAAATTTTGAAGGGGGAGTTTTAAAGATCTTAAACTTTGTGAGGTCGATGTTGAGAAATTGAGTGGCTTCAACCAATTTTTTTTTAGTTACGAACCTTAAATTCTGTTAGTATGTTGGGAATAGTACTTCTATGTATTTTCAGAGTCTCTATATTCGGAAAGAAATTACTCAAGACTGAACTTAGATATTAATGGAAAACAAATAATAATTAACGTAGGCCCCCTTCAAACAAAAAAGAGGTGGGGGGTGACAAAAGAATGCAATAGTTTTTCTATTGATTCTCAAATTTATTAACTAATTATTATTTTTTTTTTGTCTTTGATCATTTTGAAAAAAAAAAATATTATTCTCAATTAAAATAATTAAACGCTGAGACAGAAAGTAGTTAAAAATTGTTCTCCCCCTCCCTCTTGAAAATGTCCCGGGAAAAACAATTTTTCGTTCTTTTTTTTTGACTGTTTAAGTGTCAAAAATTTTAAAAATACGTATTTTGGGATTTTTAAATATTTTTAATCCCCATTTCTCCCGGTCATATTAATTTAACAATATATGTTATTTTTTTTCTACGTCAAAGATTAAACAAATCACGTTTGCAAAAATTAAAGCAATTCGTTTTAAAATCACATAATAAGATTACTAATTATACTTAAAATATAGATAAAATGCTTAAGCGACACAAAGAGGAACACCAAAGGCTTATAAAAACCTTTTAATGATCGACATATGTTTCAGCGCTCATGTACGGTGCCATTTTCAAGATATATAACGATAAACAAAAACATTCTCGTAAATTTTTGAATATAAACTTGAAAACATAAATCACGAGATCATACATGTAAAAAGGCAGGTGCTTGAAATAGTCAACCGTAAATGTAAAAATTAATATTTCCTTATTGCTTTTTTAAAACTGATAAGTACCTTGTGCCTAATTTTAGGTAATTCAAATGAGGCGGATTCATTGCAAATGTTCATGTTACGCATATAGATTTCTATTGATTCACGGATAATAGATGGGAAATAAAGCCTTGATGGATAAATTATTTTACTATTTTTAAAATCAATTTTTAAAGTCTCACTTCCATGTAGTCTTGCCAGTGCTGTAGTACTTCTGTCATATTTGGTATCTTCCATAGGCTCTTTTAATCTTGTTTTAAACTTTTTAGTGGTCATTCCTATATAATATTATAATGTTCCATCTGTTCTGGTCAACAGGATTTCATGTACACACCTGATAGTTGATATGGCTCTATTGGGTCTATTTTCTTACAAACTATGCTTTTTAATTTTATGAATTGTTTTTGCGATAAGACATATATTAAATTTGCTAAGTTTATATTTCAATCTTTCAAAGAAACCAGGAAAATATTGTAAAGTAGACAACTTTGAATTTTGTTTATTGAAGTTTTTCTTGTTCTTCCCCATGCTCGTAATTATTTTATTAATAGTGCTTTCTTTATATCCGTTGTCTCTTGCTATGTCATGTATTTTATTTTTTTCACTGGTTAACTGATCTGGATTACAAACTGTAAAGGCTCTCTTAATAAAATGTCTAAATGCCGAAACTTTGTATGAAAAAGGTGCTTGAGCATTATGTGCGATAATTGATTGATTGTCTATTGGTTTTCTATATGCAGTACGTTCTATGCCATGGCGTGTTTTGATTAATAACACGTCCAAGTAAGGAAGTTTTTCATACAAAGTTTCGGCATTTAGGCACTTTATTAAGAGAGCCTTTACAGTTTGTACTTCAGATCAGTTATCCAGTGAAATAAATAAAATACATGAAATAGGAAGAGACAACGGATATAAAGAAAGCACTATTAATAAAGTAATTACGAGCACGGAGAAGAAGGAGAAGAAAAACTTCAATAAACAAATTTCAAAGTTATCTACTTTACAATATTTCCCTGGTTTCTTTGAAAGATTGAAATATAAACTTAGCAAATTTAATATATGTCTTATCGCAAAATAATCCATAAAATTAAAAAGCGTAGTTTGTAAGAAAATAGACCCAATAGAGCCATATCAAATATCAGGTGTTTATGAAATCCCGTTCACCATAGCAGATGGAATTATATTATATATTACAATACTATATAAGAATGACCACTAGAAAGTTTAAAACAAAATTAAAAGAGCATATGGCAGATATAAAATATGACAGAAGTAATACAGCACTGGCAAGACTACATAGAACCGAGACTTTAAAAATTAATTTTAAAAATAGTAAAATAATTTATTCATCAAGGCTTTAATTCCCATCTATTATCCGTGAATCAATAGAAATCTATATGCGTAACGTGAACATTTGCAATGAATTCGCCTCATTTGAATTACCTAAAATTTGGCACGAGGTACTTTTCAGTTTTAAAAATGCAATGAGGAAATATTAATTTTTACAGTTGACTTATTTCAAGAAACTGCTTTTTTTTTACATATATGATCTCGTGATTTATGTTTTTCAAGTTTTTTTTCAAAAATTTGCGAGAATATTTTTGTTTATCGGTATATATCTTGATAATGGCGCCGTTTATGAGCGCCGAAACATATGTCGATCATTAAAAGGTTTTTATAAGCCGTTTGTGTTCCTCTTTGTATCACTTAAGCATTTTATCTATATTTTAATTGCAATTCGTTTTGTTTTCACCTGATCATAATCCTTGACCACGCCACTTGAAACTCGGTATTATCAAATTGCTGTTTTTTGAACTTCGATGTACCTTTTTATAGAAACTACTATACATTAGAGCAGGGCTGTTCAACGCGGCGCCATGGCGCCCTTTTGGAGACTTCCTCTTACTAGCCTTTTTTTAAGATAAAATTCCATTTTAAAGGATGATTTCTTACAAATCCTTTATATTTGAGTGAGAGCAACTGGCGCTGTAAAGTGGTTTTTGTTACAACATTTTAATGGTATTTACATTAAATTTAAACCGTAATGTTACTATCATCGTTTATGTTTGACGCATGTATACGCTATGAAATACAGTTGCTAGGAAACAGATAAAAGTAGCCGATTTCGGGGAGTGGGGAAGAGGGGAGGCTCCAGTCCCCTGAGCTCTCCTTGGCTATGGCCCTGATATAAGGTATATGTAAGATATGTGTCTAACGTTTTGAGAATTTAGCACGAAGTTAATTTAAAAATGAAAGAGTATTTTTCTTCTTAATCTTAACAAATATGACTCATCAATTATAGCTGTCAATAAGCAATCTTTTAATTAATTTTTTATTTTTTCCTTTTCTTTTTTTAGGTCGATACTAAGTTGCGAGGAGATTATTAGCAATCGTGAAGGTTATGTTCATACTCTCCACTATAGGGGATTAGATGAATTCTTTAATATTGCAAGGAATGATTCTTCGGAAGGAGTGCAACCCTACTTAAATTCTTATGAGCTACTGCATCTCGGAGCAGACCCATTTTATCAACCAAAAAGTGTCAGTTTTAAGAGACTGTTCCTTATTACATTGGGAATATATGCTCTTTGGCTTAAATTGACAAACCATACGGAATTAACCAACTTCCTTAAATGTCTGGACATCTATTTCAAGGCAATAAGTGAACCATACCTCACAGTCAGTGAAATCAGGAGATTGTTTATCAAGTACTTCACTCACAAGCACAAAGAACATTTGCTGGATGAATGGTGCAAGGTTTTCACTGATACAATGCCGTTTTGTGCTAGAAACTACGAACCCCGAAGACTGTGTCATCTCGCTCGTTGTCAGGTTAGAGAGAACCTATGCAAGATTGGAAGTACTTTACCAGCAATTTTAGATCAAATGGAAATGCCAAAGTCAATTAAGGAATTCCTTCTATGTAAGCCACCAAAGTAAATGTCTAATTTATTTTCAAAATAATGAATAAAGGAGTAATTAAATCTGTCAGTGCATTAAAAATTGTTTCGTGTTTCTTTGTGTATTTCTACTAAAACACACTCTCCTCAATTTATTAAACTAGGGGGCTGTGCCACCTTCGATCTACAATGGGCCTACTTTTAGACACATTTTTTAATTCATTTTTGCTCAGAAACGGATGAAATGGGCAGGTGTTGTTATTCAGAGACTTTGTAATCGAAACACGTTTTCCATTTTTTGGTAAAAGCAGATGATCTTTCAGAAAACACTGTCAAAGTTGGTGTTTTGAACCAAATTCCCGATGATTCTTCGCCAGAAAGGAGAAAAACGTGTTTTCACATGATACGAATCGCTTATAACTCGGTAACTAATTTATTTATCAAAAATTGGAAAAATCGTCTCGATTCCAAATCGCCTCAGTAGTCAGGCCTATCAATTTTATGCCTTTGCGTTTAAAAATTAGTCAGAAATTGGGTCAGAAAGTTTCTCGTTGTTCAGTAGATCATTTGGAACCTCCTTAAGTAAAATATATAACGGTTTTTTAAATCAGCTTGTATAATAGCTTGTCAGCTTGTTCAGTAAATAATGTCACTGCCTCCTTGACTTTTATAATAACGTCTAGAAAGAAAGTTTTCTTTTAGACTCTATAAGAAAATCGTTTTAAATGTGACGTAATTTTCCCCTCTTTGCACGTAGTTTAATTTTAAAGTTAGCAGTAAAGCAGTAAGTTTTATTTTTCTTTTAATAGTCACGAGTAGGTATTTTTTTCAATTGAAAAGTTTTTGGAAATATATCGTTATTTTGGGTTTTTTAAAATGACGGATTTTTCATCATTAAATGCGCTTCGCACATAATAATTTAATTATTTTAAAGTTCCCTTTATCTTCTAATAGTCACATTTTAATATATTTTTCAATTGAGGTATGTTTGGAAATTTTATTATTTGTGCTCTTTACAAATCTTGCGGACAGCAGATAAAAAATGATTTTTTCGAAATATGAAAAAAAAAAAATCTGTATTGAGATAATGAAATTTAAAATGAAAAGTTTAAAAAAACTTTACAAAATTAGACAAATTTAAACACGCGATTGGACATTGCACACCGCAATCTATATACTTTTGTGTTTCCGAAGCATGGTTAAATTGCTATGGCATAATCTTTCATCATATAAAACTTTTTTAACTGAATTATTTTCAACATCAAATAGCTCTTACAATAATTCATCGATTTAAAAACTGTCTGCTTCAGCATGTTTATCATACATTTTTCTATAAAACTTCGAGTTTTTATATGCAACAGTTTTTATAATACAAGCTAAGAAAATGCCCCTGGTCACAATAAATTCAATTACTGCAGCGGCTGCAGCATTAGTTACATTTTTTAACAATTAAGGGATTCCATTTCCGTGTTATACCTTTTCTCTTACAAATGAAAATAGAAAGAAAAATCATGCTATAAGAATAGATTATGAAACACTTTCCAAGACATTCAGATTACTAAAACAAAACTTCACCGTTTAATAATGTATGAAAGGTGATGTCATAGTAAATAACTTGGAAAACGTATAACTTATTTTAAAACACAAATTCAGCTATTAACATCAATGGTCGAAAAATATTCGAATATATTTTTGCAGCCCTATATGGGATCTGTACAATTGTGTCAATACGACTATAGTATGCAAAAATCTAGTTATGCAAAATACAGATGAAAGTTTCCCCTGTGGCAATTTCCATCAGTAAACGAAAATTTACGCGAATTCTCTTGTGCAGCCCTGTATGTATTCTATAGAATTTATACACAACGAATAATATGATAAAAAAATAGTTAAATTTAAAAATGCATACAACAATTGAGAACGCACTTCCAGCAATTGTTGCTAGAAGACAGCACTGCGTAACCGAATTCTTTTGTGTGTCCCTGTAAATGAACGATAAATGTTATGCACACCCTATTCTATAGTAGTCATCTTGTTGTGCACCTTATTAGATGTATATAAATTTCAAAATATTTGAAATAGAGTAACATCATTAAAATAACGTGCAACCGATTTCCCCCCATACATAATAAAGTAACAGAATCCATTCGAGTACTCCTGTAGATGAACTATAAGAGCTACACCTACCATTTTCAATACCGAAGATGTCATAATAAACCTCGATAACATATATCTATTACAGGACAATCCGAGACTATTTACCCCAGTTAGAGAGCGGACGGACAAAAAAAAAACCGAATTCTTAAACACTTTTCAATCATGTCGGAAAGTTTTAAAAAGCAAAAGAATTTGTATTGAAAATGCGATTGTTACTTAGTTTTATGTCCATTTAATTAAAATTGGATACATACAGTCCCCAATATGATTTTTTTTCTACACCTCTGTCTTTTTAATTTTTAACAAAATTAAATAAGAGTGTTCAATTTAAAGAATTGTGCTATTTCAATAACACGAGTAACAAAATAAAACACTATTGACATTTTTAACATTTTAACAAAGCTTAAAACGGAATAATGCATAAAAAATATCTGTACACTTTACGTACATATCATGCACGCTATTGTATAGAGTTAAGGATTCAAAGTATGTGCCTGTAAATACAGTGAAACTTCCATATAACGAAGTACAAAACTTCGTTATGAAGAAAATTCGTTAAACAGAAATCAACTTAAATTCATGAAAATTTCCCTTCAGATATAACAAATAGGTATTGGATTGAGAAGCCTTTGATTCAGTTTCAATTTTGAAGCCGTCTTTTAAAAAACAGTTGTGTACGGTCGATTGAATCTCGTCACATTCCCAAGCTTTCATCAGCTCTGATACACAGGTTCTCGAACTAATGTTTTCACTACATTGTCTTTTTATGTCTTTTTCAATAATGTACTTCAAGATTTTTTATTATTCCTTAGACTAATGGCTGAAGTTTAGAAGTTGTATTGGCAGGGAGAAAACTAACTTTGATGTTCTTCGATTTGCATTTTGAAGCACATTCTTGTGGATGTACAAAGCAACTGTCTATAAGCAGTAGAAGGGCAGAATGGTAACTGTGTGACTCTGATATTTTTTGCTCAATGCATCTGGCGCCAGCGTCGCTGCATCTTCTATACCATTTAATGTAAAAAAGGGGATATTGACTTTCCCCTACTGAGTCATGAACCTCTATACATATAGAGGTATAGAGGTTCATGGGTAGAGTGATGATAGTAGATGTTTTTCTTAGTGTGAAAAAAAAAAAAAAGTTTTATTGAGCACTAAGCAGAATGGAAATTCTTTAAATATGTTCATTTTCATACAATCTGCGGAAATAATTTCGCATGTACATCGCAACAGCAACCTCTTAGTTTGAATTCTGTACACGTACAAAAGTGAAAGAAACTTCGTTATATAGAATATATTTTTCGTAATATGGAGATTAATTTACATGTTAATGGCGTTCAAAGTCAAAGTTCTGCAGAAAATTTCGTTAAGTAGAAAACTTCGTTAAATAGGGACTTCGTTAAAGGGAAGTTCCACTGTAATTGTTAATTTCATATATATTTCTTTAAATAGGAAATATCATCTAAAATTGAGAGCGGAACCTAAAATTAAATACGTATAACTTGATAGAATAATTTGCACTGCTGGGCCTTACAAAAATGAAAACCCTACTGGGAAATTGGAGAAAAGTGTCCAATTCTCATTTATAACTGTCAGTAAGAACGTCAGAATGTATAACATCAACAGTAAAAAATCCCTGACGGCTCGGCCTACAGGCACAGGTAGATTTCGAAGACGCAGACCGTGGGGCGTCTGTTTATTGGGAATTGCAGAAAAAAACCTATTTACCATGATGCGGCAGTTAGGACCGCCCACTTTGAAATATACCTCTGCCTGTAGGTGGAGCCAGCAGGGATTTTTTTTTTCTGTAAGAGTTGGTCCTATAAGAAACTTGTCAGTATAAAAGTTGTAGATAATATTAAGAAGATTTATAATAAATTTAAGCGGATTTGATATCTTGTGAATGAACGAAGTTATAAATTTTTTTTCTTCTGAAACCCCTATTTCCCACCCCCCTTGGGTGCAGTTTTAATGAAATCAAAAATCTGTCATGCATAAATTTTTGGCCCTTTCCTAGAAGTAATAGTAACTTTAAACGGATTCGATATGTATAAAAATTAAGAAGTTATGGGGTTTTTCTGTTTTTACAAAAAGCCCCCCATTTGTCCCCTTGGTTAGATTTTGCCCATTAACGAACGAACTTGACCAAGATTTTATGTCGCTTGATTTTATGTATCAGTTTGGAAGAGATTTCTGCAAAATTATGGAAGTTATCGTGTCCATAAAAAAGTGATATAGAAACATAGATATAGTTTTGAACTGGGGGTGGTTTTGGGTTCTAGGATTCATGATCGGTGCAAATCTGCAAAAATTTTTCAGGAATTCGAACTTAGGGGAGAATGTAATAGGTAGTATTTCTTACGAAATCTACCTAAAACCTGAATTTGTTGAAAATAAACCCGCATTAGACAGTAGTAGTACAAGAATAAGAGTTCTATGCCAGCAGTCGGAGAATAGAGAATTGAAGATTCGACCATCTTGCTGTCGAGCTTGTACTATAATAAGAGGGTGGAGAATGCGACTCCTGCTGTCTGTGTTATACATTTTAAAAATTAAAATAAACTTTCCAAAATGCTTTTCTCGTCAAAAATTTAAGGGGAATCTATATAATACCTTGTTATCTATAAAACACTTTGTTGACTGAAATGTTTTGTATTATGTTTAGCGTTTTGCTTTCAATTCTTTGTCATATTCGTGGTATTATAGTACATATTAGTATTATTATAAAGAACAACTCATGAGAATATAATTGAATAACTTTAAAGGTTTTTTTTCTTTAAATCATAGCTTGACTTAGAGTTATCACCTTTTTCCCAATCCTTCTACCACTAGTGTTGCCAGGTCCAGTGTTACAAAAAGCGGGATAGACAGACAAAAATTGCGATATACCGGTTTCTGAATCGGAACATAAAAATACAGCAAATCCTGTTAAAAACGAAACCTGTCTATTACGGAATACGGTCTTAAGTACAAAAATGTCATGGTTTCTATGGCAGAAATACGATACAATTACACCTGCTAAGATAAAAACCTTTTTCAAAACGGAATTTTCTTCCAGCCATTCGCAATTCCGTCTTAAAAGGTTTTCCTATGTTAAATATATAAAACCATCTTATAATATAAAACCAGTTAAAAACGGAATGGCTAAGGATTGAAACAAAATTCCACTTTAACATATCTAATTGTATAGGACAATAAAACTGTTACTTTTAAAATAGAATTCCGTTATAAACAATTTCCGTTTCATAGCGTTTACTGAACAAAATACAGCGAAACCTGTGAAAACAGAATCTCTTGGAACCGCGAAATATTCCGTTTTAGAAAGGTTTCCGTCTAAGCAAGTAGATTTGTAAGGCATTCCTTCCGAAAGGAATAAAAAAACTTTTCCGTTATAAACAGGTTCCGTCTTCACATTTTCCACTATATTAAATCTCACTCAATGCGGACTAACGAATAGCACGATGCGAAAAGAAATTTAAAAGAACATGTGCATCGTGAAAAATGGGAACTTTTGACGTCCCGCCCAGTGATTAAACGGGACAACGGGACAGGTCTTGGAGCCCCAGAAAATCGGGACACCTGGTAACACTATCTAACACCCTCCAAAGGAAACTGGCCGTGCCAATGGTCTCGGTCCCGTCTGATGCTTGGCACATCTGGGTTCCTCAGAACCTGTAATGGCAGGGCGGTCGGTCTTTGGCCTTACAATTTAATCCCAAAATATTTTAATCCCACCTACTAATTTTCAAAAGTTCAGTTCAAGTTGTATATAAATATCAACCTGTTATGATAATCCGGTTCTGTAAACCCATTGCTATTTGAGAATGGTACTTATGCTATTGTGAGGGGGAGAAGGGATTAGTGACTGTCATTCTTCTATTCCTACCTCTTTGTTATAAGCATATCATTCAAATGAACTGAGTGCTACCAACAAAGATAAACTTGAAAACTAAAGAGAAGGTTCTTGGAAGTTGGAAGACCACGTGCAATTCAGACGCGTTTTCAGAGCTGGATATGAGTATTCGTCTTTGAACGTTTTTACATTCATATATGAAAAATTATTTTTACCTCAAGCTTCTATTAAGCCTGCGAGCATGAAAAGATTTCTATGATCGAACTATTTTCAAACTTCCATGTATCATTTATGATGTGCAAACGCTCTTCTCTTATATTAGCTTAAGCAGACTTTTTTTTAATTGGACAAATTAATAGGAATATTTCACACTATGAATAGTCGAAGTGAAAGCAACAACTTGAAATCAATGGAGGATGGACTCTGTCAGGTCCCTGGCACCTATAGGCTTAAAAACTATTGTTATGGAACTATGGTGATTATTATCTTATTATTATCTTATTGTGTGTGTATCTTTTGTGTACTGTGAGGCTTTTCAGTACTGGAATCTTAATCCGGAGGGTAGCGAGTTGAATACAATGGAAGAAGTATGTCCTTTGTGATGTGGTCTTCCATAGATAAGAAAGAGATTGCACCCATTATTTAGGAAGACAGACCCTTGGAAACAGACCAGGAACCCCGTAGACAGAAAGGTGCTCTGGAGAATGACCAGAGAGGAAGTTAGTTCGAACGCAGGACTGGAGCGTGTAGGTTGGTTGTTCAGAGAGCAGCTCTGGGCATGTGTGTGGAACGAGATCTCTCGAAAGGAAGAGATATAGCGTATGTGAGATTAATAGAAATCTCGGTGCTGAGTGAATGAACGTAGTCTAACGGTACACAGAGGATAGCTTTCTGTAATTATTTTGATTTAATATTAAACCGGATAATTTACATCCGAGTTTACGTGTAAATATTGTTAATAAATTGTTACTTTAAGTTTAATTGAAAGAGTTAGGGTTTTCTTGAATACACATCAAGTATCGTGTCCGATATCAGGTATTCATATCGGTGGTGGCAGCATATCAAAAGACCGGATTATATTTCGAAGTCGTGTGGACGGAGAAGTGAAATCCGACAATGTTGGCAGCGACGGGATCTGAATCACCGAAGACCAGTGCCAGTTAGCCGTGTTACAGAGAGTTTGTGCCGGATCGCCTAGCGGAAGTGTTCGTGCCCTATCGTCGTAGACCAGTGCCAGTTAGCCGTATTACAGTCAGTTTACGCCGGATCGTCTAGCGGAAGTGTGTGTGCCCTATCATCGTAGACCAGTGCCAGCTAGCCTATCGTCACAGGGAAGTGAACTAGTGGTGGTGCTGTGAGTAGTGTGTTTGTGCATAGTGTTTGTGCATAGTGTTTGTGCACAGTGATTGTTGCCCGAGAGTGCAAGATTTACCCTGTGGAAAAGTGAGCAGAGAATTGCCCCAGCGAATAAAGTACGAGGTAAGGTGTTTTGATCATTTTACTCTACTGACATTCTCGAACCTACTGTTTTTTATTGTGTATAATTGTTGGTAATTTAAGTTAATGTTGTGGTTAATTTATAATAATTTATGTGCAATATAATAATTGGACTAAATCAAATGAGATATTAACAGCCATTTTACACTATTGTTTTAAGAAAAGGATCTTATATTAATTACTAGAAGTGATTTTCTAATTGTTTTAAACGGATAAGATTAATGATTAAAATTAATGCATTGTGTTAATAGTTGGAAGGAATAATTGAAATTTCTTAAATTTAAATTATTATTAAAGTAATATTTAAATTAAGTGATACTGTTTGTTTTAAATTTGAAGTATTAACAGAAATGAGGAAGGCAAATTTGTGTAGAATTTAAATTAAATTGAAATAACCTTCAAGGAAGAATTTCAGATCCAAGGAAAAAAAAAAAAAAGCTGTGATTTACTTTTTAGGCGAAAACAAATTTGGAAAATTGAAATATTTTATTGAGATTAAATTTAGGAATTTAGGTGTATTTCATGCAAATTTTTGTTAGATGGATATCTTTATGTAGTGATTGGCATCAGTGTTTTATTCAAATTGCAACGTATCAGTATTATTGTGTAAATTGTATTTTATTATTTAATTGTATAAATTAAAAATCTGTATTACATAATAATCAAATTGAAATTATTGTTACTGTGTTATTGGAAGCAAATTGTGGGGTACCATTGTTAATGGAAATTTATCATTTTACTAGCTGTTACCCGTGACTTCGTTCACGTAACATTAAAAAAAGAATAAATGCATTAATTTAGCAAAACATTTTACTTGATAATTAACAACATATATAATTAACCAAAGCTTTATCACATTTTATAGGAGACCATACGGTATTTATTTGCTATAGGGGACTTGACATAACCCAGTCTTAAAAAAGGGAAATTTCATGCCAAATAATATATACAATCGCGAAAATGAAACTGCAACTAATGAAAAAAGGAGGACCCAGTAAAATCATGAAAATCGAGGAATTCCTTTTCGTAAAACGAAAAACAACACGGGCAGAATTCTTCTATACAACAGTGCATTTTAGGTGGTATTTGGTGTACAATTTGTATATGTGTGCATTGCGAAATGGGCATTATTATATTGTTTATTTGCATAGACATATGTTATATATTTCTTACTACATTATCTTGTTTATGTATATATTAAATTAAGTGTTTCACGCTAAGTGGTGTAAATAGTGAACAAACTGCTTGTGAATTTTATACATTGATAGATATTTCACAAAGATATAACAATCTGATGCGATTCTAAAATGTAAATAAAGGTTGCTAGAAAGTACTTTAAATTCTGCCCAATTTAACCTCGATATTTTCTTTATCGCGTCAAGAACACTATTAGCAAATAAATACCGACGACACAAATCTGATTATCTAAATTTACATATTTTTGTTAGTATATATAGGATTATTTTAATTTATTTCATGCGCTTGAATTTTTTTACGCTTTCTCTAGGGTTAGGTGTCGAATAAATGTACTTTCTTGTTATTTTATTTTGCAATTTCTATTTATTCTATTTTCCATTCATTCCATTTATGGATATTGATTTAATTTACATATTCGTGTCAAAGAATATTCTTTAAAGTTATTATCAGGATTAGGATACGATACGATTAGGGTTAGGATTAGGAATAAAAATTGAACGACAATGGCATGACCGATTCAGGTTTAAAGTATGAACCCTCATGAAGCAATAGGAATATTAGAAAATTATCGGCTGATAGTTTTTAATATGTTTTACAGTCATAGTTGGCATCAAAGGTGAGCGGGGAAATGATCATCTAAAATACCATTAAGTGTTTACCACACAAAAAACAAATCTGGTTACAACAATGTATTTAATTTTGCGCCAATTTTCACTTGATTAAAAAAAAACCAAATTGACTATGGACTTAATTACAGACCCCTAACCTTGTTATTCTCGGAAATTTTCTACCTATATGTAAAAAAAAATTCTACTATATAGAACGCGCTTTCACGTTTATAATGTTATGAATTGGCACGATCGGCTTGTTCAGGTTTACACAATTCGGCTGGAAGAAAAGATTCATTACTTTTTGATTTCTTCTTTGCTTTTGCATTACGCGAATTTGTTGGTAAAATCGATTTTCTTTTCGATAACATTGTTGTTTTTTAAGTTTAAAAAATATTGTAATTTTACTTAAACATTGCTTTAAAATCTATGCAAATTTTCTTATCCTACAAGACATTACAAAAATCTATTATGAAACAACTTTAAAAAAAGCTATATTTAAAAACGACAACAAAGTTTTTCCTATTTTAAAACTAAAAGAAATGTAAAATTAAATTCCGGTTCGAAACGACGATTTACAAATGTGTTTTCGATTGTGGGAAAATGATAGAGGAAAAATGCTGTTACTTCGACACAATCATATTAAATCTTTAGCTTTTATGAGAAAAGCAACTTTCTTTTAAAAAATATAGTTATTTTTATTAAGATTTTCTGATTTTCGATACGGATAATTTTGCGATGCATATCATTGACATTTGCCATCCAATTTTTTTTTTTTTTACTTTTTATAATTTAAATTAAAAATATGGTATCTTTATGTTAGCCGTGTGCAGACGATAAATCGCCAACCTATCCCATCATTCGTATTGAATTCATTAAAAATATAAATCTTTCACTCATTTCATTTAAAACACAGAACTTTAATTTACAACACATACATTTAAAATACATATATTACGCACATTTAAAATAATTACTTTATGTCAAAAAGAAAAAGAAAAAAAAAGAGAAATTAATCACAAATAATTTGATAACGCAAGATCATTTTATTTCAACATCAAAACAAATCTGTTTTATTTTTCTATATATGACATCACATTCGCTTGCTTTCCATACTTACTCGTATTTATGCACTTTGTATTATTATCAAATATTTGAAAACGCACGTTTTGTTTCTAATATGACATCATTTCATATTCTGTTTAATTCTTAAATAATTCATTTCCTTTTCATTTTCCACGTGGAAATTTTTCACTTGAAAATAAATCGTTGATTAAAAATTATTACTCAGGGGTTTTATTTTATATTGGCAACGATAAAGTATTAGCAACGGTAAAATAAATTTAACCATTTTAAAAAAAGCTGCAAAACCGGGCCCTTTGGGCCAAACCAACTAAACCAACCAACCATTTTAAAATATACGAAAAAATGTCCATTTATTCTCTATGAAAATAATGAAATTTTGAATTATTAAGAAAAATATTGAAATAAAATAAACAAAAACCATTCTATGTTCATTTGAGGGTTATAATCAACTTATATGCAAATATACAGGATAATTAAATGCTTCATGTTGACGCTGGCTTCAGCCTAACATTTGCACACAATCAGATTTATAATATTACTAGCTGTTACCCGTGACTTCGTTCACGTAACATTAAAAGAAAAATAAATGTACTAATCAAGCAAAATATTTCACTCCCGATAATTAAAAACGTAAATAATTAACTAACTCTTTATCACATTTCATAGAAGAAAATACGATAATTCGTTGTTATAGGGGCATTGACATAAATCAGTTTAAAAAAGGTACAATTTTGTGCCAAATAACCGCGAAAAGGAAACTGCAACCAATGGAAAAAGGACGGCCAAATAAAATCGTGTAAATCGACGAATTGGGTAAAAAGAAATGTCAATTTTACCTGCTAAACCATTTTAATTTTAACGACTATGAGAAACGTTTTAACAGCCATCATTTAAAAATAATTCATTGGAAATAGTATATACTTTTTCTTTAAATTCAATTCTTGTGAATAGGGAGGAATAATTCTACACCTAAATGCAAGGAGCTTCAATTGCAAAGCTTTTTGCAGCCCAAAATTACATGCAAACGTAACACTTAAATTGCAAAGCTTTTTGCAACCCAAAATTATATGTAAACATTACTTTTGCATGTAATTTTCATTGCAAATTAACATTTATTACGGTTCAAATTAAAATTAATTCGGATGCAAATTACATGTAAATGTTACGTTTGCATGTAATTTGGGGTTGCAAAAAGCTTTGCAATTGCAAGTGTTACGTTTGCATGTAACAGCAAATTTGTGTTCTTGGTTTAATCTATAGCTGAAACAAATCTTGATTTCTTGACAATATGCTGACAGGCAATTTTTGCTCTGCAGAATAAATTGATTCATAAAGTTTGAATATGTGGAAATTTGTTTTTATTTTTCGGAAATTTTACTGTAATCAAGATTTTTTTTTTCACCAACTACTCAAATTGAAAATAAAATACTTTTTTCCAGTTTTAATGAGAAAATGGCATAAAAATATATTAATCCGTTTTATTTCTCCTTTTTTATCCACAAAAATGGAGTAATTTAAGTACCATTTTTAGAGAAATTTCATTAAAATTTACAAAAAAATATTAATATCTCGGAATCTAATTCAAAATTTTAAATTCTCAGAGTTTATATGACATCCTCGAATCAATGATAACCGGTGTTATTAAGTAAATCGCGTTGCATTAAGAGGAGTAGTTGCGAAATACACACAGTGAGATTTTAACTTAATAGACTTGTGTTCAATTTTCTTTTCCTAATAATCTTACTGATGATTGTATTATTAATCACAGAGTTCAGAGAATAAATAGAGATGAAATGTTCATGTTTGGCGTGATGCTGAAAATGCAACCCTACAGTCGGCCCAAACAACTGGCGGCTTGCTTTGAAAACCTCTCCCCGTCCAATGAATCCAGTCATTGTTCCATGTGCAGCCTCTCTCCATCCAATGAAGTCCCTTGGACCTAATGATTTGAGCGATAACCGGCTTCATGTTGCAAGCCAATTTTACCGTTCATTACCTCTCTATTCTTTCACTGTACTTAGTGATTATTAATGTATGAAATTGATACACGCTCCATTTGAAACATATTTAAAAAATCCCGTTTTATTATGACGTCACTTTGATCCCAGAGAAATCTCTTTTTAATGATATAATTCTTGTGAATTTTCTTTTCCTGGCAATAATGACGTGAATTTTAGCAGAAAACTCACATCTGTTTGTAACTGATATTCAAGCTTATTATTAATCAGTATCAAAAAAATATTTCAGTTATTCATCTTAAATATGACATCCATTATGTATATACTTTTATTATACACTGATAGTCATGCTCTTTGTAATATTACGAATATTTGAAAATACATGTTTTATTTATGACGTCATATTTGTTCAAGCCAAGAAGGATCCTTTTCATAGTTCCATGGTTGAAGCGAAATCTTTTTCTTAATAATATAATTATTGTTAATTCTTCTTTCTAATTATAACGCAGTTTTTGACATAAAAAGATCTTTTAAATGTAACCGATATTCATACTTCATGTATAATAACAAATACTTCATAATGTTGTTTCAAATATCACAGAAATTCATCTTCTTTTGAATTATTTTCATTTTTCACCTGAAAATCGCTCAATTGAAACTTAATTGTTGAGGAAAAATATTTTTTACGCATTTTTATTTATTGGCAACGATCAAAGCCCTAGCAACGATAAAGTAAAATGGTTAAATTTTATCAAAAAATGTCCTTTGATTCTCTATGAAAATAATCAAATTTTGAATTATTAAGAAAAGTATTTGAATAAAATAAACAAAAACCAGTCTATGAACATTTCCGGGTTATAATCCACCTATATGCAAAGATACAGGGCCATTAATTTCTCCATTTCGACGCTGGCTTCAGCCTAACATTTGCACACAATCGGATTTATAATATTATTAGGATTAGGATTAGGGGATTAGGATTGTTTTTATAAACTTTTTAAAAACATTCTAAAAATGAACATTCAAAAAAGTTATCTATTAAAATGAAACAAACGTTTACTCTTTTAAAAGTAAAAGAAATGCGAAAATATAATCCAGTTGCCAAACTACGATTTACAATGTATCTTGATTGTAACAATGCATTTCACGCTCTTTAGCCTTAATTGAAATACTGCATAGGGGAAATTATGCTACTTTAACGAAATAATATTAAATATTTAGGTTTTATCAACAAAAATGGAACTATTAACATTCGTCTTCTTTTTCAGGTAATCGAGTTATTATTTTAATTTTAAGAATGAAATTAACTGTTTCCCGCTATCCATGACGTCATTTTCAACATGGATAAGTTTGCGGAGCAAATTATTGACATTTGTTATCTATTTTCTTTTCAAACTTCTTTTTACTTTTTTAAAATTTAAAGAAAAGATACGGTGTAGTTATATTAGCCGTGCGCAGAGGGTAAAACGCCAAGTATTGTTATCATAGAAAAGAGAAAAAAAGAAAAAAAAAGTGAAGAAAAAACCGAAGATCATTTTATTTCACCAATCAAAGCATGTCCGCTTTATTTTAGATGAATGACGTCATATTCGCCTGTTTCCTATGATTACACATATTGAGACCTTGTATTATTATTAAAAACTAAAAAAAGCACGTTTTATTTCTAATAATATTATTTAATCTTCTTTTTAATTCTTTAATTTTTGTATTTCATTTTCATTTTTCATGTGAAAATGTTTCAGTTAAAACTAAATTGTTGAGTAAAAATTATTATTCCGGGATTTTCTTTAGTTTTGGCAACGATAAAGTATTAGCAACGGTAAAGTAAATTTAACCATTTTAAAATATTATACGAAAAAATGTCCATTTATTCTCTCTGAATATAACGAAATTTTGAATTATTAAGAAAAATATTTGAATAAAATAAACAAAACCCAGTCTATGTTCATTTGAGGGTTATTATCAACCTATACGCAAAGATACAGAATCATTAAATGTTCCATTTTGACGCTGGCTTCAGCCTAACATTTGCACACAATCAGATTTATAATATTACTAGCTGTTACCCGTGACTTCGTTCACGTAACATTAAAAATAGAATAAATGCATTAATTTAGTAAAACATTTCACTTGATAATTAACAACATATATAATTAACCAAAGCTTTATCACATTTTATAGGAGACCATACGGTATTTCTTTGCTATAGGGGCCTTGACATAACCCAGTCTTAAAAAAGTGAAATTTCATGCCAAATAATATATACAATCGCGAAAATGAAACTGCAACTAATGAAAAAAGGAGGACCAAGTAAAATCGTGAAAATCGAGGAATTCCTCTTCGTAAAACGAAAAACAACACTGGCAGAATTCTTCTATACAACAGTGCATCTTAGGTGGTATTTGGTGTACAATTTGTATATGTGTGCATTGCTAAATGGGCATTATTTTATTGTCTATTTGCATAGACATATGTTATATATTTCTTACTACATTATTTTGTTTATGTATATATTAAATTAAGTGCTTCACGCTAAGTGATGTAAATAGTGAACAAACTTCTTGTGGATTTTATACATTGATAGATATTTCACAGAGATATAACAATCTGAGGCGATTCTAAAATGTAAATAAAGGTTGCTAGAAAGTACTTTAAATTCTGCCCAATTTAACCTCGATATTTTCTCTATCGCGTCAAGAACACTATAAGCAAATAAATACCGACGACACAAATCTGATGATCTAAATTTACATATTTTTGTTAGTATATAACGGATTATTTTGATTTATTTCATGCGCTTGAAATTTTTTACGCTTTCTCTTAGGTTAGGTGTCGAATAAATGTACTTTCTTGTTATTTTATTTTGCCATTTCTATTTATTCTATTTTCCATTCATTCCATTTATGGATACTGATTTAATTTACATATTCGTGTCAAAGAATATTCTTTAAAGTTATTATCAGGATTAGGATAGGATACGATTAGGGTTACGATTAGGAATAAAAATTGAACGACAATGGCATGACCAATTCAGGTTTAAAGTATGAGCCACGAAGTCTATTTACATCATGAAGCAATAAGAAAATTAGAAAATTATCGTCTGATATTTTTTAATATGTTTTACAGTCATAGTTGACATCAAAGGTGAGCGGGAAAATGATCATCTAAAATGCCATTAAGTGTTTACCACGCAAAAAACAAATCTGGTTACAACAATGTATTTAAGTTTGCGCCAAATTTCACTTGATAAAAAAAAAAAAAAGAAAAAACGCAAATTGACTATGGACCTAATTACAGACCCCTAACCTTCCTATTCTCGGAAATATTCTACCTATATGTAAAAAAAAATCTACTATATAGAACGCGCTTTCACGTTTATAATGTTATGAATTGGCACGATTGGCTTGTTCAAGTTTACACAATTCGGCTGGAAGAAAAGATTCATTACTTTTTTATTTCTTCTTTGCTTTTGCATTACGCGAATTTGTTGGTAAAATCGATTTTCTTTTCGATAACATTGTTGTTTTTTAGGTTTAAAAAATATTGTAATTTTACTTAAACATTGCTTTAAAATCTATGCAATTTTTCTTATCCTGCAAGACTTTACAAAAATCTATTATGAAACAACTTTAAAAAAAGCTATATTTAAAAAAGACAACAAAGTTTTTCCTATTTTAAAACTAAAAGAAATGTAAAATTAAATTCCGGTTCGAAACGACGATTTACAAATGTGTTTTCGATTGTGGGAAAATGATAGAGGAAAAATGCTGTTACTTCGACACAGTCATATTAAATCTTTAGCTTTTATGAGAAAAGCAACTTTCTTTTAAAAAATATAGTTATTTTTATTAAGATTTTTTGATTTTCGATACGGATAATTTTGCGATGCATATCATTGACATTTGCCATCCAATATATATATATATATATATATATATATATATTACTTTTTAAAATTTAAATTAGAAATATGGTATCTTTATGTTAGCCGTGTGCAGACGATAAATCGCCAACCTATCCCATCATTCGTATTGAATTCATTAAAAATATAAATCTTTCACTCATTTCATTTAAAACACAGAACTTTAATTTACAACACATACATTTAAAATACATATATTACGTACATTTAAAATGATTCCTTTCATGTGAAAAAGAAAAAGAAAAAAAAGAGAAATTAATCACAAGTAATTTGATAACCCAAGATCATTTTATTTCAACATCAAAACAAATCTGTTTTATTTTTCTCTATATGACATCATATTCGCTTGCTTTCCATACTTACTCGTATTTATGCACTTTGTATTATTATCAAATATTTGAAAACGCACGTTTTATGTCTAATATGACATCATTTCATATTCTGTTTAATTCTTAAATAATTCATTTCCTTTTCATTTTTCACGTGGAAAATTTTCAATTGAAAATAAATTGTTGATTAAAAATTATTACTCAGAGTTTTATTTTATATTGGCAACGATAAAGTATTAGCATCGGTAAAATAAATTTAACCATTTAAAAATAAGCTGCAAAACCGGGCACTTTGGGCCAAACAAACCAAACCAACCAACCATTTTAAAATATACGAAAAAATGTCTGTATGAAAATAATGAAATTTTTAATTTTTAAGAAAAATATTGATATAAAATAAACAAAAACCAGCCTATATTCATTTGAGGGTTATAATCAACTTATATGCAAAGATACAGGATAATTAAATGCTCCATTTTGACGCTGGCTTCAGCCTAACATTTGCACACAATCAGATTTATAATATTATTAGGATTAGGATGAGGATTATTACTTATTTGAAATATGTTAAATAGTATAATATGTGGAGGTAATTTATGAAGATAGGATTGGAGGTAGTAGTAATTTTATATTGTGCTTAAGTATTATTGTAGGGTGGTAATAATTATCGGTAGAAGGTATGGCTTTCTTACTAAAAATAAAAAAGGTGGATCTTCAGGCGATATGTGAAGAGTAAGGGATTGAAGTCTCGGAAGATGATACCAGGTTTAAGCTTAAGAAAAAGATTGTGGAGAGCGACGAATATGAAGAGGGGGCCGTTATGAAATTATCTAGCACTATTGTTACGGAGCGGTTAGAAAAGGTAGAAAAGGAGGAAAAGTTACAACGAGAAACGTTAGAAAGGGAGGAAAATTTAAAGTTACAACGGGAAAAGTTAGAAAGGGATGAGAGGTTAGAACGGGAAAAGGTAGAAAGGGAGGAAAAGTTACAACGAGAAAAGTTAGATAGAGAAGAAAGGTCTGAAAAATTGAGATTGGAACATGAGTTAGAGTTGGAAAGGATAAAGATTCGAAGTTCGGCTAATAACGCTAATGGGACTAGAGAATCTAATCATGAGAGTAGCCTAGAGAAATTGATTAAAAGTGTTAAAACTTTGTCTATCAAGGTTCCAGAAGGGACTGAGGGATGGAATCTGTTTTTTAGCAGTTTAGAACGAGCATTCCAAACAAAAAATGTACCGGAAACCCAGCAGGCCGAAATTTTACTAAATATGCTAGGGGATAAGGCCGGTAATTTGCTAATATACGCGACTAGGGAACAAATTGAGTGTTATGAGAAGTTAAAGGAATTAGTTCTAAGGGAACACGAGCCGACACCGAAGGCGTGTTTGGAAAATTTCAAGAAGGCTAGAAGGAATCAAAATGAAACTGATGTATTATCTGTGTCACGTTTAATAGCAACGTGGGAAAATTACTGTAAGATTAGAGGTGCAGATACGTATGAAAAGGTGAATCAGTTAATCGTCACGGATAAGTTGTTAAATACTTTAGATGAGGAAACCGCGACGCATATTGGATTAACTCAGCAGAGTAATTGGTTAGAAGTTACTAAGATTGCTAGGGAATGTGATAATTTCTTTGATGCTAAACAAAAATCTTATGCGGTCACTTATAAGGGTTATAAAGGTAAAGAAAGGTACGTAAATAATGGAGATTCTAGAAGGGAAAAAGATGAGGGATTTAGTAGTAATTGGAGACAAAATGAGAATAATGAGGTTAGTGCATTTTTGGGTAGAAAACCGGAATATAAGAAACCTAATGATACGACGCCTATCTGTTTCAAGTGTGGTCAAGGAGGCCATGTCCAGCGATTTTGTACAAAAGGAAATAATGAGGGAAGTAATCAAATTAATAACCGACAAGAACCAAGGGCTAGTATCAATAATGTCTCAGTGCGAGGAAGTAAAGAATTACCAAGGGGAGCGAGTATGGCAAGAATCGGAGGAAAAGGGAATTGGAGAACTAAAGTTATTGGAGAGAAGTTAAATAAACTCGAGAAAGTGGAGGTTAGTGTAAATGGGAAAATAGCAAAAGGATTGGTAGATTCAGGATGTGAAATCAGTGTGGTTCATAAAGATTTGGTACCGGAAGAGAAATTAATAGGAGCAGGGAGTATTTATTTACAAGGACTGTTCGGGGAAGCAGTTAAATCACCGTTGGTTAAATTGCCATTAGCTATTCCACAATTTGGACAAACTAATGTAATTCATCAGGATGTACTTTGCGCAATAATTGATAATATTAAGGAACAGGTAATTTTACATCCTGACGTGGCTAATGAATTGTCAGGGCTGAACAACGAGGAATCATTAAAATAATCGGTAGAAAGGGAATGTAAGGAAGATAGTAGGAACAAAGTGAAGGAAGGGGAAAGGATTAGAAATGATAATAATAACCGTTATGTCGTAGAAACGAGATCGGTAAAGTTGCAGAGTCATGAAAAGGAAAAAGCCGAGGTAGAGAAAAGTAAGATTAATCAAGTTACGGAAAGTAGTCTAAATGTATTTCAGGAATCCCAAATGAATTGTAAAGATTTAGAGAGAGCTTGGGAATTAGCTGAAAATGAAAGAGGGTCTTACTATCTTGTTAATCGGTTATTATATCATAAAGAGAAATTGGTAGATGAAACAGTAGCTCAATTAGTAATACCTAAAATTAGAAGGGAGGAAATTCTAAAACTAGCGCATACTTCCTTATATGGAGAACATCACGCGGTTAAGAAAATGCTAGAAAGAATCAAGCATTCATTTTATTGGGTAAATATGGTAGAGGAAGCTAAAACGTTTTGCGAATCATGTGTAGAATGTCGTTTAACGAGGGAAATGAATGAAAGTGATAGGGAGAA
Source organism: Maratus michaelseni (assembly GCA_963931845.1). NCBI lineage: Eukaryota > Metazoa > Arthropoda > Arachnida > Araneae > Salticidae > Maratus > Maratus michaelseni. The sequence goes on from OZ007587.1 coordinate 463,914,987, forward strand.
AGAGGAAGCATGTCGACCTGCAGTTATAGTTGAGTTATTGGACGGAAGTAAGAAACTGGTGTATCAAGATGAAATGAGGGAATTTGTGGCTAAATATAAAGTAGTGGATATTGTCTTTGATAGTGACGGAGAGTTTGAAAATCGTGGAAAAACTCTTTTGTTAGATAGAGAACAAACGGGAGAGAAAGACATAAAGGGATTTGAAATAAAAGGGTTAACCAATATTCAAGTTGGAGACATAAAATCAATCTTAAGGAAAAATCAGGAATTATTTATGGGTCCTATCCAACTGGTAGAAATGGAGAAAAATCGGATTGGTCGTAAACCGGAAAGGGGTAAGATAAGGCAGAAATTGTACAATGTCTTTATTACGTACAAAGAGGACTTGGACAGGCAAGTGCCTGATTGGTTAGAGGAAAATTTAATTAAGACCTCAGAGGCAGAAGTTAGCCATTCAAGCGGGTGTATTGCGGAAAGGGATGTACCAATTAAGTTAACGAGGAAGGACTGGAAGGAAAAAGTTGTACCGCCTCCAGTAATATCAGCCTAAGGACTGACATTGAAATGACATAATACTAGTGTAACTTTATTTTTTTTTTGTGTATTTATAATTGTATTTGCATCATGTGTTTATAACAGTGTATTAATATATTGTGTAATTTTTTTTTTGGTATTTCTCACAATAGTATATGGTTCATTAGAGATGTCAGTAGGTAATTTTCAGACACCTTGAAATATTTATGTAATTATAGTAATGAAGAAACCTATCAAGGAACTGTTGAACTCTTCTCAGACATTACAAAGTTTTGAGGAAAATTAGCCCCTAAAAGGCATATTTTCCGCTAAGGTGGGGGGGGGGGGGTGTCAGGTCCCTGGCACCTATAGGCTTAAAAACTATTGTTATGGAACTATGGTGATTATTATCTTATTATTATCTTATTGTGTGTGTATCTTTTGTGTACTGTGAGGCTTTTCAGTACTGGAATCTTAATCCTGAGGGTAGCGAGTTGAATACAATGGAAGAAGTATGTCCTTTGTGATGTGGTCTTCCATAGATAAGAAAGAGATTGCACCCATTATTTAGGAAGACAGACCCTTGGAAACAAACCAGGAGCCCCGTAGACAGAAAGGTGCTCTGGAGAATGACCAGAGAGGAAGTTAGTTCGAACGCAGGACTGAGCGTGTAGGTTGGTTGTTCAGAGAGCAGCTCTGGGCACGTGTGTGGAACGAGATCTCTCGAAAGGAAGAGATATAGCGTGTGTGAGATTAATAGAAATATCGGTTCTGAGTGAATGAACGTAGTCTAACGGTACACAGAGGATAGCTTTCTGTAATTATTTTGATTTAATATTAAACCGGATAATTTACATCCGAGTTTAAGTGTAAATATTGTTAATAAATTGTTACTTTAAGTTTAATTGAAAGAGTTAGGTTTTTCTTGAATACACATCAAGTATCGTGTCCGATATCACGTATTCATATCGGTGGTGGCAGCATATCAAAAGACCGGATTATATTTCGAAGTCGTGTGGACGGAGAAGTGGAATCCGACAACGTGTTTTTCAACATTGCTGTTTTAAGTGAGGCTGAGAAAAATCACTTCCCCTGGGACTCAGTTTCGTCTTATTTAAAGAATCACAAAGAAGCTGTCCTAATGTTAGATAATGCGAAATTATTTTGCGACTTCTTCATTAAAGTTCTTGAAAATCATGTATGTGAAGAAACTACAGTTTTTAACAGGATCATATATGTGATGATGGTGTTACTGTTGGAAAGAGAGGAGATATTTCGGGACTCCTTCCGATCCGTACGAGGCATTTTTTACAAGCAAAAGATCTATCATCTGGAATTAAGTACATTCTATTTGAGCAAGAAAAAGGAAAAGAGTGTTTTTCCCGACAGAAAATGCATTGAAGTCGTTAATGCATTAAAAGACAGGAATTGTCGGCTGATACAAGTTTTAGCCACCTATAGATGTAATGTAAAGATTTTTGACGATTCTTTGTTTGCTAGAAAAGTAGCATCTACTCTGATACGGAAATTCATATAATTATTCATGTATTTTTACTATATTCATTTAAATTATTTGAGGCATTGATTTTAAAAGTGGTACAGTCCATTTTATATTATTGATAAGATATTGAATGGTTTGCATTGGAATTGGTTTTAAAATATTGTTAAGCAGTATAATAGACTTATTTGATATTTTTTGTGGACTTATTTCATATCAATTTAGTATGCATGCAGTAATGTTTTTCTGTGTTCCAAAACTAAAAAAAATCAGGCTTTTGGTAAACGCCAATGGACTTGTCTCACTATCAAAAAACTAGTCGTTGGGGGCCACCGTAATACTTAACCATTATGGATAGGCATAATATAAAATATGAAAATAAAACATGTGTAAACTATTTATTAAATGCATTGCCATTCGAATAAAATCGTGGCTGGATGACGTCCTAAACTTTAAATGCTCTATGACTGAATTGCGTATAATAAACATCCTTATAACTCCGAAATTGATAATCATATTAACTAACGGTTTACTGCGTCGGATGAAGCGTCTCATTTTAAATTAAAATATATCTTTGAATTGAAATTTGGATGAAATACAGGGTGATGAAAAATCGAAGAGTGTGGTAAATAGGATGACAAATATCTCGGCAACTCATGATCCGATCGACTTCATACTTTAAGCAAAATTTATGTTTTTTTATTGTCTTTTATAGTCACTCATTAAAATAAACAATTTCGAAAATTTTCATATACCTTTTATCAGAACGAATATTTCGAGAGTCCGAAAAAAATAGTTCCGGAATATCCAGGGGACTGAAATTCAATAAGCTTCTTCCCATTATGACATACTAGGTACATACCCAATTTCAAGTCTCTATCTCAATTTGTTCAGGAGATAGAGCGTTTACAGACAGACAGACGGACGACAATTTTTTTTTCTAAAAAATTGTTTTCGTAATCTCCAGTGTCTGAAACGTGTAAATCCGTCAAAAAATTTTTTTTTCGATTTTCAAAACGATTACAAGATTTACCCTATACTACGTATGATGGGTAAGTAACAATGATTTGTTGAAAATGTCGATTTTCTTTGAATGGAATATAATTATGATAACAAAAATCGAATGTTTTATTTTATTTATTTGAATATTTAATTCTTTAGTAAAGTTACAATAAAACAAAAAATAAATTAATTTTATAGGAAAAAACGGGAAAAAAATCAGTAATAAGTTGTATGCATATTTCTAAATTTAGATTGTGGAGTTTTTTAAATTACTCGTGAAGACATTATGATTGTTCCTGTAAATATTATAGAACGTAACAAACAATTCAATTCAAAGTAAACTTGCCTAATTTTCAAGATATAACGCATTTGAAATAGCGTTGTCCTAATATATAGCTAGTAACAATTATACTGATATTAAATTACTGATATTTATAGTAAATTGATTAAAACCATAAATTTTATGTTAATTTTTAATAAGATTCAGCTTTACCTAATTTTTTTACAAAATGGTCTTGATACACTTTCAAATTCAGTGGCTCATTTATTTATTTATTTATTTATTTTGCAAGTTTAGAGTTTTCAAAATTAGTGTAAAAATATAGTAATATGTTTCCCCTTCAAATTGGAAGATAGATTATAAATACTTTGCAATTACAATTGACTCCAGATTATATGACACACTCTGTTATCTGACACCCCCCCCCCCCCCCCCCTGACCTCATCATAAAAGTTTTTTGGCTGTATTCCGTAATTCTATATAATAATTTATTATCTATTAAGTTCAATCTCACATAAGTATAATCAATCTCACAAAGCTTTAAACATGGGAAAATGCTAATAAAGGTTGAAAATGCTGTAAAATATTTCAATAAATAGTAATTTTGTTTTTAATAATAAAGAATTTTGTCTTAATAATCTGTTAAAATAAATCGATTTTTTTTTGCAAATCCGAAGGAAAATCACACCAACAAACTGTTATAAACAAAACATATACATCCCTTAACTATAAGACTATTACATCTGAATCAAAATTTTAAAATTAAAAAGAAATTTAATAAAACTAAAAAAACCACACACTAATATCACAAAATAAATTCAATTTGAGTATTATATTTTACTGAAATTGATTTTATTATGTGATATAAATCTTTATTATTATTATTATTATTATTATTAAATGTTTGATATTAAATACTACTGTGGTCAAAAAATAGTAAGACTTTTTAATTTAAATTTCGCGCGAAAACCCATTCGTCGAAATATTTTTTTTCTAGATTGGTATGACTGTCAGTGACATCTGTGCCAAATGTCACATCAAAATAATCATTAGTGTTTAGTAAACGTTTGTCTTTCTGAAGTACAAAAAGTGCATTTCTGCGATTTTTACAAAGAGTGAAATTATTCAACAAAGAAGTTTTTGTGTGCGGAATCAAATTTCGGGTGCCGAAACGTTCAGAATGTTGCAAAAGGCCTTCGGTGATAATTGTTTGTCGCGAGCAAGTGTTTTTGATTGGTACAAATTATTCAAAGAGGGTCGAGAGCGCGTTGACGACGAACCACGTCCAGGACGGCCATCAACATCAACTGATGATCAACACGTCAATAAAATCAAGATCAAGGAATTGGTGCTTGAGAATCGACGATTAACAGTCAGAGACCTTACTGGCATCGTTGGAATATCGGAAGGATCAGTGAAAACCATTTTGAAAGATGCACCGATAATGCACCGTCGCATACTGCATTAATTCTTCGTGAGTTTTTCGCCAAATTTTCAACCAATATCGTGCCGCAACCACCGTATTCGCCTGATTTAGCTCCGTGTGACTTCTGGCTATTCAGCAAACTCAAACGACCGCTCCGGGGAAACCGTTTTGAGTCAATTGAAGACATTAAACGTGAATCGCTACGCGCATTGAAGGCTATTCCGGAAATTGACTTTAACAACTGTTTCGAGGATTGGAAGAAACGTTGGCACAAGTGTATTGGGGCCAGGGGGGATTACTTTGAGGGGGACAAAATAGATTTGGAAGAATAAATTAAGAATTTTAAAATTATGAACAAAGTCTTACAATTTTTTGCCCACAGTAGTATATTTTTGATATCGGTACAAGTAAATTCTGGTGTCAGATAAATAAAATGCAAAAACTTTGTAAAATAAACCATCGGAAAAGTTTAAATTATCACATATCATATAATTTTATTTTATTTTATTCAGTAGCACACTCATTGCGCAATTAATTAGAAACCAACAGTTCTCAATCTGACACAACTCATTTTGAATGTTTATATAGTTTTAATAATATACACACAAATGGACATAATTAGTACGACATTTTAACAATAAACATCATTTTACACTGTTGGCAAAAATGGTGATTTCTAGGATCGATAGTTTTGAAAGGAAAACAGCAAACCAAGATAAGTTCAAGGGATCCCAAAATCAGGACCCTTCACAAGAGAATTAAAAGAGTAATTTCAGATAAACCCTTCAGAGATTTTTCCACCTTGAAATTGAACCTTTCACAAATTTAATCAATGAAAAATAAAATCTGACCTGTAACAAAAAAGTTAAACCGGTCAAAGAACATATTACATAGCTTTTTTATATATGGAACCTGAATGTAACAATAATCTCAAACTCACATAATTATGACTAGAATTTCCCCAAATATACGAAAAACTTCACAATTTCACAAAAACAAGACCCTATGAGAAAAGTGTGGACAGAACCCTGAGTTCACTTCAGTTTGTGTTAGAGTTTATTTCTTGATGACATGCCAAGTAAACCATTGAGTTAAATGTCTTTTACATGGATTAACCTATCCAACAATTCAGTGGGTGGCTGGAAGAAGGTTTTATGTTATAAATTTAAAATTTTACAGAAATGAAGAAAAACTGTCCTGGGCATCTAGTGCAACATAAGCCAATCTTCCGATCCTAATTAGTCTCCACTTTTGTCTTAACGTTGAACATTGACTAGTTATAAAAAAGTTGTCAGATGAGTAATGAAAGGAATGTAATAATATTATTTTTTATATCCATTGGTTGGAGTATCATAGTTGAGATTTTTTTCCAACAGAGAGAAAATATGCCGGGACCCGAACCTGGGTACTTTGGTTTGCCGTACCAACGCTCGCCCTACTGAGCTATCCCGACGATATCCTGGCTAGCATATTTCACTCTTATCTGTTGGACAAGGCTGCGAACTGCGGCACAGCCGCAGTTCGAAGTTTGTCTTCAGCCTTGTCCAACAGATAAGAGTGAAATATGCCAGGATATCGTTGGGATAGCTCAGTAGGGAGAGCGTTGGTACGGCAAACCAAAGTACCCAGGTTCGAGTCCTGGTCCCGGCATATTTTCTCCCTGTTGGAAAAAATCTCAACTATCATACTCCAACCAATTGATATAATTTACCTAGTTGAATATACTTTCCTCTATTCATTATGATATTATTTTTTGTTTATTGTTTTAATATATATATTTTTTAATTAAACAAACTTTTATATTATGGAACTGCAATTTTTATAACTGTATAATCATCAATCATTCCACACATTCCCTTTTCCAACAAAAAATGTAACTTTCCAAAAATTGTAACATAGTCCCTTCTTCCAGATACCCATTCCTATACCGTGATGGGAAAGTAATTGCTGAAAATGAGTTTTGAAAACTCATTTATAAAAAACTCACTTATAGCATGCATTTTTTAAATTGTTTATTTCGATATTTCCTTCACTGTCTGAAAAAATGAAATTTCTTATCAATATTCTTGTAGTATTAAGATATTTCATAATCTATCATTTTTGTTTCTTTATATTATAATGTTATTATTAATTCCCTGCATCTTTTCTTTTATTTTTCTAAGGAATATGTTGGACTTCCAAGTCAAGTATCGTGATGAGCGTCCGAGACTAGTGGCAATCAATTCGGATTTTCGTTTCGGATTCGGCGAATTTGTTAAAATTGTAAATTCTATAGAAAATGATCTAAAACATTCAAATGTACTACCAAATTATTATGACCTTGTGTATCTCTTAGAGGACCCATTATGGCGACCTAAAACTATCCGTTTTAAAAGACTATTCCTCCTTATATTGGGAATCTATGCTCTTACGCTTAAACTGCAAAGCAATCCCGAATTCACCAACTTCGTTAAATGCCTGGAGATCGTTTTCAACACTGTAAGTGAACCTTATCTCGCGGTCATTGAAGTTAGGGGCCTATTGTTTAATTACTGTAAACCCTTAAACAAAGAAGATTTATTAGACGAGTGGTGTAAGGTTTTCAAGGATACAGTTCCGTTTTGTACCAGAAACTACGAACCTCGGAGTCTCTGTCATCTAGCTCGTTGTCAGGTTAGAGAGAATCTACGCAAGAGTGGAAGGACTTACCAGCAGTTTTAGATCAAATGGAAATGCCAAAGAAAATAAAGGATTTCCTTTTATGTAAGCCATGTGAAATAAAAGCTTAATGCTATTCAACATAGTTCATATATTTGTAATAAAATCTGTAAGTGTTTAAACAAAATTTTGTATGTCTTTATTTACTTATTGAAATCTACTGACGCCTCTCTTAAAAAATAAATACAGTGGAACTCCAGATGTACGTTACCTGAGTTGTACGTTTCCCTCACTTATACGTTTCAACTCAGCGGCCCTGACCACTTGCCATTAAAAATTAGTTGAGTTATACATTTTGAATCACACATTTCCCTCAGTTATACGTTATGATTTTGCGTCCCCAGACAAATTTATTTTTCATTTATCCATTTTGAAACCGGAAACACTGACGATGCGGCCAAGGAGTCTGATTTAAAAGATCCCACTCAAACTTCAGAGCTGATGTAAAAGCTTTTGACGTAGTAAATCGGTTCGTCAGTAGTAAAAGCAATAACCGTAAAGCGGCTGTATTATTAACAGAAATGCAAAGTTTGCTGTTCAGTGTCGGCTCTGCCGAAAAGAAACAACCGAAGATTAGTGATTATTTAAAAAAGATTCAGTAAACTACTGAAATGTCTTTTGATAAATGATTTATATGCCAAGGCGATTCCAACGATTTCTTTTAAGTACTCTACGTGTATAAAAAATAATTTAATAAAGCTTTTATGATCAAATAACTTCATGCATACTTCTTTTTATGTACTTTTTTTCTTCTCATTTCCATTTCCAAAAATTTATGTCACGGGTGCAGTACTACTTAGGAAACTTCTGTTTTCAATATAAAAGGTAGCCAACTCCTTAGCGGATCAAAGTTTTCACGATATATTTTAAAAATTGTTCCGGTAAACCATTAATTGAGTTGTACATTTTACTGAGTTATACGTTTCGTTTGTCCGGTCCCGGGCAAAACCTATAACTGGAGTTCCACTGTATATATATATATATATATAGCCAAATATCTCATGTTATTTCTTAACCGAAAGAAAAATTGGTACTTTTCCAGTATTTGGACCTTGGCGAGAGGAGGAAATTTGCGACATATTCACTATTTCATATACACAACCAATATTTTTCAATATATTTTCCAATGTATTCAATATAAAGAAGCTGTTCATTTATATTTATATACAAACAGTAGTAACTTGTATGTAAAAAAAAAACCCAATAATATATATATAAATAAAATGTTTACATATATAATACAAGAATAAAATTTCATCAGCTTTGTTTTCATACGTATTTATATCATGTGGCAATATGTCTCACTTTCGGAGGCCTAAATTGCTTTTTATAAAAACGCCAAGGCTGCTATAATCGGAAAGTACCAAAAAATGAAATATTATTGATAATATAATTTTATAGACATTTATTGCATTCAAATATTTTTTGTGTATCTCTGTAACAAACTAAAAAACAAAAAAAAAAAAAAAAAAAAAAAAAAAAAAAAAAAAAAAAAAACTGACAAATATGATATTTTCTTTAAAAATGCCATTCACATGTTACAGATGTTCTCAAAGCCAAACCGTCTAGTTTCTGATGTATTCACAGATTAATTTTCATTTGAAAAAAAAAAAAAGTAAAATTTGCGAGTATTTTCATTCAGATACTAAGAAATCGAACAGCGTTTCCAATTTTCGTATTGAAGCGGTGGATATTTCAGAAAATGGGCGTCAAATTTGGTACTTTAAGCCAATTTTCAAATCTGACAAAGCAGGAAAGATAGCTTTTGAGAAGCTATCTATTTTTTTTTTTTATAATAGACTGATATTCCACATTTACAGGAATATGAAAACGCTGTTCAATTCTTTGCAGTCCATCCAGTGGCTGAGAGTTTCTGCTCTCAAAGCTGGTAGACGGGAGGTGCTGGGTTCAAACCCCTGTCGCGTTCATCGACCTATGCATTCACAGTTGTCCGTGGTTTTCTTTGAACCTTTTGGGTAAATACAGGGCTAGAGAATATATTCTTCATGTCGCGCCCGTCGGCCTAATCGTTCGGTGTTTTCCGTGGTCTTCTTCGAACCTTGCTTAACTTGCGTAAATACGGGTTAGGATCCAGTAGGGTAGAAAGGCCGTTAGTAGAACACTGCGTCGGGGGCGTAAGGGTGGTGGTGGCGTTGGCGTAAGTGGCGGCGTGCGGTGGTAGCGGAGATAAGATAAGGGGCGTGCGGTGGTGACGGCGTAGGGTGGTGGCGTAGATAAGATAAGAAACATGCGTCACTTGGGAAGGTGGTGCTCCTATTTTCCTTGTTACAGCGATCTCTGAATTTTTCGCGAATTTTTTTCATAAGATTTTTCGACTTTCGCGGTGATTTTTTGACATTCGTAAAAGAAAATCCTGCTTTAATCTTTTAGCCCAATATAGTAAACATTGTCCTGAGCGATTTTTTAATGTTTTCTTGAATTCGATTTCAAACTTATTTTGACTTTTAGTGTTTTTTGCGTTCTTGTCGAGTTTTGAGTTCGTGAAAGAATTAAATTTACATTTGTTTTAGTCCACTGTAGTATATTTTGTACTGTACTTTTGTATTTTTAGCATTTTTTTAATGAGATTTTTAACCCTCCTTTTTTTTAATAGTTTCGCGGCGATTTTTCCACATTAGTAAAACGAATACGGTTTTAATCTTTTAGCCGCAATATTATAAGTTTTCTACTTATTTCAATAAAGTTTATTCGGTCTTAATATAGCTGTTTCTGAATTTTTCGGGAATTTTTTAGGTGATTTCTAGAGTGTTTTCGTGTTTCGAGGCAATTTTTGGGCATTCATAAAAGTACCGTAAAGAAAGAATTAATCTATGACTCCGTTTCCTATATACGTTTTATTTCTCATGCAGTAAACTGAATCTATACAGGGTGTCCTAAAATGTTACTGACTGATTTTAAAACTCAATAACTAGCAAACGGTATAACATAACGGCAATATACATATAATAGCGTAACGGCAAAATTTGTGGTGCAAAAATGTTTAAAATCGGCCAGTAACTTTTTTTTATTTTGAATTTTATAAATTTGTCTATTCTTAAATCATTCCTTCCTGTTCCAGACATAATGTCTCTATCATTGAAATTGCTGTTTTCATTTAGTTTTGTTATGTTGTTGGAAAGTGTTTCTGTCAAAGAAAAATTCTAAAATGATTAGAAGAAAGGGAAAAAAATCCTATATTTTATTACTTTATTTTTTTTTAAATATATCATAATAATTTTTTTGTACGACTATAGCACTGCGGTTTTCCGTGTGCGAAAACGATAATTTGGGTCACTTTCCCTTCTAAAGTCCTCCCTGAAGGCACCTCCCCCCTCCCACCCTCCCACCCTACAGCAATACGAACAAATCTGCCTGATGCTTAACAAAATCAAACCCCGCCAGTGGCTGTCAGGAGGAAGACGGGAAGACGGGAGGTGCTGGGTTCAAACCCTTGTCGCGCTCGTCGACCTAACCGTTCGAAGTTTTCCGTGGTTTTCTTCGAAACTTGCCGAAAATACGGGTTAGTATCCCTCAGAACAACCCCCACGGAAGGCGCTCCCCCCTAAGGGCCTATATCCCTCGAGTAGATAATTGGCCGTCATAAATCGACCCCCCCCTCTTTACTTAATCTAAGAATGAGCAAATTAGAATACCCGCGAATCATTTTTGATAGAGAAACACAGTCAGTGGATAACCTTTTGTTATTAATTGTATTGTTTTTAATAATGTAATTAATCGCTTATTTTCCTAAAACTTTCCAATATATTTTTTCAATTTCTTCATTAATCTTCCAATAAACTCAGGAGTTATTTATTACTCAATGATAAATTAAAAAAAAAAATTATAAAAATTACGTAAAAATTAACGTTAGATCTTATTAATTTAAAATTATTTTGTTTATTTCCCACTTCTACCTGCCGTTTATCAATTTTAAAAATTTGCAGGCCTGAAAATTAAAATTTTTGAATTAGAGATAGGTCTATTAGAATTTCCTTCGTAATCAATTTAATGATTACAGAAATTTTCATGATCAGTGTGTAAGAAAAATATTTTATGAGAAGAAAAGACCTAAAACATTATCAGAATAAATGATTGAATTATTCTTAATTAATTACTTGACATTAAATCAGGTAAGTTTTTCCGCGAATTATTTGTAAACATCTCAGATTGTAAGCTATAACGTCACACTCACATAAACTACATATAGTACATAAACTTACCTGACTTCCTGATATAATTTACTTGAAGAGTCTTCATAACGGACCTAGACCAACATATGATCTTAAAAGACCTGACCATTCGCCGATTTTCTGCGTGCTGTTTCGGAATGCGGCGTTTGGCGTCTCGTGGTCAGCACTAGAACAACAAACTGATCTGATTTTTTTTCATTCTAGTTGCTATATCCTTACAAATATGAAGTTTTGTGTCTGTTTCTGTAGTATTGACAGTCGGGCAGACCATTTTGACCCTGATGATAATAAAATTTCGATGCATTATTTTCTAAAAGAGGAAAAAATTAAAAACTTTTATTGCGATGACGTTTTAAATTAATCGAGTATTTAAATTTATCGAGTATTTAAATTAATCGAGTATTTAAATTAATCGAATATCTTAATCGAGCTCTTACATCGCATCTAGTAGTTTACTAATCAGATATTCTTTTTACACAATATGAAAATTTTATTAATAAATAAAACTTTTTTGCGATGAGACTTTAATTCTCGACTTTAAATATGTTCTTTTCACCAGTTTCATCCATCCTGAATAGAAATATATGCTAAAAATATTAATAAACAGAAAACATTACTAACGTATTTAAAGGGAAAAACTCGGAATGTCGTTCTATTATTCTGCTAGCAGACGACGGAGAAATGGGCACGTTTTTATGAATGGAAAGTCGGCGAATGGTCAGGTCTTTAGGATCGTATGTTGGTCTAGTAACGGACAATATATCGAAAATTTCTAGTGCTGCCATCTATTGAATAGGATTAGAGACTTTTACACTAAACTCTCTGTTGTGGTGCTGCCATCTTTTATTTTTAATTGTAGCAAATTCTCTAAGATGTTTGTCATGAAATTTAGCACCAGAAAAAAACGATCACATTTTTTTAAAAACATTATTTCTTTGTGGTATTAAATATATTTATACAGTTTTGGTCGCATTTGAAAATAGTAAAGTGAAATTATAAATTCTAAAACATAGTTTTGATAATATATTTTCTAAATTATGAGAACATGATGAACAATTTCTGAATTATGATTTCTAAATTATGAAAAACATATTGAACTGATAAGGTAACACGTTGTGTTACGAAACGTCTTTATAGTATATTGTAATTTCAATGTGTTTTATATAGTTTTAGACAATTTATTTTATTGGTTGTATGGGGCCGTTCAAGTATTACGTAAGCATATTTTTAGTCATTTTGTACCCCCTCCCCCTTGCTTACGTAAGATTTTATGACAGTTTATACATCAAGACTTCTTGACAGATAAAAAGTTACCAATAAATTACATTATTAATCATACAAATTTATATAAATAGGCATATAGGGATTGTGATATCAAAAAATACAAAATGGTTTTAATATATTGTTGTTTATTGCATTAAACAAACCACTGTTTAAACCACCAAATTCATTGTTTAATGCTTATGTAAGAACTGTCGTGACCCCCCCCCCTCCCCCTTATCAGAGAAAATAAGCAGACTCTAGACCCCCCCTCCCCCTTTACTGCTTACGTAATACTTGAACGGCCCCTTATTTAAAAGTCTGTTTTTTTTTTTAATTTCGTTTTTAATATATTTTCTTTCATTATTAATATGTATATTCATGGAGAATGAGTGAACAGTGCCCAACATCCCCTATTAACTGGGCTCCAAATTATCATATAAAAGATATTCGGATGCCTTTTTTAAATGTCTACCATTAAATAATATACATAAATTAATGTTTTAGAGCCATCTACATATAAAATTTTAACTAACCTTTACATATTAAATAGCGGTATCCAATTTCGACAAAATGTTTTTATTCTGCATAGTACTATGGCGATGTACCAGCTTTCCATGCCTATGTACCAGATTTCAACAATTCGTTTGGACGAGAGTTTAGAAATTAAATAAATTCCCATGAACGGAATAAATGTAAAATAGAATAAATAGAAATGCAAAAATATAATAACAAAGAAATAAATGTATTACACACTTTATCTTAGTGAATGAGTATGATATTTCAAGCTCATGAAAGAAATTTAAATGATCTTATATGTAAAAATAAAAAATATGCAAATTGCGATTATCAGAAGTATTTTCTACTATAAAATGTGATAAAGAGTTTGTTAATTGCATATGTTGCTTAATCAATATTCTTTAAATGTTATGTGAACGAAGTCACGGGAAACAGCTAGTTTATAAAATATGTCTATGATAAATATTTAAGGAAAAAAAAAAGCCGAGGATATGAAATTTTTGGGACACCCTGTACATTTGACAGTCAACGTGCACAATATCATTTCAACTATATTGATAGAATACGCATAAAAATCCCATAGATGTGACATTTGTTATGAAAGAAAAACTTCGCTGAAATTTAAAATGAGTTAAGAATCGATTACAAAATTCCATGTGCTTGCATACAGAAATCAAGTTGAAAATATCATATAATTATTTAATGATTATTAAGTAATTTTAAAATATTTGTTAAAAAATAGAAAAAGAAAAGAAAAGAAAAAGAAAGAAAAAATAACTGCCGATTTTAAAAGAGATTTTAAATTGCCGAAAAAAGTGCTGCTTTCTTTTAAAATAACAATACCTTAAAAAGTGGCGTTTACTCCGTTTTTCTTTCTTTTTTTTTTTTTTTTTTTTTAATACTGCAAAAGCAAAGAAAAATAAAAACATTATTTAAACTACTTTTTTGAGATTTCTAAAATGATTTCTCCGTTTAATGTTAAATCCGTTTTAAATATTTACTCTAATACAGTAAATTTTGTCCTCTGCAACTTTTGATTTTTTTAGTGATTTTTAATGTGGTTTTTATCGTTTTTTCGCATTCCGCGGCGATTTTTGAAGTTTTTTTCTGTTTTAAATGCGATTTTTAATGTGATTTTTAGCTTTTTAAAACGCTGATTTTTTATATTCTTGAAATAAGTTTGGTTACAATGTTTTAATCCCTATACTAAATTTTGTCATCTGCGATTTTTTTATTTTTTATTTTTATTTAATATTTTATTTGTTATTATTAATATTATATAACGCATTTCATACATTAGGTCTACATCTTATGCACAATTTTTATTCAAGATTATTATTATACAGAAATATATTATGAAATTAAAAAAAAAAGTTCCTCTCTGTCCCAATCATCCCCACATCAGGGATGGATGGGACACAAATATTTTCCTCTCTCTATTCAATGATACCAATTTAAAATTTATAATTATAAACTTATATGAAATTATATTTGTAATATATAATCTTGTATGGCTGTTGTATATCAGTGTTAGTAATCTAAGAAGTGAAAACACAGTTAATTATGTATTAAAAAACTGTAATTTATATTAAATATTTTAACTGAAATTTTAATGAATTACAAAGTTTAACAGGGTTCATACTCATTTCCCTCCAAAAAATCCCCTGAGAATCCCCTGATGTACTTTACAGGATGAATAATTTTCCCATGTTGACAATTAACGACATTTTTTAAAACTTAGTAAGTATTACCCCCCCCCCCCCCCCCCCTAAAAAAAAGAGAGGTAATCACAAAAGTTAAGTTTTTTCATCCGAAGGTTAAAATGTATATAATATATATTTCCCAGATCAGCAACAAATTTTCTAGGTATCAAGATTTTGTTATGTTACACACAAAAATCTTAAGAGTTGTGAAAGTTTCACTCTTAAGTTCACAACTGATTCTGAAGCACAAACTACTGATTTGTTAAAGAATTTTTTGCAAAATTTACAAATTTTTGAACATTTTGCAGATACATGCCAGGGCTTGAAATTCAATTTTTCCAAGGAGGGGAGTCTCCCTACCAACATTTTTAAATGGAGGGGAGTTGTAATGTTTGGGAGGGAGGAAAAAAAATCTTTAAACCCCACTGTTATTTTACGTGCTATTTAAAGAATTACATTAATGCAGACATGACAAAATACCATTGAAAAAATTAAGTCAACTGAGAATGATTATGTAAAATGTTTATTTTTATTATAAAAAAGGGAAGAAAGTTCAGTTTTATATATGAAGTGTATTTTTCAAGTTCCATTAAATGTGTTAGGGACCCTTAACAATTAGGTTGTTAAATAAATTTCTGAATTTAGATTTTATTTGATTGAGGGGTGCTGAAGCCTCTTTCACAAGGTACACTTTTACTCTTTCACAAGGGATAAAAAGGTTTACTCCTTTACCCCAAGGAGTAAAAGTAATAAGATCTTTGCAGCTCTTCTAATCTCATTTTTTTTAGTGCTGACTCTAGGCCAATTTAACAGGGTGCAGTGACCGGTGGCTCTTACTGCCCTTTTTTGTTCTTTTCCCTCTTTTCGGTCGCAGAAAAAAAATCTTTAAATACGTCTATTTGTCGTTCGAAAAAACAGTGAATTTAGTCAATTGTTTGAGGGAATAAGATAATGAAATTCGTCTTACGCATGAACAAAAATAGAGAAGGATTTCTAACGAAATAGTGTTAATATCGATTTGCAACTTTGGGACTTCATGGCAACCAGTGTACAACTGCGCCACCTACAAACAACAATGCGGATAAATACCATAGAATAAATCTATTATACCTACCAGACGATCGCTGTCAAGCAAACGATTTGAAGAGGTAGATAAACTAATACAACTGTTCTACACAGACATTGTATTTGAAACATTTTTCGAGAAACGATTTTCTTATTCAAAAGGCTATTTTATTAGAAGTCCTTATCTATGTCTATGTTCATAGAAAAAAAATCGCTAAATTCGTCGATCAGTCGCAGGAAAAAATGGCGAAGTTTGTTAATCGGTCGCAAGAAAATAACACGAAATTCGTCAGTCAGTTGCGGAAAAAAATCTTGAAATTTTTCAGTGAGGCACGAGAAAAAAAATAGTGAATTTCATCAATCTGTCACCAGAAGAAACCGAATAATTCACCAATTGGTTATGGAAAAATTTGCAAAGCTCGTCATTCAGTCAAGGAAAGAAACATAAAGTTTGTTGATTGCTCATCAGAAAATATTGCGAAATTTGTCAATCAGTCACGGGAAAATATTGTGAAATTCATCAGCCGGTCGCGGCGATAAATCGTGAAATTCATCAGTCGAACGCAGAGAAGACAATCTAAATTTGTCAGTCAGACACAGGTAAAAAAAAATTACGAACTTTGTCAATCTGTTGAAAGAAAAAAAAAAGAGAAATTATGCGAATTTCGTCGATCGATCGCGGAAAAAACACAAAGTTCATCGATTGATCGCAGAAAAACGAAAAGTTCTTCGGTCAATCGCGGAAAAAATGCAAAGTTCGTCTATCTGTCGCCAAAAAAATGCAAAGTTCGTCAATCAGTCGCGGAAAAAACGCAAAGTTCGTCAATCTGTCGTAAAAAAAACGTAAAGTTCGTCGATCAGTCGCGGAAAAAAGCAAAATTCGTTGATCGATCGCGGAAAAAACGCAAAGTTAGTCGATCAGTCGCTTAAAAAACGCAATGTTCGTCGATCTGTCGCGGAAAAAACGTAAAGTTCGTCGATCAGTCATTTAAAAAACGTAAAGTTCGTCGATCAGTCGTGAAAAAACGCAAAGTTCGTCGATCTGTCGCGGAAAAAACAGTAAAGTTCGTCGATAAGTCGCAGAAAAAACGCAAAGTTCGTCGATAAGTCGCGGCAAAAAGCAAAATTCGTTGATCGATCGCGGAAAAAACGAAAAGTTCGTTGATCTGTCCCCAAAAAAACGAAAAGTTCGTCGATCAGTCGCTTAAAAAACGCAAAGTTCGTTGATCAGTCGTTTAAAAAACGAAAATTTCGTCGACCAGTCGTGAAAAAAACGAAAAGTTCGTCGATTAGTCGCTTAAAAAACAAAAAGTTCGTCGATCAGTCGCTTAAAAAACGAAAAGTTCGTCGATCTGTCGCGGAAAAAAAGCAAAGTTCGTTGATCGGTTGCGGGGAAAAAAAATCACGAAATTTATCGTTCGGTTGCAAGTAAATTAAATAACGCAAATTTCTCCGAAAATGGTGAAATTTTTTGGGCGGGAGGCTCCCGCCCACGATCTTTTTTTGGGTGGGATTTAAAAATTTTCGGCGCGAATCCCGCAATCCCGCCCTGAAATTCAAGCCCTGCATGCTTTTACTTCACGAAGCATGCGAATACCAGCGAGTGCCTTCATTTCCCAGAGTAGCCGATCGTTTTGCAAAATTTTCCCAGGTTTTTGGTATTTTTTGAAAAATCCCCTGAGATTCCCCTGATTTTTAAGACACAAAATTTATCCCCTGATTTTCCCCTGATTCCCAGGTTTCCCTTGATGAGTATGAACCCTGTTTAAGTTGCACTGATGTGCAAATATCAGTAACACAATAAATGTGGTCTGTCTAAAATTTTCTAAATGTGGTCTGTCAGTTGCATAAGCTGGTATAAAATCAGTTTCAGGAATGTATCACAGTTTTCCTAAAACCGCTGGTTATGTTTATGTTGCTAGTACTAAAAGCTGACAAAAATGCCTCCTTGGCAAAAGCTGAGAGGTTATAAATTGTAATATACTCTCCAATATTATTTGTCAGCCAATCATCTTGGACTGATCTCAGCTTTGCCTTTAAAGGCCCATAAACAGAAACATCTAATGGCTGAAGACGACGTTGGTTACAATGAGGAAGAAATATTAAAAAATTAATTAACATAAATTATTAATTTATCAACTTATATAATATTATTTAAATATTATTTAGTTAATAAAAAAAATTCAGTATCTTTTAGGGATGAATGAAGCAGTCCCATTCATCCCCATTTGAAATGGCCCAATCATCCCCATGATGCATATATTCAATTGTCAGTCATTTTGTATCAGAAATTATTTTGTCACAATGGTTAATAGTCATTCATTTTAATTATCAATATTGAGCCTTGAAATAAATAACTATAATATATCTTAATTGTTTATAATGCATAAAATATGTATACAACTTCAAATATAAAAAAAAAAAATATTTTTAAGCAAAGTTTTTAGGAAATGCAACTTTGAAGGAAATTGAAAACAGCCATGTGGTCTTGCTGTTGGTTCTGAAGCACACTGAGATAGTGTCATCTATGAGCATAGGAAGCAACTAAAAAAAAGTTTATTGCCTGAAATATTGAGAATGTCCCATCCATCCCTTGTCCAATTCATCCCCCAGTTCCCCTACTGATATACCTTCCTATTTGATATTGTTAAATTTCATCTATTTTACTTTAATTTTCCAAACCGCCATATTCCTGCCTTTGTTTATATATTTACAAATATATTTTATAGATTTAATGGAGCTGCAGAATTCCACGTTTATATGAGTTTAAAATATCTTTGAAAGAATGGGGAAATAAGGAACAATCCACTAATTGTTCAATGTAATATTGTTTACATAGATTAACATACAAGATAGGACACTGTCATACAGCGTAATAGTAACGCGACGATGATCATAGCGCCTGTAGTGACAATGGGGAATAAACTTCCCAAACACGAAATGTTTCTGTTTTTGAACGTCTACCTTGTTATGATCTTTCTTTTTTAAATGGCACATGTTCACGTTTTCAACTTAGTAAAAAATGAAAGCTTTGAACTTCGATTTGTATGCAAGCAAGATTTAAATATACTAAAAAAGTTTTGAAAAGAAATGTTTCAAGAATAATAAAAGAAGGAATAAAAATGAAGTCGATTAAAACAACGCACCAATGGTCAATTCGAAGAGAAGAAAAAAGAATAGATATTAAAAGCATAGAGCATAAACAAATTTCATACATATTTCGGAAGCTTGTTAGTTTTTCCCCCTTGTCACTAGTGACGCTAGCTTTGCTGCCATTACAGATTTTGCTGTAACT
Organism: Maratus michaelseni; assembly: GCA_963931845.1. Classification (NCBI taxonomy): domain Eukaryota; kingdom Metazoa; phylum Arthropoda; class Arachnida; order Araneae; family Salticidae; genus Maratus; species Maratus michaelseni. The sequence goes on from OZ007587.1 coordinate 463,934,435, forward strand.
GTCCTATCTTGTATGTTAATCTATGTATTGTTTATTACGTTGTCACTTTCACTTGAAAAGTCACTGTAAATCCTTCGTTGTCGTGTGCTCTTCTTCTATAGAGGGCATAGCTGTCTTTTCCCGTTTTAGTTTCTTGAATAAATTCTCGTGGATATTTCTCACGGCAGAATCTTTTTGTCTTATCCATGCACGATGAATTTGGATTAAATGCTCGACACATGCCGTGTATCACGTGTTTGGTCACGGTATGATGGTGTCGAAATCGGCTTAGGGATCAGGAATCTCAGCCGATATTATGCAGTCAATTTGTGTTAGTCGAAGTTTGTCTTTCAGCCATATCAGAATGTGGGCCTGAGGAAGACCTCTTTTTTGACACCCTATAGCAGCCATACTCAACCTTTGACTTTCGCGGGCCGCAAACATATATTTGCAACGTTAAATATATTTGCACACTTTCAAAAGGGTAAAATAATAATAATAATAAACTAGTAAGATAACATAAATAGTATACCAAAGTTAACATTATTAGTAGGGTTGAATATTTGTCACGGAAAAAAGTCACTAAAAATTTTAATACCTGTATTTCCAAACAATAAACTTCGTGCAAGATTTTTATTGCAAATGTTGTAGAAATATGTTGCGAAGTTTTTTGTTTGGAAATAATGGTGTAAAAAATGTTGGTGCTCATTTTTTCTGCGACAAATGTTTACTCTTAAAAATCAGTATTTTCTCTCCTTTTTATTTATTTATTTTGTAATTGTAAAAATATATATTGCGAATTTAATTAATTTGGTATAAGGTTTGATTAGTGTTGAAGATTAAGAAATGTATACACTCTGTAGCACAAATAGGCCTACATGCAAAAAGAACTTCTGAAAATCGGCGTTTTAACATCATTTTGACATAATTTTAACATAACTTTGAATGAATCATAAATAATAGGATAGGTTTTGTCTCGATAAATAAAAAAACCACCGAAGGTCTTAAATACTTTTTATGCGCATCTCAATTGATTTTATAAATATGGATTAATGATTATGTATCTCGGGCCGCACATAAAAGGTCACCGGGCCGCAGGTTGAGTATGGCTGCTCTGTAGAGTATATCCAGCATCTAGTTTCTCCGAATATATGACGTTTAGTAATGACATCAATGAATTTTGTAAGTTTTTATTTAAAAACGCTTGCCGTTATATTCTCTCGGACAGTAAATTTCTGTCCGACAAACAACTCTTCTTTTATTTCAGCTCAATTAGGGTTACACCTGAAAATAATAAAAAGATGCGGCATCTTTTAATTTACCGAAACTGTGGCTAGAGTTACTCCATGGTCAAAGATATGAAAATAAACAACCAAGTAAAAAATTATAGATAACGTGCGTAATTTTTAAAAAAAAGTACATGAAAATAATAACTTCAAAGCCTATACTTTAGAATATTCTCATTTTGTTTTTGAAAATGACCCGGAAAGAGTCGAAACATGTAAAACAACTAATAAAAGTTATTTTAATTTATATTATGTTGTTAATTTTACACCTTTAGCATTTAAAGTAATAGACTATTAACGATTACACTATTCTAATTACACTAGATTAAATATGTAATTTTATTTTTATGGGGAACTAATAACATTCCGCACACAAAAAAGTCATTGGAAAATCCGTCTTTTAATTTCACATGTGTGGCAAATATTTGAAAAGGGGACTGGATTAAGTTCGAATACGAAATTAGACTTTTCTGAAATTTATGTTTCAGGGATTGCGCCGACTGTTACAGTAACCATCAAATATTCTTCTTGTTTGAAATCAGTATCGGTTTGAAAAATATGAGAGCGAGAAAAAAAAATTATAGCACTCTTTATTTTTTACTTTATTTTATTTTTTCTAATTTTTAGTGTTTAAAATATTACATTATATCAGTTTCGCAGCCTGTTTTAGTGAGCGTTTGTTGCAACTACATTGATTTCTCAACGTATAATCAAAATTTAACTAAATGACTGCAACTTTTTCATTAGCCCGGCACAAACATCACTAATAGCAGCTTTTATTTTTTGCGTGTGTAAATTAGGAACAATGCTATCGTGCTAAAATAATATGTTTTGGGTTTATGATATTACTTTTATTAAAGCATTTTTTCCTTGTATTTTAAATTAAATGAGTGAAAGATATTTATTTTAAATACTCTACGTTTACGTATATGTTCTGTGTATACCTTTTAGTTGTTACTTAGTTGATTTCTTAGTACCTTACTTAGTAGTTTTCTTAATATTCGAGAATAAGTGAAAATGAGAAAATTTTACCTTCTGCGATTATCAAACCATTTGTTACTTTTGGGATTTGATATTTCTATAGCGCCATTTTCGACAAAAATATCGCATTTTCGCGATGTGTAATAATTTTTCAATTACCATCTCGACTAATTATTAAAATATTTAAAAAATTGAGCCCCAGGTGCATCGGGACATGCCTTCGACTATCCTCACTGAAATTTTCCGACTTCTAGGTGCACTATATTTCTTAATCATTGTCGACACACACACAGACACACAGAGTGAAACTTTCTATTATTACTACAGGTAAAATTGATCAAAATTTGAGTAAAATACACCTGATGGCCATTCACAAAAATTTTGGAAGGAGCTGATGGAGTTAGGATGGAGCTACAGCTCCCCCCCCCCCCTATGGGAACACCTTTAATCTGTTTGTGAACCAGTTTACCGTCATATAAATAATTTTAATAACAAAATTAAAAAGATTAGTGAACTGCTCAATGCTTATATTTGTAATATCGAACTCCTTAAAAAAATCCATTATTTCTCTTTAAATCATCCAAATGAATACTATTTTATAAATCTTCAAAGTCATAAGTATGAAATTCTGTTATATTGCACAATTTTTTTTAAATTGTCAATTAATTCAAAAGTGTTTATAATTGTACATGTAGAATTTTCTTTTAAAACTTTAGCAAATATTTTGTTTAGAATATGCAGAAACTTTTATTCGCCGTAACCAAATATAAACCATAACTACATGTAATAGCTCTAAAGGTCACAGGATTTTTTTGAAATTTAAGGACTAATACTAGATACGTTGCAATGTTGCTTAATATTTAATTTCTTGTAGAAAGCCTTAATTCTATTACCAACAACTTGTTTGCTTGATTTTAAGAGCTTATAATTATTCCTATTATCATAACTACCACGTAGAATTTCTCCATATAGTTGTTTGCATATTATTACATAGTTAGAATTGGGTTTATCTACGTAGGTGATAATAAAGCTGTTCTGAAGCTCCTTTATAGAACTCCTTAAATCACTATAATATTCGACTGTAACTCCATCACATTTTTTATTGTATATCTTGCTCATTTCCCTCTTTTATATTTCCACTCAAAAAAAAAAAAAAAAATATATATATATACAAATAAAATACACTTCCGGGTAAGCCACATTTATTCATCAATTTCTGAACAAAAATATCTACATTTTTCGTTATACGTTGTATAGCATGAGTTTTTGTAACAATCCTTTTCAGGCGATACTTCGTACCGTAACACATATATTTTCTAAGGCCTATGTTCTGTATAATATTTAAATTTCCTGTTAAAACATGGCCGTATATTGCATTTATATAACTCTTTATCATTACAATGACAGACACTACTATCAATTCCCTTTTGCAATTCTGTAGCATATCCATTATAGTTAAATATTTCCCGTCCCAATGATTTATCATATCTAAATGCCTTTACAATCTCAATTTTATTAACAGGCAATAATTCGTTATATTTGTTTAGAATTCTGTTAAAATTAAAGCCTCTCATTATGTGATCAATACAGTCCATGACAAAATACACTTTATTATCCATTTTATCTTGTTTATTCTGCAACTTCAAATATCCCTCCATACTTTGTGATCTTACTCTAAATCTTAACAAATCTAGACTCATATTGATGTTAATACCACCATTATTTTTAAAATACAGAGCAGTTCTGGAATAAGTTTTTTTTTTCTTTAAATTGAATATAATAAATTTAATTCCATTTACATTATCCTTAATGTCACAACCAAGTAAGGCTCTTTCAATTTCCATAATGTTTTTAAGATTTATTAAATCTGTATAATTTCCATCATTATTTATATCCTCATTTTTTTATATCATGATTAGTTCTTTCAATACATATTTATATATATGTATATATATATCAAGTTGAAAAAAAAAATAGTAAACTTTGGTACGGAAACTTGTTTTTCCATGGACAAACGCTGGGAAGTTGTGTCTATGCAAAATTCTAATGTTCAGATGAGTGTTATTATATTGAATGGAAGCGAGCCTATCGTCATATATAAACACTTCTCAGTGGTTGTACCAGAACTTGATTTAAAGGAAGGAAAGGAGGTCACATTTCTTGATAAGTTAAATTTATGTATTCAGGGCGCATGAAAGAAAATACTTCTAAGAACCAACAAAGACTGTCATCACTATTTACGAAAAATTATTTTTATCTAATTTGTGAAAGAAAATCAGCTTTTAAATAAGCCGACGATAACTATTCCTAAATAGTGTTTACGCCCTGATCTGTTCAGCTGCTCACGTGCCTTCGAGGTAATCTCAGGCGCCAAAATTGAAAATATTCATAATTAAATACTAGCGGTAAGTAAATTTTCCATAAATTAATAGGGGAAGTGTGCCTAATACCGCACCAAATTTTTAAATTTTGATCCAATTCGGCTTGACTGCACAACAAATTGAAACTGATTGACGGTATGTGGGTTCATAAAACTTTCTAATAAAACATTTTTCACTTATAATGGTTTCCAATAAAAGAAAAAAAAATATATTTTCAAATAAATAAGCAAAACGCCATAGTAACAACTTTATAAAAGTGGTCCTAATATTCAACCCCCTCCCCCGTGCGATATTAGGAACACAATAAAATTCACTCTTTTCAAAGTTTTCTTGTAGGAAATATGAGTTATAACGTAACTAACGAAGAACTTTTTAAGCCAGCAAAGAAATTAATTGTCTATAGTAATATATAATTAATTAATTATAAGCAAACAAGTTGTAAAAAAAAACGTGATTTTCCGATTAATAAGGTGGAAGTTGATGTCTAAGTAAACAATTTGGAAAACGCATAACATATTTGAAAACAAAATTTCAAGAATTACCCTCAATACCCGGAAAAATACCCGAATTCTTTTGTCCATCCTTGTATGCGATCTATAGATTTGTATATATACCACAGAGTATGCTAAAATTGAGTTCAGTTAATAAACCATAACACAGTTAAAAATGCCTATTCAGCAATTTTCGTCAATAAACCGAAATGCATTTGATTCTTTCGTACTGCCCTGTATAGGATCTGTGGCATTTATACACACCAAGTAATAAATAAAAAATTAGTTATATTTACAAACGCGTACCACAACTGAAAACGCACGTCCAGCAATTATTGTTCCTAGACAGTACTGTAACCGAATTATTTTGGGTGTCCCTGTAAATGAACGATGAGCACTATGACCAGCACATTCTATAGTAAGCCTCTTGTAGTGAACCTCAGTGATACATATATATCCATTTCAATATGTTTGAAATAGTGTAACATCATTAAACTACACCGAAACCCCCCCCCCCCACACAGATCGTAATGTAACGGAATTATTTTGAGTGTCCCTATAAATGAACAGTAAAGTCTACACACTTCATTTTCAATACTAATCATGCCTTAAGTCAACCTCAATAACATATATACATTTCAGGGCAATCCGAGTCTATTTAGGCGAGTTAGAACACGGACAGACAGAGAGACAAACCGAATTCATAAACACTTTTCAACTATGTCAGAAAGTGTGAAAACGACTGCTTTAAAAAAAAAAAATGAAATAAAATATAAAATATATAGGGGATTTCTTCTTTTGTCCAGAGGGTTAAATGGGATCACCGTTTATTTACAGTTTAATGTCGGAAAAGTCGGAAATATATTTCAAAATTTAATCTCATATACCTATTTAAAAAAAGATTAATATAAAACACGCAAAATTTCATAATTGAAGTCCAGGTTCGATTCCTGGCTCTGGCTAATTTTTCACTCCATGTTGGATTATTGTATTGAATGTTTGTTTGTCTGTATAATAATTGTATATCTTCATAATTGAACATTGAAATTTGATCAACATAGTTATTAATTATTACAATGAAAATTAAGTAGTATCGAGATTCTTTTTGACAGCACACTAAATCTCGTCAATTGACAGTGAATAAGGCTGTAAGGGAACCCTCGATAGCCTCGATTATGCGGAAAGCAAAATATCCATGAAAAAAAAAAACTATGTATATTTACATTTTTAGTTAAAAAAAAATAATAAATAAATAACACTAACATGTATTAAAAATAAATATACAACGTGAAATAGCACAAATTAAAAAATATATATTGGCAAACAGCTGTTTCGGAGCCCCTAAAGCTCCATCATCAGTGCCAATTCCATTTTCATCGCATTTTCGCAGGCAAATTGACATGGCTTAGGATTTTAAATCGTTTTAATCTTTTGAATTGGTATTGATGATGGAACTGTAGGGCTCCAAAACAGCTGCTTGCCAATATATATATTTTAATTTGTGCTATTTCACGTTGTACATTTATTTTTAATATAACGGCACAAAGTTTAATCCACCTTTTTTGACTAACATGTATATTTATTTTTTTCTTGCTTCATAGGAGTAAAGGGAATTACTTTTTGTAGTCTTTGTAGAAAGACAAATTCTTTACAAAGTGTCAGCAAGTTCGTTTGTGAAAGAAAAAATAAAGAAAAGAAAAGAAAGAAAGAAAATCCAAGTCAAATGTGCGGTACAGAACATACCCGAACCTTTAAATACAATTCTAACAAATGCGTCTCCCTCGACGTTTGAGAATCCTGTTCAAAGCTTGAAACGTCATCACTTTTTAGGTGCGTTCGTAATTATATAAATACGTAGCACCTATAGTCGTCGCTTGGTCCGTCCGTCTGTCCGTCCGTCTGTCTGTCTGTCTGTCCGTCTGTCTCTCCGTCCGTCTGTCTGTCTGTCCGCATATAACAACGCAAAAACTACCCAACCAAATGGTTTGCAATTTAAAATATATTATCTTTGCAGAATTTTGTCGAGACATTTCAAATTTTATTAAAATCGAATCAAAACTTTAGGAGATATTAATAAAAATATTTATTAAGAAATTTGAATTTTTTTTTTTTTTTAAATCGGTGCTTTTTTGTTATAGGAGCTTCCGATGGATGTTAAATCGTCAAGCGACCGAGATACTTATTTTATGACAGAAATTAATCTGCAGACGATATAATTCATTTCACAGAATTAAAAATCATCAAGATCTGAATATTTATATAACTAGCTGATACATATATATCTGAATATTTATATAACTAGTTAAGATATTTGTATGAACAGTGTCATAAAATATATACTTAACTAGCTGTTTAACCCGTTCTACGCACGGGATATCATGAATTTAATTCTAAAACGTGCGTACGAACGCACCTCGTTTGTAACGTTTGACGTACAATTTCCAACTTGTTTTTTTTTCTTTTAGTCATTTTTCCATTTCATTACTTGACAACCTCCCGCTTTTTAAAATAAAACAGACATATTTTGAACAAGAAAATTTATTTCATTAAATGTGTTTTGCAATTAAAGGGTAGTCATTGCAAATTTACTTTATTTCATTCATTAAGGAAAATTTCTGGCTCAAACTAATTATTTATTTTAAAGAAGCGGGATATTAACAAGCTTGCTATGAGTTTAGTTTATTTCTAAAAGTCTTGATTTAAAATGTCGAATTATTTTTAAAGTCTGAATCAGGCATCATTTTATTTAAATATCTAAATTTAAACTAAATATTTTAACCTCGGCAAATGCAATGATGTGCATTTCATATTTTTAATAATAGCAAATTTGGCAAACAAGATGGAATTATCTATTTTTTTTTTTTAATAAGTTGGTAAATAATTTTAAAAATGCGATAAAACACCATCTTTTTTAAGTTACGAATCGAGAACTGTTCACATTCTCTTTCGAGTTTGGGACGTTGGGACAACCGAGGAATGTAATACTACAAGTGTCTCGCGACCACTAGATTCCTGCCAAACGTCCCTGAATATTAAAATTGCGGTCAGCTACTGGCTTAAAAACTTGAGCGGCGGAGCGAGTTTAGCACTTCTAGGTGTCCGAGTGACAAGAAACCTGGCGCTTTCTTTTCTTCGTCTTAAAACAAAATTTTTAGTGCAAAAATGTTTAAAATCGGCCGGTAACTTTTGTTGATATCTATACTAATATTATAAAGGAGTAAATATTATTTGTTTGTTTGTTTGTTTGTAGGGGGTAATCTCTGGAACTACCGAACCGATTTCAAAAGTGATGGTGGCAAATTGATGGTGACAACCCCTGCTCCAACATAGGCTATATCTTATGTCGGTGTCACTAACCCCAGAGGGGTGCAGGAGCGAAAAACGTTCTAAAATTGCGATCTTTTTTATACTGAAGGAGCTAGAAATTTGAAATTTGGCGCTGTAGTTACTTATAACATGTAAATGCTCTCTAAGAACAAAATAAAAAAAAATTCCAAATTTACAAGGGTGAAATGAGCGAAAAGCATTCAAAAACATTCTAAATTACAATTTCTATGGAATCTCTGGAACTACCGAACCGATTTCAAAAGTGATGGTGGCAAATTGATGGTGACAACCCCTGCTCCAACATAGGATATATTTTTTGTGGGTGCCACTATCCCCAGGGGGGTGCAGGAGCGAAAAACTTTCTAAAATTGCGATTTTGTTTATACTGAAGGAGGTAGAAATTTGAAATGTGGCATTGTAGTTACTTACAAGATGTAAGTGCTCTCTAAGAATAAAATTAAAATAAAAAAAATAGAAATTTAAAAGGGTGAAATTAGCGAAAAGCGTTCTAAAAACATTCTAAATTACAATTTCTATGGAATCTCTGGAAATACCGAACCGATTTCAAAAATGATGGTGGCAAATTGATGGTGACAACCCCTGCTCCAACATAGGCTATATTTTATGTCGGTGTCACTAACTCCAGGGGGGTGCAGGAGCGAAAAACGTTCTAAAATTGCGATTTTTTTTATACTGAAGGAGCTAGAAATTTGATATTTGGCATTTTAGTTACTTATAAGATGTAAATGCTCTCTAAAAACAAAATAAAAAAAAATTCGAAATTTAAAAGGGTGAAATGAGCGAAAAGCGTTCTAAAAACATTCTAAATTACAATTTCTATGGAATCTCTAAAACTACCGAACCGATTTCAAAAGTGATGGTGGCAAATTTATGGTGACAACCCCTGCTCCAACATAGGCTATATTTTATGTCGGTGTCACTAACCCCAGGGGGGGGGGGTGCAGGAGCGAAAAACAATCTAAAATTGCGATATTTTTTATACTGAAGGAGCTAGAAATTTGAAATTTGGCATTGTAGTTACTTATAAGATGTAAATGCTCTCTAAGAATAAATTTAAAAAAAATCGAAATTTAAATGGGTGAAATGAGCGAAAAGCGTTGTAAAAACATTCTAAATTACAATTTTTATGGAATCTCTGGAACTACCAAACCGATTTCAAAAGTGATGGTGGCAAATTGATGGTGACAACCCCTGCTCCAACATAGGCTATATTTTTTGTCGGTGCCAGTAACCACAGAGGGGTACAGGAGCGAAAAACGTTCTAAAATTGCGATTTTGTTTATACTGAAGGAGCTAGAAATTTGAAATTTGGCATTGTAGTTACTTATAAGATGTAAATGCTCTCTAAGAACAAAATTAAAAAAAAAATTTGAAATTTAAAAGGATGAAATCAGCGAAAAGCATTCTAAAACCATTCTAAATTACAATTTCTATGGAATCTCTAGAACTACCGAACCGATTTTAAAAGTGATGGTGGCAAATTGATGGTGACAACCCCTGCTCCAACATAGGCTATATTTTATGTCGGTGTCGATCACTAACCCAGCGGGGGAGCAGGAGCGAAAAACGTTCTAAAATTGCGATTTTTTTTATACTGATGGAGCTGGAAATTTGAAATTTGGCATTGTGGTTACTTATAAGATGTAAATGCTCTCTAAAAAAAAAAAAAAAAAAAAAAAAAAAAAAATCGAAATTTAAAAGGGAGAATGAGCGAAAAGCGTTCTAAAAACATTCTAAATTACAATTTCTATGGAATCTCTAGAACTACCGAACCGATTTCAAAAGTGATGGTGGCAAATTGGTGGTGACAATCCCTGCTCCAACAGCCTCTTTAATAAAAAACTATGTGTTTCTGACGACTGGGTTTTTCGCTAATTGTTGCCACAGATTAATCTCGGAAAATGAAATATTTGAAGTTACTGAAAGAAAATAGTAGCTCGAAAAGTATTTGTCAGAAAATTGTTAGGCAAACTGCGTTTGAAAGGTAAAAGATTATTTTTCTTGATATAAATTTCAAATCTAATGATTATGCCATTTGTCAAATATTGAATATGAAAAATTACTAAATTTCACAATGGATTACCATAGCAAAACCTTCATGCGTAAAAAGATAATGATAAGGGCGACGTGTCCTGGCGTGTATATTGGCTATAGCACGAGTCACAAATTATAGTAGCCTTATTATTCTGTTAAAATATAAAAGTGAATTATGAAATGTCAATAATTTGTTGGATTAAAAGTTCGTTATAAGAAATTGACCCGCGTAGCTTGCTAGTTGAATTTTATAAATTTGTTTACTGTTAAATCATTCCTTTCTGTTCACTGAGCATGCCGCAAAATTTGTACATTAACGTTGCTAAGACAATAACGAGACTTTTTTTTCAGATTTTGATTTCTGTTTTCTTTTTCTATATATAAATATTAAAATCCAAATAGTCAGATAAAATAACAATGTAAAGTCTACAAAAATTTAATTTTGATGAAAAGTAATATTTTTGTGTAAATAAAAATGAGTAGCAATGAAAGTTCAAATAATAATTTTAAATGAATAATTTAACCAGTGTTCTCTAATCTGAAAACACTTATATAAATACAACAAAGATAGAAGAAAAGAAAGAAAAGGACACATTAATGCATTTTAAAGTAGCACTATTTATTTTGTATAAAGCGTGCTTGATTTACATACATCATGTTTTTTTTAATTATTATTTTTATTAATCTAAATTAATAGGACATCGCAGCACTTATAAGTGCTAGACAAATTTACCAAAAATCAATTTTAATTTTTACTTCTAAATATACATCATTTGTATATCAACGACATATATATATATTTAATCAAACATTACTTAAGAAAAAAAGGCATAGTCATAGAGTATTGTAATTAAAAAAATTGATCTCACCGAAGTACATTTGAATACTGTCTGGGACCTGTCAGACTTACGAATGCAACATGGATCTATACGTTTCTATGACTTTTGCAAAATTTTAATAACTCGAATAGCTACTTCTCAAATGCTGTGAGGCTGCATGCACGATCACCGATGGGTTTCTTCCGAGACTGTCGAGAACATTTGCTTGTTCGAGCAAGTTGGAAAATCCGGACTCCAGGTATCCCAGGCGAACTTCAGTTTCGGGTGCACGATCGAACATTGCATCAGAGAGAGTCAAGCATGAGATCGAAACGCGGATATCCAAGGCATGTTTCCCGAGTCTTGGAGAAAAAATAAATATAAAATCAAAGTATCTTCATTCTTTATTTTACTTCTCACTTTTTTCTTAAATTTTACGTCATATATTTTAGGAAAAGGGAGTTAGGGGGATATTTTCCTTTTGGACAAGGTTTTTGGAAAAGGTTCACCTAAGTCCGTCATTTTTTCTCTTCATTTGTCCCTTATTGGAAATATTCCTTAGCAAATCAAGTGACGGGATATAAACATGGGGTCGGTTCCGCCTACACTTGATGCTAGAAAGCTCTCTGGACATGCATGTTTTGTTAAGTGTCTATAATAAAATTTCTCGAAAGTAATGAATATACCTTTGTTCCCCCTGTAGATTCTTGTGCCACTTTCCCTCTACAGACAGTTTTTATGATTTAGTGAGATGCTAAGATACTCTAATGGCTATAAAAATTGATTACAAGAACAAATTGACACATTATAAGATATAAAATAGATACAACAGAATAACACCATTTTTTAAAAGTAAAGAAAAATTGTAATTGACAGAGACACCAACTTTAATAGGATAAATACTTGTTTAAGTGTGTTTAATACAGAATAATATTTATTAAATATATAAATGAATTATTCTAAAAAAAAAAAAAAAAACTACAATAAAATAACACCAATTTTTGAAAAGTACAGAAAAATTGTAATTGACAGAGACGTCAATTTTAATAGGATAAATACTTGTTTAAGTGTGTTTAATACAGAATAACAGTTATTAAATATGTAAAAGAATTATTCAAAAAAACATTACAATAAAATTAGTAAAATGGCTGTATGAACACTTAATTAATTACCGTAAATTCCTGCCTATAATACGCGGGTCAAACAACCAGAAAATTTATTCAGTAATTGAAGTCAAATATTTACAGCGATTTAGTAAGTTACGTTTTATAAAATGAAATGTACGGATCTAAACAGGATTGTTTGATCCGCAAATTATACGACTGAAATTATGGTAACTATTTTTCGTCAGTTTTCGAATTTAGGAATTTTATATAAAAAGGATAAGAAACATTTTTTTTTTCCGTTTATTTCAGCAAGAAGATTAGGTTGATTTTTTTCTTTTACTTTTCATTTAAAAGTACATTACATAATATATAAATCAAATTGAAGGATTTAGTCTTACTCAATATAATTTTTTTTTTTTTTTTTTTTTTTTTTTTTTTTTTGCCAGAAAGTTAGTTTGTAAGTAAATTTTAAATTTAGCTTACGAAATGTGATTGGATGGATAAAAGTTAATTTTACCAAAAAACGCTTCAGAATTTTATCAAAAGATCTGTTTTGGAACAGTTTCCGAAAGTAAAGGTGTCATTGGGAAAAAAACTTCATCCAAATTTTAAAAAAAAGTAAGGAAATCGACTTGAGCTGTTTAATATATTGCCAATACTTTTGTCAGACTTTAGAAATTAATTTGGTATGGTTTGGTATAATTTTATTGTAATTATTCTAAAATACATACTTTGTCACATTTACAAATTTACCACCGTATATAATGATATTTTTTCTTTTCCCATTAACAGTTGTTTATCAACTGTGGTTCATATCATATAATAATCCTGAAAATAATTCAGATTACGAAAGATTAAACAAAATGTTTAGATGAAGAATGAAAACAAATTAATTACTCTTCTGTAATCCGATCCTGAGCCAATGTAAATGTGAAACATAATTGATTCTAGAAACAAAACGGTTTGAATTGAATATTCATATTATTAAAAGCTTATCTTAAAAACCGTTTTATAGTGAAAAATCACTCTTGCTAAATACATCAATTGATTGTGACGCGATTATGGTTGATTAGTCAATAGCTTTAATTGTCTAGACAACCATAAGTGCATGTGTTGCAATTTGAATTACAAGTGGATATTCTGGAGCATAACTATCGAAGTGAGTCAAATAAGGTGCATTATCAAACTACATCCTAGAAAATTGAGGTCCACAACCACAAAAATATTCTAAATGCTCTCGATATCTCTATCGGTGTCGGCGGAGTCATAGAATTCATTTCAGGATCAAGAAACGCTCGGTGGGTATAAATAATTGAAAATACACTATTTCATTAAAAAAAAATTTTTTTTTGAATTATTTTACATTTTTTTTTCAATCAAAATAGATTAGGTTGTATTTACACAATATCTACTAATTAAATGTGCAACAGATGTTTCTTAGATGACATGCATGTAAGTAATTGTTATTAGGATATTAAAGTTATTGCGATAAAATCCCTGTACAACGAGATGCTTATCACAATAAAACTACATTATAAGTGAAACCGCACGGCATACTACAATAAATAAATGTAATAAATATTAAAAAAAAATAAACGTAAAGTTAGCCTGAAAACTTTGGTGAGGGGAGTCGTACTTTTATGTAATGGAATTGAAAAAAAATATATAAGGTTATCTTGTCAGGTCCTTTCACTACCATAAGAAGAAAACTTTCACAAATACAGGAAGTAAGTCACCCGGTGATAAGATATGTTAAGGATTTCTCCTGAAACTATACCTCCACTCTTTTTACTCATCATTTGCGAAAAAGAGAAGATCTACTTTTATATATGTCTGATAATCTTTGTATTGTTACAAATTTTCATGTTCAATTCATAAAATTCCATTTTTTTAGGCACTCTGACAATACATACAAAGGTGAATGGTCATTCCTCTGGCCGTTTAAAGACCGAAGATTAGAGTTAAGAGCCCCATATCTGCTTCGTCTTCTAAATTCGTTCCTTCTGGTTATCTTTTTTAGTAATTGGTGAGACATCTTGGAAAAGGCATGGAACACTTAGGTATACTTACTTCCTAATCGAGTATTGACAGTGGTACGAAAAGGAAGTAATGTCTTTAAGCGCTGTATTATTTCATTCATAGTTTGAGGAGAAGCTCGTTATAGCTCTTATTCATGTTCAGAACGTTATTTTGTTGCCACATGATACGGAGTGCATGAGTGCTACTTGTAGATTGGGGGCATATTTCTCAGGATTTTAGTTCGGACAGGAGAGAACAACATGTTTTTAATATATTTAATCCTAATTCGTCCCACATGAATCTCACACTAAAAGGGTCAGTCAGAAAAGAAAACACCAAAAAATACAACGCAAACTGACAATCCAACATTTTCTTCTGCTCTCATTTTTTATAGGACAGAAATAATGAAGAATTCCAGAATTAAACGTGTCCTTCTCTACTGAACGAGTCACTTAAAATTTCGTAAGAGGTAAAACAGCAGTTTGAAGAACACCAGACGAAGCAAATAAATTTCGCCGAAAAAATTACCTTCGTCTAATCCCAAAAAATCCCAATTTTAAATAATTTACAGAGTGTTTTGCAAGTCCATTCACATTTCAGAAATTCAAGAAAAGTTACCAAATTGTCTTATCGGAATGCACAGTTAATTCTCCTTTTTAGATAACAATAACTATTATGTTTTCTGCTGTAATTCACTCTATTTTTAAATAATTTGTGAAACATATTCATCATGGCGCTTTCTTTAAAAAACCATCAATATATATTTATTCCTATTTCATTCCTTTCCGAATTTTTAAATGAAAGAGATTTTATGTTTCTTAAAAGCATTCACCTTTTTTTCTGAATTCTCTTTGCACTGCCACTTATGCTTTTGAAGAAATTGTGTTTTTCATATATTTCCTATTTCAAATAATGTACCGGGAATATTATAAGTTGATTGACGTTTCAGAAACTTGCAAAAAGTTTTCCAATTGTCGTACCGGTGTGCAGCGTTGTATCCCCTTTTTACTTACTCTTATTGATTTTCGCAGTAAATGTTTTTTTTTCTCAAATATTTTGTAAAATATTCCTCTTCAAAACACATTTTTTTGTTTCTTAAAAATATTCAACCCAGTTTTTTTTCTTTTTTCATATATATAGTACATTGTTTTGTATATTTTATGTAGCATTCCATATATTCTTTAGAATCAAGATTTATTATCAAGATCAAGAACCTGCTTTACAGAGTGAAAAATATTTTTTAATTATCGTCATTTATACAAAAATTGCCTTTGCAGCAATGTATAAATTTAAGGTTGAATTCAATTTTTACGGAAACAAATATACATTTTGGGATAATAGGAAACTATACACAGTTGACATTTTGCAAATCAAGTAAAAAATCTTTATAAAATCTAAATTTCACAAAAACGCCGTTACTACAATAAAAAAAAATATTTTACGAAATTTTCTATTTGAAATTAAATTAAATTTCAGAAAAAAATTGTATAGTTAAAGTTAAAAGTTAAGCTAAATAAAATTCTTTAATAAAATATATATATATACTAGGGGGCCTACCCCCTGCAAGCTACGCTCGCCAACCCCCGCTCAGACTTCGAGGCCTCTAAAAACATGACAGCGTGCTTTATTTTAAAAATATAGGTAAATCTGTAATTGGGTTGCCATGCTTTTAACATTTTAATGGGGCATTTTTTTATTATCATGGCCTCATACACAGCTGTTGCGACAACTGACGACTGTTTTCAGGATTGATAAGTAAAATCAATTACAACTTGAAAACCAGCTTGTATAAAATGGTTAGGTTTAAATTGTGGCTACCTCTCGGACTTTTATAACAACGATCTGTATTCTATTCTTCCTTTGCGTTTAAGGATAAGAAAAATTCCATCTGCTTGTGAATAACATTAAGATCCACGGTATTGAAAAATAGTATTATGTTATACATATTTTCAGTAACAGGTTTTAATTTTCTTTCTATTTTAGTGCACCATCATGCATATTTTCATGTTATTTTAAATATGTAAATTATTTATTTTAATTAATATGTATATACGAATTTTCTAATAATTATTTATCATACAAAATTAAATATTTTGTGCATGCATGCCTGCATTTATTCGGCATCAATTGATGAGATTTTTAAACAAATTTGCTATCCGCGATAATTTTATACCATGTTAGGTCACTTGACTATTGTCCATAAGAAAATCGGGTACTTTTCCAGTATAGGATCCTTTGCTTTTAGGTTTGGCGTAATTCGAGCTTCAAAAAGTGATAGATTCATTAATATACATAGATTTGTTGCCAAAAGTTATGAAAAAAAAACCCAATGAACTTTTGGTGCTTTCCTATTATAGGGTTCTTGACACTTTTTAAAAAAGTTTGGCGGAAAACACCAAGCAGGATAGAAAACCAAACAGGATATTTTATTCCTTTTCCGTTCAGTTGGGCAATTATTATTTTATATATTCGTTTCAAATATCCGAATTAGTGATTTTATAAATTCGTTTAATTAAATTTTACAAAAAAATAACAAAATGATATCAATAAATAATAATTACTATTAATTCCTTTTCCCCCTTTTCTTTTGCGTTTACATAAATGACGTCATTTGGACGAATTTATTCAAAATATTTTCAGTTTATAAATTAAATTAAATGCTGACAGACGATTGAATCCTGACGATAGAAATGTGATTTTTTTTTTTTCAAATTTTCCTGAAAAACATAATTTAATCACAATCTTGTCTTCATTATCGATTGAAATAAAAGATAAATTCAATTTCAATTTGAAAATGACGAATAAAAAGAAATCAATAATCCCTATCGGGATCCTTTTCAATTTTTTTCCCTTTTTGTCACAAAAAAAACTGAGTAATTAGTTGCCATCATTACAGAAATGTCATTAAAATTCGAAAAAAATTAATATCTCGAAAATTAATTCCAATTTCAAAATTATATTACCAGTTTTGACATCCGCGGATTTTTATGGACAGTTGGTATTAATTTCACCATCAAGCGTTTAATATTTTATTAAAAATAGCCCTGAAACATAATCAGTCGTTTCATAAAATCGTTTCATAAATTCGTTTCATAAAATCGTTTCACAAATTCGTTTCATTAGGATTTTATATATATAGGGTAGATGTAGTTCTTAACCAGGCCCATTAAACAGTAATTTATTCATCTTCTTTTAATTTTTTTTTTTTACTTTTCTTCGTATAATTCATATTCATTCATATTCTTGCGATTTGATCAAATTTCGACAATAAGAACCAAAAAATACATAAAAAACTCCGATAAAAAGTATAAATACGGGGATACTAACACAAAGAAAATTTTTCTCTTTCTTGAAAAAATGTTTATTTCTGTTTCTTTCTTTTCTCTCTCTGTCTCTCTCTCTCTCTCTCTCTCTCTCTGTCTTTTTTTTTTTTTAAGGCTGCGTTGTAGTTGGCCGTTTGTCACAACAAAATTCCAATAGTATTCTGTGCCTTACTAAGTATCAGATGTTCTGCCCTTAAATAAAATGTAGATTACCATTACAATTTAGTGGTGAAACTGTGGCTCAGCGCTTTCATCCCGTCTCTTTTAAGAAACAAATAGATTTGCGGATAATAGGCTACTACGTCTACAATTGACATTTTGGATCTAGAATAAAAAAAAGCTTTAGCATATCCAAATTTCACGAAAAGGACGTTGTTAGAAACATTTTCTAAATTGAATAATTTTAATAAACTTAGATTTAAAAAAAAATTATTCGTATATAAATGGGTAAAGCTATAATAATTTTTATAAGAGGAACATTTTGTGCCAAATTAATTACACATGAGTATCAGCATAGACTTTTCTTCCTTTTTTCTTTCGATTTTTCTTCACACAATTCATTTTCTTGCGACTTGAATATATTTCGACGATAAGAACCAAAAATGATATAAAATACCCACATAACAGGAAAATAAATGCAGGGGCAAGATCTGTAAGTGTCAGTTTTCTATTAGTAGTTTCATAATTCGGGTCAAGTAAAGACAATTCCCTTTTGGACAAAAAAAGTGCATCGTTAAGATACTTAAAGTAAATGCCTGATGCCATTATTTTGTGTACGAATGAATCCAGCAGATCTTTATAACCGAAGCCTTTTCGGACCACCATTGCACTCATTATTTCGGAAAAAGAGTCTTCTGAGAAAAATATTTTTTCAGAATCCAGAACGTTAAGAAGCGTTGTCGGTATGAGAAAAGCAAGATTTTGCTTTTTACTCTCGAAAAGAAAATTTAAGGCAAAATCCCCGTAAGATAACTTATTCTTAACAATGTCTGTTGCGATTTCTGGTAAATGTTCATGCTTTGAGTTCTTCCAGTAATCAACAATACCTACATTCAGATCGGCAATGCAATGATAATCTCCACGTTCTACAGCTAAAGCCAACTCTGAAAGATGCTTAATTTTAATGACAGGTGGAATTGAAAGAAAAGATAAAAATACGGCATCGTGAGACAAGCAAAGAATCATAGCACCTACAACCCACGAATAGATAATGATCTTCTCCACGATTGACGAAGGTCGTAGAAGGGAATTTTGCTTCATCAATATTGCGAAAACGTGAAAGCAAATAGTGTTGAATGTATATTTCCTTTTCAATATCGTATAACTTACTATTGGCATCGCAATTAAAACCGCTATTATTGTTAGCCATACAGGCAACGAGAACGTTTGAAAAATGCCGAAAACGTGTGGTTTGTATACAGGTTTTCGAGTGACAAATGTGTAGTCTTGCAACTTGTACGGATAAGAGAAATCCATTGCCTCTGAAGTATAGTTATCCATATATTCTGGCATAATGCCAACATCAAATTGCGAACAATTTATTATTTTTAATAATCCTCTCAAAGTACCATTACGGCAAGCCATATAATTCTCATAAACAATAACAAACTTAAATCTGTCAAAATAGTTTGTATATTGTTGAAGGTACTGCATAAGTGCAAGTAGTAATCGACCGAATGGGTGTAATACCGACGACAAAAATGCCATTATCTCATCGTCGGTTGCATTTGGATGGAGTAGTTGAGGATCGTTTGGATTATTGTATGCAAGAATTAATGTTTTCTGGGATTCCATATCGTTTTTCATTTAATTCATAATATTCCAGAAAATATTGCTTACAATTTTTTATTGTAAAAAAAAATTATTTATAATAAAAATATTTTTTAATTATTTTTAATATTAGAAAACATGAATAAGATTTTACAGCACTCAAATGAAATTTTTAACAGAACCATGTATTTTTGTACTTCTTTTTTCATGCCAGAAAAGTAATGATTGGAAAAAAATTGTATCCTCTTTATTGTTACTTTCTGTTTTAAGAACAAAGTACAAAAAATTACCACACTGATTAATACATAATACACCAGTCTTAAAAAATTGAAAACAATCAATGTTTCTATTTATTAATTTGAAAATTGTAAACCCCGAAAGCCATTCTTGTATATAATTTTATCGTTATAATAGATATCTATTATCTGATATTCTAATTTTTTTTCGTTTTGGGAATAGGTTTAATTTTTATAAACTTGTTTTTAAAATAATTTTCATTTTGTTAGAAAAATCATTTTGCTTACATCGAATTGATTATAATCTTAAACAAACTTTCTTTTGTTCTTAATTATTGCAGCTGAACAAAAGAGAAACACTAATGATGCATAAATAATTTGAAATATTACTAAATAGAGTTTTGAATTTAAGTATAAAATCATTCACCAATTTGTTTCATTTCAGTCCATTAAAATATAAATCAGGTTAGTTTTTAAAAAGTACCATCTTTCATAGATTTATAAATCTTTTTACATAAAAAATCCGTTTACCTTCGATCACTCTATATCTTTTCTGTATAATAGAAATACTGAGTTACATATACAATACGGAACGTTTCACTCTGTGATAATCATGCATCAATGTATTTTGTACAGGAGTTGGATTTCTTCAGATACGTTTGATAGAATTCAGTTAATGTAGTAAAATTTGAGACAAGATTCAGATGGTACTAAAATGAAACCACAAATGTAGTAAAAGTTGAGATAGGATTCAGATGGTACTAAAATGAAACCGCTAATGTCATTTATAATGAAGTTTCGATTTTACAATACTATTTCTTTTCAACTATGACTTGTTTAGTTCGTTATTGAACACATAGCTGTTAATATGTTATTTGCTGTTGATAAGTATAAAATAGAGCACGCATTCTTCTCATTATCACATTTTCTTTCGCGTCAATAATCGTTATTCAGATTATTTTAATAATGAATCATTCTGGTTCGTAACTAATATTTTATTTTAGGTTTTGCGGGAACATGAGTTTTGAATTGCCGAATATCGTTTTTGTAATTGTGGATAGTTTAGAAAAAATTCAGAGTTCAATAACGTCGGTAACATACACACTTTTACATGTTTTGTGTATTATTTTCAGAAAAAGGTAATGCCAACTTTTCTTGCGGAAGAACTCTGTTTGCCTCTGTACCATATACAACCACACAATAATGTACTCGATTTGAATGTCAAATGTTACTTTTAATCTTCACCTATAGGTACAATGAATCTAATTTAAATAGTTGTTGAGAAGTTTATAAATCAATATCAAAACATGCCTAAAAGCTATGTTGTTCAATCCCATTTACAATTTAGATCCACAGTCTGTGATGAGTGTTTAGGTTATCATATAACTATATTGCCTTTTCTCTTTTAAAGTAACATTAAAACAAAGCGTAACAAGGATTTGGAGAAATGTAAAACTTTCCTTTCAGTTTTTCATTAAAGCTAATTAAAAAATCATAAACACAGAATGCCATTCTTGAATATAATTTTATCGTTATGATACATTTCTATCATTTGATATTCCAAATATTTTTATTTCGGGAACAGGCCTGCCTTTTATAAACTTGTTTTTAAAATAATTTTCATTCTACTGAAAAACTCATTTAGCTTACATCTAATTGATTATAAGCTAAACAAACTTTCTTTTGTTTTTAATTATTCCAGCAGAACAAAATTGAGCAATATTGACGCATGAATAATTTGAAAATTTTACATAATGGAGTTCTGAATTTAAGTATAAAATTATTCACCAATTCTTTTTCATTTCAGTTCATTAAAATATAAATCAAGTGAGTTAGTTTTAAAAAGTGCCATATTTCGTAGATTTTCCAATCATGCATAAATGAAATCATCCTTACCTTTGGACTCTGTATATCTTTTATGTTCAATAGAACACTGATGCACCTTATATGCAACGGCAAGGCTTACTCTCCGATAATGATGCACAGATATATTTTGAACTGGTGCAAGGTTTCTTCAGATACGTTTTATAGGATTCGGTTAGTGTAGAAACAGTTGACACAGGTTTCAGATGGTACAGATATTAAACAACTAATGTTATTGTAATGATGTTTCGATTTTTCAATAATATTTCTTTAGGATTATGACTAGTTTAATGCGTTACTGAAAACACCTTATAATATACTGTTTGCTGTTGATAAGTATAAAAAAGAGTGCACACATGTTTCTCTATATCTCATTTTCTTTCGCGTCAATAATGGTTATAGATTTTATTATAAAACTGAACCATACCCGTTCGTAACTGCAATTTTAATTGGAAATTTCCGAAGACATGAGTTTAAAACATCCCCGCATTATTTATGCTCTTGTCGATTGTACCGAAAAGACACGGAGTTTAATAACGTAGATAACATACACATTTTTGTGTGTTATGCGTAATATTTTAAGAAAGAATAAATGCAAACATTTATTTTGTAAGAACTTTGTGTACCTTCGTACCATGTACAGCCGTACAATGATGTACTTGATTTTGAAATGAAATATTCCTTTTCATTCTTCCTATAAATGAAATGAATGTAACTTAAACAGTTGTTTCGAAATATACAAATCAATATTAAAACATGTCTAAAAGCGACCTTGTTCAATCCCATTTATAATTTAGAAGCACACACTGTGAAGTGTTCTTAGATGATTATAATTATATTTCTTTATTTTTAAATGATCATTCCCATTAGAACAGAGCGTAACAAGCGCCAGGGAAAATGGCAAAACTTGTCGTTTTGTTTTTCATGTATGCTAATATTTAAACAAGTGCTAAAGTTATGTAAATGAAATTATATATATTTATAATTGTCTTCTATTGTGTTGAAACGCTTCTAGAATGTAGCTCAAGTTCGAACCTGAATTTCGTTCTTCTCAAATGTATAATTTACGAATTTATAATGCACATATTGTTATGTTAAAACATTTCAAAATGCCTTTGTAAAAAATCGAATAATCTCCAATTTCCCCTTTATCTTCCAGCTTGACTATTTGTAAAGTAAAAAAATATTATTTTTTTTTGTCCTTGACCTTTATTTTAATTTACTTTTGTGGTACCAGTGTTCAAGTCAGACATCTTCTACATGAGGTGAATATTATGGAGCTCTGTTAGATGATATGGTCTAATTATACCATTAAAATACCGAAAACGTTGGGAAGACACATTTAATGTTTTGTGGAGGATCGACTATATACCTATCATCACCCATATGTGACGTTACATTGTGGCTAATCTGTGAACTGCTTGAGAAATAATAACAATAATAAATGCAACACTGGTTCAAATCTTGTTATTCATTGAAAAAAATCCTTTTATTGGCCAAGTAAAAAATGTTTTTAAACATTGCTGTGGCATTATTCCAAAACACGTACAGCACGTCACAACTGTAATTAAAAACTAGCATATCCTGAAATCAATCTATGCCAAAATATCAATTAGAAAAACATTTCAAATACTTTCAATGCAACTCTGTCGCTGAATTATCAACAATCTTTATGAATTAAAGAGTCAACCTTATTGATTTTTGTGGGCCCCCTTCAAAAATTAACTTATATTTATTAATATATTTATTGATATACAGTGGACTCTCTCTGTCTGAACACTCTCTAATGTGAACACCCCGGTATTATGAACACATTCCGATGATCCCGGCAAAACTCCATAAACTTACAAAAGATGAACTCTCTGTATTCTGAACACCCTCTAATACGAACACCCCACTATTATGAACGCTACATTTGATCCCCATTCCGCCCCACCTCCCTGTAAACTGAACAAGTGTTTGCAATCGGAATTCGGAGCATTCCCCCCTCATGGAAATTCGGAGAAATTGTTGCAGAAGAACAAAAAGGTTCAACGAACTCGATTTAAAAATAAACAGACAAAATCATTTCTAGATTTTAAACGTCTACCCAATGGTACAATTTGTTTCAATAATTCAGATAAAATATTCAGTTAACAAAACAAACAAAACATTTAGTATAACAAAGAAAAAAGAATTCGAAAGAATATTTTTCAAACAGATACATCTTTACCGTATGGGTTCTACATCTCAACTAATTTGAAAATTCTTATATTTTTAATAAACAAAAGTCAAGATATAAAATTAGTGCCATTTCACAAAAAGGAAATCATGATAATCAAATTAAATAAAATGAATAAAACAATCAATTTTTATGCAAAGAGATTCAAGAAAAAAATATGTAAAAACCATGTCACATTATTCCCCTGTCCCGAACTGAGATAAAAATAGAAAGATTACGCAACAGAAATGCCCCACCCTCCAATGAGACAACATAAGAGCCAACAGGTGTTAGAGGGAGTGCTCAAAAAAGAATTATGGTTTATTTTCCACACTCCTGGTTGGACAGCATTATCGCTTCTGTTTCTTTCTTCCTTTTTGCTCGGCAAAGGTAAAATGTTTTTGCCATTTCGCTATCGCTGTAGGGATAGAAGAACAGCACTTACTCAGATATGTCAGAAATAAGTGGTAAAACGAAAAAACCGAAAGAGCTGAAGCTTCACGAAAAATACGAAGTTATTCAAAAATTAAAATCAAAAGTACGTCTAAGGAAATTTTCATCTGAGTTTGGAATTCAATTTTGGAAGGTCAAGTCAACGCCATCAGCAGGAATGAGAAAGAAATTATAGCCACTTTTGAAGCAAATGAACCTTCCTCGAAATGCAGAATTTTCTAAAAGAAAACGGGAAAAGAGAACATAAACAATCACGTCTGAAAGTTTTTTTGCCAAATGAGAACCGAAATCTTCCTGTCACTGGACCCCTGCTAATCCAGATTGCTCTGGATTTTTCAGAAAAAGGAGAAAATAGCGGAATTCAAGGCATCGGAAGGATGGTTGACTGACTTCAAAAGTCGACATAACATCCAATTCAAAATAACCAATAGTGAAGCTGCAGACATAAATGAAAGAATGCAAAAGAAAACTTCCGGAAATGGCAAAACTTGTCGTTTTGTTTTTCATGTATGCTAATATTTAAACAAGTGCTAAAGTTATGTAAATGAAATTATATATATTTATAATTGTCTTCTATTGTGTTGAAACGCTTCTAGAATGTAGCTCAAGTTCGAACCTGAATTTCGTTCTTCTTAAATGTATAATTTACGAATTTATAATGCACATATTGTTATGTTAAAACATTTCAAAATTCATTTGTAAAAAATCGAATAATCTCCAATTTCCCCTTTATCTTCCAGCTTGACTATTTGTAAAGTAAAAAAATATTATTTTTTTTTGTCCTTGACCTTTATTTTAATTTACTTTTGTGGTACCAGTGTTCAAGTCAGACATCTTCTACATGAGGTGAATATTATGGAGCTCTGTTAGATGATATGGGCTAATTATACCATTAAAATACCGAAAACGTTGGGGAGACACATTTAATGTTTTGTGGAGGATCGACTATATACCTATCATCACCCATATGTGACGTTACATTGTGGCTAATCTGTGAACTGCTTGAGAAATAATAACAATAATAAATGCAACACTGGTTCAAATCTTGTTATTCATTGAAAAAAATCCTTTTATTGGCCAAGTAAAAAATGTTTTTAAACATTGCTGTGGCATTATTCCAAAACACGTACATCACGTCACAACTGTAATTAAAAGCTAGCATATCCTGAAATCAATCTATGCCAAAATATCAATTAGAAAAACATTTCAAATACTTTCAATGCAACTCTGTCGCTGAATTATCAACAATCTTTATGAATTAAAGAGTCAACCTTACTGATTTTTGTGGGCTCCCTTCAAAAATTAACTTATATTTATTAATATATTTATTGATATACAGTGGACTCTCTCTGTCTGAACACTCTCTAATGTGAACACCCCGGTATTATGAACACATTCCGATGATCCCGGCAAAACTCCATAAACTTACAAAAGATGAACTCTCTGTATTCTGAACACCCTCTAATACGAACACCCCACTATTATGAACGCTACATTTGATCCCCATTCCGCCCCACCTCCCTGTAAACTGAACAAGTGTTTGCAATCGGAATTCGGAGCATTCCGCCCTCATGGAAATTCGGAGAAATTGTTGCAGAAGAACAAAAAGGTTCAACGAACTCGATTTAAAAATAAACAGACAAAATCATTTCTAGATTTTAAACGTCTACCCAATGGTACAATTTTTTTCACTAATTCAGATAAAATATTCAGTTAACAAAACAAACAAAACATTTAGTATAACAAAGAAAAAAGAATTCGAAAGAATATTTTTCAAACAGATACATCTTTACCGTATGGGTTCTACATCTCAACTAATTTGAAAATTCTTATATTTTTAATAAACAAAAGTCAAGATATAAAATTAGTGCCATTTCACAAAAAGGAAATCATGATAATCAAATTAAATAAAATGAATAAAACAATCAATTTTTATGCAAAGAGATGCAAGAAAAAAATATGTAAAAACCATGTCACATGATTCCCCTGTCCCGAACTGAGATAAAAATAGAAAGATTACGCAACAGAAATGCCCCACCCTCCAATGAGACAACATAAGAGCCAACAGGTGTTAGAGGGAGTGCTAAAAAAGAATTATGGTTTATTTTCCACACTCCTGGTTGGACAGCATTATCGCTTCTGTTTCTTTCTTCCTTTTTGCTCGGCAAAGGTAAAATGTTTTTGCCATTTCGCTATCGCTGTAGGGATAGAAGAACAGCACTTACTCAGATATGTCAGAAATAAGTGGTAAAACGAAAAAACAGAAAGAGCTGAAGCTTCACGAAAAATACGAAGTTATTCAAAAATTAAAATCAAAAGTAAGTCAAAGGAAATTTTCATCTGAGTTTGGAATTCAATTTTGGAAGGTCAAGTCAACGCCATCAGCAGGAATGAGAAAGAAATTATAGCCACTTTTGAAGCAAATGAACCTTCCTCGAAATGCAGAATTTTCTAAAAGAAAACGGGAAAAGAGAACATAAACAATCACGTCTGAAAGTTTTTTTGCCAAATGAGAACCGAAATCTTCCTGTCACTGGACCCCTGCTAATCCAGATTGCTCTGGATTTTTCAGAAAAAGGAGAAAATAGCGGAATTCAAGGCATCGGAAGGATGGTTGACTGACTTCAAAAGTCGACATAACATCCAATTCAAAATAACCAATAGTGAAGCTGCAGACATAAATGAAAGAATGCAAAAGAAAACTTCCGGACATAACAAAGTATTTCGAAGTCGCTTACATTTTCAATGCTGATGAAACAGACCTGTTTTTTAGAGCTCCTCCAAATAAAATCGTAGCCGAAAGAAGCGGGAAAATATCGAAAGAAAGACTTACCGTCATGCTCTGTACCAGTTTTACGGGTGAGAAGCTCAAACCACTTGTGATCGGAAAAAGTGAAAAACCACGATGCTTCACAAATATGAAGATCGCATCATTGCCTGTGCACTAAAAATCAAATCGAAAAGCCTGGATGACATTCACAATTTTCTCACAATGGCTGGTTTACATTAACGAGATTACGAAGAGAGAAAAAAGAAAATTTCTTCTTTTTCTGTATAATTCCAGATCACATATAAACTTGCAGCTGAGCAACGTGAGCCTGTCCAAGTTCCTGCTACCAAACTATACTTCTATAATTCAACCGCTGGATCAAGGAGTAATCAAGACATTTAAAGCTCACTACCGAATCTGTTTTCTGAAGAAAATGTCCCTGGTGATGGAGGAGGCAGATTCGACAACCGAACTAACAAAGAAAATCAATGTCATGGAAGCTGACCATTCAAGGCTCCCAAATGGTTTGCTTTTTGAATACTGGTATTTTCTTTAAAAAAAAAATATTTATATATTTTTCTTGAAAATTTCGCAGAAACCACCTTTGGAGGTAAATTTTTGCGGAGATGTTGTAGAAACCTGCCATGAAAGTTTCTGTTAAAAATTAATGGTATTCAGTTGGCGGACCATTTGGCAGCCCTGACCACTGAATATCAACGGCTTGGAATGGTTTGAAGTAACCCCTACACCATCCAAAGATGCCTCTACAAAGCTGGATTCTGGTGTGAAAATGAGCAATTAAGGGTAGAGGACCAAGAAGCAACATCTGTGAGTGTGACTTGGGGTAAATTCTTCAAGAGCTTTATACTGAAATTGAACCTGGAGCTTATGGCAAACCCGAGGGAAGCCTTCCAGTTTGCGACAATAACATCGTTGAAGAGGAAGAGGAAGAGGAAAGCAGAATCAGAAGAGACCGATGATTACCTTCAAGCAATATGGCCAAGGGGGTTCAAGACCTGCTGCGGATGAACATCATCCGGAATCATTTCCACTTCTTAAACAACTAGATAACATGTACACTGTACGCGCATACACAAAAACAGACAAAAATTACTCACTATTTAAAGTAATGTACCGATTATGTTTTCAAGTAATGTATTATATATATGTAATTGTATATTTTGTAAAAAAAAATTAACGTAACTTTTTTTTATATTTTCTAAATTCAGCACCGCCATCACCAGACTAAGTATTCTATATAGTCTATAAAGTCAATATATAGTAGTAGTACTAATGCATTTCCCAATCTCCCTCTACAAAGAACACCCCCATAATTTGAACATTATTGGTCGGTCCCATGAGTGTTCAGAATAGAGAGAGTCCACTGTGTAAGGAAATGATCTGTAAATATATATTTTTTTGTTAATATGAAACTATCAATTATCATGCAAACATAATTAAATATATACTCCTAGAGACATTTGTTTTTGTAACTTGAGAGAAAGATTAATATTTTATGTTAACAGCGCACACAATTTTATCAATTACAAATTACTGATAACAACAGAGTTGGCAGAAAAAATATACAGGTTAGAGAAAATATTATTTATTTATTTCGTTTTTTTTAATCTTTTATTTTTCATTTAAGGATTTTTTAATTCTTTCTCACTATTTATTTATTTATTTTTAAATTTTTAATTAATTATATTAATTTTAATTATTTTAATTAATTTGATTAATTAAATTTAAATAATTTCTAATTTATTATAATTTTTTTTTTACACTGCGAAGTGACATTACAATACGCATTTTACATTTTAGCCAAAATGGGAATTCAGATAATGCGATACACTGAGCAATTATTTTTCTGTGCAAGTGCTTTATCTCAATTGATGGGAATGCTTTTTCGTGTCTTCATGGATGAAGTAGCCATAAATATGATAAACGTACAAGATAAATAAATAAGAAACAAAATATGTATAAGATTAGAAGAAAAAAATTATGTGTTTTCTTCCAGATTTTTAAATAAATTTTCAACTTTTCCAGAAAATAAAGATTTATTTTAGTGTATATTATCAAAACTTAATAATTTACGTTTAAGAAAAACAAGACATACATATTTAAAGGCAGACGGAGGAGGGAGGTTAAAAACATTTTTTTAATGCATTGATTGAATGTCAGGAAATGGATCACCTGTTCATTCTTAATATGGAACTGGATGCGGTCGGCATAGTTTAAAAAAGTTATTTCATTCGTCAAGATTATCCAAACACAAAGTGTTGCAATTAAAAATTGGATTCATGTTATTTTTATTTAAATTCAGATTTTCAACACCGCTAGGAAGATATTTCATTTAAGTAAAAATTTCAGCACTTTGAAATTTTTTGCTGGAAATGATTCTCCAAAGATTCAATATAAAAAGACAACAATAAATAGATAAAGGCATACATAACAGATTTATTATAGTTTAACACGCATTATATTTTGGAGATTGCAAAGTGTAAGGGAGTACAAAGTTTGATAATGCTGATTAGAATTTCTCTGTATTTAAGAGTTATAAATTACATTGCGTTCAATTAAAATAAAATAAATTGTTTGTAATACATTAAATTAATAATATAAAATATTATACTCTGATTTCAAGTTGCTTTTACAACTTAACGGATTTTAATATAGAAATTCTATATACGATTTTATGAAATTCCGGTTTGTAGTTATTTCGCTTTCAGAATGTATGTGCATTTTAAACAGATTTGATCAAAATTATATATATATGTACATAATATCAAAGGTCGTGTGCAAAACATGTGATTTTTTATTAACCATATGAAATTAATCTCTAACCATTATAGAACCAAGTATCCATTTTTGCTGATGTTGAGTAGTTTCTCAGTCATTTATCGAAAACGTTTGTCTGCGCAGTATAAAGGAGGTCTCAAACACAAAGAGAAATTGGAAAAGTGGTGAAATCCTGATGCGCATCGCTTTTCAGAAAATTACATTCTATTAATTCAACGATTTAAAACATTTTTTTAGTTAATTGTTCTCTTTCTGTGGGAATGAACCATAAATGTAAATATCCTTTATAAAATTAAACAGCAACACAAAATCTTATGCACTACGGAAGAGTGAATTCATCTTCTTCAATTACTTCCTATCTTCAGTTTTGTACTACCTAATACTATTCAGCAAATAGTACAAGCTAGCCTATCATTCCATTTTTTACAATTATGACAATTTTTGCATTACCGCTTGCAGAAGCATTTTTTAACACTTTCCAACCTAGTTGAAAAGTGTTTATGACTTCGGTTTGTCTGCCGTATGGCCGTCTGCCGTCTGTCCGTGCTCTAACTCCCGTAAATATGCTCGGTTGGGCCTGCAGTTTTTATGTTATTGTCGTCATCTATAGAATGTTCCCTATTTCAACTGATGTGTGTAGCACTTATAGTTTTTTTACAGGGACACTCAAAAGAATTCCGTTACATTACGGTCTATGGGGAAAAATCATTTGCGGATTATTTTAATGATGTTACACAAATTCAAACACATTGTAATTGATATATATCACTAAGGTGCATTGCAAGAAACTTAATATGGAATATGGTGTGCATAGCACTTATAATTACTTTACAGGGACAGTCAAAAGAATTCCGTTACATTACGTCTATGGAGAAAAATCGTTTGCGGTTTAATTAAATAATGTTTCACTATTTTAAACGCATTGAAATTTATATATGTCAGTAAGGTGCATTACAAGAGGCTTAATACAGAATATTGTGTGTATAGCAGTCATCGTTCATTTACAGGGACGCACAAAAGAATTCTCTACTGTCTGTTAACAATAATCCCTGCAAGTGCGTTTTAAGTTGCTGAACGCGATTTTAAATTTAGCTCACTTTTTATCTATTACATTGTGTGTATAAATTCTGTAGATTATATACAGGGCAGCACAAAAGTTCGCGAACGCATTTCCGTTTGTTGACAGAAACTCCAGAAGGAGAATTTTAAACTGTGCTACACGTTTCCTAACTAAACTAAAATTTAGCATCCTATGTAGTATATATACAAATCTATAGATCCTATACAGGGCTGAATAAAAGTATTCGGATATATTTCCGAATATTGTATATGTTGGAAATTCCTGAAATTACGTTTTTAAATATGTTATGCGTTTTCCAAATTGTTTACTTAGATGTCATCTTTCAGCTTATTAAACGGTATTGATTTGTAAATTTTTTTTGGAAGCGTTGGAAAGTGTTAGATAATCTATGCTTGACGCATGATTTTTCGTTCTTGTTTACTTTTGTGGAGGGTGTTGTTTTCGATTTTGTTCCGTCTATATAATTATTTTCATTTCACCTTTTATTTTTAGGTTTATGTTAAGTGATTAAAGCAAATGGTTAATATTGTAAATTTATATGGATATTAAAAATAAATTTTAATACCAAATTGTTTGTTAACAGCAGAAAAGCAAATTATATGGATGTTTCTGTTTATAATAGTATTAATTTTTATGCTCTCCCAGAAATAAAACACTCAATTTTGACGATTCCGCAATCCTTAGGCATCATTTCGTTATTTTTGACAATCATTTCGTCACAGAGTCACGTGGTTTTTGACGAAACGCGAATCCTCAAATATCTGACAAAACTGTTTCCTCGCTGTCAGAAATAAAACTCTTACTTTTGACGATTCCACAATTCTTGAGCTATATTTCAACATTTTTGACAATCATTTCGTCTCAAAATTAAGTGATTTTTAATGAAATGGAAAAATCTGAAATATTTAACAAAAATGTTTCCCCATTCCCGGCCAGATTATTTTTGTTGTTACAAAATCGTTCAAAAAAAAAAAAAAAAAAAAAAAAAAATCACGAAAGTACCAAACTAACAATTTATTAATGAAAACAGAAACAAAAATATTTCATCCTTGGGGGGCGCTATAACACGAAAGTACCAAATTTCTACTTTATTTTACGTATCTGATAATTTGACTATGCTTTTTGTAACGATTTTATGCATTTCAATTGCCTATTCAAAGATAAATCTTTCTAAAGTTACAGAATTTCGTTAAAAACGCTTAAAAAATTCTTCTAAAGTTACAGAATTTCGTTAAAAACGGTTAAAATAGTAAAATGCGAACACCATTTGGTCCATTTTTGACCGAAAGCAACAACATTTTCCCAATGGTTAAAAAAAAAAAATCAAAATTTTAGGAGCTCTTTTTTATTTAAGAAATATATTCATATAACAGTCAAATTTAAAATATGTATAACTGATACCTTCCCCTCTATAAACCGTAATCTTATCCGCTAAAATTGATGAACTCTCCTCCAAAATTTATTATTTCTGATCAACAAATTAACTAGACCATATTCTAATAATTCATTGAACAAAGGAAAT
Organism: Maratus michaelseni; assembly: GCA_963931845.1. Classification (NCBI taxonomy): domain Eukaryota; kingdom Metazoa; phylum Arthropoda; class Arachnida; order Araneae; family Salticidae; genus Maratus; species Maratus michaelseni. Next base: position 463,966,895 of record OZ007587.1, read on the forward strand.
TTCTCTAATAAGTTATATTAACCAAGCCATATTCTAATTATTTATTAACCATAGAAAAACCATAATAATAATCTAGCCTTATTAATTAAAAATGCAGAAATTATAACAGCACCGATAAAAATACTATCTGCTTTCTGAAAATATAAACACACATCAACATCCGGTAGATAGATTTAAAATCAAATTTATCCGAAGTCCCGCTGGCTAAGGGGTCAGAGCGTTCGTCTCCCACACTAAAAGTCGTGCATTCGAATCTTGAAGACTTGTGAAAAATGTTCTTATTTCCCCCCCAGTCAATTAAAGATGCTTCTAAAATCTCCAGTAGATGGCACCACCAACCTTTCTTTTGAAACTTTCGAGCGAACAATTTGACGAAACTGATTTCCTCATAATTTTTAGGATGCAAATTTACTCGATTTGACGAAATATTCGCTCGGAGCATTTCTTAGGAAACAGTATCGTTAAAAAAGAAGAAAATTTCGTGGAATTTGAGTATCCATTTCTAACAGCGTGTTTAAGAAAAGTTCTTAATCGTTTTTTATGCTACGATTATTGATTTTGAACTACCTATGGTTATACAAAAGAAAAAATATATTCAATCTGCCGCGCATAAAACTTAAAACCCTAATTTTAAAAATTGCATTTACCTCGATTTATCGACTCACCATACAGAACTGTAAACCATACCCAACCCATGATTCGAATTTGGATTAAATGTTCTTATTCGATGCAATGCAGATTATAAATATAGTTTATAAGCGCGTTCTTTTATTTAGTAAACTGTAGACAATGCTCAGCTTGGACACTCGGAAGTAAAAAGAATGAAATTCACAGTGTTGTTTCTGTGTATGATTCATGGCAAAATTTTATTTTCTTGGTTGAGCTGTTACTTTTCTCTTCAAAAATTGTGGATAATTTTTTTAATATATATTTCGTACCAATCACTTTATAATGGATTAAAGCTACTTTTTTTACATGATTTAATAGCTGTAGTATTCTAAAATCGGTATCACTTGGTACCCAACTCTGGTTATTTTTGTTGAGTTTCATTACATAAATAATCTAGGTACTAGCCAGGTACTAGGTACTAAGTGAAAGCATTTGGGGAATTTTACCTTAAACGCTTTACAGTAAAATCGCATAATATAAATTTGTTATTCAAAATCATTCATGTTTGTAAAAATACATAGAAGCTGGGTAACTAAATTATTAAACTAAGTAATCTATAGCAGTAATATCTATTCTGAGCAATAAAAATTAAGTACTATTTAAAAGTAAAAAAAAAAAAAAAAGTACTTGAAAAACCTATTTTAACATTTGTCACATATATAAACTTTTTATTATAATTATTTCTAATGTGTTTTATATCTATTTTTAAATCGTGAATAATGCTGTAAACCTATGTTTACCGTGAGTAAACCTATATTTTGACCGACAGTTACACCGACGTCATATTGACGGTGGCAGTAATATTTCTTTGCCAATTTAATTAATTCTAAACATCACATACATCGATCACATTAAGTCGATAAGAAAAATACAATGTTAGTAAGTGTATTATGATGCTCTCTGCAAATGGAAAGATTTTAATAGTTGCAAATTTCACTTGTAACATTTCTAAATCAAAGTCAGTAACTGAAGGAAGGGAACTCCGATTCCTGCTCCGCCTTCAGCGCTATATAGTGACGGTCGGCAGACCGCGATTTCACATAAAATGCGGCTCGCAGTGGAATCGGAGGTCCCTTTCTTCACTCACTAATCAAAGCGGTAGCAAGCCCGATCACGAAAGATCCTACAGAAAAATTTTAAATATTATTTCTATCCATCATAACTAATAGCAACGTGAGGGTTATTCACAGCTATATTTTATTGGTGAATAAATACCAATGTAAATACCCAACTTAAAAATAAACTACCCGGTTATTTTACATCACTGCCCATAAGCTTATTGTTTTAAAAATAAATTCATTGACATTCTTCTCAATCGAAAGGCTATTTTCGTTTTTCTATGCGGCTATTTAGCGATAAAAATGATTGACTGTACATTGCAAAATGTTCAATATTAAATTGATATATGCATTCTTTAAAAATGACCCCAGAAATATATTTTGATTTACCGTTGACTTTTGACGGATATTTTTTGAATACTTTCATAGATTCTGTACATGAACTAAGTTTTAGTGAGTTATGTTTTTGCGTGAATCATCTAGCGTTCCTAAATACCGTTGAGAAAGCTAATTTGATTGTATTACCATGTATATGATGTTTTTCCTTAAAATGCTTTTCATTAATATGCTCGAGATACGTTTCGGTGAAAATCGAACATTTAAATTACATTATTGTTAGAAAATTAATCTTAAAATTTAAAAAAAGTTTCAAATTATTATGCATTAATCATATGCATAAAATTAAAAAGTTAATGAAAAGAACTTCAAGTTCTTTCAGTGTAAAATTGTTATTAAGCTTTCAAAGATGACACAGTATTAATTAAAAATTACTTTAAACTATTTTTTTTAAAAGTTAATCTTTGAAAAACATTTTTAGAATAAATAATACACTATTTTGGTTTCAAATTTATGTTCGTTACTAATGGAAAAAGGAGTGAAATCTATTTGAATATTATTTTGAGCATGTTGCAAATTTTAACTTTGTTATGTATAAAACGATTCCTAAACTTCGGCCTCGCATCCTATTTTAATGTAGAGAAAAAATTAACAAAATAGTTTTGTACCATGTTAGTAGGAAAAAGTCTTCTCAATTTTATGTCAATTACTCATTATAATCCGACCAAGTTTAAAATTACTTAAAAGCGATGAATAGTATAAAAATATATTATATTTCTAGACATAAATGCAAAATTTATCGTCACATACATACAATCATGTAGACAATTTCGAAAGTTGATTGACAAAATTTTAAGTCCATTCAGTAAAATTCCTCATGTTTCTAAATAAGACGCAATAATCATAATAAAAAACGCTTTTAAACTAGAAAAGTTAATTTTTGAAAGTCATGCTTAGAATGAGTAACATACTACTTTGATTTTAAATTTGTGTTAATTACTACAGATGAAAGAATAAAATTAATTTTATATGTAAACATGCAAAGGTTTAGCTCATCATGCATCCGTATGTGGTGACTTTCCAAGAAGGTGGGAGCCACTACAAATCGCAACGACCTAAGTCGTCATTTCACTTGGGAAAATGGGAGTGGTCAGCAGGTTGCGGCGCCCCCATCGGCCGTACAGCATATAGGAACTCTCCTGGTCGTGCTCGTTAAAAGCTCCTCAGAACTTGGGAACGGTGGTTGACGTGCCTGATGGACGCCTTCAGGTGCCTGGTGGAGCAGCTCAGTTTTATTATGCATCCATTAGATTGAGTATTTAGAAATTTAATGAACATAAATTTAAGTTCATTAGTTAAATTCATTTTCATCTTTCTAAATTATGACATATTATTCACATTAGAAAATTTCTTTTTATTGAAAATGTTAATTATTGAAGAAAATGCTTGGGATAAATAATAGGGGTGGGTTGATTACTGACGGCCAATTATCTACACTTGGGATACAGGCCCGGGAGAAGTGCCCTTCGTGGGTGTCTTTCTAAGGGAACCTAATCCGTATTTACGCATGGATAAATCCACGGCTCGAAGAAAACCACGAAAACTCCGAACGATTAGGCCGACGGGCGCGATTGGGATTGAACCCAACACCTCCCGTCTACCAGCTTCTAGAGCAGAACCTCACAGCCACTGGTGGGGCGATAAATAATAGGATATACTTTGGTTTTAAATTTTAAGTAGTATCAAGAAAAATTGATTAAGCGATTATTTTTTTCTTCTAAAGAGGAAAGTTTCAGTCCAGTATGCATCCATTATGCAGATGATGTAAGTGGTCAATGGATATAATTTTAAAATCATTGTGTGGACCTGTCTTTATTAATTTTTAGAAATATTATTCAGGTCAGAAAAAGGCTTTTAAACAACAACAACAGCAAAGATAATGATTGAAAGAAGTGGTTGGAATCAATAATAAACTACTTTTATTTTCAACTGTTTCTGTTAATTAGCAATAAAAAGAATAGGAATAGATTAACGTATCTTTTCTATACGAAAAAATACAAAGGGTTAGTTAATTATGCACCACCTTATATGGATGGATTGAAAATTTACACTAGAATTTTACGTACATTCAGTGAAAATCCTTTTGTATGATTTCGAACACACTATTCATATTAGACAATAACTTTAAAAAAAAATAATAATATTTGAAAAACATGCGTAGAATAAAAATAAGAACGAAAACTCATGCTTCAAGCACAGATTATAAAACACTCTCCAACACATTCAGAATATTGTAATGAGACTTCTGCGTTAAATAAGGTGAAAGAGGACATAAAAGTAAACAATTTGGAAAAAGGCATAAAACATTTGAAAACACAATGTCAGTAACGACCGTCAATAGTAGGAAAATCATCCGAATTCTTTTGTGCAATCCTGTATAGGATGTATAGATTTGTATATATATACTACATTATGTATACTACATTATACTACATGTATATGTATTCTACAATTTACTTCAGTTAGGAAACGCTTAGAACAGTTGAAAATTCCCCCACAGTAAATTCCGCCAATAAACGGAAACGTACTCGAGATCTTTTTGCTGCCGCGTATAGGATTTATACACACAGTAATATCGTAATATGAAAATAATAGTTTGATTCAAAAGCGCGTATCACAGCTGAAAACGCACTTCCAGCAATCATTTAATGATAGACAGTATTGTAACCAAATTCTTTTGTGTGTCCCTGTAAAGGAACGATTAATGCTATGCACACCTTATTCTACAGTAAGCCTTCAGTGATATATGTATCAATTTCAACATGTTTGAAATAGGTTAACATCATTAAAATACCCTGAAAACATTTTTCCCTCACAGACCGCAATGTAACGGAATTCTTTTGAGTATCTCTGTAAACGAAGTATAAATGCGCACTTCTTTTTCGATACCGAATATGCCATAGTTAACCTCCATAACAAATATCAATTGCATATCAATCTGAGTCTATTTACGCGAGTTAGAGCACGGACACACTGTTAAAATTACAGGTGACACATGGCACCCCCTAGGGTTGAAAGGCTTGTCTCACTGGTGATACCACTAAGGGGAGCCAGAATGGCACCCTTAACTAGGGTGAATGGATGGTACCCCTAATCCAGGATGCCCCAGGGGTGAAAGGATGGCGCCCCAGGTGAGAATAATGGCACCTCTAATCCAAGATACCCAGCGGCACCCCACGAGGGAAAGCATCCCCCCCTTGTCCAGCATTTGTATTGAAAAAAGTTTGAAAATTCTCATACTTAAAAAAGGGGGGGGGAAAAGCTATACATATATAATTATAATGCAATGCAGGGGTCACATTCACTCAGGAAGAATTGGAGCAGGTTTTGGAGCAGTCAAAAACGGTTTTTGGAGCAGGAAAGTGAGTTTTTGGGGCAACAAAAAACGACTTGTGGAGCAGGAAATCGAGTTTTTGGAGCAGGAAAAGGAGTTTTTGGAGCAGCAAAAGCTCTTCTTTTGAAAATAAATTCAGTATCACCATTGTACCCAACACATATGTTGAAATCTCATACAGTACAAAATCTATACTCTGGACCTCAACGATTCCAAATTTCGGATCATTTGCCGTAAAAAACAAAGAAATGAAAACTAATTTAACCCATCCCTTACTCCATGAAATATTTATATCAGGGATGCATTAGCAATACTAACAAGTATGGTGTGGCCATCACAAAATATTCTTCTATATAAATCAAATCGTCTGCAACAAAAATTAAATGCCAATGTATTCAAGCTTGAGATATAGCTATCTCAGAAATCATGAAAACAAAACATAGCAGCGATACGTGTCGGGCAGTATGCACCCAAAATTAATAAGGATCTATTTAATCGAAAATCGAGGTTTTATTTCGTGATCGCCTGACGAAAATTGCAGTTTCAATTTGCGATCGTTTGATGAAAATCGAAATATTATTTCTCGGTCACTTGCCAAAAATCATGATTTTACTTCAAGTTCGCTTGCCGAAAATCGAGATTTTATTTTGTGAGAGTCCGATGAAAATCGCCGTTTTTTTCTGTGATCACTTGATGAAAATCTTGATTTCAGATCGTGGATTTGATTTTTAAAAATTAAAAAAGGGGAAATCTGCCATTCGGCGGAAAATGGCATTCCTGGGAAGAAAATGGCGCAAAGAAATCCGATTTCACCGTAGAAAAAAAAGAAACAAAATGTTAGTTTTGGAGCAAAAATAGTAAAAAAAATGCATTTGTAGCAGATTGTAGCAGATATTTTGATTTGGAGCAGTTTGGTGCAATTGGAGCAGGTCTGTGACCCCTGGCAATGTTTAATTTTAGCTGGAATAAACTAATCAATATTTCATTTTCTTTGTTGAAATTTATACAAAGCTAAAAGTTGATCATCTTATGTCAAGTGTCGATTCAGGCAAAATTTGACGCCTGTTCACAAAACTCAATTTAATAAAACAAGCTCCTTCACAAAATTCCTTTTAATAAAACAGGCCCTTTCACAAAACACTTTTCCGTAAAAATTTACTATTTTTTATTAATTATTAATTATTTTGTTATGTTTAAAAATGCGTAATTTGTAAACAAACAAGTTCTCCAGAAGGAAAAACGTTAGGAAATAGGACTTTAAAAAGTCTTTGTTATGTTAATAAATGTTTGGTTCGAATTTGAATACCTGGATTTCAACTTTTGTTGCAAAAGACTATTTTTCACAAAAATATAATAAATTTCACAAAAATAATCTTTACTTTTCACGAAATGGACCCCCCCCCCAAAAAAAAGAAAAAAAACCCTGTATCGACACCTACATGTGTAGGTTAGGATATCTGAGAAATGTGTTATACATCAGGTGTAAATAGCCAATAGACAATAGATAAATAAATGACGATTAAGATGTTGGATTTTGTTTAAGATTTAGAAGTCATTTTACTTACAACTAAATTTGTTAATAAATGTTTTCAACTTGTAACTCCCAGCCTAAATTGTGAATAGATATTTTCAGCGTAACAATAAAGATTTTTGTTACCTTCAAACTGGTTAGTATTTCATACAAGTTGTAAATTTCCAACTGGACGAAAAATGTCCGGGCCAGGATTCGAACCTGGGATCGCTTGGCTGAAGCCGCCACGCTCTACCACTGAGCTATCCCGGTCGAATCTGGAGGGCATAATTCATCCAGTTAACCTTATTGATCAAAGCATCTGGTCTGATATTTTAATCAGCTCAACAGAAAAGATCGCAGGTAATGGAACTCCAGTAAACGGTTTTCGTCCAGTTAGAAATTTACAACTTGTATGATTACTTTACCAATTTGAAATAATTGTGTTAAAAAATAATCCAGTGGTTAGTATTTATTACCATTTTTACTATTATTGTTATTTTAAGTTAGATGTAGTGCAGAGATATTTATTTATCATTATTAGTTTAAGATTGAAAAAAAATATTTTAGCTATGCGAGTTAAATATATTTACATAAATCACTCAATCATCTAAGACATTCTTACATTCAGCCACACTGCTAAATGTTCCAGTGATTTATTATTATTAATATATTATAGTACGAGAGACTTACAAAACATTTTTCCAGATAAAACACCTGTATAAGGATAATAAGATTTATTTATTTTGTTAATAATTTATAATATGTAATGAGGTATTTTTTTAGTTCTTCATTTCATGATCAAACATAAGCTCTAAAAATTCCATTAAATTTATTTCTGGATGGTAAGCAAGAAAAACTGTGCGAGGAAATTCATTAGATAAAAATATGAATAAAACGAAATTATTATAAGCTCTAGATAAATAATAATTTAAAACACAAGCAAATAGGTGAGGAGACATCATTCCACTTTCACGAGATAAAAATCTCAAATATCATCAATCAAATATCTGTACCACTAAGTGATGACTTTAGTGACTAAGTGATGTGTGTGTGTGTGTGTGAGAGTGGGGGCTACATCAATGTCATAGATCCGTAATGCTCTCTCGCGGATCAAATGTCTGATTTGAATACTGGTCCAGAAAATAAGTAGAAAAAATAAAGTTCAAGGACAACAATAAAAACATTTTTATTAGTTCATATTTTCAAGCTGAAATATAAAGTAAACATTGAAGATTATTGCATTTTATTTCAAACGAATACGCAAATGTTTCTAAGTAACGTTCTTCAAATAAGCGTGCAAACACAGCCTAAGGCAATTCTCTAAAATTGCCATTTTAAATAACTTTCTGATTTGTTTAATTAAGTATTAGCATTACACGAAAAACTAAATGTCAAGTTTTTTAATTTTTCGGAGCGCTTGTTACGCTATGTTACGAAACACTTTTAACACCAATTAAAAACGAAAAAGTCTGTTAGTTTTAAGCTAAATGACTATCTCAATAGAATGAAAAATGATTTAAAAACAACTTTATAAACATAATTATCCTTTAAAAAAATCTGGAATATCAGATGATGTAGATATGTATAATAATGATAATATTGCACGCAAGAATCGCTTTCGTTTTTTAGTTTCATTAAAAAGATTGAATGTTTTTAATTTATTAGGACAGATTTTTATGCATCAATCAATGCGATAATTTTTAAGTTAATAATAGATTGTTCTACAAACAGAAAATAAAAATAAATAGGAGGTAATTTTATTCAATCATTAGTTTTCAAGTAAGAATAAGAAGTAGAAATAAGCATTGTGTTTTTTATAATTACATTTGAAAATTATTCATTCCGATTCTGATTCATATTTTGAATATTATAAATGTTAAAATGTATTTTTATCAAAAATTTTTGTCAGCAATATTTTCTGGAATATTAATGAACTAAATAAAAAAAGGATATGGCATCCCAGAAAACAATAATGCTTGCATACAATAATCCATACAATACTCAACTACCCCATCCAAATTCAACTTATGATGAGATGATAGGATTTCTGTTATCGAAATTTAACCCATTCGGTCGATTACTACTTGCACTTATGCAGTACCTTCGACAATATATAAACCATTTTGACAGAATTAATTTTGTTATGATTTATAAGGATGATATTTATTGCCGTAATAGTACTTTGATTGTCGGAGCGAAGCTCCGGCTTCCCATGAAAAATTACACTTTTGTGTACACGATAGCGGCCAAAATATTTGCCGCATTGATACCAAAATTGGACTGGAAGTCGGTAGTGGCAAAATCTCGCCGGGGATTGAAAAACAGAAATATTCGTCAACTCTAACACCCGGAATCGTCTGCTCTAGAATTTTCCATTTCCCCATAGAGATACCATTGCGATTGTTTGAATTAAATAAAAAGAAAATTGAAATAATTTATATTGTTGCCATTTTTTATCATGAAAAACTTTTGAATTAAATAAAAAGAAAATTGAAATAATGTATATTGTTGCCATTTTTTATCATGAGAAACTTATTTAAATAACAATATACTCGGAAACAACCTTTTAGTAAAAGCTCTTAATCTCGGTCCCATATATTTTACTTTTATATATTTTACATATATTTTACTTTTCTGAAATAAGGACCCCATACATTTTTATCTTAAAACACGTGCAATGAAGTTTAAATCGTATTAAGTACATGAATTTAGTTTTTTTTTAAATCGAACTCAGCAATTGGTGTAATTAAACTTTTTGTTTCCATTTCAAAATATTTTTTTTCTTTTCATTCAAACTTATTGTATAAAAGAAGTATGAGAGTAAATCTGTTTATTTTGATATAGTCCAACCAATCCAGGATAAAAAAAATATATATATTAAGAAACATTATCATTATCATATTAATTAAACCTGTCCATCGAGGAAAGAAGGCGCGAGTCATTTAGACCACTACTTGAACCGGTAGATCAAAACAACTTAATAAATGACGCAATTCGTGTGCTTCACCCTTCATTAAATTCACAGCCTATCAACGAATTTCAAGAAGAGGGTTACATAGCACGTGCTTTTCCTCATCTTTTTCCACATGGTACAGCTGACTTACGACAACCTCGTCAAAAAGCAGTCTCTCCTGATGAGTATTTTAAGTTCCTAATGAAGTATGAAGATGGGCGATTTGCTAAAGACCCCAGATTTCGCTACTTTGCCATGAATTCAATTCTTCGGTGGCAGTCTTTGGCTAAAGGGCGTTTTTTCGTTCAGCGAAATAGGTTCAGCAATAAGACGGTAGAGCAGATACGTGATATTCTGAATAGGCAACCAGAAATGGCAAAACACATTATGATTTATGCTAGCAAATTAAGATCCACAAAAGGATACTGGCGTGCACGTTGTGGGGAACTCTTTTCCATGGTAGGACAAATTGGAGCACCAACAATTTTTTTTACACTGTCTGCAGCTGATTATCACTGGCCTGATATTTTCAGACTTTTAGAGCCTAACAGAGATCCAAATGAGCTGACTGATACAGAACGCAGACAATTAATGCACGACAACCCTCTGTTGACTGGTTGGCTCTTTCAAAAACGTTGTGATATATTTTTGAGAAAAATCTTGACGCCGTTGTTTTTAATAGACGACTACTGGGTTCGTTCCGAATGGCAGTGGCGTGGAAGTCCTCACATGCATGGATTGTTGTGGTTAAGAGGGGCGCCAAACATGGAAACACTAGACATGACTAACGCTGAAAATGTAGCAGCCGTAACAGCATATTATGAAAAACTATGCAGTGCTGTTAATCCTGACAAGGACGTCCTCGTAAATGATATACACCGCTGTCGAGTTCGCTTTTCAGACATTTCCAGTGAATATCGTGAAAAAGATCTCGCTCAGCTCTTAAATCAAGTCCAACGTCACACAAGACATGGAGATTATTGCTTAAGGAAAAAAAGAGGTACAAATAGTTATAGCTGCAGATTTGGTTTTCCAAAAGCAGAGTGCGACTCTCCAAAGCTTCAAGTAGAAAATGGCATAATTAGCTTTTTGCCAAAAAGAAACGATTCTGAAATGAATACCTACAATTGCTTCGTGTCACAAGTTTGGAGAGCTAACACGGATTTCAGTCCTATTACATCAAAGGATGCGGTTTTGCATTACATTGCCAAATATGCCTCAAAATCAGAAACAGCTTCTGTTCCTTACAAGGAATTGTTATTTGAGATTTTAAATAAGATGAACGAAACAAATCCAGCGGTTCAAGCAGTCCAAAAACTTATTTCGTCTTCTGTTTCTGAAAAGGATTACTCAGCCCAAGAGGTAGTACACATATTAATGGGATGGCCAATGCATCACAGTAGTCGGGAAGTAGTTACAATACGGCTTCATGATAAGAACTGGGAAGAAATCAATTTTTCAAGCGACAAAAGACCATCAAAATGCTTCAGAAATATTGCGCGCGGCCGGAGGAACTTATTTCCTGCACGCTTCTTAAGTTTGCAAAATCTTTCTCAGTAAGAGGAGTCGATTATCACCAAAGAAGAAAAGATGCAGTTGTCAGAGTTTTTCCTCTTACATCACTCAACCACGACCCAACTCTAGCCGAAGAATACTATAGGCAACAAGTATTACTCAATTATCCTTGGAGAGGTAATTCTGACTCTTTATTGCAAGAAGGCCTGCCGTCTGCATATCACTCATGGGAGGAAGCATTCAATGATATCTAAATATTGATGCACACGAAGAAATAAATTTTCCTGCTGTTAGCAGTACACATGAGACAGAAATCCTGCAAGAAGAATACCGCGAGATTGATCCATATATGGCAGCAGCTGCCATAGTTCCTGTGCAGACAAACGAGGATACTTTGGGGCAACGCGTGATTGATCATGCATGTGAGTGGAAAAGTGAGAGTTACAAGTACCCTGATCGCAATTTTACTTCATTTTTAAATTACTGTAAAGAACAACAACTTACAGTGCATCAAAATTACGATACGTCTGAGATCAGATTTACAGATGAGCAGCAAAAAATACTTCACTTATGCACGCAACAGCTTTCGTCTTTACAATCAAGATTTATAAATTGCCCTAAACGTACTTTTATTATTGGGAAAGCCGGAGCTGGAAAAAGTACGGTAATAAAAGAAATTCGTAAAAGAGTTACCGAGCAGTTAGGACCAGAAGCTATTATGGTTTTGGCTCCAACAGGTGCTGCTGCAATTAATGTCGAGGGCAAAACAATTCACTCTGCACTAAAAGTACCAACATGTTTTAAATCGTTTGCTGATTTAGGAAGTGAAGCAGCAAGAAATCTACAGCTCAGCATGAATCCAGTTTCATTTCTCATTATTGACGAATTTTCAATGATCGGATGCCGTCTGATTGCTGCACTTGAGCAAAGATGTCGCGAAGGTAAACCAGACAGCATTGAACCTTTTGGAGGCTTATTTGTTTACCTGATTGGAGATATTAGGCAGCTACAGCCTGTAAAAGACACACTTCTATATAGGAGACATTCTATAAAAGACATTTTGGCTTTACGTGGACAAACAGTTCTTAAGATGTTTGAAAAATGTTTCACCTTAACAAAGTCAATGAGACAAAGCGACGATCAACAAATACAGTTTAGAGAGACTCTTGATTCGCTTTCCGTAGGCGAAGTTACAGGCGACCAATACGCATCCCTTATGCAACGACGTAAAGCTATACAGCCTCCGGCTGAACTTGAAAGATTTCAAGATGCCATACGCCTTTTTCCACACAAACAAGCAAGCTGAAGAACAAGAAGTACTTCGTAAATAAAAATGGCCAGTGGCAAGAATATTAGCAGACCACAATAATCAAATAGCAAGATGGAGTGAAGATGAGCACGCGTCTGGACTTCAGGCTGAACTTTTTTTAGCAATTGGATGCAGAATTATGTTGCGTACCAATCTGTGGACAGAGGGAGGATTGGTCAACGGTGCACTTGGTACGGTAAAAGATATTGTCTACGGACCAGGATTACGGCCTCCAGGCTTGCCACAGGCAGTAATGGTTCATTTTGATGATTATCGGGGACCATTTCTCACTGAAAGACTTTTTCCTGTCACACCTATTACAAAGTCTTGGAAAGAAAACAATGTCTCATGCTCCCGTACTCAGTTACCTTTAACAGTTTCATACGCTGTCACCATACACAAATTCTAAGGTTTAACTTTGTCAAAAATAGCTGTGGACATTGGTGAAAAGGAGTTGTCACTTGGAGCAACTTATGTCGCGTTTAGCAGGGTTCGACGTTTAGAAGATGTTCTGATTGAAGTGCCTTTCGCAAAGGATAGGCTAGACCAAATTAGAAGAATGGGGGCACTTGCTGATAGATTAGCATTTGAGCAGTATCTGAGGCAACTGTTGACCGAATAAACACTTGAAGATTCAACAGCTGTTATTATAAATTATCTTTTATAAGTATTATTAAACAGTAAATATAAAAATAAAATATATATATTATATATTGTTAATGTTATATTTTATGTTTATCCCACTCAATGCTCCGACTTTTCGGCCTGACGGATTCTAGTAGGAGTATTAAAAAATGAATTGTTTACAAATTGATGTTGATGTTATTCCAAAATATATGGGTAACGATGCATTAGAGGTAGTGGATTTTGCTTACCCGTACCGCTTGAAAGATTTTACATTTGTTACTCGAAAACCGGTATACAAACCACACATTTTTGGCATTTTTCAAATGTTTTCGTTGTCTGTATGGCTAACCATAATATCGGTTTTTATTGCGATGCCAATAGTAACTTATACCATACTGAAAAGAAAATATAAATTCAACAGAATTTTTTTTCACGTTTTACCAATATTGATGAAGCGAAATTCCCTTCTACGACCTTCGTCAATCGTGGAGTAATTCATTATCTATTCGTGAGTTGTAGGTGCTATGATTCTTTGCTTGTCTTACGATTCCGTATTTTTATCTTTTCTTTCAATTCCACCTATCATTAAAATTAAGCACCTTTCAGACTTGGCTTTAGCTGTAGAGAATGGAGATTATCATTGCGTTTGCTCTCTGACCTCAGGTGTTGTAGATCACTGGAAGATCTCAAAGCACGAACATTTACGAGCAATCGAAACAGACATTGTTAAGAATAAGTTATCTTACGGGAATGATATCTTAAATTTTCTGCGTAAGAGTCAAAAGCAAAATCTTGCTTATGTGTTAGAGACAAGGTTGATTAAAATTCTGGACGCTGAAAAATTCTTTTTCCCAGAAGACCGATTTTTTGAAAGTATGCATGGAATGGTAGTTGAAAAAGGCTCCTGTTACAAAAATCTGCTGGATTCATTCGTCCACAAAATAATGGCGTCAGGCATTTATTCTAAGTACAGGGTGATTTTTTTTAAAGTTGTGAAAGTAAAACCCTATAACAAAAGAACCACTGAACCAAATGACCTAAAATTTCACCAGTATGCTCCCAAAGCAATGGGATTTTTTTAGGCGTGGTTAAAAAAAACTTAAAATCACACCGACAGATGGCTCTGTACATGCAGTAAAGTCGGGAGACGAACTTGCGCCCGGCACACGCACATTGGCGCTAAAAACGTGTAGTACGCACACCTCGTGTTCATTATTCTACGGAAATCCTCGCAATGACTGCGCCATTGACGGACCGTGCATTGTTAGTGAAACTGTATTATTAGAATAATGACAGCGCAGCAACTGCTCTTTGGAGATTTAGGATACTTAAGAATTTAAGAAAAAGTCCAGTGACGACAGAGGGCCTACGGAAGATGGGTTCTCAAAGTACCGTCCATTGTTTTCCTCTCACAGACGATATTCTTTGTTTCTTCTACCTTACAGCGCCATCTGTCGGTGCGATTTTAAGTTTTTTTAACCATGCATAAAAAATTCCCATTCCTTTGGTTCATACTGGTGAAATTTCAAGTCATTTGGATCAGTGGTTCTTTTGTTATAGTATTTTACTTTCACAACTTTAAAAAAAAATCACCCTGTATTTTAACGATGCATATTTTTTGTACTCAAAGGCATTTTCCTCAGTATTTCCTGTATATGAAAATACTGATAGAAAACTGACACTTACAGATCTTGCCCCGGCATTTATATTCCTATTATGTGGTTACTTTATATCATTTTTGGTTCTTATCGTCGAAATATATTCAAGTCGCAAGAAAATGAACTATGTGAAGAGAAATCAAAAGAAAAAAGGAAGAAAAGTCTATGCTGATACACATGTATAATTAATTTGGCGCAAAATGTTCCTCTTATAAAAATTATTATAGCTTAACCCATTTATATACGAATAATACATCTTTTTTTTTTTCTGAAATGTAAGTTTATTAAAATTATTAAATTTAGAAAATGTTTCTAACAACGTCCTTTTCGTGAAATTTGGATATGCTAAAACTTTTTTATTCAAGATCCAAAATGCCAACTGTAGACGTAGTAGTCTATTATCCGCAAATGTATTTGTTTCCTTAAAGAGACGGGATGAAAGCGCTGCGCCGCAGTTGCACCACTAAATTATAATAGTAATCTTCATTTTATTTAAGGGCAGAACATCTGATACTTAGTATGGTAAAGAATACTATTGGAATTTTGTTGTGACAAACGTCCAACTATAGCGCAGCGCTGTAATCACTGGATATAGAAAATAGAATCTTAACTGTATCTTTTTTTTTTTTTTTTTTTTTTTTTAAATGAGAATATTAAATATATTCTAATCACACTAAAATGTTTTTCTACTCTTGGTAATAATTCTGGACATCTTCAAAGGGATAAGTAACCGTTCAGATAGAATTAAAAAAAAAGAAAGAAACAGAAACAGAAATAAACATATTTTCAAAAAAGAGCAAAATTTTCTTTGCGTTAGTATCCCCGCATTTATGCTTTTTATCTGACTTTATTAGATATTTTTTTGGTTCTTATTGTCGAAATTTGATCATATCGGAAGAATATAATTAGATGACGAAGAAAAGTGAAAAAATTAAAAGAAGATGTTTATATTACTGCGTAATGGGTCGGGTTAAGAATTACACACACTCTAAAAAAAAATCGGTGAAAATATAAGAGATTTAACGTAAAATTTTACGGAGAAGTTTCATTTTTCCAAAACAACAGTACAATTTCCGTAAATGACATTAGTTCCGTAAAGGAGATTTCAAATCCGTAGATATGCAGAAAGTTTTCCGTAAATTTGATGGATTTTTTTCAAAACAGTACAATGTCCGTATTTCCCCATTTCCGGAAATAACGTTCATAGGTTTGTATACCAGATATCGTCTTGTTTGAAATGCGAATTAAGATTATTGTATTTACTAGGGTCCAGGGTCTTCTAGGATCCAGGCCTGGACCGGTCCTACCCGTGGGCCTATTTTCTGTCATTAGACTCGGGCCAATCCTGGAGCTCATTCTAACCGGGCCCGTGTCTGGACGGTAATTTTTTGTGAAAATAATAATGATATTTTTTTATTTTTTAGTGAAATCTTTAGAAATTTACTTTATTTATATAAATTACAGATTTTTTTTGTTTTAAATCTACTTTTTTTTCTTTATAGTGCTTCAAATTATGAATTTTTTCACTGACATTTTAAAATTTTATTTTAAACTAGCTGTTACCCGTGACTTCGTTCACGCAGCATTAAAATAAGAATAAATACATTAATTAAGCAAAATATTTCACTCTCGATAATTAAAAACGTTAATAATTAACTAACTATTTATCACATTTCATAGGAGACAATACGGTATTTTTTGTTATAGGGACCTTGACATAACTCAGTCTTAAAAAAATGAAATTTTGTGCCAAATAATCCTGAAAATTAAATTGCAACTAATGCAAAAAGGAGGGCCAAATAAAATCGTGGAAATACACGAATTGGGTAAAAACAAATGTCAATTTTACCTGATAAACAATTTTACTTTTAACGCCTTTGTGAAACGTGTTAACAGCCATCCTTAAAAAAAAAACATTAATTGGAAATAGTATATGCTTTTCTTTAAATCCAATTCTGCCTCCTTGGTTTAATGCATAGCTGAAACAAATCTTGTTTTCTAAATGACAGTATGTTGACAGGCAATTTTTGTTCTCCAGAATAAATTGATTAATATGTTTTTATTTTTCGGTAATTTACTGAAATCACGATTTTGTTTACACCATCTATTCAAAGTGAAAATAAATTCTGTTTTTCAGTTTTAATCAGAAAATGACGTAAAAAATATACTGATCTGTTTTATTTCTCCTTTTCTATACACAAATATGGGGTAATTTGTTTTCCGTTTATAGAGAAACTTCGTTAAAATTTACAAAATCTTGACAACTAATTTAATTTTTTAAATTCTGAGAGTTTGTGTGACATCCTCGGATCAATGATAACCGGTATTAAGTAAATCGTATTGCGTTCGATAGTCTAGGAGTAGTTGCGAAATACAAACACGCGGTCAGATTATAATATGATAGATTCGTGATTTTTAGCAGAAAACTCTAATCTGTATATAACGGATACTCATGCTTAGTAATCAGTATAGATAAAAAAAACATTTAAATTTTTCGTTATAAATATGGCGTGAAACTCATCTACTTTCTATACTTACTGATCCTTGTATTATTAATGTAAGGAATTGATTCACACTCATTTTAAAACACATTGGAAAATTCCCGTTTTATTCCAAATATGACGTCTCTTTTTTTCCAGAGAAATCCCTTTTTAATGACATAATTCTTATTAATTTTCTTTTCCAGGCAATTAATTTCAATACTGGCATAGGGGAAATTATGTTACTTTAACGAAATAATATTAAAACTTTAGGTTTTATCAACAAAAATGGAACTATTAACATTCGTCATTTTTTTTAGGTAATCGAGCTATATATTTTAGTTTTAAGAATGAAAATAACTATTTCTAGCTATCCATGACATCATTTTCGACATGGATAATTTTGCAGAGCATATTATTGACATTTGCTAACCATTTTCTTTTGAAACTTCTTTTTACTTTTTAAAAATTTAAATAAAAAATACGGTATAGTTATATTAGCCGTGCGCAGACGGTAAAACGCCAAATATTGTTACTATACAAAAAAAAAAAAAAAAGAAAGAAAGAAAGAAAAAATGTGAAGAAAAAACCCAAGATCATTTTATTTCGCCAATCAAAGCATATCAGCTTTATTTTCGATGAATGACGTCATATTCGCCTGTTTCCTATGGTTACGCATATTGAAACCGTGTATTATTATCAAAAACTAAAAAAAGTACGTTTTATTTCTGATAATATTATTTAATCTTCTTTTTAATTCTTTAATTTTTTTTTTTTTTTCATTTTCATTTTTCACGTGAAAATTTTTCAATTGAAACTAAATTGTTGAGTAAAATTTATTATTCCGGGTTTTGAATTAGTTTTGGCAACGATAAAGTATTAGCAACGGTAAGGTAAATTTAACCATTTTAAAATATTATACGAAAAAATGTCCATTTATTCTCTATGAAAATAACGAAGTTTTGAATTATTAAGAAAAATATTTTAATAAAATAAACAAACACCAGTCTATGTTCATTTCCGAGTTATAATCAACCTATATGCAAAGATACAAGATCATTAAATGCTCCATTTTGACGCTGGCTTCAGCCTAACATTTGCACACAATCAGATTTATAATATTACTAGCTGTTACCCATGACTTCGTTCACGTAACATTAAAATAAGAATAAATGCATTAATCAAGCAAAATATTTCACCCCCGATAATTAAAAACGTAAATAATTAACTAACTCATTATCATATTTTATAGGAGAAAATACGGTGTTTCTTTGTTATAGGGGCCTTGACATAGCTCAGTTTTAAAAAAGTCCTTCCGGCCTGTACCGGGAGGAAAAGGTAGCTTTCCTATATCTTCGTTTTAAAATTTTAGCTAATGTTACACGAAAACAGCAAGTTAAAATGCAAAGAAACGTTTACAAAAGATTCGTTAATACTGAATTTGAATAAGAAATTCGCCAAATTATTGAGCAATAGCCAAATTGGTTTCATTTATGAAGACTTATTTTGGTCGCCAAATTTGGCGATATTTCGCCAAATGTCGCCAATTTTGGCGAGAATTTGGCGCTAACGGATATGAATATATAGTTTTATGCGTATGATTGGGAAAATGATTACAACAATGAAAGAAAATAATTTGCGAGTAATCGCATTAATGTGCTGTTTTGTTTCAAAATGTCAGCCACCCTGGAATTTCAAACTGCTCTATCTCAGCCATTTTTTAAGATAGAGGTAAACCAAAAAATGCTCTGGAATCCTTGTATCAAGGCCTAACAGTTAATTAAAAAATAAATTTGAATTTTTAACTTTTTTGTATATTTATTTTAGTTTTAAATTTTTAAATGGCCGCCATCTTGAAACAAAATGGCGGACCAAGCTGGCCAACGAACTCGGTCGAGACATTGGTGAGCTTAATACACACAATTAGTTTCATCAAAATTGATTTATAAATACGAGCGTTATCGTATGACATAGGTCAGATATATATATATATATATATATATATGGAGATATATATATATATATATATATATATATATATATATATATATATATATATATATATATATATATATATATATATAAATCAACATTTGAACGGAGGGTGGTTTTGGGGTCTGGGGGTCATGATCGGTGAAAATATATCAAAATTTTCCGGAATTGCTTTCCTCCGAACGGCTGCAATAGGTAGCTTTATACTTTTTTGTATTGAAAGCAACCTAAAAGTACAATTTGTCAAAAAACAAATATCAGTTTTACTTGATAAACCATTTTACTTTTAACGACTTTGAAAAACGTTTTAATAGCCATCATTTCAAAATAATTCAATGTAAATAGTATATGCTTTTTGTTTAAATTCAATTCTTGTGAATATGGAGGAATAATTCTACACCTAATTGCAAGGAGCTTCAATTGCAAAGCTTTTTGCAACCCAAAATTACATGCAAACGTAACATTTACATGTGTTACGTTTGCATGTAACAGTAACAGTTACATGCAAACGTAACACTTGCAATTGCAAAGCTTTTTGCAACCCAAAATTATATGTAAACATTACTTTTGCATGTAATTTTCAGTGCAAATTAACATTTATAAGGGTTTAAATTAAAATTAATTTGGGTGCAAATTACATGTAAATGTTACGTTTGCATGTAATTTGGGGTTGCGAAAAGATTTGCAATTGCAAGTGTTACGTTTGCATGTAACAGCAAATTTGCCTCCTTGGTTTAATCTATAGCTGAAACAACTCTTGATTTCTTGACAATATGGTGACAGACGAGTTTTGTTCTGCAGAATAAATTAATTCGTAAAGTTTGAATATGTGGAAATATGTTTTTAATTTTCGGAAATTCTACTGTAATCAAGATTTGTTTTTTTCACCAACTATTCAAATTGAAAATAAATTCTTTTTTCATTTTTAATGAGAAAATGGCATAAAAATGTATTAATCCGTTTTATTTCTTCTTTTTTTTTATCCACAAAAATGGAGTAATTTAATTACCGTTTTTAGAGAAATTTCGTTAAAATTTACAAAAAAAAAAAAAAAAAAAAAATTAATATCTCGGAATCTAATTAAAAATTTTAAATTCTCAGAGTTTATATGACATCCTTAGATCAATGAGGGTGTTAAGTAAACCGCATTGTATTAAGAGTAGTAGTTGCGAAATACAACCAGACAGACAGATTTTAAAATAGTAGACTTGTGTTCAATTTTCTTTTCCTAATAATCTTACTGATGCTTGTATTATTAATCGCAGAGTTCAGATAATAAATATATATGAAATGTTTATGTTTGGCGTGATGCTGAAAATGCAACCCTACAGTTGGCCTAAACAACTGGCGGCTTGCTTTGAAAACCTCTCCCCGTCCAATGAAGTCAGCCCTTGGGCCTAATGATTTGAGCGATAACCAGTTTCATATTGCAAGCCGATTAGACGGTTCACTGCCTCTCTATTCTTTCACTGTACTCTGTAATTATTAATGTATGAAATTGATTCACGCACCATTTGAAATATATTTGAAAAATCCCGTTTTATTTGAAATATGACGTCACTTTGATTCCATTCTCTTTTCAATGATATAATTCTTGTTAATTTTCTTTTCCTGGCAATCATGACGGGAATTTTATCAGAAAACTCACATCTGTATGTAGCTGAATTTCAAGCTTATTATTAATCAGTATCAAAAAACATATTTCAGTTATTCATCTTAAATCTGACGTCCATTATGTATATACTTTTATTATACACTCATATACATGCTCCTTGTAATGTTACGAATATTTGAAAATACATGTTTTATTTATGACGTCATATTTGTTCAAGCCAAGGAGGATCCTTTTCATAGTTCCATGGTCCAAGCGAAATCTTTTCTTAATAATATGATTATTGTTCATTTTTCTTTTTAATTATAACGCAGTTTTTGACAGAAAATATCTTCTCAACGTAACCAATATTCATACTTCATGTATAATAACAAATACTCCATATTTTTGTTTCAAGTATCACGGAAATTCCTCTTCTTTTGAATTCTTTTGAAGTTTCATTTTTCACGTGAAAATCTTTCAATTGAAAATTAATTGTTGAGTAAAAATTATTATTCCAGGCTTTGATTTAGTTTTGGCAACGATAAAGTATTAGCAACGGTAAAGTAAATTTAACCATTTTAAAATATTATACCAAAAAATGTCCATTTATTCTCTATGAAAATAACGAAATTTTGAATTATTAAGAAAAATATTTGAATAAAATGAACAAAAACCAGCCTATGTTCACATGAGGGTTATAATCAACGTATGTGCAAAGGTACAGGATAATTAAAGGCTCCATTTTGACGCTGGCTTCAGCCTAACATTTGCACACAATCAGATTTATAATATTATTAGGATTTATTAACGTGAGGCAATATTAGGTTATTAAAGGTTTCGTAAAATAATATCTTTGCAAATTATTGGTATTGAACAACACTGATTTGTCTTATAAATTTGTGAATTAACCTAAAATTTATTATTTTATAAATTATAATTTTAGAAAATTTATATTTTTTCTTTAAATTTATAAAAATAACTAGCTGTTACCCGTGACTTCGTTCACGTATCATTAAAAGAAGAATAAATGCATTAATTAAGCAAAATATTTCATTCCCGATAATTAGAAACGTAAATAATTAACTAACTCTTTATCACATTCCATAGGAGACAATACAGTATTTCTATGTTATAAAGACCTTGACATAACTAAGTTGCTAAAAAGTGATTTTGGGACAAATAATCACGCAACCAATCGGAAACTGCAATCAATGAAAAAAGGCGGGCCAAATAAAATCGTGGAAATTGGCGAATTGTGTAAAAACATATGTCAAGTTTACCTGGTAAACTATTTTACTTTTAACGCCTTGTGAAACGTTTTAATAGCCATCCTTCAAAGATAATGGAAATAGTATATTCTTTTTCATTAAATTCAATTCTTGTGAATAGCCAATTATTCTAGACCTAAATGCAAGAAGCTTAAATTTGCCTCCTTGATTTAATCTATAATTGAAAAAAAACTTTATTTCTAAATGAAAATATGTTGACAGACGATTTTTGTTCTTTAGAATAAATTGATTCATGAAGTTTGAATGTGTGAAAATATGTTTTTATTTTTCAAAAAATTTACTGTAATCAAGATTTTTTTTTTCTTTCACCATCTATTCAAATTGAAAATAAATTATTTTTTTCAGTTTTAATGAGAAAAAATATATTAATCCGTTTTATTTCTTCTTTTTTATTCACAAAGGACGCGTTCACAGACCGAATCCCGAGTTACATAGGGTAACACATGGGTAACCCGAAGCATTCAGAGAGCGATATCACGTGACTTTTTGCGAGTTACCCGTAGCGTTCAGAGCTGGAAATTACTCAGACTTCTGGTAATCCACATTACCTGGAGAATTTTGTTGGGTAAAGAGATCACGTGGTTGGGAAATCTGATTTGTTTGTTTGCTTTATAGCTAACTGCAACTGTTAACTGTTGTTCTTTATGACTCCTACACTCAGAAAAGAAACTGATTAAAACTACAAAACATATTTTTGGAGTACATTTTGTTGTTTTAGCAAAATTGGAGTAAAATTGGAGCATTTTACTTCAATTAACAAAACATTTTTGCTGACGATACAAAATTTTTTTTGGAATTGCAAAAAAAAAAAAAATTTTTTGTTGATTCAAAACAAATTTTTATTGACCCATATTTAAACAAAAATTTTGTTTAAATATAGGTCAATGGAAATTTTGTTTGAATCAACAAAAAAATTTTTTTTTGTTGAAAACCACTTTTTTTTGCAATTCCAAAAAAAAAAAAAATTTGTATCGTCAGCAAAAATGTTTTGTTAATTGAAGTAAAATGCTCCAATTTTACTCCAATTTTCCTAAAACAACCAAAATGTACTCAACAAAAATGTTTTGTAGTTTTAATCAATTCCTTTTTCTGAGTGTACTGTACACTTGAGTCCTGAACATTTGATTGGTCTACCTTTAACAGGACAATGATATAATTGCCCAACATCGGCTAGGATGGTTCCTGAAATGTTTGTACAATAAAAATGTAATGGTAGATTGGTTGACGGAAGTGTTTGATTGTAAATATACCCATAACTTTACCCAAAAGCGTTCACAGCCGTTTTAACCCAACTTTACCCTGAGAAAATCAAATGACGTCATTCCCCAACTATACGAGTAACCCGCGTTTCAGTCTCTGAACGCGCTCAAAATTGGAATAATTTAGTTGCCATTTTTAGAGAAACTTTGTTAAAATTTACAAAAAAAAAAAAAAAAAAAAAAAAAAAAAAAGAAATATCTCGGAATTTAAATCTTTTTTTTTTTTTTAAATTCTGAGAGTTTATGACATCCTCGGATCAATGATAACCGGTGTTAAGTAAATCGCATTGCGTTTGACAATCTGAAAGGAGTAGTTGCGAAATACAAAGAGGTGGTCAGATTTTAATAGAATAGATTCGTATTTATTTATATTTTTCTAATAATCATGATGTGGTTTTTGGCAAAAAACTCTCTCATCTGTGTGTAACTGATATCCATGCTTAATAATCGGTATATACAGTGGTGGACATAATTATAAGAGACCTACGTAATTTGAAATACAGTGAAAGAAAAGGTTCAGAGCTTAAATATGTTTTATCGAATACGACAAAAACATAAATTTATTCTGTTATCACACGTAATTGTTTTAAAGAAATGATATTTTTATAGAGTTTAATAAAAAAAAATTAAAAATACCATGGACAAAATTATGACACCCTAACATTGTAATTAAAACACCTGCTTTTTTTCAAATTTGCAAATTTTCTTCACACTGTTATGACGTCAGCAGTTAACTAAAGCAGATGATAACCGACTTCACGCATTAACAAACATGCCACGAGGTACAGAATGCTCCAGCACATTTTATAGCATTCTTTAGGTCTTAGACACATGTAAACTACCTCCCATGTCGGTAAATGTCAAGAGCTAAGATCCTTAACAAGTTTTCGATGGGATTTAAGTCTGGGGAGCGAGAAGGCCACGGAAGAACATTGATACTTTGCTCTGGAAACCATTTTTTTGTTACGTGTGATGTATGAATCGACGCGTTATCGTGCTGGAAAGTGTAGTTTTCGCCACAAAGAAGTTCACCGT
This sequence comes from Maratus michaelseni, assembly GCA_963931845.1. Classification (NCBI taxonomy): domain Eukaryota; kingdom Metazoa; phylum Arthropoda; class Arachnida; order Araneae; family Salticidae; genus Maratus; species Maratus michaelseni. The sequence continues at coordinate 463,991,576 of OZ007587.1, forward strand.
ATATGACTAGTTGATCTTTAAGAAGATTCTTATACTTTTCGGAATTCATTCTTGAATGCACAAAAACGGTATCGGTTTTCCCTTGAGCAGAAAAACCAGTCCAAACCATTACTGAGCCTCCACCCATTTGGCAGCTCATTTGTACATCAGGAGACTTCGGTAAATCATGCTAATAATAATGAAACTCGTCAGGACCATCCAGGTTAAACTTTTTTCATCAGAAAATAACCCACAGTACCATTTGGAGGTCCAGGCCATAGTTTGTTTAGCGAAGTTCAAACGGTCCAATTTGTGCCACCTTAGAAGCGGTTGTTTTTTCTTCAATTTTTTAAATTTCACATAGGAAGCTTTATACAACACCCTGCAAATGTTTCTCCTTGAACAATTCAGTTTCAAAGCATTTTTAATGCCTGTAGTAATCATCTTATTCTGTGTAGCGAGCAAAAGCACATGGCGTCTGTCTCTCGAGGACAAGCAAGGAGTACGTCCAGATCTTTTAATCACAGATCCATTACTTCCTCTTTTCAAAACATTTGAAATTGCACTTCTAGAGCGTTTAATAACTTTTGAAATATTATTAACTGAAGCACCAGTTCCATTTAATCTCCAAATTTCGCCAATTTCACTTTCTTTTAATTCTGTACCTCGTGGCATGTTTGTAAATGCGTGAAGTCGGTTATCGTCTGCTTTAGTTAACTGTTGACGTCATAACAGCGTGCAAAAAATTTGCATATTTCGAAAAAAAGCAGGTGTTTTAATTAAAATGTTAGGGTGTCTTATAATTTTGTCCATGGTATTTTTAATTTTTTTTATTAAACTCTATAAAAATATCATTTCTGTAAAACAATTACGTGTGATAACAGAATAAATTTATGTTTTTGTCGTATTTGATAAAGCCTTTTTAAGCTCTGAATCTTTTCTTTCACTGTATGTCAAATTAGGTAGGTGTCTTATAATTATGTCCACCACTGTAAAAATGAGTAGAACTGAAAGTTCAACTAATAATTTAAGTCATAGCAACAGTGTTCGTCAATCTGAAAACAATTAAATAAATACAATAAAGATAGAAGAAAATAAACAAAAGGTAAAATTCATGCATTTTAGCGTAGCAATATTTATTTCGTAGAAAGCATGCTTGATTTACATACATCATGTTTTTTAATTATTATTAATCTAAATTAATAGGACATTGCAGCACAATATAAATGCTAGACAAATTTACCAAAACTAAATGAAAATTTTTATTACTAAATATACACGACTTGTATATCAGCAACATATGTATTTTTTAATCATACATACTTAAGAAAAAAAATAAGGCATAGCCATATAGAGTACTGTAATTAAATAATTGATCTCACCAAAGTACATTTGAATACTGCCGGAGAGCTATCAGACTTACGAATGCAACATGTATCTATGACCTTTGTGAATTTTAGCTTCTATGACGTTTGTGAATTTTTAATAACTCGAATAGCTACTTCTCAAATGCTGTGAGACTGCATCTATTCTCATCGAAAGGTTTCCACAGAGACTATCATGCATATTTGATTGTGCGAGCAAGTTGGAAAATCCGAACGCCAGGTACCTCAGTCGGACTTCAGTTTCGGGTGCACGATGGAACCTTGCATCAGGGAGAAACAAGCATGAGATCGAAACGCGGATATCCAAGGCATCTTTCTTGAGTCTTGGAGAAAAAGGGTATATAAAATCTTCTGTCTTTATTTTCCTTCTCATCTTTTAATTTAAATTGACGTCAGATACCCTTTTTGTGGGTGTGTGTGTGTGGGGGGGGGTAGGTGGACCAAGAAGGATATTTTTCTGTTGCGCCATTCTCTGGGAAAAGGTTCACCTAAGTCCGTCTCCCCCCCCCCCCCTTCCTTTGTTGCTTATTGGCCATATTCCTTAGCAAATCAAGAGACGGGCTATAAGCATGGGTCCCCCGTACACTTCGTGAAAAAAAAAAGCTGTCTGGGCTCGTATGTTTTGTTAAGTGTTTACGTAATAAATTTCCTCGACAGTGAAATAATCTATTTTTGTTCCCCTTATAGTTTCTTGTGCCAGCTTCTATTTCCAAGCAAGTTTTGTAGTTCAGTGAGATACAAAGATACTCCGATGGCTATGCATACGTGAAAGTTGATTAAAAGAAAAAATATTACACATTATAAAATATGTATACAATAAAATAACACAAATTTTTGAAAAATGCACAAAAATTGTAATGGACAGAGACACCAGTTTTAATAGGATAAATACTTGTTTGAGTGTGTTTAATACAGAATATTAGTTATTAAATGTGTAAATGTGCCAGTTTCTATTTCCAAACAAGTTTTGCGGTTCAGTGAGATACTAACATACTCCGATGGCTATGCATACGTGAAAGTTGATTAAAAGAAAAAAATACACATTGTAAAATATGTATACAATAAAATAAAACAAATTTTTGAAAAATGCACAAAAATTGTAATTGACACACACACACCAGTTTTAATAGGATAAATGCTTGTTTGAGTGTGTTTAATACAGAATATTAGTTATTAAATGTGTAAATGAATTATTCCAGAAAAAAGAAAATTACAATAAAATTAATAAAATGGCTGTATGAATCCTTAAATGAGTACCGTAATTTCCGGCTAATTAGCCGCCGATCAAATAACCAGAAAATTTATTCAATAATTGAAGTGAAATATTTACAGTGATTTAGTAAATCACATTTTTTAAAATAAAATTTCCCGGTCGAAACTTGATTGTTTGATCCACGGATTATACGCCGGAAATTACGGTAACTATTTTTCGTCTGTTTTCGAATTTAGGAATTTTATATAAAAAGTATAAAATACAATTTTTTACTATTGTTTCAGCAAGAAGATTAGGTGGATTTGTTTGTTTTTCAGTTTTTAATTTAAAGTTATATTACATACTATAAAAATTAAATTAAAAGATTTAGTGTTACTCAATATAAAATCGTTCTTTTGATAAGAAAGGTAATTTGTAAGAAAGGTAATTCGTAAGAAAATTTTAAATTCTGTTTATCAATTGTAATTGAATAAATAAAAGTTCATTCTATCAAAAAATCTTTCAGAATTCTATCAAAAGTTTTCTTTTGAAAATGTTTACAGAAGTAAAAGTTTGATAAAAAAAAAAAAATGCAACCAAATTAAAAAAAAAGTAGATTTGATTTGTTTAAAACATTTCCAATATATTTGATAGACGTTGGAAATTATTCGTGTAAGGTTTGGTGTAATTTTATTGTAATTTTTCAAAATATACATACTGTGTCATACTTACAAATCTGCCACCTTATATTATGAGACTTTCTTTTCTATTAACAGTTGTTTACCAAATGTAATTTATAGTATATAAAAACTTTAAAAGAATTCTGATTACGGAATATTGAAAAAAAGTTGAGATGAAAAGAGAAATCAGATGAGCTATCCTTCCGTAATCGGATGCTGAATCAATGTTGGTGTCAAACATAATCGATTTTAGAAACAATATGGTTTAAATTGAATGTATTAAAAGTAAATCTAAAAAACTACTTTATAGCCAAATCTGAATGCTAAATACATCAATTGAGAGTGACCTGATTACGGATGATTACTCCATAGCTTTGATTTTCTACACATGAATGAATGTGTTGCAATTTGAATTACAAGTGCATATTCTGGAGCATAATCATCGAAGTGAGTCTAATAAGGAGTGTTATCAAGATATATACTGCAAAATTAAGGTACATAACCACAAAAAATATATGAAATGCTCACGCCATCTCTATCGGTTTCTCCTTATTTGAGACGGGGGCATAGAATTCATTTCAGGATCAATAAAAGCCAGGTGGTGGAACCAACTGAAATTACACTATTTTACTTTAAAAAAATAATTTTTGGATGATTTTAGACTTTTTCTTCAATCAAAAGGGATTAGGAAGTATTTAAGCAATATCCATTTTTTAAATGTGCAACAGATGTTTTTTAGTTGACAGTTGTATAAGTATTCCTATTAGGATATTAATGTTTTTTACGATATAATTCCTATACAGTGCGATGCTTATCCTAATAAAACTACATTATAAGTTCAAACCGTAACACATACTACAATAAACAAATATAATAAATATAAAGAATTGCAAACATAAAGTTAGCCAGAAAATTTATTGGTGGAGGGAGTCGTACTTTTATGTAATGGAATTTCTTTCTTAAAACACTTGCAAGGTTATCCTTTAAAGAACACCATTTACAGTTCCTAAAAGTTATATTTTCTGAAACGTTTGGAAGCATTATATGCTCATTATATATGTACCTTAAACTACATAGATTTCGGATTGCAAGATATTAGGTGGTATGTGAATCGACAGCAAAATAAAAATGTGAATTCCACACTTGACGCTGTTGGTCTTGATCTCTAGATTTACAAGATACAGTATGTAACTTCTGTCGGTTCTTTACTTGTAATTATGTTACATTAATTACAATTCAAGCTTTTTTTCTTTCAGGTGTTGTACAAATATTTTTATCACTGGCTGTATAATTATTGACGAATTTTAGAATACAGAAACTAAACCGTGCTTTAAAAATACAGTACTAACTTTAGTTCTGTTAAAAAACAACTATTTTAAATTCGTTAGCTATTCGTTATTCTTGAACAGAATCAAATCTAAATTTTGTTGTCAGGTACTTTCTCTACCATGAGAAGTAAAATTTCACAAAGATATGAAGTAAGTCACCCGATAATAAAAGCTGTTACATATTTCTTCTGATACTATAATAGTCGTCTCGTTTTTTCTCATCTTTCGCCAAAAAAAGATCTGCTATTATAAAATATGTCTGATATATCTTCGTTTTGTTACAAAATTTTCATGTTCAATTTATAAAATTCTAGTTTTCAGGCAATCTCACAACACATACAAAGGTGAATGAGTCTTTCTCTGATCGATTGAAGACCGAAGATTAGAATTAAGAGCTTCATATCATCCGCTTCGTCTTCTAAATTTGTTGCTTATTGTGAACTTTTGTGCTAATTGCTGATGCATTTTGGCAAACGGATGAATCACTTCGGTACTTCCTACATGAGTATTGACATAGTGATGTGAGAAGGAAATGATGTGTTTAGGAGGTGTATTTTTTCATTCATAGCTTGACGAGAAGTTCGTTATTGTTCTTATTCCTATTCAAAACGATAATTTGTTGCCACGCCACGCGTAATACGGAGTGTATGAGTGTTACTTCTGGATTGGAGCCTGTTTGTCATGATCAAAATCTGCATCATAGTCAGGACAGGAGAGAACAACATGTTTTTAAATATGTTTAATCCGTCTGCCATAAATCTCACAATTAAATGGTCAGCCAAAAGTGGCAATTCCAAAACATACAAGGCAAGTACTGACAATCCAATATTTTACTTCTGACAGCCATCATGATGACTGAAAAAAGGGAATATTTTTTTCCTGAAAAAGTCACTTAAAATTTCATAAGAGGCAAAATAGTAGTACATATGTTTTACAAGTCCGTTCACATTTCAGAAGTTCAAGAAAAATTACCAAATTGTCGTATCGGAATGCGGATTTTTTTTCCTTTTTAGATAAGAGCAATTACTATTATGGTTTGTGCTGTAATTCACTCTATTTTGAAACAATTTATGAAACACATTCACCATGGCGCTTTCTTTAAAAAACCGTCAATATATCTTTTTTCTTTTCAGGATTATTAAATGAACGAAATTTTCTGTTTGATTAAATCATTCATCCTCTTTTTACTAAATTATGTTTGTACTTCTACTTATACTTTCGAAGAAATTTCGGTGTGAATGTTACTTGTGCTTTTTACACATACTTCCTATTTCAAATAATGTACAGGGTGTCCTACAAGTTTATTGACATTTCAGAAACTTGTAAAAAGTTTTCCAATTGCCGTACCGGCGTAAGTCGTTATACCTCTTTTTCACTTAAGATGAATTACTCTTATATAATTTTCACTGTAAAACATTTTATTCTGAAATACTTTGCAAAATATTCCTCTTCTTCTTTAAAAAATTTTAAATTAAATAAAATTTTCTGTTTCTTGAAAAGATTCATCCCAGTTTCTTTTTATTTTTCCATATATATATATATATATATATATATTGCATCTATAGTATTCTATGTAAACTTCTACTTTTTCTTTAGAGTCAAGATTATTATCGAGAGCAAAAATATACTTTACTGAATGAAAAGTATTTTTACTATCGTCATTTATACAAAACTGTTGCCATTATAGAAATGTATTAAGCTAAGCTTCAATTCAATTTTTACGGAAACAAATATACATTTGTGGATGGCATTTTGTAAATAAAATAAAAATGTTTTAGAAAATCTAAATTTCACAAAAACCCTGTTATTACAAAAAAAAAAAAATATTTTTTTGAATTTTCTTTTTATAATAAAATTAAATTTTAGAGAAAAAATGTATAATTTAATAGTAAAAAGTTAAGCTAAAAGAATTTCTAAAAATTAAAAATTTATATATAATTTATCACCAAAAACAATTATGCAGTGATTTTTCTTCGTTTATTTTTTTTTTTAATTCATGTTCTTACGATTTGTAAAAATTTCGACATAAAACCCAAAAAATATATATAAAAGTCTGAAAAAAGATGATAAGTGAGGGGATACTAAAACAAAGGAAATTTTCGATTTTTTGAAAAAACATTTATTCCTATTTCCTTTTCTTGTCTTTTCTTTTTCTTTTTTTCTTCCTTTCTTTCTTTTATGTTTATTATTTTCTTTATATATATATATATATATATATATATTGCAATTTTGATAATTCATAAGGCTAGATTCCATTTTCTATTTACAGGGATGAAAGCTCTGCGCTTACAGCTGGCCGTTTGGAACTACTAAATTTCAAAAGTATTCTTCGCCTTACTAAGTGTCAGATATTCTGCAATTAATTAAGATGCAGATTACTATTATAATTTAGTGGTGACAATCGGTCTACTGTGGCGCAGCGTTTTCATTCCTTTCTATTTAAAGAAACAAATATGTTTGCGGATAGTAGGAAACTACGTCTACAGTTGGCATTTTGGATGTAAAATTTGGATCTAGATTTGTTTCAGAACATCCAAATTGTTCGAAAAGGTCTTTGTTAGAAATATTTTCTTAATTTAAGAACTTTAATAAACTTACATTTCATATAAAATATGTATTATTCGTATAGAAATGGATTAAGCTATAATAATTTTTATAAGAGGAACATTTTATGTCAAATTTAACTATACATGAGTATCAGCGTAGAATTTTCTTCTTTTTTTCTTTTGATTTTTCTTCATATAGTTCATTTTTTTGCGACTTGAATATATTTCGACTATAAGAACTAAAAATGATATGAAATAACCACATAAGAGGAATATAAATGCGGGAGCAAGATCTGTAAGTGTCAGTTTTCTATTAGTAGTTTCATATTCCGGAAATAGTGAGGATAATCTCCTTTTAGCTAAAAAATATCCATCGCTAGCATACTTAAAGTAAATGCCTGACGCCATTATTTTGTGTACGAATGAATCCAGCAGATCTTTGCAACAGAAGCCTTTTCGGACCACCATTCCATGCATAGTTTCATGAAAACGATCTTCTGAGATAAAGAATTTTTCAGCGTCCAGCATGTCAAGAAACTTTGTCTCTAAGATAAAAGCAAGATTTTGCTTTTGACACTCTTGAAGAAAATTTACGATAGCAGCCCCGTAAGACAACTTATTATTATAACTATCTGTTGCGATTGCTCGTAAATGTTCGTGTTTTGAGTTTTTCCAGTAATCTACAACACCTCCATTCAGATTGGCAGCGCAATGATAATCTCCACTTTTTACAGCTAAAGCCAAGTCTGAAAGATGCTTAATTTTAATCACAGGTGGAAATGAAAGAAAAGATAAAAATACGGAATCGTAAGACAAGCAAAGAACCATAGCTCCTACAACCCACGAATAGACAAGGAGTTTCTCCACAAACGACGAAGGTCTTATAAGAGAATTCTGCTTCATCAATGTCGCAAAAATGTGAAAGCAAATAGTGTTGAATGTATATTTCCTTTTCAATATGGTATAACTTACTACTGGCATCGTAAGTAAAACCGCTATTATTGTTAGCCATACAGACAACGAGAACGTTTGAAAAATGCCAAAAATGTGCGGTTTGTATACCGGTTTTTGAGTAACAAATGTATAATCTTCCAATTCGTACGGGTAAGAGAAATCTATTTTCTCTAAATTATACTTACTCATATATTCTGGAATTACTCCAACATCAATTTGTGAACAATTTATTTTTTTTAATAATCCTGCCAAAGTACCATTACGGCAATAAATATCATCTTTATAAACCATAACAAGATTAATTCTGTCAAAATAGTTTGTATATTGTTGAAGGTACTGCATAAGTGCAAGTAGTAATCGACCGTATGGGTTCCATTTCGATGACAAAAATGCTATCGTCTCATCATAAGTTGAATTTGGATGGAGTACATAAGGATGGTATGGTCTATTGTATGCGAGTAGTAATGTTTTCTGGGATTCCATAACCTTTTTCATCGAATTCATTATTATTCCAGAAAATGTTACTTATAAAAATTTTTGGTAAAAATACATTTTAATATTTATAATATTCAAAATATGAATCAGAATTAATAATTTTCAAATGTAATTTAAAAAATCCACAATGCTTATTTGTACTTTTTATTCTTACTCGTAAACTAATGACTGAATAAAATAACCTTCTTTTCATTTTTATTTTTTGTTTGAAGAACAATGTTTTATTAACTAAAAATTTATCGCATTGATTGATGCATAAAAATCAGTCTTAATAAGTTAAAAACATTCAATGTTTTTAACTAAACTAAAATACGAAAGCGATTCTTGCGTATAATATTAGCCTTATTATACATATCTCTCATCTGATATTCCAGATTTTTTTAAAGGATAGTTATATTTATAAAGTTGTTTCTAAATCAAATTTCATTCTATTGAAAAAGTCATTTTGCTAAAACTAATAGAATATAATCTAAACCAACTTATCTTTGTATTTAATTATTGAAGCTAAACAGGAACAATAATGATGCATAAAGAATTTGAAAATATTACAAAATAAATTTGGAATTCAAGTGTAAAATTATTATTCACCAATTTCCTTAATTTCAGTTCAATAAAATATAAATCAAATTTGTTCATTTTCTAAGTTAAGTTTTCCAAAGATTTGTAGATATTTTTATAAAAAAAAAAATAATTACTTAAAAAAAGAAGCATGAGAGGAAAGCATCCATCTACCTTTCAGTACTGTATACATCTTTTATGCACAATATGTATTGTAGAATATATCCCAATAAGGAGTCATACGTGTTCGTAAATAAAATTTTGCGAAAATATGGTTTTAACAATTTGAAACGTTGTTTCTGTACTTCCAAATTGCTCAGAAAAAAATATCAAAGTTCAATAACGTCGATAACATACATATTTATGTATGTTATATAAATATATATATATAATATTTTAAGAAAAAGTTAATGTCATACTTTTTCTGTTCAAGACACCCGTTTGCCGCCATACCACGTACAAAAACACAGTGATATATTCGTTTTCACAGTAAAATGCTATTTGTTATTCTTCATCTCAATGTAACGATTTGTAATTTAAATTTTTATTTTACAAATCGATATTAAATCATATCTAAAAGCGACGTTTTTCAATCCCATTTACAATTTAGATCCACAATTTGGGAAAGTACTTTCAGAATATTATAGCTATATAGGCTTTTTTGCTTTTAACTCGCATTAAACTCTATCGTAACATAGCGTGACAAGCTTTCAATAAATTTAAAAACTTGATATTTAGTTTTCGTTTTAATGCTAATACTGAAACAAATGGCTTTATGCTTAAAAGATAATTTTAGAAAATTGCCTTAGGTTGTCTTAAACCTAATTAACTACTTAGGTTGTCTTAATGCATCTTAGGTTGTGTTTTATACCCTTATTTAAAGAAACTTACTTAGAAACATTTGTGTATTCGCTTGCATATAAAATGCAATAATCTTCAATGATTGCTTTATATTTCAGCTTGAATATATGAACAAATAAAAATATTTTTTATTGTTGTCTTTGAAATTTAGTTTTGCTTTTTTTTTCGGTACGAGTATTCAAGTCAGGCATTTGTCTCCGCGAGGCGATACATTACGGCTACATGACAGTAATGTAATCTGAGAGGTAAAGTCCGGACTCGCCGAAACAGTACTTCGTCTCTATCAATCAAATACTTCCGGTAGGAAAATACCAGACGAAAGTTCTTGAAAAAGACTCTTTTTTTTATCCTAAAAAAAAAAAACCAAGCTGGCCATTTTGATTCTCCTCTAAACTGATTCCGTCAGGACGCTCCAAACTTCCTCCAAAACTGTAATCGATTAGTTGAATAATTGTCATTAGGGGTAATTTTACTTAATACGTATAATGTTTCAAATCACCGAAGTACCAATCTATCTTTCTCCGCGTATATATTCAATCTATATTCTCACATTACCTTTTCTCCTGTTGAAAAGTTTTCGGAAGCATCTTTTACTCTTTTATTGTTTTTGAAATAAAATACAATTCAGATATTTAAACATTTTTTATTACATATACATATAAATATTTATCACATATATACGTATCCACATATGTGAATACATATCCGTTCCGTAGTCTTTTATTTATTCATTTATTTATGTATTTTTTTATTATTAAATGCTTAAAATTGCAGCCATAACTATATGCGAATGATTTGGAATCAAACAGCGATTTTAAGTTATTGATGAATTTATTACATATTACATATTGAGTTATAATCGATTGAAAATAGACTTTGACACTATTTTATCGAAGGTAATTTCTTGTCTTTATAGAGAAAAAATATATACTGAATTTCTTGATATCCAAATAAGAATTTTTACTAATTTCGTAAATTTACGAGTAAATATAACTTCTTTGATTGTATTAAGGTGTTTTACAAATAATTTATTATTTTTGGAGAATTGTAAAACTGGATAAAAAAAAAGGAAACTTCTTCAAACATTTTCCCCCCCCCCCCTCAAATGAAAAGAAACAGTAAATAAAATTCAGCGGTTTGGATTAGAATTCTCAACTGCGTCGGGTTACCCGCACCAGACCGAACTCGCGGTTCGGGTCGGGTTGTCGCTACATATTTTCGTCGCGGGTTGGGTCCGGGTTTGGGTTGACTTCCATTGTTTCGAGTTCGGGCCTTTTTCGGATTTTGACTCTTGCGAGTTGGGTTCGGGTTGACGAGATTTTTCAAAGTAATTTTCACGATATTTTTTCAGGTTAAAAATCTATATACAATAAGACCTCCATAATGGAAACTCCCGAAAAGCGGACACCTTTATTCAACGAATACTTTTTCAATTCCTAAATACTCGTACGCTTAAATATATCTCTGATTAGTGGGAACTTCCTAATCTACACACACATGTGCGAGTGTATGTGTGCATAAATTATCACAAATACGATACATGTATTTTTGTTTGTTTGATAGACGAATTGTTGGTAATAATTTTCATATTCCGAGAAGAATAAATGGTTCTTAAAGAAGGAATAATTTGTGATCACATTTTTTTTATAAAGTACTCTCATGCAGTAAATTAAATATATGCTTATTCAGATTGAAATGGGTATTTATTTTCATCTGAAACATAATTCTGCTGAAACTTTTTGTGAAAAGCCCAACAATCCAACTTGCAAAAAAACTTACTATGACACGCAAGAATTATTCTTGGGTGAAACCTACCCACAGAAAGAAAATTAAAGTCATCCTGACACGAAAAAGAAAGTTAGGGATAACCCGACACGATGCAGAACTTTATTCAACGATGCCGAAGTTTCTATTCAGAGGTTTTACTATAATTGAATATTAAAAATATAGATTAGTCCATTTTATTGTATAAAACATAAAATTGGTATTAGAGATATAATTGTAGATTACTTTTCATTGCATTAAAACATGATTTACTGTCATTTTATGTCGTGTTCGGGTCGGATTGCCGGTTGAAGTATTTAGTGTTTGGGTCGAGTACGACCCGAATCTCCCCCCCCCCCCCCCACAGATTTTGCAAATTATTGAACATAGGAATCTTCACGATCTTCTGATTACATTTTTATGACTTTAATATTCTATCAAATAAGTCATATGCACCTAAATATGCTGAAATTTAAACTTATTTCATACTAATGCTTTCTACGTTGTGCTTTCTTGTAATACACATTTATTTTACATGACAAAATTAAGCATTAATACAATTATATATTTTTAGTCATTATTTTTTAGGAAACCTTGATGTCTCAAGCAAGCCTGATTTTCCCTTATTTTCCTCTTTCGTTCAAGATTTGTTGTGTTAAAGAGCCTTTAAATATATCTTATTATTATTTTACTTAGAAGTAAATATTTACATTCAACAGAATTTTTACTTAAAATTTAAAAAAAAGATATAAACGTTTTTTTTTATTAAGCAATCTCTTGTTGCGATTTTATTTATACAAACTCCCACCAATAATAGATTTTGGATACATTGACCACGCAGTAACTTTTTAAAGCGAAAATCAGTTCACTGAGCATGTTAATATTTTCTTCTTGACCTAAACAATACTTTAAAATTATAAACTAATTCTTCTTCAAGACAGTATCACCTGATTGGCTAACTATTTTGTATAAATCTCAGTATCTAAGCTTAATTAAAAAAAAATTGCGATTTTTTTTTTTTTTTTTTTTTTTTAAGACAACTGTAAGTCAACATTTTTGGCCTTTAAATTCAGTAAGTAACAAAAAAGATACACTGGTGTTACTAAAATGCTGTAACTGGCACCCAATTTTTGAATATCATTTTATTCAATTTCATATCTTGCGTGTTCTTTTTCGAATTGTTAAAGGATAATCTTCCCAATCGAGAAAATTTTCTTTTAATATGACCAAATACTTTAAGAGCATCTTATGTTACTAATTGCTGTAAATAATCCCATTAAAAAAGGGGGAAAAAAAAGAGAGAGAGAAAACATTTTATGCTAAATGTTGAATATTTTTTATCTATATTATTTTCTGCCAGTTGTATCATGTAGTGTGCACATGTTTATACGCGTTGACAATGTTTTAAGATAACGCTTTAGGGAACCCGATAGGTTCATTAATGCATGTTAAATTTCACACTAATATACATACAAGCATGACCTTAGACTTACTATATATAGTGTTGGTTGTAGAAAAAAGATTATTTTAACCCTAAAAATGGAAAATTAAATTACAAACAAGAACGAAAAATCATGCGTCAAGCATAGATTATGTAGCACTTTCCAACGCTTCTAAAATAATTTTACAAACCATTACCATTTAATAAGCTGAAAGATGACATCTAAGTAAACAATTTGGAAAACGCATAACATATTTAAAAACGTAATTTCAGGAATTTTCAATATATACAATATTCGGAAAAATATCCGAATACTTTTATGTAGCCCTGTATATGATCTATAGATTTGTATATATACATAGGATGCTAAATTTTAGTTTAGTTAGGAAACGCGTAGCACCGTTTAAATTCTCCTTCTGGAGTTTCTGTCAATAAACGGAAATGTGTTCGCGAACTTTTGTGCTGCCCTGTATAGGATCTACAGAATTTATACACACCACGTAATAGACAAAAAGCTAGTTAAGATTAAAATCGCGTTTAGTAACTTAAAACGCACTTCCAGGAATTATTGTTAACAGACAGCAGAGAATTCTTTTGTGTGTCCCTGTAAATGAACGATGACTGCTATACACACACTATTCTGTAGTAAGCCTCTTGTAATGCACCTTAGTAATATATATAAACTTCAATGCGTTTAAAATAGTGGAACATTATTTAAATAAGCCGCAGACGATTTTTCTCCATAGACGTAATGTAACGGAATTATTTTGACTGTCCCTGTAAAGTAACTCTAAGTGCTATACACCTACTATTCCATATTAAGCTTCTTCTAATGCATCTTAGTGATCTATATAAATTTCAATGCGTTTACTGTAGTGAAACATTTTTAAAATAAACCGCAGATGATTTTTCCCCATAGACCGCAATGTAACGGAATTCTTTTGAGTGTCCCTGTAAGAAAACTATAAGTGCTACACACTTCAGTTGAAATAGGGAACGTGTCATAGATAACGACAATAACATATAAAAATTGCAGAGCAATCCGAGCATATTTACGGGAGTTAGAGCACGGCCAGACGGCCAGACGGCCAGACAAACCGAAGTCATAAGCACTTTTCAACTAGGTTGGAAAGTGCTAAAAAAAGTGGGTTATAATAATTATAACTATTAATTAAAGAATAATTTTTAAAGAAATTCCTTAAGGGTGTCCATTACTGGCACATCTACCCTATATGAAAAATATTACTCTGTTTGTATATTTGAAGTATGCCTGCTTTTTAAAAGGAATGAAATTTTAATTTTCAAAAAATAAACTTTTTCGAAAAAAAACACACACACGAAAGAACAACATTGTTAAGCATTTTAAGATAACCTGTATTAAAAAATCCCGACATTTACATGAGTTATGGCTAAAAAATATATATGTTGTTCTCGCTGTAAGCAGTGATTAAAAGGATACTTTACAGTGGTCTATCTCAAAAAGTTAACAAGAACGAAAAATCATGCGTCAAGCATAGATTATGTAACACTTTCCAACGCTTCCAAAATAATTTTACGAATCATACTCTTTAATAAGCTAAAAGATAACATCTAAGTAATCCGAATACTTTTATTCAGCCCTGTATAGGATCTATAGATTTGTATATATACTACATAGGATGCTAAATTTTAGTTCAGTTAGGAAACACGTAGCACAGTTTAAAATTCGCCGTCTGGAGTTAAATAATACGGAAATGTGTTCCCGAACTTTTGTGCTTCCCTGTATAGGATCTACAGAATTTATACACACCACGTAATATACAAAAAGCGATTTAAAATTAAAATCGCGTTCAGTAACTTAAAACGCACTTCCAGGAATTATTGTTAACATACAGTAGAGAATTCTTTTGTATGTCCCTGTAAATGAACGATGACTGCTATACACACAATACTCTGTAGTAAGTCTCTTGTAATGAATCTTATATAAATTTCAATGCGTTTAAAATAGGGAAACATTATTTAAATAAACCGCAGACGATTTTTCTCCATAGACGTAATGTAACGGAATTTTTTTGACTGTCCCTGTAAAGTAAGTATAAGTGCTATGCACACCCTGTTCCATATTAAGCTTCTTCTAATGCACCTTAGTGATATATATAAATTTCAGTTCGTTTAAAATAGTGAAACATTATTTAAATAAACAGCAAATGATTTTTCCCCATAGGCCGCAATGTAACGGAATTGTTTTGAGTGTCCCTGTAAAAAAACTATAAGTGCTACACACTTCCATTGAAATAGGGAACATGCTATAGATAACGATTATAACATATAAAAATTGCAGGGCAATCCGAGCATATTTACGGGAGTTAGAGCACGGACAGACGGCAGACGGCAGACGGCCAGACGGCCAGACAAACCGAAGTCATAAACACTTTTCAACTAGGTTGGAAAGTGTTAAAAAGGGGAGAAACATTGTATAAGAATTGTTCTTTTTTTTTAAAAAAAGGGGGGGGGGAACCAGTTGATTTAAACCACGGTTGATTTAACACATTACTTGTATCGAGCATAATAATTAGCAGCATATGAATTAAAATACAAATGTTATGCTGGATTATGATTATATTGAAAAATTACGCTTTGCAATACTATTAGTATGGGTGAAACAATTTTGGTAATACCATATTTATGCAGCGATATATCAATGATATGTTATTAAAAGATGAAAATTTCTCTTTATTTTAATGATAATTTATAAGTATGAATGAATCGAATTAGTAAAGTAATAAAATTTCAAGATTTTAATCTTATCATATACGATGATTCCTTGAAATAAAACGTGTGATTAAAATAAAAATGTTCCATTTAAAACAAATATCTTCAGATCAAAATTTGTGTGTATTTCTAATTATTAAACTGATTGAAAAGTGCTCGCATTATATGAGAAATACAGTTTGAGTTTTATTTAGACGTAATTAGTACAAAACTGTTTCGTGCCATTTTCTGAGTGCGCTGTACCAATTTACTATTAGACAATTCTAATTTTCATTCACTTGATATTTTTCTTTCTCTGAAATGCGAATTAGAAAGTTTCTATAACACTTAAGGTGGTTTTTTAAATATTTTCCCTCACTCAGTAACTCAAAACATATATTCACCGACTCATTTTATGCATAAATGTAAGGAATTTTCAGGCATGACTATTGGGGTAATTTGAAATCGAACAGTATTTTACATTTTCTATAATTGTGTATCATATTGAGTTCTAATTAATTGCTGTCTCAAAACAACATTTCCCGGGTTGTAGAATCCAGAAACTCGGCTTAAAACGCCAATTTGGACGGCATATTCTGAATGGTATTTTGTCTTTATAAAAATATGAAAAATGCTTTCCGATTCCTCCGTCCATGAAGAAGAATAACTGCTTATTTTGTGCATGAACAATAACTTTGTGAATATGTCAGAAAGAAGCCAGTTTGAATTTCAATGCTTAAGTAATTTTTATTTTTTTTAAATAATTTGTTAATTAATTTTCATAAATTAATATTAAACCTCCACGCTCACTATTCATATAACTAATTTCAGACATTCTTTTTATAAGAAAGGCGTACTGCACTTGAGGATTACAGTGGAATAACTGACTGTAAGCATTTTGGGTATACTGAAAAAGGGGAATTTCAAGGATTTTTATCAGTTTGTGAGTATTAAGTATAATTAATGAAAAAAAAAAAAACATCTCCCCCTTCACATTCTAAATGGTTTCAGAAGTGCCATATGTCACACCTGTTTGTAGCTAGCGACCAGATGTTTAACAGAAAAATTCTAACTATTCCGAAAGTGGAAAAATAGTAAAGAGTACGAAAATCATTAAGGTATTTAAAATATTGTACAGTACGTGCCGTTTATATAAATTACTTTTAAAAGAAAAAAGCATTTATACATGAAACAAGTCAAATGAAAGAAATTACATTATATTTGCTTTCTAGTAAAATTAGCCACTTAACAGAATAAAATTGATTTTTACATAAATATTTATTTATAAATAAGAAATATATAGTACATGAATAAATATATTTAAATAACAGATTGAACGGTTTATTTTTATTTTTATTTTATTTTTTTCAGACTACGCAGGATGCTGTAACCAAAAGACAAAGAAAAATCATGCGGCCCGTCCCGGAAGATTTTTAATTCAGTTGAAAAATATATTTTAAGTATTACCACCCATAGGCAGTACGGTATTCGAATTTATTTATGCAAACATTATGTTTTTATGTAGAACGTTATGGTATGCTAAAACTTAATTCAACGATAAAATTAAAAGTGAATAACACAGTTTAAAATTGACTTCCAACAATTTTCGACTGTAATGCATTCGAAATGTTTTGTGCAGTCCTGCATATGATCTTTAGACATTAATATATTTCACAGAATATGATAACATATATTTCAACTGCAACATTGATAACATAACTATAATCGCACTTACACTAATATTTCCATGCTATTATTAAAACGTAAATTGCTTATTTTAATTAATAAGTATGTGCAAATTTTCTAATATGTATTTATCGAATAGTAATTGGTATAAAATAAATCGAAAGTATTTTGCGCATGCATTTATTTCTATTTAGGCTGCATCAAGTGATGAAATATATAAACAAATTTGCTAGTCGCGCTGCTTGTAGAAAAAACCTACGTAATACATTGTATTATGTAGTACATTGTACTTAATACCTTTTACATACATTGCACGTAATACATTGTACATACATTTTACATACATTGTAAGTAACCCCTTGTATTACGTGAGTCGCGCTTGTATACCATGTGATTTGCAATGTAAACATCACATTAATAATGTCCATAAGAAACTCGTTTTAAATATATGATGTAATTTTTACCATTAAGTGCGTTTCGCGTGCAAAAATCTAATTAATGTTTTTTTTACTTCTTTTCTTTTAAGATTCGCGTGTAAATATATTATGTTTGGGAATATCAGTATATGAAAATTTTAAATATGAAATAATTTTCACCATTAAAAGTTTTTCGCGCGCAATAATTTAATTATTTTAGGCAATTTTCATATGACGATATTCAATATTTCGGTACTTTACATATGACGTAATTGTCCCCGTTAAATGCGATTCGCGCGTAATAATTTACTTATTTTGAGATTTTCTTACTTTTTTTAATATTCACGTGTAAATGCAATTTGTATGACGTTTTCCACATTTCCTGCTTTTTATACGTGATCATTTTATTATTAGTTTAAAGTTTCCTTTCTTTTTTTAATAATTACGTGTAAATACATTTTTTATTTGAGAGGAAATATAATTCTTTGCACAGTTTTACAAATTGACAACAACATAAAAAAAAGACCTTTTCTAAATATGAAAAAAAAATATCTTGAAATAATGAAAATTTGAATAAATTAAAAAAAAAAAAAAAAAAAAGAGCTCTAAAGAATTAAATAAAAAAAAAAATAAGCGCAGTTTGCACACAGCTACACTCTAAAAACGACGTTTTCAAAACTGAGCATGTTACATAGTGAAAATAGCTTTGAATCAAAATGACTCAAGTTTGAAACATGTATATACACTCATTTCTGTAAACATGCACACACTCCAGAATAAAACATAATGTACTCATATTTGAGTATGTCCATGTTTCAAAAATGTGTTTGAACTGATTCTAATCATTTTTGAGTATGTCCATGTTTCAAAAATGAGCATAAACTGACCTCTATGTTTTCAGTTTTGAATATGTCCATATTTAAATATTCTGAGTATTTCTGGTATTTCAGAATTGAAATCATTGGGTCGTCCTATTTGAAACAAAAAGTTTCATAACAAAATGAAAACATCGATTTGCTCAGATTTGAAAGTGTCATTTTTCTCAGTGTAGCTTGAGAAGTATATCCCTACAAAAAAATAAAGATAAAAATCAAATATATTTTTATGCATTGTTTTGTTCCTAAAAAACTTTTTTAATGGGACGATTCTGGCCGACTTTAATATTAAAAATCTCTTTAAATAATTCTTCGATTTAAAACCTGTCTATTTCAGCGTGTTTATCAGAGATTTCTCTATAATAATGCTATGTAATTATTGTTAGTATAATTATTATTAGTAGTAGTATAATTATTATTATTATAGTTATTATTATTATTTTCATCAATGCATTAAACATGCGAGATAAAACATTTCTTAATTATTTTAGCAAAGAAGATTGTTGTAAATTCATCATTAATTGTCAGAAAACTATACCAATTTTTGACTTCTCTTTCAGACACATATAAAATACAATGGTAAAATTAAAAAAAATTCTACTTATATAAAATAAGTGTGTTTTTAACGTAAAAAGACCACTTTGCTGAAGAAATATAATTTCATGTAATTTTCCAAGTTGAACTGACAAGAAAGATAATCAACAAGAAAGGATTTATCTTAATGGTTTAGTTTATTGCTTTTCTTACTTAATGGTTAGAGAAGTGTCATCTTGAAATTAATAGTCACCTCGAACATCTTTGGACGAAATCTTGTAATTAGTGGCCTAATCGTTTTTGAGGGGAAGATATTTTTTCTGAAAAGGGTTCGGAAATGTCCCATTTTTGAAGTTCAGTATTTCGCGTTTCTTCAAACACGTTTTAACTTCCTTCCCTGTCATCTCCATTCGCTCGTAGGGGCTGTCAGAGGAAACAACAGGGTATCTGGGGAATTTGTTCGGCGAAAGAGGACAGAATCGAATCGGGGGACGCACATCTACCACCAGCGGAACCTCAACCAAAAGGTCAGGTACCGGAAACAAAGAAGGGAAGGAAAAACGACCTTGCCAGTCTCCAGAGAGACCTTGAAAGATAAGTGTTCGGGCTCCTAACCATCGTCGAACATTTATTTACGCTCTTAAAGAGAAATACATACATTGTTTGATACACACACCTCCATTACAAATTGCACTCTTGTTTCTTAAGCGATTCTTGAAGCTAAAAAATTTTTAAATCGATTACTGTGTTACAGTCTACTGATAATATTTCAATAAAATATCAAAAGGTATTACAGATTTTTAAATCGATTAAATGTTACAATCGACTATATAAACTGTATACAGGGTGATTCATAAAAGATGGGCAGAACTTTAAGGGGTTATAGTACACTTAAAGACAAATAATATTAAATAGGAGACTAAGGGTCCCAGACGTATTCCCAAGGAGATAGGGGGCATTAAAGTTTAGGGTCCGAAATTTCAAATGATTATAAAACATGGAAAAATTGGTCGATTCGTTTGCGGTTTTTGCAAAAAATTTTCTTTATGCCAGTATTTTCTTGAAATAAAATTTTAAAGTTCAATTTCAAAAAATGCCGATAGGGGGCGCTTTAGACTTTGGAGTAACAAACAACTATTTTTTAACGTTATTTTTTGTATTTCTTTAAATGATTTCGAAAGCTTAGACTTAAACTTAAATTTTGATCTAAAAATCTGAGTCCTAACGAGTAGTTAAGTAGCGTAAACTGAAATTTGAAATTTGAAACCCTTCTCCCCCCAGAACAAAAATCAGTTATTCCCGATCTTTGTGTCGTAGATTAGGCTCTAACTACTGCCGCGTTTTGCTAAAATTATTCTTTATGTCAGTATTTTCTTGAAAATAAATTTTAAAGAAAATTTTCAAAAAATTCCGATAGAGGGCGCTTTAGACTTTGGAGTAACGAACAACTATTTTATACCGTTATTTTTTGTGTCTCATTAAATGCTTTCTAAAGCTTAGACTTAAACTTAAATTTTCAGCTCAAAATCTGAATCGCTGAGCGTGGTTCAGTAGCGAGGGGAGGGGGTTCAAATTTCAACTTCTGAACATAGTTCAGTTTGCACTACTTAACCATGCCCAACGATTCTGTGCTGTGATACGAGGCAAAAATACAACTTTCGTCAAGGACTGCATAGTCGGAATTCACTCATAAAGGCACTGGCACAGTTGGAAACGTCGCTCATGCAAACGTTAAAGCTCCATTCCTGACGCTAGTCACCGGGTGAAGAAGGAAACAGAAAGTATGCAAATGTCAAATGGGGAAGAAGAAGAACACGTATGCAAAATTTCGACACGATTCAGGCATAAAAACCACTGAACGGTGAGTCAAGTGTAAGTCGCTGTAGTAATGAATCGGAAGATGGTGCCCTTCACGAATAAGGAAAAGGCTGAGATGCATTTAATTTACGGAGCGGCAGATGGAAATGGTGCAGAGGCACAACGAATGTACGGAGAGCGATTTCCTAACAGGCGGTTGCCTAACCGCAAAACTTTCGAGCGCTTGCACAGACAGTTGTGTGAGACGGGATCATTTCTCGCTTCCCGGTCGAATGCAGGTCGTGCAAAAAAGGACGAATCAGTAGTTGTTGCAGAAGCCATTCTGGATGTAGTAGCGGCGCAGCCAAGTACAAGTACACGAACAGTGGCTAGCCAGGTGGATACCTCACAGTCCACGACTTGGAGGGTACTGAAGGATGAACATTTGCTCCCGTTTCATGTGCAACGAGTCCAGAAACTGTCTCCAGGGGATTATCCAAATCGTATTGAATTCGCCCGCTGGTTTCTGCAGAAGAACGCGCTAAATCCACATTTTGGACGAACTGTGCTTTTCACCGATGAATGTACCTTCACACGTGAAGGTACATTTAACACACACAATGCACATGTATGGGCGGATGTCAATCCACATGCTACGTATCCACATGCTCATCAGAGACGCTTTTCCATCAATGTTTGGGCAGGAATCCTCGGAGACCACCTAATCGGACCGTACCTTCTTCCTGAACGCCTCAACGGTAAAACATACCTCACATTTCTGCAACATGTGCTGCCAGACCTGTTAAACGTTGTTCCTCCACGCATCCGGCGGGTCATGTGGTTCCAGCACGATGGAGCGCCAGCCCATTACGTACGAGACGTCCGCAACTATCTGGACATCACATTTCCGAACAGATGGATTGGTCGAGGTGGTCCTGTTGCTTGGCCTGCTCGCTCGCCAGATCTTTCACCCCTCGATTTCTTTTTTTGGGGACGATTGAAGGCTCTTATGTATGAGACACCCATTGAATCCCCCGAGGAACTGGTCGCCAGACTTTCCGCCGCTGTAGGGGAAGTGCTCGAAAAGCCTGATGTTTTCGCGAATGTTCGCCGTTCCATTCGTCGCCGTTGTTCTGCGTGCATAACCTCTGGTGGTCACAATTTTGAACATTTATTGTGATTACATGTTAATAAATATGCTTTGGTAACATAATCCTAATTTGTGTCTTTTTACCTCGTATCACAGCACACAATGTGTGGACATGGTAAACTGAACTGTGCTCAGGAGTAGAAATTTCAAACCCCTCTCCCCAGAAACTTAACCACGTCTAACGATTCAGATTTTGGGCTGAAAATTTAAGTCTAAGCTTTAGAAAGCATTTAATGAGACACAAAAAATAACGGTATAAAATAGTTGTTCGTTACTCCAAAGTCTAAAGCGCCCTCTATCGGAATTTTTTGAAAATTTTCTTTAAAATTTATTTTCAAGAAAATACTGACATAAAGAATAATTTTAGCAAAACGCGGCAGTAGTTAGAGCCTAATCTACGACACAAAGATCGGGAATAACTGATTTTTGTTCTGGGGGGAGAAGGGTTTCAAATTTCAAATTTCAGTTTACGCTACTTAACTACTCGTTAGGACTCAGATTTTTAGATCAAAATTTAAGTTTAAGTCTAAGCTTTCGAAATCATTTAAAGAAATACAAAAAATAACGTTAAAAAATAGTTGTTTGTTACTCCAAAGTCTAAAGCGCCCCCTATCGGCATTTTTTGAAATTGAACTTTAAAATTTTATTTCAAGAAAATACTGGCATAAAGAAAATTTTTTGCAAAAACCGCAAACGAATCGACCAATTTTTCCATGTTTTATAATCATTTGAAATTTCGGACCCTAAACTTTAATGCCCCCTATCTTCTTGGGAATACGTCTGGGACCCTTAGTCTCCTATTTAATATTATTTGTCTTTAAGTGTACTATAACCCCTTAAAGTTCTGCCCATCTTTTATGAATCACCCTGTATATCAAATATTTCCTACAATAAGAATACAGACTAGAAGAACTGAAACAGTGATTAGATTGTATCGTGTACTTAAATGATTCGCAGACATACAGATTATTGCTTTATATATTATAAACTGGCTTAAGCTGATATGCTTTATATACCACCAAGTATATATATGTATTAAAAACATACACAATTAATATGACCTCCATTTCAGACAAATTTTGCCTTTGAACATGTTTGTTACTTCTATAACTTCTCATTTCTTCTTCATCATTTCATTAGATTCTCTAGTTGAACTAAAAATTACAAGTTAAACTGCGAAAATAGTAAGCAGCCGTCGGAGACCACTAACATTAGTTGCAGGTTAATTTGGATCAAAATAACTCATTTCATGAAAGATTAGTGGGAGATTCTCGGATATGCATTAAACTTTATTTCAGGTAATGTACGTCCTTAGATGGTATTACATCCAAATAAATTTTTAAAGTGAATAATGGTGCTGCATAAAAGTAAAGAAACCCTTGATTGATCAACCGCAATGCACTATTAAAATTATTGCTTTAAAATTCAATATTTTAAACTATTAGAAGATCATCTCAATGATTTTTTTAATCAAAACTATACTTATAAAACGGTTTTACTGTCAAATTTTGTTTTTCATCTGATCTAAATAATTTTTATCCACATAAGAAATTCATCATCTTGTAGATATTGTAATTTATCTTTTTTAAAATTTTCGAAACACTTATTAACAGTCATTTTACACAAAAAATACAAATTGGAAACTATTTCACATATTATAATGACACAAATTGGTTATTTTTTTGTTTAAATTTTGGTTCAAAGTTTTGATAGTTTTCCTATCATTAAAGAACATGGTTCTTACATAGACGTTTTTCAAAACGAAACACATTTAGACTAAGCGTTCATTGAATAACTTAATTAAACCATCTAACAAGAATATAAATGTTGAAAATGCAATACAAACCATGAAAACATGAACTTCAAAATTATATGGGTATTTTTATTTTTATAATATTCAAAGTCACGTACCTCTGTAATGATGGCTATATTAGTTGCTCATTCCAATTTAAATCCTTTCACGAAAAGCATTTTTACACCACCTAATTTAACACCATCCTTAAAAGTTAACGCAAGTCTTTTCACAACACAAAAAATGCAATATCACTCCGGATCCGTCAATACGTGCTAAATGCATATTTTTAATAAACTGAAGCAGAACAAATGGCAAAATTCTCAACATCGACGTTCGATCTCGATACCGAAGAAAGTTGTTAGTTGCCATGGCAGCAGCAAATTTCCTAAATCTTGAACCAGATTTTGAACTTTGCCGTTATAAATTTCGAGACCGAAAAGATCGTTGTTCTCAGAGCAATAATATTATCTTCTAGAGCTATAAAAAGAATTTTCTCTATTTTTTACTCCGATACCAGCGATATCGAAATCGTAACGACAGCGCTCAGAATCAAAACCATTGTTGTCTCTAACAACCATGCAGCATTTCGACATTGAATTTGTACAAGGCTACACTAGATACCGGGCTTGCTCATTCAATATCATGACGTCACAAATGGTGGCTGGCCGCGACCAGCGATTGGTGCAAAGCGACGAGCCCGTCGTTTTGTGCCAATCGCTGTATGACTTTCATTTTGTCGTTTCGCTTTGTACCAATCGCTGGTAGCGGCCAGCTACCATTTGTGACGTCATGATAATGAATGAGCAAGCCCAGTATCTAGTGTAGCCCTGATTTGTACCAAGGGCTCGATTCTGAACCCTCTTATTACATTTCAAGGAGGTGTCTTTATGTGAGAGTGGCGACATACGCGCTCTCAGACTGTGCTTAGAAAAAGTGGAACAGATGCTTTACACTCACGCACGGCTGTTTGGCGCGATTTTCATGCTCGTGCCAAACCAATAACTAAATACAATGGCTAGGTTACCATTGAAGGAAAAAATCCCCTAAATGTGGCGACTTTTTTCCTTTTTATAACCGATTAAAAAAAACTGTGCGTGAGTGTATGGCATCATACGCGAAAAAGTTTTTTTCCAAACTATGGCACACCGACATTAGACAACTTTGCGATATTCGACTGAATGAGCTCGATTTGACGAGTGAGACTACATATGGGAGAGGTGACATACAGGGTATAAGCTTTAATTGGTTGAGATGATTCTAAACAAAAGTGAATTGCCTAGCACCTTGTTGATGCTACCATTATCACGAAGCTAATGCTTGTTAACTTGCCTCACTCGCATAATACAACCTATACAGGCGAGTATTGCCACGTTCTGGAAAAGAAAATACCTATGTTTGCCATAGTTTGGACAAATGCAACTGTGTAAGCACAGTCTGAGCATCATATGGCACTACTCTCATATCATAGAAAGGCACACTAAGTGAGACAAGTCAGTAAAAAATACCTTGGTGATAATGGCAAGATCGCCAAGAGGCTTAGTGATTCGTATTTGTCCAAAGTCGTCTTAACCAATCAAATTTTATTTCCCATATGTCGCCAATCTAATATATAGACACCCAACATTTTATTATCGAAGAAAGGTGTTTTTCATGGCAACAATACTTTTTAGGGTTTCGTTCATCTCACGAAACCCTATTACTCCCGCTTCATTGTATGGGGACCTCCGTGGCCGAGTGGTTAAGACACCATTCCGCTAATCGCTTGTGAGCGTAGGAGTCAGGTCGGCGGGTTCGACTCCCGCCAGCTCCATTGCACACACTTTGTGGAGTTTCCGGATGTAACTCTCTGGTGTTTGTAAATTTCCTTGTGGCTATCTCGTCCCTGTATATTGACAATGACTTATAAGCGGGCACTTGATGTCAAGCACACAAGTCAGATGTATGTTCTCAATAAACAACCTATTATGAAGCTCAAAATCATAAAATTTGAAAAAATTGTATTATTTTAATATATAGAGATAAAAAACCAAAAATCTAACAGCCTTTTCCTATTAAATTTAAACATTTTTTGTTATAGCAGTTGCCAACAATTAAAAATCCACAATAAAATTATTTCTACAATAATTAATTTTCTATTGAAAAATTTCCCCATGAAAAATGAAAATGAAATAAAAAGTTTCACCAATTGAAAAAAAAAAGATTAATATGACGTCATATTGGTAATAAAACGGAATTTTTCAAACATATCTCAATAATACAGTATGACTATGTGAAAATACAGAAAGCAGCTTCGAGGCTAACGAAAAAGACAGGCTACCGTGGTGCATTCCACTTATCTTTTTTTACAGACCGCTCGAGGCTAACGAAAAAGAAAGGCTACCGCGGTGCTTTACGCGTATCGTTTTTTACAGACCGCGGGAGTCACGTGATGCTCGAATGCACCAATGCAGGTGTACGAAAAGAGCATCACGTTAGTCTAACGGTCTGTAAAAAAGATAAGTGGAATACACCGCGGTAGCCTGTCTTTTTCGATAGCCTCGCAGACCGCTAGAGTGACGTGATGCTCTTTTCGTGCACCTGCATTGGTGCATTCGAGCATCACGTGACTCCGGCGGTCTGTAAAAAAACGATACGCGTAAAGCACCGCGGTAGCCTTTCTTTTTCGTTAGCCTCGAAGCAGCTTAATATGACGTCATTAGAGAATTAAAAAGAACATTAATCTGACGTCTGACATTTTGAAGGTCTCTATACAAGATGTTTAATCTTGAAATTGATTTTTTTTAACATTGCATTTAGTCCACGTGACAGATATTATCATGATAGAGTATAATAGCGAGCTTCGCCCGCTATCGGACCGGTTCAGATTTTCGAAAAAACGAGAAAAATAGACCAGTACATTTTTACTGGGCTTTTTTTTTTGGCTGACTTTTTTTTTTTTTTTTTGGAAAATGAAATTTAAGAAAGGATAAAGTGTTTTGAAAGGAATATTAAACGAAACCCTTTGGGCGCGTTCACAGACCGAACCCCGAGTTACATTAGGGTAACACATGGGTAACCAGAAGCGTTCAGAGACCGATATCACGTGACTTTTTGCGGGTTTATCGTAGCGTTCAGGGCCGGCCATTACCCAGACTTCGGGTAACCCACATTACCTGGAGACTTTTGTTGGATAAAGTGATCACGTGGTTGGAAAATCTGATTTGTTTGTTTACTTTATAGCTAACTGCAACTGTTAAATGTTGTTCTTTATGACTCCTACTGTACACTTGAGTCCTGACCATTTGATTGGTCTACCTGTAATAGGACTGCGATGTAATTGGCCAACGTTGGCTAGTATGGTTTCTCCAATGTTCGTACAATCAAAATGTAATGGTAGATTGGTTGACGAAAGTGCTTGATTGTAATCATACCCATAACTTTACTCAAAGTGTTCACAGCAGTTTTAACACAACTTTTCCCTGAGAAAATCGAGGCTAACGAAAAAGACAGGCTACCACGGTGCATTCCACTTATCACTTTTTACAGACCGCAGACCGCTAGTGTGACGTGATGCTCTTTTCGTAGGCCTGCATTGGTGGATTCGAGCATCACGTGACTCCCGCGGTCTGTAAAAAAAGATACGCGTAAAGCACCGTGGTAGCCTTTCTTTTTCGTTAGCCTCGTGAGAAAATCAGATGACGTCATTTCCCAATTATACGAGTAACCCGCGTTTCGGTCTCTGAACGCGCTCTTTGTGCGATCTTCGATCACACTTACCCATTTGTTTCAATTACTGTCTTTTTGGGTGCCTCGCTATGAGAGTGGTGACACATGGATATGAAATTTGATTGGTTGAGACGATTCTGGACAAATGCGAATAGTCTAGCATCTTGGCGAGTCTGCCATTATCACCAAGCTAGTGCTTATTAACTTGTTTTACCATACGTATAATTTAATTCGTTCAGGTGATTATCGCCAAATTCTGGAAATGGGTTGCCATAGTTTGGAGAAACGCGTTCGTCTAAGCACCGTCTAGGCATCGTATGTCGCCACTGTCATATAGAGAAACTCTGCTATTTTTAACAAAGTTTTATGTTTGAAAGTTTATGAAAGTTTATGTTTGATATGTAGAAACTTTTAGTGTTTGCAAAGAATATAGCATTCAAAAGAGATACAGCTCAAAGTATGAATAAAAGTCATAAAAATCTGACCAAACATCGGAAAGTTAACTGTCAGATTTGAAACTGGTACTTCATAAAGAAGTACAATGTGTTTTCACCGAGCCTATTGAAGATTGCTTGAAAAACTTTTGCCTTTATTACATTGAAATGCATGCAAGTCTAAATGATTCACCATGCAATGGAAGAAAGGATGTCCAGAGCAGTTAAAGAAATTTAAAAATACTGTAAGCATAAATACCATTACTAGAAATATTTATATGTACCTGGATGATTTTTCAGAGAGCCTCGCGTTTTTAGCAACTTGGCGCGAGTACAACGTTTGGCGTGGTGCTGAATTCAACAGCGATCTACTTTATACACGGCCGGTGCATGACGTTTAAAACGTCAAATGGAGTGGATCCGAGGCAAACAAAAAAAAAAGGCTACCGCGGTGCTTTACGCGTATCTTTTTTCATAGACCGCGGGAGTCACGTGATGCTCGAATCCACCAATGCAGGTGTACGAAAAGAGTGCGGCCTCCGTGGCCGAGTGGTTAAGACACCATTCCGCTAATCGCTTGTGAGCGTAGGAGTCAGGTCGGCGGGTTCGACTCCCGCCAGCTCCATTGCACACACTTTGTGGAGCTCCCGGATGTAACTCTCTGGTGTTGTAAATTTCCTTGTGGTTATCTCGCCTCTGTATATTGACGATGACTTATAAGCGGGCACTTGATGTCAAGGACACAAGTCAGATGTATGTTCTCACGAAAAGAGTATCACGTCACTCTAGCGGTCTGTAAAAAAAGATAAGTGGAATGCGACGCGGTAGCTGGTCTTTTTCGTTAGCCTCGGAGTGGATCATTTTTACACGGTGATTGGCACACCGTTTTGCACCAATCTCTGTGTAAAAATGATCACTCCATGTGACGTTTTAAACGTCATGCATCGGACGTGTATAACCGCGACCTACATTATACACGGCCGGTGCATGACGTTTTAAACGTCACATGAAGTGGATCATTTTTATACGGTGATTGGTGCAAAGCGACGCGCCCCTCGTTTTGCACCAATCGCCGTGAAAAAATTATCCAATACATGTGACGTTTTAAACGTCATGCATCGGCCGTGTATAACGTAGGCCGTGGTATAACGTAGGTCGCGATTGAACGCTACGTACAGAATTTGTAATCCGTCCTCTTTGTAACGGCATACGTATAGCAAACAGCCGACTTACTCTTTTGCTGCTGTGAAAATCAAAGTGAAAGAGAGTGTTTTTTTTTCCCGAAATGTTGTAAAGTTGAGAATATAATATGTGGAAATGTTGTTTTACCGCGGTTAAATGCTTTTAATTTAAGTATACGTATTATTCAAGCATTTTTTCCCTCCAGTTTAGTAATATACTTTTACACACAAATATACACATACAGGGGTTATTTTGTTGAATTTCATATTTGAAATCAGATACGGAGGTTACTTTCCTAATTCAACTTTATCGTCCTTTTCCTCTTTCAGGGGGGGGGGGGGGGTTGGAAGGGGGCGGGGATAAAACGTATCTCATGATCTATGATGGTTTTAGAAATGACATTTTTAAAGGTGGTGAATCAGAGAACATAGAAACTAGACATGAGGAATATTCTTTGGGAATTAGGCCCCCTTGCCTTGTGTGTGCGTGTATAGAAAAGGGGGGGGGATTGCAAACAAAAAAAACGCATCTTTGAATCTCTCGGGGATTTCGTGATAATTTTTTCCAAGATGATCAGTGTAACAATATAAAAATAAGATACGGATTTTTTTCTAACTCAGTCCTTTCCCTTCCCCTAGCGAGGGCGGTCGCAAAATTAAAAAGTATCATGGTGTTACAGATTAAATTTTGAAAGAGGATGAATCACATAACGTAAACATCTGAAGCGAAGAATTTTTTCTTTCTTCATCTCCCAACTCACCGAAGGTGAGCGGGGGCAAAAATAATAAATCATAGGTTTTGTGATGAAATGTCACGACATACTGTCGGAATATCAACGTAAGATTCGGATGATATTGTTTTAATTCAGCCCCATTTTTTTACAAAATTTTCTGCTAGGAAAAAAGGAGGGTGCATAAAAACGTATCTCTGTATCTATCATGGTTTTAGAGATTAAATTTGGGAAGCGGGTGATTTTTGCAAAATATAAACAAGAAATACGAAGAATTTTTCGTAAAGGGTCAACCCTTTTGTTATTTTTATTTTAATTATTCCCAGTTTTTTATCCTGTATTTGAATACATCCACTACATTATTTTCATGCATAAATGCAGATATTTTAGTTAGTAGATCAAACAGCGTTTTTAATTTTTCTATAAAAGCAATGCATCTTAAAATAAATTCAATAAAATTAAAATTAAAAGACAGCGTCCAATTGATGTTTAAACCTAATTTTCTGGTAACGGCAATCACAACAAAGTGGCACAAAAAAACAATCGACAAAAATTAAAACTATATATTACACTTATTAGAAAATAAAATATATATTATTAGAATGTTTATTGATGCACTGAGAAGAGAATATTTGAAATTTTATCTCATGTGGTAAAGAAATTCATGTCGTAAACGTGTCAGAAAAATCCGCAATGACGATCAGAGGTTTTTTTTTTTCTTTCTTTTTCAACACATTTTAGTTCAGTTTAAGGAATGTTACACGAGTCCTTCCTATCAAGCTTTATTTGCAAATCACTGTTTTAAAAGCACATGATCTATGAGTTGTAATTGTGTTAAAATTAATCTAGTTACATGATCTATATTGGATTTATTTATGTTAAATGTGAGAAAATCTGTTGCTGATTAAAAAGTGTATATTTACTATTAATTATTAATATGAATTTCTTTCCAACCAAGCAACCAACTAACCGTACTTCATCAGGTGAGTCGAGAGTCCACTCACTATGCCGACTCCTCAAAATGAGTCGAAATGCCCATCCCTAGTTGGCCATGGCAGAGGTTTGCTGAATCCGTCTGTCGCGGAATCGTAAACATGTTTATTACTTTATGAGATATGCAAGACTTGCCGAACAGTTGATGTCGGTTAAGGGGCTTCCGAGTTGCGATCAACTTTACGCCCAGTCTATATGTGAGTAACCTGTCTTGTAAATATTGAGCCGTTGGGAAAAGTTAAATGTAGTAATAACTACAAAAGAAAGAACAATTAAAAATAGAAGAAAAATTAAACAATGGGAATAAAAAGGTAAAGCTATAGAGATTACGGATAGAGTCTAATAAATGGAAAAAAAGTAAAATGGTTGAAGTGCTTAGTTTGATTTAAAAACATTTCTTTAAATTTTTTCTGACTCGAGAAGATTTTTTTTAAACCTTCAAACCTGTACATTGCAATCTGTTGCAGATGTGAATTACAGTTACTTTTGGTTAACGGACAGACAGAAAGCGCCCACCCTAGGGACTAGCTTTTGGCTAATGGCCAGGACGAACCCCTAAGCCTAGGGAGGGAAAAATATTACTATCCGGCGCTAACTACAATAATTACAGGTTAAACTACAATTTTACAAAGTATAAACGTTACCCAATTTTGCCACAAGGCTGGGCGAACGTTAAAATTATTACAATTATTGATATTTTACATAAACTTTAGTTATAGTTATTTATATAGCATTTTGAGATTTACATTATAATGACAATTATTTACAGTCGTACATTTTGAATGCATTAATACGTATTCAATAACCTTCAGAGTTAACAAACAGGATACATCTTTCGACAGTAGTATTAATAACAGATTCTAATATCCTGTTATTTTTGTAACGTATCACCAATCGCTATGTATGCTGCCAACAGACGTTTTAATTTTAAGAAGCATTTAAACAGAATATTTGAAATAATTTTGGGAAGTATAGACATTGGTGTCTGTTAACACCACGCCGTTAATTTGTTTACATAATAAAAATTCAATTTTTTCACGACAAAAACATACCTAGTTATGATATTTTGAATTTCATGAATTTTCAGCGTTTTCGGGCACTAAAAACCCGTTTTTCCGTTTATGGTGACATAGAACGCCGTAAATTCATAAAAATCTAAATTTTATAGTGCGATACGTTTTGCTCATATAAGAATGTATTTTTATTGTGTTACGTGTAGAAAAAGTGATAATGGATGTTTCAACTGCAATCAACGAAAGGGAAAGTGTAAATGATGAATAAAACATGGCATTTTATCCAAATTATTAATTTTGTCTGTTTCTGATGTTTTTTTTTTCAATGTACAGAGCCACATTTCCCCCTATCGGCGGTGATTGGAACTAATTTTTTTTGTTGGAATCTTTTTTCCCATGGTTTTCTTAGTCCATTCACAAAATTTTGTGAATGGAGAATTTTGTGAACATGGAGAATTTTTTTCTAAATAAAACATATAGGACTTAATCGTATATATATATTTTTTTAATTTGGAAACTATTTTGACTTAAATCGATTTTCATATGACAAAGAACAACACTTGAGACATTTTTGCATTCTGAACTATATCTCTAAAACTAAAGGTTTAGGAAATCGTTATTGCTCAACGATATGAATTAGGGATGGACATTATTTAAGGTAGGATAAATAACACTGTTACAACACTAAAACATATAGGACTAAATCGTATATATATATTTAAATTTGAAAACTATTTAAAAATAAACTATTAGCGGATTCTCATATGACGAAGAACAACAATTTACATTTTAGCATTCTGAACTATATCTCTAAAACTAACGGTTTAAGAAATCGTTATTGCTCAACGATAAGAATTAGGGATGGGCATTATTTAACGTATTAGGATAAATAACACTGATGCAACGCTGGAACCTAATATTGCATTAATAGGCTACCGAAAAATTCCTGTTAATTAAATAACGTATGGCGTTTATTAACTATTAAGTAAAATATTTATTACCTATTAACTATTACGTAAAATTACGTAAATAACGTATGGCGTATAACGTATAGCGAAGACAGCGTCTTGGTGACTCCTTTGGCAAGACTTCAAATATGTGCCCGTAAAAAAGAAAAACGTTCACTAAAAGTGTCCTTAATTTCTTTTTTTCGTCTCTAATTTACCCCTACTCTTGTCTAGTTATGGTGCTCTGCATTGCGGCAACTCTTTTCGGCGTATGATGCTAAAAATGTATTTTGTATTTCCATCAATCGCTAAAAAGTAGTTACAACATACAGTGCTAATTAAATGCTTTATCGGCTTGGCGCCTAGTGCTAAGACGCCACCATTAGCACACTTCTCTGTGTTTCAGATGGCACTACATAGAGCAAAAACGGAAGATTTAAACAAATAGAAAATTAGGGAAAATTGCCAAAAAAAAACTGCATTAGAAATATAAAGACTAAGAATATAAATAAGAGTACAGGAATTCCATGCATTTAAGCAATAGATATGTTATTGCTTAGCATGTAAGGAATTTTTTTTCGATTTTTAGAATTATTAATGCATTTTGCCATAAATTATATTCATTATTACCATTTTAACGCGGATGAAGTGGCAACATCCATTTTATTTATTTTATTTATTTTTAGATTCTTTGCACTCATATCGAATGGGCGAAATGGGAAACATTTTAGCATCATCAAGTTATAATTATAATTTTTAATTAATAATCCCTGAACAAGCCGCATGATTTTAAATACGTGGAAGAATGCGATCTTCATAAAAGTTAAAATAAAAAATTAATCGTTTAGAAGTCGACGAATTATTTGATACTAGCTGTTACCCGTGACTTCGTCCACGTATACATTGAAAGAAGAATAAATTCCTTAATTAAGCAAAATATTTCATTCTTGATAATTAATAACGTAAATAATTAAATAACTCTTTATCACATTTTATAGGAGACAATACGGTAATTTTTTGTTATAGAGGACTTGACACAACTCAGTTTTAAAAAAAGTTAAATTTAAAAGTTAAAAG
This sequence comes from Maratus michaelseni, assembly GCA_963931845.1. NCBI lineage: Eukaryota > Metazoa > Arthropoda > Arachnida > Araneae > Salticidae > Maratus > Maratus michaelseni. The sequence continues at coordinate 464,025,823 of OZ007587.1, forward strand.
TGAATTAACCTATATTATTCACAACTAAAAGAAATCGCACATCTAATATTTGTCGAAAATTAGATAAAAATCATCCACTCGTGACATCGTAATTCACTTTTAAATTTTAACAGAATAATAAGGCTAACTATAACTTGTGACTCGTGCTATAGTCACAGAATACACACCAGGAGACATTGCCGTTATCATTATCTTTTTAAGTGTGAAAGTTTCGCCATGGTACTCCTTGTGAAATTTAGTAATTTTTGAAAGTCAATGTTTGAAAAACGGCATAATCATTAGATTTGAAATTTATATCAAGAAAAATACAATTTTTTACTATTCTAACACAGTTTGTCTAACAATTTTGTGACAAATTCTTTTCGAAACATCATTTTTTTCAGTAACTTCACATGTTTCATTTTCCGAGATTAACCTGTGGCAACGATTAGCGAAAATACCAGTCGTCAGCAACGCATAGCTTTTTATTAAAGAGTATTTTCCGAGATTAATCTGTGGCAACGATTAGCGAAAATCCCAGTCGTCAGCAACGCATAGCTTTTTATTAAAGAGGATTGTAGGAATTCTTTATTTGATAAACTATTAATCACGCTGAAAGTGTAGTGATTTACGCTTATGGAGCAATATGTACAAGAAATTTGTAAATAAACTTAGAATGCTGCGATTCAGTTTTAATAGTACTAGATAAGTACTTACAGAAAAATTATCTGTATATGATCAACCGAATTTATACGCACCACGTAATATAAAAAAAAATCCCTGACGGCTCGGTCTGCAGGCACAGGTAGATTTCGAAGACGCAGACCGTGGGGCGCCTGTTTGTTGGGAATTGCGGAAGAAATTACCTTTTTGCCATGATGCGACAGTTGAAACCGCCCACTTCGAAACCTAACTTGTTTGTAGGAGGAGCCGTAAGGGATTTCTTTTTGTTTTTATTTTTTTTTTTGCTATAAGGGTTGGTTCTATAAAAAACTTGTCAATATAAAAGTTTTAGATAATATTAATAGGATTTATAATAAATTCAAGCGGATTTAATATCTTTTGAATTGACGAAGTTATGAAATTTTTTCTTCTAAACCATGCTTTTCCCCGCGCCCCTTCGGGCCATTTTTAATGATATCAAAAATCTGTCGATCATAAATTTTCGGCCCTTTTCCTAGAAGTAATAATAACTTTAAGCCGATTCAATACGTCTCACAATTTCCACAGTTCAGGCTCTACTCAATGTTATGTTTTTCATCCCTTTTATTTATGTTATATCCCTCTACTCCTACAGAAATCGTTCATTAAATAATAGTTTTCCGTCTTCCCGTCAATAAACGTTTCTTCGCAAATCGATAAACACTATCCTCCAATTCCAGCTACTCAAACCTCACCATCTTCTGACATGAAAGAAATGAAAATAGCCAACTAAACCTTAACAACTACAAAGCTGCCAATACAGAATTATTAACCTATATCCGAGACAATGAAATAAATATTGCATTAATCCAAGACTATCACAAAACTAAAAACGTTTTTACAGACCTTCCTTTGGGATGGGCATTCTACCATTCCCTCAAAAACACAGCAGGCATATTAATAACCATAACCAATCAACAATTAAAGAATGTCAGCGACAAATCTCAGTTACATTGTGATAGACTTTTCCATTGACTCGTGCTGATAAAACAAAACAAAGTGCAACTCACGAAAATAATAAATTTTTCTTGTGTTTAACTATCTACTAACGCATTATTATATCTAATGTTTTAATACTGGGTATCTTTTTGTGGACTACTTTTTCATAATTGTATTGAAATATGGATTAATTTTCTGTTCCTTTGGTTTCAGTTCGGATATAAATATTTTGGGGTTTGGGTCAGTTTCGAGTTGACTTTAAGCAGAATTTTCAAGTTTGGGTCAGATACACAACCCGACCCGTGATGAATTCTAATTCCTTGTTCTCAATTTTGAGTGTAGATTGAATCTTTCGACAAAATCTAAAATCAGTGAAATAGTGACTTTGTAGTAGTTTGTAGTCACTACTTTTTCAAACAAGTTCACTACTAAAAAATGTAGTTTTTCAGACGACTGACTTATTCACATTCAAATACTTATTTTCACAGTTCTGTTCAAACTTTTTGTGAAAATTCCAACAATCGGACATGCTAAAATCTAAATATGAGCCGGAAGAATTAATCAAAATTGAACCAGACTCCCAGAAAGAAAATAAGTCATCCGAACTCAAAAAAATAAATAGAAGCAACCCGACCCGCTGCAAGAATTCTATTGATTGATTTCGAGGTATCCGCTATTCCGAGGTTTCACAATATTTGAATATTAAAGAATATAGAGTTGTCCATTTTTGTATATAAAATTGTTATTAGAGATATAATTGTACATTATTTTTTATTATAGCATTAAAACGTGATTTATTGTTCTTTCATTGCGGGTTGAGGTATTGCAAGTTCGAGTCAGGTTGCAGTTCGCCAAAAATTATTTTTACAGGTTCGGGTCCCCGAAAGAAAATAAGTCATCCCGATCCGAAAAAATAAATAAAAGCAACCCAACCCACTGCAGGCAGATCAAAAAAAGCCGGCCGACTTTTTTAAGTTTTAACCATTTAAAAAAGCCGGCTTTAATTGAAAAAGGGCGGCTTTTATTTTAAAAAAAGTGGTTCACAGCTAATTCACATTAAATTTGTATTAAATTTATTTTTAATGCCCTAATAAATATTTCCTTCTGAACAATTTATAAACTTCTATTTAACTTTATCTAATAAACAAGTCTTTGTAACTGCTAGAAGGCAACTATGAGGCTATATGTCTAAAAGAAAATTATATACACATTGAAAAGAATATATAAATTTAGACTGCAAGGTGGTGTTTTGAAATTCTGTATTACATAGCTCGACATATAGGGGAGACCGGTACACAGTGGACCACTTTTTCAGTTAACATTTTTTTTCTCTTTAACAGACTGGCCGATCTGTATGAAAATATTTTTGAATATACCTTAAACCTTCTTACATCCATCATAATTTTCTCACAACATAGTTTTCAATACATTTTTCAAAAAATAAATTATATACACTTGTAAAGTGGACCAGTGTACCCCGCGCGGGGTACACTGGTCCACCCACCGAGGTACAGTGGACCACTATTAGGTATTATCTAAAATACAATATAAGTCTATCTTTCATTAATCTAATTATTTTTTGTTGCCCCTTCACCCGCAAAATAACATAGTAATATAAATTTGAAACAAAAACAAAAAATTAATTATATTTTGAAAATAATAACAGATGATACAGGAACAATTGCAATTTAGTTGAAATTATTACTTAAGTACAAAAAAAATCAGCGCACATTAAAATTTGCAAATGAAATTCCAAAGTACTTATGAGTAAAATTGAGCCTGGAATTTTCAAGAAATAATTTTGGGTCTGAGAGCAACATTATGAAATCATTGACATCAACAGCAGATTCATCTACAGTTTTGGGAGAAATAAACTGATTTCCATTCAATTTGCGTCTCATGAATCTTACTTGAATAGAATCATCAACAATTAGACTACAGTTATATTTATCAAAGGCAGTAAATACTAAACAAAATATTTCTTACTATGTTAAATAGTTATTTTTATTTGTTTACTTTATTTTACAGTTAAATCTCCTTTAAAACAATCTTTCTTTATAGAAAATAAGCAATTATTAAATATTTTGAACATTCTGCATTACAGGAGCAGAGTGGATTGTGGACCACTGTGCCCCAGGAGTGGGTGGTCCACTGTGACCCATGTTGAAGTTCAATAAATAATCGTATTAATATTGTTTATAGCTTTCTTTTAAACATATTAACTTTAAAGTAAAATAAAAACAAGTATCTTAGCTTTGCAAAAAAGCTGTTTTATTTCATTTATCTACAACCTTTAATTACTAAAAAAATAAAAATATGATGATGAAAAATTTTACTTTTAGAAGCTCAAAACAACAAATCAGGATAAAATAGTTCAATCTGAGCTAAACATATTTTTTGAAGGCTATAAATAATCAGTGCAGTGCTGTTGTCTATTAGGATGGAAGAGAAGCTTAAAAATTTTTTAAGTAAATAAAATATTAGGGGGTGGTCCACTGTGTCCATAGGTCCAGTGTGTACCGGTCTCCCCTACTATATATTTTAAAGATTATATTTAATTAAACAATAACAAAACATCACCATCAAAAATAAAAAATTCTTACATACTGCTTTTTACTTTTAAAATTGATTAAAACTTAATAATTTATATATTTAATAAATGAAATTAACATATATAATACTTAAGAACAGCCATATTTAGTTAGTAATCAGTATTCTAATGTCTTATAAAAATATATTTTAATAAGTTTTTGTTTCTACTAAGCAATTACATAACTCATTCTAGATAAGTCCATATGATGAGATTAAATTATAGAATGATCAACACTGAGAGAGGAATTAAGAAGAGGAAGAATATATAATATTTGAGGAGATTTTAGTAGATGTAACATGTAAGTGTATAAAAAATACACAACATATAAGAAAAAAAATCTCAAAATAAAACTTGTTGAAATAAAAGTTTGAAAAGCATATCTTAAGTTATTCATATTACTGTTTTTAACAGTGAAAAATTGTGTTTTCATTAAATGGGTTTAAAAAGTTTAAATATTTATGAGAAGAAAATAAATTTGCATATCAATAGACCCAGTAACTGATTTTTTTTTTTTTTTTTTGTGTGTGTGTGTGTGTGTTAGTGTTAAACAAACACACGATTAACAATTTCAAATCAAAGTTGAAATTTCATATTTAATATTTTCGAAACTGGAAAATTAAAAATGCAAAAGCTTAATATAACATGTGGTCACAAAGTCTCTCAATGATTATAACAATTTATTGCAGCGAAACTAATATAATTAAGCATATGCTTGTTTCAATATATTGTAAAGACATTTATGACGTTTTTAATACAAGTACTTACGTCTGTAAATTTCTATGTGAGCACCCTTGGTTGCTCGAAGAATGTCAAGGCGGTATTTTATTTCTCGCCACGCATTCCCCAAAATTTGGGCTATCACATTTTACACCAGTATAGATGCATCCCGTCCGATCGCGACTTATGTTATATACGGCCGGTTTATGACTTTTAAAACGTCACAGCGAGTGGAGAATTTTTACACGGCGATTGGCACAAAACGATGGGCCAATCGCGGTTTTGTACCAATCGCCGTGTAAAGATGATCCACTCCCTGTGACGTCTTAAACGTCATGAACCGGCCCTTTATAGCGTAGGTCGCGGTCAGATCCATCTTGTAGGATATTTGCCATCAAGGAACTCACGAACGACGGTAGGGACTGAACTAAAAAAACTTAAGAACATGGCTTTATATATATAAACTCGGTTTATATATGCGTCAGGTGCCGCCATCCGAAAAATCTGCAAGAGACCACTGCATTTCTTCCGGTCAAGGGTCCATTCCTCCTCCCGAACCCTATCCCTCATGTCTTTTTTATACCGTCCATCCAGGTCTTTTGTAGTCTTCCTTGTTTCCTTTTTTGGTTTTTCTATAATTAGACCCGATTTTGGTTAGTCTCTTATAACTCATTCTTTTAACATGACCATATTAGATTAAATGATTTTTTTTGGAGATCGTCTAATATGGTTCCCTTTATTTTCATCATTTCTTTGATTCTTTCATTTCTTATTCTTTCTATTCTTGATATCCTGTATGATCTTCTTAGGGCATGCATTTCCACTGTTGCTAATTTATTTCTTTGTCTCCATAAATCTACATCCCTCTGCTCTATATAATAATATCCTCTTTACAGTAGAATTGTATATATTATATTTCCTTTTTTTGGAGATCTCCTCACTCCACCGAAAAGAATTTAATAGTTTTACAGCCTTTTTTCCTTAACAGATTCTCTATTTAATTTATTAATAAAAATTTTACAATAATATATTCAATGGTTATTTCAAATTCATTGTTTGTAATCAGAGAAATAATTTATGACTACCCTGAATAAATACTCAGAAATGATAATGCGAATAATCGATGTGAGAATGGACATGCTTGAAATAATATTCAATTGTTATTCTAGGTTGTGCAAAGTATCTTTTATTTTGGATATTTAAGTCTGCAAATTGATATAAATTTTACATTATCATAAAAAAAAAATGTCAGGATGGTTGTCTAAGCAACTTACTAAATAACTATTATGAAAAATAAATTGAGAATTTTCAACTAACGCAGCACTAAAAATATAACACGCATATACACTAGAATGCCATAAATGATGGGAACTTTCAGTTTTAGACAATTTTTCAAATATTTAAAAATATACATATCAGATTATTTTGGAATTTTACAATTAAAAAGAACAGGTTTGACTTCATATTTTTCAACGTCGATTTGATAAGGAGGAGAATTAGGGGACCAACCAAAAATTAAAGAAAAAAATAATACTTGGGATCACCCTGTAAAATAAAATGCACGAAATGATCTGTCGCTGCAGAATATACATAGGCAGACATTGTATAATATGTGCATTCATTTGTGTAAGAATAGCATGTATATTAATAGAGATATAGCGATTTTTTTAAAAAAATTAAAAATTCTTGCGTATTTTTTGCTTATAACACACAGGGTTTTTAACCAAATTTATACGCCAATATCAGAAAAATTGACAAAATGTAGTAGCAATAACATAGTGCTATTGGAATATAAATATATTAAATATTTAAGGAAATATGGGCGGTTTGAAATAACTAAATATGGGCGGTATGAAATAATTTTTATCTGCGCATGCGCGAACGATATCAAGGAACTTTTTGCATAATTTAGTAGTCAACTCTCTGGAGCAACTTAATAAAATAAATCAGTCAAATATCGTAAAAATTCAGAGAGATATCGGCGTTAGAGTGAGCTGTTTTTTAGTTTCTGACTAAAACTCGATGAATGATAAGGGATTGTCCACAAATTGTTAATTTTAAGTTATCTGAAAGCATTCTGAAAAAGTTTTTTGAAAAAGCTATTTAATAATAGTTTACGGTTATGTTTAGGAAAATTTTGATTCTAAACTACGATGAAAAGGAAAATATAGTCCATACATTGATTACATTTAAGTAAATTGAGGTGTTGATAATAAAATTTTGTGAAATTTAGCCCAATACGCAAAACACTCTACAGTAAATTCTTTCGCATATATACGTATGTATTTTGTGTATAACGTATATTTATACATTTATATTATACATTTTATTATATAGATATATTTATATTATACAGATATATTATACATTTTTCATAGTCAATAACTTGCAATTTGATTTTTATAGTGATATTTCAATAGCTTTTTGAGAAATTATGTTTTGCGTATGGAATTTTCACAGAAAAGTGCATTTTCCATAAAATACATTTATTTAACAGAGATATTTACTTAACTATTTTAAACTTTATTTAACATTTACTTAACAGTTATGTGAATTGGAATTTTACTGTAGTTATCGATCAAGGTCTTTTTTTTTTTTTTTTTAACGTTTGGCACTTCCGGTTTCATTCACTATCAAGTAGTTTTTAAATTCTAATAACTTAGGTTTTATTTATAGTACAATAAATGTAAGCGCAGATTTGGAAAGGTAAAAATGCGGGCTTTAATAAAATGTAATACAAAGAAAACGAAAATTTTAGACAAAAATCGCATTTTAAATGTAGTCAGATATCTTAATTTGTATGCTATTTTTCATTGTTTATTGACACTTTAGTTTTTCTTGGAAAACCAGCATGTACATGGCGATTTGTCACAAGACACCTTATTACAGAGCTGACACTGGCGACTACTTTTTAATTTTTTCTCGTACCACTTTTTCAAAATAAAAATTTTTCACATGCGCTTTAACAACATGTGTAAGAGAAACATAATACAAAATTTATTTTTTGAAAAGAATAGTGAAAATAGAATATAAAAATAATCGCTATTGGTAGTCCTGTCATTAGGACCGTAGGAAATAGGGGGGGGGGGGTGGATTTTCTTCCAAAATCCATAGCATTGTATTTGTTAGACATTTGTGCTGCTCAAGGGTATGAGGGGGGAGGGAGTAGATGCTGAATCCATTTTCAACGCAACTTTAGCGAAGCGCACTTACTTTATGTTATGATGCCAAAATTTTTAAGTGTATTTTCATTTGTTATTAGTTTTTTCTTATTTTTTCAGTATTATTAATGAAATATATATTTTGTACCCTGATGTAATATTTCAAAACATCTTAAAACTGAATTTAATTCTTAATTAAATGAAAAAAAATGAAATAATTCTTTGAAATAACTTGGCAAACACATTTTGAATTTTCAATAAAATTAATTATTAATTAATCTACATATTTGCTTATTAATGAGAAGCTCTATTATTAATTGATTTTCTTAGTTTCGCAGTTATTTTGAAAAAAAAAAACTGAGTTAGAAACTTATTTAGCCACCCCTCCCCCTCTTAATTTTTAAACTGCGATGTTATTGCCCCTCATACTATGAATTTAAAGGGGACTCAGCATAACTTTAGTATCCTGTAGGGCCACCCCTCGCCGCAATAACTGCTGCAACTCTTTGAGGTAAAACTTTCTACCAGTTTTCGATACGTTTCTGGAGGAATCTTGCTCCATTCATCCTGTAAAGTAGCAAACATTTCTGTGGTGTTTTTGGCCGAGTTGGACTGGCTCTAAATCGGCGCTCTAACTCATCCCAAAGGTGTTGCAAAGTTTTGAGGTCTGGACTTTCAGCTAGCCAGGGAAGGTTTTCCACACCAATTTCTTCAAACCACGTCTTAACAACACCTGCTGTATGACATGGAGCATTGTCATGCTGAAACAGGTATGGAACAAGACCAAAGTGTTGCCATAATATCGGTAGCGCTGAATTGTCCAGAATTGCTTTGTAGGCTTAGGCATTCATACTCCCAGAAATTAAAACAACAGGATCCCACCTCCACCAAATTTCACTCTGGGTACGAAACAGTCCTGTAAATATCGTTCGCCAGGCACTCGCCGCACACAAACACGTCCATTGGACTGCCAAAACTGCTAGCGTGATTCATCGCTCCATAGGATGTTTTTCCATTTTTCTACTGACCAGTGCCGTCGTTCTTTGAACCACTTTAATCGACGGGTCTTATTCAGATGCGTGATATTTGGCTTGTAAACTGCAGCTCGGCCATGAAAACCAAGTGCCACGATCCTCCACCGGACGGTACGATCACTTGCATCATTAGTCGTAGACGATCAAAATTCCCCTGAAATCGCCTCTAAAGGAAACTTTTCGGTTTGATTTCACAACACGTTTTAGGCATAGACGGCTCCGATCTGTTACGTAATTTCCCAAAAAGCTATTGAAGTATAACTGTAAAAATCCAATTACAAGTTATTGACTCATAACTTATGAAAAATGTATAATATATCTTAGATTTTAGTTTATCATCTTCACTAATGGCATACAAATTACGTATATACAGAAAATACATATATGTGCGATAGAATTTACTCTAGAGTGTTTTGCGTATTAAGCTAAATTTCACAAAATTTTATTATGAACACATCAATTTACCTAAATTTAATCAATGTATGGACTATATTTGCCTTTTCATCGTAGTTTAGAGTCAAAATCTTCCTAAACATAACCGTAAACTATAATTAAATAGCTTTTTCAAAAAACTTTTTCCGAACGCTTTCCGATAACTTAAAAATAACAATTTGTGGACAATCCCTTATCATTCAGCGAGTTTTAGTCAGAAACTGAAAAACAGCTCACTCTAACGCCGATATCTCTCTGAATTTTTGCGATATTTGACTGATTTTTTTTTATTAAGTTGCTCCAGAGAGTTGACTACTAAATTATGCAAAAAGTTCCTTGATATCGTTAACGCATGCGCAGATAAAAATTATTTCATACAACTGCCCCTATTTCCTTAAATATTTAATATATTTATATTCCAATAGCACTATGTTATTGCTACTACATTTTGTCAATTTTTCTGAAATTGGCGCTAAATTTGGTTAAAAACCCTGTGTGTTATAAGCAAAAAACATGCAAGAATTTTTTTTATTTTTAAAAAAAATCGCTATATCTCTATTAATATACATGCTATTCTTACACAAATGAATGCACATATTATACAATGTCTGCCTATGTATATTCTGCAGCGACAGATCATTTCGTGCATTTTATTTTACAGAGTGATCCCAAGTATCATTTTTTTTCTTTAATTTTTGGTTGGTCCCCTAATTCTCCTCCTTATCAAATCGACGTTGAAAAATATGAAGTCAAACCTGTTTTTTTTTAATCCTAAAATTCCAAAATAATCTTGTATGTATATTTTTAAATATTTGAAAAAATGTCTAAAACTGAAAGTTCCCATCATTTATGGCATTCTAGTGTATATCTCATAATACAATAAAAATATAATATAATAAATATAATATAATAAATATAATATAATAAATATATTTTTCATAATATAGCTCTAGAGTAAACTGATTAAAAATATATAAATATTTAACTCTCATAGAATTTGATAAAAGGTAAAGTTATTACTGTTTCCTATTACATTGTGTATATGCGTCACAGTTACATATATAAACAAATCATTAACATTGAGATTATAGCTGTAGATAAATAACTTGTAGAAAATTAATGAATTTTTTCGTATCAGTTTTTATCTTATCATTGCAAGAATGAAATAAAACACTTGCTTTGGATTTTATTTAAGTGGAACAAATCTTTTCAAGGATGAAGATTCAGAAGTTGTTTTGGAACATATATATGAACAAGAAAAGAAAAATAAGTACTTAAAGTATCTTCAACTTACTTACTTAAAAGTATTATCAACTTAAAACTATCTTCAACTAAGAATTCAGAAATAGAAACGTTTTAATGATAGCGGACTTTATATGACAATGTTTTAGGAGCTCTCCTTGTCATAAAGTAATGAATCCTGATTGCAGACAATGAGAAGTTCAATTCTCTTAATAGTTCGCTTTTAAGTTCTTTTACAAACTATTAAAGTTATAAAATTGTATTAAAGAGCGTAATATGATACAATAATATCTGTAATTCTATTTCATTACATAAAAATCTATGTCATCTGAGAAATTCATTTGAGAATACTTAAGTTGAAGACTATATTTTATTGTTAAATATTTTATTGAAAGCTACACGGAAATGAAATAATTGTAAATGTCATATGAATGACTTTCATATAAGATACTCGAAAGTAAAATACATCTCATTTTTATTAAATATCTTTTTTTAGCTACAACATAGAATTTAAGAGTGAAACATTTTAACAGTGTTATCAATAATTGTAAATAATTTGAATGTTTCATTCGTAAGCATGAAGATTTGTTTTATTAGACGATAAGGAATATTTTTTTTACTTTCTTCTATTTTTACAAGAAGAAAGTATTTGGAATCATGAAAATATCCGACTTCCGGTTTTCGACGGATTTATAGGTCCTGCACAGGATTTGAATGTTTTTAGAAAATGTCTGTCTGTGAGTCTGTGAATCTGTCTGTATGTGAACAAAATTTTGTGAGCGCTCTGTCTCAATAACTAATGCACGGTATTTAATGAAACTTTAGATTCAATTTGTCGCTGATATAAATTGGTGCTGATTAGTTTTTGGTGCCCATAGATGGTGCTGCTATGCTACATTTTTAGGATTATCACGATAGCTATATCTCAAGAACTAACGCACAGATTTTCATTAAACTTCAGACTCTGTTAGGCCTTGACATATATTGATGTTGATTACGTGTTGGGGTAAATAGACTAACAGGTGGCGCTGGTATGCGACTTTATTCATGATTTTCATGATAGCTATATCTCAAGAAGATTCTCAAGAAGATCTCTGCGCATATTTCCATAAAACTTCAGATTCAGTTAGACGTTGACATAAGTTGTTGTTGATACGGTTTTGGTGTAAATCTCCCAACAGGTGACGTTTCTCTGCTGCATTTTTCAGGATTTACACGATTTTAGCGATATTTATATCTCAAGAACTAATGCAAGGAATTTAATAATACTTTAGATTCAGTTAGGCCTTGATATAAATTGGTGCGTGTTCGTTTTTGGTCTATGTGAAACCTGCATGAGACAGAATAAAGTTTTGGATTGGCACATTCGACTAGTTGTTGTCGTTATTGTTTTTGTTACTATTAACAGTGGCTATTTCTTTTATAATAGACTAGTTCCCTTTTTTACTCTATATAATATAATTACTTTTTAAGCGGACTGCCTACGTTGAAATGACATTATTCGTGTAACTTAAAAACAAACATTATTCGTTCAGCTGACATTTGTCTTTTCAAAAATCCTACATTGTTATCTTTAAATCGATTATTCCCAAATAGCTAAAAAACCCAGAAATGAACTCTTAATAGCCGAAAGTTAGAGATAAAAAGACGGAAAAATTGTAAACATTTCAGATTTATTTGTACTTTTTATATTTATTTATATCCAAATAATAGAGAAAAAAAACTTTTTATAAAGTTTTATTGTTAAAAGTACTGATTGTTCGGCAATAACTTAAGAGTTTCCTTTTAAAAAAAACTTCAAATGCGTTTTTTTTTTTTTTTTTTTTTTTTTTTTTTTTTTTTTTTTTTTGTAAAACGTACTTTTTTGTAAGTTTGGTTTACGTTAATCCTTACGCGGCACACCTCACTTTTTGAACAGCAAGAGCGTATCGGGTCAATTTGAACTGAGCTAATGCTCATCAAGCCATATCTCCTACAATTTACACCAAAAGTTTAGATTTTTTAATAGTTTTTTTAGAGAGTTTGAACTGTTTTTTAGCTCACAGGCTATCAAAGCCTGAGAGCTTATGTGCCCGCCGGTTCTGTATGTATGTATGTATGTATGTATGTATGTATGTATGTATGTACGTATGTACGTACGTAACGCGATAACTCTTCATAGAAATATCCGATTTCCTTCAAATTTTGTTTATAGGTTGACTGTGTTAAGGCGCTTCCCTGATTAGTTTTCGGAATTGATTGGTTAAATATAAAGGGGGGAACAGGGGGGGGGCTAATCCCCCCCCTAATTTATATAAATAGGGTTTTAATACAGAACTATTCCGTTTTCCTTCAAATTTTGTTTATAGGTTGACTGTGTTAAGGCGCTTCCCTAATTAGTTTTCGGGATTGATTGGTTAAATATAAAGGGGGGAACAGGGGGGGGGCTAATCCCCCCCTAATTTATATAAATAGGGTTTTAATACAGAATTATTCCGTTTTCCTTCAAATTTTGTTTATAGGTTGACTGTGTTAAGGCGCTTCCCTGATTAGTTTTCGGAATTGATTGGTTAAATATAAAGGGGGGAACAGGGGGGGGCTAATCCCCCCCTAATTTATATAAATAGGGTTTTAATACAGAACTATTCCGTTTTCCTTCAAATTTTGTTTATAGGTTGACTGTGTTAAGGCGCTTCCCTGATTAGTTTTCGGGATTGATTGGTTAAATATAAAGGGGGGAACAGGGGGGGCTAATCCCCCCCTAATTTATATAAATAGGGTTTTAATACAGAATTATTCCGTTTTCCTTCAAATTTTGTTTATAGGTTGACTGTGTTAAGGCGCTTCCCTGATTAGTTTTCGGGATTGATTGGTTAAATATAAAGGGGGGAACAGGGGGGGCTAATCCCCCCCTAATTTATATAAATGGGGTTTTAATACAGAATTATTCCGTTTTCCTTCAAATTTTGTTTATAGGTTCACTGTGTTAAGGCGCTTCCCTGATTAGTTTTCGGGATTGATTGGTTAAGTATAAAGGGGGGAATGGGGGGGCTAATCCCCTCCTTAATTTATATAAATGGGTTTTTCATGCAGAATTATTCCGTTTTCCTTCAAATTTTGTTTATAGGTTCACTGCGTTAAGGCGCTTCCCTGATTAGTTTTTGGGATTGATTGGTTAAGTATAAAGGGGGAGGAGTAACGGGGGGGCTAGTCCCCCCCTTAATTTCTATAAATGGGTTTTCCCTGCAGAATTATTCCTTTTTCCTTCAAATTTTGTTTATAGGTTCACTGTGTTAAGGCGCTTCCTTGATTAGTTTTCTGGATTGATTGGTTGAGTATAAAGGGGGGGGGGGACGGGGGCTAATCCCCCCCTTAATTTATATAAATGGGTTTTTCATGCAGAATTATCTCATTTGCTTCAAAATTTGTTTATAGGTTCATTGGGTTAAGACGCTTCCCTGATTAGTTTTCGGGATTGACTGATTAAGTATAAAAGGGTGGAACGGGGGGGGGCTAATCCCCCCTTAATTTATATAAATGGGTTTTTCATGCAGAATTATCTCATTTGCTTCAAAATTTGTTTATATGTTCATTGGGTTAAGAGGCTTCCCTGATTAGTTTTCGGGATTGAATGGTTAAGTATAAAGGGGGGGGGGGAACGGGGGGTGCTAACCCCCCCCCTTAATTTATATAAATGGGTTTTTCATGCGGAATTATCCCATTTGCTTCAAAATTTGTTTATAGGTTCATTGGGTTAAGACGCTTCCCTGATTCGTTTTCGGGATTGATTGGTTAAGTATAAAGGGGGGGACGGGGGGCCAATCCCCCTTAATTTATATAAATGGGTTTTTCAAGCAGAATTATCCGATTTTCTTCAAATTTTGTATATAGGTTCATTGTGATAATGCGCTTCTCTGAATAGTTTTGGGGGTTCATTGGTTAAGTATAAAGGGGGAAGGGGGGGGCTAATCCCCCTTAATTTAGATAAATGGGTTTTTCATGCAGAATTATCCCATTTTCTTCAAATTTTGTATATAGGTTCATTTTGATAATGCGCTTCTGTCAATAGTTTTGGGGGTTCATTGGTTAAGTATAAAGGGGGAAAAGAGGGATAAACCCCCCCCCTAATTTAGATAAATGAGTTTTCATGCAGAATTATTCGATTTTCTTCAAATTTTGTATATAGGTTCATTGTGATAATGCGCTTTTCTGAAGAGTTTTGGGAGTTCATTGGTTAAGTATAAAGGGGGAAAGGGGGGCTAATCCCTCCTTAATTTAGATAAATGGGTTTTTCATGCAGAATTATCCGATTTTCTTCAAATTTTGTATACAGGTTAATGGTGATAAAGCGTTTTCCTGATTGGTTTTGGGGATTCATTGTTTAAGTATAAAGGGGGTAACGGAGGGCTGCCCCCCCTTAATTTATATAAATGGGTTTTTCAAGCAGAATTATCCGATTTTCTTCAAATTTTGTATATAGGTTCATTGTGATAATGCGCTTCTCAGAATAGTTTTGGGGGTTCATTGGTTAAGTATAAAGGGGGAAGGGGGGGGCTAATCCCCCTTAATTTAGACAAATGGGTTTTTCATGCAGCATTATCCGATTTTCTTCAAATTTTGTATATATATATTCATTGTAATAAGAGGCTTCCCTGATTAGTTTAAGGGGTTCATTAGTTAACTATGAGGGGGTACGGGGGATAACCCCCCTTAATATATTGTCGATTTCTTTATTTTTCAAGGGGCTTAATTCAAATTTTTGAAATACGAGTATAATATACAATTAGTGTGAATAGCCTGTGAGCTCAATGCCCTCAGTTTAACTGGGCAATTTTCTTTTTATTAAGATCTTTTTATGAATTTGAAACTAGGAATAAATTAAGTTTCATTTATACGAGTTCATGTTTTCGAAAATGTAAATTTTATTTAAAAGTTGCAATATAAACTCTACTCTTTTGAAAAATTAAAATCTTAAACGGAGTTTAAAGTTCAATTATGGTACGAAAGAACTGCTGCAAAAAGGTGAATGGTAAATTATAACTATTGAAAT
Source organism: Maratus michaelseni (assembly GCA_963931845.1). NCBI lineage: Eukaryota > Metazoa > Arthropoda > Arachnida > Araneae > Salticidae > Maratus > Maratus michaelseni. The sequence goes on from OZ007587.1 coordinate 464,041,651, forward strand.
TATAAAATTATATTAAACATGGTAATATGATACATTAATGTCTGCAATTTTATTTTACTACATGGAAATTTATGTCATCTGAAAAATTCATTTCAGAAGTATTTGAGGTGAAGAAGATATTTTATTAAAAGGCAGAAAACCAAGGTTAAAAATGCACAAATAATACACAAAAAAACAGTAAAAAACTGTTTCGAATCCACAAGCGAGATTCTTCTTCAGTGCGACAAAGAGCAAAACACTTCGTGCTAGAAAAATCAAAACTTGGCAAAACAAGCGGATTCTTAGAGATTCTCCCAATGAGTGTAGAGAACGCCAAAAAGCAGCCAATGAGAAGAAAGTAGTATGAAACAACTGAGTGGACAAGTTGAGACATCTACCGGAGAACAAAAGAACCAAAAGAAAACCAAAAAAGGGAAATTAAATTAATGCTTTCCAAATACTTGGAAAATCAGGAGTACTAGATAAGTCATTGACTAAGGAGTGAGGATTTTTAATGATGTGGTGAGCTTCCCAAAAATCAAGGTCAGGGTTAAAAGAACATTTTTGGATAATGGTTGCTGAAGAAAAGTTGAACCTATGTTTAAAAATCATTAAAAAATCTTACTGAAGAAGTATCTCGCTTGTGATTTCAAACTTTGTCGAAAATCCTTGCCGTAGTCATTAGATTTCTTATATTCCCATCACATCTTTGCCAAAACCCCAATATTATAATTTTTTCCTCCTTCAGAAACTAATTTTAAAATAAAGTCTACACTGAGTGGCGAATATATTATGACCACTCTTCACTTGTGTCTTCTTTGATGACTTTCTTAAGATCGGTTTTAAGATCCATCTAGAATAAACATAAATTCATTGGTCTGCCTCAGACCAATGAACAGAGTAGACTGGACAACATGTTGAAGTTTCAACTGTAACCAAGCGGCCATATTGGAAGGATTAAATCTACGACTACTGCCATATGTTTGTGGTAAAAGAAATGAAAATTAGTAAAACAGTTTATTTATTGTATCTAAAATGTAAGCGTATATATTTTTCTTTTTGTAAATACAATATACTGTCTCAGTTGATTAATTATGAGAAATATTTTCAATGAATTGCAATAATATTGCATTACTTTTATAAAACTTATTCTTTTATTTATTGTTATTTTTTTTAGTTTTTTTTTTTTTTTTTTTTTTTTTTGTAATGCTAAAGTTTAAATTCAAATGTTATAAAGAAAATAAAGAATGTAGGTTTTATTAAAATTACTACAAGGTTTTTAAAGGATTTACATTATTTTTATAAAAATCATTACATTGTAGGATATGTAAAGCTGAAAACCATTCAAATGACCCTGCAGTATTAAAAATTGTTTTGAAAATATATGTTCTTATTAACAAAATAAAGACGATATTTTAAATTATTATTATTACTGTTAAACTTTTATTGCATCTCAATAGTTTGTGAATCATAATAGAATAATATTTAATACATTTTTTTATTTATCTATTTGGAAAAGAAGATAAATAATTAAAAATTCCTTTGTGGTTAATTTACTGCTTTATTATTTGAAGACCATCATTTAAGACATTTACTTTAATAAATATTTTTATAGACCAAATTTAACGAATTTAGAATCGTAAATTTTGTTTTGGTGTGAATTCAAATTAATAACAACAATGAAAGATTTTTTGAGAAGAGTGGGGGGATAATAATTATCTTTAAAAAAATAATAAGAAGAATACTTAAATATATTTTTAAGTTTCTGAAATTAATACAATAAAGAGCTAAGTTAAAATGTTGAATTTTAATTTTGAATTAAATGCTAAAGATAAATAGCTTATTATTGATGTAGGCTTATATTTCCTACAATCACAAAATAATAATAATAATAATAATAATAATAATAATAATAATTAATAAAAAAATAAGCATATATATATATATATATATATATATATATATATATATATGCTGCAGTTTATATATATATATATAGAGAGAGAGAGAGAGAGAGAGAGAGAGTACTTCAATATCCTTTATTAACATATAATCTAACAGATAACACATTTTTACTGTTTTAATTTATCATAATTTTTTTTCAAAAGAAAGTATTTTTTACATCAACAAGATTGTTTATTCTTATAGCAACAGATGGCAGCAGGAGCAATCTAAAGTTGATACTTTTATGCTATCTGAGTTTCGTGCGAGTGAAATTCGTTGAGAATTCATTTGAGATTAACGAAATTACTTACAATTAAAATCAGGAATCATCTCAAACGCTTTGGATTACTTACATGTTATTTTGGTTTTAATAATTGCTAGGTTGAATGTGACTGCTCTCACACTGACCGCCATATTGGAAGGTGCAGAAAAGCACGCTCGCAGTTACTTCAATCGTTCTCATAGGCAGAGTTGATGTATCTCAGTCTAGTGCTCTGAGAGTAGAGCATACAGATATGCTTGACGATGACTATGAGTTGTATTACTCGACAATTAGATTTGTTGTAGCTTTTCAGTTGCTACAAACAATGTATGTCAGTCGCCTGGCAACTGTATTTTTGCCCAAGAAATTTTCTCTTGCAATTATACTTTTGGGTAGAAGTTTTTTGGCTTAGATGCAATTCTTTGAAGACTCGAGATATTCTTGTACGAGAAAAGCCAAGCAAGTTGGCGATGTTTGAGATACTGGAAATGGTTTTTCTGGCGCCCACAACACTCTATAAACGACATTTTCAAAACTGAGCAAAAAATACCTAAACCTGAGTATGTCGCATAGTCAAAATGGTTCAAAATCAAATTTACTCAAGTTTGAAACATGTATATACTCATTTCTGTAAACATGCACACACTCAAGAATAAAACATTAAAACATCATGCGCTCATATTTGAGTATGTCCATGTTTCAAAAATGAGTATGAAGTTACTTCTATGCGCTCATTTTTGAGTATTTCCATCTTTCAAAAATGACTTTGCACTGATTCTAATAATGTTTTAGTATGTTCATGTTTCAAAAATGAGTATGAACTGACCTCTATGTGCTGAGTTTTGAGTATGTCCATGTTTCAAAAATGAGTTTGAACTGACCCTAATCATTTTTAATAATGTTCATGTTTCAAAAATGAGTATGAACTGACCTCTATGTGCTCAGTTTTCAGTATGTCCCTGTTTCAATATTCTGAGTATTTCTGGTATTTCATAATTGAATGCATTGGATCGTCCTATTTGAAGCAAAAAGTTTCATAACAAAATGAAAACACCTGTTTACTTAGATTGAAAATTCTCATTTTTCTCAGTGAATCTTGTGTATTTGAAAGTCACTCAAATCTCGTATTTTTCCCATTAATAGGCAAAATGCAAAGTTCACTTTAAGCTTCTGAACAAGGTCAAATTTATCAGAAAAATCCAGTTTATTAGATCAGCGGACATGCTGCACTAACGAGTTGAAATTTCCTTGAGTAGTCGTCATAATATTTTGGCCACTCGGCGTTAGTTGTATCTATAAATAATGTTGGACTATTGACCACCTGCATCTGGCTAAGGGAAAAATAGCTTAACTTTAATTTATTAATATATAATTATGTTCTAAAAATATTAAAATACTAGTATGAGCCTGACCTAGGACGGTGGGTAGAAATCATGGTTTTCATATAAAATTTTAAACAATTGAAAAAAAATATTCATATACTATTCATAGACAATAACGTTTCATGTCAGTTTTCCTTAAGTTCAGGACCTGATTAATGCTTGCACCTCTGGGATTTTAACAAAAAAATTGCTATCTGATGTAAACAAGATGACAAAATACAGGAGAAATTACATATCTATCTTAATTAATAAAGGGAAATAGATATGGATTGAAGGCAATGTCAGTACAAATAGCTTTTACTGACTTGTATTGCAAGAATTATAAACATGTGATTTAGTTTTTTAAATCTGAAATCGTTATTTCAGTTATTCACTAAGAATGAGGTCTGGGGATCTGAACATTTGTGGAAATTCTAATATACAACTATACACACACCTATATACGTACGTGCAATATATTTAAAAATAGCAAAAATAGATTCAGAGAACCTCAAAATGTTAAAATATGCCAATATTTCCATAATAAAAAATATCAGGTAATAATAATCAGGTTTTTATCACGATTCAATACATTTCAAAAACTCATATGGCGTTATATATTCACCTGCTGACTTCATACTCACCTGTTTTCTGTACTTACTCAAATGTGTGCTCCTTGTATTATTGAGAACTCTTTGAAAATCCATTATACTTCCAATATGACGTCATGTTCATATTCTTTTCATTCTTGAAACTTTTTATTTCATTTTCATTTTTCATGTGGAAATCTTACAAAAGAAAATTAATTGCTGTGGAAATAATTTTATTGTGGATTTTTAATTGTTGGCAGCTTTTATAACGAATTTTTTTTTATTTGATAGGAAATTGCTGTTAGATGGATGGGTTCTGCCTTGAATCGTCACCCACTTGCGTATCATATAAATAGATTGTATTGTGACTGAAAACATACCTGTGCACATATTTTTTTTATAATTCTAGCCTATCAGAAAGTGAGTGAAAAAATCTATTACGAAATTCCATCTTTAGATGCATGAACCAAGCTCAGCTTAAAAAAAGTCAAAGTAGTTTGTGCTATAATTTATTATAACACAGTCATTAATTGAGGGGGTCGAGGCAAGAGAGTACTAAGCCACATTTTTGAACTTCTGAGATATATCAATTTGAAAGTTAGATCGAATACTCAAAATCAAAATACATAACATAAAGTTTTTTTGCCGATTTCTGAGTAACATTTCAGATATTCTGAATAACAATATGGCATTACTTTAATGATATATACTTTCTTTCTAAACTAAACCTAGGACAAATGCTGCCATCTAATGACATTAGAAAAAATAATATATAGTACGATATGATAATCTTATATTATTCTCCCCCCTTCCCCTTTTATTGAATAAACTAAAATTCTCCCTTTTCATAATGTCTGATCATATGATATTTAACTTAAAAATAATAACATTCCTTTTCATTAAATTATTCTTAAGCCCTTTGTTCGTTTTTCTTTCGGAACTACTTTCCACCTTTTAAAAGAATACAAAATTCATAAATACTCTACTTTGTTAAATCAACATAGCAACGAATTTTTAATATAAATTCATTTAGCTGCGCAATATTCATTTGTTAATAAAAGCCATCTGGCAAGCAATACAATGAAGTAACTCCCAACATGGTAGCATTAATGAGTATCTACTTTTCGTTTGTCTAAAAATAGCACAACGGTAGCTGAAATATCCGATTTCGCCGGTCAAAAAAATCTTGAAATCATCCCATGACCAGAGCTGTTCAAATGTCCTTGGAAGACATTATTTTGAAGTATGTAGAAGTGTTATGCCAAAATGGTATCCTTTCTCAAAGATTCTCATTGATGTTATGCTCCCTCTGAAAGAATCCTCGCCAAATGCAACCCTCACTGGCAAGCTCTATAATCAGTCGTTTTCAATTCTCCTAGAAGCAAGAACTCACTTCTGCTCTTGACTTCCTGCTTCTAACACTGGAAAAAGGCCTCTTCATGTCCTAAGGCCCTCTCTTCTGCGTACGGCCATAAGATCTTGCTACAAAATAAATGTTTCACTTCAATCTATGATGGAGTTTTTCTTGCATCGTTGAACTGTGGTCTATTATTTAATTTATTGCATACTAACCAACTACTTTACATGTAGGATATTATAACTTATACAATAAAAAGAAACAGATTAAAGTGTCAGATTTATTTTACCAAAAATGTGGCTTGGCACTTTCTTGCCCCGACCCTCTCAATTGTACAAATTAACAAGTCAAATTCATATGTAATAAACGGGAGTGTTCCTTAAATATTCATTACCTTTTTTATAAGTTTCCAATTTAAGTACTATAATGTTTTTCACAATTTATTTTTATCTTGATTGTTAATTTATAAATTACTCTGGCATTTAAGAAGACCGATAAAGCAATTTTAATTTTACAAGAAAAATTTAAATAATATTAATTGGTTATCTATGTTTTTCCAGTCTTATTTATAATTGCAAAATGCAAATGAAATCTTTTTTTTTAATTAAACGAGATGTACATTATAAATAGCAATATGTTATTTTAATTTTTTACATTAAGCAGATTAAAAATCCTTTTCACATATTTTCTCCATAAAAAGGCATTAAATAATCACTTTAAAAGTGCTGGTATATTCTACATAATTGAAATTTGTGATAATTAAATATTACAAAACATCTCCATCCGTATTTTTTGAAATTGAAAATACCGATTTACTACACTTGCATCAGTGTTTTCTTCTTAATATTTTCAAATCATTTATCTAAATGATAAAACATAATAAAAAAAATATATACAAATGGCAAATCTACAATATCTGAATCCGTTGTTTGCAGAGCTTAATACTAATTTCTAAAATTTTTGTTTATTTCGCGCTAGGATTAATATTTTGGACTATAACTTTAAAAAACTATAAAGATGTTCCAGATTTTCTGTAAAATACACGAACTTAATACTTAGTTTTGCTTTTATTTTATAAATGAATGTCTTAGTCTCAACTATTTTTAACATGCTTCTAACGAAAGAGGTTATACAAATCGTTTGAATATATATGTAATAATTAAAAAAAATATCGCCATTTTTCCTTAATTAATTTATTCCAAATTCTTACAATTCTAATTTTTTTCCTGTCTTTTAAAATATCTCTTAAATCTAAATTATATTTTTATTCCATAGCTTTAATCAAAATATTCTTTTAATTATTATACTAAAAATCTTAATATGTTAAAAGCTACATGTATTTGTATAAACCTTAATTTATTTCTTCTTTTGAAACATTCAAGGTTTATTTCTTTAGAACGTCTCTTAGTATCATTTTTATATCCCATAAATCCTTTCGGCTCGCGCGTCTTCCGGTTCACCTCAAAATTTACCGTATACAGTAATAAGTTCCACGGCTTTGCAAGCTTCTTATTGGCTAGTCCTCACCTGCAATAGCGAAAATATTCATACGCTCCTTACCTTTAAAACACCTGGAGAGCAGAATTTGTACGCTTTTCTTACTGCCAATAAAAGCACGTCACCTGGAGGAGGGATCCTGTCAAGTTGGTGTAATTATCTCTAATCAATTTAACATCTGCATGCTGTTCTTATGGCGTAGTACCCTCAAATATGAACTCTAAAATTTTTCGTTAGTGGAATTGATTCATATTCAATATCGTGTCAATAAAGAACTGATATCAACTCCTCATCTTTTTTTTCCACAGGAAAACACCATGTTTTCATAATCCATCGTCTTGCTTTTGGATTCATGACTGCTATATTTACGACTGCTACTGCTCAGTTTTTTACGGAATACTCGAGTGCTAATTCGATCTCTTTATTGTGAAATGCCATATTTAACATATATATATATATTTCTATGTATGGCCATGCATAACTGGATTGGATGGTCCAATTTTAATACTTTTTTTTTTTGTTGGAAAGTTCATTCAATTTCGTTAGAATAAAAAAATGTTTGTCTGTCTGTCTCTTTTAATGTCTTTTTTTTTTTTTTTTTTACTTTGTATTTACTATTTACTTTTTTACTTACATTTCAGAGGGAATTTAGTTGATTGATTTTATTTGCTTAAACAGAAATTTCGAGTGATGGTTTATTAAATATTTATTGTTAGAGAAAAATAACAAATATTACAGAAATATTTAAAATGTAAAAGGTTTTAAAAAATATATTAATGTGAGTGGGCTATTTTTAAAAGGGGAAAATCCGCCGTAACACAAAAGCTTCTTACTCTAGAACTGAATTATTTCTCAAACCTCATGTTTTTCATAGTTGAACCAGTTTTTGAGAAATTTTAAAAATATAATATACTGTGAAAACGGAACTTGTCTATCAGGGAAACCTGTCTTAAATGGAAAATATTCATTGTCCCGATGACGGAAAGACGACCGTACAATTATATTTATTGGTAATTTTACAAGTATAAAATTTCTTAAGAATCCATATAACATTTTTATTAAATGCAAGTATTTATCAAGAAAGTTTCGTACTTGGTGATAATTTGTTGATGGCCAATGATATTAGACGATTTTAGCGTTTTTACGTCGGAAAATTGATTATGACAAAGTGCCAAGTGCGAAATTTTGAGCTAACATGTCAAATCTGGAATGTTTAGCTACTCTATTGTCTACGGTGGATACGGCTACTATAAAACAGACTGAATCATCAAGCATTTTGATGTCCACATAGACCAATCAGCGATTGTTACCCACGCGACGCGACGCGGCGGGGCCAATCGTTCTTTTCCTATGGGCAATTAAATGGCGGCGTGAAACAGCCCGGATTTTAGGAGCCTTAACGGTGGGTTGTTTCCAAACATAAAAAAAGAAGCAATCGCCCCAAATAGAGAAACTGAGCACGCAGGCTTGCAAAACGTAGTTTTGAAGGGGTAATTGCAAACACAGACGCTGTCGTTTTCATGCACTAATGCCCAATACACGTGATGAAGAAATCTTAGTATTGGTAAGTCTGTTTAAGCTCATTAATTTTGTTTTGTTAAATCTGAATTAATCTGAATTAAGTTTATTTTTTTGTATATATTTAATTTTGTAAACAATTAAATTTGCGTAGGAATTTTTGTTGTGGAAAATGATAAAAGAGTGAAATTAGAAAATTATGTTTCTGCAGTTTTCATTTATCTTTTTATTATTTCAGCTTTTATGATATGTAGTATATTTTTATTTGTTATGAATTAATGCGAATTCTTTAAACTGTTTTTTTATTATAATAAATACAGAATGATATTTGGTTATTTTTTGTTTACATTCTTATCCGTTTGATCCCACAACTTTAAAATACTCATGTTATAATTCATTTATTTAAAAAAAAATTAGTCACAAATTTCGATTTCTTAACAGTGATAATTGCTGTTTATTGTATCTGAACTTTAATTTATTCAAAGTCACTAATTCATTTATTTTTTTAATTAATGAAAGCGGTTTCTTTTTTACGTATCCTAATACTTTCACGCCGTATAAAAATTCCTTTAATATTACTATTCAACAACAGATTATTTCGTATGCGCAGTCTTAATTTATCAAATTTTTGTTGTACAAGTTGTTTCAATTTTAAATTATTATTATTATTATTATTAAACTTGTTTAATATACGTTTCATTTCTATAAAATTTAAAATAAATGAATTTGATTAAATCAATACATTTAAATATTTTACATTTTCAATGTACGTAATATACAGAAGAGAATTTGAAATTGTATATTTATGTTTTAAAAAGAAAGATTTTGAAACAAATTGAGAGAAAAAGGAAAAACAAAACTGTCAGTAATGTTACCTGATTTAAATAAAAATTAAATTACGGAGCATGAAATTATATGTAATACAAGATCTAAAAAACAATTGTTCTCCTGTATAAATGAAAAAATATATAAAGAATTTAGCAAAAACTAAAACTAAATAAATATGCAACATGTCGATCATATAAAATTATCTTTAAATGAAGTTACAAAAAAGTATTTGTCTAATCGTGCTCAAAAATTATATAAACTCTACATTTTGATTTTATATAGTTCTTAAAATAGAGATAATCTTTAAGAAATTAAATTATGCAGAAGTATTTTAATTAGTTGAGATTTTGATGGGTTTAACAAAGTTTAAATAACTGGGAATATATTTATAACAGACTTATCAGCATTTTAAGAGACATAAAAACATATAGAAATCACAAACAATTTGTTCATGGGTTAAAAAACAGGGTACAGAATACATTTTTAACAAATTAATTTAAAATGTATTTTTATTTTCTGTATAAAATAAAAGTTCGAACTCTTTAATTTCTTAATAATTAAACATGAACAAAATTTAATTTATTTGATAGAAAAAATGTGAAATCAATTTAGATGTATTATTTGATATTTTCCTAGAAAATACTTTAGTTTTAGAAATTAAGTTTTACAGCGAGAGAAAATAAAATAGGAAAAAGCAGATTTTGTGCAAAACTGCACCTTTAATGTTTACTAATTGCATAATGTGTTTTATGCAGCTTTATAAAACAAAAATCATGTGAATTTACAGTGTTTATCACATTTTTTTAGAATTTAATGTTTAAAGAAAAAAACTATTTACTTTATATTTATTGCGTTTAGAAACGTAACAATTGAGATATTGTTAAATGAATTCAAGATAATGTTTCAAAACAAAAAAAAAAAAAAAAAAAAAAAAAAAAAAAAACACTCGTTTAATCAAAGACCGATGCACGGTTTTTTTCTTGCGGCCCATATTGGGAAAAATGAAGGATATTTTTGGAAATTTATTATAATTTTGTGAAAAATAATATTTTGTAACATAAGATGAAATCCAGTTACTCAAATTGTATATTACCAAACATTTATTAATAATAACTTCTTAAACTCCTTTTGCAAAAGTTTTCCTTTCTGATGATTTTGTTTTGTTTGCAAATTACACATTTTAAAACCTAACAAAATAAAACTAATGAAGAGTATGTTTTTATGAAATGGAATTTTGTAAAGGAGCCTGTTTTATTAAGAGGAAATTTGTGAAGAGAGATCCTTTAATAAGAGGAATTTTGTGAAGATATTTTAATATAGATGAATTTTGTGAAGAGAGGTTGTTTAATAAGAGGAATTTTGTGAAGAGAGATATTTTAATAAGAGGAATTTTGTGAAGAGAGATCTTTCAATAAGAGGAATTTTGTGACGAGAGATCTTTTAATAAGAGAAATTTTGTGAAGGGCTTGTTTTATTAAATGGAATTTTGTAAAAGAGCTCTAAATAGGTCCCAAATTTTACCTGGATCAACCCCTGCTAATGCAGACTGTTATATAAAACCAAAGTGATTTTGTATGTGGCAAAACATAAATTTAACCCTACTTAATATATGCTGTGGCTGCTTATTTAGTTATATAATATGAAAGATTAGAGCTGTTTTTTTAATACATGGGAGGGGTTATCAATGGCAAAACGGTATCTGTGATAGAAGGCGGAATTCGCTTGCATGTGAAAAAAAAATCACTTTTTAAATTTAATTAAAATCAAGTGGGTTATGCCCATCCCCTGTGCTGCTAGCGCCTTGAGAAGGTTGTGCTTTTGCCATTCTAATGATTGGCGATATCGGACCGTATTCAATAATAGTACGAGATATGGTCGACACAGTATCGCATCGTTGTTGGTGTTGCTGACAACAGACCACATTCGGTTGGTGTACAGAAAACTGTTGGTATACAATCCGCACAGTATCGTGCCATCGATTCTACAGGCGCTGGCGTTGCCGATATCGGACCGGCTGTGCGCCTATTTGTCGGGCGTCAGTTTGGCGACTTGTCGAAAAAGTTACGGAAGCGGTTGGGTAGGCGGTATCCTGTCGACACCGACAGGAACAGCAAAGCGGCTGCATAGATAAACATACGAGATAGGACACTATCATAGAGCGTAATGGTAACACGATGACGATCGCAGCACCTGTGGTGACAATGGGGAAGAAACTTCCCAAAAACGGAATTTTTCGGCTTTTGAACGTCTATCTTGTTCTGATATTTCTTCTTTTAAATGTCACATATTTACGTTTTCAACTTAGTAGGAAAAGCGAAAAACGAAAGCTTTGAACTCCGATTTGTATGCAGACAAGATTTTGCTTGACATATTTTAACATTTTTAGACATACTAAAAACGTTTTTAAAAGAACTGTTGTTTCGAGAGAATAATAAAAGAAAGAATAAAAATGAAGTCGTTTAAAAAGAAACGTAAACAACGTACCAATAGTCAGTTTGAAGAGAAATAAAGAATAGATATTAAAAACATAGAGCATGAACAGATTTCATTTACATAGGTAAATTTCGGAAGCTTATTAGTTTTACCCCTTGTATCTAGTGACGCTAGCATTGTTACCATTACAGATTTTGCTGTAACTGTCCTATCTTGTATGTTAGTCTATGAGCGGCTGTATCTCTGTGTTTGCTGGGCTGTCCCCTTAAAAAAAGAATGTAATTTTGTGTTGGCAAAATCGTGTAAGTTGTATTTTTTACTTATATCTCTTGCCGAATGATCAATTGTTGCCCAATTAAGATATCACAGAAATCCTCTGGAAATGTGCAGGATTGTTTAGGCTTCTTTCCACCATCTGTAACATGAACAAACATCTTTGTAACTTTCAAATAATGATTTCAGGTGAATATTAAATACTCTCGCATGCGAGAATTCCCTTGTTCTGAACTTAATCATCTCATTTTTATCTGTGCAGTAATTAGCTTTTATTTTTAATCTGGCGCAATTTGGACCATATTTAATGGGGCCCAGATGAATGAGGACTGTCTTGATTTGGATGAACTCTAAATAGATACATTTGCGTAGTTTAGTGTGTTTAATTTGAGAGTTATATCATGAAATAGTCGTCATAGCGTTCCATAAGAGAATACTTAAAAATTACATTAATGGATTAATAAAATTAAGTATAGCATATGTAGTAGTTCTTCAATTTACATAACATGTCATTTTCCAATTCCTGAAAGCATTTAACTGGATAAATGTATCCTTGTTAAGGTGAAGCGTAAATTAATACTTCAACCATTTTCAATGGATATCAACTGTTAAGCATTGAGATATAGCATGCTTAACAGTTGATAGAAATCATATGGAAATCTTACAAGGGGACTGCCAAACATGATGCGCACAGATTTTGATTATTTTAAAGCATGTTGTAGGGATCATACCCCTAACTATTCAGGTAAAAGGTTTCCTTCAAATGGGCTTTAGTTTTCGAAAAATTTCGGATTAAAGTTCAGCATACGTTTCAAATACCCATTAGTTCACGGGTTTGAGCAAGGTCTCCGTGGTGTAGAGCTAGCGTTCCGGATTTGAAAGCCAAAGGTGAGGGTTCTGTCCTCTGTTGCGATTTTTTACCTTTTTTTAATAAAATTTATATATTTGTCGCGTTACAAGTTTTATGCAGAATTATGAATTCTGCTTCTTTGAACTTTTTGATATTTTCCTAATAAATTCCATTTACATTTTCGAATTTTTCGTGAAAATTTACAAATTTGTTTTTATTTATTTTTTGTGCAGTTTTGAAATTAATATTTTTATTGACGAAATTCCAAACTAATTTATGCCTAGATTTTGTTTATTTTTTTTATTATTTACCGTTTATATTTTAATAACCGATCTAAAATAATACTTTTTTTTTAACTTTATGAAATATTAAATGAAAATTTATATTTTCTTATAATTTGTACAAAATATTTTTTATCTCAAATCTTCTAAAGGTATGTATGATTAGATAATTCCAACAACATATCTTGAAAGGAGTAATAAAATATTAAAGCAATAACGCTTATATCCAAGTTTTAGCCAGTTATATATATATTTTTTTATGTTATTTTAAATACATTTAACTGTAAAGTTCAAACTCAACATCATTTTTGATTTGCATAAATAAAAAATAATATATTACAATTAATTTTTTTTTTCATTCTAACAAGTCGATGCCATACAGAAAAATTCAACTAGAAATGAAAAATCGCTTGTAAATTACATTACATATAAAAAATATCTGAAAAAAAAATCGTCTGCAACGACTTTTACGGTAATATCAGAATAAATAAATTTTACTTTTTATCCATTTCGTTTAGCCTCCTTTGCAGACAATTACCACGTTTGAAATAAGTTCTTTTTCAAATGTGATGCATTTTTTAATATATTTATCACAATTTAAGTATTTAAAGAATATATAATATGCTATTTATACATTCTTCCAGTATTGTTAAAACAATTTACGTAAAAAAATATATTTAAAGGCGATTTTTAATGCGGAATTTGTTTAGAATATTTTTGCGATATGTATCACACAATTAGTTCCATATTTAATAAACTAAAAATGTCAATGTCGGTGATAATAAATATTTTAGTATTTCAGCTGTTAACATATTTCAATATATTTAGAACAAATCAAATATTAAAAGGATATATTATTTTGTTAATTTTTCTTAATCATTTAAATTTTTTTAAATAGAAAATGCAAATAAAAAAAATGCATTATTTCATAAATACGATAAATAAATAAGTAAATATACATAAATGTAAACAGTGATCATTTTAAAAAGACGAGATATCAAGACATAAATTAGTTTGGATTTTCGTCAACAGAAATATTAGAATAAAAATTGCACAAAAACTATAAAGTCTCGCGAAAAATTCGAAAATGTAAATGGATTTTATTAGGAAAATGTCAAAAAGTTCAAAGATGCAGAATTCATAATTCTGCATTAAACTTATAACGCGACAAACATGTAAAATGTATTAAAAAAATGGGTAAAAGTCATATGAGAGGACAGAACCCTCATCTACGGATCTCAAATCCAGAGCGCTAGCTCCGCACCACGGAGACTTTGTTCAAGATCGAGAACTAATGGGTATTTGAATTGCATACTGAACTTTAACCCGAAATTTCTCGAAAAGTAAAGCCCATTTGAAGGAAACCTTTGACCTGAATATTTAGGGGTATGACCCCTACAACATACTTTAAAATCATCAAAATCTGTGTGCATCATGTTTGGCGGTCTCCTTGTTAGAATATTGACATTTTCGTCTATCATCTAAAATATCTTAGGATTATTTACATCGAATCCCTAGCCATATGTCATGATGGATTATCGACCATTATGCGAGCAATGAAGAATAAAGGGTAAGCTAATTTCACTTACCTCTATTGTTGTAAGCAGCAAATAGCCACTGTTAAGTATATTTTTTATTTTTGATTATTCACGAGAGAGCGCGTTTAATTCTACCGAGTGTTTTCTTTTTTTTTTGCTCAGCAGGCCATAATTTTTTCCAAGATTTACAACTATTGATAAATGTTTCTATATAAATAATTGATCATTCCCTCGCTCCAAATCTAATCATCTTGCGTTTATCTGTACAGTAATTAGATTTATTTTTAATATGGGGAAATGTGAGTCAGAATTAATGGTGCCCTCATGAATACAAGACAGGATTGTCTCCGTGGATTTGGATTAACTCTAAATAGATAATTTTTTCTAATTTAGTGTGTTTAATTAGGGAGGTATATAATTAAACAGTCGTTTCAGCGTTCCGAAAAAGAATACGTTGAAATGGCATTAATGGCCAGATAAAATTAAATATATCATATGTAGTAGTACTTCGATTAACTTAATATGTCGTTTCCCAATACCTGAAAGCATTTAATTAGATTAATACATCTCTGTTAAGGTGAAGATGAAATAACTTTTCCACCATTTTCACGGGGCACCAACTGTGTAGCATTCAATAGTTATTGAACAAAGTATTGCATGCTTAACAATTAGTTGAAATCATGTGAAAGTCTAAGAATCAATGATATTTTCTTCTACCATCTAAAATATCAACAAAAATCTTTACCATTATTGATAAACGTTTCTATATGAATAATTGATCATCTTGTACGCAATAATTCCCTCGCTTCAAATCTAATCATCTCACGTTTATCTGTACAGTAATTAGATTTATTTTTAATATGGGGAAATTTGAGTCAGAATTAATGGTACCCACATGAATACAAGATAGGATTGTCTCAGTGGATTTAGATTAACTTTAAATAGAACATTTTTCGTAGTTTAGTGTGTTTAATTAGGGAGTTATATAATGAAAGGGTCGTTTCAGCGTCCAGAAAAAGAATACGTAGAAATGACATAAATGGCCAAACAAAATTAAATATATCATAATTAGTAGTAGTTAGATTTACGTAACACGTCATTTCCCAATACCTGAAAGCATTTAATTAGATTAATGCATCTCTGTTAAGATGAAGGTTGAATTTACGTTTCCACCATCAACCGCGTAGCATTCAATAGTTATTGACCAAAGTATTGCATGCTTAACAATTATTAGAAATCATATCGAAATCTTACAATCAATGGTATTTCCTTCTATCATCTAAAATATCAGCAGAAATGTTTACAAATATCGACTAATGTTTCTAGATGAATATTTAAACATCTTTCACGTGAGGAATCCCTTGTTCCCAATCTAATTTTTAATATGGGAATATTTGAGTCAGAAATAATGTTGCCCAGATGAATACTAGACAGGATTGTCTCAGTGGATTTAGATTAACTCTGAATAGGTAATTTTTCGTAGTTTAGTGTGTTTAATTAGGGAGTTATATAATGAAACAGTCGTTACAGCTTTCCGAAAAATAATACGTAGAAATGCCACTAATGGTCAAATAAAATTAAATATATCATACATAGTAGTACTTAGGCCGATAAAAAAAAATTACGAACCAGCCGGGACGATAAAAAAAAATTAAGTGGGCCCACTTGCCCGATATGACAAATTTAAAAGGGTCGGCGGCCAAAGTCGACAAAATATGAACAATTTTCAATGGACCTTGCTGCTCCCAGAATAAAGTTATAAATGTGCCGAATGAGCAGATACTCTAATTTGACATCAATACAGAAATTTAACAGATTCAGTTACATCGTGTCTGTGCCCGGACTTAATTTATTTTAGTCGACTCGGACCGGGCTCAGACTTAGATTTTTTTTTGCTACCTAATCGGGCAAAGAATTGTTCCCAGGACATGTCGGGCAGGGCAGGCAATTTTATTTTGTGAAAATAATAGCGATGATAAACTTTTTCTAACGGAATCTTTGGAAATATACTTTAATAAGTTACAGAAAAACATTTTTTAAAATCTACTTTTCTTTAATGTATACAGCTTCAAAAATTATGATGTTTTTAACCATATATATTTTTCTTTTATTCGAAACTATATTATTTTTTTTTTATGACTCTATATTTGAATGTAATAGTTTAACAATCTAAGTGATCATTAATGTTGTTATTCTGTATTGTATGGCTTGCGGAGATGTAGTTTGAAATATACGAACAATTTTTCGCATAAATATGTATACAGTACATTTCTTTAAAAGAATCTCAATTGCGTGTTATGAAATATATTAATTTCTTTTAGAAATTGACTCGAGCCGGGCGGGCCTGATTCCGTTGATTTTTGCACGGGCTGGGCTGTGAACTGCGAAAGTATAACAGAAAACGGTTCCGGCGGGGTTCAGGCGAACTATTAGTTTTTATATCGGGTAAGGTCAAAATAGCTTTCATTCGAACCGGGCCGGGTCTGAAATTTTCGGCGCGGCTTGATTGCAATTACCCGGTCAGGTAGAGGAAGTAGTCGACTCTGAATATGTTCTATTACACGAAACACGGAGTTATTAATACTATTATTATTAATAAATACTATTAATAATGGTGTATTAATAATATTAATAGATATAACATAACTATACATAACAATTTCTAACAGAAATAATGATATAAATGTCACTTACCAACAAAAAAAATTAACAGATTTCTTCAAATTTCCAGAAATTATGCATACTTCATAACAAAACACCACATAATTTCGAGGGATGTCTGAATCTCGGAAATTGTGAGTCGCCGTTTTCTTTCAGTTATGCAAATTTTCTGGAGCTGGTCGATCGATACTGTGAAGTATATAAGCAGCGAATTTTCATTTCAGAACGGAGCTCAGGGGAGCTAGAGCAGACTTAGCTTAGGAGATTTAATATTGAGATTTAGATTGATACTTAGATAGATTTAGATTTAGCCTTGAGACCTCGCATCGAGTCTCGGGATTAATAATTGGCCTTAGCATTTTTATAGTGAAGTTCTAGGCTGTTGTAAAGCTGATTTGAGCCTGCATCAGTGCTTATTTAATTTGAAATATAAAATTATTGGATCGTGAATTTGCTTCTGAATAGTTTAAGTTTAATTATCATATAGTTTTAATTTCTATACAGCTATGAGTCGTTAGCAAAAGCCTTTCGTTTTATTAATTTTTAGGAAAATCAAGTGGAGCTCGCTCAACTTCCCTACCGTTTTGTTTTAATAAACCGTTTTTGGTTTTAAAAATAGACTTGTTATTTGTCTCTGCTCTACCGCACGGCCTGACATCAAAGATGGCCGTCACAAATGGCGCCCAACTTAGTGGATTAGGTAACCTTGTCAGTCCTACTGACGGCGCCTTCAATGAATGCCCACATACGAGGGAGATCGTTCCCCGAGTTTACTTCTCCGGAAACACTGATGTCACCGAATTTCTTAACAAATTACTGGATTACATTTCTTTCAACAATATCCCGGATAAAAACAAGTATTTAGTACTAAAATGTTCTCTAAAGGGGGAAGCCTTGCTTTGGCTAGAGAACATAGGACGTTTTCTGGTGACTGATGACGCTAAAAGATTTGAGCAAACCTGCTCGGAGTTAACTAAAGCATTTCCTAATGAGCGTAATGCAACTGAACTCAGGCGTGAATTTTATTGCAAACAACAATCTATATATGAAAAAGCATCCGGATTCTTCCTACGAAAGCTAGAAATAAAAAACAAGTTAGCTCTGGATACGGAACTGTTAGACATTATTCTTCCTCTTTTCTTGGTGTCTATTCAAGATTATGTAGAACTTCGTGCCTCAGCAAATACGGCTGAACTTTATCAATTGTTAATAAAATATGAGGCACGACATGAGGCGGATCACCATAGACAGAGAACCACACGAGATTTCAATGAGGGGGAGAGGTTTGTCAATAGGTCAAGAAATTATAGTAACGAGTATAATGTTCGTAACGAAAGGTCTGAAAATGTTCGTGGACAAGCTAATTATGGGGATAGGCAAAATTTTCAAAGAAGTAGTGGTGATTTAAGGAATTATTGTCAAAATTATAATAATGGTTCAAGAAGAAATGAGGGGGTGACAGTCGCAATAGAAATGGTTTGGATAGAAGGAACGAGGTTAACCCAAGGCAGACTAGTTCATCCAGTGTTAGACAGTTAATGGTTGATGAAAATGTCATTAAGCGTAAAGAGGGAAAGTCTTGTGGTATTAGAAATCGTCAGCAGGGGTTAAACTGGTAGGTGGCTGTTGCACGGAAGGTCAGCAGTCACAGGTTAACTCTTCAAAGCTTTCTGTGATAAATTTAAATACGGTAGTAGTTAATCCAGTGGAATTACCTGAGTTGCTAATAGTTTTGAGTGGTATAGTGGTAAAAAGTGTTCTGGATACGGGTGCGGACAAGATTTTTATATCGTTTGAGGTGTATAAGAAATATTTTTCGTATAAAAGGTTGCGACATGTTAATTTAATGGTTCAGTCGGCTCAAGGGATACAGTGTAGTATAAAAGGTCTGGTGGATTTAGATGTGGAAATACGGTCAGTTAAAGCTAAGTGGCAATTTTTAGTATTGGACGGTTTAAAAGCAGATTGTATTGTTGGAGTTGATTTTATGAAAGATAGAGGGATGAGCCTAGATTTTTTTACACGTACACTGGAGGTTAATAATGATGAGAAAACTTGTACAAACGAGTCCTCATCACTTTCAATTGACTTAACTGAATCTGGTTTAAAAAAGGGGGAGATAAGCAAATTTAATAAATTTTTAGATGATTTCAGGGAAGTATTTTCAGACAAACCGGGGCTAACACACGTCTCCTGGCATGAGATTAATACCGGTTCACATGCGCCAGTAGCAAGCAAACCATACCGTTATGATAAAGTTAAACAGAAAATTATTAATTATCACATTCAAAAAATGCTCCGCGATGACATTATCATGCCCATTGAGTCTCCATACGCATCACCAGTAGTATTATGTCAGAAAAACAATGGAAAAAGCATTGAGGATCCTGAGGCGTGGAGATTCGCTATAGATTATCGAAAACTAAATTCAATAACCCAATATCCACAGTATCCAATTCTTGTAATAGATGACATTTTAGCCAATATCCAAAGCACTAAATTTATGTCTACACTAGATTTAACTTCTGGTTATTTTCAAATAGGCATGAAACCGGAAGACATACCAAAGACAGCATTTATAACGAATAATGGGTGTTTTGCGTTTAAACGCATGAGTTTTGGATTATCGGGGGCTCCAGCCACGTTCCAGAAGGCGATGGATACCATTCTGAAACCCCTTCTTGGTTTCGGAGTTCTGGTATACCTGGATGATATTATCATCATGTCTGAAACATTCGTAGAACATATAAATTTATTACGTAAAGTCTTCACATTACTCAGAAATGCGGGTCTCACTGTCAAATTAGAAAAGTGTAAATTTATTCGAAAAGAGTTAAAATATCTTGGCGTTCGGATCACACAAGAGGGCATACAAACTGACAAACAAAAAACAGATGCTATTGCGGCAATGGCGCCTCCAAAGAATTCAAAACAAGTAGCGCATTTTTGGGTATGGTGGCTTGGTTTCAAAAATTTATACCACATTTTTCGGAGATATGTGAACCATTATATGCTTTAAAGTAGTGCTCCCTATTATACGTTTATACGTGTATACGTATAATACGTATTATACGGGGTGAAGATTTTTTATACGTATGATACGGCACAGTCTGTTATACGTATTATACGAAACACTATATACGGTCCAACGTATATACGGATCTTACCCCAGCGGTTAAACGTATAAACGATTAAACGGTTTTCGTTCATGTGAAAAAAGATTCTTTTCTCCTGCTAGTCTGCGCAAGGTTACTATATCATAAGGTTGTGCCCCATTTCATCCTGCAATCAATAGGGAGCGATTTGCTGTTTGATGTCACATACTAACCTGCTCTCTGCTCTAGAACTCCTATTATAGGAGTCTTAGCCTGCTCGATTCAGTTTTCCAATTGATTTGGTTTAGAAAAGCCCTATTTTTAATTGAAAAGTATCAATACAAATTTTCGAGTGAAGAAGTTTAAATTTTTTTAAAAATATTTTTTATACATAGGACAAACATCACAGCCAAAATTTAAACTATTATGTCTTTTCAATTCTACGATATATAATTTTTAAATTTGCTATTTTTATCATTACATTTTATTTGTACCTCAGTATGAAAAGTTCCTTTCCATTTTAAAAACAAGCAAATAGTAATTTTTATAAATAAAATCTTAAAGACCTACAAGAGAAGAAAATTTAATGTTTATATGAGTGCAGTTAATATCATGTTAATAATTTTAATATAGTATATTTTTAATATTTGATCAGTATTCTATTTGAAATACATAATAATTCTAATATTATTATAATTGTGACATGTATTTCATAAAAACCTATAAAAAAGTTTTAAAAAAAATCTCTTAGATTTCAACCTCATACTACTTATACACAAGATTGAGTTTTGTGTAATTAGATTTAAAATACAAATAATGTAAAAACTTTAATAAGTAAATGGCTGAATATTTAGTATTTTTAAACCGAAATATACATAAGATACAATTAGGTGATTTAATGGAAATAAAATTTGAAATTCAGAGTAATATACTTTATAAACAAATTCCGAAATATTTATATAAAGTTTTATTTTAATGCTACACGATGACCATAAATGCACATACATAATTTTTTAAAAAAGAAAGAAAGAAAGAAAGATAAATTATTGCGTGAAAGAGAGTTCTACGTTTACGCAAAAAATTTATTTCCTAATAATATTTAAAATTTAAAATTAAATTTATATTCAGCGTTCTAAACTTAATTTTAAAATTTACTGTTTCTTCAGATTCCATTCAGATAATTGATGTGATTAAATATCAAATAATTGATATATATATATATATATATATATATATATATATATATATATTATAAAATAAAAAGTAAGACAGCAGTATTCCTAAAAGAGATTTAAAATACAAATAAAAATAGAAACTTTATTTTTTAAATTACCGCATCTTTAAAACTGGAAGATTTATGTGATATAAAAAAATTAAATTTGAAATTCAAAATAATATACTTTTAAAAATATCTTCCAAAAGGATTATATTAATTTATATTTTAATGCTGTATGATGATAAAATTATCTAAAAATATTTTAATAATTAATATATTAAGGTACCTTCAAGTATACCTTCAGAATATGCTTTCATTTCGAGCATTTTATTTCATTACAGGGTGCATTTTGAAGATGTATTTTAGATGTATGTTCTATTATTTGCAATTTTCGAACTGTTTTATCATGCAATGATAAAATACATGAGTTGATTGATCATACACATACTGATCATACACAGTTGATTGACTCCACATTTTTCATTTTTTGGCAGCGTATCTCTTTTTTAAGCTTTCCAACATAGTTGAAAAGTGTTTATACATTCGGTTTTTCTGTCTGTATGCCGTCTGTCTGTCCTGTCTGTCTGTGCTCTAACTGCCGTAAATATACTCGCATTGTTATGCAATTTATATATCTTATTGAACTTTATTAAGCCATGTTCGGTATTGAAAATGAAGTGTGTAGCACTTACAGCTTATTTTACAGGGAGATTCAAAAGAATTCCGTTACTTTACGGTCTATGGGGAAAATCGTTTGTGGCTTATTGCAATGATGTTAAAATATTTCAAACATATTAAAATTGACATATGTAACATGTGCACTATAAGAGGTTTACTATAGAATATTGTATGCATAGCACTTATACCTTTATTGCAGCACTGAAAAGAATTCGTTACATTACGGTCTATGGGGAAAAATCGTTTGCAGCTTATTTTAAAGATGTTTCAATATTTTATACATATTCAAATTGATCACAGAGGTGCACTACAAGGCGCTTACTGTCATATAATGTATCGTTCATTTACAGAAACACTCAAAAGTATTCGGTTAAAGTACTATCAGTTATTAATAATTCCTTGAAGTGCGATTTTAGGTGCGATTTTAGTTGTTTTTTAAATGTAACGAATTTTTTGCCTATTACTTATTATGTATAAATTCTATGGATCACCCACAAGGCAGCACAAAATACTCGAATACATATGCGTTTATCAACGGAAATTGCTGAAGGTGAATTTTCAACTGTGCTATGCCCTCCCTAACTGAACTAAATTTTAGCAATTTATGCCGCTGTATGTATAGTATTAGTAATATTATTAGTAATTTGTATGCATAGTTTATATACAAATCTATAGATCATATACAAGGGTGCACAAAAGAATTCGATATTTTTTCGAATATTGTTAGTAATTCCTGAAATGGCATTTTTAAATGTGTTATGCCTTTGTACAAATTTTTCTCTTAGACATCAGATCTAATTAAACAGTAAAGATTTATAAAAGTATTTTTGAAGAGTTGAAAAGTGTTACATAATCTGTGCTTGATGCATGATTTTTCTAAAGCTATTATCTGTTCCTTTGGATGCAATGATCCATCAATTTTTTATATCAGATTTCTTCGAAATGTATGATATAGAACATTTTGCGTTTTATCCAAACGGTTAGTACATGTTGCAATAGCATAAGTACTAGGCATTTTCTGCAAAATCAATGCAAAGAATGCATTATTTTAAAGAGCTAAGACCAAAAGCACTAACAAAAGCTGGAAAATATTTGCCACGTATTTAGGAAATGTGACCGGAAATCTCTCTTTCTGAGAAGGAATTAAAGCTTCGTGTGAGGGAAAACTGCCCTTGCTGTCAAAGGAAATGAAAATAATTGTTTACATTGCACTCCCGTCCCTTTCAAAGATCGACCAAAGATAACAAGCAATACAAACTCCCATATTAGCACAGAAAAAATACACGATTATTTCATTTGAAGGAAAAAAAATCTCCTCTAAATCGCCTTATTCCTAGAAAAAAAAATACTTTACTTTGTGCCTAATGAAAAATGTTTTATTTTGAAGAAATATGCTCTCCTATGACCAAAGAAACGAATTTTTTTTAGCATAAATACTATTTTAAATCAGAAAAAAAGGTTCTTTCCCATTGGAAGAATGCACCTTAGCACCGCCAGTGACGTCAGAAAAACCAAAACCCTGATGCCAGAAGTAAAGGGAAATGGCACCTACCGGGTCTGCGGATCAGAGAAATTGAGAAACACCCACTGAGGCCCACATTCTCGTAGTTTACGTGAACCATCGTGATTACTTGTTCAAAGATCCACGAAAGTCCCTAATTTACCTGTCTAGCAGTAAAGGTATTCCAAAAAACAATTAAAAATTGAAACTTTTTTTCCTCAGTTGATATATATATTTTTTCCCCCTTAAATCTAAGCTATTAATAATGAAATGTTTTACTATGGGTAGCGGGTAGCACCAAAGCAAATTTTCGCATGTCTGTAACACCTCCACACACAACTTCTTTAGATTTATGGCATGGACATTTCGCGCAAAAAATTATTTTTTAATGCGACCGCAGAACGTAGGCATGCATTAACTTTTTATCTTATAGTGACACTGACCAATCTATTTCCCGGGAAGTTTCACACTCATACTTTTATTGTATTTAAGAATATTTTTTTTTTCTCTATTTAACACGGTTGCTACCGAGGACGTATACGTGGCGTCGTCACTTGGTCACTTATTTGACATTCCACTTTTAATCCAAAATTACGAATTAATACCGGAAATTTCGAAAGAAGTTTTTTTATTTTATGTAATCACGAAATGTCTGTCATTAAATAAAGCAAATATTGCTATTAGTATTTTCAGGTATGAATTCGGAATTTCTGAATAAAATAAAATTCCGTTAATTTTAACCCGGTAGTCACCGCGTTAAAATATTTTGAAAATACGTCCTACATTAAAAAAGAAATGAGAAGGCAAGTCATTTTATGCATGTGTGATTGCGTTCTAAAATCTGCATTGACGATTATTTGTCTGGCTATTAGAAATCAAAATTTATAAGTACTTCACACAAAAAATAAAATTTGTCAAAATTAACAAAAAATCTTAAACGTAATGTCCATACACCTTGTATACCATGAGTGTCATGATTTAAAAAATGAACTCGCGTTATACACATTAACACAGAGTGGAAAACGTTAGCCCCGTCGAAAGAATAACATTTGAACCCGGACGCAATCTTGAGTACACGCACTCACAAATAAAGAATTTTCAAAAAATTAGAAAAGAAAAATAAACTTACTTAACAAGAAGTGACAATAAATCTGAAACGTGTCTATTCTCATTCTTTTCTCAAAAAGTGTTTTCTTCCGTTATAGGCTTATAATAATCGTTTATAGGGAAAAATAACAAAATCCTATGTATGAAACATATTATGCAAATTATTTCGCTAAAACCACTGATTTCCAGCTTGTTCCCCGTTTTGTAACGTAATACTGATGAGGTCCATTGGCATTAAAAGTAAATACGTATTTAAAATATACGTATAATTGAATTTTTCGTATACTTAAATTATACGTTTAACCGATATACGCTTATACGTATATGGATACGTTTAAACGTATATTTTAGGGTATACGTATTTCTTAAATACGTATTATACGTATATACGTATATTGGTTAAACGTATAACTGATATACGTATCGCATCGGGAGCACTACTTTAAAGCGAACGAGGGTTAAATTTGTTTGGTCGAAAGCGGCTCAAAATGCTTTCGAACATTTAAAAAATTCTTTAATTTCTTCATCGGTTATGGCTCATCCCGATTACTCTTCACAATTTGAGTTATACTGTGACGCTAGTGCAGTTGGAATTGGTGCGATGTTAGCTCAGAAAGGTCGCCCCATAGCGTTTGCGTCCAGAATTTTAAATGCAGCGGAGCTTAATTATTCAATTACGGAACGCGAATGTCTTGTGGTAATTTGGGCGTTAAACAAATTTAGATGTTTCTTCTGTTCAATCCCGGTCAAAGTGGTTACGGATCACTCCGCTTTAACAAAGTTAACGCACGGAAAAGGTTTATCTTCTAGAATGGTTCGATGGTGTTTAAAGTTAGCAGAGTTTAACATTGTAATTGAGCATAGGGCAGGAAAGGACAATGCAGTAGCAGATGCTTTATCGAGAAATCCTCAGGAAGGTGTTGAAATGGTTGAGGAGGTTAAGGTTTGTGTTTTATCGTCATTGGTTTTGAAATCGAGAGAGCAACTCATGAATGAACAGAAAAAGGATGAGGAATTTGGTCAGCTGTATAGATATTTAACAGATGCTGAAATGGTACAAAGCGCGGACGCGCACATGTTCCAAAACTGGTCCCAGCATTTCAAAATTATCGATGGCCTTTTATTTTATTCAAAAACTGTCAATTCTCGTGGTGAGCTAAGAGTTTACATTCCAGCTTCTCTTCGTAAGGCCATCTTGCACGAATTTCACGACAATCCATTAGCAGGTCACCTAGGTGTAAGGAAAACGTACGCTAGATTATGTGACTCCTGCTACTTCCCTAAAATGCGGGAAGCAGTGCGCGCTTATGTCTCCAGCTGCGACACATGCCAAAAATATAATTATAAAAATATAAGACCAGCTGGCAAATTAATTCCAATTAAAAAGTCCTTTCCCCTAGAATGTATCGGAGTTGATTTAATTGATCCTTATCCCTTAACTGGCAATAGATTTAGATTTGTATTAGTAATTGTAGACTATTTTAGTAAATGGGTTGAGTTCATCCTCCTCAGAAAAGCTTCAGGCAAAATTGTAGCGAATGCTTTATTTAACGGCTTTATTTCGAAATATGGTGCACCATCCCAAGTAATTAGTGATCACGGTCCCTGTTTTATATCTGAAATTTTTCAGGAATTGTGCGCACAGCTGGAGATATCTCATTCTTTTACAGTTCCATACCGGCCACAGTCCAATATGGCTGAGAGGGTCAATAGAACTCTCATTCAAATGATTTCTTCTTTTATTGGCACTCATCATTCAAACTGGGATCAGTTCTTGCAGCATTTTGCCTATGCTTTGCGTACGGCAGTACACGAGTCCACTGGGAAAACCCTTGCAGAATTGTTTTTGGGTCGTAAGATTATAACTCCTTTTCAACAGTTAATTAGAATCTCGGGTAATGAAAACGAATATATGATTCAGGATATTGATAAGTTGGGTAAGGAAGTACAAATAAAAATGGGAAAGGCTCAGAAAAAACAAGCGTTGTATTATAATATGCGTCGGAGGAAGTTGGAGATTAGAGTTGGTGATTTTGTTTTGTTGGAAAAGCATTGGTTAAGTTCTAGTCGGCAAAAACGAGTTGCTAAGTTTGGAGCTAAGTTTGAGGGACCGTATAAAGTGTTGGAAGTTAAAGGTAACAATTTAATTATTGATGTTGACGGTTGTCATACCACGGTAAACTTGGATCAGGTCAAAGTTTATAAGATTAGGGACACTAGCTCAAATGGTTCTCAAACGTCAGACGGTGAATCCTCTATGCCTCAGTCAAAGACCTCTCATTCTCCTGACGTCAGTCAATCTTCTCATGCAAATAATTCTTCTAATAATAATAGTGATAACATACGCACGGATGTGAAGCGTAAATTTCCTCAAGTTAACCGAGACAGGGTTAACCATCCAGCTGAACAGACATTACCTAAAGTGGTTCATAAATACGGCAAAAGACAGCACCCGCATTCGATCTCGACAAGTAGTTCTAAGCCTCCAGACAAGAAGTTCATGCCGAACCCTTCTACGTCACATTGACCACAACACAACAGACGGTTGTCAAAGTCATCGACAGACATTCCTGTCAAGAGAGGACGGAACGGCAATCCATCAACAGATCTCGACGAATCTACCGATAGTCAACCATCTCAGAAGTCATCACATCGACAGTTCCGAAGTAATGCACAAAAACGCAGCACGGACGATCTTCCCCCAACAACTAAACGACACCGGAGAATTGGCAGAAAGAGAACTTTGCATTCCACTTCACTATCGGGAGCCTCCCGGAAAAGACAGCCTTTTGATGCGACAGTCTTCGATCCTAGCCATCATCGAGACCCGCCTAGCAATCATCAAATGAACAAATCAGTAAGCCCGCCTAGAAGTCGTCGAGTGGAATCTACGAGCAGTCGTCGAGTGGACACTACATGAGCTCCTCCCAAAGGACGTCACCCACCTTGAGGACCCGCTTGTGGCATATGGTCGGGACAAGCCCCGAGCTCAAGACATTTAAACAGAACTCCCATTTTCTCCCAAAGGACGTCGCCATGGTTACAACACCCGGCTACAGGCACGACAAGCGACAGTGGCCTCTCCTTACCAGTCTGAATCAGAACGGAGTTTCGTCCAAGGATTTTGGGGACGCCGCCAGAGTTCTTCGATGAGCCTGCAAGCTTCCAGTTCTTCATTATGAAATCAGGTGACGACGTTCCATTTTTTATTCTTATTTAAAGTGCCTATATAAATGTCAAAAAGTTCTATGGACTGGACAAAGCAGCTGAACTGTTAGTTACCTTTCGACCATTGTTTGATTTTGTATCTCGGCTTCACAAGTTGTGCATTTAACTTCTGTTCAAAATTTTTTGCCAAAATTTAAGTTATGATGTCAAAGAACATCTTTTGAGTTTCACTGCTTTCATGTTCAAGAGATTGTTAAACTATTGTTTGTAGATGTCAACATTGTATACTTGTTCTATTAATATTTTATGTATATATTATGTGTATATTATTGTATTGTTCTACATGTTGCATTTGAAGAATGAATTGATAGTATTAGGGTTTTTTTACACGCGCCGCGGCTAGGCGTTCACGTGTTTGGCGGTCAAGCGTTGCCCTTGACACGCGTGTTCTATCTGATACTTTACTAACATTGTTAATAAGTTTAACTTTCTTCCTTCTGTCGTTGTTCGTGTTCGTCTTCGGTTTAGTTTTTCGAGTTGGGCTTTCGTAAGTTATGAAGTTTTGACGGTGTTACTTGTATTTCACAATTATGATGTAAAGTTTATGTACTGTAAAATATATGTAGCTAATAAAGTTTGTTCCAGGAGATAAAACCATCTTAATTCAGATAATCTATTTATATAAGTTTTTTTATTTTAGTTACCAAGAAGAAGAGTTATGTCTTGAAGATTTTGTAATGTATATTTCCAATTTTATATTTTATAGAAATTGTTTTACTTTCACAGCTGTTTATAGCTGTTAGTATGTCTCCCCTGTAACCGAGCGAGTATCTACACTGAATTTTGGGGATGTTAGTTTTTGGCATGATTGAGAATTGTAAGTTTAAGAAAGGTACTTTAGTTGATAGGCAATTTGAGTTTGCACCTTTTTCGGCACTTTGTGGAATTGTTGGAGGTAAAACTGCGTATTGATTTTGGCAATCTTTGAATTTTTTGAGGAAAATTTTGTGAGATCATTTTGAGGATACTTCGTATTTAAAGGAGGTTATGTTGAAAGTTTTTTTTTATCGATTTGACCAGTTTTTTGTGTGATGGGTTAAAAGGACAAAATTTTACATTTCGATTCCAAAATTTAATTTACCCGTCACATGTTGTGCTTATTTTTGACTCGAAATTTTTTAAAGAAAAAGACGCTGGTCTGCATTCAACCACCGCTTTTTCTTTCACAATTTCCGGGAGGGGTTGTAAGGGATCCACTACTCTCGTCACGTGAGTAGGCGATGTTTGAATGAGATCGTAATTTTTTGTCCACTAACCGGTCATGTGCGTAAAAGTTTTAGCAATGCTCTCTTTCTCTAACTTTCGAGGGATGTCTGAATCTCGGAAATTATGAGTCGCCGTTTTCTTTTAGTTTTGCAAATTTTCTGGAGCTGGTCGATCGATACTGTGAAGTATATAAGCAGCGAATTTTCATTTCAGAACGGAGCTCAGGGGAGCTAGAGCAGACTTAGCTTGGGAGATTTAATATTGAGATTTAGATTGAGACTTAGATAGATTTAGATTTAGCCTTGAGACCTCGCATCGAGTCTCGGGATTAATAATTGGCCTTAGCATTTTTATAGTGAAGTTCTATGCTGTTGTAAAGCTGACTTGAGGATGCATCAGTGCTTATTTAATTTGAAATATAAAATTATTAGATCGTGAATTTGCTTCTGAATAGTTTAAGTTTAATTATCATATAGTTTTAATTTCTATACAGCTACGAGTCGTTAGCAAAAGCCTTTCGTTTTATTAATTTTTAGGAAAATCAAGTGGAGCTCGCTCAACTTCCCTACCGTTTTGTTTTAATAAACCGTTTTTGGTTTTAAAAATAGACTTGTTATTTGTCTCTGCTCTACCGCACGGCCTGACATCAAAGATGGCCGTCACAACTTTATTAAAAAATGAAAAAAATTACTACATTGGGCTAAATGTTTAAAAGTGTATTTCCTTTATCAATGTGGCAAAATCAACGCAAAACGACAAAAATGATGATATTTTATGAATAACATGCATTGAAAGGGGGAGGAGTTGCAGACGTTTTATGAACACAATAATATTTTATGCGAAATTTGAGTGTTTTAAAAAAAGCGAAAAAGGGGAAAATTATGAATTAAGGTTGGTTGATTTTATGACGGTCGGTTATCTACACGAGGGATATAAGCCCTGGGAGTATTGCCCTCTGTGGGGGGTCTTTCTAAGGAATCCTAACCCGTATTTATGGCAAGGTTAGAAGAAAACCATGGAAAACTCCGACCGATTAGGTCGAAGAGTGCAACAGGGGTTTGGACCCAGCACCTCCTGTCTACCAGCTTTAAAGCAGAACCTAACAGCCACCGGTGGGGCTGAGTATTGAAATAAATGAAAATGGAATAGTTAATATGATAGTGACTTATTTCCCCAGTTAGAATCTTACGTTACCGCTACTCATATTTGAGCGTGCCGCAAAATTTGTACATTAACGTTGATAAGAGAATAACAAGTCTTTTTTTCATGATTTGGTTTTCTGTTTTTTTCTTTTTTTATATAAAGATTGAAATTCCAAATAGTTGGGATAAAATAACAATTTAAAGTCTAAAACATTAATTTTGATGAAATGTAATACATTTGTGCCAATAAAAATGGGTAGAAATGAAAGTTCAAATAATAATGTTAAGTCGTAACAACAGTGTTCTCTAATCTGAAAACACTTAAATAAGGATAGAAGAAAAGAAAGAAAAGGAAAAAATAATGCATTTTAACGTAGCAATGTTTATTTCGAAGAAAGCATGCTTGGTTTACATACATCATGTTTTTTAATTATTATTAGTAATTATTTAAATTAATTGGGCATCACAGCACATATAATTGCTAGACTAATTTACCAAAAATCAATTTAAATTTTTATTACTAAATATTCACCATTTGTATATCAGCAACATATATTTTTTTTAATCATATATAGGGGGGATGAATGGGACATTTTCACAAAAATATTTTTTTTTTTTTATTTAAGTTATTATTAATATTATATATCGCATTTCATACATTACGTGTTTGTCTACATCTTATGCACAATATTTATTAAAGATTATTATTATACAGAAATATATTGTGCAATTAAGAAAAACTTCCTCTCCGTCCCAATCATCCCCACAGCAGGGTTGGATGGGACACAGATATTTTCCTCTCTGTATTCAATGACACCAAATTAAAATTTATAATTATAAACTTATATTTGTAATATATGATCTTATACGGCTGTTATTTATCAGTGTTAGTAATCGAAAAAGTGAGAACACAGGTAATTATGCATTAAAAAATTGTAATTTATATTACATATTTTAACTGAAATTTTAATGAATTACAAAGTTAAAGCTGCACGGATGGGCAAATATCAGTAACACAATGAATGTGGTCTGTCTAATATGCTCTAAATGTGGTCTGTCTGTCGCATAAGCTGGTATAAAGTCAGTTGCAGCGAATGTATTGCTGTTAAAAAAGAAAATGGCAGTTTTCCTAAAACCACCGGTTATGTTTATGTTGCTAGTAAAAGGTGACAAAAATGCTCCTTGGCAAAATCTGAGAGGGTATAAATTGTAATAGGCTCTCCAAAATTATTTGTCAGCCAATCATCTTGGCCGACAAACAGAATAATTGATCTCAGCTTTGCCTTTAAAGGCCCATAAGCAGAAACATACAATGGCTGAAGACGACGGTGGCTACAATGAGGAGAAAATGTTAAAAGAATAATTAACATAAATTATTAATTTTTCAACTTATATAATATTATTTAGTTAGTAATTTTTTTTTTCACTATCCTCTAGGGATGATGAAGCAGTCCCATTCATCCCCATTTGAAATGTCCCAATCATCCCCATGATGCATATATTCAATTGTCAGCCATTTTGTCTCAGAAATTATTTTGTCACAATGGTTAATATTCATTCATTTTAATTACCTTGAAATAAATAACTACAACATATCTTAATTGTTTATAATGCGTAAAATATGTAAACAACTTCAAATATAAACAAGAACGGAAAATCATGCGTCAAGCATAGATTATGTAACACTTTCCAACGCTTCCAAAATAATTTTACAAATCATACCGTTTAATAAGCTGAGAGATAACATCTAGGTAAACAATTTGAAAAACGCATAACCTATTTAAAAACATAATTTCAGGAATTTCCAACGTATACAATATTCGGAGTTTCTGTCAATAAACGGAAATGTGTTCGCGAACTTTTGTATTTCCCTGTATATGATCTACAGAATTTATACACACCACGTAATAAACAAAAAGTGAGTTAAATTTAAAATCGCGTTCAGTAACTTAAAACGCACTTCCAGGAATTATTGTTAACAGACAGTAGAGAATTCTTTTATGTGTCCCGGTAAATGAACGATGACTGCTATACACACACTATTCTGTAGTAAGCCTCTTGTAATGCACCTTAGTGATATATATAAATTTCAATGCGTTTAAAATACTGAAACATTATTTAAATAAACCGCAGACGATTTTTCTCCATAGACGTAATGTAACGGAATTCTTTTGACTGTCTCTGTAAAGTAACTATAAGTGCTATCCACACCCTATTCTATATTAAGCTTCTTGTAATACACGTTAGTGATATATATCAATTACGATGTGTTTGCAATTGTGTAACATTATTAAAATAAACCGCAAATGATTTTTCCCCATAGACCGTCACGTAACGGAATTCTTTTGAGTGTCCATGTAAAAAAACTATAAGTGCTACACACTTCCGTTGAAATAGGGACCGTGCTATAGATAATGACAATAACATATAAAAATTGCAAGGCAATCCGAGCTTATTTACGGGAGTTACAGCACGGACAGACGGCAGACGGCACGACAAACCGAAGTCATAAACACTTTTCAACTAGGTTGGAAAGTGTTAAAAAATTACTTTTAAGCAAAGTTTTCAGGAAATGCACCTTTGAAGGAAATCGAAAACAGCCACGTGGTCTTGCTTTTGTCTCTGAAGCACACTGTGATATTATCATCTATGAGGATAAGAATCAAATAAAACAAGAACGAAAAATCATGCTACAAGCATAGATTATGTAGCACTTTCCAACGCTTCCAAAATAATTTTACAAAACATACCGTTTAATAAGCTAAAAGATAACATCTAAGTAAACAATTAGGAAAAAGCATAACATATTTAAAAACATAATTTCAGGAATTTCCAACAGATACAATATTCGGAAAAATATCCGAATACTTTTATTCAGCCCTGTATAGGATCTATAGATTTGTATATATTATATACTACATAGGATGCTAAATTTTAGTTTAGTTAGGAAACGCGAAGCAGAGTTTAAAATTATGCTTCTGGAGTTTCTGTCAGTAAACGAAAATGTGTTCGCGAACTTTTGTGCTGCCCTGTATAGGATCTACGGAATTTATACACACCACGTAATAGACAAAAAGCGAGTTAAAATTAAAATCGCGTTCAGTAACTTAAAACGCACTTCCAGGAATTATTGTTAACAGACAGTAGAGAATTCTTTTGTGTGTCCCTGTAAATGAACGATAACTGCTATACACACACTATTCTGTAGTAAGCCTCTTGTAATGCAACTTAGTAATATATATAAATTTCAATGCGTTTAAAATAATGAAACATTATTTAAATAAACCGCAGACGATTTTTCTCCATAGACGTAATGTAACGGAATTATTTTGACTGTCCCTGTAAAGTAACTATAAGTGCTATGCACACCCTATTCCATATTAAGCTTCTTCTAATGCACCTTAGTGATATATATAAATTTCAATGCGTTTAAAATAGTGAAACATTATTTAAATAAACCGCAAATTATTTTTCCCCATAGACCGCAATGTAACGGAATTATTTTGAGTGTCCCTGTAAAAAAACTATAAGTGCTACACACTTCCGTTGAAATAGGGAACATGCTATAGATAACGACAATAACGTATAAAAATTGCAGAGCAATCCGAGCATAAATACGGGAGTTAGAGCACGGCCAGACGGCAGACGGCAGACGGCAGACAAACCGAAGTCATAAGCACTTTTCAACTAGGTTGGAAAGTGCTAAAAATGCTTATTGCTGGAAATATTGAGAATGTCCTATCCATCCCTTGTCCCATTCATCCCCCAGTCCCCTACTTAAAAAAAAAGGCATAGCCATGGAGTAGTGTAATTAAAAAACTGATGTCACCAAAATACATTCGAATACTGCCTGGGAGTAGTCAGACTTACGAATGCAACATGGATCTATAGGCTTCTATGACCTTTGTGATTTTTTAATAATTCGAATAGCTACTTCTCATCTCATCGATAGGTTTCCACTGAGACTGTCATCCATATTTCCTTGTGCGAGCAAGTTGGAAAATCCGGACTCCAGGTACCTCAGTCGGACTTCAGTTTCGGGTGCACGATGAAACCTTGCATCAGGGAGAGCCAAGATGAGATCAAAACGCGGATATCCAAGTCATCTTTCCTGAGTCTTGGAGAAAAAGGTAATATAAAATCTTCTGTCTTTATTTTCATTCTCATCTTTTTATTTAAATTTACATCAGATACCCTGTTGGGTGGAGGAACGAAGAGGGATATTTTAATATTGGGCCATTCTCTGGGAAAAGGTTCACCTAAGTCAGTTCCCTCCCCCTTTCCTTTATCCTTTATTGGCAATATTCCTTAGCCAATCAAGAGACGGGCTATAAGTATGGGGTCCTCCGTACACTTCATGCCAAAAAGCTCAGTGGGCTCGTATGTTTTGTTAAGTGTCTATACATACTCTATATTATAGCTGCTTGTGCCAGCTTTATTTCCAAACAAGTTTTGTGGTTCAGTGAGATACAAAGATACTCCGATGGCTATGCAAATTTGAAAATTGATTAATAGAAAAAAATTACACATTATAAAATATGTATACAATAAAATAACAGAAATTTTTGAAAAGTGCACAAAAATTGTAATGAACAGAGACACTAGTTTTAATAGGATAAATACTTGTTTGAGTGTGTTTAATACAGAATAATAGTTACTAAATGTGTAAATGCGCCATCTTCTATTTGCAAAGAAATTTTGGTATTCAGTGAGATACTAAGATACTCCGATGGCTACACATACGTGAGAATTGAATAAAAGAAAAAAATTACACTGTATAAAATATGTATACAATAAAAATACACAAATTTTTGAAAAGTGCACAAAAATTGTAATTGACAGAGACACCATTTTTAATAGGATAAATACTTGTTTGAGAGTGTTTAATACAGAATAATAGTTAGTAAATGCGTAAATGTGCCATCTTCTATTTCCAAAGAAGTTTTGGGGTTCAGTGAGACACTAAGATATTCCAATGACTAAGCATACGTGAAAATTGATTAAAAGAAAAAAATTACTCATTATAAAATATGTATACAATAAAATAACACAATTTTTTTTAAAGAGCACAAAAAATGTAATTGACAGAGACACCAGTTTTAATAGGATAAATACTTGTTTGAGAGTGTTTAATACAGAATAATAGTTACTAAATGTGTAAATGTGCCATCTTCTATTTCCAAAGAAATTTTGGTATTCAGTGAGATACTAAGATACTCCGATGGCTACACATACGTGAAAATTGAATAAAAGAAAAAAATTACACTGTATAAAATATGTATACAATAAAAAAACACAAATTTTTGAAAAGTGCATAAAAATTGTAATTGACAGAGACACCATTTTTAATAGGATAAATACTTGTTTGAGAGTGTTTAATACAGAATAATAGTTAGTAAATGCGTAAATGTGCCATCTTCTATTTCCAAAGAAGTTTTGGGGTTCAGTGAGACACTAAGATATTCCAATGACTAAGCATACGTGAAAATTGATTAAAAGAAAAAAATTACTCATTATAAAATATGTATAAAATAAAATAACACAATTTTTTTAAAAGAGCACAAAAAATGTAATTGACAGAGACACCAGTTTTAATAGGATAAATACTTGTTTGAGAGTGTTTAATACAGAATAATAGTTACTAAATGTGTAAATGTGCCATCTTCTATTTCCAAAGAAGTTTTGGGGTTCAGTGACACACTAAGATATTCCAATGAATACGCATACGTGAAAATTGATTAAAAGAAAAAAATTACTCATTATAAAATATGTATACAATAAAAAAACACAAATTTTTGAACAGTGCATAAAAATTGTAATTGACAGAGACACCATTTTTAATAGGATAAATACTTGTTTGAGAGTGTTTAATACAGAATAATAGTTAGTAAATGCGTAAATGTGCCATCTTCTATTTCCAAAGAAGTTTTGGGGTTCAGTGAGACACTAAGATATTCCAATGACTAAGCATACGTGAAAATTGATTAAAAGAAAAAAATTACTCATTATAAAATATGTATAAAATAAAATAACACAATTTTTTTAAAAGAGCACAAAAAATGTAATTGACAGAGACACCAGTTTTAATAGGATAAATACTTGTTTGAGAGTGTTTAATACAGAATAATAGTTACTAAATGTGTAAATGTGCCATCTTCTATTTCCAAAGAAGTTTTGGGGTTCAGTGACACACTAAGATATTCCAATGAATACGCATACGTGAAAATTGATTAAAAGAAAAAAATTACTCATTATAAAATATGTATACAATAAAAAAAACACAAATTTTTGAAAAGTGCACAAAAAATGTAATTGACAGAGACACCAGTTTTATTAGGATAAATACTTGTTTGAGAGTGTTTAATACAGAATAATAGTTACTAAATGTGTAAATGTGCCATCTTCTATTTCCAAAGAAGTTTTCGGGTTCAGTGAGACACTAAGATATTCCAATGCCTACGCATACGTGAAAATTGATTAAAAGAAGAAAAATTACTCATTATAAAAGATGTATACAATAAAATAACACAATTTTTTTAAAAGAGCACAAAAAATGTAATTGACAGAGACACCAGTTTTAATAGGATAAATACTTGTTTGAGAGTGTTTAATACAGAATAATAGTTACTAAATGTGTAAATGTGCCATATTCTATTTCCAAAGAAGTTTTGGGGCTCAGTGAGACACTAAGATATTCCAATGACTACGCATACGTGAAAATTGATTAAAAGAAAAAAAATTACTCATTATAAAATATGTATACAATAAAAAAACACAAATTTTTGAAAAGTGCACAAAAATTGTAATTGACAGAGACTCCATTTTCAATAGGATAAATACTTGTTTGAGAGTGTTTAATACAGAATAATAGTTACTAAATATGTAAATGTGCCATCTTCTATTTACAAAGAAGTTTTGGGGTTCAGTGAGACACTAAGATATTCCAATGACTACGCATACGTGAAAATTGATTAAAAGAAAAAAATTACTCATTATAAAATATGTATACAATAAAATAACACAATTTTTTTTAAAGTGCACAAAAATTGTAATTGACAGAGACACCAGTTTTAATAGGATAAATACTTGTTTGAGTGTGCTTAATACAGAATAATAGTTATTAAATGTGTAAATGAATTATTCCAGAAAAAAATAAAATTACAATAAAATTAGTAAAATGCTTGTATGGATCGTTAAATGAGTACCGTAATTTCCGACTCATAAGCCGCGATCAAACAACAAGAAATTTTATTTAATAATTGAAGTCAAATATTTACAGCGATTTAGTAAATTACGTTTTATAAAATAAAATTTCCGGGTCGAAACATGATTGTTTGATCCCTGATTATATACCGGAAATTACGGTAAATATTTTTCGTCTGTTTTCGAATTTAGGAGTTTTATATAAAGAGGATAAAAGACAATTTTTGTTTTAGTTTCAGCAGGAAGATAAGGTTTATTTCTTTGTTTTTTACTTTTTAATTTAAAGAAATATTACATAATATATAAATTAAATTAAAAAATTTAGTCTAACTCAATATAAAATCGTTCTTTTGGTAAGAAAGGTAATTTGTAAGTAAATTTTAAATTCAGTTTATCAATTGTAATTGAATGAATAAAAGTTAATTCTATCAAAAAATCTTTCAGAATTCTATCAAAAGTTTTCTTTTGGAAATGTTTCCAAAAGTGAAAGTTTCATTTGAAAAAAGAAAAACCTGCAGCCAAAATTTAAAAAAAACCCAGTAGTAAAGTACATTTAATTGGTTTAAAGCATTGGCATTACATTTGAAAAACGTTGAAAATTAACCGTGTAGACTTTGGTGTAATTTTATTGTAATTTTTCAAAAAATACATACTGTGCCATAATTACAAATCTGCCACATTATATAATGAGACTTCTTTTTGATTAACAGTTGCTTATCAAATGTAATTTATAGTATATAAAAACATCAAAAGAATTCCGATTACGGAATATTAAAAAAAAAAGTTTAGATGAAGAAAGTAATCAGATTAGCTATACTTCCGTAATCGGATCCTGAACCGATATTGGTGTCAAACATAATTGATTTTAGAAACAATATTGTTTAAATTGAATGCATTAAAAGTACATCTAAAAAGCTAGTTTATAGCCAAATCACTTTTGCTAAATATATCAATTGAGAGTGACCCGATTGCGAATGATTACTCAACAGCTTTAATTTTCTACACATAAATGAATGTGCTGCAATTTGAATTACAAATGCATATTCAGGAGCATAATTATCGAAGTGAGTCTAATAAGGAGTGTTATCAAGATATATACTGCAAAATTGAGGTACATAACCACAAAAAATATATGAAATGTTCACGCCATTTCTATCGGTTTCTCCTTATTTGGCGGAATCATAGAATTCAATTCAGGATCAATAAACGCCAGATGGTGAAAACAACTGAAATTACACTATTTTATTTAAGAAAACGAATTTTTGGATGATTTTAGACTCTTTCTTCAATAAAAATGGATTAGGATGTATTTAAACAATATCTACTTTTTAAATGTGCAACAGATGTTTTTTAGTTGGCACTTATATAAGTATTGGTATTAGGATATTAATGTTTTGTACGATAAAATCCCTATACAGTGAGATGCTTATCCCAACAAAACTACATTATAAATTCAAACCGCACCACATACTACAATAAACAAATATAATAAATATAAAGAATTGCAAACGTAAAGTTAGCCAGAAAACTTGGTGCAGGAGAGTCGTACTTTGTGTAATGGAATTTCATTCTTAAAACACTTGTAAGGTTATCCTTTAAAGGACACCATTTACCATTTCTAAAAGTTATATTACCTGAAACATTTGGAAACATTACATGCTCATTATATATGTAACTTAAACTAGATAAATTTTGGATTGCCAGATATTAGGTGGTATGTGAAGCGAAAGCAATATAAAAATGTGAATTACACACTTGACGTTGGTAGCCCTGATCACTAGATTTACAAGATACAGTATGTAAAATCTGTCAATTCTTTACTTGATCATGTTACATTAATTACAATTTCAAATTTTTCTTTCAGGTGTTTTACAAATATTTTTATCACTGACTCTTTAATGATTAACGAATTCAAGAATACAGAAACCGTACTTTGAAAAAAACACAGTGCTAATTTTAGTTCTGTTAAAAACAACTATTTTAAATTCGTTAGCTATTCTTATTTTTGAACAAAACCAAATCTAAATTTTGTTTTCAGGTACTTTCACTACCATGAGAAATATATTTTCACAAAGATATGAAGTAAGTCACCCGATGATAACAGCTGTTAAATTTTTCTCCTGAAATTATAAAAGTCCTCTCTTTTTTCTCATCATTTGACAAAAAAGAAGATATCCGGTATATCTTCGTTTTGTTACAAATTTTCATGCAATTTATAAAATTCTCTTTTCTCAGGCAATCTCAAAACACATACAAAGGTAAAGGATCTTTCTTCTGATCGTTTCAATACAGAAGATTAGAATTAAGAGCCCCGTATCTGCTTCGTCTTCCAAACTCGTTGCTTATTCTGAACTTTTGTGCTAATAGCTGATGCATCTTAGCAAACGGATGAACCACTTCGGTACTTCCTACAGGAGTATTGACAGTGATGTGAAAAGGAAATGATGTCTTTTGTTGGTGTATTTTTCCA
The DNA here is from genome assembly GCA_963931845.1 of Maratus michaelseni. Taxonomy (NCBI): domain Eukaryota; kingdom Metazoa; phylum Arthropoda; class Arachnida; order Araneae; family Salticidae; genus Maratus; species Maratus michaelseni. The sequence goes on from OZ007587.1 coordinate 464,081,869, forward strand.
TTCATAGTTTGAGGAGAACCTCGTTATTGTTCTTATTCCTATTCAGAACGATATTTTGTTGCCACGAATGATATGGAGTGCATGAATGTTACTTCTGGACTGGAGCCTGTTGTCATGATCAATATCTGCATCATAGTCAGGACAGGAGAGAACAACATGTTTTTAATAATCCTGATTTCATCCAACACATAAATCTCACAATTAAATGATCAGCCAAAAGGTGACAATTTCAAAACATACAAGGCAAGTACTGACAATTCAACATTTTACTTATAATGTAAAATTACCTTCGTCTAATCAAAAGAAAAAAAACCCACTTTTAAATAATATACAGAGTGTTTTACAAGTCCGTTCACATTTCAGAAGTTCAAGAAAAATTACCAAATTGTCGTATTGAAATAGGGATTTTATTTCCTTTTTAGATAAGAGCAATTACTATTATGTTTTCTGCTATAATTCACTGTATTTTGAAATAATTTGTGAAACACATTCATCATGGCATTTTGTTTACAAAACCGTCACTATATCTTTTTTCCTTTCAGGATTATTAAATGAACGAAATTTTCTGCTTCTTAAAAGCATTCATCCTCTTTTTACCAAATTCTCTTTGCACTTCTACTTACACTTTTGAAGAAATTTCGGTGTCATTGTGCTTTTTCCACATACTTTCTACTTCAAATAATGTACAGGGTGTCCTACAAGTTCATTGACATTTCAGAAGCTTGTAAAAAGTGTTCCAATCACCGTACCGCGGCGTGCGGCGTTATAACTATTTGTCACTTAAGATGATTTACTCTTGTAATTTTCACTGTAAAACACTTTATTCTCAAATACTTTGTAAATTATTCCTCTTCTTAAAAAAAGAAAATTTAATTAAACTAAATTTTTTGTTTCTTGAAAACACTAATCCCAGTTTTTTTTCTTTTTTCACACACACACACATATATATGTAATTGATTTGTATATTGTCTGTATACGTCTACTTTTTCTTTTGAGTCAAGATTTATTATCAAGAACAAAAATAGACTTTACTGCGTGAAAAGTATTTTTATCATCGTCATTTATACAAAAAATTAGCATTGTAGAAATGCATAAACTAAGCTTCAATTCAAGTTTAACGGAAACAAATATGCATTTGCGGATAACAGGAAACTGTACACTGTTTGCATTTTGTAAATAAAATTAAAATGTTTTAGAAGATCTAAATTTCACGAAAACTCCGTTGTTACAAAGTATATTTTTTGTAATTTTCTTTTATAATAAAATCAAATTTCAGAGAAAAATGTATAATTTCATAGTAAACTGTTAAGCTAAAAGGATTTCTATAAATTAAAAAATATATATATAATTTATGACCAAAGATTTTTCTTCGTTTACTTTTTTGACTTTTTTTCATATAATATATTCATATCATAATATTTTCATATCATATATTCTTGCGATTTGTCTAAATTTCGAGAATAAGAACAAAAAAAATATAAAAAAGTCTGATAAAAGATGGTAAATAAGGGGGTACTAAATTAAAGAAAAATTTCGATTTTTTTAAAACATTTATTTTTGTTTAATTTTCTTTTCTTTTCTGTTTTCTTTTTCTTTTATTTTCTTCTGCAAATTCTACGGAAATTGTCACTTATCCTTTTGAGGATGTCAAAAATTATTATCAAGAGCAGAAAAATATTTTAGTGTGATAAGAATATGTTTATTATTCTCATTAAAAAAAGCGTAATATGCAGTTTTGATAATTCATAAAACTAAGATTCTATTCTCTACATACAGTGATGAAAGCGCTACGTCACAGTAGGCCGCTTATCACCACTAAATTCCAATAATATTCTTTGCCTTGATAAATATCTGATGTTCTGCCCTTAAATAAGATGAAGATTACTATTGTAATTTAGGGGTGAAAATAGGTCTACTGTGGTGCAGCGTTCTCATCTAGTCTGTTTAAAGAAACAATTATATTTGCGGATTTTAGGAAACTACGTCTACAGTTGGCATTTTGGATCTAGAATAAAAAAAAAAGCTTTGGCGCATCCAAATTTCAGGAAAATGCCGTTGTTAGAAACATTTTCTTAATTTAATAATTTTAATAAACTTACATTTCAGAAAAAAGATGTATTATTCGTATATAAATGGGTAAAGCTATAATAATTTTTATAAGAGGAACATTTTATGCCAAATTAATTATACATGAGTATCAGCGTAGCCTTTTCTTCCTTTTTTCTGTTGATTTTTCTTCACACAGTTCATTTTCTTGCGACTTGAACATATTTCGACTATAAGAACCAAAAACGATATAAAGTACCCGCATAACAGGAATATAAATGCGGGAGCAAGATCTGTAAGTGTCAGTTTTCTTTCAGTAGTTTCATATACCGGAAATAGTGAGGAAATTTTCCTTTTAGCCAAAAAGTATGCATCGCTAGCATACTTGAAGTAAATGCCTGAGGCCATTATTTTGTGTACGAATGAGTCTAGCAGATCTTTACAACAGAAGCTTTTTCGGACCACCATTCCATGCATAATTTCAAAAAAAACGATCTTCTGAGATAAAGAACATTTCAGTGTCCAGTATGTTAAGAAACTTTGTCTGTATGATAAAAGCAAGATCTTGCTTTTGACTCTCGTTCAAAAAATTTCCGAAATAATCTCCGTAAGATAACTTATTCTTAACAACGTCTGTAGCGATTACTCGTAAATGTTCGTGTTTTGAGTTCTTCCAGTAATCTACAACACCTGTATTTAGCTTGGCAATGCAATGATAATCTCCACTTTCTACAGCTAAAGCCAAGTCGGAAAGGTGCTTAATTTTAATGACCGGTGGAATTGAAAGAAAAGATAAAAATACGGAATCGTAAGACAAGCAAAGAATCATAGCTCCTACAACCCACGAATAGATAATGAGTTTCTCCACAAGCGACGAAGGTCTTATAGGTGCATTTTGCTTCATCAATGTCGCAAAAACGTGAAAACAAATAGTGTTGAATGTATACTTCCTTTTCAATATGGCATTAGTTACTATTGGCATTGCAATTAAAACCGATATTATTGTTAGCCATACAGACAACGAAAAAATTCGAAAAATGCCGAAAATGTGTGGTCTGTATACCGGTTTTTGAGTAATAAATGTATAGTCTTCTAAGTTGTACGGGTAGACGAAATCCCCTGACTCTAAAGCATCGTTATCCATATATTCTGGAATTACACCCACATCAATTTTTGAACAATTTATTTTTTTTTAATAATCCTCTCAAAGTACCATCATGGCAATGAATTCCATCCTTATATATCATACCAAACTTAATTCTGTCAAAATAGTTTGTGTATTGTTGAAGGTACTGCATAAGTGCAAGTACTAATCGACCGAATGGGTTAAATTTAGATGACAAAAATGCCATTATCTCATCTTCGGTTGCATTTGGATGGGGTAGGCCCGGAAGGTGTGGTTGATTGTATGCAAGCGTTATTGTTTTCTGGGATTTCATATCATTTGTCATTTAACTCATTAATATTCCAGAAAATATTAAGTACAAAATGTTTTAGTAGAAAAAATTATTTACAATAAAAACACATTTTAATTATTTTTAATATTAGAAAATATGAATAAGAGTTTGCAACTTTCAAATGAAATTTTTAAAAAGACCATGCATTTTAGTACTTCCTTTTTCATACTGTAAAAGTAATGCTTGGAAAACAAATGTCTGCTCTTTATCGTAATTTTCTGTTTTAAGAACAAAGTACAAAAATTTACCACACTGACTAATACATAATACATAATCTTAATAAATTGAAAACCATAAATGTTTTTATTTATTAATTTGAAAATTGTAAACCCCGAAAGCCATTAATGGATGTAATTCTATCGTTATAATAGATATCTATCATCTGATATCTTAAATGGTTAATTTGGTTAGGTTTTTTTCATTTTGGGAAGAGACCTGCCTTTAATAAACTTGTTTGTAAAATCATTTTCATTCTATTGAAAAAGTCATTTTGTTAACATCTAATTGATTTCATTCTTAACAAACTTTCTTTTGTTTTTAATTATTGCAGCTGAACAAAAGAGGAACAACAATAATGCATGCATAGTTTGAAAATATTACGAAATGCAGTTCTGAATTTAAGTACAATAATTATTCACCAATTTGTTTCATTTCAGTTCATTAAAATATCACTAAAGTTAGTTAGTTTTTAAAAAGTACCATCTTTCATAGATTTGTAAATCTTTTTTATATAAAAAAAATCCATTTACCTTCGATCACTCTATACCTTTTCTGTATATTAGAAATACTGAGTTAAATATACAATACGGAACGTTTCCCTCTGTGATAATCATGCATCAATGTATTTTGTACAGGAGTTGGATTTCTTCAGATGCGTTTGAAAGAATTCAGTTAATGTAGTAAAAGTTGATACAGGATTCAGATGGTACTAAAATGAAACCGCTAATATTATTGTAATGAGGTTTCGATTTTACAATATTATTTCTTTTAAACTATGACATGTTTAATTCGTTATTGAACACATAGCTGTTAATATGTTATTTGCTGTTGATAAGTCAAAAATAGAGCACGCATTCTTCTCATTATCACATTTTCTTTCGCGTCAATAATCGTTATTCAGATTATATTTTAATAATGATTTATACTGGTACGTAGCTAACATTTTTTTTTCTTTGAAGGGAACATGAGTTTAAAATTGCCAAACATCGTTTTTGTAACTGTGGATAGTTTAGAAAAAATTCAGATTTCAATAACGTCGATAACATACACTCTTTTGTATGTTTTGTGTATTATTTTCAGAAAAAGTTAATGTCAACATTTCTTTTGGAAGAACTCTGTTTGCCTCCGTACCATATGTACAGCCACACAATAATGTACTCTATTCGAATGTAAAATATTACTTTTTAATCTTCACCTATGTGCAATGAATCTAATTTTAATAGTTGTTGAGAAGTTTATAAATCAATATTAAAACATGCCTAAAAGCTGTGTTGTTCAACCCCATTTACAATTTAGAACCACAGTTTGTGATAAGTGTTTAGATTATCATATAACTATATTGTCCTTTTCTTTTTTAAAGTCGCATTAAAACCAAGTGTAACAAGAGTTAGAAAAAAAATGTAAAAACTTGCCTTTCAGTTTTTTATTTACGCTAATATTTGAGCAAGTGCTAAAGTTATGTAAATAAAATTATATATAAAAAACTGTCTTATGTTGTGTTTATACGGCTTTGTATAATAGGTCAAGCTCCAACCTTAATTTTGATCTGCTCAAATTTATAATTTACAAATTGCGTGTACTGTTACGTTAAAACAGTTGAATATGTGTTTGTATATAATCAAATAATCTTCAATGTTTACTTTATCATTCATCTTGACTGCATTCAAAGTAATATATATATATATATATATATATTGTCCCTGAACTTTAGTTTTTCTTCTTTATCGGTACCAGTGTTCAAGTCAGACATTTTCTCTGTGAACAGAATTTTATTGAGCTTTGGTAAGGATTGTGGACTCTGGTTTGTCGAGAACTTTTAGTGTGACACATTTAACGCTTCTTGGAGTGGGGTAGATGCATTGGGCATTGCTGACACAACTCCTGAATTAATCACCTATATAGTATGTACTGTTAAAAATAAAGTTCGATGTTTCACCAAAAAACTTGTGAAAAGTAGCTGAAATTTAGCTGCAACTAAGATATTGGTGATAAGATTCACCATTTTTACGGTGCTTTTGAAAATACCACTATATTGGTGAAAAGTTGAACCATGATTCAGGTTTTTTTTTCTCTAAACGAATTTTATGGTTAAAGGTTGAACCACAATTAAAGATTTTTCTAATCTAATTCAATGGTGAAAGGTTGAACCATAATTCAGGGTTTTTTCTAATCCAATTTAGTGGTGAAAGATTGAACTACAATTCAGTGTTTTTTCTTATCCAATTTAATGGTGAAAGGTTGAACCCTAATTGAGGGTTTTTCCTAATCCAATTGTATGATGAGATGTTGATCCATGATTTAGGGTTTTATTTAATCTAATCTAATGATAAAAGGTTAAACCATGATTAAATGTTATCCAATTTTATGGTTACAAGCTGAACCATGATTCAGGATTTTTCCTAATCCAATTTTATGGTAAATTGTTGAACCCTGATCCAGGTTTGTTTTCTAAACTTATTTTATGGGGAAAAGTTAGACCAGATTGAACCAGGATTTTGGTGTTTAATTTATCCATTTATGGTGCAGTTAATGAATCGAGATTCAGATTCTGTGAGATTATGTTGCTTTAGAGAAGCTTACTAATTTTCTAATTAACATTAAACTGAAAATTATTATTAAAGTATTAATTATTGATTGTCTTTGAAATGTATTTAAAAAACACATGTAAATAGCCGGTTCTAATTTAATTACACAAAATAATTGCATTTTTTTTTCAACAATGCTAATTAATACAATTCTGCACTTGTAAATTATAGAACAGTTTTTCACACTTTTTAATTAGTTACTTATAATTCCTTTAGTATTTGTTTATTTACAAACATCGCAATAAAATGTAATTTTTAAAAATAATTTTCTGAAATTTAAATACATTATCTTTTAATTTAAAATCGAAAACATAAAATATATTTTTAATAAACATTACTTTCACTGAATTTCTTTAAACAATGTCAGTTTTTGAACAGAAATCTAAATGAAATCACCCATTTTGAGAAAGGTTTTTCCATATTACATTTGTAACATCTTTAACGATTTGTAAATAGACTTGAAATACTTTTTTTTAATTGTTGGAAATTTCTTCTATTTCTATAGATGCTGAAAATTTTATATTATACAGTTTTAGAACTTTTACTTTCTTTTCACAAAAGGAAAAAATAAATAAATAAAAATCTAACATTTTAATAATTAGTAAAAGGTATTTTTAGACTTTCTTTATAATAAAGGTGCAAGGGTGACACATACACATATCGACATTTTATATATTTTCACTGTTTTAGGTTTTATACATTTTAATAGAACTTTCGAAAGTTTTGGATAGTAAAATTCGCATGCACTATCCAAAACCTCAATTCTGAAAAATTATTATTTATGCATTTATTTTAAAATTTTCATACTCTCTTTCCATGATAAAATTCAAGCACCTTTCCAGAAATGAAAATTTTAACGTTACAAAATACTATATTGCTAATTCAAACACCGTTCCAGAAATGAAAATTTTAACGTTACAAAATACTATATTGCTAATTTAAACACCTTTCCAGAAATGAAAATTTTAACGTTACAAAATACTATATTGCTTGTTTGTATAATGTAAAAGTATAAAGAAAAAAATCATTTTCATATGTTTTCAGCCTTTCTCGGTTGTCCTAATGTCCCAGATTCGAGAAAAAGTGTGAACAGTTCTCGATTCGTACAAGCAAAGGTATTGGTATTCTACCGCATTTTCAGCAGAAAAGGCAAAATACGATGCCTGTAAATTTAACTATCTCGTTTACGGTGAAAAGATTTGTTCGAATTGTTACGATTTAAACGCTACTCCCAAAGATATTGTTATTTTAAAAGAAGGCAGCACTTTTCGGCAATTAGAAATCTCTTTTAAATTCGGTATTCTTTTTTTTCCTGTATTTAATGAATATTGTATATAAACAGGGAATTTTTTTATCAATTTTTAACTCATTTCCTAATAGGAGAGAATTATAAAACTGATATTCAAAGGTGTGTTTCAATGATAATACGACATTTTTATACTGTTTGCAAGTTACTGAGTTTTAAAATCAGTCAGTCGCATTTTAGGACACCCGGTATATATTCAATTTACTTCATGAGAAATAAAACGTATATAAGAAACGAGGTCATAGATTAATTCTTTCTTTACGGTACTTTTATGAATGCCCAAAAATTGCCGCGAAACACGAAAACACTCTAGAAATCACCTAAAAAAGTCCCGAAAAATTCAAAAACAGCTATATTAAGACCGAATAAACTTTATTGAAAAGAGAAGAAAATTTATAATATTGTGGCTAAAATATTAAAACGGGATTCGTTTTACTAATGTAGAAAAATTGCCGCGAAACTATTAAAAAAAAGGATAAAAATCTCATTTAAAAAATGCTAAAATACAAAAGTAGAGGACAGGATTTACTACAGTAGACTAAAACAAACGTAACTGGAATTCTTTCAAGAATTATGGACACCCTATTCTAGAGTGAGCGCCTTGTAGTGCACTTCAGTGATATGTATCCATTTGAATATGTTTAAAATAGTGCAAAATCGTTCAAATACGTCGCAAGCTATTTTTCCCCATAGACCGTAGTGTAAAAAAAAAATTTGAGTGACTCTGTTACAATACCATAAATGCTACACACTTCATTTTCAATACCAAACATGCCATATTAAACACCAATTACATATATCAATTTCAAAGAAATCCGAGTATATTTACGCGAGTTAGAGACGGACAGATGAAAAACAGATTACAGACAGACAGGCAGACAAACCGAATTCATAAACGCTTTCCAACTAATATGTTGGAAAGTGTTAATAAGAAAAAACAACAACTGCAAAAAAAAAAAAAAAAAAAAAAATACATTTGTATAAATCGATTTGATAATTTAACCCAGGGTCAGAAATTTCCAGTTCGCTAGATCGTCACTTGCGAGAAAAATTTGAGGCTGGTGACTTGAACACAGCATAGGGAATTCGTGATCGCTTTCGAATCTCGAACCTACATTTTACACAATCTCGCCAAAAATGGATAATCATCGCTCCTCTCTCTCCACTTTTTACTTCTTTTCAGCAAAAGTTTTCCAACCTCATTATTAGCTAAACATATGAAATTTTATATTGAAAATAAAATAGAACAAAAAATGTCCTTTTTTTTAATTTTTGGATGAAATTCTAGTTTAATTTCAATGCTACTTTCCATCGGCTTAAGAGAGTTCGCATGTGCATTTATTTATTCAGTTTTTTTCAATGTTATATGTCAGCATGTCGGTCATGAAGTTAAAAGTGTTTCAACATTTTATGAAATCATAAATACGCCATAAAGCATTCCGGAATTAAATAATTATGTTATCTCTACGCTAACAAATTCTGGCTGCGAACATATCATGATTCCTTAATTTTGCTTTTCAATTTTAAAAATTCAGAGATCCAGATAGCCAGATATACATCTGTGAAATGAAAACGGAGCAATGGTTATAATTTAGTTTATTTCTGCATGAATGTGGTGAAACTTTGTGTAGAGGCAAACCGGGAAGTAGGGAAGATAATCCCTGCTGCGGAAATGAACTTGAACTAGATTGTCACGCAGAAGCACGAGATATGCACAGGCGGTCGGCCAACAGTACCGTCGGGCTCGCATTTGTTTATATGTCTTTTTTTTTCTTCCACAGTTTGACAATAAACATTTATGTTTTAGTTGATATTTTAATGGTTGGACAAATTTTATTTTAACTCTTTTTCTAAGGTAATAGCATTCAAGAAACAAATGTTATTCAAGTACCTTTTCCAACATATAACACTTATGTTTCTAGTATTTTGGTCACCTTTATAGTTACATTTTAAAATCACTTTCTTCTATTTATACTTCTATATTATGTGATACTGATAAATCTTTCAAAGTGCAATACAATTTCATTTTAATGTTTTGGATTTATCATTTCACCTATCAATCTCATTATGTTTTTTAAAAATAAACATATGTCCTGGTGTACTTTCTCTTTCAATACAAGCATGGTTACAATATATCGTATTTCAGGTATTTCTTTTACAATTTATTTTCATCCATTCAGATTATTTTTATATTTACAAGTTATTTATTTACATTTTGCTATTATTAATTACACATTCACTTTACATTTGTATTTCTTTCATCGCTGACACAAACAAGTACACACCATGGTTATGGCACGTACAAGAAAACATGTACAGTTTTAAACATGTCGAACATGATTTTTTTTTTCTTTCTTCCCCTTTTTTTACATTTTTAAAGTAAATTTAGGTATCTGTTTGGTAAGTATCATTTGCTTATACGTGATGTTGATTAGTGCTCCACACCAACCACACACATTTTCCTTGTACAGATCTGTTATATGAAAATTTCAGGATATCTTCATATGGTCGACGATAGGTCTGTATCTTGAAATTTCTAACACACGTACTAGTTGGATTCACTTAGAAGCTTAATGTGCTTACCTTTCATTTCACTATATATTTTTTTGGTCGCTTTAAATTAAAAAAATATATATATCATCAAGGTTCACATACATCTTCCTTTTAATAAAACATTTTTCTTATATTTACATATTTAATGCATTATTCCTGTGATTTTGGAATTGTTATGTCAAAATTCTAATCTCATACACCAGTCATATATCTAGTTCTTGATAGGAATTTCCTAAAAGTTAATCATATTGTCTGACAGACACAGTAATTTTTGGCAATACGTTTTGGCTTCAGTCTATTTTAAGTCATGATTTTTCAGATATTTTATAGTTTAGATAGATAAACGTTTGGCATTTTAGGCACCACCTCTAATTGTTGCACTCTTTCAAAAAAAATTATAGCAAATTGGCAGTATCCATATATATTTTTTCATGCCTAAATTAAGATTTTCATGTCAATATCCAAATTGTATTTAAAAATTATAAATTAAAAATAAATAAATAAAAATTATATATCCCAATTCAATATCCATATCTGTATCCATATTGTATATATTATTTTTGTATGCATATCAATTTTACAAGTCTTCTTTAGAGTTTGTTTTCTTGTAAGAACATTACAAGATGATTCAATGCATTCTATAAATATGCATAAAATTTTACTTTTATATATTCATGTGAATGTGATGGATGTGGTTTGGCAGTTCCCATAACATGTCGACCGCAGCGAGAAGAGGTGCAGCCCGAGCTGCCACGGAAACTCATTAGGTCAGCAATAACGATACACAATAACGATGATGACTAAAGGGTTTCGCCTCCGAGGCTAACAAAAAAGACAGGCTACCGCGGTGCATTCCACTTATCTTTTTTTACAGACCGCTAGAGTGACGTGATGCTCTTTTCGTGCACCTTCATTGGTGCATTCGAACATCACGTGACTCCGGTGGTTTGTAAAAAAATATACGCTTAAAGCACCGCGGTAGCCTTTCTTTTTCGTTAGCCTCGTTCGCCTCTCTGGCCTGGGAACGGAATATTAAGATTATCGTCAGATTTACTTTGGAGATTGACCTGTCCGGTTGGCTTTAGGCACGACGGCCTAGCTCCGGTCGGATATCGGAAGGACACGTTAAATGCCGGTAAATGCGGCAGAATCATTTCCTATTCCCCTTAACCCTGTATATAACCTGCATTTAGTCTGTATATATAACTGTGTTTTATTTCAGAGATTAAAATAGTATAGTTTTTTACAAGAGACTCTTCAATAATCTCACCAGCCTAATCATTATTATTATTACATTCATATAGTTTATATATTCATATATATTTATATATTCATACATTGTTCCATATTTCATTATATTCATATATGTTATTTCAGTTCTCATTGTTTATTTACATACTGATTTACAAGAAAACAGAATAAGAAAAAGAAATGAAAATCTACGGTAGTAGACTTTCATTCACGGAGTAAAGAGGAAGAATTCTTTCTCTTTACTCTGTGACTTTCACTGGAATAGGGTCGTTAAAAATAAACTTTTTTAAATGACCAATTCCAGTTTCTTTTTTCCTTTCTTTTCTTTTCTTTTTTTTTTTTTTTTTTTTTTTTTTTTTTTTGCTTTTTGTAAAAAAAGTACATGTAACATTCGTCTATTTAAAATATCTCCTTGGGAAATTGATAGTTTTAACTTATATTTTTCTCTGTACTGGATGTCTCTTTCTTCTTAGCTGTCAAAATATTTCTAAAATATGTACTAAATTTAATGTGTTAAGTGTTAAAACTAACGAGCTATGAGTACGATGTTAACACTTGAAATAATATTAAGTATATATTTTAGAAATACTTTGACAACTAAGAAAAAACAAGTTGGAAATTGTACGTCAAACGTGACAAATGAGGTGCGTTCGAACTATATAGCTAGTTATATAAATATTCAGATCTAGATGATTTTTAATTCTGTGAAATGAATTACGTCGTCTGCAGATTAATTTCTGTAATAAAATAAGTATCTCGGTCGCTTGACGATTAAACTTCCGAAGCTCCTATAACAAAAAAGCACCGATTTTTTTTTTTTTAATTCAAATTTCTTAATAAATATTTTTATTAATATCTCCTAAAGTTTTGATTCGATTTTCATAAAATTTGAAATGTCTCGGCAAAATTCTGCAAAGATAATATATCTTAAATTTCAAACCATTCGGTTGGGTAGTTTTTGCGTTGTTATATGCGGACGGACGGACCAAGCGACGACAATAGGTATTTATATAATTACGAACGCACCTAAAAAGAGACTATTACAAAGAAAAATTTCAGAAAACAAGAGTCAAAAATATTAATTTTCTGAGGAGATGTTTTAAATACTCGAATGCATTCCAGCATACATACATTGCAAATTTACTATTATTTTGTCCTTTATAACGACTTTTGTTATTGTTGTAGTGACGATTGTATATTTCTTTATACTTATCATCATTACTTCATTTATATTAGTAATAACATTTTAAAACTATTAACTTATTCCTCTATACAACGTTGCTCGGATTTTTTCTTCAAACGTATGTTTCATTCTTTAAATTTAAATTCTCAAACCAATAATTTGTGATAAAAGGAGAAATATCTGAAAGATGTTATTTCTTAAGTTCTTATTGTAGTAATAATACATTTTCCAAACTTATGAAAATACAATGCGGAAGGATTTCCGATTAATAGTATGAAGAATACAGACACATTCAACGGAATTCAGTAAACCATATTTTTGACATTTGGATACCTACGTTTAATTTTATACACTAAAAATAATCCCCACCTCCCAAATAAAAAAAATTATAATAATAATCTTACACGAAAGGTTTAGAAAGAAACTTACACAAATGGAAGTCAAGTATTACCTTCAAACAATGAATGGGATTTTCTGAAAAGAGATACACATAATGATATTAAGTATAACTTGTATTTGTTTAATGTTGCCTAGGAATGATAACTGATAATCTAATCGTTAAAATCAGCTGAAATGAGATAAATCACTTCATCCACCGAGTGTCCATAGTCGTTTCAAGAGTTTCAGCCGAGAGACCATATATTCTAGCAAATATATCGCGAGTCAATGTAATGTATTTTTTTTTAATATTTAAAATAAACAGTTACTAGATGGAACCCGTCAAAATTTGACGGCAAACAACTTGATAATACTATAAAAGTAAAATTTATAGTTGCTTTAACTTGACAAATTTCATAGTGGGGAGCATAATATGATTAAGTGGTCACAGACTTTTCCATCGATATATCACATGAGGGGTGTGTGCAAAATTTAGAAAAGTACACCCTTGAGGGGTCAAAGTGGGGGGATGGACATGGGAGATGCATAATATGATTAAGTGGTGACAGACCTTTCCAATGATATATAACATGAGGTTGTGTGCAAAATTTAGAAAGTACCCCTTGGGGGGGGGGGGGCAAAGTGAGGAGATGGACACCGGATATGCATAATATGATTAAGTGGTCACAGACCTTTTCAATGATATATAACATGAGGGTTGTGTGCAAAATTTAGAAAGTACCCCTTGGGGGGGGGGGAAAGTGGGGAGATGGGCATCGGAGATGCATAATATGATTAAGTGGTCACAGACCTTTCCAATGATATATGACATGAGGGGTGTCAACAAAATTTAGAAAAGTATTCCTTAGGGGGGTGGGGGTGCAAAGTGGGGAGATGGACATTGGAGAGGCATAATATGATTAAGTGGTCACAGACCTTTCCAATGATATATAACATGAGGGTTGTGTGCAAAATTTAGAAAGTACGGGGGGGGCAAAGTGGGGAGATGGACATCGGAGATGCATAATATGATTAAGTGGTCACAGACCTTTCTAATGATATATAACATGAGGGTAATGTGAAAAATTTAGAAAGTACCCTTTTGGGGGGGGGGCAAAGTGGGGAGATGGACATCGGAGATGCATAATATGATTAAGCAGTTACAGACCTTTCCAACAATATATGACATGAGGGGTGTCAACAAAATTTAGAAAATTATCCCTTGGGGGGGGGGGGGCAAAGTGGGGAGATGGACATTGGAGATGCATAAAATGATTAAGTGGTCACAGACCTTTCCAATGATATATAACATGAGGGTAATGTGCAAAATTTAGGAAGTACCCCTTCGGGGGGGGGGGAAAGTGGGGAGATGGGCATCGGAGATGCATAATATGATTAAGTGGTCACAGACCTTTCCAATGATATATGACATGAGGGGTGTCAACAAAATTTAGAAAAGTATCCCTTAGGGGGGTGGGGGGGCAAAGTGGGGAGATGGACATTGGAGATGCATAATATGATTAAGTGGTCACAGACCTTTCCAATGATATATAACATGAGGGTTGTGTGCAAAATTTAGAAAGTACCCTTTGGGGGGGGAAGGGGGGCAAAGTGGGGAGATGGACATCGGAGATGCATAATATGATTAAGTAGTCACAGACCTTTCCACTGATATATAACATGAGGGTAATGTGCAAAATTTAGAAAGTACCCCTTGGAGGGGGGCAAAGTGGGGAGATGGACATCGGAGATGCATAATATGATTAAGCAGTTACAGACCTTTCCAACAATGTATGACATGAGGGGTGTCAACAAAATTTAGAAAAGTATCCCTTGGGGGGGTGGGGGGGGGCAAAGTGGGGAGATGGACATTGGAGATGCATAAAATGATTAAGTGGTCACAGACCTTTCCAATGATATATAACAGGAGGGTAATGTGCAAAATTTAGGGGGTGTCAACAAAATTTAGAAAAGTATCCCTTAGGGGGGTGGGGGGGCAAAGTGGGGAGATGGACATTGGAGATGCATAATATGATTAAGTGGTCACAGACCTTTCCAATGATATATAACATGAGGGTTGTGTGCAAAATTTAGAGAAGTACCCTTGGGGGGTTGAGGGGGCAAAGTGGGGAGATGGACATTGGAGATGCATAAAATGATTAAGTGGTCACAGACCTTTCCAATGATATATAACATGAGGGTAATGTGCAAAATTTAGAAAGTACCCTTTGGGGGGGGGGGGGAAAGTGAGGAGATGGACACCGGAGATGCATAATATGATTAAGCAGTCACAGACCTTTCTAACAATGTATGACATGAGGGGTGTCAACAAAATTTTGAAAAGTGCCCCCCTTAGGTGGGGGCGGGATGGATCCCGGAGATGCATAACATGAATAAGTGGTCAAAGACTTTTCCACCGATATATCACATGAGGGGTGTGTGCAAAATTTAGAAAAGTGTCCCACTTGGGGGGGGGAGTGGGGGATGGACACCGGAGATGCATAACATGAAAAAGAGGTCACAGCCGTTTCAACTTGCAACTTTTTTCTCGAAGGCATTTGACAATATTAAATTTTTTTTTACCCAAGACAATTTAACGATATTCTTATTTTTTTTTTTGCGTAATTCGTCAAACGTTCATGGAAAAAATCATAAAATTCGCTAATCAATAGTTGATAAATTATAAAATTCAACAATCGATAGCAGTAAAATTGGTCAATCGATAACGGAAAAATCGCGAAATTCATCAAATGGTCTCCCGTAAAAAAAATTGTCCTGCACACTGATGTGATGATCAAAAGGGTTTTGAAGTATAGGACAAAATTAGCACTTGCCAAACAGCGAGTAATACTGAAAATTTGGCAATGGACTTTATTGCCACCACTGGTCAAACATAATAGTCACACTCACCAATTGCGATGATTGAATGGAAAAAGATTTTTTTCTCTGCTGTCGCGCGACAAATTTTGAAACCATTTGGCAAATTTCATCCCCGAAATTGGCAGATTGTGAATTTTTTTCTCGAAGCATTTCGACGATATTCGAAAATTATTTCTCCCGAAACCAGTTGATGAATTTTGCGATTTTTCACATGTTGTGTCGATTAATGAATTTTGCACTTCTTCCGCTATCAATTGACGAATTTCGAATTTTATCAACTATCGGTTAACGAATTTCACGATTTTTTCCATGAACGAACAAATTGCGCACTTTCTGCTAATTGACACATTTCGCCCTTTACAATTCAGTCAATGAGTTGAACGTTGTTTCTTTCGAGAAATGTCAGGAATGAAACAATGATTCTTTAGGTTGAATTTACTTCGTTCGATGCCCCATGGAAGAATGTGTGCGATGCAGCAACGGGCGTCACAGACTTTTTAGGGCACCTGCAGACTAAAAACATCTAACCAATCTTCGCGGGTGGAAAATAACAGATTTTGTCAAATGATTGAGGAAAAAACACTACTTTATCAAAGGATCATGGGAAAACATGACTTTTGTGAAAAGACCACAGAAAAAACGTAATTATGCAAAAGGATCGCGAAAGATAAGCAAATTTTGTCAAAGAATCGCAAAAAAGGAAATTTTACCAAAAGATCACGCTTTTTTACTAAATTTCGTCTAAAAATTGCGGAATAAAATGTATTTTATCAAAGAATTGCTGGAAAATGCGAATTTCGTTAAGGATCGTGAGAAAAATGCGAAATTCTTCAAAGGATCGCTGAAAAAACACTAATTTCGTCAAAGAATTGCTGAAAAAACATGAATCTCGCCCAATAACAGAAAAATCATGGTTCATAATCATTATATCTAGTAGTATATGTAAATACAGTTTGTGATATAAGACAAAATTAACATTCACCAATCGGCGAGTAATACTGGAAATTGGTGATTGATGTTATTGCCACCACTGGCTAAACTTAGGCACACTCGCCAATTGCGATGATTGAATGTAAAATGAAATTTTTTTTCCCGCTGTCACTCAAAGAATTTTGAAACCATTTGGTTAAGTTTTTTCCGAAACCATTTTGTGAATTTCCCGATTTTTACTTCAAAATCATTTGACAAAGAGACTTTTTTCTCGATGGCATTTGACAATATTCAAAATTTTTTTACCCGAGACAATTTGACGATATTCTTAATTTTTTTTGTGCAATTCGACAAATGTTCATGGAAAAAATCATGAAATTCGTTAATCAATAGTCGATAAATTGTGAAATTCAGCAATCGTTAGCGGTAAAATCGTAAAATTTGTCAATCGATAACGGAAAAATAATGAAATTCATCAAACGGTTTCCGGTAAAAAAATTGTCTTGCACACTGATGTGATGATCAAAAGGGTTTTGAAGGCATTTATTTTATTTGTTGTATTGTGTATAAATACCTAGGTGGAAGCAGTTTGCTTATTTTGTCAAATGTTTCAACAAAATTCGACCCAATACGCATGCGTCAAAAAAAAATCTTCCGGTAGGACCGGCCAATGAGGTGAAGGTCTATTACGGTCTCTAGAAACGTGTTTGGGATCATCTCCTGTTGTTTTTTTCTTGCACTTTGCGTTAAACCTAGGAAGGTATTTATATAGAACTCACTGTGGAGTGTTTAGAAGATATTTATTTATTTCATTTATTATAATTTGTATGAATACTTAGGTGTCCATTTCGGATTTACTGTTTAAAAATGAATTTAGGCTCTTTTAACGTTCGCGAAATCAATCCCGATGGAAATTGTCTTTTTAGATCTCTATCATTTTGTTTATATAGTACAGAAAATGATTATTCAAATGTATGTAAAAATATCGTAGAACACGTAATACAAAATTGGACCACTTATAGTCCGTTTATTATCGGGGATGAATCTTATGGTGTTCCGATTGCTAATGAAGGCAATTATGTAAATATATGGTTCTTCATAGAGGTATATGGTTCTTCACACTTCAATAGAAGCATTGTTTAAATTAATATAATTCTACAAATATGATGCAGTTTTAAAATATCGAGTAATGATTAATACTGTCAAAGAATATACTCATATACGTAATTAAGTTTTGGTACTTCACTATTATCTCATTGACCACTTTTCATAAAAAAAACTATCGCCAAATAAATGGGAGAACGTTGTCATTGGAATATCAAAATAAATAAATAAAATATAAGAATTTAAGGATACAATTGTTATTTTAATTAATGAAATAACTAATAAATCAAATAAACATAATGAAAAATACACGCAAATGTTGAATTAAAAACCACTTGATAACATAAAAAACACGTATAATGTTTTCGACATCAAGTAAATGGGACTGCATTTTTGGCATTTAATCATACAGTTTGGCGATAGTATTTTGTTATGAAAAGTGGTCGATGGGATAATAGAGAAGTACTCAAGTTTTTTATACCAAGTTTGAAAATTTATCTTTTTTTGACATTTAAAAAAAATAACATAAAAAACATTACAAATTTGCCCATTTAAAACATTCAAGATTTGTATATATACAAACATTACAATGTAAATATTAATATTGTTACATGATACATTATATACATTGTTTGCATATATACTTCTTTGTATACATATATTGTTTGTATACATACAAACAAATATAATGTAAACATTATTCAAATATTAAGAGTTTGCAAATCAAAACATTCTAAAGATTTGTATACATACAAACAATATAATGCATACATACTCTTTACAAATAAAATAGCCCACTAATGTAATGACAAAACTTTTAAATCGAATAGAGATAATATATTTCTGTTTTGTTATGAAAAGTGGTCAATGGGATAATAGAGAAAAGTACCTAAGTTTTTTATACCAAGTTTGAAAATTTATCTTTTTTTGACATTTAAAAAAAATAACAGAAAAAACATTACAAATTTGCCCATTTAAAACATTCAAGATTTGTATACATACAAACAATACAATGTAAATATTAATATTGTTACATGATACATTATACATTGTTTGTTTATATACTTCTTTGTATACATATATTGTTTGTATACATACAAACAAATATAATGTAAACATTATTCAAATATTAAGAGTTTGCAAATCAAAACATTATAAAGATTTGTATACATACAAACAATATAATGCATACATACTCTTTACAAATAAAATAGCCCACTTATGTAATGACAAAACTTTTAAATCGAATAGAGATAATATATTTCTGTTTATTTTATAACTTATATCCAGATGCTCAGATTCTGCTTTTTTCGAACACATAATAATAAAAATATTACTACCGTGCGTACTGTCTTTTGACATTATATTTACATAATCGTTTTCATTATCAATCGGAACACCATAAGATTCATTCCCGATAATAAACAGACCATAAGTGGTCCAATTTTGTATTACGTGTTCTACACGTTTGAATAATTATTTTCTGTACTATATAAACAAAATGATAGAGATCTAAAAAAAAATTTCCATCGGGATTTCGCCAACGTATGAGCCTAAATTCATTTTTAAACAGTAAATCCGAAATGGACACCTAAGTATTCATACAAATTACAATAAATAAAATAAATAAATAAAATAAATACCTTCTAAACACTCCACAGTGAGTTCTAGATAAATATCTTCCTAGGTTTAACGCAACGTGACAACAGAAAAAAACAACAGATAATACGATCCCAAACACGTTTGTAGAGACAGTCATAGACCCTCACCTCATTGGCCGGTGATTTTTTGACGCATGCGTATTCGGTCGAATTTCGATGGAATATTTGATTTGACAGAATTACCAAACAGCTTTAAATATATGGATTCTCTGTAAATTTGCAACGTTCTCGGTTAAATATATTCGAATTTATTGATCTTTCTTCAAACGGTTTTATAGACTATTTAATGAAATTAGCACTTCAACCGGAAATGTTGTAATGCGAAAGACAGGAGATGTAATGCAACATATATTATGATTTTGTCAAGTTATAGTGTAATAGTTTTGGATTTACGGCCAAATTTTCCACCAATCAAGTTTTCGTATACTTTTGTAGAGTTTCTGGCTTCTGGTATAATGTGCAAGTACCAAACGCAAACATGCAATGCTTTTTAAGGTACCAACAATACAAACAACAAAATCCAAACATTTATTTATTTATTTATTTATTTATTTATTATATATATATATATTTTTTTTTTAATGAAACATTGATCGCATTTTCTTCAAAACACTGGTAGAAACAGTTGGAACATTCTCTATTGAAGACATTTATAAATCATTATTCATTTCATAATATAGTATATGGAATAAAATATTTTGTACATATATATAATATGTAGTGTGTTTTGCACAGTTTGTTTTCTGTTTTTCCTTTCTAAAATTATTTCAGTGGTTAAATTTCATAGATGTATTTTATACTGACGGTTATAAGTTTGTTTTGCAAATCTATCTCGACAATTATAATGCTAAATATTGAAAATCTATTAAAAATGATGCAAATTATATTACTAAAGATTGAGTTTCTTAGGCATATAAAGGCATTATTATTATTATTATTGAAAATTTATTTCAGTTTGTTTAAAATTTATTAAAAAATTAATTATTACTCTTTAACTGAAGATATTTAACAATTTAGCAGTTCCGAATGAAACATTGAATATGAAAATCATACCCAAAGTCCGTCTTAACATTTTGGAATCCGGGAAAATATCCACCACTATTTTCGAATATATATTTATTTAACTTTTTGTCATATTTACGGAAGAAATTCTGCCCGCAAGTAAGAACACTATCACATTTCGGAAATAGTGGTACTACTTAACTGAGGCAACCCCTGTAGTAATTCGGGATTTGATCATATATTAAACTAGCAAAAGCCATGCTTTGTTTGGATTCGCGAAGCATTATTTTACAAGATAAATATTTGAAAGTAACAGTATTTTTTTTAGCTTATTTTTGCATCTTTATTAAGCAAAAACGTTATTTTATGTTTCAGTGCATTTTAAATTTAGAAATGTAAATTCAGGACCACCTTTAATGCGTTAAGCAGTAATAACTGGATAAACTGGAGCAATTAATTGCTCCTCAACGACAGCTAAGTTCTTCAATATTTCCGGTTGCGGACCTGGATCCAAATTATTAGCTACAGAAAAAATATTTAGTTCATTATTTACTATATATTTATGGCAAGTCTTACAAGATCCGTCGGATTGAATATGCATGTCAAACCAACGACGATGACAAATTTTACAAAATTATAATTTAAAATTTGTTTGTGCATCTTCGAAATTTAAAGCATATTTCCGAGCACATGCATTCTCTGTCAGAAGAAATTCGCCATGTCGTCGTTTTTTACGATGATATCGAGCCTGTTGCCTAATTAACTGTTAAAACTAAATCATGTTCGCGTTCTTTTCGACCAGTAAGTGTATGTTTTCTCGGCATTTTTATAATAGAACTAATACATTCCATAAATTGTTTTTAAACGGCAAACATATTTAAAATAATACTAATAGTAATTACTTCTTAATAGTAAATATGTTTCATTTGGTTCAATTTTAAACCTTCGAATTCGAATAACACTTTATTTAATGAATTTAACAATTAATTTTATTTGTTTACAATTCTTTTGTTGCCACTTTACAAAAAAAAATCATAATATAATTCTTTTAAAATGCGCAAGTATCGTCCGAGTAAATGATTTCACATAATAAGAATAAATTGTGTATTTGAATTCTTAACGCTGGAAAATATTTTTATAATTGAATGTAAATAATTGAATTTTCACAAATTTTAATTCACTAAAAATATGCCATAATTTTCATAAAAAAGGTAATGGAAAAATATATTCAACAAAGTAATAAAAAAAGGTTTTTTTTTTTTTTTTTTTTAATCATTCGATAAGAAAATAAGATTGTCAGAATCTACAGATCATATTTTATATTTTATCAAAACCAAAAATATTTCTTTCCTTAATTAAATTTAAAAAACAGTTTTTGAGATATTATGGCGGATTTATTTAATTAATCATGATTCTATCTATAATTACTAACTCCGCGATTTATTTTTCTTCTGAAAATATACGTGTTTCTATTTTTATTTGCAAAAATGCGTCCGTAATGGAAAAATATGCAAAATAAATTAATTTAAATAATAATTTTTTTTTGGTTATTCTGTTAAAAAAAAAATAATATTGTGCAACTCTACAGATCATAATGTATTTCAAATCAAAATACTGAATAGTTTTTTCGTAAAGTGTACGTGAAAATGTAATTCTTGTAGCCTAGTAGAGGATTCGCTTCGCTCATCCTAATTATATTTATCATTCATATATATATATGTATGAATATTTTGTTCATTCTCGCATATTTCTCAATTGATAAAAAAGCAAATTTTCCCACCTCTTGTAAACAATCTTTTTTGCTCTAAAAAGAGATGGAAATTTCATATATCTTCTGCTGTTATTTAATATGATTTAATTTTTCAGTAAGTTTAAGATCTAAAGGAATTTTCAGATAAAAACAATAAAATGAAAAATATCTTTTTTTTTTTTTTTTTACTTAATAGAATTTCGTAAGAGAAAAAATATATATTTAAAAAATTATATTAAAAATAAAATCTGGGATCTAAATGGCAATCCCCTGTGTTTATGTAGAATCTCGAATAGAGAAAAGATAATTATAACATTCAAGTTTAAAAAAAAAAAAAAAACTTGTTTGTGCAGAGAACTAAATCGTTCTCTGCTAAAGCATGTTTTTATTTTATTTTTTTGGAAAACAACATTATTATTTATTTTGGTTTAAAATATCTACACATTTGTGAAACATCATTTGCAGTCAGAGTAGCATTTATTTTAAAACTTTCTTTTAAAACAATTCAAGTTATATAAATAATAGTAACTTTTTAAAAACAATTGATTTTTTTCCTGTGGTATACAGAAACAAAATAACAATTATTTGATAATAAATTATGAACGATATTACCCTCCGTTGTCTCTGTCTCAGTTTTAGCCTTATCTATAAATGCCGTTTTGTAAAAGAACAGCCTACACGAATTATGATAAATTAGCGATTCTTAATTTACAGTTGCTTCTATTTAAACTTATTATTTTCCCCATACTATTTAACCCTTCGTTTCACCGTGTCCCATGTATACAACCTACCAAAAAATAGATCATATTTCCATAGTGAGTTTTAAAAGAAAATGTTATTGATCATCCAACTCTGCGGTTAATGCAAATTATCCGTGGAATCCCCAACAGAGGGAGATACTGAGTTAAGTCTCGCACGGAACGTTTGAAATCTGTCAAACTTTTAATAAATAATATTTTATGCCTTATTTGTTATTTTGTTGAAATAGAAATCAATCATCAAATTATCTCCCATTCTCCCAAAACTTCGACCCCCCCCCCCCCCTGCACGCACTTTCAAAAACTGAAACCATTAAAACCCTTAAAAAAAAAAAATTACAACTTTGTAATTACATTACATAAATAATCAGTTATAATTCTGAAAATTTCACTCTTCTTATACACCGTACCCCCCCCCCCCCTCAACACACGCACCCACTCCTGCAGCAATAACAAGGAAATTTCTAGGGAGAATCAAATAAAAAATGCTAAGAATAAAATAGTAACAGTTTTATTTCATATTGTTATAATGATTCCTTGAAGAAATGTCGGAAAATATATAATATCCACTAATTTTAAAAATATATTTAATATTATCAAATAAACTCGAACTTGAATGAAATATAACAAAAAAAACGTCGGCTAAGATTAAGTGCTCCAAATTTGGACAGATGTTGGCAGATCTTTTCGGGCCACTATCTGAAAACAGATATCCATCCTTTGTCATCTGCCGAAATTAACTGCTTGCCGATTCTTGGCCGAAAGCAGTCCTATAACAGCAACCGGCATTAAAAATGGGGCATTCTTTAGTATCGGCTGCCAGCATGATAACGACATCTCACCGATTCCAGTGTACACATGCCGATACTAAACCGACAATGGGACTGTGGATCGACCGTCTGCCGAAAGGTCTGTGTTTGATGGGATTACCTATCATGGAATATCATTGAATTAATTACGTATGATAAGATTTAATAGTATGAAGAAAACTTTTATTAATCTTTTTTTCAGTTTTGATTCGATTTTCTTAAAATTTGAAATGACTCGACAAAATTCTGCAACGATTATATTTGTTTAATATCAAACCATTCGGTTGGGTAGTTTTTGCGCTGTTATATGCGGACGGACGGACGGACCAGATGACGACTATAAAGGCTACGTATTTATATAATTACGATCGCATCTACAAAAGGAATACCACTACATAGAGAGAAATTTTGTTGATAACAAATTAATAAAAAAAATGAATATCACTATATGGCGTGGGTTTTGTTGATAATATGTATTTTCAAATATATTGTAATTAAAAATATCAATAAAAAGTTAAATGTTAAAAGGTGCGTATTAGTAAATTTTGAGTGGTTACCTTATATAGACTTAATCTGGGTTTTGTGTACTACGGCGAAATTTTGAATTTGAATTCCTAAATAGTAAAATTTATGTTACAATCAGTATATAATTAAAAGTAATGGAATTTAGCAATACACTATACGATTGCATAGAATTGAGTGAGGGAAAAGTCAATAGATTGTCACCACAAAAGAATAAGATTTTAGGAAAGCAAAAGAGGGTGTTACCACATTATGACACAAATTTCTAACCACAGAAGTCCGTAACCGAAAACAGTAAAATATTTGCTTTATTAACAATTTCGAAATTCAGATTTTAACTACTGACAGATAAACTGAGAAAGACTAATATTTTGAGAAAATAAATTGATTATCACTGCTTTTAAATGTTTAATTACTCTAAGAAATAAATCATAAGATCCTTAGGATAAGTCACGATATAAGGTAAATGATATGACACATAAGATAAGTCACCATTATCTTAGGACACAAATTTCTAAGCACACCAGTCCGTAAAGGAAAAGCTTAAAATGTTTGCTTAAATAACGATTTTGGATTTCGAATTTTAATTATGAATTTAGGTACATAGAAATTTGTGTAAAATATGAAACGATTGCCGCCAAGCTCAATGTGCATAATTTTAATAAAATTGAATTTTCAGAGAAACTTTATGATGCATTTAGTACTGGAGAAAGGGATATCTATCAGCCTATACGTAGACACTCGACTTTCAGATGGTGACAAATTTAATGGAAAATGTTAAATAAGTACCATGATATAATCTTGGAAATTTGATATCACATAAGTTTTTAGCCACAACTTTCATCGTTTATTTAGCCTGGCTTTTTTTTATTTTTACTTTTGAAAAGTTGTTTTTTGCAGATCAGTCTTACTGTACATAAATAAAATCTGGAAAAAATAAACGCGTTATAGTTGAAGGATGAACTTTATTCACTGCACAGGGAAATTTTCTCATTGCATGTCCATTTTGTTGCATAAAATTTTGGGTACTTCTCCATTATCATGTCGACCGCTTTCCATTAAAAAAAATCTATCCCCGAACTATAACGTCAATGCCAATAAACGAATGCAAGAATGTATAATAATAATAATAATAATAATACAAAATAAACACGAAAAATTCGGAGAAGCACGGGCGAATAAAGCGTCAACTATCAGTAACTTTGAGCAGTAAAATTTACAATAACTTAATGAAAACAGAAAACAAATAATCTTGGATATTTAATTATTTACATTATTTTTCTTAATTATCCCTCTGAGTTGGGGGTTTGTTATTAATTATAATTTTTGTTATTAAAAAAACTTATATGTATACACACACTTACAAGGTTACAAGACTCGACAAACCATGTTTTTTAAACTTAGTAAAATATTTTAAATTTATAAATTTAAATTAAAAAACTTTAAAAATTCTTAAATATTCTTATTTAAAAATATTTTATTTTTAATTTAAATTTATAAATTTAAAATATTTTACTAAGTTTAAAAAACATGGTGAATCGTTTGTCGAGTCTTGTAACCTTGTAAGTGTGTGTTTACATATAAGTTTTTTTAATAACAAAAATATGTGATCTATTCTAACTTTTTCTTATATCATTCGTTCAGATATAATGCTTTACATTTTAAAATAATATGTAAAGACATGTAATTAGACGGTAAAACCTATGGTTTTTCAAGTTGTTTAACTGATTTTAAGATTTCACTGAACGAGTGACTTATCATGCGACTAAACGAGTTAGCTATAAGTAATATTATTTTTACAAAACTTGTATGTACAGGGTGTTTACAATATTTATTATTAGTGCTAAAATGTTACAAAATTTGGGAATTTAATATTATTTTTTATGTACAGGGTGTTTACAATATTTCTTATTAGTGCCAAAATGTTACAAAATTTGGGGAATTTATCCTAAACTTCAATTTAAAATCGGGCTTTACCATATTTTTGAACGAAAGTGACTTAGTAAATGTGTTAGAAAAATAAGAATTTGATATAATTTATAAATAAATAATATTTTTATCAAAGTTTAAGTAAGTTGGGACATAACTTTTATATTAAAGTGATCGACATAAAGTACATTCAAGCTATGATAAAAGACCTGAGATAGTTGACATCAGACAAGTCCAAACAGTTAAAGCAAGAGATGAGTCAGCAAAACAGGCGTGCAGCACATAAACAAGTCTGGACAAGCGAGTGACCAAGAGAAGGCAAACGGCTTATAAAAAGGTACAGGTAAACAACACCAACTGAATGCACGTGGGTTTTATTTTAACCTTGTTCTTATCGCAAACCGGAAACTACGTCACAAACCGGAAACTAGTAGCGCCTCTAGCGGCGATTGCAGCGCCCCCTAGCAAAGCTAATGTAGAAAGATTAGTTAAGTGAAAGCAAGTATAAGACGTTGACGTATTTTTTGGTAAGTATTTAATTCTGTTTTGTTTCTGAAAGGTAATCGAGCTGTATAAAAATTAGCAAATAATTTAAAATCGGACTCAAGTTAGTGTATGTTTTTACTGCACATGTGCAGATAGTTGATATGCACCAGTTGGTTACAAGGATAAACAGTTAGATTATAGTCTCTCATTAGTTAAAATTAAAAAGTTAATTTTGATTTACTTAAAGATTTTTAAACTTTTTGTAAACTTTAAATTTTTTAAAACTATATTTTTGTTAACTTTTTTAATGTAACTTACATTTTTTTTAACTTTAAAAACTTTTAGTAAACTTTATTTTTATTAAAAATAACTTATTCAACCCTCTGTTATTAAGTGAACCTAACATATCAAATTTATTCACTTTAAACATAAATCCTAAGTTTATCAATAATTCAATTTAACCTTTCGAAAAATATAATTAATTAAAAAACTATGCATCGTGTTGTACTCAATTTGTAGTACTTTAAGCAGTAAACCCTTCAATTAAATTAGAAATTTAGATGATTTCCTTTATCGAATATCTTAAATCGTCTATAAATACTGTTATATCATGGCTTGCTCAGTTAAACCTACCCTAAATTATAAAACCGAAAAATAATTTTGGTTGTGATTATTTTTTCTATCTTCCATGTTCCGATATAAAGGCGATAATCCCAAGTTTCCAATATACAAGTGAAAATACATTAAAATATTTAAATGTTGTAGAAAAATGGGTGATATCTGAAATTTAATAGTTCAAACAGCTTCCGGGTAAAAATCGTCTACACGTGTTAAAAATGGCAATCATTTTCCCAACAGACAGTTCGACACAGGTAAAAATGAGTCACTCAAACATGCATATAGCAAGCTGATAACAAGTTTAGATTGGAAACGTAGATAGACTATCTTGAAAAAATTTTAGGAGAGTCAATTTTTATTATAAAACTCTTATCTCATGTTAAAATCTTTTTTTAAATTAACATTTTGTCTAAGTCATTCAAAATACACAACATCAGTTTTAACAGTGTGGGTTAAAGAAAACACTTTTTTCGCAATAAAATTATTTTATTCATCATTTAAAATAATTCTGTCATATTAAGATGTATACAATTCTAATTTCAAAATTTTTGTAATGTCCAATAAGTCACTCGTTCAGTGAAATCTTAAAATCAGTTAAACAACTTGAAAAAGGCATTCTATACATGCACGTTTTGATCTGTTAATTCCACTTCACATATTTCGCATATCATTTTGTCTTTTAATTCACTATAAGTTCGAACTAATCTATAAGCTTCACTATCAGTTCAAATAACAAATCTTTCAAACAGGGTGATTTCGCAATGTTCGGTAAAGCTTTATGAAATGTATCACAATGTTGTAAAAAATCAGATTCACAATTAAATATTTCACAACACTTTGTACATGAATGTTGTTTTGCTAAGTTGTGAGTTTTCTTATCTTTCAATAAGTCTGTCTTTCTTGAAAACAATTCGTTGCAATCACTACACTTGAATTGTTTGGGCGATTTGTGAATCTTTTGCGAAAAAACTTCACCACACACCTCACAGCGAAAACACTTTTCCTTTAGATGATTTTTCATAAAAAACACTAAGTGAACTTTTCGAGAAAATGTTTTGTTACACGACTTGCAGAAATAGGGTACCTTTTTAATTGCTTTATGTGACATGGCTTTATCCGCTATACAAGATTGCATCGCGCGTTCCATATCAACTTTAATACTTAGACGAAAATCACAACCTTTTACATCAATCACAAAGTATTGTATAGCATTAAACACTTTGTTCGTAAAGTAACATTCTCATGTAGGGGGTGCTTGTTTCAAAATACTAGCATTTTATTGGTTAAAAAAAAGTCACATGCAAAAAGTTTCTTTTCTTTTTTTCGATAAAGTTTATAAAACTTAGAAATGTATTGAAAAAAAGTTTTAAAATCGTAACGTATTTTCCTTAAAGTACTCTCCTTTTCTAACATTCCTAATTAATTTTTTTTAATATTGTATACAATTTCCCTTATTTAAATATTGTGCAAAAGTAAAATTTGAATGTTCTGTCAATACTATTTTCAAATTCGAAATAAAATTAATTAAATCAGCAAAATGTGTATTTGGACACTTTATATAAATAAAGTAATGTTATCTCTTAAACAAATTTCCTGTTTAAACATATGCATAACGAATCGCGTTTATCAATACCTTATGTGATATTATCTTATCTTGCATCCTATGAAAAGATTTATTCTGTAATACCATGTAAAATGGTCTTAAATAATTTCCTGATTAAACATATGCATAACGAATCGCGTTTATCAATACCTTATGTGATATTATCTTATCTTGCATCCTATGAAAAGATTTATTCTGTAATACCATGTAAAATGGTCTTAAATAATTTCCTGATTAAACATATGCATAACGAATCATGTTTATCATTATCTTATTTTGCCTTCTATATGAAAAGATTTCCTCTGTGAACACATGACAACAGAAAAGTTGTAGAATTCCAATGGTCTTAATCGCATGTCTATTACTGTGAATGTTGTTATGTTAAAATGCAGCATAATAATGTGTGAGTAGTTTATATTTCTTTAATAATAATAAAAAATATGTATTTTATTTAAAGTGACCTATTAAAAATTAATTTAAAGTTAGTGTCATCTACCTTACTGCTTTAAAAAATTCTGTTAGTTATTTTTTAAAAGTAAAAATCTTTTGACTGCTTTTAAAATGTTGAATTGATTTTTCAAATAAAATCACTTAAGTATCATACTTTTAACTAAAGTAGGTTAATAATTCAAACATGTGACGTTATAAAAACTAGATGTCTTTCTCTTTTTTTTAAATGTTAGTTGTATTAAGTAAAATAGGGTTAAAATTTATTATAATCGTATAACTCTAAACAAAATACCTGCTCTCAAGTTAAATTATTGCTAAATTCTTGTTAAAAATTGTAGGGAAAAAAAATCTTTAAAATTTTTTTGTGTGTTGTATGTATCATATTGTATGTTTTTATATCTAATATTTTACATGTCAAATTACTTATTAACTGAATGTAACGATTATGTCTTGTGTGTTGTAACTGGTTAGTTAAATATAGGGTTGATTATCAACGTTAGGTATAAGTGTCTCTATGTAGGTCTTTCTAAGGGATCCTAACTCGTATTGACACAAAGTTCGAAAAAAAAAAATCCGAACTGTTAGGTCGACGAGCGCAAGAAGTTTAAATTTCAACGTCTAGTAGCTTTAAAATCAGAACCTTGCACCTATAGGTGAGGTTCTTATGTGTGTATAAATTCTGAAATGTTTCTAAGACACTTTGGGAAATATGTTATTTAAACTTCCCTTAAAAAAGTTAGCTATTGTAAGTTAATATATATCCGGATTTCGACGAAAACTCTGAATGGTTAGGTCGACGAACTCGAGAGAAGTTTAAACAAAATTCCGAACGGTTAGGTTGACGAGTGCGAAAGGTAAACGTCTACCAGCTTTTTTCGTGTTAGATTTTTATAAAGCAAAGTAATCACATTACTTTTATTTACATGGCTATCACAATTTTCATTTTAAATCCTTAAAAATTTAGCCATTACATCTATTTTAATCTCATTTCAGTTAATACTTAAAGAATAATTTTTTATATTAAACTTTTATAAAGTCAAAAATAATGGGTTCGAAAAATATTCCGAACAGTTAGGTCGACGAGCGCTAAAGATGTGAATGTCTACCTGCTTTTTAATGTTAAACTATAATAGTTAACAAATATAATCGAAACGTATGATTTCTTTTTCGATAAATAAACTTTTAGAAAAATGCTGTCAAAATCGATCATCTCCTTTTATTTAACACAACCCTCAGTGGATTTTCATTTTAACTCTCTAAAAATTTAGCCCTCACATCTATTTTAATCTCATTCACATTTAAGTTAATGTTTAAAGAAGGGAAAAAAAATTCTTTTGCAGGTGAATTATAAGTAAATTGCATGTTAAACTCTGAACAGTTAGGTCGAAGAGCGCGAAAGGTAGCACATATATATTTCTTTTACAGGTATTATTTTTATAGCAGGGTTCCTACCCCTCAACTCCACTAGCACTGTTGACATTCTGTTACTTTAACATTTCCCACCAACCATAAGAAACTTTTATTGAAAAAAAAAAAAAAAAAAAAAAACCCTGTCAAGAAAGAATCTGATTAAAACCCTTTATTTTTCAGCAAAAAAAATTAAGCCCCTCTAAAAATAAGCCCTCCCCTCTCTCCCTTATCTGTTAAAAAAAATTAAGCCCTCCCCTACTTCACTTCCTCTCTTATCTTCCAACACTTCCGGTTCACTTCCTCTCTTATCTTCTTTCACTTCCTGTCTTATCTTCCATCACTTCCGCTTCCACTGCCAGGCTCACTTCCGGTACCCACCTCCACCGCTTAGCGCTTAGCCTGCTGGAGCGAAACTCTTGTTCTTCTACTACTCAGGCGGCATAAAGCTGTTTCTATCCCACTTGCTACAAATTAGTAAAATATATTGTTTTTGAGGCATGATTGTGAATAGATTGTTTTCCGTAAATTGTTTTAATGGTTCCGTATTGCTAATTTTGAATTTTGATTATGTTTTTGTCGTTAAAATGTTAAATGTAGCATTATTATTCTTTTCCTTCACACTAACACACTAAATAAATTAAGTACATAATTTCATATATTGGACTGGATAATAATCAAATGCTTATGTATATTACAAGTCTAAAAAAAAAGAAAAAAACAGTGAATTTTGTAACATTTTGTTAAATGATTAATCAAACAAAACTTAGAGTTTTTTTTTTATTGTATACTAAAAGAAAAGAAAATGTTAAAGAAGATTTATTGCTGTTTTCAAATCCAAAGAAGCTACTTTCTGCTAGGTGACTGCCTGGAACAAGAAAAACAAAGGGGGGGGGGGTGAATTCACAAAATAAAATACTTAATGATAACTTGATATGTGTATATATATATATATATATATATATGTATATTAGGTGCAGAAATATCTCACTCAGGGTGAAATGGCTAGCAATACTTTTACCCCCCCCCCCTCTCCCCAAATTATTTTTCCTCGGCATTTTGCCATTTCTAAACCGAAAAAGGCCATTTTTTTTTATCTAGATCCGGGCGTAGAAACTTCGTGGTTGAGTGACTGCACGAAAACCTAACAAATGGGTAAGTGTGATCGAAGATCGCTCAAAAGGTTTCGTTTAATATTCCTTTCTAAATACTTTATCCTTTCTTTAATAAATCCAAATAAATTTCATTTAGCAACCAAAAAAAAAAAAAAAAAAACTCATGTTTTTTGTTTTTTATAAAGTAAAAATTTACCGGTCTATTTTTTCGTTTTTTCGAATATCCAAAAAAGCCCGACAGCCGGCGAAGCCGGCTATTATATTCTCTCATAATAATATCTGTCACGCGGACTAAATGCGATATAAAAAAATAATTTCAAAATTAAACATGCTGTACACCTTCAAAATGTTAAAATATGTGAATATTTTTTTTTCAAATAATAATTCATGTATTCATATACAAAAATATTAATTAAATATTAATTCATATTTAGTATACAAAAACATTTTTAAATAAATAAAAATCACATATAATTTTCTTTGCGACACTTAAGGAGACTCGGTACTTTGATCTATATTTTTATTTGAATATTTTATAATACTTTTTTGACATATTGTTAAATTTTTTATGGAGAAAAATAGTTTAACTAAGAAAAAATTCAAGTTTGCGGTAAAATTAAAAAAATAGATTAACTAAAACAAATAAGAAAATTTAAAAAACGCACTTCTCCTACAATTTGGAACTTACTGCAATCTTTTTTTTTTTTTTTTTTTTTTTTTTTTTTCAGTTTTCCTATTGTAACTGTGACAAGAAATTCAAAAAGTATTTTTTTTTTTTAGAGAAAAACAAACTAAAATGTCACGATATACGCAAAAGTAGAGCAACAAAGGCTTTTTTCTTTAACATTTTTATTTTAAAAAATAAACTATTCATACTACTGCTAATCTTATCCTTCATTTCATAAATCACACCATTACCCCCCAATTCAACATTTCAAAAATCAATTGCGCCATTATTTTGCCCAGTTTTGCCCACCACTAGATAATTTTGCCCACCTTTTATAACGCTGTAAATCAAAGATATCTTTAATGACCAAGTGTGATGTTGGCACTCCCCAATTCGAAATTTTAAAAAACAATTGTGCCATTATTTTGCCCACATTTTAAAAAGCTGTAAATTAAAAAATATGGTTTTGACCACGTGTTCAGTTGGCACCCCCAATTTGAATATAGCCATAAAAATTACATAGAAGTTTTGTCCAAGTTTTGCCCAGTTTTGCGAACCCATTATTTAATTTTGCCCACCTTTTATAACGCTGTAAATCAGATTTTATTTTTTGACCGATTTTTCATACTGGCACCCCCCCCCCCCCAATTCAACATTAAAAAAACAATTATGCCAATATTTTGCCCAGTTTTGCCCATCCAGTAGATAATTTTGCCCACCTTTTATAACGCTATAAATCAAAAATATCTTTGTTGACCACGTGTGAAGGTGGCACTCCCCAATTCGAAATTTCAAAAAACAATTATGCCATTATTTTGACCACCTTTTAAAAAGCTATAAATTAAAAATATGATTTTGACCACGTGTTCAGTTGGGACCCCCCCCCCCCCAATTCGAATATAGGATTATATAAAAATATATAATCCTATAAAAATTATATAGAAGTTTTGTCAAGGTTTTGTCCACCCATTATTTATTTTTGCCCAACCATTATACCGCGGTAAATCAAAGATATCTTTGTTGAACACGTGTGAAGTTGGTACGCCCCCCCCCCCCAATTCGAAATTAAAAAAAACAATTGTGTCATTACTTTGTTCAAGTTTTGCCCAGTTTTACCTACCAATTAGTTAATTTTGCCCACTTTTAATAAGCTCTAAATTAAAAAATATGGTTTTGACCACGTGTTCAGCTGGCACGCCCCCAATTCGAATATATTTATGAAATTACATAGAAGTTTTTCCCAGTTTTGTCTACCCATTAGATAATTTTGACCACCATTTTAACGCTGCAAATCGAAAATATCTTTGTTGACGACATGTGAAGTTGGCATCCCACATTACGAATTAATCTTTACAAATTACATAGAAGATTTGCCCAAGTTTTGCCCTCCCATTATACAATTGCGCCCTCTTTTTATAGCGCTGTGAATAAAAAAATGTTTTTCACCGCATTTAAAGCTGGCACCCCCCGACTGGAAAATAGCCGTTAATTTTTCTCGTAATCCTATATCATTGCTCACTTTTTTCCTTTGGTTTTAGAGTTTTTCCCAACAATTCTAGTTTTGTCCAGCGTCCTTAAAGGTTTTTCCAGCTGTGTCCAACTTTTTTATAGAATATCCCTGTTTTCTTTTAGTTTCGTCTAGTTTTGTCCAATGTCACTCTAGTTTGTCCAGTATGATTAATGTTTTACCCAGTCTCTCCCAGCCTTCCTAAAGTTTTGCTCAGTTTTGCCTAACGTTACTAAAGTTTTGTCTATCGTTCCTAAGATTTCTTCCGCTTTGTCCAACATTCACGTGGCTTTGAGCGCTTTTTCTCTATATCCTACAGTTTTTCCCCGTTTTGCCCACCGTTCTTACTCTTTTGCTTATCATTGCTATAGTTTTGTCCCACATTGTTCGTGACCCTGTAAAATTGCCGTGTTTTGTTCAGTGTTTTCACAAGTATATAGGGTCACATGCAAAGCCGGTCAGAATTTTACGAACGGTAGGCAAAACGGTAGGGACTATGAGTAAAACGGAGAAAAATTCTTGGATATTGAGAAAATACAGTCAAAACCACCCGAATGGATAAAGACAGACAAATTTTTAGAACGCTGGACAAAACTTTAGTTATGTTAGGCAAAACTGTTAAAATTCTTGGAACACTGGACAAAACTTTAGTAACGTTAGGTAAAACTGAGAAAAACTTCAGGAAGGCTGGGCAAGAGTGTGTAAAACATTAATAAAGCTGGTCAAAATTATAGGGACATTGGACAAAATTAGACGGGACTCCAACAAAACAGGGAAAATTTGGCAATACTCTAAAAAAGTTGGGCACAGCCGGACAAACCTTTAGGGACGCTGGACAAACTATAGGATTGTTGGTCAAAACTCTAGAAACAATCAGAAAAACTGTGCAATGCTATATGATTATGAGTAAAATTCTCGACTGCTGGACACAACTCTAAGAACGTTAGGGAAAACTTTAGGAAAACTGAACAAAACTTTGCAATGCTGTAGAAAAACAGAGCCAGAACAAACAATTAGGAATGCTGGGCGAAAAATTTGGAACAATGGCCAAAACTAGGGTAATTCTAGAAACACTGAACAAAATCTGAATATGCCATAGGAACATTAGACAAAACTTGGGAATGCTATCGAACCACCTAAAATCCTCGCAAAACTTTAAGAATGCTGTGCAAAACAGGGCAATAATGAAGTAAAACGGGTCGAGAAAAACATTCCAAATACTAGTTTAATTTCTAGAAACGCTAGTGAAAACTCTAAAAATCCTGTGCAAATCTGGACAAATACCGTGGATCACTGGGCAAAAAGGGTACAAAACTACAGCATAATTTGGAAAAAACGGACAATATTATATGAAAACGGGCAAAATCTGCAAATCATTAAGAACGCTAGGTAAAACCGTATAAACACTGGGAAAAATGCTGTAAGAATGTTAGGCAAAGCCAATAAAATCTTTAGAAAATCTAAACAAATATAAGAGAGTTGGGCAAAACACTAGGAACAATGGGCAACACCTGGCAATGATATAGCATCAAGGGCAAAACTTCAGTAACGCTGAACAAAACTCTAGGGACGCCGGAAGAAACGGAAAAAAATTCTAGGAACACTGAAAATCTGTCAATTTTCAACCTGTCAACCTCTCAAACTATCAATCTGGAATCACTCTCGCCATCGAAACATACCGTGAACGAGACGCTGAACATAATTTTGGGACTTTGGGAAAACTCTACGAACAATCTAAAAATCAGGCAACGCTAATGGAAAAATGGAATTTGTAGAAACGATGGGTAAATTTCCAGGAATACTGAGAAAACCAAGTAATGCTAAAAAAACTTTGTACAAATCTTTAGGAACGCTAAGTAAAATTGTAGAAACATGGTCAAAAGAGACATAATTGATTATAATATTATAAAACTTTGGCAAAACTATTTCTGCTTAAATTGTATAACTTAATTCGTATTGGAAAAAGGGGATGTGAAAACTTCACACATAGCCAACAAAGATATTTTTGATTTACAGCGGTATAAAAGGTAGGCAAAATTAAAAATTGGGTTTTCAAAACTGGAAGAAACTTGGGCAAAAAGAAAACACAAATGATTTTAAAATTTGCCATTTTGCGGTGATATTATAAAAAATGGGTCAAAAAATAAAATTTTATTTACAGTCAAAATTAATTAATGGGTAGGAATAACTGGGTAAAACATGAGCAAAATAATGGCACAATTGTTTTTTATTTCGAATTGGGGGTGCCAACTTCACACGTGATCAACAAAGATATCTTTGATTTACAGGCTTTATAAAAGGTAGGCAAAATTATCTAATGGGTGGGCAAAACTTTGTCAAAATAATGGCACAATTGCTTTTTTAAATTTCGAATAGGGAAGTGCAAACTTCACATGTCGCAACAAAGATATTTTTGATTTACAGTGTTGCAAAAGGTGGGCAAAATTATATAATGGGTGGACAAAACTGGGCAAAACTTCTATGTAATTTTTATGGCTATAATCGAATTGCGGGGTGCCAACTGAACACGTGGTCAAAACCATATTTTTAATTTACAGCTTTTTAAAAGGTGGGCAAAATTTTCTAATGGGTGGGCAAAACAGGGAAAACTTGGGCAAAATAATGACAAAATTGTTTTTTGAAATTTCCAATTGGGGGGTGCCAACTTCACACGTGGTCAGCGAATATATCTTTGATTTACAGCATTATAAAAGGTGGACAAAATTATCGAATGGGTGGGCAAAACTGGGCAAAACTTGGGCAAAATAATGACAAAATCGTTTTTTTTTTAAATTTCGAATTGGGAAGTGCCAACTTCACACGTGGCAACAAAGATATCTCTGATTTACAGCGTTGTAAAAGGTGGGCAAAATTATATAATGGGTGGACAAAACTGGGCAAAACTTGGACAAAACTACTCATTTTTATGGCTATAATCGAATTGGTGGGTGCCAATAGTGGTCAAAATCATATTTTTAATTTACAGCTTTTTAAAAGGTGGGCAAAACTGGGCAAAACTTGGGCAAAATGATGACAAAACTGTTCTTTCGAATTTCGAATTGTTGGGGGGGGGGGGGGGTGCCAAATTCACACATGTTCAACAAAGATATCTTTGATTTACAGCGTTATAAAAGGTGGGCAAAATTATCTAATGGGTGGGCAAAACTTGGCAAAACTTGGGCAAATAATGGCACAGTTGTGTTTTGAAATTTCAAATTGGGGGGTGCAAGTATGAAAAATGGGTCAAAAAATAGAATGTGATTTACAGCGTTATAAAGGGTGAGCAAAACTGTGCAAAACTTGGTGAAACTTTCTAATGGGTGGGCAAAAACTGGGTAAAACTTGGGCAAAATAATGGCACAGTTGTTTTTTGAAATTTCCAATTGGGGGGGGGGGGGTGCCAATTTCACACGTGGTCAACAAAGATATCTTTGATTTACAGCATTATAAAAGGTGGGCAAAATTATCTAATGCATGGGCAAAACTGGGCAAAATTTGGGCAAAATAATGGTGCAATTGTTTTTTGATATTTCGAATCGGGGGGTGCCAGTATCAAAAATGGGTCAAAAAATAAGGTGTTATTTACAGCGTTATAAAGGGTAGGCAAAATTAAATAATAGGTGGGCAAAACTTGGGCAAAGCTTCTATGTAATTTCTATGGCTATATTCGAATTGGGGGGTGCCAGCTGAACACGTGGTCAAAACCATATTTTTTTAATTTATATCTTTTTAAAAGGCGGGCAAAATTATCTAATGGGTGGGCAAAAACTTGGGCAAAATAATGGTACAATTGTTTTTTGAAATTTTCAATTGTGGGGGGTGGGGGGGCTCCAACTTCACACGTGGTCAACAAAGATATCTTTGATTTTCAGCGTTATAAAAGGTGGGCAAATTTATCCAATGGGTGGGCAAAACTTGAGTACAATTGTTTTTTGATATTTCGAATTGGAGGGTGCCAGCATGCAAAATGGGTCAAAAAATAAAATGTGATTTACAGCGTTATAAAGGGTGGGCAAAATTAAATAATGCGTGGGCAAAACTTGTATGTAATTCGTATGTTTTAATTCGTAATGGGGGGTGCCAACTTCACACAGGTCAAAAGTGCCACTTATAACGACACACCTTGTTTTACACAATTAGCCATCTGCATTTGGTTTATCAGCAGTTATTATTTTGAAAATTTTCCCGTGCAAGATAGTGCATCGTGTATCATCACAATTAAATTATTTACTTGATACAATTTGAATGGGAGCTCTAGATGTATTGAATTCGTTTCTGGAAGTTAATATAAACCTACTTTTTCAACTACTGGCACGATAAGGATTATAACGAATCATGAACTGCTGAAGCATTTTTGTTGAATAGTTAGAAATCTAATGTTCTATAAGTCTTGATACTTCTTACTTTGTTATGACCAACTACTGTGTGATAGACAGAAAGGACCATTTAGAGTTTTGCTGCGTATTGTATTTTTAAAATACAATAAAAATATAATGCAGTTTGTTATTTCGAAGACTCGTGAAAGGATGACTAAAGACAAAACAGACAGGCACACATTTTGCTTTTGTGAAACTTTGGTCTGTGGTTTATATAGGTTTTTAATGTGAAAAAATATTTTCCACATTCTTTTAAAAAATCGGGTCAACCGGAACCCGACCAGCAAGAGTAAAAAAGCCAACCCGAAACCGACCCGGAGCATTAAAAGCCAACCCCACTCGAAACCGACACGCAACGGTAAAATATAGCGTCAACCCGACCCGAGCCACAGGTCGAGTCGGGTACGGGTAAAAGCGGGTAACCCGACCCGAAGCAGGACTCTAGTTGGTATCCTGGACCAAGACCCCGATGTTTAATAGGTTAATGCGGTACTGCATCCAATGTCTGCTTTGCCAATAAATTGTAGTATTTATGAGAATTTTATTTTAAAGTGTCTCGATTTTTTTCCAAGAATTACAGCTGTTGAGAATAAATAGGCTCTTCGTTTTCGTAAAACGCTAAAAATGAAAAAAAATAAAAATGAATAACGATTTGTTCCTACAGTTGGGGAAAGTTTAAGAAGGCCTAGATCAATAGCTTAATAAAAGCCTAGCTCGCCTAATCACAACCTTTGGCTTAATTAGGTTGCCATATCGGGCGACATAAATAGATTGATTGCAAAAACCTTATTTCTGGGATTTTTTTTTTCGTCTTCTTTTGAAACATTAAATATAATTGGTTATTTACAATCTATCACGAATGCACATTATTTGTGATAAATAAATAAATATATATATAAAATAAGTCGTTTATAATAAAGTCGAAAGAAGAATCCAAATAATTAAAGCATAATCAAATTACTGCATATATACACTATAAAAACATGTAAAATAAATTTATAAGCTTAAAAAATATTTTTGACTTCTTTTGAAACATTAAATATAATTGGTTATTTACAATCTGTCACAAATGCACATTATTTAAATTATTGATAACATACGTAAAAGGTTCAATGAAAATTGTGATAAATAAGCAGATATATGATATAACGATAAAACATAATAACCAACATTGCCTAAAAAACAGTTTTCAGCTTGTTAATAAAATACATAATATCAATACGGTAAAATTCATAAAAACATTGGATTTTAATGATTTATTTAATAACATTGATATAAAAGACTTACATAAAACAATGTGTATATTACCGTAATTTCCGGCGTATAATCCGCAGCTCAAAGAGTCGTTTTTCGACCCAGAAATTTTATTCAATAATTGTAGTTAAATATTTACAATGATCTTTTAAGTTACATTTTATAAAATATTATTTCTGGGTCGAAAAACGACTCTTTGAGCTGCGGATTATACGCCGGAAATTACGGTACATTGCATAATAATTACATCATATATGACAATATTATTTATAAACAATGCCAGGGAATACCGCAGGGTGAGACCGCTTCTAGTATGCTCTCTGACCTTTACTTATATTATTATGAAAGAAATATTGGTCCGAACAATGATTATGTATTTTATCGCTATACTGATGACATTATCATTTTTTATTTCAATGATAAAAATTGCACATCACCACTCAATTTTTATCCTAATCAGCTTACATTAAGCGAAAATGATTTGATTAATAATAACATAAATTTTCTTGACTTAAAAATTAATATTAATGATAATTATAAATTAATATTTGATATTTATGATAAAAGATTTGACTTTCCATTTAAAGTAAATATTTTTACCAATTTTGCTTCATGTTTACATAAATCAGTTTATAAAAATATAATTATCAATTACCTTCATCGTATAAAATATCTATGCTCAGATATAAATAAAAACAAAAATATTAGATTTATACGAAATCAAGCAAAACTTTATGGTTATCCTATCTTTTTGATAAATTCAATTATCAACTCTTTTAAATAACATTTATTACATCATATAAATATAAACAATTTATGTAATAATTTATTTTGTTTTAGTGTGCGATAAAATATAGCAAATAATTCAATTAAAACATATAAGGACTATTATTAAGATGGTTAAACATTGTTTACAATTTATATAGTCATGGTGAATGTGCGTCTGCCGATCACCTGTATATTAAGTGATACTAATGATCAGTTATAAAAAGTCTATAAAATATGCATTGTATTAAAATAATTGTAAAAATAACATATACAAAAACACAACTCATCAAGATTATGATATTTCATGATGTGCGCCATGTGGTCGTATTGGTATAAATGTAGACCTTGTGATGTTTAAGGAATTTTTGATAATTATTGTGAGTAAGATATTTTATCTATTCTTTACAAGTTTTTTATTTCCAATTTTACTATTTCCAATTGTTTTCTGGTTATAATACAGTATACCTGGATGAATATACTGATCTTAGCATAAATGCCAGTATATTTATGAAATACTGTATTATTTTTAAAACACGTGTGGATACATCCAGGCTGATGATTATATCTACCCGTGTTTTTTCATATCCAATTCTAATTTAAATCTCTTGTTATCCAATTTTCCAATATATTTAGTTCATATTTCATTTCAAAATCCATTTGTTTTCACTTGATATCAACTTCAAATTATTAACATTTTATGGTTTATTATATATATATTTTTTTTCTCTCTCATTATTTTTAAAAAATATTTTTCATATTTTCAGTATTTTTGGCCAATTACCATTGAAGCAAATGCTATGGTAATATTATGATTGCACTTGTTAATTTATTAACTATGTGGTATTCTGTCTACACTTTATTACTAATTATCTATTAGGAGATTTAATTAGAATGTTACAAGAACTTGATATGTTTTTTTGAAATTCAAAGATATTATAATTATATATATATATATATATATATATATATATATATATATATATATATATATATATATATATATATATATATATATATACTAATATTATAAAGGAGTAATTCTTGTTTGTTTGTTTGTAGGGGGTAATCTCTGGAACTACCGAACCGATTTCAAAAGTGATGGTGGCAAATTGATGGTGACAACCCCTGCTTCAACATAGGCTATATTTTATGTCGGTGCCACTAACCCCAGGGGGTGCAGGAGCAAAAAACGTTCTAAAATTGCGATTTTTCAGTTATCACACTGGCTGTCAAGCCCTGAGAGCTTGGCAGCCGGTTCTGTATGTATGTATGTACGTACGTAATGCGATAACTCTTCATAGAAATATCCGTTTTCCTTCGAATTTTGTTTATAGGTTCACTGTGTTAAGGCGCTTCCCTGATTAGTTTTCGGGATTGATTGGTTAAGTATAAAAGGGGGGAACAAGGGGCTAATCCCCCCCCCCCCCCTTAATTTATATAAATGGGTTTTTCATGCAGAATTATTCCGTTTTCCTTCAAATTTTGTTTATAGGTTCACTGAGTTAAGGCGCTTCCCTGATTAGTTTTCGGGATTGATTGGTCAAGTATAAAGGGGGGGAACAAGGGTCTAATCCCCCCCCCCTTAATATATATAAATGGGTTTTCATGCAGAATTATTCCGTTTCCCTTCAAATTTTGTTTATAGGTTCACTGAGTTAAGGCGCTTCCCTGATTAGTTTACGGGTTTGATTAGTTAAGTATAAAGGGGGGGGGGGATCGGGGGGGGCTAATCCCCCCTTAATTTATATAAATGGGTTTTTCATGCAGAATTATTCCGTTTTCCTTCAAATTTTGTTTATAGGTTCATTGGGTTAAGACGCTTCCCTGATTACTTTTCGGGATTGATTGGTTAAGTATAAAGGGGGGGAACAAGGGGCTAATTCCCCCCCCTTAATTTATATAAATGGGTTTTTCATGCAGAATTATTCCGTTTTCCTTCAAATTTTGTTTATAGATTCACTGTGTTAAGGCGCTTCCCTGATTAGTTTTCGGGATTGATTAGTTAATATAAAGGGGGGGGGGGATTGGGGAGCTAATTCCCCCCCTTAATTTATATAAATGGGTTTTTCATGCAGAATTATTCCGTTTTCCTTCAAATTTTGTTTATAGGTTCATTGGGTTAAGACGCTTCCCTGATTACTTTTCGGGATTGATTGGTTAAGTATAAAGAGGGGAACGGGGGGCTAATCCCCCCTTAATTTATATAAATGTGTTTTTCATGCAGAATTATTCCGTTTTCCTTCAAATTTTGTTTATAGGTTCACTGTGTTAAGGCGCTTGCATGATAATTTTCAGGATTGATTGGCTGAGTATAAAGGGGGGAACGAGGGGAGGACTAATCCCCCCCTTAATTTATATTAATGGGTTTTTCATGCAGAATTATTCCGTTTTCCTTCAAATTTTGTTTATAGGTTCATTGGGTTAAGACGCTTCCCTGATTACTTTTCGGGATTGATTGGTTAAGTATAAAGGGGGTAACGGGGGGCTAATCCCCCCCTTAATTTATATAAATGGGTTTTTCATGCAGAATTATTCCGTTTTCCTTCAAATTTTGTTTATAGGTTCACTGTGTTAAGGCGCTTGCATGATAATTTTCAGGATTGATTGACTGAGTATAAAGGGGGGAACGAGGGGAGGACTAATCCCCCCCCTTAATTTATATTAATGGGTTTTTCATGCAGAATTATTCCGTTTTCCTTCAAATTTTGTTTATAGGTTCACTGAGTTAAGGCGCTTCCCTGATTAGTTTTCGGGATTGATTAGTTAAGTATAAAGGGGGGATCGGGGGCTAATTCCCCCCCCCCTTAATTTATATAAATGGGTTTTTCATGCAGAATTATTCCGTTTTCCTTCAAATTTTGTTTATAGGTTCACTGTGTTAAGGCGCTTGCATGATAATTTTCGGGATTGATTGGCTGAGTATAAAGGGGGGAACGAGGGGGAGGCTAATCCCCCCTTTAATTTATATTAATGGGTTTTTCATGCAGAAATATTCCGTTTTCCTTCAAATTTTGTTTATAGGTTCACTGAGTTAAGGCGCTTCCCTGATTAGTTTTCGG
Source organism: Maratus michaelseni (assembly GCA_963931845.1). Lineage (NCBI taxonomy): Eukaryota > Metazoa > Arthropoda > Arachnida > Araneae > Salticidae > Maratus > Maratus michaelseni. The sequence goes on from OZ007587.1 coordinate 464,125,502, forward strand.
GATTGATTAGTTAAGTATAAAGGGGGGATCGGGGGCTAATTCCCCCCCCCCCCTTAATTTATATAAATGGGTTTTTCATGCAGAATTATTCCGTTTTCCTTCAAATTTTGTTTATAGGTTCACTGAGTTAAGGCGCTTCCCTGATTAGTTTTCGGGATTGATTGGTCAAGTATAAAGGGGGGGAACAAGGGTCTAATTCCCCCCCCCCTTGATTTATATAAATGGGTTTTTCATGCAGAATTATTCCGTTTCCCTTCAAATTTTGTTTATAGGTTCACTGAGTTAATGCGCTTCCCTGATTAGTTTACGGGTTTGATTAGTTAAGTATAAAGGGGGGGGGATCGGGGGGGGATAATCCCCCCCTTAATTTATATAAATGGGTTTTTCATGCAGAATTATTCCGTTTTCCTTCAAATTTTGTTTATAGGTTCATTGGGTTAAGACGCTTCCCTGATTACTTTTCGGGATTGATTGGTTAAGTATAAAGGGGGGAACGGGGGGATAATCCCCCCCCTTAATTTATTTAAATGGGTTTTTCATGCAGAACTATTCCGTTTTCCTTCAAATTTTGTTTATAGTTTCACTGTGTTAAGGCGCTTCCCTGATTAGTTTTCGGGATTGATTGGTTAAGTAAAAAGGGGGGGGGAACGGGGGATAATCCCCCTTAATTTATATAAATGGGTTTTTCATGCAGAATTATTCTATTTGCTTCAAAATTTGTTTATAGGTTCATTGGGTTAAGACGCTTCCCTGATTAGTTTTCGGGATTGATTGATTAAGTATAAAGGGGGGAACGGGGGCTAACACCCCCGTTAATTTATGTAAATGGGTTTTTCATGCAGAATTATCCCATTTCCTTCAAATTTCATTCATAGGTTCACTGTGTTAAGGCGCATCCCTGATTAGTTTTCGGGATTGATTGGTTAAGTATGAAGGGGAGAACAAGGGGCTAATTCCCCCTTATCTATACTAATATATAAAGTAGTAAAGATTGTTTGTTTGTTTGTAGAGGGTAATCTCTGGAACCACTGAAGCGATTTTAAAAGTGATGGTGGCAAATTAATGGTGACAATCCCTGCTCCAACATAGGCTATATTTTATGTCGGTGCCACCACCCCCAGGGGGGTGCAGGAGCGAAAAACGTTCTAAAATTTCGATTTTTTGTATGCTGAAGGAGATAGAAGCATCAAATGTGGTATGGTAGTTACTTATAACATGTAAATGCTCTCTAAGAACAAATTATAAAAACATTCGAAATTTAAAAGGGTGAGATGAGGAAGAAGCGTTCTAAAAACATTCTAAATTACAATTTCTATGGAATCTCTGAAACTACAGAACCGATTTCAAAAGTGATGGTGGCAAATGGATGGTGACAGTCCCTGCTCCAACATATGCTAAATTTTATGTCAGTGCTACTACCCGCAGAGGGTGCAGGAGCGAAAAACGTTCCAAAATTATGATATTTTCAATACTGAAGGAGTTAGGAACTTGACATTTTGTATGGTCGTTACTTACAAGATTTAAATGCTCTATAAGAACAAAGTCTAAAAAAATTCGAAATTTAAAAGGCTGAAATAAGCAAAAAATTTTCTAAAAACATTCTAAATTACAATTTCTATGGAATCTCTGGAACTACTAAAGCGATTTCAAAAGTGATGGTGGCAAATGGATGGTGACAATCCCTGCTCCAACATAGGTATATTTTATGTCGGTGCCACTACCCCGAAGGGGGTGCAGAAGCGAAAAACGTTCTAAAATTGCGATTTTTGCGATGCTGAAGGAGCTAGAAACTTGAAGTTCGGCATGATTGTTATTTATAAGATCTAAATGCGCTCTAAGAACAAATTCTAAAGGAAAATGATCTAATGATTCTGCGATTTTTCAACTATTGAATTTCTAAAATTACCAAATTTCACCATAGAGTACCATAGCGAAACCTTCACGCGTAAAAAGATAATAATAAGGGCGACGAGTCTTGACGTGTATATTGGCTATAGCACGAGTCACAAATTATAGTATCCTTATTATTCTGTTAAAATAGAAAAGTGAATTATGAAATGTCAATATTTTGTTTGATTAAAGGTTCGTTAAGAGAAATTGACCAGCGTAGCGGGCGTAGCTTGCTAATATATAATAAGCCGTTTATTATAAAGTCGAAAGAAGAATTCAAATAATTAAAGCACGATCAAATTATGTTTCCATGTTTGAAACAAAAATCCCAAAAATAAATTGCAAGAGAAACACAATCGTAAAAAGCAAAGCATAAAAACGTAGACAAATACTTTCGTTTGTTTTGCGAGATAAGTAAAATTTTGCTCTGATATCCTGTTTTCACACGGCTAAAGAGTTAAGCAGTACTGGTACAGGTTATGGAAAACAGGTTTAAAATTAGAAACCAAGTGTTTAACACATAAGGTGTATGTCATGTGTTTAACACATGTGGCAAACGTAAATTAACAATGTTGCATTACAGCCATATGACTATTGTTGTCATATTGGAAGAAAAAAAAACCTAACAGTGAATTTCTGTTTCTCTCTCTCTCACTCTCTCTCTCTCTATATATATATATATTGCTAAAACCAAGCCCTCCCCCGCAGGCACATAGATTTTTTAAAAATATTAATTTTTTTCAAAGATTCTTCTTCTCCTTCAACCCCCCCCCCCCCATTTGCATATGTGTATGTTTCTGTTTAATGAAAGATTCGTGTTATTGAGAGCAATTTTCCTTTGTTTACTTTTATTACAAGGCAGCATTTAATAAACACATTTCCATTCATTTCAAGGTGGTTTTTAAATTCCTTGCTAAATAACGCGAAACTTTCTTACTCGTTTTTGAACATAAAGACATGAAATCAGCAGGCCTGGCTATTGAAGTGATTTGCAATCGAAATGAGTTTTACCTTTTTTGATAATTACATTTCTTATCGAAATATAAGCGATTCGTGTCACGTGACGACACGTTTTTCCCTTTTCTCATGCTGCGACAATGGGAATTAGGTCAAAACGCCGGATTTGACTGTATTTTCTGAAAGATCCTTTGACTTTACCAAAAAAGGGAAAACGTATTTATATTAAAAATGTTTTTGAATAAGAAAACCTGCCAATTTCATTCGTTTCCGAACAAAAATGAATTTAGAAAGGTCATAAAATAACCAGTTTAGTTTTTAGAAAAGCCTTAATTATATATTTGGCATTTCCTCCCTTCATATGCCTATGATTCTGTATCATGAAAAATTCGTGTTGTTCAGCGTGGTTTTTTTTAAATTATTTATTTACAACCACAGCATTTAAGGCTGTTCTCAAATCCAAAGGAGTTTCTTTTTGACACAGTTTTGAATTCCTTTTTGTTCAGAAACGCATAAAATTGGCAGGTGATCTTATTCAGAAACTATGTCATAGAAATTGGTTTTCCATTTTTTGCTGAAGGCACAAGATCTCTCAGAAAATACTGTCAAAGTCGGCGTTTTGAACCGAATTCACGATGAGAACGAGAACGGGGAAAATCGTGTCGTCTCGTGACGCGAATCGCTTATAACTCGATAAGTAATTTATTTATCAAAAAATGTAAAACTCATTTCGATTCAAAATCGCTTCCATAGACAGGCCTGCCAATTTTATACTTTTGCGTTTAAAAATGATTCAGAAAATGTGTTAGAAAGTTTCGCATTGTTAAGCACTTCATTTGAGAACACATTTCCATACATTTAATTTTCAAAAGTTTTTTGTCGTTGTTATTTTAAATATATTATTGGCATGCTTTGTATGTATTTCAGATAAAATTTCTCGAAAAGTTCATATTCACAAACATTTTTGCTTTTTTTTCAATAGTTTCAAAAATAAAAAACATATATTTTGCATTTAAAACCACTATCTTAATGTAATTATCTGAAAATTGACGGAAGTGGGGTTAAATTTTCATCATTAGGTTTGCAGTTTCTCTTCAACCTGTCCCCGTCTTTCGCCAAAATTCCGCCAAGCGAATAGATACATTCTTTATAAAATACTAGCAAGCTACGCCCGCTACGCTGGTCAATTATTAGCCCCTTGTTCCCCCCCTTTATACTTAACCAATCAATCCCGAAAAGTAATCAGGGAAGCGTCTTAACCCAATGAACCTGTAAACAAAATTTGAAGGAAAACGGAATAATTCTGCATGAAAAACCCATTTATATAAATTAAGGGGGGGGGATTAGCCCCCCCGATCCCCCCCCCCCTTTATACTTAACTAATCAAACCCGTAAACTAATCAGGGAAGCGCCTTAACTCAGTGAACCTATAAACAAAATTTGAAGGGAAACGGAATAATTCTGCATGAAAAACCCATTTATATAAATTAAGGGGGGGAATTAGCCCCTTGTTCCCCCCCTTTTATACTTAACCAATCAATCCCGAAAACTAATCAGGGAAGCGCCTTAACACAGTGAACCTATAAACAAAATTTGAAGGAAAACGGATATTTCTATGAAGAGTTATCGCATTACGTACGTACATACATACATACAGAACCGGCTGCCAAGCTCTCAGGGCTTGACAGCCAGTGTGATAACTGAAAAATCGCAATTTTAGAACGTTTTTTGCTCCTGCACCCCCTGGGGTTAGTGGCACCGACATAAAATATAGCCTATGTTGGAGCAGGGGTTGTCACCATCAATTTGCCACCATCACTTTTGAAATCGGTTCGGTAGTTCCAGAGATTACCCCCTACAAACAAACAAACAAGATTTACTCCTTTATAATATTAGTATAGATTAATATATATACATCATAACAGTGGCACATTTTAACTTAAATCAGTTTCATTTAAGTGGTCCATCGTTTCTTTATTTAAAGATTGAAAAAAGAGTAGATACAGAGAGATATTTTATTAAAATAGGCAGCGCACAACTTCTTCTCGCGGAGGTATAATGTTCGCAGTATATTGTGTACTGTCAACTTCCACGTTCCTCAAGTATAGTCGCTTTAAATTGAAAAAAAAAAAGCAAAGTCCTGAAAAAGTTCCATTTGCATCAACAATCATAGAGCAATTTGGTAAAAATAGTTTTTCTTAAACTATAAATAGGCTTAAAATTACACAATGTGCTAAATACTTAAAAGATGACAGAAATATTGAAAAAAAAAATGTTATATTATTTTAATTCTCAGTACTTTCAGCCATAAACATTGCAGACGTCAGAGAATACAATAAACCAATTAAAATATTTTTTAAATATTTTTATCATCTTTTAAGTATTCAGCACATTCTATAATTTTAAGTGTAAACTTTTAAAGATGAATTTAACATTCTATTTATTTATCTATTTGCACATATAAATGGGGTATCACAGATTAATCAATTAAAAAAATAGCAATTTTGTTATAAATTCTGTTCAAAAATCAGATTTCTTATGCATCTCATGGTCTACTAAAAGTTAAAATTTTATTTATATTTTTGAAACTAATGTTCCTTTACCACAGTATAATTATTTATTTGAAAGTTCGCTGTACACTAATGACATAGTATCTTCTTTAGTTTGTTCTTAAGATTTGTTTACCTTTCAATTAATATGGTTAATTTTTTTTTCAAAAACATAGTTTTAAAGATAATAATAAAGAAGTTGATAGTAGATTTCAATTCTAAATTCTGATCTTCTGATTCTAAAAATATTTGTTTTTGTGTCAAATTATTAATATTGGATATTTCATTGGGAATATTAAAAAAAAAATTAAAAGAAAAGAGCAATTCTAATTAAAAAAAAAAAAAAACATTTGAATTTTTTATTAAAGATTCACATCTGATGTTCTACTTAACGACAAATATCACACGCACACATTTTCCGCAAATATAACAAAAATATTTGTTTTCGATGAGTTTAGATGAACATTCTAACAGATTATGCTTTGAGCAATATTATATCACATTGTAGAGAATTGAGCCTCTACCCTCAGGTGCAGCGTATGTCATCCTAAACTTTCCTGTGAGAGCACTTAGAAGGGAACTTTTCCTGCATACTTTCACACGCTAGCGTATCTTTGAATGAAGGCAAAATGCCGAATATCTATTGTACTACCAGCGAAATGTTCGGACACTGATGCATTGGTAGGGTGGTACCCGAGAAGGGGTCTTATGCTTTGATCTGTGCCGAAACCGTGGGAAAGATGGCCTCTGCGAGGGAAGCGATCTCTGCACACGATTTTTAGGTTTGCACACGAAACTATGCCCTTTGTCTTAGAACGTCCAATGACGGACTGATTATAAATGAAAGAGACGGATCTCAAGGCTGCTAAGAAGCTGGAGAGTTTCGAAGTGCACCGCCTCGACCAAAACCCCGCCCCTAGGGAAAGATCCCCTGCGAGAAAGAAAAAGTTAGAGGACAGTTTTTGGATAGATCTGGACGAGAGTGTTGACTCTCTGGAAAAGGGAGGAAGAAACGAGAGTTTCGGACTTAGCGCAGTGGAAGCGCTAGTGAGGTCTGACCTCTATTTAATTGATACAGCAGGTATCAGGTGAAAATCCCAGAGAAGAGAAAAGCACACCAAGTGCGAGAGTGAGAGTTCTTAAACTCTGAATTATCGAGAATTAGTAGATCTTCCGAAGAGAAGGAACGGACGAGCCTTGGTCCGAATGAACTTTATTCTGTAGCCACGACTGACTGTAATATTTAGAGACTTTTGTTTGTTTCAGTTGCACTTAGAGTCAAATGTCATTAATTTATAAGCGATTGACCCCCGAAAAATAATTAAATGCTGTATTAACATCTTGTACATATTTTTTATTAGAATTAATATTGTTATGCAATAAAATTCTATTTTCTAATTTATGCGAGAAATTCTCTTTGCCAACGATCTGATCTCGCTACCACTCACCATCTTTATCGGGTCGGTATAGAGGAGTTATTACAACTGATGGCTTGCGGTGAGGGATTAATTAGCAAAAATTAATGACATTCTCTAAAGACAAAGAGTGAACTCTGTAATTTGAATCATCTAGTGCTCCAAGAAAGAATCTCTTTGTGACCTGAGTCTCCTTAGACGTCCCTGTGGATCAACACAGCATCAGAAAGAGAAATCTGCCAAGAATTCTGGAGAGTGTTCCCCCATCCGGAAGAGTCCCCATCCGAAAAGCGTGATAGAGACCCCCGTGTGTGCTCCTGTGAATCCGTGAAAGTCTGTGCTCCTGTGAATCCGCGAAAGTCTGTGCTCCTGTGATTCCGTGAAAGTCTGTGCTTCTGACGCCCTGAAAGACTCTTAGTAATGAAGGTAAGCTCTTTTTATGTTCAGAGTGGCTTTAATTGTTATTAGTGTTTGTATAGGTGTTGTAGGCTTTAGAAAAAAGTTGCATGTTTATTTTTGTGAGAGTAAATATTTTGAGAAATTTTTCCGGTAGAAAAATAAATAAAGAAGTATTATGAGATATTTCCGATATAACTGTAACTTATTTAATAGACAAATTTTGTAGTTAAAATTAAATTATTGTTGAATTAATTTAATGCAAACTGAGAGTTGTGCAGTGTTACAAAATTTTAGCTGAATCTATAAATGAGAGATCATTGAAAAAAAAATATATATCGAACGCAGTTCATATTTTAAGCTAACAGAGTTGATTTTATATTTTTTTTTGTGAATTATTCTAAATCTTTTAAGAGTGGATGCAGAGATTAAGACCACCATTGATTAAAAGAAAAAGGAATTGAATAAGACTTGTGCAATTTAAATATTGTTACTGTACTTTTTGAAATTGAAATTGTTGTTTTGTGTAAAATTTATCCCATATATATTTTATAACCAAATACCAAGGTGAATGTGGACGATAGGATAGGGTTTCTTATTTTTATATGTTGCATATTTCCTATATTTTATTGTTATGCGTACTTTTTATGAGTGTATATTTCAGTATTATTTTAGCGCGCTTGGTAGGAATAGCATTAAATCTTATTGTATTGTTTTATATTTGGGGGAAAGATAATTTCTAATTTTAAACTTTAAAAATGTCAGAGCTTAAATATTTTAGGAAAGCTGAATTGCAAACGTTAGCTTACGAATTTGAGGTCATTTTAGAGGAAAATGATACTGTACCGAAAATTATAAAAAAATTGAGTCGTCAGAAGGATTTGATAAAGAGCTAGCCTTAGCGCAGATTAAACTTATAGAAAAAGATAGGGAAAATAAATTATTGGCAGATAAGGAAGAAAAAGAACGCGAACATGAGTTAGCTAGGTTAAAAGCGACACAAGAGTCTGATGACCGGAGTACCGCATGTAGTAGCATCTCAGTTAGAACGAATCATTTACCCCTAAAAACAGTTATGCATCGCTTTGATGAAAAGAATTCGGATATTTCGTTGTTTTTGAATTTATTCGAGAGACAGGCAAAAAAATGTAATGTAAATTCGGATGAGTTGGTGACGAACTTACTATCATTATTACCTGTGGGAATGGCCGAGTTAATTTTGAGAGAACCCGAGGACAAAATTGATGACTTTCAATATGTGAAAGAAAAACTAGTTAGAACGCTATCGTTTGAATGCTGAGACGTATCGACAAAAATTTAGTCAACATCCACGGAATCCTAATTCAGTTTGGAAGGACCTGATCTTCGAACTTAATAGTTTTTTAGAAGGTTGGCTGTCATGCTTACAAGTTTCGGATTTTGAAGGATTGAAAAATTTGCTTGTCAAGGACCAAATCAAACGGAGGGCGTCTCCAGAAATGCGCGAACATTTTATGGATAACTGGGCGGATATTAAAGACCTGGAAGAATTGGTGAGGGTTTTAGATGCGTACGAGGCAATCAAGCGCCCGTCTAAAAAGACGTGGAATCCGAAACTCCCTTTAGAGAAGAAATTTGAAAGACCCAAGACTTTTGAAAATGGGCGAAACGGTAACAGAAATCCGGAGACTAACTTTAATTGGAGGGATCGAAATGATAATAAAGAAAGGGAAAAGGCGTTCGAAAAAAGGTGAGAAGTCAAGTGTTACGCGTGTTTTCAAAGCGGTCACTACAAAGTAGATTGTCCGGAAATCAATAAGAAAGATGTTGCGCGGGTCGGTCACTTAATAAGTAAGCCGACACTTGAAGAAACCTTCTCCCCTTATTTGTGTAAAGTATTAGTGAATGGAATTCAGACAACTGCTTTGACTGACAATGGGAGTGAAATTGGCATTATCGCATATGACTTAGTCAGTCAAGAAAAATTGAATGGAGACCACGTATGGATTAAGACTCCGCTGGACAGTAAATTATACTGTTTACCTATAGCAGAGGTCACTTTAGAAATTGAAGACGTGGGGGTTATTGAAACGAAAGCGGGAGTTAACAATAGAGATTCAGATATGTATTACTATTTGTTGGGTAATCATACTCAAAAGTTATTGGAACAGGCGAACAGGAAACCCGAGTTAGTAAGTGCAGTTTTGACGCGGGCTCAAAAGAAAAAAATTGACCATACTCCAAAGCTGGATGATAAGCGGATTATGTTATCCGATAAGGAAGGGGAGAATGTTCACCAGCGCGATGAAGCGGAAACTTTGAATTCGGTAAAAGAAAAAGAAGGGGAGAGTATTCGCGAGGATAGTGAAACGGAAGCGTTGAGTTCGAAAAAAGAAGGTGAAAATCTAGAAAGCCCTATTAAACTGGTCAGAGTAAATAAGGGATTATCGCCTTTGCCGATATGTGAGGGATCTTCGATCTTAGCAGAAATTGGAGGGAAGGATAGTAAAATTGAACTAGACAGGGATCAATCTCGCAAAGAGATTAGTAAAAAAACGGAAGTTGAAGAATCGCATTGTAATGCAGGAGAATCTTTGATAGTGGCAAAAGCGGAAGACAATCGCGTAGGTGAGGGAAAGCAGGTTCTTGTCCCATTGCCTTATCAGGTAGATATCTTTGGCACGTGCCTAGAAAATGTGTCCTTACACTTAGGGAAAGCGAAAGTTAAAGGAAATTTGTCAGGATACTTGGACCTTGGGAGAAGTTTGATGAATGATTTAGCGACCGCATTTCTAAAACGGTTCTGTGTTAAGATGAGAGATTCAATAAGCGATAGTATTGCATTTTGGCATCGAAAATTTAGAAAGCTTTTGAAAGCGTTAGTGTTTGGAGAATGGATAAGAGAGACGGAAGAAAATAAATTCGTGAAGGGAGATGTGTTTAATCTCGCGAACAGGTTAAAAAGAGGTCGAATTTTGGCCGTTAAAAATGTGTCAGCAGATCGAGAAAAGAGGAAATTTTGGTTTGACAGGAAGGCGGAAAAAAGGAAATTTAACGTGGGAAATGAGGTACTGGGGTTGGCGACCAGTAAACCAAATAATATGTCGGATAGTTGGATAGGACCGGGAAGTAATGAATCAATAATTTCGGAAACCAATCATATTGTGAATGTTCTTGGGAGGCGACAGAAATCCCAGTTTTACCACGTGGATTTATTAAAGTCCAATAAAAAACGGGTGGAGTTAGCAGATATTTTGACGCTAGAAATAAAAGGGCTTGAGAAGTTCTGTTTACCGTATCTAGATGATATGGCGATTTTTTCAGATAGTTGGGAGGACCATATGCGTCATCTAGAAATAGTACTTAAAAGGGTTAATGACGAAAAACTCAAAATCAAATTGGCGAAATGCAAGTTCGCTCAGAAAACCGTAAAATATCTTGGGCATATTGTAGGAGAGGGACGTCGTAGGCCAGCTGAAGCAAAGGTAAAGGCAATTAAGGAATTACCGGTTCCGAAATCGAAAACTGAAATTCGTAGATGTTTGGGAATGGCTGGATATTATTCCCGTTACATAAAAGATTACGCAATGATTGTAGAACCATTGACGAGAGCGCTTAAAGGGAAAAATAAAAAGGAAAAGATCGCATGGAGCGACGAAATGGGAAAAGCCTTTGAGACATTGAAAACGAAACTTACGGAAGAACCGGTACTATACGCTCCAAATGTTCAGAAAGAGTTCATAGTACAAACTGATGCCAGTGATTTAGGTATTGACGTTGTTTTGGCTCAAAGAGAGGGATCGGAAGAACACCCCATTATATATTTAAGCCGCAAATTTACCGATAGTGAGAAAAGTTTCTGCGCCACTGAAAGAGAGTGTGCGGGAATTATTTTCGCGATAAAAAAATTAAGGCATTATATTGATGGACAAAACTTTTCTATCGAAACGGATCACAATCCCTTGGTATTTCTAAAAAGAAATTCTGGAAATAATCCTAGATTGTTAAGGTGGTCCTTGGCTCTGAAACCTTATAATTATGCAATTTCTCATCGCCCAGGCAGAGACATTCCGCATGTTGATTGTCTGAGTCGAATTTAATGAGATTTCTTGATAAACTTTTGTATATAATTATTTTAAGTTCTTTTCATTTTTTATTTCACTGTGTTTTATTTCAATATATGTTCGTGATTTCTTATCAGAGCGCGCAAAAAGAAAATGAAAGTAGTATTATCTTATTCATGTATGTTTTATCTCTTGCCACTCTGATGTAAATTGAGCTTGAAATTCTTTGTCCGCCACCTAGAGATTCTTAGTGTTTCACCCTTAAGAATCATTTGAGGAGGGGGTGCTGTAGAGAATTGAGCCTCTACCCTCAGGTGCAGCGTATGTCATCCTAAACTTTCCTGTGAGAGCACTTAGAAGGGAACTTTTCCTGCATACTTTGACACGCTAGCGTATCTTTGAATGAAGGCAAAATGCCGAATATCTATTGTACTATCAGCGAAATGTTCGGACACTGATGCATTGGTAGGGTGGTACCCGAGAAGGGGTCTTATGCTTTGATCTGTGCCGAAACCGTGGGAAAGATGGCCTCTGCGAGGGAAGCGATCTCTGCACACGATTTTTAGGTTTGCACACGAAACTATGCCCTTTGTCTTAGAACGTCCAATGACGGACTGATTATAAATGAAAGAGACGGATCTCAAGGCTGCTAAGAAGCTGGAGAGTTTCGAAGTGCACCGCCTCGACCAAAACCCCGCCCCTAGGGAAAGATCCCCTGCGAGAAAGAAAAAGTTAGAGGACAGTTTTTGGATAGATCTGGACGAGAGTGTTGACTCTCTGGAAAAGGGAGGAAGAAACGAGAGTTTCGGACTTAGCGCAGTGGAAGCGCTAGTGAGGTCTGACCTCTATTTAATTGATACAGCAGGTATCAGGTGAAAATCCCAGAGAAGAGAAAAGCACACCAAGTGCGAGAGTGAGAGTTCTTAAACTCTGAATTATCGAGAATTAGTAGATCTTCCGAAGAGAAGGAACGGACGAGCCTTGGTCCGAATGAACTTTATTCTGTAGTCACGACTGACTGTAATGTTTAGAGACTTTTGTTTGTTTCAGTTGCACTTAGAGTCAAGTGGTCATTAATTTATAAGCGATTGACCCACGAAAAATAATTAAATGCTGTATTAACATCTTGTACATATTTTTTATTAGAATTAATATTGTTATGCAATAAAATTCTATTTTCTAATTTATGCGAGGAATTCTCTTTGCCAACGATCTGATCTCGCTACCACTCACCATCTTTATCGGGTCGGTATAGAGGAGTTATTACAACATTAATACTTAAACCCTTTTTGTCCGCCTAGTATGTGTTTGATAACCGAATATGAAAAGTAAGCAATATACTTTTACATTGCGCACTAAATCTCGTCTACGCATTTCTTCAAGGCTGTATAATAATAATTCACAGTAACAATAATAACTAGACATAAAAGAGAAACACATTCCGAGTGCCAGATATTTAGCTCTCGAAACAAGTAAAATGTTCTAGTATTGTAAATGTGACCCTACATTGTGACATTAAAGTGACGTATGGGGACACTTTTCATGGAGATGGATTTCAAGCTCTCCGTAAAAAGAAAATTCTCTAGCACTGGAAAAGTTCCCCCATGCTATGTATCCCCATCTGCTGTGACGTCAAAATGACGTATGGGGACACTTTTCATGGGGGAAGTTTTCGAGATTTCAGTGAAAAGAAAATTCCCTGGCACTGGAAAACTTCCCCCTTCTGGTTTGGGGTAACTTATCATGGGGGAAGTTTTTCAATTTTTGACGAAAGTAAAATTCTCTAGGACTGGAAACCCCGTCAGCTGTGACGTCATAATGACGTATGGGGGAACTTTTCATGGGGAGATAAATCAGGCGCCTCTTTTCCACACCTTAGTTTTTAGGGTTTCGTCCATCTCACGAAACCCTATTACTCCCGCTCCGTTGTCTGTCTGTCACAGAGCTATTCTCAGAAACTATGTAACCTACAGTGTTGAAACTTAGTGTATATAGCTGAATACTAGCTATAAAGAGGTCAAAATATTAAAATTTGAAAAATTCGTATTATTTTAATAAATAGAGATAAAAAACCAAAATTCTAACAGACTTTTCCTATTAAATTAAACATTTTTCGTTACAGCAGATGCCAAAAATTAAAAATCAACGATGAAATTCTCTTTACAATAATTAATTATCACACGATTTCCACGTGAAAAATGAAAAAAAAAAGTAAAACCAATTGAAAAAAAGATTAATATGAAATAAAAGTGATTCACGTCACAGTGGTAATAAAACGGAAATTTTCAACGATTTCTCAATAATACAAGCAGTATGAGTATGTGTATGTACACAAAGCAGATTAATATCACGTCATTAGAGAATTAAAAATAAAATCTGACGTCCTATTGGAAGTTTAACGAATTTTTCAAATGTTTGAGAATAATACAAAACGAGTATCAATATGAGCAATAGAGAATAGTAAATATATGAGTTTGAGGAACATATTGAATCATGATAAAAATCCGATTATGGAAATATTCGCATATTTTAAAATTTTGAAGGTGTACAACATGTTTAATTTTGAAATTATTATTTTTTTAAATATTTCATTTAGTCCGCATGACAGATATTATTATGACAGAATATAATAGCGGGTTTAGCCCGTTATCGGGCTGGTTTAGATATTCGAAAAAACGAAAAAATAGACCGCTAAATTTTTACATTATAAGAAACATGACTTTTTTTTTTTTTTTTTTTTTTTTTTTTTTTTTGCTAAATGAAACTTATTTGGATTTATTAAAGAAAGGATAAAGTGTTTTGAAAGGATTATTAAACGAAACCCTTTGAGCGATCTTCGATCACACTTACCCACTTGTTTCTAGTTCGTCTTTCTTTTTTTTTTCAATATAGGTATGTGCAAAATGCTAAAACTTCAACATATATTTTTGAACTGAATTGATATTTTTATTGACGTATGGTGTGATTTATGAAATGAAGGATAAGATTAGCAGTAGTATGAATAGTTTATTTTTTTAAATAAAAATGTTAAAAAAAAAAGCCTTTGTTGCTCTACTTTTGCGTATATAGTGACATTTTAATTTGTTTTCTCTAAAAAAAATTACTTTTTGAATATCTTGTCACAGTTACAATAGGAAAACTGTGAAAAAAAAAAAGATTGCACTAAGTTCCAAATTGTAGGAGAAGTGCGTTTTTTAAATTTTCTTATTTGTTTTAGTTAATCTATTTTTTTAATTTTACCGCAAACTTGAATTATTTCTTTGTTAAACTATTTTTCTCCATAAAAACATTTAACAATATGTCAAAAAAGTATTATAAAATATTCAAATAAAAATATAGATCAAAGTACCGAGTCTCCTTAAGTGTCGCAAAGAAAATTATATGTGATTTTTATTTATTTTAAAATTTTTTGTATACTAAATATGAATTAATATTTAATTAATATTTTTGTATATGAATACATGAATTATTATTTGAAAAAAAAATATTCACATATTTTAACATTTTGAAGGTGTACAGCATGTTCAATTTTGAAATTATTTTTTTATATCGCATTTAGTCCGCGTGACAGATATTATTATGAGAGAATATAATAGCCGGCTTCGCTGCTATCGGGCTGGTTTGAATAGAAAATACAGACCGGTAAATTTTTACTTTATAAAAACCGAAAACATGTTTTTTTTTTTTTTTTTTTTTTTTTTTGTTAAATGAAATTTATTTGGATTTATTAAAGAAAGGATAAAGTGTTTTGAAAGGAATATTAAACGAAACTCTTTGAGCTATCTTCGATCACACTTACCCACTTGTTAGGTTTCCGTGCAGTCACTCAACCACGAAGTTTCTACGCCCGGATCTAGATAAAAAAAAAAAATGGCCTTTATCGGTTTAGAAATGGCAAAATGCCGAGGAAAAATAATTTGGGGGGGGTAAAAGCAGGGGCGGTTTTGCTAGCCATTTCACCCTGAGTGAGATATTTCTGCACCTAATATATATATATATATATATATATATATATATATATATATATATATATATATATATGTATGTATATATACCAATATATGTATATATACATATCAAGTTATCATTAAGTATTTTATTTTGTGAATTCCCCCCCCCCCTTTGTTTTTCTTGTCCCAGGCAGTCACCTAGCAGAAAGTAGCCTCTTTGGATTTGAAAACAGCAATAAATCTTCTTTAACATTTTTTTTTTCTTTTAGTATACAATTAAAAAAAACTCTAAGTTTTGTTTGATTAATCATTTAACAAAATGTTACAAAATTTACTGTTTTTTATTATTATTATTATTATTATTAGAATTGTAATATACATAAGCATTTGATTATTGTCCAGTCCAACATATGAAATTATGTACTTAATTTATTTAGTGTGTTAGTGTGAAGGAAAAGAATGATAATGCTACAATTAACATTTTAACGACAAAAACATAATAAAAATTCAAAATTAGCAATACAGAACTATTAAAACAATTTACGGAAAAAGATCTATTCACAATCATGCCTCAAAAACAATATCTTTTACTAATTTGTAGCAAGTGGGATAGAAACAGCTTTATGCCGTCTGCATAAGAATGTTTACTTTATTTATTGCAAAACATTTCCCCGATTTTCCCTAGAATAATTGATATATCATATGAGATTTAATTTTTCTAAATGGGCGAAAAATGTCCAGGCCAAGAATCGAACCAGGAATATCCTAGCTGAAGCCGCAAGTGCTCTACCAACTGAGTCATCCTGGATGAAGCTAGAAGGACTAATTCACTCAGTTAACTTTATTGATTATAAATCTGGTTTGATGTTTATGAATTAGCTCAACAGAATAAAATCGCAGGTAATAGAAACGCCAGAAAACGCTGGACACGTATTTATACAAGAATCATTTTTTAAACGCAATTATTATAATAGGTAAATAAATCATATGAGATTTAATTTTTCAAACTGGGCGAAAAATGTCCAGGCTAGGATTCGAACCAAGGATATCCTGGCTGAAGCCGTCAATGCTCTACCAATTATGAAATCCTGGAGAAGCTGGAAGGAATAATTCACCCAGTTAACCTTAATGATTATAATTCTGGTCTGATAATTATGATCAGCTCAACAAAATAAAATCGCAGGTAACGGAAACGCCAGAAAACGTTGAACACGTGATTACACAAGATTATTTCTTTTTAACACAAAAATTTCTGGGGTCGAACTTTAATTTTTTGCACCGGGCAGGGATCAGACTGGAAATTCCTGCCTAGAGATTTGCAAGGGCCGGGCAAGGCCCGAAGAGAAATGTCAAAGGCCGGCCCGGCCGGCGGTTCGGGCTCGGGCCTATTTTCCTTCACGGCGCTCGGGCCGGGCCAAGCCGGGCCTAGCGATTACTCTTTACGGGCCGTGCCGGGCCTTGCTTTTTTCCTGACGGATCAGGCCATGCCTTAAATTATTTTTTAGGTACAGAGCCGGGACTGGTTTCCTTTATCCTAGTCTTCACGCCCCAAAATTTTCAGTCCTGATTTTGACCCGTATGAAAATCATTATCTCGGCTTGGCCTGGTCCGTCCGAAGGTCAGTAAAATATGACCTGGCACAAAAATCTTTGCAAAATATGCATACATTTTTAAATCCCCATTATTCTACAATTAAACATTAAAATTTATTATTTATAAAGAATAGTAGATTTATGCGCTTATTAAAATATGGCTAAATTAAAATATAGTGAAATGTGTGAAAAAGAACCTGCTTATGACGGAATCCTGTTTTAAACTGAAAAATGTGTTGATCCATGCAAATGAATATACTAATTCGTAAGAAAAGAATATATAATACATTTACACCGGCTAAGAAGGCAAATTGTCGATAACTCATTTTTTTTCTTCTCTATGGAATTCCATCTTAGAAGATTTTACTGTATAGCATTTTTCTGATTTTTAACACTTGAATACATGGAATTTGGATAAACAATATTAATGATAACTTAAACACATACATACAACAAATAGAGATTTATTAAAAAAATAAATATCGGAAGCTGCGGCACTTCTATAAAAATGAAGATTATAAACATGAAAAAAAAAGGCTTAGATAGGAATTTTGGGTTAGATCTCCTGGGTTAGACGAGGCAAATATTTAACCAAATCGACGTAAAAATCAATGTTTTGTAGAAATTCACTCGGGCCGAACTTTTAGCTTTTATACCGTGACGGGCCGGGCCAATATATTTTTTGTTCGGGCCGGGTTCGGACCAAACTTTAAATTTTTGTATCGGGCCGGGCCAGATCGAATTTTTTTTGTATGGGTCGGGCCGGGCCCTGACCTGGAAATTTCGGCCCGTGCAGACCTCTATTTCTGCCCGTGCAAAACTCTAGTAGCCTATCCTACATGAAATCTGAATCCCCTTTGTTGCGATATAAAAAGGACGTGTGGGGACTTAAATCATGGGGTCGTAAATCAGGAATTCTCGACTAAATAAAATGTTCTAGTACTGGATTTGTGCCCCCTGATTTAAGTCCCCATCTTCTGTGACGTCATATCTTCAGTGACGTCATCAAAATGACGTATGGGGATGCATATCATGGGTGTGTTAATCAGGATTTCGTCGAAAGTAAAATGCTCCAGCACTGGATATGTGCCCCCATTTTTTGTAACGTCAAAATGACGTACAGGGGCTTAAATCAGGGGGACATTAATCAGGCTCTCAATGAAAGGAAAATTCTCTATCACTGGATATGTGTCCCCTTCTGATATGGGGATATATATCATGGGGACATTAATCAGGATTTCTTGAAAAGTGAAATGATCGAACACCGGATTTGCACCCCCATTTTTTTGTGACGTCAAAATGACCTATGGGGGCATAAATCATGGGGACGTTAATCAGGCTCTCAACGAAACGAAATTTCTCTAGCTTGACATTTGTGTTCCTTTCAGATATGGGGGCATATATCAGGGGGACATTAATCAGGATTTCGTGAAAAGTGAAATGCTCAAGCACTGGATTTATATCCCCTTTTCTCGTGACGTAAAAATAACGTATGGGGGCATATATCATGGGGATGTTAATCAGCGTCCCCGGTAGCGAAGTTCATGATCGGCACTAGGAGGTCGCCGAGATCGTTCTTCTTGACAGTGAAGCTCTTGGCTCTCTCGAGCACCTGGAGGAATGTCGCACCTAAAGAGTGCGTGTCCTCGACGACAACAGCCGAGATCTTAACCATCTCCGAGAGGGAGATATTGGGAAAGCTCGGGTTGTTCTCGATTTCTTCTGCTACCTCCGCCTCTGGAAGAATTTCCAGGGCGTCTGAATGTTCGTTGGTTTCCGGAGCCTGGTAAACGGAACCGCACGCAACGTCTGCCTGACTCTTTCCACCTGCGTGATGATCAATGCGTTCAAGGCTGGTTTCTGAAGCGTCTACAACTACTGATCTCAACTTTTCTCTCGCCAAGTTTGCTAGTTCTTCATCGGATGAGGTCCCGATCGAAGACCGCCGGGGCCGCACCACAACGAGGTCTGGCGAGGGATGATCCGGCTCTGCCCTGATAAGGGCAGGTTCGGACGAAACCCTTTTCAGGGCATTAGGCCTGAAAAGGCCTTTTGTTTGAAAAAGCCTTTTGAAGCCTTTTGGTTGAAAGTTGTTGTATCAGACATTTGATACAAAAACTTGCTTGGCATTCAGAGAATGTCTGCTTTAGTCAATCAGACTGTCCCTGGAAGGAGGGTCAGTAATGCACTCTGGGCGACAGTTAATGAATCACTTCCAGATAAGTCTTAAAAGCTTTGAACGCACACGGGACCGCAAATTTACTCTAAGTTGGGTGAGGTCCCGTCGTGGTTAGGTAATGACATGCTACGACTGCCAAAGTCAGTCGTACTCCACCGCCGAATCCAGATTCTCGTGGATCCATACAAGGTGACGACCAAGAAGGGCCTGTTTACCCGGACACCTCTAAGGTGGTGCTCTTCGGCCGGGGGAGAGACGGGAGCGTGAGACTCCTGCGCCTCTCTACCATTTCCCAAATGAATGATGACAGAGTTCGGTGCGACATCTGGTGGAGTCCAAAGACAAAGGTCACCACCCCACAACACTTGGGCGGACGCTGAGACGATCCGAAGGTTTCAGCCGGAACCCCAAAGAGGGAACCGGCTCCTAGGCTAAGGCCGAACCACCCCAACGATCTGTTACTGTACCACAACTTCCGATTATCGAATCCTATGGAGGAAACAACTAGTTCATCGGTTTCGGCGGTTGTGATATATTTTTTAACAAATTTGGCATTTGGCAGCAAAAAGGTTCGCCAACTCTGATATAGACGGATGTAGTAAGCTGTTTTAATTGCAATAGAATATTAAAGCAAAATTGACTCAATAAAAAAATTAAATCTACTATCTAAACATGAATTATATAACTATTTAAATAACACATTTTCGCTTATTATATATTCGAAAATAATATGTTCTATTCAGCTTGAATATTTCATGTCGTTAAGTAGGGTTTATCTCCACATCTTTCATCACTTTTTGAGAAATCATCCAGATATCTGTACCGTTAAGTGATGACTTTAATTGTATGTGTGGGGAGGGGAGGGGACATTCTTTTAAAAAATCGGGTCAACCCGAACCCGACCCGCAAGATTCAAAAGCCAACCCGAAACAGACCCGAACCCGAAATAATTAAAGCCAACCCGACCCTCAACAAAAAAATGTGAAGTTAATCCGACACGAACCCGAACCGCAACGGGAAAATATAGCTCCAACCCGACCTGACCCGACCCGAAATGCGGGTCGTGTTCGGGTAAAGGTGGGTAACCCGACCCGATGCAGGACTTTAGGGCGAGTAAGATAGTGAATAATATAGTTCCTTGCGCTTAGACTGAAAAATGTTCCTATATTTATATAGTTTAATGCTGTTTTACAAAATAACTGTCATTTCCAAGAACACCCAACGATTCCATTTATTAGGAAATTAATTTTAAAGTAATTAAAATTTTAAGCTATTTTTCATTAAAATATCTTAGCGAGAAATATATCGCAGTATTACACTGCGTACTTGTAGAATATTAGAAAAAATATTCAGGATTTATTAGGAACAAAGAATGAAAACCGCAGATTCAATGATAGAGACATTGTGTCTGAGACAGGAAAGAATGATTCAATAATAGACAAATTTATAAAATTCAATATGAAAAAAAAGGGGGCCGATATTAAAAATTTTTACACCAAAAATTTTGTTTTAGGACGAGGAAAAGAAAGAGCCAGGTTTCTCGTCACTCGGACGCCTAGAAGTGCTGAACTCGCTCAGTCGCTCCACTTTCTAAGTCAGTAGCTGACCGCAATTTTAATATACTGGGACGTTCGGCAAGAATCTTGTGGTCGCCAGACTCTTGTAGTATTACCTTCCACGGTTGTCCCAATGTCCCAGATACGAAAAAAATTGAACATCGATCCGTAAAAGCAAAGGGGTTGGGGTTTTACCGCATTTTCAGAAGAAAAGACAAAATACGATGTCTGTAAATTTGACTATCTCGTTTACGGTGAAAAGATTTATCCAAAATGTTGCGATTTAAACGCCACTTCCAAAGGTATTGTTATTTTAAAAGAAGGCAACACTTTTCGGCAATTAAAAATCTTTTTTAAAATCGGTAGTGTTTTTTAATTTTTTTTTCTTTAAATGACGGATATTGTATGTAAACAGGGAATTTTTTAATTGATTTTTAACTCCTTTCCTAATAGAAGAGAATTAATTATAAAACTGATGTTCAAAGGTGTGTTTCCAATGATATGTATATATTCAGTATATAATGAGAAATAGCGTATATAAGAAACGAGGTCATATATTAATTCATTCTCTACAGCACTTTTATGAATGCCCAAAAATTGCCGCGAAACACGAAAAAACTCTAGAAATCGCATAAAAAAATTTTTGCTGTACTAATTCCGAATAAAATTTATTGAAAATATTTATTTAATAATGTTTAAAGTGAATATATTAGAAAATGTTTTTGAGGAAATTTGTTAATTAACATATGTTTTACCGCATTTTCTGAAAAAAAAGTCAAAATACGATGCCTGTAAATTTGACTACCTCGTTTACGGTGAAACAATTTGTCCGAATTTGCGATAAGGCTAAAAGTATGAAACCCAATTTCTTTTAACACAGTCAAAAAATCGCCGCAAAATGCAGAATATCTCTAAAAATCTCTCTATATTAAAAAAAAAGTAACCACCGCTGCGGCCGCCGCTGTCAATTAAGATTTTGTGCCTTGAAGTCTTTCTGGACTAATATCCAGAAAACTATTGCAAATAAAAATTTAAAAATTGGTGGTTTTATAAAGAAATGTTCGATAAACACGCTGAAGTAGACAGTTTTTAAATCGAAGAATTACTTTAAAAGATATTTAAAATCAAAGTTGGTCAAAACAGTTTTCTTATAAAAGTTTTATAGAAACAAAAACTATGCACAGAAATTTAACCATAATTTGTAAGGATATAGCTGACAAGGTTGGGGTGTGGGGACTGCAATTATTTTTTCAATTTGACTCATTTTTTGAGGTTATATTTCAATTTTTTATTCAAAATTTTCATTATTTTGACGAAGATTTATTTCATATTTCATAAATTCCATTATTTGAATAGTTGCCAATTTGTAAAATAGCGCACGTAATATTCCCTTTTAATTAAGAAATGTATTTTCACGAGACTATTAAAAACAGAAATAAAACTTTAAAATAATAATTAAATGATCACGTGTTAAAAGCAATAAATGGAGAAAATGACGGAATAAAAAATATACTTGAGCGTGAATATTAAAAAGATTAATTATTAAATTATTCCGCGTTTTCAAAGCATTAAGTAGAGTAAGATTGATTTATTTTGACAAAATATTTTATCTATTATTACAAATTTTAAAACAGCGTAATTAATAATATTTCCCTTCAATTAAAAGCTATATTTTTACGTTTAATAATTACGTTTAAATCAACGAAATAATAAATTGGTAAAATATAATTAAAAATACAGATAAACGTTGAATTAAAGATCACTCGATGACATAACTACCACGCGTAACGCACCTGGTATCAATTGAATGCGACGCCACAGATATGCACATTTGGCTTTAAATCCTATATTTTGGCGACAGTTCTTTTCTTTTATAGAAAGTAGTAGTCGGGATAATGGAGTAATACCCAATTTTCTATTAGCATCGTTATAAAATTTCCCGACGCAATGACATTGCTTACTTAACCATTTTGCACAAGTTGATTTTCCAATGTTTAATTAACCTTATTTTATCAATAGTTGTTAGCTGTCTCGACAGCAGTTGATTCAGCTTTAAAATCCCTTGGTCAAAGGAAAATGAATGGAAACCCGATTACAGCATATATTACAGCGAGCAGCCGATTACACAAGGCCGATTTTAGCAGCCGATTACAGCAGGTCGTTTAATTATAATTCTATCTTCCGCAATCGTTTTAAGGTTGATCAAATCAGAGTGTTTTTACAGTTTGTGGTGTCAGAACGGGAGTTGGCGAGCGTAGCTCGTAGGGGGCAGAGCCCCCTAGTAGCATAAAAAATTTCACGAAACATACAAAAATAGCTGTACGAATTCCGAATAAACTTTATTAGAAAAGGACAAAATGTACTACATTGGGCTAAATGTTTAAAAGCGTTTTACTAATGTGGAAATATCAACGCAAAATGAAAAAAAAAAGATGATATTTTATGAATAACCTGCAGGGAAAGGGGGGAGGGTGTGCAGATGTTTTATGAACACAATAATGTTTTATTCAAAATTTGAGCGATAAAAAAGTGGAAAAAACAAAAACTTGAGAATATTGAATTAAATGAAAGGGGAATAGTTAGTATGAAAGTGACATAATTCCCCAGTTAGAATCTTACGTTAGCGCTACTCATATTTGAGCTTGTCGCAAAATTTGTACATTAACATTGATAAGACAATAACAAGACTTTTTTTTCAGGATTTTGTTTTCCGGTTTTTTTTTTTATATAAAGATTAAAGTGCAAATAGTTGGGATAAAATAACAATTTAAAGCCTATAAAAATTTAGTTTTGATGAAAAGTAATATTTTTGTGCAAATGAAAATGGGTAGTAATGAAAGTTCAAATAATAATTTTAAGTCATAACAATAGTGTTCTCTAATCTGAAAACACTTAAATGAATACAACAAAGCTAGAAGAAAATAAAGAAAAGGACACATTAATGCATTTTAAAGTAGCACTATTTATTTCCTAGAAAGCAGGCTTGATTTACATACATCGTGTTATTTAATTATTATTTATATAAATGAATAGAACATAGCAGCATATACAAAGTGCTAGATAAATTTACCAAAAAATAATTGAAATTTTTATTACTAAATATAAACCATTTGTACATGAGCAACATATATATTTTTAATCAAAAATACTTAAAAAAAGGCATAGCCATAGGGTATTGCAATTAAAAAATTGATCGCACCAATGTACATCTGAATATTACCTGGGAGTTGTCAGACTTACGAATGCAACATGTATCTATAGGCTTCTATGACCTTTGTGAATTTTTAATAATTCGAGTAAGCTACTTCTCAAATGCTGTGAGACTGCATGCACGATCACCGATGGGTTTCTTCCGAGACTGTTATGCACATTTGCTTGTGCGAGCAAGTTGGAAAATCCAGGCACCTCAGTCGGACTTCAGTTTCGGGTGCCCGATGGAACTTTACATCAGAGAGAGTCAAGCATGAGATCGAAACACGGATATCCAAGGCTGAGTCTTAGAGAAAAAGGGAATATAAAATTTTCTGACTTTATTTTCCTGCACAGATAACCTGTTAGGGGAGAGGGGGGGAGAACCAAGAGGGATATTTTTCTGTTGGGAATTTTTCTGGGAAAAGGTTCACCAAGTCAGTCCCCCCCCCCCCCCTTCATTTGAACTTTATTGGCAATATTCCTTAGCCAATCAAGAGACGGGCTATATGCATGGGGTCCTACGTACACTTCATGCCAAAAAGCTCTCTGTGCTCGTACGTTTTGTTAAGTGTCTATGTATTCCTCGACAAGTAATGAATCTACGTTTGTAACCCTTGTGGATTGTTGTGTCAGCTTTCTTTTACAAACATGTTTCATGGTTCAGTGAGATACTAAAATACTCCGATGGCTATGCATACGTGAAAATTGATTAAAAGAAAAATGTTACGCATTATAAAATATGTATACAATAAAATAATAAAATATTTTGAAAATTGCACAAAAATTGTAATTGACAGAGACACCAGTTTTAATAAGATAAATACTTGTTTGAGTGTGTTTAATACAGAATAATATTTATTAAATGTGTGAATATGCCAGCTTCTATTTCCAAACAAGTTTTGTGGTTCAGTGAGATACTAAGATACTCAGATGAAATGTGTTGCAAAGTGAATTACAAATGCATATTCTGGAGCATAATTATCGAAGTGAGTATAATAAGGAGTATTATCAAGATACATTTTGCAAAATTGAGGACCATAACCACGAAAAACATATGAAATACTCACGCCATCTCTATCGATTTCTCCATATTTGACGAAGTCATAGAATTCATTTAAGGATCAATAAACGCCAGGTGGTTAAAACCACTAACATTAGACTATTTCATGGAGAAAAAGGATTATTTTGGACACTTTCTTCAATCAAAATAAATTAGGATGAATTTACACAATATCTACTTTTTAAATGCGTAACAGATGTTTTTTATTTGACAGGTATGTAAGTTAAGATATTAATATTATTACACAAAATCCCCATATATAATGAAATGCTTGTCCCATTAAAACTACATAGTAAGAAAACCGGAACCACGTACTACAATAAACAAATATAAAAAATTGCAAGCGTAAAGTTAGCCAGAAAGTTGGGTGAGGGGTGGGGGGGGGGGGGGTCGTAGTTTTATGTAATGGAATTTCTTTCTTAAAACAGTTATAAGATAATCTTATAAAGAACACCAATGTATGAAATAAATATTTACCGCCATTTACAGTTTCTAGAAGTTATGTTATCTGAAACTCTTGTAAACTTTACATGCTCATTACATATGCAAGTTTAACTGCATAAATTATGGATTGCAAGATATCAGGTGGTATGTGGAGCGACAGCAAAATAAAAATGTGAATTGCACACCTGACGTTGATAGCCCTGATTACTTGATTTATAAGATACAGTATCCAAAATCTGCCAATATTTTACTTTTAATTATGTTACACTAATTGCAACTCTACTTTTTTTTCTTTCAGGTGTTTTACAACTATTTTTATCGCTGAATCTATAAACATTGACGAATTGTACAAAATACAGAAACCATGCTTTAAAAATACAGTGATAATTTCACCTCCGTTAAAAACAACTATTTTAAATTCATTAGTTGTTCTTGATTCATGAACATAATCCAATCTAAATTTTGTTTTCATGTACTTTGACTGTCATAAGAGGTAAACTTTCAGAACGACACGAAGTACAGTCACCCGATGGTAAGATCTGTTAAGTATTTCTCCTGAAACTGTAGTCCTCTCTTTTTACTCATCACTTGCCAAAAAAAAGAAGATCTTCTTTTATATATGTCTGACAATCTTCATTTTGTTACAAATTTTCATGTTCAATTTATAAAATTGTATTTTTCAGTCACTCTCGCAACACATACAGAGGTGAATGGTCCTTCTTCTGGCCGTTTGAAAACCGAAGAATTGAGTTAAATGCCCCAAATCCGCTTCGTCTCCCGTATTTGCTCTTTATTGTTAACTTTTTTTGGTAATTGGTGATGCCTTCAGTTTGTTTTTCTTTGCAAACGGATGAATCACTTTGGTACTTACTAATCGAGTATTGACAGCGATGTGACAAGGAAATTTTTAAGTCTTTAGAGCGCTGCATGTTTCATTCAAAGTTTGAGGGGAAACTCGTTACAGCTTTTATTCATATTCAGAACGTTATATTGTTGACACACGAGGTGGAGTGCATGAGTGCTACTTGTAAATTAGGAACATATTTGCCATGATCAATAACTGCATCATAGTTAGGACAGGAGAGAACAACAGGTTTCTAATAATTCTAATCTTAATTTCGTCCCACAAACAACTCACAAATAAATGATCGGTCAGAAGTGACTATTCCAAAAAGAACAAGGCAAGTACTGACAATCCAACATTTTACTTCTGCTCTCATTTTTTTTAAAGGACACACATAATGAAGACTTCTGAAAAAAAGGAATCCTTTTCTCCTAAAAAAGTCACTTAAAATTTCATAGGAGGTAAAACAGTAGTTTGAAGAATACTAGAAGATACATAAATTTCGACCTTCATCTAATCGAACGATAATCCCAATTTTAAGTAATGTACAGAGTGTTTTATAAGTCCATTCACATTTCAGAAATTCCAAAAAAGTTGCCAAATTATTCTATCGGAATGCGGAGTTATTTCTCCTTTTTTGATAAGGGGAATTACTGATATGTTTTGTGCAGTAATTCAATCTTTTTTAAAATAATTTCTGAAACACATTCACCATGGCACTTTCTTTAAACAACCGTCACTCTATTTCTTTCCGAATTATTAAATGAACGAAACTGCATTTTTCTTAAAAGCATTCCTCCTCTTTTTAACTAAATTCTCTTCGCACTGCAACTTATACTTTTGAAGAAATTTCGTTGTGAATGTCACTTACGCGCCTTTTCCACATACTTCCTACTTCAAATACGGTACAGGGTGTCCTATAAGGTCATTGACATTTCAGAAACTTGTAGAAAGTTATCCCAATTGTCGCACCTGTTCTGCGGCATTATATCTCTTTTTCAATTAAGACTTTTGTTAATTTTCAATGTAAATTATTTTATTCTCAAATACTTTGTAAAATATTCCTCTTCAACAAAATTGTCTGTTACTTTTTGACTTTTTATGTTCCCATATATATTGTTTTTTTATATTTTATATAAACTTCCACTTTTGCTTTAGAGTCAAGATTTATTATCAACATCAAAAGCAAACTTTACTGAGTGATAAATATTTTTACTATCGTTATTTATACAAATGAATCACCATTGTAGTAATGCATAAATCTATGTTTCCATTCAATTTTTACAGAAACAATTATACATTTTGCGTATAACAGGAAACTACACGCAGTTGGCATTTTATAAATCAAATAAAAAAGTCTTACAAAATCTAAATTTCACGAAAACGCCGTTACTACAAAAAATATTTTACGAAATTTTCTATTTGTAATAAAATCAAATTTCAGAAAAAAAATGTATAATCAATGTAAAAAGATAAGATAAATAAAATTCTATAATTAAATATATATATATATATATATATATATGTAATTCATAACCAGACCCATTACACAGTAATTTAATCATCTTCTTTTAAATTTTTGACTTTTCATCATATAATTCAAATTCTGGCGATTTTATCTGATTTCGGCAACAAAACCAAAAAAATATAAAAAAGTTAAAAAATATATATAAATGCGGGGATACTAAACAAAGAAAATTTCCCCTTTCTTGAAAAAAAAACATTTATTCCTGTTTCTTTATTTTATTTTATTTATTATTATTTATTTATTTTTGTTGTTGTAAAACCTATGTGATCTACCACTTATTCTTTTGAGTATTTTTAGAATTATTATCAAGAGCAGAAAAATATTTTAGTGTAGTAAAAATATGTTTATTATTCTAATTTTTTTTATTTAATTTTTTTTTTAAGTTGAAGTTTGACACAAAATTTAGATTCTCTGTTTACATTGATGAAGGCGCTGCACCACAGTTGGCCGTTTGTCACCACTATTTTTCAATAGTATTCTTCGCCTTGCTAAAAATCAGATATTCTGCCATTAAATAAGATGAGGGTCACTATTATAATTTAGTGGTGACAATCGGTCTACTGTGGCGCAGCGCTTTCATTCCTTTCTATTGAAAGAAACAAATATGTTTGCGGATAATAGGACACTACGTCTACGGTTGGCATTTTGGATCTAGAATAAAAAAAAAGACTTTAACACGTCCAAATTTCACGAAAAAGCTGTTATTAGAAACATTTTCTTAATTTAATTATTATAAACTTACATTCAAGAAAAAAAAAGTGTTTTTTGCATAGAAATGGGTTAAGCTATATTATTTTTTATACGAGGAACATTTTGTGTCAAACTAATTACACATGAGTAACAGCAAACTTTTCTTTCTTTTATCTTTTGATTTTTCTTCATACAGTTCATTTTCTTGCGACTTGAATATATTTCGACGATAAGAACCAAAAATGATATAAAATAACCACATAACAGGAATATAAATGCGGGGGCAAGATCTGTAAGTGTCAGTTTTCTATTAGTAGTTTCATAATTCGGGTCAGCTAAAGACAATGCCCTTTTGACCTTAAAAAATGCATCGCTAAAATACTTAAAGTAAATGCCTGATGCCATTATTTTGTGTACGAATGAATCCAGCAGATCTTTATAACCGAAGCCTTTTCGGACCACCATTCCATACATAGCTTCATGAAAACGGTCTTCTGAGATAAAGAATTTTTCAGAGTCCAGCATGTCAATAACATTGGTCTGTATGATATACGCAAGATTTTGCTTTTGACTCTCGTGAAGAAAATTTCCGAAAGGATCCCCGTAAGATAACTTATTATTATAAATGTCTGTTGCGATTACTCGTAAATGTTCGTATTTTGAGTTCATCCAGTAATCTACATGACCTGTTTTTAGATAGGAAATGCAATGATAATCTCCATGTTCTACAGCTAAAACTAAGTCCGAAAGATGTTTAATTTTAATGACGGGTGGAATTGAAAGAAAAGATAAAAATACGGAATCGTGAGACAAGCAAAGA
Source organism: Maratus michaelseni (assembly GCA_963931845.1). NCBI lineage: Eukaryota > Metazoa > Arthropoda > Arachnida > Araneae > Salticidae > Maratus > Maratus michaelseni. The sequence goes on from OZ007587.1 coordinate 464,154,607, forward strand.
ATCATAGCGCCTACAACCCACGAATAGACAAGGAGTTTCTCCACAAGCGACGTCTTATAGGTGAATTTTGCTTCATCAATGTCGCAAAAACGTGAAAACAAATAGTGTTGAATGTATACTTCCTTTTCAATATGGTATAACTTACTATTGGCATCGCAATTAAAACCGCTATTATGGTTAGCCATACAGACAACGAAAACGTTTGAAAAATACCGAAAACGTGTGGTTTGTATACCGGTTTTCGCGTAATAAATGTGTAATCTTCCAACTTGTACGGGTAAGAAAAACCTCTTGTCTCTAAAGCATAGTTATCGATATCTTCTGGAATTACTCCAACATCAACTTGTGAGCAATTTATTTCTTTTAATATTTCTCTCAAATTTCCTATGCGGCAATCAATATCATCCTTAAAAACCATAACAAAATTAATTCTGTCAAAATATTTTGTGTATTGTCGAAGGAACTGCATAAGTGCAAGCAGTAATCGACCGTGTGGATTTGTTTTCGATAATAGAAATGCCATCGTCTCATCATAAGTTGAATTTGGATGGGGTAGATTAAGAGCGTATGCAATCAATGTTGTTTTGTGTGATTCCATATACTTTTTCATTTAATTCATTAATGCTTTAGCAAATATGAAGCACAAAATATTTTAAGGAGAAAAATATCTTTCAATGTTAGAATATATGAATGAGAGTTATCATTTTTCAAATGTAATTAAAGAAATAACAAACTTATTTGTAATTTTTTCTTACAGGAAAAGTAATGAATCGAAAAAAAATTGCATTCTCTTTTTTGTTAATATCTGTTTTAAGATCAATATACAATGATTTATCCCACTGACTGATGACGCATATAAATATAAGTTTTAATAAATTGAAAAACTTTAACGTTTCTTTTATTAATCCGAAAATACTAATCCAGAACGGGATTCTTGGAGGTAATATTTTTATTATAATATATCTATCATTTTTTATTCTAAATTATATATTTTTATGAACGAAACTGCGTTTTGATTCCTTTGAAATCATCGTTTTACTTATAATTTATTCATTATAATCAAACTCAGCCTTCTTTTGTAATGAATTATTGAACAAAAAACACAGAAGTAATAATTATGCAGAAAATAATTTAAAAACTTTCTTTTGTATTCTGTTATCCAAGAATAATAAAACTCTAATGATGCATAAATAATTTAAAAATATTTCAATATATAGTTCGGGAGTTCAGTATGAAACTCTTTACCAATCTCTTTCATTTCAATCCATTAAAATATAAAACTAAAAGTGTTAACTTTTAAAAAAGTACCATCATTCATAGCGTTTCAAATCTTTATACATGAAAGTAGCATGGAATGAAAGCATCCAGTTAGTCTTCGAACACCATATTAACTTCTATACACGAGAGAACACTGATGTTTATATATATTACGGTGCAGTTTTCTGTACAAAGTCCCATAAATATATTTTAAAATGGAGTAACATTTCTTCAGGTACGTTTGATATGTTTCATTTAATATAGAGTTGACGATCATAAAGTTCACGCAATAACCTGATGGTACTCATATTGAACCAAAAATGTTATTGTGATAAATTTTCGATTTGACAAAACTGTTTCTTTATAATTATAATTAGCATTATCGAAATACGTTATCGAACACACCTATTATTATGCTAATTGCCGTTGATAAGTATGCAATTTTTTAAATAAAAATGCACTTTGATATTTATAATATTCAAAATATGAATCAGAATTACTAATTTTCAAATGTAATTAAAAAAACACAACGCTTATTTGTACTTTTTATTCTTACTGTAAAACTAATAATTGAAAAAATTACATCCTCTTTATTTTTATTTTCTGTTTTAAGAATAATGTACAAAAAAATCTCAAATCAGTCTTAATAAATTAAAAACATTAGATGTTTTTATTTATTAATCTGAAAATACTAAAATACGAAAGCGATTCTTGGATGTAATATTATCCTTATTATACATATCTGTCATCTGATATTCCAGATTTTTTAAAGGATAATTATATTTATAAAGCTGTTTTTAAATCATTTTCCATTCTATTGAAAAAGTCATTTTGCTAAAACTAATATAATATAATCTAAACCAACTTTGCTTTGTATTTCATTATTGAAGCTAAACAGGAACAATAATGATACATAAAGAATATGAAAATATTACAAAATAAATTTTGAATTTAAGTATGAAATTATTCACCAATTTCCTTAATTTCAGTTCAGTAACATATAAATCAAATTAGTTCATTTTTTTTTAAAGTACCATCTTTCAAAGATTTGTAGATACTATTATGGGAAAAATTCTTTTAAAAAGAAGCATGATATGAAAGCATCCATTTACCTTCCAGTACTGCATACATCTTTTGTGCACAATATGTGCTAAGGAGTTCAATAAGGGGTCATAAGTGCACGTAAATAAAATTTTGCGAAAATATAATTTTAACAATTTGAAACGTTGTTTTTCTACTTCCAAATTGCTCAGAAAAAAAAATCGGAGTTGAATAACGTCGATAATATACATATTTATGTATGTTATATATATATATTTATATAATATTTTAAGAAAAAGTTAATGCCATTTTTTTCTGGTCGAGAAACCTGTTTGCCGCCATACCGCGTACAAAAACACAGTGATAGACTCGTTTTCACGGTAAAATACTATTTGTTATTCTTCATCTCAATGTAACGATTTGTAACTTAAATTTTTATTTTAAAAATCGATATTAAACCATTTCTAAAAGCGACGTTTTTCAATCCCATTTATAATTTAGATCAACAATTTGGGAAAGTATTTTCAGAATATACTTTAGATTAGATAGACTTTTTTGTTTTTAACCCGCATTAAACTCTATCGTAACATAGCGTGACAAGCGTTCCGAAAAATTTAAATACTTGATATTTAGTTTTCCGTTTAATGCTAATACTGAGACAAATGGCTTAGTGCTTAAATGGCAATTTTAGAAAATTGCCTTAGGTTGTGTTTTATACTCTTATTTAAAGAAGGTTACTTAGAAACATTTGTGTATTTGCTTGCATATAAAATGCAATAATCTTCAATGAATGCTTTATATTTCAACTTAAAAATATGAACAAATAAAAATGTTTTTATTGTTGTCTTTGAAACTTATGTTTTCTTCTTTTTCGGTACGAGTATTCAAGACAGGCATTTGTCTCCGCGAGGGGATACATTACGGATACATGATAGAAATGTAGCCCTGAGAGACACCCCCCCCCCCACACACACACACACAACTAAAGTCATCACTTAGCGGCACAGATGTTTGGATGATTTCCCAAAAAAGTGATGAAGGATGTGGAAATAAACCCTACTTAACGACATGAAATATTCAAGCTGGACAGAACATATTATTTTCGAATACATAATAAGCGTAAACGTGTTATTTAAATAGTTATATAATTTATGTCTAGATTTTAGAATTATTTTTCTTTATTATCTTTCAGTCAATTTTGTTTAATATATTCTATTGCAATTAAAATTGCATAAAGATGACATTTTACTATATCCGTCTATATTATCAGTACAAAAACCCTTAACGGGTTAAAAGTTGTGACGCAGCAGTTTCTTTTGGCTCTAAGAATTCTAAATATGGGTCTTAAAAGCAATGATATCAAATTTGAGTGACGCTATGTTAATAATTAAAAAATAGATCATCATTTTCTTTTTTGTTTGATTTACTTTTACAGATGCAATTATTATTTTTGACATGAAAAGATATATAAAATTTACTCGCTGATGCTTTTTCATGCACATCTCTCCTGAATTCAAAATACGGGTTTTAAAAGAAATGATATCAAAATTCGAGTGACACCTTCACATGAATTTAATAGTATTGTTTTAAAATTAAATTTAAATTTTTTTTGGTTTGTCTTCTAAAGTATATTTACACATACAAAAGATTCTTATAATTTTCCAATACACTGTTAAATATATTACTTTCACTGAGCCTATCTTATGCATTGAAATGTATTTATTTCAATAAATTGATTTATCTTTTGTGCCACGCTATCCAAAATCCTAAGTAAAATTTATGTAAATGATTATTTTGCGTCATATTATCCAAACAAAGGGAGATGTATTCAAGCGGATAATATCACGCAAAATAATCATTTACATAAATTTTACTTAGGATTTTGGATAGCGTGGCACAAAAGATAAATCAATTTATTGAAATAAATACATTTCAATGCATAAGATAGGCTCAGTGAAAGTAATATATTTAACAGTATATTGGAAAATTATAAGCATTTTTTGTATGTATAAATATACTTTAGAAGACAAACCAAAAATAATTTAAATTTAATTTTAAAACAATACTATTAAATTCATGTGAAGGTGTCACTCGAATTTTGATATCATTTCTTTTAAAACCCGTATTTTGAATTCAGGAGAGATGTGCATGAAAAAGCATCAGCGAGTAAATTTTATATATCTTTTCATGTCAAAAATAATAATTGCATCTGTAAAAGTAAATCAAACAAAAAAGAAAATGATGATATATTTTTTAATTATTAACATAGCGTCACTCAAATTTGATATCATTGCTTTTAAGACCCATATTTAGAATTCTTAGAGCCAAAAGAAACTGCTGCGTCACAACTTTTAACCCGTTAAGGGTTTCTGTACTGATATCATTACTTTTCGTGGTTATTGATGAAAATGTCAATTAGTCGAAATTAAGCATAGGGTATAAATTAATCATTAGAATAAAATTTTAAATAAATGCTAAAAAAGACCCCAAGGCATTAAGACCCAAACGCATTAAGAATATGAGGGTGGTGGCCCAGGGAGAGGAGTCCAAGACTCAACTTTAAAGTTATGCAGCGGGAGAGTGACACAATTAGAGGGATGAAAATGCATGGCGCAAAAGAAGTTCAAGGGTCCCGGACCGGTTCCCAGGAGGACACTGTCCTAAATGGAATGTAGAAATGATGGAATAACTAAATGGAAAAAAGGTCCCAAAAAACGAAGATCAGATTAAAAGGAGTCAAGTTATTAACAATTTAGGAAACAAAAAATTCAAGGGGCCGCGTACCGGGCCCTAGGGTCTTAACTAGAATGTAGAAATGGAAACATAACTAACTGGAGAGGGGCCCCAACAACGAAGAAAATCAGACAAAAAAAAGAGTCAAGTGATTAAAAATTTAGGTCACAAAAACTTAAAAAGCAGACCCGGGTTTTGTCCGAGAAAATTTTTTGATCATGTAGCAGCTGAAAGTCCTAAGAAGTTGCTAGAAAAAAAAGGCCAGTGAATTGAACGATTTTTAAGGGAGCTATAGTAGGGGGCCCAAAAAGGGACAGTTGGTAGTTTTAAGCAGGGACTTAAGATGAAGGATCTGAATAGGAATGCAGAAATGGGGGAATAACTAAATGTAGAAAGAGGCCCCAAAAGCGAAGATCATTGGTGAAAGGGGGGCAAGTTATTAAAAATTTAAGTCACAAAAACTTGGGTACAGGAGGACCGGGTCTTGTTCGAGAAAATTTTGTGTTGTTCATGTAGTAGCTGGAAGACTTAGAAGTTTCTAGAAAAAAAGCTAGTGAAATGGACGATTTTTAAGGTAGCTATAGTGAGGGCCCCAAAAGGTGCCAGCTGACAGTTTTGAGCAGGACCTTAAGATGAAGGGTCTGAAATGGCATGTAGAAATGGGGGACTAATTGGAAACATAAATTGGAACTATAATCGATATATCCTGTTGATGTCGAGTCGAATGAATCAAACCACATTATAATGGGACCCATAGAACTCGAGTTAGCTGCAAAACCCGTTAGGCCATAGAACCTGCGATAGGAAAGCGCCCCTGGTGGTGAAACTTGGAACTAAAATCGATATATCCTGTCGAGTCAAATGAATTAAACTGCATTGTGATGGGACCCATAGAACTCAAGTTAGCTGCAAAATACGTTAGTTCCATCTTTCACTACCGGGGGGCGCACTCTGTTCTATACAAACAGCTGAAATTTTTGAGGCTGTCGATTTCGAGGCAATATCTGGTCGTGATCGGGCCCATAGAAGCCGAGATAGGAAAGCACCCCAAGGTGGTGAAAATTGGAACTTAAATCAATATATCCTGTTGGTGTCAAGTCGAATGAATGAAACTGCATTGTGATGGGACCCATAGAACTCGAGTTAGCGGCAAAATCCGTTAGTTCCATCTTCCACTACCAGGGGGTGCACTTCGTTCTAAACAAACATAGCTGAAATTTTTAAGGCTGTTGATTTTGAGCCAAATGAGCCATATCGCGTCGTGATCGGGCCCATAGAACCCGAGATAGAAAAGCGCTTCCTGGTGGTGAAACTTGGAACTAAAAACAATACATCCTATCGAAGTCGAGTCGAATGAATCAAACTGCATTGTGATGGGACCCATAGAACTCGAGTTAGCTGGAAAATCCATTAATTCCATCTTTCACCACCAGGGGGCACACTCTGCTCTATACAAACATAGCTGAAATTTTTGAGGCTATCGATTTTGAGCCAAATGAGCCATATCTCGTCGTGATTGGGCCCATAGAACCTGAGATAGGAAAACGCCCCCTGGTGGTGATACTTGGAACTAAATCCAATATATCTTGTCGATGTTGAGTCGAATGAATCATACTGCATTGTGATGGGACCCATAGAATTCAAGTTAGCTGCAAAATCCGTTAGTTCCATCTTTCACCACCAGCACTCTGTTCTATATAAACAGCTGAAATTTTTGAGGCTGTCGATTTCGAGGCATATCTGGTCGTGATCGGGCCCATAGAAGCCGAGATAGGAAAGCGCCCCAAGGTGGTGAAAATTAGAACGTAAATCAATATATCCTGTTGGTGTCAAGTCGAATGAATCAAACTGCATTGTGATGGGACCCATAGAACTCGAGTTAACGGCAAAATCCGTTAGTTCCATCTTCCACTACCAGGGGGTGCACTTCGTTCTAAACAAACATGCTGAAATTTTTAAGGCTGTTGATTTTGAGCAAAATGAGCCATATCTCGTCGTGATCGGGCCCATAGAACCCGAGATAGGAAAGCGCTCCCTGGTGGTGAAACTTGGAACTAAAAACAATACATCCTATCGAAGTCGAGTCGAATGAATCAAACTGCATTGTGATGGGACCTATAAAACTCGAGTTAGCTGAAAAATCCATTAGTTCCATCTTTCACCACCAGGGGGCACACACTGTTCTATACAAACATAGCTGAAATCTTTGAGGCTGTCAATTTTGAGCCAAATGAGCCATATCTTGTCGGGATCGGATCCATAGAACCCGACATAGGAAAACGCCCTCTGGTGGTGATACTTGGAACTAAATACAATATATCCTGTCGATATCGAATGAGTCAAACTGCATTGTAATGGGACCCATAGAACTCGAGTTAGCTGAAAAATCCATTAGTTCCATCTTTCACCACCAGGGGCACACACTGTTCTATACAATCATTGCTGAAATTTTTGAAGCTGTCGATTTTGAGCCAAATGAGCCATATTTCGTCGTGATCGGGCCCATAGAACCTGAGATAGAAAACACCCCATGGTGGTGATACTTGCAACTAAAACCAATATATCCTGTCGATATCAAGTTGAATGAATCAAAATGCATTGTGATGGGACCCATAGAACTCAAGTTAGCGGAAAAATCCATTAGTTCCATCTTTCACCACCAGGGGGCCCACTCTGCTCAATACAAACATAGCTGAAATTTTTGAGGCTGTCGATTTTAGTCGAATGAGCCATACCTCGTTGTGATCGGGCTCATAAAACCCAAGATAGGAAAGCGCCCCCTGGTGGTGAAACTAAAATCAATATATTGAATTTCCTTAATGATTCACGAACAAAATTTGCAAAATTTGTCCATAGATCGTAGGAAAACATCATGAATTTCATCAATCGGGTACATAAAATCAAGAATTGCGTCGACTGGATGCAAATTTTGTCGGATGAGCATGGAAAAATCCCAAATTTCGCCATTTTGTCGCAAAATACAAATTTCAATAATCGGTCGACAGAAACCAGACAAGCCAAATTCGGAAATTCCGGAGTTGAAAATTTCGTCTATCAGTCAAGGAAAAAAGAAAAAATCTTGAAATTTGTAAACCACTGGAAAAAACCCGTGAATTTCGTGGATAAGGCACTTAAAATCGTAAATTTCGTGGAACGAGCACGGGCAAATAGCGAATTTCATCAAAAGGACGTGGAAAGATTGCGAATTTCAACGAACAGTCACAGAAAAAATTTGCAAATTGTCCATAGATCATAGGAATTAGTCATAGATCATAGGAATAGGAATAGTCCATAGATCATCGTGAATTCCGTCAACTGGGCATGGAAAAATCAAGAATTCCATCGACTGCAAATTTCGACGAACGGTCGCAGAAAAAAAAATCGTGAATTTCACCATTGTCAAGAGAAGAAAAATTGTGAATTTCATCAATCGGCCGATGGAAACCGTAGATGCCAAAATTGGAAATTCCATAGTTCCGAATTCTGTCGGTTTGCTGTGAAATAAATAATTTCGTCAACCACTCACGGAAAAAATTGTGAATTTTATCAATCACTCTTTCAAAAACATCATGAACATCGTCAACCACTCACAGAAAAAACTGCACATTTCAACAATCATTCATGTTAAAAAATTGCAAATTTTGTCAATCAGCTGCAGAAATGAATTTCATCAATGTATATTAGTTGAAAATCATGAATTTCATCAATCAGGCACAGAAAAAAGATGAATTTTGTGGATTGGGGGAGGGGAGATCATAAATTTTGTCGAATGTGTGTGTAAAAATCAAGAATTTCATTTATCGGGCACATAAAAATCAAGAATTTCGCCAAACGGGTACATAAAAATCAAGAAATTCATCGATCAGGCATGTAAAAACCATTAATTTCGTCCAATGGGAACGTAAAAATCATGAATTTTGTCAATCAGGCATGTAAAAATCGTAAATTTTGTAGAACGAGTGCGTAAAAATCATAAATTCAAGTGACCACATAAAAATCACGTATTTGACAAGTTTTTTTGACGCGTGGCAACCGAAAATCAGTAACATCGAACATAAAAATCACGAATTCGCAAAGTTTTTTTGATGCGTGCCAGCCGAAAATCGGCAACCTCGAAATTCTACCCAATCAGGATGCGTGCTTCCTACGACAAGCTTTTTCACAAAGTAAACATCGATTTTATTCTGTTTTGAGACTATTTACAAAGTTTTAGCAAGTTTTTCTTCATGATTTTTCGATTTTAACAAACTTTTAGCAATATTTTCCTCTTTTTTTTTTTTTTTTTTTTTTTTTTTTGTATTTTTACATACTTTTAGCAATATTTCCTCAGAATATTTCGATTTTTTCAAACATTTAACAATTTTTTTTCCTCTAGATTTATCTATTTTTACAATTTTTTAGCTATTTTTTGCCCTTGCTTAAACTTTGTAAATTGCAATAAACGGAACAAAATAAATGTTTATTTCGTAAAAGAAATTCTCATAGTAACTGTGTAAGTAGTGAGTTATCTGCCACAAAGCACACAGTTTATAATTGGGGAGCATCTCGAGATTTCTGATTGTTCAAATGCATGAAACTCATACAGGCAGCGGCTAGTAACTTACATATATGTATGCTTCGCATACATTAACAAAAACCCCCTGGATGCATGTAACTCGCCATGTAGCAGTCTCTAGAATGCACAAAACTCATACAAGCAGTGGTTAGTAACTTATATATATGTACACTTTGTGTAAATTACCCGGCAAAAAAAAAAAAAAAAAAAAAAAAAAAAAAAAAAAAAAAACCTGGATGCATGAAACGTAGTTTTACATATTTAAATTTCTTTGAGCAAATATTATTTCAGAGCATAAAGTCATGAGTGTTCATAGAATACAGAAAAAAAATATTGACAACTCTTTTTCTTTGCGTAGCCCAGTTTATAAATTTATTTATATTCCACAAATTTCTATTTATCTACTAAATACAGTTCAGCAGAAAAATGCGTAACACAATTATAAACTAACATTCAGAAATTCACTCCCACAGTCTGTAATACTTACGAATTCCTTGTGCATATGATTAACCGAGTTTATAAAAACACACGTTCTATGAAAAAATTTTGTTTTAAACTTAAAAGCGCAACCCAAATTTGAAAAAGCACTTATCACACATAGACTGTAATATCGCATATCTAGTGTAAGCGATATCTTTTGCGTCCCCCTGGAAATAAATGCAATGCACACTACACTTTCAAGAGAGGAATATATAGTGCATCTCAGTAATGCATATAATTTTCATTATGTTTGAAATAGCGAAATATCACTAAATTACACTGCAAATGATTTTTCCCCATAGAACAATGTGTAAAAGAATTATTTTGTTTGACCCTGTAAATGAAATGAATTGCACCCTATATTCTACAAAAAGCATGTTTTAATGTGCTTCATAATTATATATTAATTACATCATGTTTTAAATGGCGTAGAGCTTGAAACGATTATTTCCCACTGACGGTAATGTAACGGAATACTTTTATCTGTCCCTGTAAAAAAAAACTATAAGTGCTACACACTTCAGTTGAAATAGGTTGCACATAGCTTGCATACATGAACATCAGGAAAACAGTTTGTAAACAACAGAGGAATGCTTTTTTATTCACAAGTCAATTTGACGCTTTTCAGTGTTTCGTAAAAATCTGAATTTTTTATATATCTATGTAATTTTAACCATTGTAATACAAAATAGAATAAAAAATACTTTAAAAACCTGACTTCACAACTTTTGTCTCTCATGACAAAAAATTTTAGCTTTTATCAGTTACAGATGTCTGTCTGTTTATTTATTTATTTTAAAAATAATTTTATTTGTATTATACATTAAGTAAAATTAGTAGTCAGATGAATCTTTAAATAAAAATAATAAGAAGACTATTTTCGCTTTCAAAGTTTTGCAGTCACATATTAAATTATAACCTATAAATCTAACCTCATATGGATTTTTGATACCTTAGAAAAAAAAAAAAAAAAAAAAAAAAAAAGCATAATGACTATTATCAAACATATTTCTATGACTGATAGAACTTTAATGGCATTTACTTTCCCCTCAAATTTGTTTGAATGAATTGAAAAGGGCGCGACTAAATTTAGTCTAACTATTTTTTAAAGTAACATCTTTTTCGCAAGAAAAAAAAAGTTTTGTACAATAACAAAGAGGGCAAAGTTTATAAATACTTTTCAGTGTTCCATAATCTTAATTTTTTCGATATGTTTAGCCTTTAATTATTGTAATACAAAGAATAATCACTTTTTTAATTATTGTACAACATTTATTTATTTTATTTTATTTTATTTATTTTATTTATTTATTTTATTTTTTTTTTGCGAAAAAGATTACATTAAAAAATATTTAGACTAAATTTAGTCGCTCTCTTTTCAATTTATTCAAACAAATTTGAGGGGAAAATAAATGCCATTAAAGTTCTATCAGTCATAGAAATATGTTAATAATACTTTTTTTTTTAGGTATGAAAAATTTATATAAGGTTAGACTTACATATCATAATTTAATATGTGACAGCAGATTGATCCAGTGAATCAGATTTTATTCATTTAAATATAAATATTAATCTAAATGAAGTTAAATATAAGCAATAATTATTATTTATTTATTTATTATAATTTTAAAATATTTAAAAATAACATCCATGGCTATTTATTTTAACTTCATGCTTTCCTATTAAATTAATTTTAAAATACATTTGAGACGTTCTGCGATATTACCAGGGGTAGTACAGCCCTAGATGATATTTCAGGACATACTTTTTTCGATATTTCAAGACACATTTGCTAGGTATACTAACCGGGAAAAAAACCCTTAACTCACTGTTCAATACATTTTATTATCATAAATAATATAATAAATAATTTAATATCATCTATATACACTTTTTTTTTTAAGTATACATGTAAAAGAAAAGTAATTTTACCAGAACCCTTTGGCCAAGCTACTAAAAAATTGCGATTCTTGCATTACGGTATGACGAAAATCTTTTTTTTTCTTCCATCGCTGATCGACAAAAACTGCAAAAGATTTTCTTTTTCATAACTGATTGGTAAAAAATGCGATTTTTTGTGACTGACAGACAAAAATTTTTAATACTGAGCGATAAAAATTGTGATTTTTGGTAATAGATCACCAAAAATAATAAATAAATAAACAATATAAACAAAATAAATAAATAAACAGACACACTAAACTGATAAAAGCTAAAATTTTTTGTCATGACAGACAAAAAAGTTATAAAGTCAAGTTTTTAAAGTCATTATAATTAAAATCAGGCATTCATTATTTTTTATTCTATTTTGTATTACAATGGTTAAAACTAAATAAATATATAAAATATTCGATTTTTATGAAACACCGAAAGCTTAAAAGTTACCTGTGAATGAAAAAGAAACAATATTCCTCTGTTGTTTACAAAACTACGCGGATGAATACGAGGCGTTGCAGCGAATGGTTGGTTGATGGTTGGTTGTAAGAACGATATTCTGCTGAGCAATGGGAAATATTATCTAACCAACCGGAAATATATTATCCTTAAAAAATTGAAAACTTATTATAAATAACAGTAAAATTGAATGCGTATAATTAAAAAATATTTGCCCTATATAAAAAATTAATCTAAATCGTTTTTCAACGAAATGCAGATACATAAAATGTGAAATATATTCTGAACAAAAAAGAAAAATATATAAGCGACAATTTAATTTAATACATATATATATTACAAATTAAAAATATATTTTCGTATGAAAAAATGAGTCTAAATAATTCATCAGCTACATGCTAAAATTCATTCCGAGCTTAACTGTATACCGACAGCCAATTCTTAACCTTATCTTAGAGCAGTCAAAAGGGTTGATTCGGTTCCATGTATTCCTATGAGAAATCTCGTAGGAAAATAGTCCTATTTTAAAAGTGGATTATATAGAAAACAAGAGTTTTCCTACGTTAACGCAAAGCCACATTCGCTTAATCTAAAACCGATTAATATAATATATTAATTTTTAAAAAATCGCCCGAGCCATTTTCGAGATAAATTTTCAGAGGCCTTACATTTACCCAAATTTAGTTAAAAATGGACTTCCAGTTCTTAAAATCTACTGCATGTAGGAATGTATAAATTTCAGGATTGAATTAGACCATAGATATAAGACTAATGTGAAAAAATCAAAACGATATGCCTCATATTTGCTGGGATATCAAATGTCGGCGTTTTGATTTCTCTTTGATGTCCTTCTAGCCGTATATATAGAGTGACGGAAATCTTCGGTTTTCGGTTTTTGCTGCGTCACTCGAGATACTGCTGTCTCTCATGATCAATTATTTAAAAGTATGTCACAAGAACATTTTATAGAAGAATAAGGAACAGCTTTCGCAGACGCACCGGGGTTGGCGCGATTTTTGTTTTGCGCCATTTTGGAGAGAAAACCCCGTTTTCGGGTACCTGTTAGAACGAGCTTGCTTAACAGTATGTTAGTTTTATTTTAATATGAAACAGTTTATTTTATTATAAAAAACACGATTTTATTATAAACGAACACAAATTATTTTATTATAAAAGACCCATATTGATTAATTTATTATAAAACACTCAATGTTTAATTTAATATAAAACACACGCTCTACCGGGTTACCGTACAAAGCAAAATCTTGTCAATGTTGTTCTACTACATTCTACATATAACTACATCTACATATTCTTATACAATCACTTATGTTATTCCCTAATATTCTTAGTACTAGTACATTGCTGTACTTAAATTGTGTTAACTGTTTACTGTAAATACCTCTATCTAATTATTCAAGTGTTTCTCCAAGTTTGTCTTTTTATACACTCGATGCTACTACTCAAACTAGAATTATTTTCTTTGACATTATTAATTGTTTATCGTTCAATATTATTGTGAAATATTAGTATTTGTATCAGGGTTGTTTGATTTAAATCAGCTTGATTTAAATCGTGATTTAAATCATGATTTAAATCAAATGATTTTTTTAAAAAAAATCTTTGATTTAAATCAGTATTTTTAACATTGATATTTACAAGCTGAATAAGGATTAAATTAATAATTTATGTTCAAATCAATGTCATAATTCATGTCAGATTAAAATTGCCTTTTAAAAATTTTAATAAAACTTTCATAAAATAATTATTGACAAGATGGGTTGCTCATGCATAAAATCGCTCTTTTGTCTCCAAAAATATATCCCGGTGCGTCTGCTACAACTGTACCAAGAATAATTACACTGACAGTCTAAAATGTTTTTTAGGTTAATAATAATGTTATTAACTATCTTATACGTAATGATACTTTTTAGTGAAACATATTTTTGAAATGCAAATTTTAAAGTAATGTAGAGAAGCTATTTAATTTTAAACAGTAGATACCAAGAAATCGTATGAATCTACAAAGGCAAACAGAGACGTTACACTAACATAGTGTGTTATTGATTCCATAATAGTAGCCAATTGCAGCAGTCTACAAGATTTTCGGAACTTATAAATCGACGCATATTTAATGCTGATCCATAAAATGTGATAAAAAATATTCTATCACGTCATCTTTTCTTCTGGTATAAATTTAAATATATCAGTTATTAACCCCCTGTTGTCGCTTTAATTTTATATTATCAATTTCCAGTAATTTTGCTATTTCATTTCTTGAGAATATGTCTGAATGTATTTACTATTTTAATTTCATTAGAATAACCATAACTTTGTACAAGAGATTTTATCCTATCCCTATAAGAACTCTTATTTCAACCGCTATACATCATATGTTGCTGAAATTGAATAAAATTTCGTGTATAAAATATACTTATACAAATGTAAATTCCTCTTATGTGACCTATATTCAGTTGACACATTCAACGTTTTTGTTATTTTCATTTGGAAAACCGATTTGGGAATCTTTCTTTACTAGTTAAAATAAATTCTCATCTATTTCATTAAAAAAAGCATATTAAAAACTTAAATCACCCGAAAATTAGCTATTTTGTTAATAAAATTTCGCGTCAAAGTAATGCGATTCACTTGAATTTTCTTTTGTTGATATTCTTTGAAATAGAGTTGCTTATTTACCATTTAACCCTTTCCGGCACAGACAAATTCTCTTCGTAAAATGCGAAATTACCACATGACACCGGAATTTACAAACGACTTTTTTAGAAAATAAGAACTCTTTATTTTACGTTTTCATTGTAGAAGCAAAATTTTATTAAAATATTCTTGGTGCCGAATGTAAATTTGAAATAAAAATTAGGTGTTCCCGGAGTGGGACCACTGTGCCGGAAAGGGTTAATGAAAGAGAAAAAAAATGCATTGGAAATTTTTGTAAAAAAGGAGAAATTCAAATGTTTCATATCTTTCAAATTAATACACAAAATTTCCCAATAATTTATGCAATTAATTTCGAAATTCTAATAAATATAAAGTCAATTTTTCAAAGCGATTGGATTAAATTAAGATCTCCGCTTCGTAAATTTCCATAATTTAGCATTTACATTTATCCCAATGCGACGTTTTCTTTTCGCTGAATATTAAAATTTAAAAAATCGTCTGACTTTCCACTGAAAAGCATTATGACTTAAAAAGAAATGTTCGATATTTTGCGAACGAATGAACCAACTGTAACTAAAAACTATACAGCTAATTCCGGATACCTCGCCAACATACTTAACCAAAAATCTACCTAATCGGATCCTTTTTGCGGCAGTTATCGTGGAACAGACAGACAAACAAACAAACAAACAGACGGAAACCAAAAACTTTTCGGATCTCCACAGTGATCCTCAACTGAAGTTTCTGCAATAATTATTGCTCAATATCACAAAGTATTATTTAGTATTGCTTAGTATAATTAGTAAATTGTTTTCTCAGTTATTGTATCATCAAAATTTGAATTTTTGGAATTTGTGTTCAGTGTGCTCAGTGTTTCAATTTCTGTCTCTCTAATCTTGGAGGTACTTAATTTGTGTTTATTGTTTTCACTACATCTACATATTCTTATACAATCACTTATGTTATTCCCTAATATTCTTAGTACTAGTACATTGCTGTACTTAAATTGTGTTAACTGTTTACTGTAAATACCTCTATCTAATTATTCAAGTGTTTCTCCAAGTTTGTCTTTTTATACACTCGATGCTACTACTCAAACTAGAATTATTTTCTTTGACATTATTAATTGTTTATCGTTCAATATTATTGTGAAATATTAGTATTTGTATCAGGGTTGTTTGATTTAAATCAGCTTGATTTAAATCGTGATTTAAATCATGATTTAAATCAAATGATTTTTTTAAAAAAAATCTTTGATTTAAATCAGTATTTTTAACATTGATATTTACAAGCTGAATAAGGATTAAATTAATAATTTATGTTCAAATCAATGTCATAATTCATGTCAGATTAAAATTGCCTTTTAAAAATTTTAATAAAACTTTCATAAAATAATTATTTTCAAGTTATAAAAGTAAATGCAACACTACATTCAAAATATTATTTATCCATGGTGCATCCAAAACAAACTGATAAATGCTCTCTCATTTTTAAACTTTTGTCTTTCTTATATGATCACTTCATTTTTACAAGTTAGATCTTGAAGTTAAAGTTAAATATATTCAATGTAAAAGTATTTAATGTATTAGTAGTTTGTTTCATAGCATTTTCAGTGAGGAGTTACTTCCTGTAAAGTAGATTATACACGATGCAAAAATTTGTTTTATGTTTAGTTGCTTAGACCTGCAAATTTCAATATCCCATATGTTGATGGGGGGATGTATTGATCATATAATATGATCAATCCAAGAACTAAATTGTAACATAATAAATATTTAGACTATAGGTCTAACACAGAATTATAGAATTCCAGTTTCATGTTTTTTCTATAACTGAAAATAATTTAATCCCTGTGACTGATCACTTTGCCCTCTCCTTTCCTAGAATTCATAGCTTACTGCAATGGAAAATATAAGATATGTTATTATACTTTATTTCTAAGCTAAACAGTCATTTCTACTGTTAAGTAAACATAATTGATTGCTGAAATTGGCTGAGGGCTGAATAACGCTGACAGTTTCGTTCTTTTAGTTATGCGATTACTTTACGTCTTGTAACTATTTTTTAATCATTAATATTAATATAGTATAGTGTGAAACACAAGTTGGACAAGAATATCAGTACAGAGAGCTTTAGGATACATTAATACATAAGAAAAAGGGCTGGCAAAAAGAAAGATCCAATGTGGCTTTATTTTACAGGAGAAAAAAAAATCAGGAAAATGTGTGAAAGCAATATGTAAACCATGTAGTGTATAGAAATGGCGGAGATTGTGGCAAAAAACAAAAAAAAAAAAAAAAAAAAAAAAAAAAAACAAAGAAACTTAGTCTATGGGATAAAGATGACAGTGAATCTGAATCTGTTGAAATGAGGTTGGTTTTTTGCCTTTCAAAAATGTATTTTGGAAATATAGTTTTGTATTTTCAGAAATGTATTTTTGTCAGGACAGTGGCAAAAAGAGAAAAAAAAACAGAAGTTGATCACGATTGTAATTTAAATCACTGATTTTAATCTGTTAAAATTATGATTTAAACATTGAAATAATGTAATCTATATATTTAAAACGCTAAGCTTTTTGTTTCGACAATCCGTGAGAACAAACTACTACATCAAATTACATCATTCTTTTTTTAAATGAAAGATATTTGGTCACAGATTTGTTATCGTACATTCGTTTGTTCAAAAATTTAATTAATTAGCCGTAATCTTAAATTAAAATTTTACTTCTGCTTATGACGTCATAAAGTCGGCAATCGGATTAACGCCCACTGTTGCGACGTACAGAGTTTATTTTCTGAACTCAATGATTGCGAGAATAAAAAATAAATATTAAATATTAAAAGCACGTGACTTTTAGGCCGAATTTTTTAATTTGTAAGTTAAAATATAGCTAAAATATTTAAGTATTTCGGTAAAAATATTTATCCGTGTGTTTTATAAGCAAATAAAAATTCATATTTACTGTGACGTCACGGAAATATTGTCCATTGGGTTCATTTTATCATTAAGCATTATAACCTTGTTGATGTCATTTTTTTCATTACAATTAAATGCAAAATATATTTTTATTTGTATGCATGGTTCTTAAGCATAAATGTACGTGTGAAAAGTTTGTACCGGTGAAAATGACGTTATGTTTAGCTTGAAATGCATTTTAACATTGATAAAACTAAAAAGAAAAATTTATATGATTGGGTCAACATGGCGTAATATTAACTGATATTTCCATTTTTAATTTTAAAGATTAGAACTGGAGCCTTTATTGGTTGCTTCATCTTGATTGCATATCTTGATTACATTTTACCAATTACTTTTTTTAAATTATAGGATTAAGTTATAGGAATTATAGGATTTAAATTATTAAGATTTCCTTTTTTAATAAAAAAATTCACAAAAGTAAAGAATTTCAGGAAAAAAAAAAACTTGAAATAATGATTGTATTTTTAGCTAGAATAAACAATGTAAGGCTAATATTTTATAGGAATTATTTTGGTAGGTTTGTTATAAGTTCATTTAACAGTTCCTTATTAGCGGCAAAATCTTATTTCTTTCACTGTGAATTTTTCTTTCGATGTCAAAAAAATGGTAGTCTACTTTTGGACGCCAACCAAAACACAGTGGCAATATTTAGAAATGTATAACGGTTGTGACAACAAACGGCACTATCGCTTTAGCTTTCATCGCGCTTACATCACTTCTAAATACTAAACATTTATTTTTTTTTACTACATTTTACAATTTCAATTCTTACATCCTCAATTAGAAAAAAAATTAGCTTTCGATTGAAATTTATTTGAAATCTGCCGCTTAATTTAACGACTTTTTAAATAATTTTCAAGCATGAAATATTTTTCAATTCTATCTCAACAATGACTATCCGTTTGTTTTAATAATGTAAAATAGCCCCTTGGAAAGTTGCAACAATTGAAAATAGGTATCCCTAACCTTCATGAAAAGTGAAAAAAAATAATAAAAACCTGATAAATCATAAGATCAGATTATCTATAAGATAGAGTATTTTGGCGCTAATATAAAATCTGTCAAAAGAAAAAAAATATATTTTTAGTTTATGATTAACATAAAATTGATATGTTGAATTCTTTGATGTATATGTTGAATCGGAATATGCTAGGAACTGTTATTTATTATTTTTTTAAAGATCCATTGGATATTTAACTGTATAAGAGACCGACTGTGATGGAAAAGGAATAATCATCCTGATTATGTAAAGGGATAGAAGAAACCATACAAATAAATTACAATTGAAAACATTAAAATTCTCCCTCATCTGCATATTAATTTATTATTTTTAACAAAAATTCTTCATTTTTACATAAAAATTGATTAGCTTAAAACAATGGATGCGTTTTAGAAGATATGGATATGAAACGAACAATGATTAAAGAAGACATTTTAAAACTTTTAATTTAAACATTTTAAAACTTTTTTTAACGTCGAATTTGAAAGGTGCCTTTGGGCAGATGCAATACATATGCGCATAGGAGCTCATTCGATTGCATTATCACGGGGGGGGGGGGGGGGGGGTGCTTATACTATGTTCTTTTATTTACTGAATATGAGATGAAAGTAGGAAATTTGTATGATACTTTATGATAGGACTATTTGTATGATACTTTATAGCTCCATGATCTTTTTTTTTTTTTTTTTTTTTTTTTTTTTTTTTTTTTTTTTTTTTGTGGGGAATATGGTGGTAATGTCAAACTGATTTGCATTACACATTTGTTTACGGAGTGTTCAATTGGAGTTTGCATTGGAAATAGCATTTCACAGGGGGGGGGGGATTTTTTAATATAAAATATTTGAAAGACTGTTTCATACGAAGCCCTACTTAAATAATAAAGAATCTTATTTTACTGATATTGTTATAGTATTTTTTCCGTCACGTTTTGACGGGTTCCATCTAGTTTAAATAAAAATCCTTAAAACCCTGTTTTAAAATACTAGCAGTTTTTGCCAGTGGCAAAAATTATGGCAAAAATTATGGCAAAAAGTATTTTTGCCGGGACAGTTTTTTCCGCTTAAGCAAAAATTGGCCAACTCTGGTTGAAATACACATATACATTTAGCATTCTTTGCTGCATTTATTATGTGA
Organism: Maratus michaelseni; assembly: GCA_963931845.1. Classification (NCBI taxonomy): domain Eukaryota; kingdom Metazoa; phylum Arthropoda; class Arachnida; order Araneae; family Salticidae; genus Maratus; species Maratus michaelseni. The sequence continues at coordinate 464,174,856 of OZ007587.1, forward strand.
TTAGATATGTATATTATTGGAGTAATACCTTAATGAAAAATTTAATAAATTAACTAGAAATTCTACACACAAGACACATTGGTATATCTTATCTATAACAATTTAATAGTAGAAAAATATGATAGTAAATCCGAATTTGTTTGCAACAATCTTTTTTTTTTAATTTTTATTTTTATCTAGGAACTGTAATAAAATTAATAGAAATGTGTAAAACTATGCAGAGAAAATTAATTAATACTTACACAGTACACAAATAATATTAATAAAAAAAAATCTTATTTAAATCAAAAAAATCTTATTTAAATCAAATAAATCCGATTTAAATCAAATAAATCCGATTTTTTTTATTAAAAAAAATCGCGATTTTTATCAACCCTGATTTGTATTTATTGTTTTCTCTCAACTTTAATAATTATCTTGTAAGGCTTTGCCGCATAGTACTGCTGGGCGTTACTGCATAGTAATACTGGCATCCCAGCTGCCAGTATTATGCCGTAAAATTAACAGTAATAAACAGTATAATAAGCAGTAATACGCTGCCGCGCATGCGCGGTAGCGAGTATATAATGCGAGTATATAACGAGTATATAATGCGAGTATATTTACGCGAGTTTTAATATCGAAGAATAAAAAAAGTTTTTCTTTTCTTGATCAATTAAAAATACAAGACCCTCTTAAATAATAAAATATAGTAAAACCTCCATAACGAAGATTCAAAAATAGTTTCTATTTAGTGGACACTTTTGCTATCCCCAACATCTATACATTTGTATATTTTTACCTATGATTAGCATATACCTCCGAATAGCGGACAAATTTCACTCTTCCGCTGCGCTGTGTCTGTTACTCAGACGTTTTTCTCTGTAATCTATATTTAATGTATGAAGATTGTAGTACACTGGCCTCCAAAAGTTAAGGTACAACCGGTTTTTTGCGTCTAATTTGCAAATGAATGAATATAGAAACAACAAATTTGGAGGAAATGTGCGCTAAACTGTTATTTATTAAATGCGACATAGAAATTTACTTAAGTTAAACGTATAAATGAAATTACGTAAAAAAAGCACTCATGGTGGAAAATCCCATTCTTGGATAAATCAGTACATCGCAGTATTATGCAGTAAAATGTGACAGAAACATTAAAAAACTGGTTCTAATACGGAATATGTCCACCCCGGACTTGAATGCATTGGCGGCATTGACTTTCCATGCTCTCAATTAAATTGTCGGACAGCGAAATAGGTAATGCTGACCAAACTTGGAGTAAGCCTTGTTCCAGCTCATTTAATGACCTTGGAGGAGGACTTAAAGCCGCAACCTGTCTTTCAAGATAGTCCCAAAGATGTTCTATTGGATTCAAGTCTGAAGAGTGAGCTGGACATTCCATTCTCTCTAAACCGTGATCCTCGAGATAATCCTCAACAACCACAGCTCGGTGTGGTCTCGCATTATCATCCATTACAATGAAACCATTGGCAATAGCACCGGCATCAGGGCGCACATATGAATCAAGGATCTCATCCCGATATCTCGCACCAGTCACAGTTCCTCCATGGAACACATGCAGGTCAGTGTGGCCTCCGAGTGAGATCCCTGCCCAAACCATGATTCCACCGTTTCTGTACCTGTGCGTTTCGACAGTGTTTGATTGATGGTATCGAGTGCATTGTTTTCTCCAGATCAGAATACGTCCTGAATGGCTCTACAGTGTGAATCTGGACTCGTCTGTGAAGAGTACAGAAGCCCACTGTTGTCTGGTCCAGGAAACATGTTCTCTTGACCAACATAAGCGGACCCTTCTCTGTCGTCTGTTGAGGGGGACACACACAACTGGTCGCCTTGCATAGAGACCTGCATTCTGAAGACGTCTTCGCACCGTAGTTGCGGAGATTCTTCAACCTAATGCTGCAAAGTAGTCTGCAATGAGTTGCGGCACAGTGCGTCTTCTCCTTCAGGGCGAAAGAGCTAGAAACCGGTCTTCTGCAGGTGTTGTAACACGTGGGTGGCCTGGAACATGTCTTCTGGACACAGAATCTTCGGATTCATACTGATCCCAGAGTCGTTGGACTATATTGCGAGACACATTGAGCCGTCTAGCAGTATCGGCCTATGACAACCCCATTTCCTACCACCCGCCACCTTATTGAATCGGACAAACGACTTCTTCTAGATATTTCTAGACTCTACTGGCTGTTGGGAACAAAACTGACAACAATAGTTCGAATACAACAAAACTTACACGCCAAAATACGAAAGCTTCGTAATTGCACATTTTTCTCTCATTGGCAAATACCTATTCTTTTCTATAAAATGAAAGTGATAGCTGTAATTTTTGCGTGTTTTTTTAAAGCTTATTATTGTCATTCATATAAACTATGAAGTTTAATCTGACTGCCATTTTTTGTCTGGTGAGCTTCGAGAAACATGTTATACCTTAACTTTTGGAGGCCAGTGTATTTTTATTCTAGGTACAAAGCTCATAAAATACGGATCATCATCAAATATCATTTCCGTTTTTTGAACACTTTCCAATCTAGTTGAAAAGTGTTTGACTTTGGTTTGTTTACCATCTGGCCGCCTAACTCTCGTAAATGTGCTTCGATTGTTCTGAAATTTTTGTATGTTACTATATTTGTCGTTTACTATAGCATGTTCCCTATTTCAACTGAATTGTGTAGCACTTATAGTTTTTTACAGGAGCAGTCAAAAGTATTCCGTTACATTACCGTCAATGGGAAATAATCGTTTCAAGTGCATTTTGATGATGTTACGCCACTTGAAACATGATGGAATTAATATATAATTATGAAGCGGATTAAAACATGCTTTTTGTAAAATATGGGGTGCAAAGCATTAAATATTCATTTATAGGGATAAACAAAAGAATTCTGTTACACATTGTTCTATGGGTAAAAATTGTTTGCAGTGTTATTTAGTGATATTTCACTATTTTAAACATAATGAAAATTATATGCATTACTGAGGTTCACACTATAAATTGTTCTCTTCACTGTAAAAAATTTTTCCTGAAAAAAAACGGAAACTGTACTGGGAATCTAGACGCCAGTACTATTTCCGCATGCTAGCGGAATAAAAATTCTGTAAATTCCAGGAAATGTTACATGATAACAGGAATTAGTGGTTTCCCAACAAAATATCTCGAGGCTAAACTTTTTGGAGCCCAAAAACCCCGAAATTTTTGGACTTTTTTCAGTTTTTTTCCTTATAACTCAAAATTTATAAACTGTTTGTGTACAATACCTAAATACAAAAAGAGAAATCATTAAATTTTCTACAAATTTCATTATAAAAACGTGTTTTTAAATCCATTACTAAGCGCGCTACGGCTTTTTGAAAATGACACTTTTTTTTCAAATTCACACTAAGTGGCCTGTTTTTCGCCTGCTATCCGGAAAAAATTAATTTTCGTCACTTACTGTGGAAAGGAAAACTTTCAAGGGAGGCTTTGGCGAGATGAACTCTGGGAATGATTCACATAAAAAACATATGCGATGAAATAGAGGCATACTGTGACGACAGTTTTGAAGTTTCGAAACTGCACCTGGATGCCAGAAGTTCGTGCATTGATAGAGACAGTAATGACTTAAACAAACTGCGAGATTGGTTGTTAGTGCATCCTCCATTCTCCGAAAGTGATTATGTAATGTACATCAGTAGTGGTATTGTTGGAGAGGCTGACCTTAACTGCTATTTGGCTAAAGAAATAGAACAGACGGAAGTCAGAAGAATTGTTGGAGATAATTTCAATTTTGTGAAATTCAAGAAAAAGAATAAGGTAGTAACTTTGGCTTCTGTTGTAAACAGTTTAAAATTCGGAAACGTTACAGTTACTTCTGTTGATCAATTGACTCTCTTCCAAAGGGTTTGTTTAATGAAGCAGAGTGATGAAGACCTGCAGAGTTTACTAACATGTGAACTTTCTCCCTATCCGATGTCTCTGTTCTCATACGAAGGGATGAAAAAAGGCACAAAATCCTCATTCTACAATGCATTCATCCCATTAAACAATCGGGATCTCTTCGGAAAAGATAAGTTTTTTGTTGATGACGGAGGGTACCTTCTTCACGAAGTAACTTGGCCTCGAAATGTTTCCTTCAAATCTATTGTTAAAAGTTATATTTCTTACATTCAGAAAACTTTTGGATCATAGGCCGCCGTTGTATTCGATGGGTATCGATCTGAGGGAGAACAGAATGGAACGAAAAGTGCAGAAAGAGTTCGTCGATCTATAATTCACACTTCTACTGAAGTCATAGCTGCAGCAGAAAGGTTAAACAGTCCCTCAGGACAAATTTTTGGCCAATGACAAAAACAAGAACCACCTCATTTCATTACTGAAAACAAAGTTTCAAAAATACAAAATTCAAGCTGACCAGGCAGAAGAAGACACTGATGTTCTGATTGTTACCTCAGACGTTTCAAGCACTCAAACTTCTGAAAGTGTCGTAATTGTTGGAGAAGATATTGACCTTCTCGTGATCATGACGGGCTTGGGAAACCAACACAATTTTTTTTTCTCCAAAATCAGGAAGAGGTAACATCAAAACAAAGTGGTTTTCATCCATGTCATACAAATACAATAACAAAAATGTTCTGTTCACTCATGCAATCAGCGGATGCGATACAACATCCACTTTTTTTGTACAAGGAAAATCAAAGTTTTGTAACACGTTGAAAAAACATGATCAGCTTGAGGAAATAGCCCAAGTGTTCAATAAACCAGAGACTACCCATCAAAAAATCATCAAAGTGGGGGGAAAATTCATTATCGCACTGTTTAGGGGATACATATGCACTACACAGACATTGAATATATTGAGGATCCAGTTATTTGCTAAATCTGCCACAAAAAGCAAAGTCCATCTTGCAAAGCTACCACCAACGCAAGAGGCTGCGCAGCATCATTTCCTCCGAAGTTACCATTAGATGCAAGCTTGACTGGGAAACAACATCCCTCCTGAAGAATGGTGGTATGTTAGCAGGTCTGACGGTTTCTTTCAGCCAGTTGAAATGGGCCAAAACCCAGCACCTGAATCCGTGCTGCATGTTGTTTCATGTAGCTGTAAAAAGGGGTCAGCAAGGCATGCTCTTGTCAAAAATCAGGACTGAAGTGCTCGGCAATTTGCAAACTGTAACGGGGTCAACTGCGAAAATGTGGATGACATTATTTACCCAGGATGATGAAGCAAATGAATAACTGGGAAACTATCGACCAAACCAACAATGCCGATTACTTTGACTTTGACGACCAGATTGATGATGTCGCAAGAATCTCGAAGAAAATCAAAACTGTTAAAGAACAAGCAACCTGCTCATCTGCTCCTCAAGCTGAGGTTGACGAACCAGACCCATTAACCCACAAGCGCTCCAGACATTACTAAGTTTAATAAAAATGTTACTGTATGTATTTTTTATTTACATTCATGTAAATACCTACTATTAATGTTCTCCACTTAAGTTCTAAATACGAAATATTTTACAATCTTGTCAATTTTTTTTTTATGTTACTGTTTTAATCGTTATAGATATCATGGAAATACCTGTAATATAAACAAGTTACGTTAAAGAGGATAAAATGAATGAAAAATGGTGTCAAAAGTTGGTTTTTGCGATTTTCCACAAAGTCGAAAAAAAAAGTGTCATTTTCAAAATGCCGTAGCGCTCTTAGTAATGAGTTTAGAAAAAAGTTGTTATAATAAAATTTGTAGAGAGTATGTACATTTTTTCAGTTATAAGGAAAAAACTGAAAAAAGTCCAAATATTTCGTAGTTTTTGGACTCCAAAAACTTTAGCCTCGAGATATCTTGTTCGGAAATCCTTAATTCCTGTTATTAGTATCCCTGTACACAGTTTAAAAACATAAAATCTTCTAGCAGATTTTTTTAATCTATTTCTGACTATTTGACTGGACTATTATTACATGCTCTTAAAATAATTTTTTTATCTCTTATTTTAAAAAAAATTATGTAAATAAACAATTTTATAATAAATTAAATTGTTACTAGATGGAACCCGTCAAAACGTGACGGAAAAAATACTATAACAATATCAGTAAAATAAGCTTCTTTATTATTTAAGTAGGGTTTCGTATGAAACAGTCTTTCAAATATTTTATTTTAAAAAATCCCCCCCCCCCCCCCCCCCCCAGTGAAATGCTATTTCCGATGCAAACTCCAAATGAACACTCCGTAAACAAATGTGTAATGCAAATCAGTTTGACATTACCACCATATTCCCCACGACAAAAAAAAACAAAAAAAAAAGGTCATGGACCTATAAAGTATCATACAAATAGTCCTATCATAAAGTATCATACAAATTTCCTACTTTCATCTCATATTCAGTAAATAAAAGAACATAGTAAAAGCACCCCACCCCCCTGTGATAATGCAATCGAATGAGCTCCTATGCGCATATGTATTGCATCTGCCCAAAGGCACCGTTGAAATTCGACGTTAAAAAAAAAGTTTTAAAATGTTTAAATTAAAAGTTTTAAAATGTCCTATTTAATCATTGTTCGTTTCAAATCCATATCTTCTAAAACACATCCATTGTTTTAAGCTAATCAATTTTTATGTAAAAATGAAGAATTTTTGTTAAAAATAATAAATTAATATGCAGATGAGGGAGAATTTTAATGTTTTCAATTGTAATTTATTTGTATGGTTTCTTCTATCCCTTTACATAATCAGGATGATTATTCCTTTTCCATCACAGTCGGTCTCTTATACAGTTAAATATCCAATGGATCTTTAAAAAAATAATAAATAACAGTTCCTAGCATATTCTGATTCAACATATACATCAACGAATTCAACATATCAATTTTATGTGAATCATAAACTAAAAATAGTTTTTTTTTCTTTTGACAGATTTTATATTAGCGCCAAAATACTCTATCTTATGGATAATCTGATCTTATGATTGATCAGGTTTTTATTATTATTATTATTATTTCACTTTTCATAAAGGTTAGGGATACCTATTTTCAATTGTTGCAACTTTCCAAGGGGCTATTTTACATTATTAAAACAAACGGATGGTCATTGTTGAGATAGAATTGAAAAATATTTCATGCTTGAAAATTATTTAAAAAGTCGTTAAATTAAGCGGCAGATTTCAAATAAATTTCAATCGAAAGCTAATTTTTTTTTCTAATTGAGGATGTAAGAATTGAAATTGTAAAATGTAGTAAAAAAATTAAATTTTTAGTATTTAGAAGTGATGTAAGCGCGATGAAAGCTAAAGCGATAGTGCCGTTTGTTGTCACAACCGTTATACATTTCTAAATATTGCCACTGTGTTTTGGTTGGCGTCCAAAAGTAGACTACCATTTTTTGACATCGAAAGAAAAATTCACAGTGAAAGAAATAAGACTTTGCCGCTAATAAGGAACTGTTAAATGAACTTATAACAAACCTACCAAAATAATTCCTATAAAATATTAGCCTTACATTGTTTATTCTAGCTAAACATACAATCATTATTTCAAGTTTTTTTTTTCCTGAAATTCTTTACTTTTGTGAATTTTTTTATTAAAAAAGGAAATCTTAATAATTTAAATCCTATAATTCCTATAACTTAATCCTATAATTTAAAAAAAGTAATTGGTAACATGTAATCAAGGTATGCAATCAAGATGAAGCAACCAATAAAGGCTCCAGTTCTAATCTTTAAAATTAAAAATTGAAATATCTGTTAATATTACGCCATGTTGACACAATCATATAAATTTTTCTTTTTAGTTTTATCAAGGTTAAAATGCATTTCAAGCTAAGCATAACGTCATTTTCACCGGTACAAACTTTTCACATGTACATTTATGCTTAAGCACCATGCATACAAATAAAAATATATTTTGCATTTAATTGTAATTAAAAAAATGACATCAACAAAGTTATAATGCTTAATGATAAAATGAACCCAATGGACAATATTTCCGTGACGTCACAGTAAATTCGTTTATAATTGCTTAAATTTTTATTTGCTTATAAAACACACGGATAAATATTTTTACCGAAATACTTAAACATTTTAACTATATTTTAACTTACAAATTAAAAAATTCGGCCTAAAAGTCACGTGCTTTTAATATTTAATAATTATATTTTATGCTCGCAATCATTGAGTTCAGAAAATAAACTCTGTACGTCGCAACAGTGGGGTATAATCCGATTGCCGACTTTATGACGTCATAAGCAGAAGTAAAATTTTAATTTAAGATTACGGCTAATTAATTAAATTTTCGAACAAACGAATGTACGATAACAAATCTGTGACCAAATATCTTTCATTTAAAAAAAGAATGATGTAATTTGATGTAGTAGTTTGTTCTCACGGATTGTCGAAACAAAACGCTTAGCGTTTTAAATATATAGATATTTAAGCTATGCTGAGAGCTTTTGCGTACGGTTTTGTTAAGCTGAATAGTTTTGAAAATATTAAAACAAAAAAAAATATTTTTAGGGAAAATTTTGAAATTAATGATCATGGTATAGGTGAATTAAATCTGGACTTATTAATTTAATTTAAAGGAATTTAGTTTAATATATAAAAATATAAACTAATGAAATAAATTAAAAACTTTATTCATTTTATATATTAACTAATTTTATAAATTTAAGGAAAAAATCATAAACTTTGTAAAATTAATATTTATAAAATAATAAATTTTAGTGTAATTCATAAATTTATAAGCTAAATCAGTTTAGTTTAATACCAATTTGCATAACGATAATTTGTAAAAAAATATTTTCTTTAATTTATAAAATTAAAATAAATTTCTAAATATTTCATTTAAAAATATAAATATTAACATTCTGTTCACAAACAATTCACATGGCCTCGGTTAGAATGGGTCCGCGAGTCGAGCGGGGCCAGTAAATCTCTAGTAAATACAACAATCTTAATTTGCATTTCAAAGAAGGCGATTTCTGTACGCAACCTTTAAATGTCATACTGTTTTGAAAGAAATACGGAAAAAATCCATTAAATTTATGGAAAACTTTCTGCATATTTACGGATCTGAAATCTATTTAACCGAACCAATGTCATTTATGGAAATTGTACTGAAGTTTTGGAAAAATGAAACTTCTCTGTAAAATTTTACTGAAAACCTCTTGTATTTTCACGGATTTTTTTACAGTGTTGAAAGTGTGGTGATGTGCATTGCGTTTAGTTACAGGGACACACAAAAGATATCGGTTACAGTACCCGTGCGATATTTACACTCTATATGTGATAAGTGCGGTTTAACTTTGGTTTCCGTTTTTCAGTTTAACTAAATTTTTTCATAGTACGTGTGTGTTTATAAACTCGGTTGTTCATGTACAGGGCTACACAAGGGAATCCGTAAGTATTACAGACTATGTGAGTGAATTGCTTAAGGTTAGTTTTTTATTACGTTACGCATTTTCTTGCTGAACTATAATATATTTAGTTATACTAATATAAGTTTGTAGAATATAAATAAATTCATATACAGGGCTACGCAAAGAAAAATATACATTGTCATTTACGACTGGTAATTGCTGCGAGTGAGTTTTAAGTGGCCTTTTAGCTTAATATGGGATGTGTACAAAGGATTTCGAGTGCATTTCCATCGATCGGAGAAAATTGTTAAATGTGAATATTCTAATAGAACAAAAATTTATTATGCTATATATCCACATCTATTGATCATATACGGCTGCACATATTGATCATATCTGGGCTGGCTATATTGGCTGGGCGGGGCTGACTATATTGATCATATACGGCTATTGATCAAACGCCTGCGCAAAATAATTCGACTACTTGTTTGCAATGGAATGTAATTTCGACAACTGTATTTTATAATGTTTTATATGTTTTCTAAACTGTTTACTTACATACCTTCTTTCACCTTATTTAAAGGTGAAGTTTCGTTACCGTTTTCTGGCTGTTGGAAAGTGTTTCATAATCTATGCTTCACGCATGATTTTTCGTTCTTGCTATCTATTTGTGTTAGTTCTCATCGAATATTTCTTCTTGAAAAACAACTCAGACTTTAAAAAAAATAGCGAAACATTTTTAAAACTCTTATTAAAGTATGGACATTTTGTGCTGCGTAACATTTAAGAGGTCAGGTATCCTTTAGAACTCGCAAAATACATGAAAAATGGACCCCTTTAAGAATTACAGTAACTCTGTAGCTAATTGACTTTGAATTAAAATAATTAAAACACATACTAATAAATGTTTATTTTATCAATTAAAATTCACAAAAACTGTACACACTCATATAAAGCTTTTCAATTTATTTTATAATAAAACACACTTTTTACGAAAGAATTATTCTTGCATGAATTGAGCGCATAATTTTTCACATTTGAATTGCTGAAACGAGCCAAAAGTTTTTTAATGAGTACAGATATAATGTGTTCTGAAAATGACCTGCAAAAAAAAAAGTGTAGATCGTGAGAATATATATATTTTTTCCCCCAGATATTCGAAATATAGAGATTTTTTTAATTCAAAAGTAATCATGAATTCTAAACTTGTTACTTGGGAAACATAATAATAGGTCATTTTGTGCACCAAGGAAAAGAAATGTTTTTATACAGTTAATACAATGAATCAAAATTTCATGAAATTCTAATGATACATTTTTCAGAAATCGTGCACGCAAATACCAAATTCAGTGTTTCGAGATAATTGACTTTAAAGATAAAACTACCTCTTGATTATATAAAAAAAGCTCAGACTGTTAGAGACATAACTCCTTTTCTAAAGTGAATTTATGCATGGGGTCAAGGGCGGATCCAGCCTTCAATTTACGGGGGGGGGGGGGGTCACATCATTTTATAGACCTTTTAATGAAGCATTTTTCAAGTAATGTAAAATCTGTTAAAACAAAACCTGTCTATAACGGAATGTTGTCTTAAACGAAAAATTTCATGGTTCCAATGAAAATAATGCAACAATCAACAATGTACTTGCTAAAACGAAAATCTGTCCAAAGTGGAATTCTTTTTCGCCCTGTGCAATTTCATCTTAGTAAGCTTCAGTGGCGTATCCAAATTACTATCCCCAACTAAAAAAAATAAATAATTTAATTACTAATGTTTTTCAAAATGTAGTGAATCATGAAAAGGTGGAATCGAAAGGATCCAGAAAAATATTCTGTTTTGGACAGGTTTTCATTTCAAAAGATTCGTTATTTAGCATGGGCTCTGAAATTTTCTTTTTAAACTAGGTTTCCGCTATAGACAGTTTCCATTTTTAAAGGTTTTATAGTATAAAACATGATATGTAGTGAATAAAATTGCATTGTTAATTTTTATTAAGTTTTGTTATTATTTAATAGATAATTTTCAATATTCTGTTAAACTGTAACACATATATTTTTATATATGGGATTTAATAACACGTGCAGTTCGAAAGGAGATGCGGCAAGTGCAGTGTAGTTGGGCCCCATACTTATAGAGATCACCAATGATACTAAAAGTTATCTTTTCTACCTTTTGAAAAAATAATTACTGTTTAAAAAGTTTGCACAGGGGCCGGAACCTTATAGGTCGGGTATCTGAATGGCCTTTTTTATTTTTTTTTATTTATTATTTTTTTTTTTACTTATAAGACTTCAAAAATGTTTCTTGCACCAAAATGAGTAACCTTTAATGTGGACACTAATGTGAAGAACAACAGTGTTTAAGGGCAGATTGTATAAGTGCATTTTCTCCATTCAACAATTAGGAAACTTTCTGACATATGCAAGGACTCATTTTTAAACTTTTGCACCTCAATGATTTTATTGAACGAGATTTTATTGCATATATTGAGTAACTTTTGGATAAAATTTCGTGCATAAGTTACTTATTAAAATAAAATGATAGTATACGTGTTCCCTTACAATAGAGTTTTAAGTGAATGTACAGTCATCAAAAAGTTATCATTAATTCTTTATCCTAATCAAGTTTTTTTTTAAGTACTTAGCCATTTTAACATAACAATGCTTTCTATTTCGGTAAAAAGGGTATAAAAATTTAGGTTAAATTATGAGGGAGTTAGAATAACAGCGAAGTAAGTCAATATTTAGATAATTTGAGAAATGAAGTGTTTTGTGAAACTTGTCGTATTGCCGTTGCATTCAATGGTCCAACTTGTTTTGCCCTCTAGGGACTCCCTAAGTGAACTATGACTTATCTGACTGTCGCACTGAACAGAAATTAATATACGTTCACTGAAAATAGGGTTACCTAGATTTTTCAAACTTTTGACTTACTCCACTGCCATTCTAACCCTCCTCATATCATGAAGTTTCGTGCATTTTAGAAGCTGAACTTTTCATTTTTGTGTAATCATGTGACGATAATCCTTTTTCTAAGATAAACCTTTTCTCTCTTTATGATAAAAAAAATGTTTATGAATTCTTCTTTTAAAATTTGCTCTATCTTTAAATTAAAAATCGTTTTGGTACAGGGACCATTGGTATATGTCAAAATCCTACCCTGTCTACGTATTTTATAACCTGTATTGACAAATGCATGTTTTAATTTATACCAAAAAAATCGATTTTTTTTCTTTGTAAGATGGTCACTAAATTCTTCCACATCAAATTAAGGCACTACTAATTTTTTTAATTAATATACTGAACAAAGAACTAAATTGATGTAGTGACATTCTGCTTCTTAACCTTTTATCTACAAATTTATGTTTTATTAGAAAATGCTGCAACTATCAGTCCTGTTATCGGTTCGTGGGGCGCACATGTCTCCCTATATAATAGTGGTAACTTGGTAGCCCACGGGCCACAAGATAAAGACCCTTAATCTAATTGATCCATGGGAAGGTCGAATGATGACTGAGATTTCTCATCTTGCATTTGTAAAAAGTATGTGTATGACGAGAGTTAGTCATAAAATGTATCTAAGCGCTTAAGTAAGTTTTAAAAACTTCATTCTGCTGTATTGTTGACTCCAACGGTAAAATTTAAAATAAAATCAGGCATACTAAAATAATATTAGAGAAGTTACTTAAGGTTGCAATGTGGTAGTGTGAATTAAAACTTTGCAAATAGAAGTTATTTCTTTTAAGCGAGTATAAAATCTCACGTTTTAAATCGAGGAATTTGAGATCCAAAAGCTAAAACAAGGTAAAATATCATAGGAATATGCGATCAAAACAAGTATGATCCATCCATAATAACTTGTTTAAAAAAAAATTAGGATTAACAAGTATTTTTACAAAATTTTATTTCGCTTCTCGCTTTTCAATTTTACACCCTTATGATTCTTGCGCCTGGAGCAGTTTCCTCCAACTGCTCCATGGTTGCTACGTCCCTGTTCCGATGGCTATACATAAGTGCAGAAAAATTGTAATTGACAGAGACACCAGTTTTAATAGGATAAATAACTTGTTTGAGTGTGTTTAATGCAGAATAATAGTTATTAAATGTGGAATTGTGCCAGCTTCTATTTCCAAACAAGTTTTGTGGTTCAGTGAGAAACTAAGATATACTTCGATGGCTATACATACGTAAAAATTGATTAAAAGAATAAAATTACACAAATAAAATATGTATACAATAAAATAACACAAACTTTTGAAAAGGGCACAAAATTATAATTGACACAGACACCTGTTTTAATAGGATACATTGAGTGTGTTTAATACAGAATAAGAGTTAGTAAATTTGTAAATGTGCCACCTCCTATTTTCAAAGAAGTTTTGTGGTTCAGTGAGATACTAAGATACTGCGATGACCAGGGCTTGACAAATGCGGTCGCCAGGTCGCCACTGGCGATCACGTTTTTTTATCTGGTGACCAAGATTTTTAATCTGGCCTTTTTTTTTTGTGGTGTGTACAAATTTTAACCTAAGAAATGAACACAAATGTAATTTTCTCTCTTCCCCCTACCTCTACTCGTGCGCGACTATCAATGAACTTCCTCTTCTCTCGTACTTCCCACCTCGTAAATGGTATTCTTTTCTGCTTTAGCCATAGAGATCTGTTTAGGAAATTTAAATGCTTAAAGGCACCCTTCAAAAATTTATCTTAAAGCAGAACACTTCACAAAAATTCTCAGTACCCTTCTATCGAAAAGAATCAAGAATGGCTCGGAGTATGGGAATAGTCGAAGAATTGTAGTAGCATCTGAAATATGGGAAAATTGTTTTCGATAGGACATAAGCACATAGGTCCCAAGTGACGTATAGTGACATTTATATGTTGTTCCCTTAATAACTCACGTTGACGACATCCTGCTGAGAACTGGAAAAAGTTTTGTTTCGACGAGGAAGAATCAAGAAGTATTTGACAAACATCTTTTCTTTATTTTAAAACGATGAAAAGAAGACATATCCATGAAGTTATTCCACAGTTAATAATCTACGGGTAAATGGAATCACATCTTGTATGATGGGGTGACAATCCAAATTTTTGACAGAGGAGCGAAGTAAGAATATCGAGGACTTAGGCTGCATATCCGAATTTTAAAAAGTGGGAAAGTGTTTTGGGAGGGTACTATAAGGGTTGCCAAGGGGCCGGATCATTTTAGATGCTACATCGGCTGAGATTAGAGAGGAAAGTCCCTTTTTGATAATGACAGCGTGCGTTGAAAATACGCCAAACCATTTACATTTTTAGAGCCAAGAGTATTGTATTTTTGCGTGGGAATTGTAACCGTTACATATACATCATATCAACTTCATAATTGACGTCAGTGGTAGGGAAATCTTTATTGGCGAAGAGTGCACTTTGGCTAAAAAGAGAGTGAAATAGAATTACGACGGTTAGTTGTTTTGAGAAGATGCAGGAAAGATATTTTAGAAATATGTTATAAGGCGCCAGTACGACGGGATTAACATCTGGATTCCGAATGAAGTCAAAACTGACCATGAGAAAGGAAACATTTTATGCCTTGTATAATTTCATTTACATTGATATGTGGGAGGCCGAATAAAGTACGTTAATGATAATTTACAAACAATATGAATGATTTTGACTAAAAGTTATCGTTGAAAGAAAAGGGCCAAAATGGTGCGTGTTTTAACAGCCGGGAATGTATATAAATTACGATAATGCAGAAAAGGGAAAATATATTTAATAAAAATACTTAAAACATAGATTTCTTAATTTTTGAAAAAGATATATATGGTATCTTTACCATACCTTCACTAACTTTTTCATCCCAAAACATAACCCTTCACAATATTCTTTGTCTTAAAAATAGACTTTTCATAAAATTTTTCCAGCTCCAAACTGAACCTTTCACAAATTTAATCAATTAAAAATAAAAGCTGAGCTGTCAAAAAACAATTGAACTCATCAAAAACATATTACTTAGCTTTTTTGTGCATAAAGGATAGATGCAGAGGTATCAGAATATAACAATAATTTCAAATTCAGAAAATTATGACTAGAATTTTCCCAAGTATAAAAAAAAAACCTCACAATTTCACAAGCACAGGATCCTGTGAGAAAAATGTGGACAGAACCCTGAGCTAGCTAGCACGTCACGTGATTAGAATGTCGGGAGAGGTTGGAGGAGTGGTCAATCAGTATGTCTAGAACATGCCTGTTAATTCAGCCTTTACAGTATTATTCCTCCCCCCCCTTTACCCAGAGATATAGATAATTTTGATGTTTCATTAGAAATCTTTGTTTATATTTTATTTCTAAATTATGTACTGTTCTAAACTGTGTAACTAATAATTCTAAACTCTGCTTGCTTTATTGTTTTTTTCAATTAATTCATAAAAAACTTGTGCATTTTGAAAATCAATGACGGAGGATTGGTGTGTGTGGGGGGGGGGAGGGTAAATATCTTTTACTGGCGACTAGAATTTATCAAATGTCACGAGATTTTATCAAATTTGTAAAATCCCTGGCGATAACTACGTATATGTGAAAATTTATTAAAAGAAAAAATTACACATTATAAGTATAAATGAAATAACACAAATTTTTGAAAAATGCAGAAAAATTGTAATTGACAGAAACACCAGTTTTAATACGATAAATACTTGTTTGAGTGTGATTAATACAGAATAAGAGTATTTAAATGTGTAATTGTGCCAGCTTCTATTTCCAAGCAAGTTTCGTGGTTCAGTGAGATACTAAGTTACTCCGATAGCTATACATACGTGAAAACTGATTAAAAGAAAAAAAATTACACATATAAAATATGTATACAATAAAATAACACAAACTTTTGAAAAGTGCACAAAATCGTAATTGACAGAGACACCTGTTTTAATAGGATAAATACTTGTTTGAGTGTGTTTAATCTATACTAATACTAGCTGTTACCCGTGACTTCGTTCACGCAACATTAAAAGCAGAATAAATACATTAATTAAGCAAAATATTTCACTCCCGATAATTAAAAACGTTAATAATTAACTAATTATTTATCACATTTCATAGGAGACAATACGGTATTGTTTGTTATTAGGGACCTTGACATAACTCAGTCTTAAAAAAGTGAAATTTCGTGCCAAATAATCACGAAAATGAAATTTCAACCAATGCAAAAAGGAGGGCCAAATAAAATCGTGGAAATAGACGATTTGGGTAAAAACAAATGTCAATTTTACCTGATAAACCATTTTATTTTTAACGCCTTTGTGAAACGTTTTCACAGCCATCTTTCAAAAATAAATAAATAAATAAATAAATAAATAAATAAATAAATAAATAAATATTAATTGGAAATAGTAAATGCTAAATTCAATTCTGCCTCCTTGGTTTAATGTATAGCTGAAACAAATCTTGTTTTCTAAATGACAGTATGTTGACAGGCAAATTTTGTTCTCCAGAATAAATTGATTCATGAAGTTTGAATATGTGAAAATATGTTTTTATTTTTCGGATAATTTACTGAAATCAAGATTTTGTTTTCACCATCTATTCAAAGTGAAAATAAATTTTGTTTTTCAGTTTTAATGAGAAAATGGTGTAAAAAATATACTGATCTTTTTTATTTCTCCTTTTTTTTACACAAATATGGAGTAATTTACTTTCCGTTTTTAGAGAAACTTCGTTAAAATTTACAAAGAAAAAACAAATCTTGGCATCTAATTTAATTTTTTAAATTCTGAGAGTTTGTGTGACATCCTCGGATCAATGATAACCAGTATTAAGTAAATCGCGTTGCTTTCCTTAGTCTAGGAGTAGTTGCGAAATACAAAGACACGGACAGATTTTAATATAATAGATTCGTGTTCTTTTCATTTTCTTAAAATTATGTGATTTTTAGCAGAAAACTCTCATCTGTATATAACGGATACTCATGCTTAATAATCAGTAAAGATAAAAAAAAAAAACATTTAAATTTTTCGTTATAAATATGGCGTGAAACTCGTCTACTTTCTATACTTACTGATCCTTGTATTATTAATGTAAGGAATTGATTTACACTCATTTTAAAACATATTGGAAAATTTCCGTTTTATTTAAAATATGACGTCTCTTTTTCCCCAGAGAAATCCCTTTTTAATGACATAATTCTTGTTAATTTTCTTTTCCAGGCAATTCATTTCAATACTGGCATAGGGGAAATTATTTAACTTTAACGAAATAATATTAAATCTTTAGGTTTTATCAACAAAAATGGAACTATTACATTCGTCATTTTTTTTTTTTTTTTTTTTTTTTTTTGGGTAATCGAGTTATTTCTTTTAGTTTTAAGAATGAAAATAACTATTTCTCTCTATCCATGACATCATTTTCTCATTTTCGACATGGATAATTTTGCGGTGCATATTATTGACATTTGCTAACCATTTTCTTTTCAAACTTCGTTTTACTTTTAAAATTTAAATAAAAAATACGGTATAGTTATATTAGCCGTGCGCAGACGGTAAAGCACCACGTATTGTTACCATACAAAAGAAAAAAAAAGAAAAAAAAGTAAAGAAAGAACACAAGATCATTTTATTTCACCATCAAAGCATATCCGCTTTATTTTCGATGTATGACGTCATATACGCCTGTTTCCTATGGTTACGCGTATTGAAACCTTGTATTATTATCAAAAACTAAAAAAAGTACGTTTTAATTCTAATAATATTATTTAATCTTCTTTTTAATTATTTCATTTTTTTTTTCATTTTCATTTTTCACGTGAAAATTTTTCAATTGAAACTAAATTGTTGAGTAAAAATTATTATTCCGGGCTTTGATTTAGTTTTGGCAACGATAAAGTATTAGCAACGGTAAAGTAAATTTAACTATTTTAAAATATTATACGAAAAAATGTTCATTTATTCTCTATGAAAATAACGAAATTTTAAATAATTAAGACAAATATTTGAATAAAATAAACAAAAACCTGCCTATGTTCATTTGAGGGTTATAATCAACCTATATGCAAAGATACAGGATGATTAAATGCTCCATTTTGACGTTGGCTTCAGCCTAACATTTGCACACAATCGGATTTATAATATTACTAGCTGTTACCCGTGACTTCGTTCACGCAAAATTAAAAGAAGAATAAATGCATTAATTAAGCAAAATATTTCACTCCCAATAATTAAAAACGTTAATAATTAACTAACTATTTATCACATTTCATAGGAGACAATATGGTATTTATTATTATAGGGACCTTGACATAACTCAGTCTTAAAAAAGTGAAATTTTGTGCCAAATAATCGCGAAAATGAAATTGCAACCAATGCAAAAAGGAGGGCCAAATAAAATCGTGGAAATTGACGAATTGGGTAAAAACAAATGTCAATTTTACCTGATAAACAATTTTACTTTTAACGCCTTTGTGAAACGTTTTAACAGCCATCCTTAAAAAAAAAAAAAAAAAAAAAAAAAAAAAAAAAAAACATTAATTAGAAATAGTATATGCTTTTTCTTTAAATTCAATTCTGCCTCCTTGGTTTAATATATAGTTGAAACAAATCTTGTTTTCTAAATGACAGTATATTGGCAGGCAATTTTTGTTCTCCAGAATAAATTGATTCATGAAGTTTGAATATGTGAAAATATGTTTGTATTTTTCGGATAATTTACTGAAATCAAGATTTTGTTTTCACCATCTATTCAAAGTGAAAATAAATTCTGTTTTTCAGTTTTAATGAGAAAATGGTATAAAAAATATACTGATCTGTTTTATTTCTCCTTTTTTATACACAAATATGGAGTAAGTTACTTTTCGTTTTTAGAGAAACTTCGTTAAAAAAAATGGCATTTAATTTAATTCTTTTAATTCTGAGAGTTTGTGTGACATCCTCGGATCAATTATAACCGGTATTCGCTAAACCGGTAGTAAACTATCCAGTAGTAAATCGCGTTGCGTTCGATAGTCTATGAGTAGTTGCGAAATACAAACACACGGTCAGATTTTAATATAATAGATTCATGTTCATTTTCCTTTTCTTAAAATTATGATGTGATTTTTAGCAGAAAACTCGGATACTCATGGGGAATGAAATAACGAAATAACTCATGCTTAATAATCAGTATAGATAACAAAACATTTAAATTTTTCGTTATAAATATTGCGTGAAACTCATCTACTTTCTATACTTATTGATCCTTGTATTATTAATGTAAGGAATTGATTCACACTCATTTTAAAATATATTGGAAAATTCCCGTTTTATTTCAAATAGGACGTCTCCTTTTTCCCCAGAGAAATCCCTTTTTAATGACATAATTCTTGTTAATTTTATTTCCCAGGTAATTAATTTCAATACTGGCATAGGGAAAATTATGTTACTTTAACGAAATAATATTAAATCTTTAGGTTTTATCAACAAAAATGGAACTATTAACATTCGTCATTTTTTTTTTTAGGTAATCGAGTTATTTCTTTTAGTTTTAAGAATGAAAAATCACTATTTCTCACGATCCATGACATCATTTACGACATGGATAATTTTGCGGAGCATATTATTGACATTTGCTAACCATTTTCTTTTGAAACTTCTTTTTACTTTTTTAAAATTTAAATAAAAAATGCGGTATAATTAGTTATATTAGCTATCTGCAGACGGTAAAACGGCAAGTACCATACAAAAGAAAAAAAAGAAAAAAAGTGAAGAAAAAACCCAAGATCATTTTATTTCACCAATCAAAGCATATCCGCTTTATTTTCAATAAATGGCGTCATATTCGCCTGTTTCCTATGGTTACGCATATTGAAACCTTGTATTATTATCAAAAACTAAAAAAAAGTACGTTTTATTTCTAATAATATTATTTCATCTTCTTCTTAATTCTTTAATTTTTTTAATTTCATTTTCATTTTTCCCGTGAAAATTTTTCAATTATAAATAAATTGTTGAGTAAAAATTATTTTTTCGGGTTTTGAATTAGTTTTGGCAACGATAAAGTATTAGCAACGGTAAAGTAAATTTAACCATTTTAAAATGCTATACGAAAAAATGTCCATTTATTCTCAATGAAAATAACGAAATTTTGAATTATTAAGAAAAATATTTGAATAAAATAAACAAAACCCAGCCTATGTTCATATGAGGGTTATAATCAGCCTATATGCAAAGATACAGGATCATTAAATGCTCCATTTTGATACTGGCTTCAGCCTAACATTTGCACACAATCAGATTTATAATATTATTAGGATTAGGATTATAAAGGAGTAAAGATTGTTTGTTTGTTTGTTTGTTTGTAGGGGGTAATCTCTGGAACTACCGAACCGATTTCAAACATGATAGTGGCAAATTGATGGTGACAACCCCTGCTCCAACATAGGCTATATTTTATGTCGGTGCCACTACCCCAGGGGGGTGCAAGAGCGAAAAACGTTCTAAAATTGCGATCTTTTCTATACTGAAGCAGCTAGAAATTTGAAATTTGGCGTTGTAGTTACTTATATGATGTAAATGCTCTGTAAGAACAAAATAAAAAAAAATCGAAATTTAAAAAGGGTGAAATGAGCGAAAAGCGTTCTAAAAACATTCTAAATTACAATTTCTATGGAATCTCTGGAACTACCGAACCGATTTGAAATTTGGCGTTGTAGTTACTTATAAGATGTAAATGCTCTCTAAGAACAAAATTTAAAAAAAATCGAAATTTAAAAGGGTGAAATGAGCGAAAAGCGTTCTAAAAACATTCTAAATTACAATTTCTATGGAATCTCTAGAACTACCGAACCGATTTGAAATTTGGCGTTGTAGTTACTTATAAGATGTAAATGCTCTGTAAGAACAAAATAAAAAATTCGAAATTTAAAAGGGTGAAATGAGCGAAAAGCGTTCTAAAAACATTCTAAATTACAATTTCTATGGAACCTCTAGAACTACCGAACCGATTTGAAATTTGGCGTTGTAGTTACTTATAAGATGTAAATGCTCTGTAAGAACAAAATAAAAAATTCGAAATTTAAAAGGGTGAAATGAGCGAAAAGCGTTCTAAAAACATTCTAAATTGCAATTTCTATGGAATCTCTAGAACTACCGAACCGATTTGAAATTTGGCGTTGTAGTTACTTATAAGATGTAAATGCTCTCTAAGAACAAAATAAAAAAAAATCGAAATTTAAAAGGGTGAAATGAGCGAAAAGCGTTCTAAAAACATTCTAAATTACAATTTCTATGGAACCTCTAGAACTACCGAACCGATTAAAAATTTGGCGTTGTAGTTACTTATAAGATGTAAATGCTCTCTAAGAACAAAATAAAAAAATATTCGAAATTTAAAAGGGTGAAATGAGCGAAAAGCGTTCTAAAAACATTCTAAATTACAATTTCTATGGAACCTGTAGAACTACCGAACCGATTAAAAATTTGGCGTTGTAGTTACTTATAAGATGTAAATGCTCTCTAAGAACAAAATAAAAAAAAATTCGAAATTTAAAAGGGTGAAATGAGCAAAAAGCGTTCTAAAAACATTCTAAATTACAATTTCTATGGAATCTCTAGAACTACCGAACCAATTTGAAATTTGGCGTTGTAGTTACTTATAAGATGTAAATGCTCTCTAAGAACAAAATAAAAAAAAATTCGAAATTTAAAATGGTGAAATGAGCAAAAAGCGTTCTAAAAACATTCTAAATTACAATTTCTATGGAATCGCTAGAACTACCGAACCGATTTGAAATTTGGCGTTGTAGTTACTTATAAGATGTAAATGTTCTCTAAGAACAAAATAAAATAAAAAATCGAAATTTAAAAGGGTGAAATGAGCGAAAAGCGTTCTAAAAAAATTCTAAATTACAATTTCTATGGAATCTCTAGAACTACCGAACCGATTTGAAATTTGGCGTTGTAGTTACTTATAAGATGTAAATGCTCTCTAAGAAGAAAATAAAAAAAAATTCGAAATTTAAAAGGGTGAAATGAGCGAAAAGCGTTCTAAAAACATTCTAAATTACAATTTCTATGGAATCTCTGGAACTACCGAACCGATTTCAAAAGTGATGGTGGCAAATGGATGGTGACAACCCCTGCTTCAACATAGGCTATATTTTATGTCGGTGTCACTAACCCCAGGGGGGTGCAGGAGCGAAAAACGTTCTAAAATTGCGATTTTTTTTTATTCTGAAGGAGGTAGAAATATGAAATTTGGCATTGTAGTTACTTATAAGATGTAAATGCTCTCTAAAAACAAGATAAAAAAAATTCGAAATTTTAAAGGCTGAAATGAGCGAAAAGCGTTCTAAAAACATTCTAAATTACAATTTCTATGGAATCTCTAGAACTACCGAACCGATTTCAAAAGTGATGGTGGCAAATTGGTGGTGACAATCCCTGCTCCAACAGCCTCTTTAATAAAAAACTATGCGTTTCTGATGACTGGGTTTTTCGCTAATTGTTGCCACAGATTAATCTCGGAAAATGAAACATTTGAAGTTGCTGAAAAAAAATAGTAGCTCGAAAAGTATTTGTCAGAAAATTGTTAGGCAAACTGCGTTTGAAAGGTAAAAAATTGTATTTTTCTTGATATAAATTTCAAATCTAATGATTATGCCATTTTTCAAATATTGAATTTGAAAAATTACTAAATTTCACAATGGAGTACCATAGCAAAACCTTCATGCGTAAAAAGATAATGATAAGGGCGACGTGTCCTGGCGTGTATATTGGCTATAGCACGAGTCACAATTTATAGTAGCCTTATTATTCTGTTAAAATATAAAAGTGAATTATGAAATGTCAATATTTTGTTGGATTAAAAGTTCGTCATAAGAAATTGACCAGCGTAGCGGGGTAGCTTGCTAGTACAGAATAAGAGTATTTAAATGTGTAACTGTGCCAGCTTCTATTTCCAAACAAGTTTTGTGGTTCAGTGAGATACTAAGATACTCCAATGACTATGTATACGTGAAAATTGATTAAAAGGAAAAAAAATTACACATTATAAAATATGTATAAATAAAATAACACAAATTTTCGAAAAGTGCAGAAAAA
This sequence comes from Maratus michaelseni, assembly GCA_963931845.1. Classification (NCBI taxonomy): domain Eukaryota; kingdom Metazoa; phylum Arthropoda; class Arachnida; order Araneae; family Salticidae; genus Maratus; species Maratus michaelseni. The sequence goes on from OZ007587.1 coordinate 464,198,235, forward strand.
TTGTAATTGACAGAGACACCAGTTTTAATAGGATAAATACTTGTTTGAGTGTGATTAATACAGAATAAGAGTATTTAAATGTGTAATTGTGCCAGCTGCTATTTCCAAACAAATTTTGTGGTTCAGTGAGATACTAAGATACTCCGATGACTATGTATACGTGAAAATTGATTAAAAGAAAAAAAATTACACATTATAAAATATGTATAAATAAAATAACACAAATTTTCGAAAAGTGCAGAAAAATTGTAATTGACAGAGACACCAGTTTTAATAGGATAAATACTTGTTTGAGTGTGATTAATACAGAATAAGAGTATTTAAATGTGTAATTGTGCCAGCTGCTATTTCCAAACAAATTTTGTGGTTTAGTGAGATACTAAGATACTCCGATGGCTATGCATACGTGAAAATTGATTAAAAGAAAAAAATTCACATTATAAAATATGTATACAATAAAATAACAAAATATTTTGAAAGCTGCTCAAAAATTGTAATTGCCAGAGACAACAGTTTTAATAGGATAAATACTTGTTTAAGTGTTTTTAATACAGAATAATAGTTATTAAATGTGTAAATGAATTATTCCAGAAAAAGAAAATTACAATAAAATTAGTAAAATGGCTGTAATGGTCCTAAAATGAGTACCGTAATTTCCATCTTCTAAGCCACGGATCAAACAACCAGAAATTTTATTGAAGTCAAATATTTACAGCAATTTAAGGATTTAAGCTTTATAAAATAAAATTTCCCGGTCGAAACATGATTGTTTGATCCACGATTACATGCCAGAAATTACGGTTCTATTTTTCGTCTGTTTTCAAATTTAGGAATTACCGTATATACTCGTGTATAAGTCGAAGAATTTTAGACAAAATTTGGGAGCTGAAAATGGGGGGTCGACTTATACACGAGTAAGTAAAAAAAAAAAAAAAAAAAAATAGCGGATTTAAATACCGGAGTCATATTTTTTTCGCAGATAATTGGTGAATGTGCAAATCTTTTAATTAATCACATATGGGTCTAGGTTGGAGAGACAGATTGCCAATGGGATTGATAAAAAAAACTCAACAATAATGTCTCTGTGTAATTGTTCTGCACTTATTTTCTCTTGGGATAGAATTCCCTTCAATACAGGGGCATTCCTTTCAATATTTTAATCCCCATTTTAAAAAGAGTTCAACTTGAGAATGCCTCTAGATTTCTCTCCTAAAAAGTCCTACAATACAAAGAAGTACTATATTTTAGCAGTTTAAGAAGTTGTTTACCCTTGTAAATAAGGCTTGAATAGATTTTTCAAAGAATTCTTTCTTTTTAAGTATCATTAAATTGATGTGAATAGGTTTCAAGATAGTTTAAGCTTTTTCAGTTTTACGTAATTATACAGTTTTAAAACGTTGAATTTAAAAAAAAAAGTCTGATTAAAAGGGTAAAAAAAAGTTACTAATTTAATAAAAATTTATTATTATTTTTTTAATCCTCGATTACAAATCATTTTTCAACATACTACCAGAAATGTAGTTCGACTTATACACGAAAATTCTATTTTTTCCAAAATTTTGCGTAATTGGGGGGGGGGGGGTCGACTTATACACGAGTATATACGGTATATGTAAAAATGATAAAAGACAATTTTTGTTTGTTGTTTCAGCAGGAAGATTAGGTTGATTTCTTTGTTTTTTACTTTTTCATTTAAAGGTATATTACATAATATATAAATTAAATTAAAAGATTTAAGTCTTACTCGATATAAAAATCTTTTTTTTGGTAAGAAAGGTAATTTGTAAGAAAATTTTAAATTCAGTTTATCAACTGTAATTGAATGAATAAAAGTTAACTCTATGAAAAAATCTTTCAGAATTCTATCAAAAGTTTTCTTTTGTAAATGTTTCCAAAAGTAAAAGTTTCATTTAAAAAAAAACTGCAACCAATTATTTTTTAAGTAGTAAAGTAGATTTGATTTGTTTATAACATTGCTAATACATTTAAAAGACGTTGGAAATTAACCGTGTAGGGTTTGGTGTAATTTTATTGTAATTTTTCAAAAAATGCATATTGTGTCATATATACAAATCTACTACATTACATAATGATACTTTCTTTTCGATTAACAGTTGATTATCAAATGTAATTTATATACAAATCTACTACATTACATAATGATACTTTCTTTTCAATTAACAGTTGATTATCAAATGTAATTTATAGTATTTAAAAACATCAAAAGAATTTCGCTTACGGAATATTAAAAAAAAAGTTGAGATGAAGAAAGAAATCAGATTAGCTACTCTTCCGTAATCGGCTCATGATCAAATGTTAGTGTCAAACATAATCGATTTTAGAAGCAATATGGTTTAAATTAAATGTATTAAAAGTAAATCTAAAAAACTAACTTATAGCCAAATAAATCTTGCTAAATACATCAAATGAGATTGACACGATTGCGGATGATTACTCAATAGCTTTAATTTTCTACACATAAATAAATGTGTTGCAATTTGAATTACAAGTGCATATTCTGGAGCATAATCATCGAAGTGAGTCTAATAAGGAGTGTTATCAAGATATATACTGCAAAATTAAGATACATAACCACAAAAAATATATGAAATACTCACGCCATCTCTATCGGTTTCTCCTTATTTGACGGAGGAATAGAATTCATTTCAGGATCAATAAACGCAAGGTGGTGAAAACAACTTAAATTACACTATTTCATTTAAAAAAACGAATTTTCGGATCATTTTGCAACAGATGTATTTTAGTTGACAGCTATATAAGTATTGCTATTAGAATATTAATGCTTTTTACCATAAAATCCCTGTACATTGAGACGCTTATCCCAATAAAACTACATTATAAGTTCAAGCCGCACCACATAATACAATAAACAAATATAATAAATATAAAGAATTGCAAACGTAAAGTTAGCCAGAAAACTTATTGGTGGAGGGAGTCTTCTTTCTTAAAACACTTGTATGGTTATCCTTTAAAGAACACCATTTACAGTTTCTAAAAGTTATATTATCTGAAACTTTTGGAAACATTACATGCTCACTATATATGTAACTTAAACTATATAAATTTCGGATTGCAAGATATCAGGTGGTATGTGAAGCAAAAGCAAAATAAAAATGTGAATTGAGTACGTGACGTTGATAGCCCTGCCCTGATCACTAGATTTACAAGATACAGTATGTAAAATCTGTCCATTCTTTACTTGCGGTTATGTTACATTAATTACAGGTCAAAGTTTTTTTTCTTTCAGGTGTTATACAAATATTTTTATCACTGACTCTATAATTATTGACGAATTTTAGAATACAGAAACCGTACTTTAAAAATACAGTGCTAATTTTAGTTTTGTTAACAACAATTATTTTAAATTCGTTAGCTTTTTTTTAAATTCTTGAACAAAATCAAATCTAAATTTTGTTTTCAGGTACTTTCACTACCATAAGACGGAAACTTTCACAATGGCATGAAGTAAAGTCACTGGATGATAAAAGCGGTTAAGTATTTCTCCTGAAACTATAATGGTCCTCTCTTTTTTTTCATCATTTGCCAAAAAAGAAGATCTTTTATTTTCATGTTCAATTTATAAAATTATATTTTTCAGGCAATCTCACAACACATACAAAGGTGAATGATCCTTCCTCTTCTGTTTGAAGATTGAAGAATAGAGTTAAGTGCACCAAATTCGCTTCGTCTCCTAAATTAGTTCCTGTGGTAATTGCTGATGCATCTTGGAAAAGGCATAAAACACTGTAGTATACTTACTTCCTACACGAGTATTGACAGTGATGTGAAAAGTAAATGATGTCTTTAGGCGCTGTATTATTTCCTTCATAGCTCGTTATAGCTCTTATTCATGTTCAGAACGTTATTTTACTGCCACATGATACGGAGTGCATGAGTGCTACTTGTAGATTGGGGGTATATTTGTCATGATCAATATCTGAGTGCATGAGTGCTACTTAGTTACCAAATTGCCGTATCGGAATGCGGAGTTATTTCTCCTGTTTAGATAAAAGCAATAACTATTATGTTTGTGCTGTAATTCACTCTATTTTGAAATAATTTGTGAAACACATTCATCATGGCGATTTCTATAAGAAACCAACAATGTATACTTATTCTTCTTACATTCTTTCTTTTGTGGTTTTTTTTAGTTCGTTCTTTCTTTGGCGCAGCTTGTCCCCAATGGGACCTTGCGCCATAAACTCCTATACAACCAACCAACCATTTTCCATTATTTCCGATTTTTTAAATGAAAGCGATTTTCTGTTTCTTAAAATCATGCATCCATTTTTTACTAAACTCTCTTTGCACTTCCACTTATTCTTTTGAAGTAATTGTTTTTTTCACATATTTCCTACTTCAAATAATGTACAGGGAGTATTATAAGTTCGTTGACATTTCAGGAAACTTGTAAAAAGTTTTCCCATTGTCGTACCGGTGTGCGACGTTATATCTCTTTTTCACTTAAAATCATTCGTCCTTTTTTTACTAAACTCTCTTTGCACTTCCACTTATTCTTTTGAAGTAATTGCTTTTTTCACATATTTCCTACTTCAAATAATGTACAGGGAGTACTATAAGTTCGTTGACATTTCAGGAAACTTGTAAAAAGTGTTCCCATTGTCGTACCGGTGTGCGACGTTATATCTCTTTTTCACTTAAAATCATTCGTCCTTTTTTTACTAAACTCTCTTTGCACTTCCACTTATTCTTTTGAAGTAATTGCTTTTTTCACATATTTCCTACTTCAAATAATGTACAGGGAGTACTATAAGGTCGTTGACATTTCAGGAAACTTGTAAAAAGTTTTCACATTGTCGTACCGGTGTGCGACGTTATATCTCTTTTTCACTTAAAATCATTCGTCCTTTTTTTACTAAACTCTCTTTGCACTTCCACTTATTCTTTTGAAGTAATTGCTTTTTTCACATATTTCCTACTTCAAATAATGTACAGGGAGTACTATAAGTTCGTTGACATTTCAGGAAACTTGTAAAAAGTTTTCCCATTGTCATACCGGTGTGCGACGTTATATCTCTTTTTCACTTAAGATGATTTACCCTTACTGATTTTCGCAGTAAATCGTTTTATTCTCAAATACTTTGTAAAATATTCCTCTTCAACACAATTTTTTGTTTCTTGAAAATATTCACCCCAGTTTCTTTTTCCTTTTTCATATATATATATATATATTGTTTTGTCTATTTTATGTAAACTTCCATATTTTCTTTAGAGTCAAGATTTAATATCAAGATCGAAAACCTGCTTTACTGAGTGAAAAATATTTTTATTATCGTCATTTTAAAAAAATTGCCATTGCAGTAATGCATGAATCTAAGCTTGAATTCAATTTTTACGGAAAGAAATATACATTTTGGAATAATAGGAAACTGATACACAGTTGGCATTTTGTAAATCAAATAAAAATTCTTTAGAAAATCTAAATTTCACGAAAACACCGTTACTACAATAAAAAAAAAAATTTACGAAATTTTCTATTTGAAATAAAATTAAATTTCTGAACAAAATGTATAAGTAAAGTAAAAAGGTAAGCTAAATAAAATTCTATAATATATATATATATATATATATATATATATATATAATCCTTAACTAAACCCATTACACAGTAATTTAATCATCTTCTTTTAATTTTTTTACTTTTCTTCGTATAATTCATAGTATTGCGATTTGATCAAATTTCGACAATAAGAACCAAACAATACATAAAAAAGTCCGATAAAAAGTATAAATGCGGAGCGGGATACTAACACAAAGAAAATTTTCTCTTTCTTGAAAAAACATTTATTTCTGTTTCTTTATTTCTTTACCTTCTTTTACTTTTTGTAAATTCTATGTGAACTGTTACTTATCCTTATGAGGATGTCCAGAATTATTATCAAGAGCAGAAAAAATATTTTAGTGTCATAAGAATAGGTTTATTATTCTCATTAAAAAAAAATTCAATATGCAATTTTGATAATACATAAAGCTCCGATTTTATTCTCTATATGCAAGGATGAAACCAGTGCGCTATAGTTGGCCGTTTGTCACCACTAAATTCTCTAAATTCCCTTCGCCTTGAGCACTTCCATCCCGTCTATTTAAACAAAAAAATATATTTGTGGATAATAGACTACTATGTTTACAGTTGGCATACTGGATCTAGAATGAAAAAAGGGTTTAGAGATAAAAAAGAGGTCTAGAATAAAAAAGAATCCAAATTTCCCGAAAAGTTCGTTGCTGGAAACATTTTCTTAATTTAATTATTTTAATATACTTACATTTTAGAAAAAACAGGTAGTATTTTTATATAAATGGGTAAAGCTATAATAATTTTTATAAGAGGAACATTCTGTGACAAATTAATTATACATGTGTATCAGCAAAGACTTTTCTTCCTTTTTTCTTTCGAATTTTCTTCATATACCTCATTTTCTTGCGACTTGAATATATTTCGACGATAAGAACCAAAAAAGATATAAAATAACCACATAATAGGAATATAAATGCGGGAGCAAGATCTGTAAGTGTCAGTTTTCTATTAGTAGTTTCATGTACCGGGTCTAATGAGGACAATTCCCTTCTGGCCAAAAACAGTCCATCGTTAGCATACTTAAAGTAAATGCCTGACGCCATTATTTTGTGTACGAATGAATCCAGCAGATCCTTATAACAGAAGCCTTTTCGGACCACCATTCCAGACATAATTCCGGAAAAACGGTCTTCTGAGAAAAAGAATTTTTCAGCATCCAGATAGTTAAGAAGCTTTGTCGGTAAGAGATAAGCAAGATTTTGCTTTTTACTCTCGTGAAGAAAATTTAACATAAAATACCCGTAAGATAACTTATTCTTAACAATGTCTGTTGCGATTGCTGGTAAATGTTCGTGTTTTGAGTTCTTCCAGTAATCTACAACACCTACATTCAGATCGGCAATGCAATGATAATCTCCACGTTCTACAGCTAAAGCCAACTCTGAAAGATGCTTAATGTTAATGACGGGTGGAATTAAAAGAAAAGATAAAAATACGGAATCGTAAGACAAGCAAAGAACCATAGCGCCTACAACCCACGAATAGATAATGATCTTCTCCACGATTGACGAAGGTCTTATAAGGGAATTTTGCTTCATCAATATTGCAAAAACGTGAAAAGAAATTCTGTTGAAAGTATATTTCCTTTTCAATATGGTATAAGTTACTATTGGCATTGCAATTAAAACCGATATTATGGTTAGCCATACAGACAACGAGAACGTTTCAAAAATGCCGAAAATGTGTGGTTTGTATACCGGTTTTCGAGTAACAAATGTGTAATCTTCCAACTCGTACGGGTAAGAGAAATCCGCTGCCTCTAAAGCATGGTTATCCATATATTCTGGAATTACTCCAACATCAATTTGTGAACAATTTATTTTTTTCAAAGTACCATTACGACAAAAAATATCATCTTTATAAACCATAACAAAATTAATTCTGTCAAAATAATTTGTATATTGTCGAAGGTACTGCATAAGTGCAAGTAGTAATCGACCGAATGGGTTTAATTCCGATGACAAAAATGCTATCTTCGCATCATAAGTTGAATTTGGATGGAGGAAATAAGGAAAGTATGGTCTATCGTATCCAAGCAGTATTGTTCTCTGCGATATCATATCCTTTTTCATCTAATTCATTATTGTTCCAGAAAATGTTACATACAAAATTTTTAATAAAAACACATTTTAATATTTATAACATTCAAAATATGAATCAGAATTAATAATTTCCAAATGTAATTAAAAAACACAATGCTTATTTGTACTTTTTATTGTTACTTGAAAACTAATGATTGAATAAAATTCAATTATTGGCATTGAATTAAATTTCTATTTGAAGAACAACGTATTATTAACTAAAAATTTATCGCATTGATTGATGCATAAAAATCAGTCTTAATAATTTAAAAAACATTCAATGTTTTTAACGAAACTAAATTACGAAAGCAATTCTTGCGTGTAATATTATCCTTATTATACATATCTATCATCTGATATTCCAGATTTTTTAAAGGATAATTATATTTATAAAGCTGTTTTTAAATCATTGTTCATTCTATTTAAAAAGTCTTTTTGCTAAAACTAATATAATATAATCTAAACCAACTTTCCTTTGTATTTAATTATTGAAGCTAAACAGGAACAATAATGATACATAAAGAATATGAAAATATTACAAAATGAATTTTGAATTTAAGTATAAAATTATTCACTAATTTCCTTAATTTCAGTTCAATAAAATATAAATCGAATTAGTTCATTATTTAAAAAGTACCATGTTTCAAAGATTTGTAGATATTTTTATATGAAAAATTGTCTTAAAAAGAAGCATGCGATGAAAGCTACCATTTACCTTATGTCTTTTATGCACAATATGTGCTAAGGAGTCCCAATAAGGAGTCATACGTGCACGTAAATAAAATTTTGCGAAAATATAATTTTAACAATTTGAAATGTAGTATTTCTACTTCCAAATTGCTCATTAAAAAAAAATCAGAGTTGAATAACGTCGATAATATACATATTTATGTATGTTATATATATATATATATTTATATAATGTTTTAAGAAACAGTTAATGCCATCTTTTTCTGTTCAAGAAACCTGTTTGCCGCCATACCACGTACAAAAACACAGTGATAGACTCGTTTTCACGGTAAAATACTATTTGTTATTCTTCATCTCAATGTAACGATTTGTAACTTAAATTTTTATTTTATAAATCGATATTAAATCATGTCTAAAATTGCCGTTTCAATTTCGTTTATAAATTAGATCCACAAATTGGGAAAATATTTTCAGAATATTATAGCTATATAGACTTTTTTGTTTTTAACTCGCATTAAATTTTATCGTAACATAGCGTGACAAGCGTTCCGATAAATTTGAAAACGTGATATTTAGTTTTTCGTGTAATGCTAATACTTAAACAAAAGATAAAGTTATTTAAATGGAAATTTTAGAAAATTGTCTTAGGTTGTGTTTTATACGCTTATTTAAAGAAGGTTACTTAGAAACATTTTTGTATTCGCTTGCATAAAATGCAATAATCTTCAATGATTGCTTTATATTTCAGCTTGAAAATATGAACAAATAAAAATGTTTTTATTGTTGTCTTTTAAATTTATTTTTGCTTCTTTTTCGGTACGAATATTCAAGTCAGGCATTTTTCTCTGCGAGGGGATACATTACGGATCACACACGTGATCACTTAGCGGCACATATGTTTGTATGATTTCCCAAAAAAGTGATGAAAGATGTGGAACGACATGAAATTTTCAAGCTGAATAGAACATATTATTTTCGAACACATAATAAGCGTAAACGTGTTATTTAAATAGTTATATAATTCATGTTTAGATTTTAGATTTATTTTTCTTATTCAGTCAATTTTGTTTAATATATTCTATTGCAATTAAAATTGCATAAAGATGACATTTTACTATATCCGTCTACATTATCAATTATTTAAAAGTATGTCCCAAGAACATTTTATAGAAGAATAAGGAACAGCTGTCGCAGACGCACCGGGGTTGGCGCGATTTTTGTTTTGCGCCATTTTGGAGAGAAAACCCCGTTTTCGGGTACCTGTTAGGTCGAGCTTGCTTAACAGTATTTTAGTTTTATTTTAATATGAAACAGTTTATTTTATTATAAAAGACACGATTTTATTATAAACAAACACAAATTATTTTATTATAAAACACACACATTGAGTAATTTATTATAAGATACACAATGTTTAATTTAATCTAAAAAACACGCTCTACCGGGTTACCGTACGAAGCAAAATCTCGTCAATGTCGCCGGATTGCTCATGCATAAAATCGCTCTTTTGACGCCAAAAATATATCCCGGTGCGTCTGCGACAACTGTATCAAGAATAATTACACTGACAGTCTAAAATGTTTTTTAGGTTAATAATCTCGTGTTATTAACTATCTTATACGTAATGATACTTTTTAGTGAAATATATTTTTGAAATGCAAATTTTAAAGTAATGTAGAGAAGCTATTTAATTTTAAACAGCAGATACTAAGAAATCGTATGAATCTACAAAGGCAAACTGAGACGTTACACTAACATAGTGTGTTATTGATTCGATAATAGCAGCCAATTGCAGCAGTCTACACAAATTTCGGAACTTATAAATCGACGCATTTTTAATGCTGATCCATAAAATGTGATAAAAAATATTCTATCACGTCTTTTCTCCTGATATAAATTTAAATATATCAGTTATTAACCCCCCGTTGTCGCTTTAATTTTATATTATCAATTTCCAGTAATTTTGCTATTTCATTTCTTGAGTATAAGTCTGAATGTATTTACTATTTTAATTTCATTAGAATAACCATAACATTGTACAAGAGATTTTATCCTATCCCTAAAAGAACACTTATATTTCAACCGCTATATATCATATGTTGCTGAAATTGAATAAAATTTCGTGTATAAAATATACTCATACAAATGTAAATTCCTCTTATGTGTCCTATATTCAGTTGACACTTTCAACGTTTTTATTATTTTCATTTGGAAAACCGATTTGGGAATCTTTCTTTACTAGTTAAAATAAATTCTCATCTATTTCATTAAAAAAAGCATATTAAAAACTTAAATCACCCGAAAATTAGCTATTTTGTTAATAAAATTTCGAGTCAAAGTAATGCGATTCACTTGGATTTTCCTTTGTTGATATTCTTTGAAATAGAGTTGCTTAGCAACCATTTAACCCCTTTCTGGCACAGACGAATTCTCTTCGTAAAATGCGAAATTACTGAATGACACTGGAATTTACAAACGACTTTTTTAGAAAATAAGAACTCCTTATTTTGCGCTTTCATTGTAGAAGCAAAATTTTATTAAAATATTCTTGGTGCCGTATGCAAATTTGGAATAAAAATTAGGTGTGCCTGGAGTGGGGCAACTGTGCCGGAAAGGGTTAAATAAAGAGAAAAAAAATGGAAATTTTTGTAAAAAAGGAGAAATTAAAATGTTTCATATCTTTCAAAGGAATGCATAAAATTTCCCAATAATTTATGCAATTAATTTCGAAATTCTAATAAATATAATGTCAATTTTTCAAAGCGATTGGATTAAATTAAGATCTCCATTTCGTAAATTTAGCATTTACAATTATCCCAATGCGACATTTTCTTTTCGCTGAACATTAAAATTTAAAAAATCGTCTGACTTCCCATTGAAAAGCATTATGACCTAAAAAGAAATGTTCGATATTTTTCGAACGAATGAACCAACTGTAACTAAAAACTATACAGCTAATTCCGGATACCTCGCAAACATACCTACCAAAAATCAACCTAATCGGATCCTCTTTGCGGCAGTTATCGTGGAACAGACAGACAAACAAAAAACCTCCACAGTGAGCCTCAACTGAAGTTTCGGCAATAATTATTGCTCAATATCACAAAGTATCATTTAGTATTGATCAGTATAATTAGTAAATTGTTTTCGCAGTTATTATAGCATCAAAATTTGAATTTTTGGAATTTGTGTTTCAGTACTACCTCTCTAATCTGGGTGGTATTTAATTTGTGTTTATTGTTTTCACTACATGCACATATTCCTATACAATCACTTATGTTATTCCCTAATATTCTTAGTACTAGTACATTGCTGTACTTAAATTGTGTTAACTGTTTACTGTAAATACCCCTATCTAATTATTCAAGTTTTTCTCCAAATAAGTCTTTTTATACACTCGATGCTACTATTCAAACTAGGATTATTTTCTTTGACATTAATAATTGTTTATCGTTCAATATTATTGTGAAATATTAGTACTGCTTTGTATTTATTGTTTTCTCTCAACTTTAATAATTATCTTGTAAGGCTTTGCCGCATAGTACTGCTGGGCGCTACTGCATAGTAATACTGGCATTCCAGCTGCCAGTATTATACCGTAAAATTAACAGTAATAAACAGTAAAATAAGCAGTAATACGCTGCCGCGCATGCGCGGTAGAGAGTATATAATGGCAGTATATAACGAGTATATAATGCGAGTATATTTACGCGAGTTTTACAATGAATAAAAAAAAGTTTTTTTTTTCTTGACCAATTAAAAATACAAGACCCTCTTAAATAATAAAATTAGTAAAACCTCCATAGTGGACATTCACAAATAGCGTACATTTCTATTTAGCGGACACTTTTGCTATCCCCAACACCTATATATTTGTACATTTTTACCTATGATTAGCATATACCTCCGAATAGTGCATACAGGGTCTGTTCTGAAATTACTAGCACTCATCTTTTTTTTTTAAATTATTCACGAGAATAGTACAAGCAATTAGAATTTTTCAAAGTAGCACCTTTCCGCATCTACTCACTGCTGCCAACGAGTTTTCCAGTTTTCGTATGCCTCCAGGAACGCCTGGAACGGAATGCTGTTTAGCTCCCTCGTCACGGCCTGTTGAACCGCCTCTACGGAGCCGTGATGCTTCCCCTTCAGCGTCGATTTTATTCTCGAGAATAGAAAAGGGTCTGGCGGGCCAAGTCGGGGCTGTAGGGGGATGAAGCAGCGTTGTCACATTGTGCTAAGCAAGATACTCCACAACGCGAAACGCTGTGTGGCTCGGTGCGTTGTCATGGATCAAACGATCTCAAAAACTCGAGTTTGAGGAATGCCCAATGCATCAGCAATCATTCTGATACTCATCTTACGATCACTGTTCAGTAAATTTTTCCCTTGCGACACATTTTCTTTGGTCTTGCTGGTCGAAGGGCGTCCGGAGCGGTTGTCGTCTTCCACTCTTTCCTTACTTTCTCGGAACAGCTTGTGCCACTCAAAAACACCCGATCTACCCATTGCAGCATCACCGTAGGCCTCCTTAATCATGTCGTAAGTCACTTTGCCCGTTTTACCAAGCTTTACACAAAATTTGATCGAGTATCGCTGCTCCAGAAAACGCTCCATGATTCTCCGTGACGAGGTGTTTCGACAGGGGTTCACAGTACAAGCGACCTGCTCTCTCCAACGGCCGAGAGCCAACTGCTAATTTTTCCCAGCATTCCCAATATCCCCCTCTACGATCGTGCGCAAGCAGACTGCCTCTCGTCTACCCGTTCGCTCTGGAAAAAAACAGTCCTACTACTATCAGAACAGACCCTGTATACTACTCACATACATGCATTCACAAAAACTACTCTTGAGCAATTCACTCCTCTAGTCTGTAATACTTGCAAATTTCCCTGTATATGATCAACCGAATTCATATACACTATGTAATATGAAAAAAATTAGTTAAACTTAATTACGCAAACCAAACTTGTAAACGTACTTATCACACCTAGATTGTAATTATCGCACGTATACTGTAACCGAAATCTTTTGTGTGTCCCTGTAAATGAACGATAAACGCAATGAACACCATAATTTTAAATGAACCATTTATACAGCACCTCAGTAATGCATATAATTTTCATTATCTTTGAAATAGTGAAACATCATTAAATTATACTGCAAACGATTTTTCCCCGTAGAACAATGTGTAACAAAGTTCTTTTGTTTGACTCTGTAAATAAATAATAAATGCTTTGCACCCCATATTCCGCAAAAAGCATGTTTTAATGCGCTTCATAATTATATATCAATTTCCCCATCTTTCAGTGGCGTAGTTTCATCAAAATGCACTTGAAACGATTATTTCCCATTGACTGTAATGTAACAGAATACTTTTGACTGTCCCTGTAAAAAAAACTATAAGTGGTACACACTTGATTTTCAATAGGGAACATGCTATAATAAACGACAATAACATACAAAAGTTTCAGGGCGATCCGAGTATATTTAGGCGAGTTAGAGCACAGATAGACGGCAGACAAACCGAAGTCATAAACACATTTCAACTAGGTTGGGAAGTGTTAAAAATCATAGCTCGGTCTTCCCCGCTGGTTTATTGCTTTATTAAACAAATAATGTCAAATTAAAATAACCTGCTATCTAAGCAAAATTTTATTCTTTGAGTAATAAAATATAGATATTTCGTAGTCAAAAATTCAGAAACATTTTAAAAACAGAAACATTTTTAAAAAATTTTAAGTGACAGATTAAAGGAAAAAATTGTTTTCTGTATACCTATTATGTATACTATATACTGTGAAGGAACTTACGATTTTACAGAATTATGACTGGTCATTTTTACGAAATCATGCGTGCAAGTTGTAAAACAATCATATAGAATAAAATGACTTTTAAAATGAACTTTTCCTGTGTGATATAATTCGCAATAACAATCATTAAAAAGTTTTTTTAACAGTAACCTTTGTTCTAAAACAAAATCTTGAATGCTGTTTTGTTTAAAATATTTTAAATCAATCCCATTTTAATATCAATGAATAAAAAAAACGTTTTTCTTTTCTTGATCAATTAAAAGATTATTATACAAGACCCTCTTAAATAATAAAATATAGTAAAACCTCCATAACGGACATTCACAAATAGCGTACACTTCTATTTAGCGGACACTTTTGCTATCCACAACACCTATATAGATTTGTACATTTTTACCTATGATTAGCATATACCTCCAAATAGCGGACAAATTTCGCTCTCCCGCAGTGTCCGTTATTCAGACGTTTTTCTCTGTAATCTATATTTAATGTATGAAGATTGTAGTATTTTTAGTCTAGGTACGAAGCTCATAAAATACGGATCATCATCAAATATCATTTCCGTTTTTTGAATACTTTCCAACCTAGTTGTAAAGTGTTTGACTTTGGTTTGTTTGCCATCTGGTCGTCTGCCGTCTGGCCGTGCTCTAACTCGCGTAAATATACTCAGATCGCCCTGAAATTTTTGTATGTTATTGTCGTTTACTATAGCATGTTCCCTATTTCAACTGAAGTGTGTAGCACTTATAGTTTTTTTACAGGAGCAGTCAAAAGTATTCCGTTACATTACAGTCAGTGGGAAATAATCGTTTCAAGTGCATTTTGATGATATTACGCCACTTGAAGCATGATGGAATTAATATATAATTATGAAGCGCATTAAAACATGCTTTATGTAGAATATGGGGTGCAAAGCATTAATTATTCATTTATAGGGTCAAACAAAAGAATTCTGCTACACATTGTTCTATGGGGAAAAATTGTTTGCTGTGCAATTTAGTGATATTTCACTATTTCAAACATAATGAAAATTATATGCATTACTGAGGTTCACTATAAATTGCTTTCTTCACTGTAAAAAAATTTTCCTGAAAAAAAAACGGAAACTGTACTGGGAATCGAGACGCCAGTACAGTTTCCGCATGTTAACGGAATAAAAATTCAGTAAATTCCAGGAAATTTTACGTGATTTCTGAAATATCCGTTTTTAAATTTCCGTTTTAGAACAGATATCTTCCGTATTTTTTAGAAAATTTTCTGTCGTTAAAATAAAATTTATAGGACCAAGAAAAAAAGTTACTTCGCAAGGATAACCTCTTAAGGGATAGATACATTTCTGCTTTTTCATTCCTAAGTGCGTTCACAGTAAATAACCCACCCTTGCCACGAGCGGAATCGAACTCGGAATCTTCCGTTTACTAAACTGGCAGTCTAGAACACTGCGCTATGACTGATCACGTCACTTTATCAAATGTTGTTGCTTATTTTAGTGGCTTTTTATGAAGCAAAAACTTGAGGTTTCATCGATAGATGGCTTTTTTCAGAGAGTTCCAATGTTTTTAATATTTTCTTTTCATAATTTTCAATATTTTGCTGTTTTATTTGATGCCTAACAGATAAATATTAATTTATTATGTATTATATGCGTAAAACATTGTATTAAGAGTAATGATTGCTTCTTTTTGCAATAGTACCAATATTTACTTTTTTCGAACATATACCCTTTTTTTTAAATTATTTGCCAGATTATTTATTTATCAATTCCAATAAAAACAATAGTTATCTTAAGCAGACGTGTTTATTACATGCTCTTAAAATAATTTTTTTATCTCTTGTTTTAAAAAACTTATGTAAATAAACAATTTTATAATAAATTAAATTATATTTAAGGTATGCTGAGAGCTTTTGCATACGGTTCTGTTAAGCTGAATAGTTTTAAAAATATTGAAACAAAAAAAAATAGATTTTTAGGGAAAATTTTGAAATTAATGATCATGGTATAGGTAAGTTTAAATCTGGACTTATTAATTAATTTAAATTAATTTAGTTCAATTTATAAAAAATATAAACTAATGAAATAAATTAAAAACTTTATAAAAGTAAAAATTTCATTTTTATAAAAGTAAAGAAAAAATATTAACTAATTTTATAAATTTAAGGAAAAAATTATAAACTTTGTAAAATTAAAATTTATAAAATAATAAATTTTAGTGTAAGTCATAAATTTATAAGCTAAATCAATTTATTTTATGCAAATTGGTATTACAATTTGCATAGAGATAATTTGTAAAAGAATATTTTCTGTAATTTATAAAAATAAAGTCAATTTCTAAATATTTCATTTAAAAATATAAATATTAAAATTCTTTTCACAAAAAATTCACATGGCCTCGGTTAGAATGGGTCCGCGTGTCGAGCCGGTTCAGTAAATCTCTAGTAAATACAATAATCTTAATTCGCATTTCAAAGAAGGTGATTTCTGTACGCAACCTTTAAATGTCATTTATGGAAATTGCACTGTTTCCGAAGAAATACGAACATTGTACTGTTTTGAAAGAAATACTGAAAAAATCAATTAAATTTACGGAAAACTTTCTGCATATTTACGGTTTTGAAATCTATTTAACCGAGCCAATGTCATTTACGGAAACTGTACTGAAGTTTTGGAAAAATGAAACTTCTCCGTAAAATTTTACGGAAAGCATCTTGTATTTTCACGGATTTGTTTACAGTGCTGAAAGTGTGGTGTGCATTGCGTTTATTTGCAGTGACACACAAAAGATATCGGTTACAGTATACGTGCGATATTTACAGTCTATGTGTGATAAGTGCGTTTTCCACTTTGGTTTCCGTTTTTCATGTTAACTAATTTTTTTCATAGTACATGTGTGTTTTTAAACTCGTTTGTTCATATACAGGGTTACACAAGGGAATCCTTAAGTATTACGGACTACGTGCGTGAATTGCTTAAAGATAGTTTTTAATTATGTTACGCATTTTCTTGCTGAACTATAAAATATTTAGTTATACTAATATAAGTTTCTAGAACATAAATAAATTCATATACAGGGCTACACAAAGAAAAAGATACATTGTCGTTTACGGTTGGTAATTGCTGCGAGTGAGTTTTAAGTTGCCTCTTAGCTTAATATGGGATGTATACAAAAGATTTCGAGTGCATTTCCATCGATCGGTGAAAATTGCTAAATGTGAATATTCTAATAGAACTAAATTTTATCATGCTATATATCCACATCTATTGATCATATACAGGGCTGCACAAAATAATTCGACTAGTTTTTTGTCACTGGAAGGTAATTTCGACAATTGTATTTTTCAATGTGTTATATGTTTTTTAAACTGTTTACTTATATATCTTCTTTCACCTAATTTAACGGTGAAGTTTCGTTACAGTTTTCTGGCTGTGTTGGAAAGTGTTTCATAATCAATGCTTGACGCATGATTTTTCGTTCTTGTTATCTATTTGTGTTAGTTTTCATCGAATATTTTCTGTCTTGAAAAACAGCTCAGACATTTAAAAAAAATAGCGAAACATTTAAAAAACTCTTATTAAAGTATGGACATTTTGTGCTGCGTAACATTTAAGAGGTCAGGTATCCTTTAGAACTCGCAAAATCCATGAAAAAATGGACCCCTTTAAGAATTACAGTAACTCCGTAGCTAATTGACTTTGAATTAAAAAAATTAAAACACATATTAATAAAGATTTATTTTATCAATTAAAATTCTCAAAAACTGTACACACTCATATAAAGCTTTTCAATTTATTTTATAATATAATTACTTTTTACGAAAGCATTATTCTTGCATGAATTGCGCGCATGATTTTTCACATTTGAATTGCTAAAACGAGCCAATTTTTTTTTAATGACTACAGATATAATGTGTTCTGAAAAAAAAAAAAAAAAAAAAAAAAAAAAGTGTAGATCGTGAGAATATATATATATATATATATTCCCCCAGAAATTCGAAATATCAAGATTTTTTTAATGCAAAAGTAATCATGAATTCTAAACTTGTTACTTGGGAAACATAATAATAGGTCATTTTATGCACCAAGGAAAAGAGATGTTTTTATACGGTTAATACACTGAATCAAAATTTCATGAAATTTCAATCATACATTTTTCAGAAATCGTGCACGCAATGACCAAATTCAGCGTTTTGAGATAATTGACTTTAAAGATAAAACTACCTCTTGATTATATAAAAAAAGCTCAGACTGTTAGAGACATAACTCCTTTTCTAAAGTGAATTTATGCATGGGGTCAAGGGCGGATCCAGCCTTCGATTTAGGGAGGGGGGGGGGGTTGTCACATCTTTTTATAGACCTTTTAATGATTCATTTTTCAAGTAGTGTAAAATCTATTAAAACAAAACCTGTCTATAACGGAATATTGTCTTAAACGCAAAATTCATGGTCCCAATGAAAATAATGCATAATCGACAATGTACCTGCTAAAATTAAAATCTCTCTAAAGTGCAATTCTTTCTCGCCCTGTGCAATTTCATCTTCGTAAGCTTCAGTGGCGTATCCAAGTTACTTCTCCAAACTAAATAAATATACAGTTTAATTACTAATGTTTTTCAAAATGTAGTAAATCATGAAAAGGTGGAATCGAAAGGAACAAGAAAAATATTCTGTTTTAGACAGGTTTTCATTTCAAAAGATTCGTTGTTTAGCATGGGCTCTGAAATTTTCTTTTTAAACTAGGTTTCCGCTATAGACAGTTTCTATTTTTACAGGTTTTATTGCATAAAACATAATATCTAGTGAATAAAATTGCATTGTTAATTTTTATTAAGTTTTGCTATTATTTAATAGATAATTTGCAATATTATGTTAAACTGTACAGCATATATTTTTATATATGCAATTCAATAACACGGGCGGTCACAAAGGAGATGCTGCAAGTGCAATGTACTTGGGCCCCGCACTTATAAAGATCACCAATGAGACTAAAATATATCTTTTCTTCCTCTTCAAAAAATAATTAGACTCTTTAAAGTTTGCACAGGGGCCTGAACCTTATAGGTAGGGGTACAATATCTGAATAGCTTAAAAAAAAATGTAGGACTTCAAAAATGTTTCTTGCACCAAAATGAGTAATCTTTAATGTGGAAACTAATGTGCAGAACAACAGTGTTTAAGGGCAGATTGTATAAGTGCATTTTCTCCATTCAACAATTAGGAAACTTTTTGACACATGCAAGGACTCATTTTTAACCTTTTGCACCTCAATGGTGAGTCTCATTTATCACGTTATTCTTTTCATCAACTCTAACGATGAGTCTCGCTCACCATCTTAATTTACATGAACATTTAATCAAGATTTGTACCTTTTTTTTTAAATATATTGTTATAACTTTGATCACAAAGGCTGTAAAATTCCATTATCTTATTTTCAAGGGAATTTTTTTTAATTTCAGGATTACAGAATCAACATTACTTGTGCCTTGAAGAGTTGAACTTTAAAATGTTGCAAAATTGTTAGTTCTCCCATGAAAAAAAATGCTTGGGGTGCAAAGGGTAAAACGTAAAAGCATAAAAATTAGCAGGTAAGTGATTTGAAATTAAATAGCGTTTTTAAATTTTCGATAAATGTGTTACATGTTGAGTTATAAGTGTGACTGGTGACTCACAGCGACCTTTCTCGGGCTGTAGCGCCCATAAATTCGGTTCAAAACACCAATTTTGCTAATATATTTTTTAAATCCTTTGCATTTATTGAGAAATGGAAAACGCTATTTGATTTCAGAGGAATAAAAAATAGAGCTCTATGGATCACCCATTAATGCTAAAGGAGGTTTTGTTGCATTATAGTCTAGAAATTTATAGTTTAACTAATCTGACATCATTGCAATAACAGTCAATTTTTAAAAAATGAAATATATTCATGCATTAAATGTATTTTATTAAGTGACAAATTCCAGCGTTCGCTTTTTGCGCGAAAAACGAGTAATGGCGACATCAGCGTCAATCTTGTTATCATGATGAACATTCATAAGAGATAATACAGTGATCCGCTCTTCATCCATAGAAGAACGAAGCGTTTCCCAATTAGCAGTTTTCTACTGTATAATAATATAGGACACAATATATTTCAAAATGTATTTATCATTAGTTTTTTCCTCTGTTGTAAACTTTAGAAGTAAACGAGCAATATAAGAAATTAAAAGTTTTATGTATATTTACGAAATTTTGGAGTAACAGACACTATACAATTGAAATTAACAATGACAGAATAAGAATGATACTTGCACCCATGCTCCGGCAGCGTATTTTATTAGTCTGCAGGCGCCAGTGAGAAAAGGGGACCAGGAAAGAAATGCCCGGCACCTTGTAATGAATAGGAACCAAGGACCGGGTCTCGAAAAACAGTTCTTAGAAAAAACACTTACTGAATATTATAATGGATAGTCTAGTGCTGCTATCTGTATACTGAAAGAGTAAAAAAATCGCAGCAAACTGTGTATTTTAATCATTTGAAAATGGCGGCGAACAGGTGAAAGATTGTTGAAGGTAAGGACTCAGTTTAAATTCAAATTTCAAATATATTTTTTAAGTATTTTGATATTAATGCAGCATATATCTAATTTTAAATGTTGTTTTAATTAAATTAAACCGGAGTTCAAGTACTTGAATTTATATTTTGAAGAAAAAACAGATGTTTTTATCGGTGTCCATTGTATTGGATGTTGGGGTCTTCATCAGTTGTTTACATTCATATTAGGATCTTTTTGAATACTGAAGGGAAAGATTGGTTTTTACGCAAAATTCCGTACTGTATTGAAAAAAAAATTAACACAGAAGTAGATAATATACATTTATATTGGTAATTAAATAATTAATTATATATTGTCCTAGAACTGTATAATTCTACTGCTAAAATGCTTGTTCCAAATTATACATTGTTTAATTTTTAATTTCAGTGGAACGTGTTTTTTCTCAGTATTTAATAAATAAAGATATTAACAAATAAGCATTTATTTTAATAAGTTTTTCTTGTCTTATTCATTGCAAGATTTTTGTATTGTTTTTCTGTTAGTATGTTGTTTCTAATTAAATTAATTAACTTAATCAAATTAAAATAACCAAATTTAAATAAAAATATATTTAAGGCTAACTTGTCACCTCAACTACCCCAATTACCAATTGGGGTAACTGTGCAACTAATTATTATCATTATGCTAGGAAACAAAGGGTTGTTGTTGAGATAGATTTAAAATAAAATTCTAATTGAAAATTATTTAAAAGTTTACTAAATTGACCTACACTTTTTCAATTTGATGATGTAAAAATTGAAATTATGCGAAGCTTAGAAGTGATGGATAAGTAATAAAAACACACCTCTGACGACAAAAATGTTTGTGGTGAAAAAAAATAGACTTTGTCGCTAGAAATCTGATTTTTGAGGCCTTTGGTTTTTTAGAGATACAGTGACCTCTCCCTTATACGACTTTCAGAGGAGCGTAGAAAAAAGTCGTATAAGTGAGAGACCACTCCCATAAGAGAGGATTCCCATACACTCTCAAAATCAGGTTTATTCGTTGAACTAGCAGTTTGGACTTATGAAAAACCACATATCCTAAAACAATTTCTAATTGTCTGCGATGTCACATTTTTTTTTCATCAAGAGAATTCCCTCCCGCCATAGATTTCATCGTTAATAACACACCAAGGTAGATAAGAAATGTTAATCATTATTGATAAACACTTTAGCAATAGTGAAAGGATAAAGTTAAGAAAACGTGAATGATTTGTACTTTAAAAATTATAAAAATGAATTCTTGAGTGAGAAATGTAAATTGCCTGAACTGTTTAAAGCGTGAGAGAAACAGTCGTATAACTGAGGGAAGCTTAGCATTATTTCCCATAAAGCGTGGACGGGACCACGAGAATTCGGCAGATAACTGAGAGACACATTCATAAATTTACATGGAATGCTAGAGGCTTCAGATCTCATATTGACTATATAATTGTAAACAGAAAAACATCCACACTGGATAAGGATGTCCAGGTTCTTTGAAGAAGTGACATTGGTTCAGATCATTTTCTGACTTCTACGAAAATTGGACTATGGACAAGATGGAGAAAATCAAGTTCTGTAACATCTAGATACAAGCATGATTTCGTATATAAAATACATTTATTATCAGAGGAAAGTATTAGAACATTATATCAACAAAGACTGAGAATACAAATAGAAAATACCTATGTTACAGAAGATGTTAATACTGAATGGAAAACTTTAACCACATGTATTGGAAAAGCTGCGTTAGAGGCACTTGGAACCAGACAGCGAAAAAAGGTAGGAAGGAGGTTACGTGTCTGGAATGAAGAAATAGCAAATGCTATAAAAGAAAAACACCGAACTTACTTGATTCACTTACAACAACATACAGAGGAATCGAGACAAGCCTACACAGTAAATAGAAATAAAGTTAAAGCGATTATAAGAAAAAATCAAAGGGACTCTTGGGACCGTTTCGTAAGTAACATAGAGAATGATAGTCATGGTTCACAGCATATGGTCTATAAGGCTTTTAAATAGAAAATAACGAGATACAGCAAATATTAATGTGATTAAGGGGAAGGAATGGATTGAACATTATAAAAAAATTATGGTTTAATGAAGAAGCAACAACAGATGAGACAGAGGATATAATTGCGAATTCTGATGAAGTAGACCCTATAGAGCAAAAAGAGATTGATGAAGTTTTGGAAGCTCTAAAAATCGTAAGGCTACTGGAACTGATCGAATAAATTCTGAATTATTTAAATATGCAGACCCTATTATAAAGACCAGATTGCTGCATCTCATTAACTTGTGCTGGAAACAATGTGTAATTCCTGATGACTGGAAAATCGCTAAAGTTATCTCTTTATTTAAAAAAGGAGATCGTAATGTATGTGAAAATTACAGAGGCATTAGCGTACTGAACACTGGATATAGGATTTATTCAAGAATTTTAAGTAACAGGTTGAGAAATATCTCAAATTCTCTATTACCGTAATTTCCGGCATATAAGCCGCAGCTCAAAGAGTCGTTTTTCGACCCAGAAATATTATTTTATAAAATGTAACTTATAAGATCGCTGTAAATATTTAACTACAATTATTGAATAAAATTTCTGGGTCGAAAAACGACTCTTTGAGCTGCGGCTTATACGCCGGAAATTACGGTACTAGAAGAACAAAATGGTTTTGGGAGAGGACGATCCTGTATAAACAGTATATTCACTCTGAAACAGCTTTTTGAAAAACGTCGAGAATTTAATTTGGAAACGCATGTTGCTTTTATAGATTTCGAAAAAGCTTTTGACCGAGACGATCAAGGAAAATTAGGGGAAATTATGGATTACATGGGACACCCTCCCCATCTCATTAAATGTATTAAGAGCCTATATAAAGAAACTTTCATTGTTTTGGATCTGGGTTTTAAAGTTTCAGAGAAAATAATCATTAATCAAGGTGTACGACAAGGATGTAGTTTATCACTACATCTATGTAATATATATATTGATTATGTTATGAGAATTTGGAAAAATCAAATCAAAACTGGAGTAGATCTCGGAAACATCATGTTTAACAATATATTATTTGTAGATGATCTTTGTTTATTTCAGGATAATGAAGGCAATTTACAACGTGCAGTCTTTACTTTAAACAAAATTGGAAAATATTATAATTTGAGTATTTCAAAGAATAAGACAAAGGTAATGGCATTTAGGGGCAAAGATCCTATAAGAACAAAAACTATTTTAGAAAATAAACCAATAAGGCAGATTTCACATTTTAATTACTTAGGATGTGATATATCTTATGACAACGATATACAAAATAAACTTTATAAATTTCAATACATCTGTGGTACTATAAGAAGAACTCTTCGAAATACAAGAAAAGACACAAGAATAATTTTTTTTAAAACAATGGCAATACCAACTTTACTATACGGAAGTGAGGCATGGACGCTCACAAAAAATGATGAAAGACAAATACAATCCTCAGAGATGAAATTTTTGAAGAGTGTGAAGGAATGTTCGATAATGGAGAAAATAAAGAATGACTACATCAGAAGAGAGCTTGAGGTTATGCCAATATTGAATAAAATAGGAAATTACAGAAGGAAATGGAGGGACCACATGGAAAGGATAGATTCTGATCGCATTCTAAAAGCTGCCTTTAATTATAAACCAAGGGAGAAAAGAGACAGAGGAAGTCCGCGAGAGAGATTCATTGAGGCCGGAACAGGCTTATAGCCTTAAACCATGTTTTGGGATGATGATGACCGAGAGAGTCGTATAAGTGAGAGGTCACTGTACTTGGAAACTGGCTTTTTTTAGATCTAGAGAAAGTTACTGAAACAATTTTGGAAGCAATAAAATGAATCGTGACATGTCAGATCTTGACTTTAGTGATGAAGGTAAGAACGGGCAAAATAACAAAGAAATTGGATTCATGCAAATTCATCCAATTATTATACTTCAAGGTACTTAGTTTGAATGAGCTTTTGGGGAAATCGAAGTTGAGTTACTCGAGTCATGATGAAAACTCAAGCCCCAACACTTCTCCACCTAGCATCCACGCGCAAATATCAAAAGATCGGACGTAAGTACAGAGTCTACTCACTTCTAAAAAGAGTATCTAACAGTTACCTAAAATAATGGACAAATAAAATACATTGTGAGGCGACAATAAATTTTATTAAAAAAGAAATTTAAAAAAAAACTAAATTTGTTTACATGAAATACAACTTGTATATACGTTTAACTAATAAAAATAATTGCTTTGCAGAAGCACATTCATAAAGTACAGAATTTTAAGTTCATATATTTATTTTTTGGGTGTAATTATTTTTTTATAATAATAATTATTATTATTTAGTGTCTAATTAATTTTTTTTATCTTTAATTTGTGTCTAATTCGATTTTGTGTCAGTATTTTTTGTCCAATATTAAGAATTTTCCAATCAGATTCATGTAATTTAATAATATGTTTTCCACAAGACGAAACCCCAATGTATATTTTATTGGACAAGCGAAAAAACTACATATATATAATAAATAAACACATTTATTGATTCCTAGTCTGGAAAGGAGCAATAATCTGAATTATGATAAAACTTGCACGACAAATACGAGCTCGGGTTTCAAGAGGATACAAGCTTCAGAGAATAATCATATTCGGAATCTAATTCAAATATTAGAAAGGAAAATCCATACGGCATATTTAAAAAAAATACAGTAACTTAACTTCATTAAAAAAAAAAAAAAAAAAAAAAAAAAACGTTAGCAGTCACTTGAACTTTAACATTTGTAAACATAAGAAGATTTTTTATTTTACAACCTTTAACCCTTTCAGGGGCAAAGTACTTATGCTTCTAAAATGTTGAAATCATTAAATCACACCGGAATTTAATAACAAATTTATTTCAAATTAGGTAAAAACTTTCATTCACGTATATTATAAAAGCAAAATTTGATTCCTAAATTCCGATGTCATTGTGGCGTTTGGGAATTAAAATTAAGTGGGATATATTATAACACATCGCCCTTCAAGGGATTAAAGGTGAAATGCTTCCAATGCTTAAACAGTATTATTCCCCGTGTAACATATGTTTCCATTTTCTACTCTTGTATACTACAATTAAATCATTGTGCAACGCTAAATTATACTTCACAATAATTTAAGGTATTTTTAAGTACTATTTTATCTATTTAAGGAGTTCTAAGTACTCCTTGAAAACGTTTTCATTTCTAAGGAATTTCTAAGATAATCTGTATGAATCCTGAAAAAACAAATTACATTCATTTAGATAGAAGTTACAAAAAATGTAAAGTCTAATTTGGCAACTTATCAGTTGGTATTTTCAAAAAACACGTACACTAGAGTAAACTCCTACTATAAGTCAATCTGTATCATACAACACAAATGTGTGCATCAGTAACATTGATGTCATCATAATGTGGTTAAAATGTATGCAAGGTACTACTATGGAGCTAATTTTTCAATTGAAAGTAAGCAATCGCACTGTCATCTCTATGGGAATAACTAAAAATCGCATAATTTTTTTTAATCTAATAAAATGCAAAAATTATCTTCCTGCCAAATCTTGTAGCTCTACGCACAGAAATCTCTTCAGAACACACACATGCACAAACTTCTCTCTTTATTAATACAGATTAGTTATAAAACAAAGTGGTACTTTTCTGTTAGCCGGGTGCTAGTGATATACAGGGTAGTTTTTTTAAGTTGTGAAAGTAAAACACTATAACAAAAGAGCCACTGATCCAAATGACCTGCAATTTCACCAGTATGCTCCCAAAGCAATGGGGATTTTTTAGGCATGGTTAAAAAAAACTTAAAATCGCACCTACAGATTGCGCTGTAAGGTAGCAGAAACAAAAAATATCGTCTGTGCGAAGAAAACAATGTACGGTACTTTGAGAAACCCTCTTCCGTAAGTCTTCTGTCGTCATTGGACCTTTTCTTAAATTCTTAAGTGTCCTAAATCTCCTAAGAGCAGTTGCTGCGCTGTCATTATTCTTATAATACAGTTTCACTAAAAACGCACGATCCGTCAATGGCGCAGTCATTGCGAGGATTTCCGTAGAATAATGAACACGAGGTGTGCGTACTTCACGTTTTTATTGCCAATGTGCGTGTGCCGGGCGCAATTTCATCGCGCCATCTATCGGTGCGATTTTAAGTTTTTTTTAACCACGCCTAAAAAATTCCCATTGCTTTGGGAGCATACTGGTGAAATTTTAGGTCATTTGGATCAGTGGTTCTTTTGTTAGGGTTTTACTTTCACAACTTTAAAAAAAAATCACCCTGCATATACATATACATCTGGTTCATATACAAGGTAATTATAATTAAAGTTGCAATTTCAAAATGCTATAAAAAAGAATCAATGGTCAGTATGACCTGAGTATACGTGGAGCAATGGGAATTTGTTTTGTGAAAGAAAAAAGGAAGTTCCAAAGTTTACCAATAGATGATGCTGTACTTGTCATAAGATGCAAATTATAAGACGTGAAATGCTGTTGTGGCACTCTTAGTCAGCAGCTCAGAGTAATCATCTTTGTCATTGGTTCAGAGCCGCTTCTTAAACCCTTTAATGTCCGGAATTTCTTCAGTGCAATTGGCGCACAATCACCGTACTTGTAAAAAAGCTTCACAAGCAGAGCCGATCCTTCATAGAGTCAGGGCTACCTTTTCTGGCACAAAACAACAGGAACTGCACGTTCTCTGCCTTTTTATCACAAGTGTAATGTACGGTGCGCATGTTACGTCTTTTAATTAGACTCGTATGTGGAGTACAGTGCCATCTATCTGTCAACTTTTGAACTTTTCTTTTGTTGTTGCAAAACAAATTCATATTCAGGGTGGTCACAAATATCTTATGTTAAAATTCCATGATTTTTCCATGATATTTCCAGGTTAACCTTAAATTTCCATGTTAGCATTAAAGTAATGAAATTTTCATAGGTTATTTCCTTTAAAAACACTACTCTGATATATACTGTCATTATTTATTTTTAAGAAATCACACAAGATATTTAAACAGTGATTATTTAAATATTTTTGTTTCATTTTCTTCATGAAATTCTGAATTTATTTAATGTTAAAGTGCTTTTATTATAACCAATAAAAATACCTTAGTATTGTGCATATGTAGTACTTACTTTCTAGTAATATAAATAACATAACACATAAGAATAAGCATACATATGTAATTGAACGAGTCCATATTACAAGACATATAATAAGTTTAATTTTAATATTAAAGTTTTACAAAAAACAAAAAAGTAACTGTTAAAAAAGTATGAAAACTCAAAGTTTTTTTGATTTTTTAAAATATTTACTCTTTTATTGCTTTTATCTCCTCCATTAGTATTTCAATTTCTTTATTTGCTTTTACATTCAGCTTTATACTTTTAATTTTGTTATTAATTTCTGTAGTCGCCAACTTTATTCTTTTCAGCTTCGGAAGCATCTTTTTCTTTTCTTTTACAGCATCAGCTAGAGCTCTGAACATGCATTTTTATAACTTTGAGTGAGTTCTAAGGAATCTCATAATTATTAACATTGCTTATGAATGACTTTATTTTGTCGTGGACAACTCTTGGTGCAATCAGGGCATCCTCTTTAAGATTATCAATGAGACATTCTGAATTAAATGAAAAACCTCTTTCTACATTGGCATTTGCATGAGATAATACCATAACTATTTTCATGACCATATTTATACCGTAACAATCACCAAACTTATTAAATATATCTCTCCAAAATATGTCAATTCTGGAATCTTGGTGTTTATAAGCTTTCAGTTTTTCTTTGGTGTCAATGTCAATGCATATCTTTAAATATTCTCTTTCAGCATTGTTGACTTCATTATCACTGATAATTCTGCTGTCTACTAACATTGTCAAAAGATTTTTTAATGTGTTCTTTGTTGAGTTTTACTTCTGGCTACATCTGGGTCAAAACAAGTTAATGCTTATGCTAGAGCAGGCATGTCAAACTCGTTTACCGCCGTGGGCCAAATTAAGCATTATATACAAAGTAGCGGGCCACATTAAAAATAAAAATAGATAACATTATTACCATTGCACAGAATAAAATTTTTACGTAAACAAAACACAGCCATGTTAAAGAAATATTCACGCAAAGTTCCGAAGTTATTACTATACATAGTTTATTTTATTTGATTTTTCGATAAAATACTCAAAATTACTTTTTATTAACCAAATCGATAAAATTTAATCGAATTTTCTAAATTTTATTTATTTAAAAAATTGCTTGTACACGGTAGGGTGGGGCGATATTTTTGTCCCCTTCAAATCAAAATTGGACGAGGTTGAAAAGTTGCTCTATCAGATCCTCATTCTGAATATAAAATATCTTTGAAAAATATGAATATTAAATACTGCCCCAACGTCATGGAAAATTGAGAAAAATTGTAAAATTTGTGCATTTTCCCATTTTTTTGTCAAACATATAAAATGCACAAATATTATTAATATTAAATTAATTTTAAAGTATTTTTCTTAAATTATTATTATTATACGCTTATAGTGAAACTATGTAATATTTATATCAAATCCATATGTCTTATACTGCCCCAATGACTTCCAAAATTTTGAAATATATATAAAAATGAGGTAATTGTAAAAAATAATCAAAACAACAAAATCGTGTTATATTTTATACTTCGTAAGAATATATTTTTTAAAACTATACTTGAAGATGAAGAATAACAAGAAAAAATAATTTATTATTACAATTTACAAGCATTATAAGCTTAATAAAGGAACCAGGTTCTGAGTATTTAGGGCACCTTTCGTTACAATCTGGAAAGGCTTTAATTTTAAGTGAAGAAAAAAATTAACTACAAAAAATATTGATACCAGTAAGCTTGTTGCAATTGGCTGTGACGGAACTACAGTTAACACGCGTTACAAAGAAGGTGTCATGTGATTTCTAGAAGAAAAAGAAGGAAAACCACTTCAATGGCTTATTTGCCAAATAGATGCCAATGAGCTTATCTTGAGCCATTTGCCCTAGCATCTTGACGATACAACAAATAGGCCTCAAAGTTTTACAAGATCTATGGCAAACCTCTAAAAGATTGTGAACTTCTTCCTCTTGTACATTATAAGAGAATAAGCTGTGCTTTGCTAGAAATTACTAATAAAAAGGATTTAAGCACGGATCAACTCTATTTGCTTGAGATATGTGAAGCAATTTCTTCGGGATTGTGTCCCGAAAAATTGTATAAAAGAAATCCTGGTAAAATTGTGCATTCTAAGGGGCTTACAGTTGCAAATAAAATTCTTAGGCTATACGTTTCTTCAAGTGAACCGTCTGAAAATTTGTTAATTCTGACAAATTTTATATTAAGAGTTCATTCAACTATATGGTTTCAAATTAAAACTAAGCCTTCATGAATTTACGGAGCTAAGCATTTGCATCAAACAGTTATGTTATCATGATATTTACCAAAGGAATTACAAACAATAATAGATCCCGTAATTCAACGAAATGGTTATTTTTGTCTTCCGGAAAATATTTTGATTGCTATGTTGGCTGACGATAGGGACTATGTAAGAGTGTTGGCACTACGTAGAATAATAAAATCTTGAAAGTCAAGAAATTATTTACATACGTTCAAGTTACCTGAGATTAATTTTGAAGCCAAAGACTTTATCGATTTTATAAATTGGGCTGAAGTGACTGTGACAGAACCACCATTAACTAAGTAATTAGATCATAATATTTTTACAACGTGTATCCTAAATCCAAAGGCAATAGACGAAGACATCTTACCTAAGCAATCAAGCGACTGAAAGATGTGTGAAACTTGTTACGTAGGCTTCTTCAGCTGTTTGTGGTCCTTTGAGACGCGATGGGTTTATTAAAACTTGTCTGTTTTTGCCACCAAAATGCCAGTTTTTGAAACCAAAAAACAGTATGGACTACTATAAAATGGTAACTTCATTGCTTGTAAATTGTATTAGTAAAATATTTTTACCTTATTACAATAGTTCTTTAAAAATAATTAGAAATTATATTTTCTTACATAGGTTAAGTAAAAAATATAAAACAATTACAATTACCCAAATTTCATATATTTAAAAAAGGTATAGTCGTTGAGTTAGTCTAATAAAAGCGATTTTGATATAAATATTACATAATTTTACTATAAATATATAACAATAATAATAATAATTCGATTATCATCCTTTTAAATTAAATTATTATTAATAGTTTGTATATTTGAGGGAAAAAATGGAAAAATGCACAACTTTTACGTTTTTTCTCAATATTCAATGACATTGGGGCAGTATTTAATATTAATATTTTTCAAATATATTTTATATTTAGAATGAGGATATGATAGAGCAACTTTCCCACACCACCCCATTTTGATTTGTTAAAAAAAATATTTTTCCATAGGCTAGAGCTCCACCCTAGTACACGGTGGTCTGTTAATCTTGATCTGGCAAAGGCATAGCTGCCAATCTTCTGTGTTTTTATTCAAATAAAAAATAAACATATTTTGAATAAGAAAATTTATTTAATAAAATGTGTCTTGTGTCTATGCGCTATTTATTTGATTTCATTTATTAAATACATTTTCTGGTTCAAGTTGTGTTTATTTGATTTGAAAAATAACAAAAGGTTGGCCGCATTACCAAGATGAATAAAAGTGCACTACCGAACATAGCTAAAATATATGCCTAATTGCACAGTATGCGATTCTGTCCGTCGATTGATGTATAAGTTACAGAAATTGTGAAACTTCATATCCATATATTTTCGCTCTAATATGGAATTCAACATCAATCATTAAAGGTAAAGTAAATAGATTAAACTGATTTTCATATTTCTTGAAATTTGTATTCATTTTTAAATATATAAAAATTCCCACTCTGATTATTTTTGCAATAATACCTGGCAACATTATTTCAAATGAAATACTTTTTCTTTTTGAAAATTGTTTTATCAAAGCAATAAATTCTATTTGAAAACGCTAATACTATCTAATAACAAGATAGCATTATGAAATTTGTCTTGAAGTTAAAGTTTACTCAGTTGCATTGTAATTTCAAATGAAAACCTACAAGTACTTTGTTTATTGGTGGTCTTTTAATAATCCTCATTTATACTTAGTCGATTTAAAATGAAAATTGTAACCTTGTTTAACAGTTAAATCTTTATTATGGAAAGCCTCCAAATATCTGTATAAGAAAGTAGATCTGCTTATCTTCATTACCCATATTTCCAAGATATTTTTTAGATTGATGATGATTAAGCATGTGCGTACGAATATAATATAAGTTTATAAGCACATTTCCGGCTTTTATATACATATATCTGGCTATGTATAATCTTTCTAGCAATAGCATTTATGCTTATAGTATTTTCAATTTTTTTTAAATGATGCTCTAGACACCATTTCTTTATTTTCGTAGTGAATGATTTTGACTCGCGGGATATGTAATGTAAAAACGACTTTGTTAAAGCAAATGTAATTGACACTTACGAAGAAAGAGAACATAAAATTCCAGTTTTCCTTTCAATATAATTGCATTGTAAATCCTCTTTAAAAAAATATGTGATGTCCATCATCAGGTAATCATATTTATTCATAGTGGTAAAGAGTTTTAACATATATTTGTATATCAATAATAAATGAAAACAAAGATAACAAGAACGAAAAATCATGCCTCAAGCATAGATTATGTAACACTTTCCAACGCTTCCATAATAATTTTAGAAACCATTACCGTTTAATAACCATTTAAGTAAACAATTTGGAAAACGCATAACATATTTAAAAACGTAATTTCAGGAATTTCCAACATATACAATATTCGGAAAAATATCCGAATACTTTTATTCAGACCTGTATAGGATCTATAGATTTGTATATATACTACATAGGATGCTAAATTTTAGTTTAGTTAGGAAACGCGTAGCACAGTTTAAAATTCTCCTTCTGGAGTTTCTGTCAATAAACGGAAATGTGTTCGCGAACTTTTGTGCTGCCCTGTATAGGATCTACAGAATTTATACACACCAAGAAATAGACAAAAAGTGAGTTAAATTTAAAATCGCGTTCAGCAACTTAAAACGCATTTCCAGGAATTATTGTTAACAGACAGTAGAGAATTCTTTTGTGTATCTCTGTAAATGAACGATGACTGCTATACACACACTATTCTGTAGTAGGACTCTTGTAATGCACCTTAGTGATATATACAAATTTCAATGCTTTTTAAAATAGTGAAACATTATTTAATTAAACCGCAAACGATTTTTCTCCATAGACGTAATGTAACGTATTTCTTTTGACTATCCCTGTAAAGTAACTATAAGTGTTATGCACAGCATATTCCATATTAAGCTTCTTGTAATGCACATTAGTGATATATATCCATTACAATGTGTTTGAAATTGTGTAACATCATTAAAATAAACCGCAAATGATTTTTCCCCATACACCGTACTGTAACGGAATTCTTTTGAGTGTACCTGTAAGAAAACTATAAGTGCTACATACTTCAGTTGAAATAGGGAACATGTTATAGATAACGACAATAACATATAAATATTGCAGGGCAATCCTAGCGTATTTACGGGAGTTAGAGCACGGACAGACAGACGGCAGACGGCCAGACAAACCGAAGTCATAAACACTTTTCAATTAGGTTGGAAAGTGTTAAAAAGATCCCGCAGGATTCATTAACGATGATACAATCTAAGTAGTACCTTACTAACATAAGTAATGATAATAGTAATTAAAGAACTTAAATCTATAAAATCCATATGTTCGACTAAAGCCCAAATGAAAAACCTGGATGTCATATTTAGTGTTTTCTGTCAAGCACAAAAGTGATAATTTGTTTCACTTTCAAAGTGACTCCTTTAAAGCTGCTTAATTTTATATTTGGATTTTTTTTTTAACTGTTCTTAACTAACGCCGAGTTTTATAAATTTTAATAATTTCTTCGTATTTAATAAAAACATTTTATTTTTTAAAGTGATGTCAAATCGAAGAGAGTAGTTAAATAAAGTATTAGTTTCGACATAAATAAAATAAAATTTATATGTAAAATGCTCACAAATTTAACAATTCTTTAAATTTTCAGACTCGAGATTCCGCACTGTACGTTCCAATTGGTTATTTTTGTATCGACATTTTCTTTTCTTTTCTTTTTTTTTTTTTTTTTTTTTTTTTTTTTTTGCTAAAATGTAAAATTGAGTTATATCTGTCAACATACATCACTGTTGACAGATGGGCGGAATATTTTAAATTCAGAATACTACCACATTCTGAAGAGAAATATTTCTCTTATTTAATGACAGAGTAAATAAGACAAATATTACTATTCAAAAATAGTGGTAGAATTCTGAATTAGCTAACAACTGAAACAACTCTGATAACTTAATTAAACACAAGTAAAATGCCAAAGGCTTCACGGGCCACAGATAAGATGTCGACGGGTCAGTTGTGGCCCGCGGGCCACGTGTTTGACATGCCTGTGCTAGAGGATAAATAAGAGGGGGATCTTTGCAATAACTTTAGGCATATTGCTTTAGACAAGATACAGAATATTTGCGGAATTGTAAAATCTTATAAGAAATTTTCTGTTTGTTTATTTTTTAAAAGCACTCCATGTGCCATAACCTAAGTCAATTGTAGGTGCTGTTTTCAAGTTTTCATTATTAGACAAACCTATTTTATGAATACAACCCTCAATAAGTAC
The DNA here is from genome assembly GCA_963931845.1 of Maratus michaelseni. Classification (NCBI taxonomy): domain Eukaryota; kingdom Metazoa; phylum Arthropoda; class Arachnida; order Araneae; family Salticidae; genus Maratus; species Maratus michaelseni. The sequence goes on from OZ007587.1 coordinate 464,232,746, forward strand.
GCTCTCTTTAACAAATTTTGGCATTATATTTCTAACTATTGATGTCAGAGAATTACAAAAAAAAGGTGCCATTGGAACATCTGTTTGATACTCTTTCAAAAAAAGTTTGACTTCCTTTGAGAGAGAAATGAAAAAATAACAAATTAGTCTTCCAAAACTTCATCTTCCACAAAATTTGACAGTTTTGAAGATAGCAGAAGCTGGTTCTTTTGCGTCTTTTCTTGCACACTGAACAAATTTTCTAATATGTGACAAATTATCAATAGCACATTGACACACATGACTAACTATTATGCAGTCACCTAATTGAACAAAAGTTTTTAGGATATAGATCTAAATCTGTATATTCAGAATATAGAATTAGAGGAGCAGGTACATCTTTAAACAAATTGTAGAGGCTATGGAAAAGACTGATTAATGACCAATTGGGCACTTGAATACCTTTCATAAAGGCTTCATACAAAATATGTAAATCACAGGTATCAATGTTCAGTAAAATTGGGTACCAATCTTTGGCGCACTCTAGTTCAGCTTTTAAATCTTTGTAAAACTTTAAATTAACACTAGGTCCATCCATTGAAATCTGAATTATAGTTTTCAAGTTTAAAGAAGATAAAGCAGTTTTAAACCTTTCTCGAATTTTATCAGATGTTGAACTACCTAAAAAAGTTGAAGTTAAGTAACGTGCATATAACTTGATTTTCATCAAAACACCAAAATATTACATTTACATCCATTTGAGTTTTATGTTACATTTTATTTAAAGATTCATCAAATCCTACTGTTACGTATTTACATTTTGATAATTTATCCAACAATTCATTTAAAATATGGTGAGATTCCATATAGTATAGAAATATGCAATTTTACTTTTTCTCAATTTCATTTTCAATGCTATTTCGCTATCTAGAAAAAGTGTTTGAAATAGTGAAACATCCCTTTCTGACATTCCCATTGATTTATGTGTCACTACTGAATGAATGCACCATAATATTTCAGCTTTTAACACACTTTCATTAAAAAGTAGAGACTTTAAGCCACGAGGCTTGGAAACTGTTAATTGAGTTATGTTTTCTGCAACTGCAACTTTTTCTGAAATGATCAATGTCCTCAGTTGATGAATAAGAAATGAAAGGTACAGATGTTTTAGATGAATTTGAACACAATGAACCGGCAATAGATGATGGAAAGCAATTGGATGAAACCCCAACACTCAATGATTTAGATGAATCTAACCTACTAATTATGTTTCTCCTCTACTCAAACTTCACAAACCTACTGCCAATGAAATATGATCTGTCTAATCCCACCTTTGAAGAGCTGTGAAGTGATGGTGCGATGCAGAAAAAGTTTTTCTTTTTTCCCCTTTAAGATTACAGTTGAACTTACACTTATCATTACAGGAAACAGATGAAATTGCTCACTTTAAATAAGCAATATGCGAAAATATTTCAGAATTCCCCAATGTTATATATACTGAATAGCCCTTTCTGTTTACTGAAATGATTACATGACATAACACATTTCACAGTAAACGGAAATTAAAATTTGATTGGACAAATTTCCAGGATTGAGTTGAATTTCCATGATTTTTCCATGATATTTCCAGGTGAACATAATTCCCTGATATTTCCATGTTTTCCAGGTTTGCCAGGTCTGTGACCACCCTGCATATTACTTCACATATACTCAGATGAAATATCAGGTCATTCTGACCAGTGGTTCTTTTTTAAGTCTTTTTAAAGTACAAATTTAATAATAATAATCCTGTATATTAGCGATGCACCGAATACTGATTTTGGTTGAATATTCAATACACAGGTGAACCGAACATCGAATAGTAACTGTTTGGCCAAATACTTCTATATTTCAGGATTTAAAAGTTTTAAAAAGTAAAATTTTAAAATAATTTTACATCATATTTAACACAAAGACAATTTTGATGAACAAAACATTTTCACAATTGAACTATACTATTTTTTAAAAAAATCTATGCTTTGAATTATTATTTAAGAAGGGTAATCTTAAAACTTTTTTAATTAATAAAAAATGTAACTCCACAGCTTCTTCTGTAAACTAAAATAAATATTTTAAAATCATATATAAATGTGGATGGAATGTTTTAAATGATATGAGTGTTTATTTGCCAGGAAGTGAGTAAAAAAAAATATTCAAACGATGGCAACTTAGCAAGAATGTTGTTATTTTTACCAGAGATACTCAACCTGCGGCCCGCGGGCCGCATGTGGCCCGGAGACCTCTTATGTGCGGCCCGAGATACATAATAAATAACCTCTATTTATTACATTAATTGAGATGTGTATAAAAGTTTTTAAGACCTTCACTGTTCTTTTATATATTTTCATGGGAAGACAAAAACTGTCCTGTTATTTAAAATTATCTTAAATACAGTTTCCTTAGTCAAAAGTTCTTTTTACATGTAGTTCTATTTGCGCTATAGTGGTGTATACATTTCTTAATCTTCAACACTAAACCAATATTATTCCAAATTTATTACATTTGCACTATACATTTCTACAATTAAAAAAAAAGTTTTTGTATTGAGAAAACGATTAATTTATTAAAGCAAATCACCTTATTTTTTTTCTTTAGAACTTAAAAATCTTATATTATTACGTTTAACTAATAATGCTTATTAGGGTTGAACGTTTACCGTAGAAAAAAATTGGCAGCAAAATGTTTTATACCACTATTTGTACACCATTTGCCATTGAAATCTACTGCAAAGTTTATTGTTTGGAAATAGTAGTGTTAAAAGTTTGGTAATATTTATTTTTAGGCAAACGTTAAATTCTACTGATTATATTAACTTTATTATATAGGTTTGTTATATACTATTTGTTTTTAATCTTACTATTTAAATTATCCCTTTTTTACATTATAATATAATTGTGTTGCGGCCCGCCGAACATTCCAAGCATATGTTTGCGGCCCGCGAGAAAAAAAGGTTGAGTATGGCTGGTCTAAAGCATAGGTTCCAACGGGGGCGCTGCAGCCTTTCAGGGGGCGGTAACGAGTTCAAAGGCAAATGGGGGGCGTTAACGGCGTCAAGGGGGGCGGCCGTGGCGTACCTACCTAATCAAATTAATATAATAAAACTAGTTGACCCCCTGGCATTGGTGATAAAAAACTTAAATATACCTTTAAATGGAAATCTATACGAAGTAACCTAGAGCTGTGGGCTCTAAATCGAATTTCTTTTACGAAAATCAAAAAGTCGCCGTAGAACACGAATAAACGCTAAAACTCGCGGAGGAAAAATTTTTATTGTAGCGGGATTGAATATTTTAACCGCCATTCTTTCATGAATATCAAAAAATTGCTGCAGAACTCGAAAAAATCACAAATTGTACTAAAAATCGTTAAAAATTCAAATATCGTGGGGTGAAAAATTTGCTATATTAGGCTGGCTAAAAGTTTGAAAGCGAATATATCTTTTTATTACCATGTATTTCGAAAAATGTCAAAAAGATGACGAAACATGCCTGAAAAGAAATTTCCAAACGAACCTGTGGTTTGAATCTGCTCAAGAAATTATCTTATTCTGAGTGAAAGTGATAGAATTTAATATAGTCATTATTTTTATAACTATCTATCAATCTGTTGAAAAGTTTATTTTTAAACTTTTCCGTGACAAATTTTGTATTTCAAAATGTCTGAATCTACGAAGAAATACAGACAGTATAGTATTGAGTGTTTGAAATATAGATTTACGCATTCTCCTTCAAAGCAATCATTATCTATGTGTTTAATTTGCGATTTTTTTTTTAAATGAAGCCATGAAGCTAGGCTACAAGAACATTTGAATAAAATGTATGTTGATAAACAGGATAAAGATTTATCCTATTTTCAAGGACTGGAATCAAACCCTTTTGAGTCGTTTTTGTAAGCAAGAAGACAGCAGACTGTGAGCCAAATGTATTTCATTGTTAATAGCAAAAGCGGAAAAACCACACACAATTGGCAAGAAATTAATCTTGCCGGCAGTCAAACAGGTAATAAAAACTGTTCTTCATCATAAGATACCATCAGCTATAATCAGAAAAGTTCCTCTGAGTAATAATTAGGTGTGAAGAAGAAAAGATGAAATGGCCAAATACGTTGAAATATCATGCTATTACTTAAAGACTTTCAAATTTTCCATTCAAGTTTATAAATCAACTCTACCAAATAACGAAGCAGTATTCTTTCGATTCATAATATAAAAAAAAGTTTGTCAAGAGTTACTATTTGCTAAAAATTTGGACAAAAATACAAAGGAAGAATCGATATTTAATACCATGAGCAAGTTTTTTATCAAGATGAAGACATTCCTATTCGTAATATTTTGTCAGCTTCTACTGATGGTACTCTTGATATGACGGGGCGTCATAAGGGTTTCATAGCACATTTATAACCAGCAGTATCAGATGCGTTCGCTGTACATTGTGTTCTTCATCGTCAACATTTGGTTACAGAAAATCGGTATGAACGCCTGCATACGTCGCATCATTACGTTATTAGAGCAGTCAATAAGATTAGAAGCTATTCATTGTATAACAGCTTAATTGGCTAGCTTTGTAGTGAAAATGATGAAGATTTCAATCACTTGCTTCTGCACACAGAAGTTCGTTGGCTCTGAAAATATATTTGTCTGAATCGTTTTTGCAGTCTACATGACTCAGCACTGGAATTCCTTGAAAAAGCGACGAAAAACTGTGCAAAAAGCTGATTACATCTTAAAATGACATCGCTTATTTGACAGACCTGTTTAGAATATTTAATGAAGTCAATTTACAATTGTAAGGTGATGAGTTGAATTCAATTAAAACAAAAAAGTTATAGATGCTTTTGTGGGAAAATTTCTCCTGCTCAAACGAAATCTAGGTTGAAGTGAATACACCCCCTTGCCCACATTATCAGCAGTCTCTGCAAAATAGGAAGATTTACTTACTTACTGCCAACACTTGGACATTCTTCATGCTGATTTTACGGAGCGTTTTCAGGATATTTTAAACGTGAATATGCCAAGTTGGGTTTTAGATCCTTTCGCAAATTTAGAAGAGGAATTCACAGAATTTATAACTAACAAAGATCTAAAAGTAAAATTAGAAAATAGATACCAAGAATTCTGGCTTCAAAAATCAATATCATTTCCCTATCCTGGATTGTGGGCAAGTGCACAGAAAATTTTAATTGATTTTCCTTCATCGTATTTGGCTGAGCGTGGGTACAGTGCAGTAGCTAATTTACTGTCTAAGAAAAGGAACAAACTGCACATCAGTGAAGGTGGCAATTTACAACTGATGTGAGCGAAATTGGAACCGGAAATTAACAAATTGTTAAAATTCCACCTGCTTCAAACATTTCATTAATTATTTTTATTTCTCATTGATTTGTGTACTATGTGAAACAATTTTTTACTAAATTTGATGGTCGTTTTATTTTGTGATTATTAATAAACATATAGATAGATAAAATAGATACAGAACAGATAATAAGCAACAATATTTTAATATTTGATATAATTCACTATTATGGATGAGGGGGGGCGTTGGGATACTTTTTCTTGTAAAAGGGGCGGTGGTCCAAAAAGGTTGGGAACCTATGGTCTAAAGTGAACGGTTATTTTCAGAGCTTGAATATGTACAGAGTGTTCCTTAAACTTTAGAACAAACTTTCAAGGGAGATAATGTGGTCAAGACAAACACTTTCTTTACAGGAAACCTGCATCACAATCCATTTATTCAATCAAAATACAGGGTTTTCCGCTAAAAGCTGAACTTGAATATTCGTTCACAAATTTAACAACAACGAAGATATTTTAGCGAGATTTTAATCATATTAAATTTGTTTTATATGGAATGTGATGAAGTCATTGGAAGTGACTGAATTTTAGTCAGTGACATAGCATAAGTACTGTCAGCTGCATTCTGAAAAAATGTGTGTAATGTTCAGCTTAGTGTTGTTCCCACTACCATGGGAGCAATTTATAGCCCTTCTTGTCATATTTCACAGAAAGCAAAGTATGTCTGGTGTTTGAATATATCGCTACAATATCATCATTATTGTTAAAAAGTCAAGCGAAAAAGCAAGTTCGACTTGGAGTAAGATACACAGTATATTCGAATAAGTCGATTGCAATCCTCATTTCTCATACAAAAATTGTTCGTCTTGTTACTTATTATAACCCCTGAAACCTGTGTATTATCTTTCATTGTGTTTAGAAACAGCCAGTTCTAAAAAATCAAACAATATTCCGTAACTTACATTTATGCATCATTAATTCCTATTAATGTCGTCATTAACAGCTAATTGTTTTTAGTTGTTCAAACAGCAAATAAATTATGTTATTTAAATATGATTCTATTTCTTAATTTTCTTGAATATCTTTATTTATTGGTAGTTAAAAATAAAAATTATCTAAGGTTTTAAAGAATTTTCTTTTAAACGTTTTCTTAAGTATTCGGTTTGCCAAATATCAAGATATTCGCTAGTATGGCTGAAAAGGCTGAATACCAAATACTTACCAAATATTTGGTGCATCCCTAATATATATCACTGACTGTTCAATATTTATCTATCCTTTTAAACTTTCCATCCAAGGCCAATAGATGGAAGGTTAAGATGAATACATATATCATTTCGACAACTCAATACAGTTCTGCCGAGTATCTCTTACTGTATTGCATATAATTACACTGCTCAAAACAATTAAAGGATATTGCAGTTTTAGGTGGATTTTGTATCTGGGAAACTTTTTAGCTGATTGATACATGGTCGACAGACATAGTAGGTTATATGAGAATAAATTACACATGTTTGGCAGAAAAAAATGCATTTTATTGCGCATTTGTGTACAAAAGGAAAAAAACACAATTTGTGCATACGAGAAAAAAAGAATAAGAAAAGGTGTTTTCTTCAAAGAAAATCCTTTTCAGTAGGGGGTATGGTTTCCACGGGCGGCCAGCAACGTTGAACACCTTTGAGGCATGGACTCAATGAGGCTATTAATGACGAGTTGGGGTATTCTGCCCCACTCTTCCAGAAGAGCTCTTTCCAGTTCTTGGAGAGTTTGTGGGGGTTGTTGGCGGCCAGAAACTCGTCTTCCTAGAGCGTCCCAAACGTGCTCGATTGGATTCATGTCTGGAGAACACGCTGGCCATTCCATTCGAACGATTCCTTCCTCGAAAAGGAAATCCTCCACCAGGTTTGCACGATGTGGCCTGTAGTTATCGTCCATTAAAATGAAGTTATCTCCGATTGCTGCAGCGTAAGGGACTACAATAGGTCTGAGGATCTCATCCCTATATCGGCGACCAGTCAGAGCTCCATCTCGAATGATGTAGAGGTCAGTGCGCCCGTCAATGGAGATGCCACCATACACCAACACTCCTTCACCGCCAAATCTGACACTTTCGTGCACGAACGCAGGATTATACCTACTGCCACGGTCCCTCCAGATGAAAATACGCCTATTATCCGGATGCACAGAAAAACGGGACTCGTCAGAAAACAGAATATTGCTCCATTCATTTCTGCTCCAGTTGACATGCTCGGTTGCCCACTCCCTGCGGTCGCGACGATGCCTTGATGTTAATCTAACACATACCATCGGTCGGCGAGCATACAGACCTACAGCATGGAGCCGGTTTCGGACAGTCTAAGTTGAAATCGTGGTGCCTGTAGCCGAGCGAAGGTGTTGTTGGAGAAGAGTAGCGTTCATGTTTCGGTGTCTCCGAGCTGTTAACGCTAAATACCGATCTTCATTGGGCGTTGCTGCCCGTCTACGACCTTGCCCTGGTCTTCGGCCTGCACATCCACTCTCCAAAAAACGGTTCCAGATCCTGGAAATGACACTTTGTGACACTCCAATGGCTTGCGCTACTTCGGCTTGAGTTTGGCCCCCTTCTAACCTACCAACAATTCTCCAAGCTTCTGAATCTGTTAAATGACTTCGCTGAGACATCGTACTCATCGAAACAAAGCAATCACTGAATGCCGATCATCCTTGTCTTCATTCTCTTTTATCCAGTTGAAAGTCAAATTTCATTCGCTGCCGCAAAAGCGACGTTTTTGACGTCGAACTCAAAATTTGCATACTCCACAGTTTGAAAACCAGAAAAATTTGCATTTGTGATTCTCTTCTTCTATTTTCGGCAAAAAAAATTTCGTTTATATCTTTATTTTATATAAAACTTCAAATATCCTTTAATTGTTTTGAGCAGTGTATTATATTTAAACCTTATCACAATTTCTCAAATGTAAATGTTGCAACAATTTGAAAATAAAGAACATAAAACATAACATGTATTAGTATTGACATCATAATAAAATTAGGTTACTTTCTTTTTACAGAACCCTAATGAAAAAAGAAGGATTTAAAATACTTTCTAGCAACCTTTCACATTTTATAACCTATAAAATAAAAATTGGCGCATCAAACACACAAGCAATTAATTAATAGTTACACCATTTAATACCTACATTGAGATACAATTTATTTAAAACTTACATAAATAAAATATAAAACAAAAATACAAAATATAGAGTGCAATGGTACATAACTAAGCAGTAGTATAAAGTTAGAAAATTTTTCATTGACAGCCATTTTATCTTGGCGATTGTTTATAATGTTTGACAAGAAATCACATTGTCTTAAAATTAACTTATGCCAAGGCCCCTATAAAAGAAAAAAGTACTAAAATTAGTTGATAGTAAATCTCAAATTATAAAAGCGTAGATGTACGCTTAGATTACCCTTTTGTGAAAATTTCTTGTTGAATATCTCACACACATTGCACTATTTCGTATCAATGTTAATTAATAGATGGCTGTTTAAATCTCTCTTTTGGGAGAATTTCTTGTGTCATACCTCACAAATAAAAGGTTTCTCACCGGTATGAATTAGCAGATGTCTGTTTAAACTACCGATGTAAGAGAATTTCTTGTTGCATATGTCACAAACAATGGGTTTCTCACCAGTATGAGTTAACAGATGGCTTTTTAAATGACTACTTCGAGAGAATTTCTTGTTGCATATGTCACAAACAAAAGATTTCTCACCAGTATGAACTAACAGATGGTTGTTTAAACCCCCCTTTAGAGAGAAACTCTTGTTGCATATGTCACAAATAAAAGGTTTCTCACCAGTATGGAGTAACAGATGGTTGTTTAAACCTCCCTTTTGAGGGAAACTCTTATTGCATATCTCACAAACAAAAGGTTTCTCACCAGTGTGAATGACCAGATGGCTTTTTAAATGACTATTTCGACAGAATTTCTTGTTGCATATGTCACAAACAAATGGTTTCTCACGATTATGAATTAACAGATGAGTGTTTAAATTATTAATTTGAGAGAATTTCTTGTTGCATATCTCACAAATAAAAGGTTTCTCACCGGTATGAATTAACAGATGTCTGTTTAAATGACAACTACGAGAAAATGTTTTATTGCATATGTCACAAACAAAAGGTTTCTCACCAGTATGAAGTAACAGATGGTTGTTTAAACCTCCCTTTTGAGAGAAACTCTTGTTGCATATGTCACAAACAAAAGGTTTCTCACCAGTATGAATTAACAGATGCTGGTTTAAAAGACAACTTCGAGAGAATTTCTTGTTGCAAATCTCACAAACAAAAGGTTTCTCACCAGTGTGAATTAACAGATGTCTGTTTAAAACTCTCTTTTGAGAGAAATTCTTGTTGCATATTTCACAAACAAATGATTTTCCTAGATGCAAATCATAAGATGCTTTTCCAGAAAGCTCTGTTAAAGAAATGATTTGCTCCATATTCCATACATTAAATATTTCTGTTTGCTTTGAGTGATATTACGGATATCAAAGTGACTTTTTCTCTTTAACTCCCTTTAAGGCTTTATGCAGCTGCAATAAATAAAATTATGTTAATCTATCATATTTTATAATTAATCAAAAACATAGTTAGGATCAAATGAGTTTCTGACAGAAAATTAAAAACACTGTAAAAAACTTAATTCAAATAAATTTTGTAACACAGTAATAAAAAGTATACTCATTTCCGAAATTTATAGGGAAAAAAGAAATCAAATAATAACTTCTCACTTAAAAACAAATTGATCAATAAGAACAAATAGCATAAAAATGACTGTAAAGTAAAACAATAGCACTCAGCAAGAAAAATAAGTCAGAAATAAACCAATTCATTACAGTGACTTTGAGGCAATATAAAAGAATTGTGATGGAAGACTTTTGGAACATTACACAAGTCAAAATAACAGAGAAGTGGCCAGATAGTTAAATATGAATCCTCATGTGGTTCCTAAGTCTCTGATAATTTTAAATCGCACATTTGACATGCATAAGGTTGAGTCAATATTATCCAGTAGTAACACTGAGTTCCAATAGTAAAACTGACCAATATTTGCAGTTGTGCACATGAAAGAATTTGATCCAAACCATTAACGTAGCTAAGGGCCTTCCTCATTGCAGCCACAAGAAGAATGGTATCAAAATCAACTGCACACAGAAAAGACAACATTGTGAGTCTTCGATGTAAAATAAATAAAAGTACACAGTAAAAAATATAGCGTACACAATAACAGAACTCTATACATTCGTACTCATAAATCGTTACACCAACAATCAGAAACAAGTTGGAAATTGTACGTCAAACGTGACAAATGAGGTGCGTTCGTACTATAGCTAGTCATATAAATATTCAGATCTTGAAGATTTTTAATTCTGTGAAATGAATTATATCGTCTGCAGATTATTTCTGTAATAAAATAAGTATCTCGATCGCTTGACGATTAAACATCGGAAGCTCCTATAACAAAAGAGCACCGATTTTTTTTTTTAATTCAAATTTCTTAATAAATATATTTTTTTAATATCTTCTAAAGTTTTGATTCGACTTTCATAAAATTTGAAATATGTCGACAAAATTCTGCAAAGATAATATATCTTAAATTTCAAACCATTCGTTTAGGTAGTTTTTGCGTTGTTATATGTGGACAGACAGACGGACGGACAGGACGACGACAATAGGTGCTACGTATTTATATTGTTATGAATTTTGTATATACTTGTAAATATTCCATTTGTTTAAATTTATTTTATTTTATTATTGTGAAAATTGCAGTAGTAATGTATTTCCTATTGAGCATCATGTAACTCAATGCTAAAGGCCTCAGGTGCTTTGTAAGAAAAACAACCTTACACCCTCATCGTTTTTACAATAGAGTTCTATGGGAATATCGCCAAGGAATGGGTTTATCGCCAAGTTGGCGATGGTTTTGACGACTTATTTTTGTCGCCAAATTTGGCGATATATCGCCAAATGTCGCCAAGTTGGCGACGGATTTGGCGACTTTTTGTGCAACCCCCCCCCCCCTTATACATTTACATTGGGATCCTTTCACGTTTGGAGTACTCTATCGAGAGTTGGAGGACCTTCTGGTAATTTCTAGCATCTGAAGGCTCTGGAATAATCTGGAATGATCTCTGAAACCTATATAAGGACCTCCATCAGTTCAGTTAGTTAGTTAGTTGTCTGTCAACTGCGATTGAATTCATACGAGAGGCTTTGCATTGAGAACTGTGTTCGATTTTGTCGTTGATACGTCGTATTGAACGCATTGTTTCTGTGTGAAATTTTGCTGCGCTTTTATCGGATTTGAAAATTACTGATTATCTTGTAATTTTCAGAAGATATTTGTGATCGTATTGCACTGTTTATAGTGAATAAAGCCTTTTTATTGTTCTTATATATTGGCATCAGTCCTTTCGAACCCCGAGCTCACAACAATTGGTGTCAGAAGTGGGATTGAATGCCGATTACCAGAGCAATGGAGGCGCAACTGACTAAATTATTGGAGAAATTAGGAGAGATGGATGAGAAAATGACTGCGAATCAGGCTGAAATGAAGAAGGATATGTCAGCGATGGATGAGAAAATGACTGCCAACCTTGGCGATTTAAAAGATGAAATGAAGAAGGATATGTCAACCAACCTTGGTCAGTTGAAAGACTTAATAGAGGATAAAATAACATCTTTAAATGACAGAATTGACTCCGTGGAAAACAAATTTGAAGGAAGATTTCAAGAAATGGAAGAAAATGTTCAAATGACAGCCAAAACCGTAGAAGAAAGAGTAGAAGAAAAAGTTCAAAAGATCGCCAAGACCGTTGAAGAAAGCATAGAGAATGTAAAAAAAGATTTGGAAAAAGTCAAGAAACAGAAGATAACTGCCGGAAACTATTCCGAAGAAATCAAGTATCCAGATATGCTTCCTCGGGCCTTTATTAAGCTCTCGACCTATGACGGAAAATCCTCATGGCCAGTTTTTAAGACACAATTTGGGATCGTAGCGGACGCCAATGGGTGGGATTCCCAGACAAAGGCTTGCCAGTTAGCTGCTTCTCTACGAGCTGATGCTGCCGACGTCCTACAGACTTTGCCTGCAAATGAACCGCTGGATTTTGAAACGCTCGTCAGTGCCTTAGAATTACGCTTTGGCGAGAAATGCATGAAGGAATATAGCAGACTCCAGCTCAAATCTCGACAGCAGAAACCCACTGAATCCCTGCAAGAGCTTGCTACGGATGTCGAGAGACTTTCACACCTTGCTTATCCTGGCTGTCCGACTGAAATTAGAGAAAGTTTAGCTCTGCAATATTTTATTGATGGTGTGCGTGACCCTGAGATCCAGACAGCACTCCGGATTGCAGATCTCAATGATTTAAAAGGGGCTTTGGTTTACGCTCTGAAATTCGAGGCAGCCCAGCAAGCTACTAGGAAAGATCGACACTTTGTGCGAGCAGCCAACCTGCCTGAGACGTCGGATAGAGCTGTGGAGTGCTTACAGCAGCAGATGAATGACATAATGCGAAAGATGAACTCCTTAATGGCCAACAAACCTTACAGGAAGATCAAGTGCTGGAGATGCGGTGGAGAAGGCCATATCCAAATCGACTGCCCAAGACGACCCAGCACCGAAGGTAATAGCTCACCCGCTAACGGAGGAGCAAGAAAACTGATTATTGACCATCTTGCGGGGCGGAGGTTTCCAGATCTTAAGAAGCCTCATTTTCAAGTATGTGAAATTTCTGCAAGAAGTTGCGGCGAGAACGGAGTTTTTCTAGTCGGAAGTGTGAATGATTTGCCCTGTAATATGATCATCGATACAGGAGCCAATGTGACCATCGTTCGGAAAGATCTAGCTCTGCGGCTAAAAGAAAAACTCCTCTGGACTCCGCCTCGTGTTATCCTTCAAACCGTGACCGGGGATAAGATTGACATACATGGAAGAATGAAATTGAAAATAAAGTTTGGGAACGCCGCTTACCATCATACAGTCTATGTGGCCGATATTTCAGACCCTTTTATACTCGGACTGGACTTTTTAAAAGAGCATGGATTTACACTGGATTTTAAGAAGAATGAGTTACGCTCTGCTCAAGAAGATGTCACTATTTTCAAACTTGGAAATGAGTCCGGGTCTATTCAACGGATCACAGCCAAGGCAGATGTTGTCATCCCTCCTCGGACCGAAATGATGATACCTGGATTAACTGAGAACGAAAGTAGTTTTCAATGTGGCTTGGTTGGATATCCTGAGAAGAGCCCAAAAGGAGTGCTAATAGCATCAGCGCTGGTAGATCTGGCGAGAGATGTGATACCTGTGAGGATTGCGAATGTAAGTGAAAAGTCTAGAATTATACAGAAGGGGGAAGTGCTTGTTACCTGTGCTCCAGTCACCTGTGTTTGCAAAGACCCGAGCTTGACGTTGTGGGAGCCGCCTACAAGTTTAACACCTGAAATTGGACGAAATGAGAATTTATCTCCTGAGCAGAGACATGCCGCAGAAAGACTGTTCCAGGAATTTACGGATGTGTTTTCACAAAACGAGAATGATATAGGTCGCACTTCTCTGACGCGTCATAGAATTGATACTGCCGACCATCCACCGATTAAACAGCATCCAAGACGGTTGCCGTTTGCAAAACAAGAAGAGGTTTCTAAGCTCTTACGAGAGATGCAGGATAGTGACATCATCGAACCGTCATCAAGTCCGTGGGCCTCTCCCATCGTGTTGGTCCGGAAGAAAGATGGCTCCACAAGATTTTGTGTGGATTATCGTAAACTTAACGATATCACGAAGAAGGACAGCTATCCTCTACCAAGAATAGACGACACGCTAGATACTCTTTCAGGACATAAATGGTTTTCCACGCTGGATTTGAAGAGGACCGAGACGTGGAGTGCTGTGGAGTGCTTACAGCAGCAGATGAATGACATAATGCGAAAGATGAACTCCTTAATGGCCAACAAACCTTACAGGAAGATCAAGTGCTGGAGATGCGGTGGAGAAGGCCATATCCAAATCACAGGTATCTCACAGGTATCACATCTCTCGCCAGATCTACCAGCGCTGATGCTATTAGCACTCCTTTTGGGCTCTTCTCAGGATATCCAACCAAGCCACATTGAAAACTACTTTCGTTCTCAGTTAATCCAGGTATCATCATTTCGGTATTGGATATTGGCAAGTAGAGATCCATCCTGATGACAAAGAGAAGACCGCATTTACTACTGGACAAGGACTTTGGCAATTTAAAGTTATGCCGTTCGGGCTCTGCAATGCTCCAGCAACGTTCGAGCGCCTCATGGAGACAGTGTTAAAAGGCCTGACTTTTGAAGCTTGTCTCATCTACCTAGACGACGTCATCATTGGTGGCCGCACGTTTGAAGAACATCTAGAAAATATTCGAAAAGTGTTAACGAAGCTAAGAGCGGCGAATTTAAAGCTGAACCCTTTGAAATGCAAGTTCTTCCAACGGGAAGTAAATTATCTAGGACACATCATCTCAGCTGAAGGTGTTCGAACAGATCCTGAAAAAGTGTCTGCAGTAAAGCACTGGAAACGTCCGGAAAATGTCCATCAGTTGCGAAGCTTTCTGGGACTATGCACTTATTACAGAAAGTTTGTCCAGGGGTTCTCCAACATCGCAAGACCATTGCATAGGCTCACTGAAAGCAAGCAGAAGTTTCTATGGACACAAGAATGCGATAATTCCTTCCAGCGGCTGAAAGAAGCTCTCACATCCTCTCCAGTCCTTACCTATCCGCACCCCGAGAAACAATTCATTATGGACACGGATGCCAGCCATGAAAGTGTCGGCGCTGTACTTTCCCAAGAAATAGATGGCCAAGAACGAGTCGTAGCATACTGGAGCAAATGTCTATCGAAACCAGAGCGGAATTATTGCGTCACTCGCAAGGAGTTATTAGCTATAGTGAAAGCCATAGAACACTTCCATCACTATCTCTATGGCAGGAAATTTCTCCTTCGTACTGACCACGCATCCCTAACATGGCTGATGAATTTTAAGAACCCAGAGGGCCAAGTAGCCAGATGGATACAACGACTCCAGGAATACGACTTTGACATCAGGCATCGCAAAGGCTCATCGCATGGAAACGCCGATGCCCTATCAAGAAGACCGTGTCCCGAGAGCTGTCGCTATTGTTCCAGAGCGGAGAGCAAGTATAATCCCGAATATGTCATACGCCAGACGAAGACTTCACAATCAACGCCACCAGATCCCTGGAGTGATGAGAAGATTCGAGAAGATCAAATGGCAGACTCTGACATCAAACCAATTTTGGAGTTATTAGAATCTTCTAGCACGAAGCCCAGTTGGAAAGACATCTCGACCTACAGTCCTACGACGAAGCAATATTGGGCTCTTTGGAACTCCCTCCACGTCAAGAATGGTGTCCTGTTCCGAAAATTCGAATCGGAAGATGGGAAAACATCTCGGTGGCAGTTGGTACTTCCTCGATCTCGAATCCCAGAGGTCCTCGAAGAATTACATGGCAGTCCCACTGGTGGCCATTTTGGAGTCATGAAAACATTACACAGAGTCCGAGAGCGCTTCTTCTGGGGAAAAGCGAGAGCTGACGTCGAACAATGGTGCAAATCTTGCGATGCATGTGCAGCTCGGAAAGGACCAAAGAAACGTAGCCGAGGAAGACTACATCTCTACAATGTAGGAGCACCTTTTGAACGCATCGCCCTTGACATCCTAGGTCCTCTGCCAAGAAGTGCTGATGGCAACAAATACCTCCTTGTTGTCATGGACTATTTCACAAAATGGCCTGAAGTTTATGCCATCCCTGATCAAGAAGCTTCTACGGTTGCGGATGCCTTGGTACACCAGTGGATATCAAGGTATGGAGTCCCTCTCCAAATGCATTCTGACCAGGGGAGAAATTTCATCTCTGCTGTGATTGAGGGTCTCTGTCAACTTCTCGGAATGGAGAAAACTAGGACGACGCCTTTACATCCACAATCGGATGGCATGGTTGAGAGATTTAATCGTACCATCCTCAACAATCTCTCACTGCTAGTCTCAAGAAACCAACAAGACTGGGACCAAAAACTTCCCTTGTTTCTTCTCGCCTATCGCAGCGCCGTCCATGAAACAACCGGCTATTCCCCGTCTCAGATGCTTTTCGGTCGTGATCTTCGTCTACCTTGTGATCTGATTTTTGGTCGCCCTCCAGATGCACCTCCATCGCCAGAGGGATACGTGCAGAATCTCCAGGCACGATTTGAAGACATCCACAACTTGGCTCGAGAGCGGATCAATATACAGACGGAGAAGATGAAGACCAGGTACGACACGAAAGCCACGGGACATCAATTCAAAGAAGGTGACAAGGTTTGGTTTTATAATCCGACTCGACGTAAAGGACTTTCTCCCAAACTGCAATCGCACTGGGACGGTCCTTATACAGTCCTAAACAGACTGAACGATGTCGTAATTCGGATCCGAAAGTCACCAAGTTCGAAGCCTAGAGTCGTTCATTACGACAGGCTGGCTCCATACTATGGCCATAGTACATAGTTCATATGGTATAGTGCATTGGTTGTAAATAGTGTAATGTAAATAATGTAAATTAGTATGACCATGGTCTTGTATATAAGTTAATGTAATTATTTATTTTGCTTAGCATTATCATTATTATTATTATTTAAATACTTGTATGTAATAATGTCTATGCTTTAATTTCATTTTTTTTAATAAGTGTATTTTTGTATAATTCAGCATTATGCATGTGTTTAATTGTTAAGCATTTGTTGGCAACGGGTTTGCTTTCCGATCAAAGGTTGAACTGCCCGGGACGTGCAGTCCTTGAGAGGGGGGCAATGTTATGAATTTTGTATATACTTGTAAATATTCCATTTGTTTAAATTTATTTTATTTTATTATTGTGAAAATTGCAGTAGTAATGTATTTCCTATTGAGCATCATGTAACTCAATGCTAAAGGCCTCAGGTGCTTTGTAAGAAAAACAACCTTACACCCTCATCGTTTTTACAATAGAGTTCTATGGGAATATCGCCAAGGAATGGGTTTATCGCCAAGTTGGCGATGGTTATGGCGACTTATTTTTGTCGCCAAATTTGGCGATATATCGCCAAATGTCGCCAAGTTGGCGACGGATTTGGCGATTTTTTGTGCAACCCCCCCCTTATACATTTACATTGGGATCCTTTCACGTTTGGAGTACTCTATCGAGAGTTGGAGGACCTTCTGGTAATTTCTAGCATCTGAAGGCTCTGGAATAATCTGGAATGATCTCTGAAACCTATATAAGGACCTCCATCAGTTCAGTTAGTTAGTTAGTTGTCTGTCAACTGCGATTGAATTCATACGAGAGGCTTTGCATTGAGAACTGTGTTACTCTGATCGATTTTGTCGTTGATACGTCGTATTGAACGCATTGTTTCTGTGTGAAATTTTGCTGCGCTTTTATCGGATTTGAAGATTACTGATTATCTTGTAATTTTCAGAAGATATTTGTGATCGTATTGCACTGTTTATAGTGAATAAAGCCTTTTTATTGTTCTTATATATTGGCATCAGTCCTTTCGAACCCCGAGCTCACAACAATATAATTACGAACGCACCTAAAAATGATGTTACTTTGAATGAAGCAATCATAGTAAAATTCCTCAGTTTTATGTATGATAATGCAGAGTTTGTTTGGCACATGTAACAGAAAAATATATGATTTTTCCGACAAAATAGGAAAAATGCAAAAATACAACCAAATGGCACAGCACTTAGTGAAATTTTATTTTGTATGGTATGACAGTAAAGCTTTAACCTTATAGATAATGAATATTAATTCTACAAAAGCAAGCGGTCTCCACTGATGATAAAATATTATTACTTTCCTAATACATATAGTGTAAGAAAAGTATTGTAATCACGATAAAAACTAAAAATCTATTCCATACGCATGTGTGTTGGTGTTTGTTTGCGTTTTCAGGTCCCCAGAGTATGTTTTTCATGTTTTTTTGATGATGTCGTTATGCATGTATATGTGTGATAGTGTCCAAACTCTACTTTCAGTTGAGTTCCCATTTGGTGAATATGTTACTGGCTTCAGTCGAAAGAACTGTATACACTATTTTTCAACAATTCTGTGAAGATAACCATTTTCTGATCATTTAATTAAACTATTTTATCACTCAAGTTAATCTTATGGTTATACAAGAATTATGTTTCACCTAAACGTGACTTAATTTAGTAAAATCTATTTTTTTTTTTTTAAGAAGAAAGAAAAGTTAAGTTTTATTAATGTGATAAAAACATATGGAAAGGATCAGGGTCCATAAGCCGTGTTTTTAGCCCATGAAATAAGACTAAAATTCAATTTTGTTATACTGACTTAATTAGTTCACTTTTTAATATCAGAAGGTTTATCCTGTACGATTTGAACAATAATTTTTGCATTTTGTTCGTTTTTATATAATTTAAACAAGCTCAAAGTTCGTATTATTCGTAGTTTTTGATGAAAAATACGCAATTTCTCCTAATTTTACCACAATTTTTTGTATGTATTTTTTAATATTTTACTATGAGCGCAGCTTTGCAACACTTTTATTTTTACATCTATTGTACATTTTGATGTATTTTATAATATATATAAAGAAGAAAGAGTTGCACGCTTGCGCTCCTATAAATAATTGAGGTAAAATTAGGAGAAATGGCGTATTTTTCATCAAAAACTACGAATAATACGAACTTTGAGCTTGTTTAAGTCACATAAATCCGAACAAAATGCAAAAACTATTGTTTTTTTTTATATACCGCAAACCAGGCCCCTACCTGCCCGGCATGATCGCCTAGCTTAACGGGTTAGTACCTGGGTGCGGGGCGGAAATCGCCTGATCACAGCATGGCTGTGATCCACCTGAATATAGATTTGTTTACATCGCTGCTGTGTTTGCTCTCTTGTGGATTGCTACAGTTATCTTTGTTTTCCGGTTCAAAGTTTCTGTTTAACTTTGTTGAATTGGCAGATTTAATAGGTCTCGTAATTTAGAACCTGACTAGGCACCCCCAGAGGTATAATTCACAGGTAACTTGGAGGGCTTTGCACCCGCAAAAACTTTTGTTAAAATCGTACGGGATAAACCTTCTAATATTAAAAAGTGAAATAATTATGTCAGTATAACAAAATCGAATTTTAGTCTATTTCATGGGCCGAAAACACGGCTTATAGACCCTGATCGTTTATGTATTGCATGTTTTAGAGAGAAAAATGGCAAAATAGCTACATTATAAAACAACTTAAAATTTCCTTCAGCATGACTATGTAAGATCAAATTAAATATTTATTTTAATTTGCAGGCTTTAATCTCACCTATGGCAGAATTGAAATTACTTGAAAATTACATCATAATTTCAGCTTTATGAATGAAAGTGCACGTTTTCTTTAGAAAATGGAGTCATTTTCACCAGTGGAAACAATTTACCTTTGTAAAATTAGGATCTAAGTTTTTATTTACTTTCATACTATTATTATTTGTTTAAGTAAGTAGCATTCTGTAACACATTTCGAACGTTGAGTGGAGTCACTACAGATTTTTAAAAAAATAGAAACTTACATTTTCATTCATAAAATTAGTAAACTCTTTTAATAATATGTATTCAAAAAATTTGCATTATCTTCTAAGAATGATATCAATTCCAGATTTGAAAATATAGCGCATGAGTCTAAACTTTTATTGGCTTATAAAAATATTGTCCTTATGCAGTTTCCCTTTGTGGCTACAGGAAAGAAATAATTGCATTAAAAAAAAGAATAAAATAACAGGAAATGGGCAGTAAAAAATTTCATTAAAATATTCTAAAAAAACACAAAATGTATTGAAAAATTAAAAAAAAAAAAAATTTTTTTTAGGTTTATTTCAAAAGATTTATTTCTTTCTATTTAAATATACACTGCTGGCCATCCAAAATGCAACACCATGAAGGAATGCGAATAACAGAATGATATTTATTGCACAAATACATTATAATGGCAAGGACAAGTGATTACATTTTCGGAAAATTTGGAGGTGTAGATCCTGAGAAAACACTACCCAAAGCAGCCACCTCTGGGCGCAATAACAACATTTATCTGCCTAGCAATGGAGTCGAACAGAGATTGGATGTCATGTACGGGTACATCAGTCCATGCAGCTTCAACATTATTCCACAGTTCATAAACCGTAGTTACGGGCCAGTCTCTCAGAAGCCATTGACAGGACATTTTCTGTTGGTGAGAAATCAGGAGAACGTGCCGGCTAGAGCAACAGTCGAACATGTTCTGTATCAAGGAAGGTCAGGATAGTACAAGCAACATGCTGTCGTGTATTGTCCTGCTAAAACTTAGAATTTCGGAGGCATCGAAGATAAGGCAGTACCACGGGCCGTAACACATCAGAAATGTAACGGCTGCTGTTGAAATAGCCGGCAATGTGAACAAGAGGTTACCGAGACGTGTATTCAATAGCACTTCATACCGTCACTCCAGGTGATATGACAGTATGGCGATTCGAATGCAAGCTGGCAATGTGCGTTTTCCACGATGCCGCCAAACATGGATGCTGGCATCATGATGTTGCATACAGAGCCTGGATTCATCAAAGACGACGTGAGATGCCAGTCCTGCGTCATATACAGCATCACGATGCCACCTCACCAACTGAAAATGTCCTGTCAATGGCTTCTGAGCGACTAGCCCGCCACCACTCGCCTGTCACTACAGTTGATGAACTGTGGCATAGAGTTGAAGCTGCATGGACTGATGTACCCGTACATGACATCCAATCTCTGTTCGATTCCATGGCTAGGCAGATAAATGCTGTTATTGCGCCCAGAGGTGGCTGCTTTGGGTAATGTTTTCTCAGGATCTATACCTCCAAATTCTCTGAAAATGCAATCGCTTGTCCTTCCCATTAGAACATATTTGTCCAATAAATATCATTCTGTTATTTGCATTCCTTCATGGAGTTGCATTTTGGATGGCCAGCAGTGTATATACAGTAGACTACCTCAAATCCACATATTAGCTTGGGACCAGAGGTTGTGCAGATTTCTGATCACTGTTTTATTTACATTTTTTAAACAGTAATTTGAATGTAATAATACACTCGAAATTATAATGAATGTGTACAATAAAGTAACATATTAAAACATTTAAGTAAAATAATAAAATTTAAGAAAATTTAAAAAATGATTAAAATATTGAAAGTAAAGGTCAAGTAAATAATTAATAATGCATAATTAAATATGGATAATATAATAATTAGATAATTTTTTCTTAAATTATTCAATAAAACTCATCTTCTAAAGGTACACTAATAATTTACATGAAAATATTAAAATATTTCATGTTTAGCCATACACAATAACCAAAAAAGTTTTACAGCCTCTCTATTCTTTCTCTTTATCTGGATATCAGCAATATCTTGAATGTTTTTGGAAATAAATTTACACTCCTTCCATGAGAAAGCATGAGTTCAGTCATATTAACCAGAAATACATATTAAAATGTGTACAGAGTGATATAAAAATTAAAAAAATCTTGAATTTCCCCTCATCTTAACTAACTGTAAGTTTCACTGTTTACATCTGCAATAATGTGTTGATTTTAGGCATTTGCTGATTTTATGCTTGCAGATTTGAGATAGTCTACTGTGTGTATGTATATACAGTGTGATTCATAAATATCGAAACAATAGGCTATCTCCTTAAGTATTGCCCCTAGGCACATACTTCCAATTGCAAATTTTCATTAAAAAAAGGTGCAAAATTTGATGAGATAAGTTACAACTCCATGGGGGGTCTATTTGAGAAAATACAAAAATTAAATTTTTATACGGCCCCCGTAGGATAAAATTTCCAATTAGAAAATTATTCCTTATCCAGTCCTGAATTACACAAAAAAAGTTCCATCTTGATATCTGCAAAATTCACAGAGATATTAAAATCCCAAATTCGTGACTTACACCACTTAAGCATACCTCTGAGAGACGCGATATCAGTTCATTTGCAATGCAAGTTAGGGATCGACCATAAATTTACACATTTTTAAAAGTCGATCTAAGGCAATGCCTTAACTTTTAGATATAAAATAATAGCGTATAGATTTTTATGTTAAACTTGCTTGAGAAATATGCTAGAGGTCTGCATAAGGCCGAGATTGGCCCCAGGGTCGTAATCGGCACGGCCCGCTGCCCGGCCGTGTCTTTATTGTTCTTAGGACGTGTCGGGAAGGCAATAAGTTTTATAAAAATAGTAATAGCGATAACGAAACTTCTGTTAACGGAATCATTGGAAATATATTTTATAAATTACACAGAAATATTTTCAAAAATCTTTTTTTTTTTGTTATACAGCTTTAAAAGTTATGATGTTTTTAAACCTATTTTTCATTTATTCCAAACGACATTGTTTTTTAAAATAAATCTTTATTCGAATCTAACAGTCTAATAGTATAAATAATCATTAACGTTGCTATTGCGTATTTTTTAATAGATGCCAAGCTCCCACTAATCTTCCGTTATAAGTTTGTTTATTTGTCCCAGGTTCAATACGTTCGAACCAGAAACTCTTTTAAGAAATCCCATTGAATGAAGTAAAGATTCGACTTAAAACATTTAAATTAAATAAGTCAAAGATTCATTATACAATTCTCTAGTTTTAAAGTGGTTAACTGGTTCAAATTAACCTACATATTACGGAGTCTTAGTGGGAGGTTTGTCAGCTATGTTTTTGTCATGCGAAAACATAGTAATCTAAAATATACTGTAAAATTTTCTTATAAATATGTATGTAGTATTCTTTAAAATAATCTTAATTGTATCTTCAGATAAATGGGAATTTTTTGTACAAATTTCGGCTTGTGCAGAAATCTAAAATATGCACAGACACCTGTCTAGATAATGAATTAAATAAAATTAAGTGCATCGCCCATGAAAATGGTTTTCTTTCGCATCATATCAATAAATCCGACCTGAAACATAAAGTGCATAAAACAAATTTATATCTCTAATAAACTTAAATTTTGTAAATTTCGCTGTATACCAGATTTGTAGGAGAGACTAGGGTATGTGTTAAACGAATTTAATATCTGTACCCGAGAGCCAAACTATCGTAATCAGAAATTGAAGCTACATGAAGGAGTTACTTATTCACCTGAAAGCTTTTAAAAAGCATTTAAGCGTTCTATTAGTTATCAATCTTTTTTTTTAAACTTTAAATCCATTTTTCGGCATCATAAGTTTTTTTTCAACATTTCTCATCTTTAAATTTATATAAGTCAATAACCTCTATATGGTTCAAACTTGTAATATATATTTTTCAAATATTTTACTTAAATTTTAATTCGGGAAATTTGAAAAAAAATATTCATTTTTGAAAATATGATTTGTTTAAAATAAGTTGCATCTTTTTTTTCTTTTTTTTAATTGCTATTTAAATTTTTTTTTAATTAATATTTTTCAAAATGCTGAACGAAAATTAAAACTTATATATTTCTGTTTAATTAAAGGAAAAAAATTCCATTCGACAAATAATATTTCGAGTTATAACAATTTTAAATTACTCTGCATTTTTTGAAAAAAAAATTGTTATTTTTTATTTTGTCTTATGGAAGTCTTATGATGTGATTCTGTTTACAAATTATATGGCTAATCATCACAAAAAATTCAAAATTCTAACTGTATAAATAAATAAATAAATAAATAAAATGTTTCCCGAACACTTTACAGTAACATTGTTTCTTGAATTACACGCATTTCAATTTGTGTCTGATCCCTTGAAACCTCACGAATTATTAAAATGGACATATCTCCCTGAGTTTTGCAGATATCAAGATGAATTTTTTTTGTTTAATTCAGGAATGGATAAGGAAAAATTTCCTAATTGGAAATTTTATCCTACGGGGGCCGTATAAAAATTTAATTTTTGTATTTTCTCAAATAGACCCCCCCATGGAGTTGCAACTTATGTCATCAAATTTTGCATCTTTTTTTATGAAACTTTGCAATTGGAAGTATGTGTCTAGGAGCAATATTTAAAGAGATAGCCTATTGTTTCGATATTTATGAATCACACTGTATATAGCAAAGCAGCTGTTATGAAAACACAAACTATATATATCATACATTATAATATGAGCAAATCTTGTGTGTTTGTCTATGTGTGTCCAAATTTTATCTTAAAAACCCATCTAACAATTTTTAGGAAATTTTGTATCCTATAGTTTTCGAGCATGAGAAGACGATTGGGCTAGGTCAGATGTTCAAGAAAACTTGATTAGTGGGTCACTATATGTCAGAGTCAAGCTAATTGTATAAAAAAGGGCTCAAATGATTTTATCAAATGTTGTATCCTACCATACTTGGACATGAAAAGATCATTCGGCTAGTTGTTTGAAAAAATTTTATTAGTGGGTTATTTTTGGGTCACTGTGGATCAAGCCATTTTTATCTATAAAATGGCTCTAACGATTTTCACTAAATTTTGAATCCTACCATTTTGGATTTTGAGAAGACCATTGGGCTGGATCAGATGTTCGAGAAAATTTGATTACTGGATTATTTTGGGTCACTATGGTTCAGGGTCAAGCTAATTATATCTATAAAATGGCTCAAACGATTTTAACAAAATTTTGTATCCTATCTTTTTGAGGCACAAGATCATTCTGCCAGGTTACATGTTTGAGAAAATTTTATTAGTGGTTCATTTTTAGGTCACTGCAGGACAAGCTAATTTTATCTATAAACGGCTCTAACGATTTTGACTAAATTTTAAATCCTACCATTTTCAGACACGGGAAGATCATTGGGTTAGGTCACATGATCGAGAAAATTCGATTAATGGGTCATTTTGGGTCACTACGGGTCAGAGTCAAGCTAATTTTATGTAAAAAAGGTTGAAACGATTTTGACTAAATTTTGCATCCTACCATTTTTGATTACAAGAAGGCCATTGGGCTGGGTCACATGTTCGAGAAAATTTGATTAGTCGGTAATTTTTGGGTCACTATGGGCCAAGCTAATTTTATCTAAAAACAGTTCTAACGATTTTGACTAAATTTTGCATCTTACCGTTTTTGAGCATGGAAAGACCATTGGGATAGGTCAGATGTTCGAGAAAATTTGATTAGTGGGTCATTTTGGGTCACTAAGGTTCAGGGTCAAGCTAATTATACCTATAAAATGGCTCAAACGATTTTAACAAAATTTTGTATCCTACTTTTTTGAGGCACAAGATCATTCTGCCAGGTTACATGTTTGAGAAAATTTTATTAGTGGTTCATTTTTAGGTCACTGCAGGACAAGCTAATTTTATCTAAAACACGGCTCTAACGATTTTGACTAAATTTTGTATCCTACTGTTTTGGATTTAAAGAAGACCATTGGGCTAGCTCATATGATCGAGAAAAATCAATTAATGGGTCACTACGGGTCAGGGTCAAGCTAATTTTATGTAAAAAAGGCTGAAACGATTTTGACTAAACTTTGTATCTTATTGTTTGGATTACGAGAAGGATTTTGGGCTAGGTCAGATGTTCCAGAAAATTCGATTAGTGGGTCATTTTTGGGTCACTATGGGTCAAGCTAATATTCTCTAAAAATGGCTTTAATGATTTTGACTAAATTTTGTATCCTACTGTTTGTGGGCATGGGAAGACCATTGGGCTAAGTCTCACGATCGAGAAAATTTTATTAATGGGTTATTTGGGGTCACTACGGGACAGGATCAAGCTAATTTTATGTAAAAAATGGATGAAATATTTTTTACTAAATTTTGTATCCTACTGTTTTGGATTACAAGACCATTGAGCTAGGAGATGAGTATATTCAAGAAAATTCGATTAGTGGGTCATTAAGGGTCAGGGTTAAGCTAATTTTATGTAAAAAGTGGCTGGAATGATTTTTACGAAATTTTGTATCCTACCGTTTTTGAATAGGAGAAAACCATAGGTCTAGGTCACATGTTCAAGAAAATTTGATTAGTGGGTCATTTTGGGATCATTACGGGTCATTTCAACTGTATTGCATTTGAATGTGAATGCATGAAGGTTTGAAGGCATAGTTGACAGCAAACAAAGTCGCAAAGCTGGCAACCTTTGCGACTAATATTGCTAAATTTGGCGACATTGGCAGGAAATTTTTGGCAATATTTGGAGAAAAATTGACTTTTAGAATCTGAAGGAATTTTCTAGATATTCTTAATAGGAGCCAAGACGCATGATTGAACCAATCAGCGTCCATAGAATGTTCTCGAAAAAATAATTCAATCAATCAGGATTCATAGAACTGATTGTTATATGTTGTACAGAGAATTTATTGTTATAGAGTTGAACACAAAGCTAATTTTAACCGAGCTTGGCTCAGTCTTCCCTGCTTGAATATTTCAATACAAGATTAAAAACTTTGAATATAAAAAACATGTACAATAAACTACAATTCAAAAATCAACATATATATATATATATATATATATTGGTCATTCCATGTCAAATCAACGTGGAGTCTGAACCTCAACGTCTCAGATTTCCAGAATTTTTGGTTTATAGTTTGTATCCATAGAATATATGAAAAATTTAATTTTTTGTAACTACTTTTTTCTTAGCGGTGTTTTCTTTTTAACGGAATTTTAAAAATGGCCAAAAGTACCAAATTTAACCAAGCTTTCAATCACAAGATCCTCTACAATTCTGTAACAAATTGAGCTAGACAGCTCAGTTATATCTTATTTGAAAGCTTTTTTTATGGGCTTTAATATGATATGCAATGCTAACTATTTTGAGTAAAATAAAATTTTTGACAAATTTTCAAAATTTTTGACACATTTTCAAATTTTTTTAATTTAAATTTTTCAGAAAACACAATTTTAAATTTATTTTCGAAAAAATATATGTTCATCTTGGATGTTTTGGCTACAAGTATGCAAAATTTCAATATGGAGAATTTCAATATGAGATTTTGAGCTATTAACTTTTGAATGAATAAGAATTGTTTATTGAAATTTTTCAGGTAACTGGTTCCTTATACCTTAAAAATTCATAAACAGTTCAAAATCCCATCATTTCACCATCATGAAAATTTGCATACTTGTAAAATTTCAAGTTGCATATGTGCTAAAATATCTAAGATTAACATATATATTTTGAAAAAAAAAATAATGTTTTTGAAAATTTGTCAAAAAAATTATTTTACTCAAGATAGTGAGAGCTTTTAAATAAGATATAACTGAGCTCTCTAGCCCAATTTTTAACAGATTTGCATTGATCTTGTGATTGAAAACTTGATTAAATTTCGTTCTTTTGGCCATTTTAAAAATTCCGTTAAAAAATTAGTTAATTTGCTTAGGAAAAAAAATTAAAAAATAGATTTTCCTATATTTCATGATACAAACTATAAACAAAAATTTATAGAAATCTGAGATGTCAAGGCCCAAAAATTGCATTTTTTTCGTTGATTTGACATGGAATGACCCAGTCATTCCATGTCAAATCAACGTGTTGTCTGAACCTCAACATCTCAAATTTCCATAATTTTTGGTTTATAGTTTGCATCCACAGGGTATATGAAAAATGTAATTTTTTTCTTTGCTTTACCTTTACAGAATTTTAAAAATTGTCATAAGTACCAAATTGAAGTATGTTTTAAATCACAAGATCGCTACATTTCTTGTAACAAATTGGGCTAGAGAGCTCAGTTATATTTTATTTGAAAGCTCTTTTTATGGGCTTTAATATGATATGCAACACTAACTATTTTGAGTAAATAATTTTTTTTACAAATTTTCAAAATGGTGTTTTTAAATTTAAATTTTTCAAAAACATAATTTTTTGATTTTTTTTTTTCAAAAAGACCATTTTCATTTTTTTTTTTCAAAAATATACATGTTAATCTTTGATATTTTGGCTACAAGTATACAAAATTGCAAGAATGTGAAATGACAGGATTTTGAACTATTCATTTTTAAGGTATAAGGAACTAGTTACCTGAAGAGTTTCAATAAACCATTCTTATTCAAAAATTAAAAGCTCAAAATCAAATCATTTCTCCATGTTGAAATTTTGCATACTTGTAGCCAAAAATTCAAAAATTAACATATATTTTTTTGAAAAAATAAAAAAATAAAAATGGTATTTAAAAAATAATAATAATTTAAAAATTTTGAAAATTTGTCAAAAATTTAATTTTACTCAAAATAGTTAGTGTTGCATATCATATTAAAGCCCATAAAAAGAGCTTTCAAATAAGAGAATAACTGAGCTCTCTAGCCCAATTTGTTACAGAATTGCAGAGGATTGAAACCTTGGTTAAATTTGGTACTAGAAATCGCTGAAAATTCTCAAAATTCAATGTACACCAACTCAGTAAGTTTTGATAGTAAAAGATGGGAATTTTTACTGTTTAACTTGTAAAAGCATGGCAGGTAGCTTTTCTAAATATAATTTATAGGTCACAAGAGCTCTACAAAAATTTAAATTTCGTAACATTCAGAAAATGTAACTACTTTGATGGAAATGGATGAAAAACAAAATTTGAAATAGTTCTGTAATTAAAATTATACCTCTAAAAAGAACTACCTCTACCTCTTCTTAGGAATCGACTATTTATCAACGATAAGAAGGGACACCCTGTATATAACCTAAAAATATTCCATTGCAGATTGTAGGACATTAGCTATTATGTAAAATGAGACCAAAATAAAATCGGTTTGCAGAACTGAAGTTGAAGGCCTTGATCTGGGGATTTACTAGTAAAGATGAAAATAAGGAATTTTGCTTAGTATCAGTAGGTTGATTGATCAGTAGGTAGCCAGTAGGTTGATTTTTTTTTAGTAGACAGTTACTGGCTAGTGAGAATAATTTCTTTAGTAGCCAGTAAGTACAGTTATGTCACTGAATATTTCATTTTTTTTAAATATAACGAGTTTACAGTAAACAAGTAATTTATGTACTAAATAAAAATATTTTAATTTATATTGCTTTGAATAAACTTGAGATACTAATTTCCAATCTATTTAAAATTTTAAAATAAGTTAACAACAAAGTTATACACAACATAACTACATAAGTAGATACCCTTTTTTTTAAATTATTTGTATGGAATTAAGATCTGACAATAATAAAATATGTATGTTTATACACTAATTAATAACCCACAACATGATCAGGGCTTGAAATTCAATTTTTCCAAGGAGGGGAGTCTCCCTCCCAACAGTTTTAAATGGAGGGGAGTTGTAATATTTAGGAGGGAGAAAAAAAAACTTTAAACCCCACTGTTATTTTACGTGCCATTTAAAGAATTACATTAATGCAGACATGACAAAATACCATTGAAAAAATTAAGTCAACTCAGAATGATTATGTAAAATGTTTATTTTTATAATAAAAAAGGGAAGAAAGTTAAAGTTTATATATGCAGTGTATTTTTCAAATTCCACCAAATGTTAGGGACATTTAACAATTAGATTGTTAAATGAATTTCTGAATTTAGATTTTATTTGATTTAAGGGTGCTGAATCCTCTTTCACAAGGTGCACTTTTACTCCTTCACAAGGATTAAAAAGGTTTACTCCTTTACCTCAAGGAGTAAAAGTAATAAGATCTTTGTAGCTCTTCTAATCTCATTTTTGTTTAGTGCTGACTGTAAGCCAATTTAACAGGGTACAGCGACTGGTGGCTCTTACTATCCTTTTTTGTACTTTTCCCTCTTTTCGGTCGCAGGAAAAAAAATCTTTAAATACGTCTATTTGTCGTTGGAAAAAATTGTGAATTTAGTCAATCGGTTGAGGGAATAAAATAATGAAATTCGTCTTACGCATGGACAGAAATAGATAAGGACTTCTAACGAAATAGTGTTAATATCGATTTGCGACTTTCGGACTACATGGCAGCCAGTGTATAACTGTGCTAAGGTAACGCCACCTACGAAGAACAATACGGATAAATGCCATAGAATAAATCTATTATACCTACCAGACGATGACTGTCAAGCAGAGGATTTGAAGAGGTAGATGAACTAATACAACTGCTCTACACAGACATTGTATTTGAAATATTTTTCAAGAAACGATTTTCTTCTTTGAAAGGCTATTTTATTAGAAGTCCTTATCTATGTCTATGTTTATATAAAAAAATCGCTAAATTCGTCGATTAGTCACGGGGAAAAATGGCAAAATTTGCTAATCGGTCACAAGAAAATAACGCAAAATTCGTCAGTCAGTTGCGGAAAAAAATCTTGAAATTTTTCAGTAAGGTGCGAGAAACAAAAAATAGTGAATTTCATCAATCTGTCACCAGAAGAAACCGAATAATTCGCCAATCGGTTACGGAAGAATTCGCAAAGTTCGTTAGTCGGTCAAGGAAAAAAGCGTGATGATGTTCGTTGATTGCTCAAGTTCGTTGATTGCTCAAAAGATAACATTGCGAAATTCGTCAGTGAGTCGCGGGAAAATATTGTAAAATTCATCAGTCGGTCGCGGGGAAAAATCGTGAAATTCATCAGTCGAACGGAGAGAAGAAAGTCTAAATTTGTCAATCAGACATAGGAAAAAAAAATCACGAACTTTGTCAATCTGTCGAAAGAAAAAAAAAGGAGAAATTACACGAATTTCGTCGATCGATCGCGGAAAAAACGCAAATTTTGTCGATCGATCGTGGAAAAAACGCCAATTTTGCCGATCGATCACGGAAAAAACGCGAATTTCGCCGATCGATCGCGGAAAAAAAGCAAAGTTCGTCGATCGATCGCGGAAAAAACACAAAGTTCATCGATCGATCACCAGAAAAACGCAAAGTCACGAACTTTGTCAATCTATCGAAAGAAAAAACTAGTCGTTGGGGGCCACCATAATACTTACCCATCATGGATATGCATAATGTAAAATATTAAAATAAAAATGTGTAAACTACTTATAAAGTGCATTGCAATTCAAATAAAATCGTGGCTTGATGACGTCACAAACTTTAAAGTCTCGATTACTGAATTGCTTGAAAGAAACATCCTTATAACTCCAAATATAATAATCCTATTAACTAGCAGTTTATTGCATCTGATTAAGCGTCAAATTTTCAATTAAAATATATCTTTGAAGTGAAATTTGGATGAAATACAGGGTCATGAAAAATCGAAGTGTGTGGAAAATAGGATTCCAAATATCTCGGCAACTCATTATCCGATCAACTTCATGCTTTATGCAAAATTTATGTTTTTTTATTGTCTTTTATATTCATTTCTTAAAATAAACAATTACGAAAGATTTTATATACCTTTCATCAGAACGAATATTTCGAGAGTCCGAAAAAAATTGTTCCGGTTAATCGAGGTTATTGAAATGAAATAGGCTTCTTCCCATTATTACATACTAAGTACATACCAAATTGCAAGTCTCTATCTCAATTGTTTGGGGAGATAGAGCGTTTACAGACACACAGACGGACGGCAAAATTTTTTTTCTAAAAATATGTTTTCCGGAATCTCCAGTGTCTGAAACGTGTAAATCCGTCAAAATTTTTTTTTCGATTTTCAAAACGATTACAAGATTTACCCTATACTACGTATGATGGGTAAGTAAAAGGAGAAATTACACGAAATTCGTCGATCTGTCGCGGAAAAAACGCAAAGTTCGTCGATCAGTCGCTTAAAAAATGCAAAGTTCGTCGATCAGTCGCTTAAAAAACGAAAAGTTCGTTGAACAGTCGATTAAAAAACACAACGTTCGTCGATCAGTCGCGGAAAAAACGCAAAGTTCGTCGATCAGTCGCTTAAAAAACGCAAAGTTCGTCGATCTGTCGCGGAAAAAACGCAATGTTCGTAGATCAGTCGTTTAAAAAACGCAAAGTTCGTCGATCTGCCGCGGAAAAAACGCAAAGTTCGTAGATCAGTCGTTTAAAAAACGCAAAGTTCGTCGATCTGTCGCGGAAAAAACGCAAAGTTCGCCGATCTGTCGCGGAAAAAACGCAAAGTTCGTCGATCAGTCGCGGAAAAAACGCAAAGTTCGTAGATCAGTCGCGGAAAAAACGCAGTCGATCAGTCGCGGAAAAAACGCAAAGTTCGTCGATCAGTCGCTTAAAAAACGCAAAGTTCGTCGATCTGTCGCGGAAAAAACGGAAAGTTCGTCGATCAGTCACGGAAAAAACACAAAGTTCGTCGATCAGTCGCGGAAAAAACGCAAAGTTCGTCGATCAGTCGCTTAAAAAACGCAAAGTTCGTCGATCTGTCGCGGAAAAAAAGCAAAGTTCGTAGATCAGTCGTTTAAAAAACGCAAAGTTCGTCGATCTGTCGCGGAAAAAAAGCAAAGTTCGTAGATCAGTCGTTTAAAAAACGCAAAGTTCGTCGATCTGTCGCGGAAAAAAAGCAAAGTTCGTAGATCAGTCGTTTAAAAAACACAAAGTTCGTCGATCTGTCGCGGAAAAAACGCAAAGTTCGTCGATCGGTTGCGGGAAAAAAATCACGAAATTTATCGTTCGGTTGCGGGAAAAAAATCACAAAATTTATCGTTCGGTTGCAGGTAAATTAAATAACGCAGATTTCCCCGGAAAATGGTGAAATTTTTTGGGCGGGAGGCTCCCGCCCACGATCTTTTTTTGGGCGGGATTTCAAAATTTTCGGCGCGAATCCCGCAATCCCGCCCTGATGATTATATCACACATGCATAACCTGTGGCCCGCATGCCAAAAATGGCCAACAACTCCAGAAATTCTGCAATTAGTCTGAGAAAAAATTGCAAATTTTGTCATTCAGGAGCTCACTCAGGATTCATAAAAATCATGAATATTGTCGATTGGGCGTGCAAAAATCATAAATTTTGTCGATTGGCACATAAAAATCAAGCATATCCTCGATCGGGTGCGTAAAATTCATGAATTTCGTCGATCGGAGATGAATAAATCATGAATATCATCGATCGGGTTTATAAAAATCATGAATTTTGTCAATCGGGCACGTAAAAATCAAGAATTTCATCAATCAGGTGTGAAAAATCATGAATTTTGTCGATCAGATGCAGAAAAATCATGAATTTTGTCGAACGAGTGTGGAAAAATTGGGAATTTTAAGAAAAAAAGTAAACTGGAAAATCCTGCATTTGACCAGTTCTTTCCATATTTTTAATCGCCCGTTTTTCTAGTCTAATTGCCATGTGGTGACTCAAAAGTGCTTATTTTCATCTTTATTTACTAGTAAAATTATTTTGTGCAATCATCTAAACTTCTAAATACAATTTCATTATTGTGTATATTTAACTCTAGATCTATAAAATAAATTATAACTTCTGTATGGTACACACTAAACTCAACACTGGTGTGGCCCACTACTGGTGCATCAGAAATTTACTATGTCCACAACTGGAGCATACAAGACGGTAATATTTAAAAAGAAATTTCCAAGGTTTTTTGGTTGGTTGATTTATAACAGCCGATTATTTACTCGAGGAGTGCCCTCCAAATTTTTTCAAGGAATATATTTTGAAACTTTGAATGTTTATTCTGATATATGGAGGTTAGGACTAAGCTAAATCTATACAAGATGTCTGAAAACGGTTGAATAACTTGAGAAATATACATTGTATTGAAAAACGAAAACATGCATGTTCAATAATTAAAAAAAAAATCTATTTAGGGATATCAAAGTTGCTCCCCAACTCTGCTCCCTGGGGGGTTAAGGGAGGTAACTTTGACATCTTAAATGATAACCCACTTTTTCATTGCAGATTCAGATACAACGGGAAAAAATATGTAGCTTTTGTATTTAGCATTTTCTTCAAAAAATCGTAGATGGTGCTGTAATCGAGTAAAATGCAGTAAGAATCGTTTCCATTGAAAAGTCTGTAAATGGTCGAATAACTCCAGAAATGTACATTGGATTGAAAAACAGAAAAAAAGGTGTTCAATATTTTGAAAAAATCTATTTAGGGATATCAAATTTGCCATTTTTCTAAAATATTGAACACGTATTTTTCTGTTTTTCGATCTGATGTATATTTCTCGAGTTATTCGACCGTTTCCAGACATTTCAATGAAAACGATTCTCACTGCATTTTTCTCAATAACAGCGCCATCTATGATTTTTTGAAGAAAATGTTAAATACAAAAGTTACGCATTTTTCCCATCAAATCTGAATCTGCAATAAAAAGGGGGTTATCATTTAAGATTTCAAAGTTGGCCCCATTTCCCCCCCAGGGGGACAACTCTGATATTCCTAAATAGATTTTTTTTAAATATTGAACATGTATTTTTCCATTTTTCAATCTGATGTATATTTATCTAGTTGTTCGACCATTTCCAGACTTTTCGGACACCCTGTATATATATATATATATATATATATCTTTTGGAATTCACTATTACTTTAATAATAAGCAGATAAATGTCCTTAAGTGGCCCACTACTGATGTGTTTACCTTAAGGTTTTCTCACACATTGGTAATTTTCTAATTATGCATAACTCATTCCATTTAACGATACAGTTATGCTATTTTCTAATCTTGTTTTTGATTATCCCATCGACCAATTTCGCCAAACTATTCACCAAATTATACAAATGAAAGAATGTTGTCATTCTAAAATTTTAAATTAGGAAAATTAATGAATTTAAATAAAAAAATGTCATTAAAGAATAGGGTTACTTTAATGATGACATTCACTTATGACGTAGTGACATACCAAATATAAAATTTGATTTATTCAGATGATTTTGGATAAAATAATACTAAGAAAAGTTTACGTATTTAAATGCAAAATTATTAAATTAAAACATATAAACAAACAGATATTTTTAAGATATTGCATTTGTGAATAAAATGTACGCATTTTAAATGCAATAACTGAAATTATTAAGAGACATAATAAATATCAATGATAACGAAAGATTGTAAGGAACTTAAAGCTTTTTATTTAGTAAAAAAATGTAGACAGATATAACTATAAAATGTATGTAAACATTAGATATAGGCTTAAAGGAAAAAAAATCAAAATTTGCAGTGATTATTCTCGCGGGCAAAACTCTCTCATGTCCTTCAAAATTGCACCAAAATAATCATCCTTTTTATGAATTTGTCACACCATAAACTCAGTTTTCATACCATGCCCATTCATGCTTTTTTTTTAATGGTATATAATCCCATACTTTTGAAAATAATTTATCATTTCAAGTTCTGTAAAAGGAAGATCCCAGATCTTTATCATATTTTCTTAAACTGTGAGATAAAGCAAAGAAATAGAAATCATCAAAAACTTTTCACTAGAAAACAAATCTCACATCCACAAAATAAATAAAAATTAAATACATACATCACGTTCTAGAATTTTATTTAAAATCGAACATGATGTCACAAATATTTGTAACATCACTTGAAACTAATCTATTGTATATTTTCGGTACTTCTCCATTATCCCATTGACCACTTTCCATTTTAAAAAATCTATCGCCAAACTATACAATTTAACACCAAAAATGCATGATCATGGCAGCACATTCACTTGACGTCAATGGCGTTATATGTGTTTGTTATCTCATCAAATGAGTTCTAATTCGATGCTTAATGTATTTTTAATGATGTTTTATTCATTTATTAGTTATTTCATTAATTAAAATAAAATTTACGTCTTCGACACCATGATATTAAAACAGAAAAAGCATTGAAGAAATGCTGTGATGGGTAGTTACTTACAAAAGATCAATTTCAACTAACGTTACAAACATTTATCCAACAGTCGAGAGGGACAATTAAGAAAAATAATGTAAATACATAAATATCCAAGATTATTTTTGTTTCTGTTTTCATTAATATATTGTAAATTTTATTGTTTAAAGTTACTGATAAGTGATACTTTAGTGAATGGTTCTATTCCTAATTTCTTGTTTTTCTTTTTTTTGAGATTCCAATGGCAACATTCTTCCATTTGTTTATTGGGCGCTACAGTTAGGCGAATAATTTATCATATGGAAACTGGTCGATGGGATAATGGAGAAAAACCATTTTTCTTATTTAATATCCTGGGGTAATCGCTTATTGACATAATTTTTATTTTAAATAACGATAGAACAAATAAATTAGTAAAACGTTAATAAAAATACAAATAAAACATCGAATTAAAAATCACTTGATAACAAACATGTGTAATGCGTTTAATGTCCAGTGAATGTGACACTTATGATCATCCATTATTGGCATTTAATTTTATAGTTTGGCAACAGTTTTTTTGTTGACGGGATAATCAAGTAATACAGATAAAAAAAATCTGATTAACCAATTTGTGTACAGAAATCATAGATACATTAAAGATTACCTGTTCAATGGAATTCTAAAAAAATCATTCTAAAATGTGGAAATTCTTTCAGATATACATAATATTTTCAAACTGATCAAAATTAAACAGAAAATTAACATTAAAAATCAGTATTTAAACTGCATTAAAATTAAGTCTTGAAAACAGCTCAATGAATACACATAATTTACTTCTTAAGGAGGGAATTAAAAAAAAAAATCCTTAACGAAAATAAAATGTAATTTATGCACCGAGATTATCTCTAAAATATAAATCGATTAGAAACATTTAAAAAAAATACATTTCATGTACACAGAATCGACATTTTGAACTGAAAAAAATGACATTAAAATAGGCAAATGCTGCATTAAAAAAGTAATAAAAAATACAATAAATAGACACATATAAAAATTATACCGTTTAATAAGCTGTCATCAAAGGAAATATAACTTAAATAGTCATCAATAGACCTACTCAACTACACTGTAACTCGTAATTTTTTATTTATAAATATTTCTCTGAATCACTTGGGCAAAGATAAGAGTTCCTGTGTAGATAAGAGTTCCCGGAATACATCCTTCCAAATCTCTGGTAGTAGACCAGTGGAATATAAAGAGAAATAACATAACTCCGATACGAAACAAAAATATTTCCACAACAACGCCATCTTGCGATTAAATTCGATTGCTTGAAAACGTTTCGATTAAAAATTTATCTTCGATTAATAATGTCCTAACTGCTATCGATCGTCCTAACAAAATTTCAACAACTTGCTTTTTATGTGTTGCAAATTATATAAGTTGAGTTCTTTGCTGTATGCTGTGTGCAAAACGCACATAGAAATCACATTATTGAACCTCAAAACGGATAACATGTAACATCAAAAGTAATTTAACTTTTTTATCACGTTCATTAATCGAAATAAAAATCCAGTATATGATCGAAGTTTTCCTTTGTTCGTTTATCGCGTCCTTTTCAAAAGTAATTTAACTTTTTCATCAAGTTCAGTAATCGAAATAAAAATGTAATATATGATCAAAATTCTCTTTTGTTCGTTTATCGTGTCCTAAATCGCGTCCTTTTCAAAAGTAATTTAACATTTTTTTAATCAAATTCATTAATCGAAATGAAAATCGACAACTTAATCGAAATTTTCCTTTGTTCGTTTATCGCGTCGTAAATCCTGCACTCAAACTGGTGAAAGGGTGCTGGCGAAGACCCAGGACAGGACAACCTTTCATCTTCCTGAAAACATCGACCAGGTTAGCTTTATAACAGGGCATAACTTCCTAGTGCTTCCCATACCATTACTGTACATTTGTAATTTTATTTGCTAACTCTTTTCATTTAAATTTTAATTATTTTTCTTACTTTCCTTAATATTCTCTAAATTGCACTTTATTTTCCATAACTTCCTGGTTACTCAGTATATACCTTCTTTTTGTACATTTTGTATAATTATTTTATTGTTATTACTTCTAAATTTAATTCTCTTTTAACTGTTCATTTCAGCTTTGTTTTTGTTTCTAAATGCTTTTATATTTCATTTGGTACCTTAAAATGGCCTTCTTTTGGGTTTTGGTTTTATCCCCTTTTCCACGTTTCCAGAGCTATGGGTACTGGAGATTGGCTATGACATGAATTGCTATCTTCCACAGGTCTACTATTAGAGGTTTGGAAGGATGTCTTCTGGGAATGCTTATCTACATTTCATCTAAGTCTAAGTATCGCATCCTAGGACTTCCGGCGTCCCCATTACAAAATGGCGTTAAATTTTGGTGGTTCAATTGTGACAGTTTTATTCTAAATAAAACATACGTAGTTTATTAGTTTTCCTTTTAAATTTTCATTGTTTTTGTTACTAAAAGTATTGTATATCAACATTTAAGTACCCAATTTACTGTAATATTTCAAATATTTTGTGCTTAGGCCTAACTAGTCAAAATTAGGATGATACCTGGCTAATCATGGTGTTCAAAAATCAAAATAATCGGATTTATTATTATTAAAATCAGATTTTTAAATTGGATTTTTATGACTTTTTTGTTATGTTATGATGTTGAATACATCAAGAGCTTTCCAAATAACTTTTTTCCATTAGTTCATCTGTTCTTTTAAAAATGTTGCTTTTTGTGTACCTTTTGAAAATAAAGCTGTCATAATAAAGACAAATTCTGGAACATGGTTATTTATAATTTTTTGGTTGATGGTAGTAGTTTCGTAACACATAGATCATTTTAAAGTAAACTACGACAATAGTTTGATACAAACTATTTAGTGCAAAATTTAGTTTAGAAAAACAGAAAATAATTGTTTACTTCCAAAAGCAATTTTCCCTGTTTTGCACTCACATAAAAAGCTCTTTTTTGAGATTTCTGTACCATCTTTTTAAAAATTTGGTAATTGTCCATTATCCCGTCAACCGCTTTTCATAACAAAAAAACTATCGCCAAACAATAGGATTTAATGCCAAAAATGCAGACCCATTCACTTGACATCAGAAGCATTACACATGTTTTTTATGTCGGCATTTACCTGTAGTTTTCATTATGTTTTACTGATTTATTTGCTATTTCGTTGATTAAAATAACAATTGCGTCCTTAAACAGCAGTGCAATGATATTAAAAGATAAAAAGCATTGGAAAAATGTTGCGATGCATAGTTACGTACAATAGACAAGTTTCAACTGACGTCACAAACATTTATTTACCAGCTGAGAGGGATAATTAAGAAAAATAATGTAAATTAATTAATATCCAAGATTTTTTTTTTCTGTTTACATTAATATATATATATTTTGTTTAACCTTACAGATCTTTGGTGATTGGGGCTTTTCTGAATTTCTTGTATTTTATTTATTTATTTATTTATTTTGATATTTCAATGGCAACATTCTTCCATTTATTTGGTGTTATAGTTTGACAATAGTTTTTTTATGAAAAGTGGTCGACAGGATAATGAAGAAGTACCAAAAATTTTAACCTAAATAATACAAATATATATTTTTTTTTCTGTCAGCTTAGTTGTAATGTACAGCATTTTGTGCATTTAAAAAACTCTTCATCCAATTTGTATTATTATTATGGGACAAGAATTTTTCTAAATTTATTTGCATAGTACCTTAACTTTCGTTTAATTTTTTACTTATTATTTTTTTTAATAGAAGGACCAGCTTATGTTTTTGTATAATGTTACAGTGATCATGGTCGTGCCAGGTGTTTTATCAGAGATGTTTTAATAAATTTATAATCAATACATATATATATGAAATAATATCAATTATAATAGAAAAATTATCTATTTGTTATCAAAAGAATTAACAAGTTTTCATTTGAGAAAAAAACATTCAAAATTCTTTCAAAAATTGATAAGCTCTAAAATATCTGTAGCCTCGCAGCCTTCATTATCTTTATTTTGTTTTTCTATGCTCTTATAGCCTGCAAAATAACCATGGAAACAGCTGCAAAAAATTTAAAGATTATTAAAAATATTAATTTATTAAGCAAATTATAACAAAATCATATTAGTTACATTTAAGTGATGCATATAATGGTAATAATGGCCTTTGTTTATAATAAGGCCATATAATGGCCAAATTAGTTTTGAGCCACTTTAATTCAGGAAATACCATTAAAGACATCTTTCCTACAATGAATAGTGTTACCTCTTTAGTTAGTGCTCTTAAGGAAATAAAAAACATACTGATAGCTCAGCATAAAAAAAAAATGACTAAAATTTTAAAAAAGCTACGCTGGTGGCTTTTATTGGTTTTAACCAGCTTTTTTTGGCTAAAATTGGCTTTTATACAGTGATGGATTTTAATTATAAACTGTAAATTTTTAATTAATTTTAAAGACATCTTATTGAGTTAAAATTTAATAAATATCATGATTTCTCAATAATGAAGACATTAATAAGGATGAAGCTACTAGTGATTTATAGTCATTGCAAATATCAGCTGATTTTTTTTTTTTTTTTTTTTGAAGCAAATTAATTTCTTTAGTTTGTTTATTTTAACACTTTAGTATTATTATTATTAACTAGTTTTAAAAGCTATTCATATGGTAACAGGCTTATCATTTTTTTTTTCATACATTTATAAAATCATGCCTAAAGAATAAAAAGCACTCATTTCTCACAGGGTTGTGTTTTTGCTGGCAGAAAGTGGTTTTAACTGGCATAAACACATTTCATGGCATAATATGACACTTTTTTAGTAGTATTAAATTCCAAAAGTACAATTTATTCAGGATAAATAACAAATAAAATATTGTGGATAGTTTTAATTAAAAAATAAATAAATTTGTATTAGAAAAAATGAGTAATGTAACAGATAAAATTTTTGTTATAATAGGGTAGTGTAATTTTATATATAAACATTTATTAGAGTATTTAAAATCTCAGTTTAAAAATCAAAATAGAATACTATACCCAATACTTATTTTACATTGCCAGCAAGTAATGCTGCTCCAGAAAGAATATTTTCAAACTTTTCTTTCATTCAGAACAAATTAAGGAGCAGTCTGGGTTCAGGAAGATTAGCAAAATTAGTCCTATGCTATGGAATGCTCCATGCAAAAAATATAATAATAGCATATTTGAGTGGTAATTTTGTTCTTTGAATGTTGTAAAATAATTGTACAAAATATTTCTTTTTTTTTTTTTTCTCTCTGTTATTTTTTGTGCTTCAATTATTTACTTATATATTTTCACAAGAACAATTTCTATTTGTATATAGTAGATAATCTTTAAGTTATTGCATTGTATTATTTACTTAAAAATACTCTGAAAAGTAATTTGTTAAAATATCATAGACTTTCTTTTTTTTTTACTTTTAAATAGAAATTTAACTCTAAACAGTAACATTAACAGTTAAACTTGTTTAATATCAGATTACCGTTATGAAAATTTCTGTTTAAATTAGTATTATATAAACAAAGTATATATTTATCTGATCATTTTGAAACTTTTTGCTGCTGTAAATAACATTCATAATGTTTAGTTTTAATTTTCAACTTAATTGTTTACATATCAAATACATGTATTAATTGTGAATCATTGCAGATTAAAGTTTTTAGTATTATTTCTTAGTGTCTGCCATGCTGGTATTAACCAGTTGCAACCACTGGTTTTAAATACCCCGGCAGAAACTTGCCAACCTTGCCAACAACTTCTTTTTTTTTCAAATATTTTTTCTCACTTTCTCATACACCTACCTACGTGCTTTAAAATCTCCTCAAATATTATCTCCTTTCTAATTTGTATTTCAACTTTAAGATCATTCTATAATTTAATCTCTTCATATGATTTTTCCTACAATAAGTTACAAAACCGCTCAGTAGTAAAAAATGCAGAAAAACTTTTGGAAACATATTTTTATAAGTCATCAAAATGCACTGATTACCAACTAAAAATGTTTGCTCTTGAGTCAGATAATTTCATTTATGAAATACTATATCAGATGATTTCATTCATTAAATTACGTACAAATTATTTAGTTTTAATCACAATTTCAAAAGTAAATAGCAGTATGTATGCTTCATTTTTTATGTGGGATGTTTAGTTTAACTAAAATATATTAAAGATATATCAGAAAAACTACTTTTTTATTGTAGAGAACTACAACTACTTTATCGAAAATGTAGTTAACTACAACTACAACTACTTGTTTTAAAAAATAGAGACTACAAACTACATTTCAAAAATAGTCACTACTTCACTATTTTCAGAGATTTTGTCAAAGTGTTCAATTTGAATTAGAAATTGAAGATACGAATTAAGTAATAAAGCAACCCCTCGTAATAGCATGTCTGTCGGGTTACAATTAAATAAATGCAACATAACCGAGGAAATTAAAAAAGATAAGGTACAAGAAAATGTTTTGTGTTTGTCTCCAAAATGTTATTTTATACACACATTTCGTAGCAAAATTAAGAGAGATAGTATAATCTTGAAAATTACTGAGAAAGAATTCTAAATGCAAACAATTAATAAATCTATAAATAAAGCAATTCTAAATAATAAGAAAACCAGCCTTAAAATATAAACACTTAATAACGAGTAAGTAGACAAACGTTGCCAGCAAGAAAATTAATTCCTTTGATGGGTTAGTACTACTTGATTTTAGCGAACAAGTTTGAATGAGAAAATACTTCATGTGATGCGTTGCTAATACACTGTAGCTGAGATTCGCAAAGCGTTGAGCAGAACAAATTTTACATAGAAGAAGCAAGTTTTGATAATTTAATGATTTTTCTCTCTACATTTCATTTTTCAAAATGTAGCATGCTACACTACAAACTACTATAAAAGGTAGCGACTACTGTGGTTTTGCTACTTTCGATCCCTGGGTAGGGCCACTCTCAATGTCAAAATCCTACCATTTGGTGCTCCAGGCAAAAATGTTATTGTTAATTGTTTTCTTTATTTTAAAAGTATGTGAACTGTTAATTATCACAATTATTCTTTATGTCACCTTTCTTCTTTTAGGCTCTTTTAAATGCACAAACTCAAATCAAAATAACAGTGCCTGGATTTTGGTTTAATCTTGGTTTTTCAGGAAAGTTTTATCATAAAGGTACATGAGAACAAAATACAGGAGATGATATGCTAGTAGGTAAGTTATAAATGAGCATTGCATTAAGCTGTAATCTTTATTGTACTGAAACTATGATAAGTTTAGTTCAGAATTTTTAGATACGATTATTAAATATTATCATTATAAGCAGGCTTTTTTAAACAAATTTTATAAAACAATTTAGAAAAGCACTGTTTGTATTCATTTCTTACGCAGTCTTTTATTTAAATATTTTAAAATTAAGAAATAGTAATTTTGTGGGTGGGTGACTTCCAAAAAACGAAATAAATTTCTGAAATGAAAAAAAAAATCTATAAAAAATTGTTATACAAAATGTATTTTAGAGTTATTTTCCATTCAGTTGAATGTATTCATGTCAAGCTAGATGAAATAATGCAGGCTAGTTTATGTATATTATAGGCAAAAATTATGTTTGTTATAGTATATTTTTTACCCCTTTAATCACATATTGCTTTTTTTACATTTGAAAATATTTCTCTTTTCCTATATTTCTTTATGAAAATGTTATCTCTTTATCATGCAATACAGTGGCCACAGGTGACTACTTGCTTTCAACAAAAATGATAACAGTGTTTTGGCATAATTTATAGTTTTTTTTACAAACATCATATTATATTTAGTTCATTGTATTATGTTTATCTAATTCATTATTTTATGTAACTTTGCTTTAAAAAATTGGCAACACTCTCAAAGTTTGTTTTTGGATATTAAAAACAAAAGTTTGTTCTATGAAAATAAATCTGCTAAGTTGAAACTGTTTCAAAGATGTCAGTCGTTTTTATTTGCAAATACACGTATTAGAATAATTAAGGATCTTAAATGAGTCTCCCAACAACTGGTGACCCAGACGTGATTTGAACATGCAACCTTCTGTTGCGAAGTCCGTAATGGCTTAATCTTCCAAACACTAAAACTTTGAGAGTGTTGCTAATTTTTTAAAGTAAAGTTACATAAAATAGTGAATTAGATAAACATAGTACAACGAACTAAACATAATATGATGTCCGTATAAAAAACTATAAATTATGCCATAACAACATTATTAAAATAGAATAAGTGTTATACTTAGACTTTCTTTTGACCCTCTTTATCCTACCTTTTCTGTATTATTAATAAAACATTAATATAAATTTCATATATGTATAATGTATTACAAAATTATCTGATCTAACATTGAATTCATAATGTAAATTTCTAATAGTTTGACTGCAGCATTTTCATCGTCTGAAATGCTGAACAATAATTTTATTTCTTGCTATTACTGAACTGGAAAACACTGTTATTGTATGTTTTATAAGTAATTAATTGTTTCAATAATTGATATGCAAGCTTGGTAGTCTACTGCTTTTAAATCAGGAATGATTTATATCATTCTTTGTTTCTTGCTGCTTACATTCAGTAGGTTGGAATGAATTAATTCCATATTTGCTGCA
Source organism: Maratus michaelseni (assembly GCA_963931845.1). NCBI lineage: Eukaryota > Metazoa > Arthropoda > Arachnida > Araneae > Salticidae > Maratus > Maratus michaelseni. The sequence continues at coordinate 464,277,414 of OZ007587.1, forward strand.
TAGAGGCTGCAAAAGAATCCTAGTATTTGCCATTAACCAAGAAATGTTTAAGTTTTGTACTTTAGGCAGACAACAAAAAACAAATAAATGGTAACATTAAGTGATTAAAATAAGCAGTTCTTCAAGATTTTGATAACTTTATGTGGATGTTGACATTACAATAGACCACATTAAGCAAAAACTACTGATATTCTTGTTGTTTTTCCTGATTGATTGGTTAACAAATATCTTTTAAGAAGTTCTTAGTGTGGACTTGTATATAAGGAGTTCATTGTAACACTGACAGTTCTCTTGCTGTTTTTTAATTTAAAGAATTAAAATTTGTGATGCTTACACGTCACAAATTTTGTAGCTTAATTGATACAAATTTTAAAATATAAATAATTTTTACCATTCTTGTTTGAAATTCTTGAAAATTAATGTTTTATTTATTTATATGTTATGGTATGTGTACAAACATTTTGAACAGGGCATGCTTGACCTTGCAATAGATCTGGTACGTGCAATATACCTTGGGCTCCCAAAGACGTTCTTGCTTGAAAAAAAGTATAAAGCTCAGAATGATAACGAACAGGTTTTTCACATTTAAAGTAAGGATTCTGAGCTGGGGTAGATTTTATCCCAGCGCGTGTGCTGACGGGTTAAAAAAAAAAATTAAATGAAGTTTTTTATGCAGGTTCACATGTTTACAGCAATCTCCAATGATATAACAAGATTTTTTTAAAACCCTTTTTAAAGTAATTTAGTAATTTTCCAAAAGTTAAGAAAAGTCCATTTCAGATTTTTCTGACCTGGAAATTATTATTAGAAGTGTAAATTATGGAATGCAGTTTACTGAAAAAGATATACAAGTACGAGTGTTTAAGACTAAATAGAGAAGTCGTGAATTTAAAATTCTTACAACTGTGCAAGTATAATGGAGTTATTCCGAATTTCTTAGGATGTTGTAATCAACTTGTCAACCAGCAACTACCAACGGTTAAAATGGATTTTGAGAACAAATGCTTAAAGGCATACATTAGAAATAAATTTAAATTGGTGAATCATATATCAATAAAATGTTTTAATTTGTATTTCAAGTTGACGGAGATACTGCCTACTGATGATTTTGATGAATGTCAGCGCATTTTGGAGCTATTTAGGAACTTTAAACGACACACAAAGGAGAGTATTATTTATAAGAAAATAAACAGATTAATAGTATCAACACCTATCAAACCAATTAAGAAAGCACTTCCATATATTAATTTATCGGATAAAGTCATAAATGAAGATGAACATAATCTTTTGGGATTAGGCCCTAAACATATGTTTAGGAGCAAGATTAATCTGAAGTCTATCGTTGTAAACTGTGAAAGAATTTCACAATTTGTCCCACCAGAAAAGAGGGAAGAGGTTAGGAGCATCCTTCATAATAATGTCCGTGCTTATTTAAAGAAACCAGTAAACCAACAAAACAAGCATTATAAAATAATCAAACAGCTAAAATCAGACCCGGAATTTACTATTATACAAACAGACAAGTCAAATAAACTAGCTATCCTGAACATTAGTGATTATGTCAAAAAAATGGAATTATGCATTAATAGTATGAGATGTATTGAACTGAATAAAAACCCTAATGCGAACATCAGTTGAAAAACACAGGAGTTAATCAAGAATGGTAAATGGCCAACAGGGATGAAAGATAGCATAAAGATCAATAAAACTGTGATTATACCCAGATTAATTGGTCGTCTCAAAGATCACAAAATGGACTACCCCCTTAGACCAATTGTATCGAAACAGTTAGCCCCCACCTATGGAATCGAAAAAGCATTTGTACCTTTTCTTAAAACCATTCTCCCACCCTCGGATTACGTAATAGATTCCACATCTGAATTTATAAGGAAAATTAAAGATATTATCATAGATCAGACCAGTATACTTGCAAGTTTAGACGTTGTATCCCTCTACCCATCAATAGATGTTAATCAAATAGTTAAAGTCATAGAAGAAGCTATCAATAACAACCATACTTTTAATCATGACACACGGATCACGCTTAAATCAGCTATTAATCTTATCACACATAATGTATTTATATTCAACCAAAAGTTTTACAAGCAAACAATGGGGGCCCCAATGGGATCACCCATCTCCGGTTTAATGGCAGAGCTGAAACTTAGACCCTTTGTAAAGCATATTATGGAAAATTTTGATTTGAAACCTACACTATGGCTACGCTATGTGGACGACATTTTCGTAATCTGGGACCATGGCATCCAATCTCTAAACGATTTTGTTAAAAAAGTTAATGAAATTGACATGAATATTAAATTCACGTTAAAATTGGAGAATGACAGGATTTTGCCTTTTCTAGATATTGAACTAATAAGAAACATCAACAAAGGAACGATAGAAAGAAAAGTATACAGAAAACATTGCAGGTCAAATAATACCATCGCTTATGACAGCAATTCTCCGTTTAAAACTAAAATTTCAGCTTACAGATTCCATATAAAGCGTGCTTTCGACATTTGTACAGAACAGTACTTATGTAAAGAGTTGAATGAAATTAGATATATTGCAGCAGAAAATGGTTTCCCCCCCCCCCCCCATTGCATAAATAAGTTAATTTATGAAGCAGAGAAGAAAATCCCTAAGGATATTATACACAAGAGGTCTCTTAAATTATGCGAATTCGATTACATACCACAGTTATATGAAAGATTAAGATATACATTAAAGAAATTTGATATCAGTTTGGTTGCAAAACCCTCGCAAAAATTGAAAGTCTTACTTCATAATAAAATTGATCCATACCCAATAACGACATCGCAGGAATATACTCTATCCCATTTAGTACAGAAACACAAACTGGTTTATCCTATATAGGAATGATCACCCGGAAATTTAAAGAAAGATTAAAAGAGCATATTTCTGACATTAAGTTTAACCGTCCATCCACAGCTTTATCGAGATTAAATCAGCGACAGATTATAAATATTGATTTTCAAAACGCAAAAATTATTGTTCCTGCAAATAACGAGTTTACAGCTAAAATCAGAGAGTCTTTGGAGATTTTATGTAAAGGAAATCGAGTGTGTAATGATTGCTTATCTTATAATGCTTACCTAAGATCTGGTTTAATATTTTGAAAATATCAAGAACCCCAGTGCTGGAACTAATGGACTTTTCCCGATACACCCCTACAGAATAATAGACTGGCCCCGTTAAAACTGTTACATATTAACACAGTGACAGCGAGAAGCGACATTCGTACTCTCAGCTCAGTCAACAGTTCCCCCTGAAGATGATCACGTTAGTGATCGAAAGTCTCGGCATGTAAATGTTTGTATTTTAACATTTTTTAACACCTTTTGTCACCTTTTAAGCATGTTTTAATGTATATTTTATTGACTTTAAATACAAGGTGAATATTTCATTCCACTTCCATTTCGTTTTTATTTCGAAATTTTCTGTTATGTTGGTACTGTTTTCTAAGAGAGCATTATTTGTTATTTGTAAATGAATATATGTTAGAAACAATTTATACGTTAAATTACAAAAGTAAATAAAATTTTAAATGGTGTTTCTGCATATTGAATAAAACTATAAAATGCTTATGCACTTTTTGAAATGAACTTTGATTGAAATGTTGAAATTTTTATTGGTTGTAGATATGTAAACAGTGTCTAATTATAAGCAAATGAATTTAGAAAGATTTAGTACAAAATTTTCAATATATATTTATCATTCAGATGCATCACTTTTTTTGTTGTTGTTGTTGTTTCTCCCCCCCCCCCCCCCCCAAAAAAAAAAAAAGTAAGTTTTACCTTTTTCATACTGTTTAAAAACTATATATGTGTGCCAATTACAATAAGTGAATTTTTCAATTGTTAATTTTAATATGTAAATTGGATTTTGTTTATAAACTAACTTTTTGGAGACAAATATAAAATATTAATTTGTATGTTATACTTTCTCATTTTTTAATATCTTCAGTTATATTTCCCTTTCATATACATCATTCTTTTGTTGTCTCAAAATAGGCACAATACAACAAAGGGCTACTGTCAACTGCAGCAGCTCTCAAAAATCACATTTAATTGATGTAAGTGTACAAGAGTATTGTTGTCAAAATTAAAAGTTTTGTTGTAATATGATCAATAAAACAATCTCCTTCATAGTTATTTCATTTAGCTTAGCAATTTAATTTTTTTTCGGATTAAAGTTAACTGTTTGAATACCTATTAGTTTGAAGTATGTGTATATATGAAAGGCAATAAAATAACAAACTTATATTCATATCTTTATTTTTGTGTCATCTGAATTTCTATGATTTATACATTTAATATGTTTTTATGTGTGCCATTTTACTTCCATATTTTTTGTATTTTCCTTATGAAAGGATCAGGGTCCATAAGCCGTGTTTTTGGCCCATGAAATAAGACTAAAACTCGATTTTGTTATACTGACTTCATTATTTCACTTTTTAATATTAGAAGGTTTATCCTGTACGATTTCAACAATATTTTTTGCATTTTGTTCAGATTTATATGACTTACACAAGCTCAAATTTTGTATTATTCATAGTTTTTTATGAAAAATACGCAGTTTCTCCTAATTTTACATCCATTATTTATATGAGCACAATCGTGCAACACTTTCTTCTTTACAAATATTATAAAATTAAAATACATCAAAATGTACACTATATGTAAAAATAAAAGTGTTGCAAAGCTGCGCTCATTGTAAAATATTAAAAAATATATTAAAAATTGTGGTAAAATTAGGAGAAATTGCGTATTTTTCATCAAAAACTACGAATAATACGAACTTTGAGCTTGTGTAAGTTATATAAATCTGAACAAAATGCGAAAACTATTGTTGAAATCGTACAGGATAAACCTTCTAATATTAAAAAGTGAAATAATTAAGTCAGTATAACAAAATCGAATTTTAGTCTTATTTCATGGGCCAAAAACACGCTTATGGACTCTGATCCTTTATAAGTTTGTTACAGTGACTTTATATGTGACCAAATGAGATTTATGTACTTTTTGCCATAACTGTCTAATTTTTTCTTGTTTTAAATTTCAGAGCATGCCAAAGAGTTTTGGTGGTTGTGTCACATATAGGCTCATTAGTAAATTTGCCAAAGTAATTATACTAAATGTATATAATAAATATTATGGATTTTAAGCTGCTTTATTATTTCTCTTATTAGTTAACTTCAGTGACTGAAAGTTACTGAATTTGACAACACAGATGTTATATATGTTTTTGTTTTTTGTATTTTTTTTTCCTATTAAGTTTATTTATTAGTTTTCATATTGTACTTGCATTTAAAATTTTAAAAAAACATCAAGTGTTCTTGCTAAATTCATATGTTTAATGTGTAAAAAAATTAACTTTCCAAAATAATCAATTTAAATAAAAACAATTCGATTTAAATAAAAAAAAATCTGATTTAAATCAAATAAATCAGATTTTTTTTATTAAAATATATATATATATATATGATTTTTGTGTACCCTGCCCACTGTACACTTGTTAACGGAATCTTTAGATTTTTTTTTTTTTTTTATTATTGAATAAATCAAGTTTTTCTATATGAAGCTTGTAACTTATGATATTTTTAATAATATTTTTCTTTCTTTATAAGCTTACTTTTGTTTTCATTTTAATTGAATGTGATCATTAAAATTAATGATTTGCGAACATATAATCAGAAAATTGCTGTACTTTAAAATGCTTCCATAAATATGCGTACAATATTTATTAAAAAAATGTAGACGATGTTGGTTAATAAATGTGCAAATTTCTTTTTTTTTTTTTTTTTTTGTTATATATATATTGAGATTAGTTGGGTGATTTTTTTTCTTCGGGCGTGTCATGATCTGTGATAATGTAAATGGGTCAAACTGTTGACTTTTACACTGAACTAACGGAAAGATAGCTTTCATCTGGGTTGGGTCAGTCCAGGGTCTCACAATTTTGGCCTGTGCAGACTAGTATTTATGCTTACAGCCATGAGAAAATAATCAACAAAGTGTCAATTAAAATTAGGCAAAATCAAGCTATTTTTAAAATACTTTGGAGGAATTGTCTCTGATAATTCAAACAGAAACAAAAATCAATTAAAGATAATGATTATTACATTAAATCAATGAATTTATTTGAGCAGTCCTCTTTGTATATTATAGCAGTTACAAAAGTGAAAGTAATACAAATTTTGACATATAATCTTCCTTTGACCTATACTTTTTTCTTTATTTGTAGCATATCAATATTTTTATTTTTTTTTAATTAAAATAATAAAAATTCTAAAACAAAATTAATTTTTTCCAAAATTTTAATTTTTCTGAGGAATTAAAAAAAATTTAACCTTTATAATTTTAGGAAACTTTAAATCGTTAGTCTAGTCTCCAGGTCTAAAAAGGGTTTCAGCCCCCTTATCTCCCCCCATGGCTGCGCCAATGTATGTATTTAAAAAAAAGTTTTAAAATTTATTAAAAAAATCCATGTTCAAAAAGTAGTCTGTGACCTAATTAGAACTCTCCAAAGGTCGGGTATCTGAACTTGAAAATTCTGTTTAAAGTAAACTCGAACCAAACCAAAAAAAAAAAAAAAAAAAAAAAAAAAAAAATCATCATCAACCCGAACCTTACACACTTCAACCTGAATCCAAAATATTCAAACCCAGACCCGAAGTGAAAGAATATTAATCCATATTTTAATAGAACTATGAAAAAGTTATCTATAATTACATCTTTAACATCAATTTTATCTTTTTTATATAAAAATGAATGTATATACGCTCATTAATATTCAAATATATAGTTTTTCATTAAAAATATATATATATATATTTATATATTCAGGGCTTTCTTTTAAAAGGTCATGTCAAACCAAACCTAACCTAAAAGAATAAAAAATTCAACCCCGAAAAAAAAAAAAAAAAAAAAAAATGTCAATCTGACTCGGCCCAAACGGCAGGTTGGGTTAGGTTCAAGAAAAATCAAACAATAGAGCTGATGCTGGATTCTAGTCTTAATGTCATTTATAGACTATCCATATACAAAGTTTCAAATGAATTATTTTGCCACTTTTCCATTTTTTGAAAGAAAATTCTTTTGCTTATGTGAAGGTTGAAGAAAGGGCTTTCGTCAAATAATTGCCAATTTCAGTAATGCTGCCACTTTTCCTTTGGTTTTGTATATTTATTCACATTATTGCAAATATGACTTGACTTTATTGTAGCAAACAAATATTCATTATAAAGATATATATATATTTAAATTCATGCTTGCAAATTATTTGAAAGTCATTAAATTGAGTTATAGATTTCAATTGAACTGTGATGGACATATTTTTACTTTATAATACAGATGTATAGTTTTCAAATAGATGCTCCAATTTATTTATTTTTAATTTTAGGCATATTTATAGTAATTTATATTCTGTATTTTCCTTGAAATTCGCCAACTTAAAATTTGACAATAATGTAGTGTCTTTAATGACTGAAAATATGTTCTACTGTCTGTGAGATTTGCTACTACAAAATTGTCAAATTTGCTGTTTCAAAACTGCTTTTTGATGCTCAAAAATGATATTGGTGCTGTTCCATTACTGAATTTACCAATCTTAAGAATCTTTCCAAGCTAGTTTAATTAGAAACTCATCCTTCCTCAGATGTTCAGAAAATGAGGAAATTTTCTGGTCACCATATATTCATTGGCCACTATATGAAGTTGTTGGACTAAATTTTTAGTTCAGATTTATGAAACTTTGAAGCAGTACTTTATGAATATTGTGCAATTTTTATGTTTTTCTCCCAAATGAGGTATTACCAAGCTGAATAAGTGTGTTATATGAGGAAGCGGCCTATATTAAAAAAATACCGTATGTGTATTGTTAATAATGGAAATCTGATAAAGGTATTCAGGGAAATCAGGGAACTTTTTTTAAAAAACTTCTGTAGCTATTCTGATTATATAAACGTTCTATGAGGTATTCCGAGTCTATGACCCATATCAGAATCAAAAATTAACTTATCTGCTTTTTTATTGTTTGGAAAGAAAAAAAAAATTGCTGTCGAAGTGCTCATGTGAGATTTATTTTCTGCTTTGACGTATATAATTTCTGTGTTGAAGTTTTTTGTTTTGTGATAAATTGAGCTTTGTTTTATTTAAGTTCATATCATTTGTCTTTTGAAAAGTAAAATTTTAAACTCCCACTCCAAGTACTCTAATCCAATATTGCAAAATTTATAATATCTTCTAAAACTTCTGGATTGAGTTCCAAATGTTTTTTTTTTTTCCATGCTAAATAATATGCCTTTTTCTATTTTTGACTATGCATATTGTTTATTCACTAAATAATTCTATGTATCTTAGTTTTTTTTTTCATTGCCTTGTTACTATTATCAATCCCCTAAAATGCTAGAGCAACTCAACAAGAATAACTTTATTGCTCTTTAGCAAGGAAGTTTTTTAATTAGACCAACAAGCAGTGTCTAGAGTGAATATTTTTTTTTTTTCTCTCAGAGTCTGGATATACATTTACATTATGTATACATTTTATGGAAAAAAAATTATCTCTGTTTTTCGAAAGTACAGTCAAGCTGATTTAGTACATTCATTGAATTTTGTCAAAAAAAATGTATGAATAAATCTCAAAGTATTCGGCACTTGGCTCTTCACTTTTAGAGGCCAACAAAAAGCTAAAAGCTTCCCCCTCTGCATATATGCTGATTCCACGCTGTAGAACTTCTGTGAGATTGAACGTACAAGCTTATTGGTTGCTATAATCAGACATTCACATTTTGTTGGCATAGCGTTTGGCGAATGTTTTTCTGCCGTTATTTACATTTTTAAATTTGAATCTTCGATACTAAGTGATGAAGAAATCTTTTACAAATTACATACTTTTAAATTGTATTTAATTTTTAATTATGACTAACTTTCTTCCTGGTGGCTATAATTATAAGCATGTCAAAAAAGAAACAAATGAGTGTGCATCTTCCGAATTAAAGAGATCACTGACTGGCTTGAAAAGTTTAACTTACTGTTTCATTGATTCTATATGGATTTATTTTTAATGAAGATCTTCAAAAACAGGACAAGAAGAGAAATGAATTGTGACCTATATAACTGCTAGATTGGGGTACGTGGTTTGAAGAAAAGAAGATTATTGAGAACAATTTGTCTAAGTGAACTGTTTATTTGCATAGAGTCCCTATATCTCTTCTAGTGTGGCCGTGCATTTCAAGCAGTTTTCTTGGACTTTTGTTCAGAGTGCAAGAATGGCTTGTAGTTATTAAGAGTTGACTTCAAAACAGGGGCGATTATCATTTAAATCTGTGTGTATACATAAAAATACATAAATTTCACTTATGTATAGTATATAGTATATGTGTGGTAAATCCTGATCATTAAAGTTAAGCATGCTCTTCACTGTATATGTGTTTCTGTACTGTACTTTTGCATAAAATTTTTACATTTTCTTGATAGATTATTCTCAATCACTTTTTAAAAGTTCAAAACATATATATTTTTTAATTCATACTAAATTTTAAAATATTTTAGACATGCACATCATGCTTAGCATGCTGTGAATGTAAACAAAGGCAACAAACCTACAATTCGCCAAATGCTGTGCCAGAGAACTGTGATCATGTGATTATATCAACCAATAAGCTTGTGTGTTCAATCTTATAGAATTCTATAGCGTGGAATCAGCATTTATGCTCCCACCTCCCTTTTTTCTTACCTTTGACAAGATTAATTAGTGTCCCAAACAGTTTGTAATGCCTTCTTAAAGAGAAGGCTCACTTTAATGCTCAGATGTTATATTTTTTCAAACCAAAATTTCATTTGTGTCATAAGCAGCAGCTGTACATTAGAATTATTAAATTAGAAAATTGTCTTTGGGTGAATTAAAAAATTAATTGTGCCTAAAAATGGATATATCCTATAGCTCAGTGCAAATTCTATGCACAAAAATCTATTTATATAAATAATTTTAATAATAAATTTATATAATTTATCTTCACATAAAAGAAAAAAAATCAACTACTCATATGAAATATTTAATTTTGGTTAGTAAATCATTTTTATTTTAAATTTATATTTTATATGTATAAAATATGTTTAATTTATATTCAAAAATTTATTAAGAATAATATAATTTAATTATTTTATTCATTTTAAAAAGATTTTTCTGAAAGTGAAATGTAGTGATATAAATATAGCAAAGGTTCCCAAACTGGTAGTCATGGCCGACATTTTGGTAGATCGATCTTTAAAATATATAGTTAATTTTATCTGTTGTAGTAAATGTAATAAAAACATTATAGTAGTAATTTTAAAGTAAAATATCGTGAAAAGATGTATATAAAAAAACTTTGCTTTATTAAATTTTCTGTAAAGAGTGGCCCAAGGCTAAAATTAAACTAGAAAGAAAAATCTTGCATCAAGCATAGATTATGAAACATTTTCCAACACTAACAGAATACTTTAACAAAACTTCACCATTTAATAAAGTCTAATCTATGTAAACAATTTGGGAAACATACAACACATTTGAGAACACAAGTTCAGCAATTACCGTATTGGAAATATATCCAAATTCAGCCCTGAATATGATCTACATTTTTACATATATACTACATAGTATGCCAAAATTTAGCTCGGTTAGAAAACGCATAACACAGTTGAAAATTCCCCTTCAGCAATTTCCATCAATAAGTGGAAATGTACTCAAATTCTTTTGTGCAGCCCTGTAGAGGATCTATAGAATTTCTACACACAAAGTACTATGCAAAATTTAAGTTCAGTTTAAAAATGCATACAATTAAAAACGTATTTCCAAAAATTATTTTTCATACTAGTATATAACCCCCGTCAAAAATGACAGATTGTTGATTTGCGTTCCATTTACATAAGACTCATGCAAACAAACAGCATAAAGATTTTATTATTGAAAGGTTTGTATTGTAGAAAAGTACATTTTAAAGCCGGTAGATGGCGACAAAACAATATTGTTCGCAACAGTGTTCGTTTGTTTACATCTGGGATTCCGATGTTTAATCTGGATTTTTAATTAAGAACTTAAAACATTATAATAGGATATGATATACATTTTTTATAGGAAAAATATGCTGAATGGACATGATTTTAAGTAGAAGGTATTATCATTTAGCTGTCATATGTTAGCATAGGTTTTTCATTAAGCCTAACACGGCGTTTAACAGTGGTCGATTTGCAGACCAGAGTGGTCCTGCCCGGAATGGTTACAGACACTTTCTTGCCTTCGGATTTTATTATAAGTAGATACAGTACTGTAAGTGAATTATTTTGTGTATCCCTGTAAATAAACAATAAATTATATGCATACCCGTGTATCTTGCTACCTAAGCATCTTGTAGTACATCTTTGTGATGTATATCAATTTCAATATGTTTGAAATAGTTTAACTTCATTAAATTACACTGCAAACGATTTTTCCCCGTAGACTATAATGTAACAGCATTATTTTGAGTACTGCTGTAAGCAAGGGTCTATCCACACTTTTCTACTAGGGTCCTATTTTTGTGAAATTGTGAATAGCTTTTTACATTTGTGAAAAATTTAGTAATAATTTTATGAATTTTAAATGATTGTTATATTGAAGTTCTTGTTTATACATTTTTAAGAAGATATTTGTACATTATTAAGAAGATATATACACATATTTTATTTATATATGTAAAAGTGACAGGTCAAATATGCTTTTAAATTATTAAATTTGTGAAAAGTTTAGTTTAGAGATGGAAAAATTTTGTGAAAGGTCTATTTTTAAGACAAAGAATTTTGTTAAGGGTCATTTTGAGATGAAAAATTTTCTGAAGGGTTCTGTTTTGAGATACAAGATTTTGTGAAAGTCCTGTTTTGAGGTGAAAGATTTTGTGAAGGGTCCTGCTTTGAGGTGAAAGATTTTGTGAAGTGTCCTTTAAAGGAGCCAATTTCTTCCTAAACTGATGCCTGGTAAGTGAAGTATAAATGCTACATACTTCATTTTCAATACCGAACCCTCAATCAGGGCTCGGAAGTAGCGAAACTACAGTAACCGCTACTTTTTTCAGTAATTTGTAGTGTAGCGAGTAGCGCAATACAAATTATCAGTAGTTTGTAGCGAGCATCGACGCTACTTTAGGAGGGAGGAAAAAAGTGGCAATCTTCAAATCACATGATCATAATTCGTTTCTTTTGTACGAAATATGTTATCTGCAACAACTTGCAAACGTCAGTGGCAAATCTCAGTTGCAGTGTAGAGATGAGTTCAGGCTCTCTTTTCGGAGCCCGGGCGCGAAACATTTTGTATAATTAGAGCCCGAGCCCGAAACCAAAAAAAATTGCATAATATTTAAAAATTGTTTCAAAAGTAATATCATATTTTTTAAAACTTCGTACGCGAAAATAATTGTTCATCTCGTACACATAATTAATTTTATGGAAATTTACATTGTTTCTTATCAAAGGGAAGTTTGGTATCAAATAAAATATACTTCCTTAAAAGGATGTAAATATTTTTCTCTCCCAATAAGTAAATCTGATGGACACTTTAACGAAGTACATTTATAAATAAATAACTGAAATTTGTAGGTTACTATTTCTATGCCGAAGAATCGAACAACGTTTTCTATATATTTCTTATAAAAAGTGTATTTCGTAAATTATAATTGATTTTTGAATTAAAACAATATTTCGTGTTCCTGAAAAACAGCTTAAATTAAAAATCTGACACAGTTATCTGAAAGATCCTGTGCTTTATTAGAAAAAGTTGAAACACTCTTCAATTGCTTTCTATCGGAATAACAATACATGACAATAATATGTACTTACGAATGAAAGTGACTTCGTAAATCTGCAGAGCAGAGCTTTAGAATGAACATAGTTCATAATTAAAAATAGAATCACTCACGTTGTTTTCATATGAAGAGCTAGTATAACTCGCACACAATAAAAGACTAAAAATTTGCAAACCTAAACTAATGCTGATTGACAAAAAACGAAAAAAAAATATTCATCTCGCATTAGATCTCAAAAAAAAAAAAAATGTTCCAATTAAAAAATATCCTACTTCACAAACGAAAATATAGCAAAAAATATTATTGGCGCCACTTCGCATTGGCGCCCAGTCGTCAGACATGTCGCAAATATCATAAATTTTCTTTTGAAGTAACATTCTAATACTAGAAAAGAAAAATGAGATTTATGTTTCCCCTTCTATTCATTCTGCTCAAAATAACATTAAAATTACTTGAAATGGAATTTGTAATTTTTTAGAGGAAAAAGTTATTTTTATTTTTTCTATATGAGAATAAATAAAATTGTCAGTTTCAGAAGGAATGAGCCCGAGCCCGTCGGGGCCCGAAGGCTGGTATAAAAATTGAGCCCGAGCCCGGGCTCAGGCTGAGCCTATCTTATCTCTATTGCAGTGTCATATATTTCTTCATAGACGACGGGCACGGTCACAAATTAACTGTCATTTTCACAGTTTGGATGTCAGAAACTTCGTGTATTGTTATTTAAATCCATAGAAATCTTCTCAATATAATGTATTTTTATACGACTATGATTGTTTTTACCAAAATATAGTCGTCTGGCTATGTTAAGTCTTTATCTGACTAATTTCTTCTCCCTTTTGAATCCCACCCCCAGCAAGCAAAGAAATGTAAAATCTTTATTTACAAAAAAAAAAAAAAAAAAAAAAAAAAAAAAGAAAAGAAAAAGAACGGATTTATCTAAACATAAATCATCTAAATTATCCCTAACCTCTCAAATTCACGCTTACCCCTAGTAGCATACAAAGGAGTTTAAAATATTTTTAAATCTTTATTTTTATACAAAAATAAAATCTTTCATTCCATTTGTTGCTCTCTAATGAAAATAAATAAAAATTATTTCCTTGTTTCCAAAATTTACGCTTCCCTTTTTGCCCCTCCTCCAGCATACAGTCTCGAATATTTAAAATGCTTTATTAATTAAAAAAAAATAGCCACATTCGTTTCTACTTAATAATAATATATAAGTAACCATCTAAATTGTCCCCTAACCTCCCATAATTTACTCTTCTCCCCCCCCCCCCACCCCAGCATACAAAATAATCTAAAATCTTTAAGTTATTTTTATTTTTATATAAAAAAATCTGCCCTAAATAGTGCTCTGTAGTGACGATAAATAATCAGTATTATAAATTACCCCCCTTCCCCTAAAATCTTCCCCACCTCTCCATATACAAAATTTAAAATTCTTCTTTTTTTTTAAATTCCGTATTCTTTGCTGTCTGGTAACATTAAATAAATAATCGATCATGTAAAATGTTCCCTTTTGAACAAAATTTCTGCTCGATTCCTGCCAGTTTAAAATCGTTAGAACTCTAATTAAATATATATATACAGATATTCGAAAAAGCACAGAAAACGAACAAGTACACCATCATTTTTATTAAAAGTGCACTAGGAAGGAATGATTTCTGCCTTCAAACAAACTACCAGCTGAAACGTAAAGTGGCAGCATGCCCGTGTGATCTATTATTTGCTGGATTTGCAGATAAAACCGCAAAGTACTCACTCATCAAAAAAATTAATTTTCTTGCTGGGAACCCTTTATCTTCTTACTCATAATTAGATCTTGTGTTTTAATGTGGGGATGCTTCTTTTGAGATTAATGTAGTAGAATGACATGCAAAAATAGTATAGAACTGCCCTGGTCGGCATATAATGAATATTTTGACATTATAGAACAACAAGAAAGTGGTAATTATTCTGAAACATGTAAACTTTGTCTAATTAATAAGAAGTTATCAGTATCAAAATCATCTGCTTACAACTTGAAGTTGATCATAGAGGTGAGTTAGCATTTTCTTTATTAATAATAATTACTGGATCGCATCTCGCACCAAATATCTAAATCGTTATTCACTAAAATTCATAAATCATTAAAAAGAGTATTTTCGAATTTAGATCCCTGATTCAGGAAATATTCTTATCGAACTGTTTATTATTGCAAAAAATTATTTTATTAATACGCCTTTTGATCGTTGTAAAATATTTGTCCAATGTATGCATATAAATTAATTTACTGCATATTTCCTTTTGAAGATTCCAATAGATAAAACAAAGGTGGTTGTAAATAAAAATGTATTATTTAAAAAAAATGCCTAAGAATGCTTAATTTTATTTTTATGGCTATTTATTTTTACTTTAGCTGCACAGGTTTTTTATCGCTAAAATAATTGATTTATAATGTTTTATATTTGATTTGATATTGGTTAGCTTGGTGTTTTAATGAAATATCTCTATCTTTGTCTGCAGAATGAATCTAAAGCCCAGAATGTTGAAATTTGGGTTTTTAAAGGGAAACAAACAAAAAGAGATAGAAAGGAAAAGAAAAGTTAGGATTTAACTTATGCAAGTCTGTATGATCTTGTTCAATTTTTAATTGCTTTCAGGAATTACATTTAAATTGTAAAGAAATAGGACTATTTAGCTCTATTTTTAAAAAATAATGTATATTCAAATTTATCAAGGGCTATCTGCTCTTAAGGTTGTTCTAAAATCCAAACTGGCTACTTTATGACATATTCTTTAATTCATTTTTGTTCAGAAACGCATGAAAATGAAGGTGTTCTTATTCAGAAACTTTGTAACTGAAATACATTTTCCACTATTCTTTAATTTATTTTATTTTTTGGTAAAGACAGAAGATTTCTCAGAAAACACTGTCAAAGTCGGCATTTTAACCAAATTTCCGACGCTGCAGCATGGGAAAGGGAAAAACACGTGACACGAATCGCTTATAACTCGATAAGTAATTTATTTATCAAAAAATGAAAAATTCAGTTCGATTCTAAATCGCTTCAATAGTCAGACCTGCCAATTTTATGCCTTTGTGTTTAAAAATGAGTCAGATAATGTATTAGAAAGTTTCGCGTTGTAGAGCGAGGAATTTGAGAACCACCTTAAGGGCTACTGTGCTAAATTACTCATAAATTTGTAAGAATATTACAATTTTTGTTTTCAAATTTCATCTTTTTAACACTTTCAACATAATTAAAAAGTGTATGAATTTGCTTTGTCTGTCTGTCCGTGCTCTATCTCTCGTAAATATACTCGGATCCATGCAAGTTTTATATGTTATTGAAGTTTACCATATAATATACAGTATTGAAAATGAAATGTGTAGCATTTATATCCTTCTTACAGGGACATTCAAAAGAATTCTGTTACATTATGGTCTATGGGGAAAAATCGTTTGTGGTGTATTTAATAAGCGATGATAACTAAAGTAGCAAAGTAGCGACTATTTTGAAAAGTAGTTTGTAGTTGCTACTTATTAAAACAAGTAGTTGTAGTTAACTACATTTTTCATAAAGTAGTTGTAGTTGTAGTTCACTACAAAGAAAAAGTAGTTTTTCCAACCCCTGCTCATACATCATCATAAAAACACCAAAAATGGACACTGGGACCTGAGAAAAATACCAATATACACATATACATATACATATACATAAGGAATAATTATAAAAACAGAAAAGGCAGATTCAGAGAACCTCAAAATGTAAAGATATGCCAAAATTTTCATAATCTAGTTTTTATCATCATTACAATATTTTCTTTACTTAAAGAAAATCAGTCTCGAATTGATGAATTTCAAAATTTCTGTTTCTGTAAAAGAATATATCTGGGATATTATTATGCAGCCTCATACTAAGCTTATTTTATAAAGTGCATCCAAATTTAATTGAAGGGTTTTTCTTTTCAACCTTTACAATTTAAAATTATAAAATGTGGTACTCTCTATTAGCCACATGCCATTGGTTAACTTTGAAGGCCCACTTTTCGCCAAGACATTGTAACAGACCAATTTTATTTCCCCTTTAAATCATTAGTATAACTTATCTAAGAAAATATATTTGTATCTCTTATCTCTTATTTCTCTTAGATGGTGCAGAAATAATGCTGAATTTGTAGCTTGCTGTTTGGCAACAACCATAGTAACATAAAATTAATTTGCCTTATTAAATTCCACTAATCAGAAGTTTTACTTGCGTCATATTTAAAAGGAAAGTTCCAATGGTTTTCATAAATTGTAAACATATAGTAAAATTACTGTATTTAATTGTGCACTAATCGCTTTTAAAATCCAATTTACTAAAAGTCAATAAAATATTAGATATATAATGTCTAAATTTACTTTTGTTTGATTATAAATATTGGAAAAATTAAAAAAAATCCGAACTTAAAATTAATTTTTAAATGTCGTTTTATGATTTTTATGGTATATGTCTTTGCATATTTTTTAAATTCTGCAGTCAGAATTCAGGAAATAAATTATTTAAAAAAATAAATTAATAAATTGTGAATATAAAAAATGAGTAAAAAATTACATCAGGTTATTTATTCAATTGAAAACATTTGTAAATTAATTGCTTAAAAAGTGCAGTGGTTTCTCTACTTACAAACTTAAATTGTTTCTATCGAAAACTCGAAATATTCATATTTCATAAACAGACTATAGAGTTTTACAAAAAGTCTATCCATCATTGATTCATCCTGTTATTTATTTAAAATGTTTCAAGAGGATTATTGGAATTGTTATTCTTAGAGATATATGGTGCTAGAAATAATGGCTCGATTGCATATCTGCCACTTTTTAGCCAATTCTTCTAATACATTCCAGTGTGACAAGATTTAAAAAAAGTGGGTAAGTGTGATCGAAGATCGCTCATAGGGTTTCGTTTAATATTTCTTTCACAACACTTTATCCTTTCTTTAATAAATTCAAACAAATTTCATTTCACAAAAAAAGTCATGTTTTTTATAAAGTAAAAATTTACCGGTCTGTTTTTTCGTTTTTTCGAATATCTAAACCAGCCGGATAGCGGGCCAAGCCCGCTATTATATTCTGTCATAATAATATCCGTCATACAGACTAAATGCAATATTTAAAAAAATTATTTCAAAATTAAACAAATTGTACACCTTCAAAATGTTAAAATATGCGAATACTTCCATAATCGGATTTTTATCACGATTCAATATGTTTCTCAAACTCATATATTTACTATTCTCTATTATTTATATAGATACTCGCTTTGTATTATTCTCAAACATTTGAAAAATTAGTTAAACTTATTGCCATATGACGTCAGATTTTCTTTTTAATTCTCTAATGACGTGATATTAATCTGCTTTGTGTACTTACACATACTCATACTCCTTGTATTATTGATAAGTTTTAGACATTTTCAGTTTTATTATACGACTATGACGTCAATCAATTTTATTTCATATTTATCTTTTTTTTAATTGGTGAAACTTTTTATTTCATTTTCATTTTTCACATGAAAATCGTCTGATAGAAAATTAATTATAGCAGAAAGAAATTCATCGTAGATTTTTAATTTTTGGCATCGGCTATATCGAAAAATGTTTAAATTTAATAGGAAAAGGCTGTTAGAATTTTGGCTTTTTATCTCTATTTATTAAAATAATACGAATTTTTCAAATTTTAATATTTTCAGCTCTTCACAGCTGATATTCTGATTTATACACAAAGTTTCAACTCTGTAAGTTACATAGTTTTCGAGAATGGCTCTGTGACAGACAGACAACGGAGCGGGAGCAATAGGGTTTCGTGAGATGAACGAAACCCTAAAAAGTAATCTTGCATTTTAAGTTTTTTTGGTATTTTCGTGTTATAGCGGCCCCCACAATTACAATTATGCCAAGATTGTAGTTATGATTTCACCAAGATCATAGGAAAGCTCATATATGCCTGATATATGTGCATATATATATATATATATATATATATATATATATATATATATATATATACAGTAGAATCTCGTTACAACGAACCTCGATTTAACAAATATAATTTGGATTGTAAAAAAAGTCATATTATTCTATTTCAGTATATAAATATTTTCCATTTAACGAATATTTCATTATAGCGAATTTAATCAGTGGTCTCCAGAGATTCATTGTAACGAGATTTTACTGTATATATATATATATTTCTGATGCTCATATGTGTGTCATATATATCATATACAATTTTATACACATGTCATATATGACTATAACTGGGCCATATATGTCACGAAATGTTTATATATGTTACGGTCAATATGATTAATCCGGTCATTATTAATAATGACCACAGTTATTATTAATAATAACCGGCCTTTATGTCTGGTTATTATTAATAATGACTAGATTAATCATATTGACCGTAACATATACAGTAGAAGATCTTTATAACGCAATTCTCCATATAACGCGCAACTTCTCAGATGTAAACAATGAGTTTTCAGTTAAGAAACACCTGAATTCCCACATTATAAATAGTTGTTATTACCTTAGAGGACTAAATTTGATACATTAGTTCAACTTTATCTCCTTAATTCAGAGCTTATTACTGAAAAAATTGCTATGATTTGATACAGCTATGTTTGGACAGTGTTTATAAAGTAAATTGAACAATGTGTGGAATGATCTATATTATGCAAAAAATTATAATCTGCACAACTCCTGGTAATAAAGAATGCCATATAAAAATACTCTAATGTATTTTGGTGTATTTCACACATATTTGGCCATGTTTTACAAGCTAAATTTAATTATGTGATCTATATAATGCAAAATTCTATATAACGCACAACCTCGTGTTTTTAGGTTTGCGTTATAAAGATCTTCTACTGTATATCATATAATAATAACATATATGCTTTATAATTTGGCAATTCATCTTTTTGCACTATAATACAAAAGTACCTTTTTTTCTCTTTAACTGCTTTTCATTATCTGAAAACAGTTTTCTTTTATTTTTTAGTACTTGTTTTCAACCCCCCCCCCCCTTGTTTTCAAACAAAAGAGGTTGTACACACTCTTCTCACTATATAAATTTTAATGTACAGAACTTTTGAAGGGATTCTCTGATTTTAGTAAATATTTTTTATAGGAAAGATCTTGTTTGAATAGTGGTCCTGTACAAAAAAAAAGTTATTATTAAAAAATAAAATAATCAGAAAACAGAAGGTAGAGCTTGCATAAAATTGTTAAAAATGCATATTATTAAAAATGCATTTCGAAACATATTTTACAAAGATAAGTATTCTATCTTCCCAAAAATATAAAGACTACTGAGTAGAAATGCTGCAATACTGAAACAGATTTATATAGAGCCCCTGACAAACGTACGCTTTAAGGGTAGTTTTCATGGGGCACTACTTCCTTTTAAAGGAGTGTATATCTATTTTAAGTGAAATGATGGTGACAGGAAAATTTTTTGGTGATTTATAATCACTTGTAACCAACTAACAATTTTTTATATTCTAAATAGGGTTTTACAAAACAAATGTAAATTAGTTTAATAAATGAAAAAAATTAAATGCTATTCAGTAGTTTTAATTTTCTTAAATCCTAAATGAATTGTTATTTTTGCAACTCTACTCTCTGTTTTTAAGGAAGGGATTTTCCCAGCTAGAAACCGCAAGCACAATAGGATAACAAACTAATTGAGGAGGGGGTGTAACATAACAAAACAGCCTGTGACTCAGTGGTCAAAAGGATGTTAGCCGTACCGTCCATATACCCTGCATAACTTTTCAGGATTCTACGATTGAAAGACAGTTTGAGTGCAAACAAGAAGTCTTTCTTGCTGAGTCAGATCACATGGGAGTAAAATAGTCCAGTTAGGTTATTGGCAGAAGTTTGGCCAGTGATGATTGGTTGCTTGAATATTTCCCCGATTTGAGTGGCAGTCATCCATAATCGAGATATCAAATTGTTTTTGAAATGTTTCAACCACCATCTATTATTTAAAAAAATTTCTCTGTTTACAGAAAATTTTTTATAATGCCATTCTACGGAAGCCTTTTGGCCGTTGCCCGTCATCTGACGAGCAACGTTACCAGGGAGAACCACGTGGAGGTAGGCTGCCATCTCTCCCCGTTCGCAGGACCATTCCTCTGCTCCTTATGTTCTTGCCTGAACGTGGACTTCCCCAGAAGGAAACTGAGCAGAGTGTGTCCCACTCGCAGGACCATTCCTCCGCTCCATAGCATTACAGATGGTTGGTTGGAAAGGAGCAAAGTGTGTCCCGCTCTTTTAGATGTGGTGATCTTTCATAAGCCAGATGGTGGTTGGCCTTGGGAGATGCGAGAAGAGAACCGTGATCTTTTATAAGCCAGATGGTGGTTGGCCTTGGAAGATGCAAGAAGATAACCAGATGGAGGATGTGGTGATCTTTTATAAACCAGATGGTGGTTGGCCTTGGCAGATGCGAGTAGAGAACCATGATCTTTTATAAGCCAGATGGTGGTTGGCCTTGGAAGATGCAAGAAGATAACCAGATGGAGGATGTGGTGATCTTTTATAAGCCAGATGGTGGTTGGCCTCGGGAGATGCGAGTAGAGAACCATGATCTTTTTTAAGCCAGATGGTGGTTGGCCTTGGGAGATGCGAGTAGAGAACCATGATCTTTTTAAAGCCAGATGGTGGTTGGCCTTGGGAGATGTGAGTAGAGAACCATGATCTTTTTTAAGCCAGATGGTGGTTCGCCTTGGAAGATGCAAGAAGATAACCAGATTTTGGATGTGGTGATCTTTTATAAGCCAGATGGTGGTTCACCTTGGGAGATGCGAGTAGAGAACCGTGATCTTTTATAAGCCAGATGGTGGTTGGCCTTGGAAGATGCAAGAAGATAACCAGATGGAGGATGTGGTGATCTTTTATAAGCCAGATGGTGATTGGCCTTGGGAGATGCGAGAAGAGAACCAGATGGAGAATGGTGGGGATGACAAACAGGATGGAAGAAGGCTTTAGAAGATGAGAGAGAGCTGAGGTATCTGATAGAGTGGTGTTATACGATAAGGAGATGCTTGAAAGATGAGGATCAGTGATGCTGCTGGCCCAAACCCAGATGATGAAGACGAGATACGGATATATAATGTTGCCATTGATCAGCCAGATGACAGTTGGCGAGAAGCAGTGGAAGAACTAAAACATTGAGCTCGGTGTGAAAATTTTTATGGCGGTTTGTGTGAAAATAATTATATCTTTTGTTTTTGTTTTTAATAATGTACGTTTATATTGGTCCTGACCTTGTGAAATGTTTTTAGTTTAGTTTTATTTTGTTTTTCGGTTGTTTTTGTTTTATTTGTTTATCTGTGTTTCTTTTTTTTATTATTTGTTTTTTGTTTATTTGTTTTTGATTATTATTTGTTTTTTGTTTATGTGTTTTTGATTATTATTTGTTTAGTTTTGTTTCTTTTTTGTAAATTTATGTGTAGTGATAGTAGTATTTATGAAACCAGATCTAAATTGTTATAAAAAAAAAGTTTTCTGCAATTGCATACTAGAGGTAGGGTGATATTATTTTGTAACTATTGAATTTTATAGATATTTTGAATTATAAGCCAAAAAGATGAATAATGTATTTAAAGTTCTGAAAAATATTTAATTTAGAAGTTATAATAGGCCGAAAGAAAAGAAATACATTGTGTATGTATAAACATAAAATGCATATAAATATAATTCATATAAACACAAAATTATAACAATTTAGATATGTACATAAACATTGCCGTATATTTGTAATACATAATAAAATATACACAACTATACTTAAATAAAATTTAATAGATAAATTAATTATATACTTACCTTTACACTGTAAAAAAAAAAAAAAAAGTCATTAATAAAAGAAATAACAATCAGATAACAGAAGGTAAAGCTTGCATAGGATTACTGAACATGTATTTCGAAACATATTTTACAAAGACATATTCTATTTTCACAAAAATATAAAGACTACTGAATAGTTTTAAAAGTTGAAATGCTGTATTATTGAAATAAAGCTCAACAGATTTATATAGAGCCCTTGTCAAACATGCACTTTAAGCATAGTTTGCATGGGGTATTACTACGTACTTTTTTTAAAAGCAGTCTATATTTATTTTAAATGAAATTAATGCAATACTAATTATGGTGACTGGGAAAAATTTTTGGTGGTTTATCATCACCTGCACACGACTAACATAAAAATACCCTAAAATATTATACATCAATTCTATCAGAAGTACATTAATTGGTACTTGTTATCTGCATAAAAAGTTAAGTGTTGTATTGATCAATGAAAAAAAAATGATACTTTTGTGTTAGCTGAACTCAGGTCATAAATTGCCAAATATATTGTTCTTATTGACATCTATCCTATTGCATTCATTTCAAAGTATAAAACTTTAACGCTTTTATTTTAAAATACAAATATTACATACATTTATATTTTTTCACTTTTGTAATTAAAAAAATATATATTTCTAAAAATAAATAATACTATAAATCAATGTTTTAATGTAAAAAAATGAAAGCTGCTGAAGGCGAGAAAAAAAAAGCCATTAGCGAGACTTGTGCCCAGCTAACATTAAAGCACATACACGAAAAAAAAAAAGCCAAGAATTCTACTTATGTTTTGACTATACTAAGTTTAACTTCTGATAAAAATGAAGTGAAATCAATTTAATAGCTTTTCAGTTTTCATTATAAAAAAAGATTTTTTTTTCTACCAAAAATTACTATTTTCATTACAAATTCATTGAATAAAATGTTTAAGTTAAATCATAAAATGCATAACTAGACGTACATTTAAAACTGTGAAATAATTGCCTTTAAACAAGTGAAAATCATTTTAACAAATTAAAAGGTGTAAATGCTAATCAGTAGTTTTTAATTTTTGTGATCCTGAATAAATTGGACCTGAATAATATTACCTTTGCAACTCTACTCTCTGTTTTTATCAAAATTAAAGCTGAAACTCATACCCTAACGGATCTTCCAAAAAGTAATATGTTTCAGGTGGCTTGCAGATGCAGCAGCAGAACAGCTTACGGAAGCGATGAGAGAAGGACGTCTTCTTTTTCCGCATCAGCAAGGGTGGTGAACGGAGATCTTGCTTCTTCCTAGGTGGCTCCTGCACACTGGGTGTTGGGGAACTGGCGATGATGAGTTCCACGCTGTCTTCTTCTACCTCGGAATCGGTTCCCTCTGGCACTTCATTCAGAAAGTCTTCAGAACCTGCAAATAGAAAAGAAGAGGGGACCCACTTACCCAAAGGGGCATCTTCAAAGGTCTCCTCTTCTGAGTCTTCTTCACCACTTCCGACTGCATCCTGAAACAGACAAACAGAGTTATAGTCTGTGGGGTGACAGGCCAAAAGATGCTTAGAAAATAAGTTTTTTTTGGCAAGTCTGGCAGCTAAGAAAATGTTTATTTTTTATAATGGTAGATACACATAGATGAGAAAAATACAATGTTCCCAAAGTAGTCGCACGTAATTTACTTACAAGCAAAAAACGTAGGTTTATTGTAATATTTCATAAAAAGCTATTTTAATGATTTTAATTTTTATATTAAAATATTTGCATTCATTGAATCTTACTTTTTCAATAGAAGATATACATAGATAAGAAAAATACAATGTTCCCCCAAAAATAGTCGCACATACTTTTTTCACAAGCAAAAAACATAGATTTATTGCAATGTTTAAAAAAAATGCTGGGTCTTAATGCTTTTAATTTTTATATTAAAATATTTGCACTCATTTAATCTTACTTTTTAAATAATAGATATACATTGATGAGAAAAATACAGTGTTTCCTCAAAAATAGTTGCAAATAATTTTTGAAGCAAAAAACATAGATTTATTTCAATATTTGAAAAAAAGTGTACTTCTCCATTATCCCGTCGACCACTTTTCATAACAAAAAACTATCACCAAACTGTGCCGCCAAATAACCAAATGGAAGAATGTTGCTATTGAAATCTCAAAAAACAAAACAAGAACAAGAAGAAAAAACAAACAAGAAATTCAGAAAAGCCCCTCTCACCAATGTTTTAACTTAGTAAGCTGAAACAATAAAATTTATAATATATTAATGAAAACAGGAAAAAAAACTTGGATATTTATTTATTTACATTATTTTTCTTAATTATCCTTCTCGGCTGGTGAATAAATGTTTGTGATGTCAGTTGAAACTGATCTAATGTGTGTTGGTATTGCAACATTTTTTCTCTTATAATATCATGGCACTGCCATTTTAGGATGCAATTGTTATTTTAATTAAAGAAATAACTAATAAATCAGTAAAACATAATGCAAAAAAAATCCCTGACGGCTCGGCCTACAGGCACAGGTAGATTTCGAAGACGCAGACCGTGGGGCGCCTGTTTGTCAGGAATTGCGGAAGAAATGACCTTTTTTATGATGATGCGGCAGTTAGAACCGCCTACTTCGAAACCTAACTTGTTTGCAGGCGGATGCGGCAGGGATTTTTTTGTTTTTAATTTTTTTTTGGTATAACGGTTGGTCCTATAAAAAACTTGTCAATATAAAAGTTTTAGATAATATTAAGAGGATTTATAATAAATTTAAGCGGATTTGAAATCTTGGGAATTGATGAAGTTATGAATTTTTTTCTTCTAAAACCCCCCTCCCCCCCCCCCCTCTTAAGGCAATTTTTAATTATATCAAAAATCTGTCATGCATAAATTTTTGGCCCTTCTCCTAGAAGTAATAATAACTTCAAACGGATTCGATACGTATCATAATTAAGAAATTATGTTTTTTTTTCTGTTTTCATAAAAAGGTCCCCCCCCATCCCTCCCCCCTGGTTCGATTTTGCCCATTAACGAACTTGACCGAGATTTTATGCCTCTTGATTTTATGTATCAGTTTCGAACAGATGCGGGAGTTGGAACCGCTTACTTCGAAAAATAACTTGTTTGCAGGCGGAGCCGGCAGGGGTTTTTTTGTTTTTAATTTTTTTTGCTATAACGGTTGGTCCTATAAAAAACTTGTCAATATAAAACTTTTAGATAATATTAAGAGGATTTATAATAAATTTAAGCGAATTTGAAATCTTGGGAATTGATGAAGTTATGAATTTTTTTCTTCTAAACCCCCCCCCCCCTTCCCCCGCTTAAGGCAATTTTTAATTATATCAAAAATCTGTCATACATAAATTTTCGGCCCTTCTCCTAGAAGTAATAATAACGTCAAACGGATTCGATACGTATCATAATTAAGAAATTATGTTTTTTTTTCTGTTTTCACAAAAAGCCCCCCCCCCCCCCCTTGGTTCGATTTTGCCCATTAACGAACTTGACCGAGATTTTATGTATCAGTTTCGAAAAGATGCGGGAGTTGGAACTGCCTACTTCGAAAAGAAACTTGTTTGCAGGCGGAGCCGGCAGGGATTTTTTTTTTTGTTTTTAATTTTTTTTTGCTATAACGGTTGGTCCTATAAAAAACTTGTCAATATGAAAGTTTTAGATAATAATAAGAGGATTAATAATAAATTTACGCGGATTTGATATCTTGTGAATTGACGAAGCTATGATTTTTTTTCTTCTAAACCCCCCCCCCCCCCCCTTGGAGCCATTTTTAATTATATCAAAAATCTGTCATACATAAATTTTCGGCCCTTCTCCTAGAAGTATTAATAACTTTAAATGGATTCGATACGTATAATAATTAAGAAATTATGGGGTTTTTTCTGTTTTCATAAAAAGCCCCCCCACCCTCCCCCCCTTGGTTCGATTTTGCCCATTAACGAACTTGACCGAGATTTTATGCTCCTTGATTTTATGTATCAGTTTGTAAAAGATTAATGCAGAATTTTTCCAGTTATCGTGGTCAGAAAAAAGTGACATAGATAGATAGATAGATAGATAGATAGATAGATATATAAAGTTTTGAACTGGGGGTGGTTTTGGGTTCTGGGAGTCATGATCGGCGTAGATCTGCAAAAATTTTTCAAAATTTCCAACTTAGGTGAGAATGTAATAGGTAGTATTTCTTACGAAATCTACCTAAAACAGGTAAATGTCAAATTAAAAACTGCTTGATGGCATATCAAACACATGTCAGCTTCTGACATCAATAGAATGTGATACCTTAAGGCTGCTCGTCAGTAAACATCCCGATTCCCCCGCTAATGTTAATCCTATGAGCTTATGAAGCATTCGTAATTCGTATATTTAAAATATATCCTCAGGAAATTAATATTTTTAACTTCTGTTTTCTTTGTACTGTTCTTAAAGGATGTCCCTCTTTTTCTTAGTTGTCAATTTTTTTCTAAAATATATAGTACTTAATTTTATGGGAGGTGTTAAAATCTTATTCAGTGACGCTAAGATACACATAAAATTATAAATTAAGCACCTATTTTAGAAATATTTTGATAACTAAGAAAAAGAGAGACATCCTCTAAGAATAGTACACAGAAAACAGAAGTTAAAAATATTAATTTTCTGAGGAGATATTTTAAAAATACTAATGCATCCTACGCCCATAGGATTAACATAAGTGAGGGGAATCGGGAAGTTTACTGACGAGCAGCCTTAACTGCTTTGAGAGAAATTATGGCACAGCTACTATGAGCGATCTCTGAGACCGCTTGATCGAAAGGTGAATAAAAGGCTTGATTAACTCATTAGACATACTGTTTCTGTACTAAACTTTATGCATACAGGATTATTATAGTTAAAATTTGCCTATTCAGAAGTCTATAGCGATAGTACTAGCACTCCAAACGAAACAAAATTTCACCAGTATCTATAGTTAAACTGTGAAAATTGAAAAAAAACAGCGGTCTGTGAGACTTCTAACAGCAGTTAAGGGTTAAAGTTTAGTACTTAAATCCCATGAGTTAATCGGGGCTATTATTTATCTTTTGATCTAGTGGTCTCAGAGACCACTCACAGTAGTTATGTGACACAGCAGTTAAGGTTAAACTCGGATTAATAATTTTTAAAAAAGCAGCGGTCTGTAAAACCGCTAATAACCTTTAAGGGTTCAATAAGGGAATTTCATTTTATCCATCCATAAATGCGGTCTTTGAGACCGCATGCCCCCTATTATGTTTCACTTTTTCACTTTGTTAGTTGTTATATACAGGGCTTTACAAATTTGATAAAATCTGGTAGCCCGCAAAAAATTCTAGTCGCCAAATAAAAAGTAAATAAAAATAAAAAATAAATAGTCGATAAAAAATATCTCCCGCCATCATTGATTTAAAAAAAAAAAAAAAATTATTTTAGGAATTAATTGAGAAAAAATAATAACAAGCATAGTTTAGAATAGTACTACATAATTTTGAAACAGAATTATGTATCTCTAAAAAAAAAGGAAAAATACTGTAAAAGCCGATTTAAATAGCCTATTCCTGAAATTTTGATTGCTGAATGCTTTAAATGTTAGAATAGTTAAATGATACATTTTTTTGTCTGTTTTCCTGTTGAAGCATTTTTTAGCATTGTATCCAATTTTGCATCCCACAGATACTAGATTGACACTATTTATTATTGTTTTATTGAAACATTCCCCATCCCCCACACAGTCTAATCACAAGACTTGCTAGATGACTAGAGCGGAAATGAATGGCGTTTTCTACGCTTGAGATGGAAAATGCCTTTTAAACTTGGTTCTTCCATTAAAAGTACAAAAGAAGAGGAAGATCACTGCTTGAAGTGCACGAGCAAGGGCAGGAAAGAGAAAATATACCGTTAGTGCTTAGATTGTGTTTTAGGTGAATTTTTGTAGCAAGGGAGGGGGGACGCCAGATTAAATAACTTGGTCGCCAGTGGCAACCTGGCGACCGCATTTGTCAAGCCCTGGTTATATATAATATCATATTATTAAAAAGTCTCTGCTTTTTCGTCTCAGCCAAATTTGCGAATGATTGTGAGTCTGTAGACAAACAAGTCAGCGAAAGTGCGCTTCTCGAAATAACTAATAAATAAGTAAAACATAATGCAAAATACAGTTAAATGTCAAATTAAAAACTGCATGATGACATAAAAAACACGTGTAATGCTTCTGACGTCAATTCCATGATCGTCGATCATGCATTTTTGGCATTAAATCTTATAGTTTGGCGATAGTTTTTTGTTATGAAAAGTGGTCGACGGGATAATGGAGAAGTACCAAAAAACGATATTTTAATGCTTTTAATTTTTATATTAAATATTTGCTTCCATTCAATCTTACTTTTTCAATAGAAGATACACATAGATAAGAAAAATACAATGTTCTACACAAAATAGTCCCACATACTTTTTTCACAAGCAAAAAACATAGATTTATTGAACTATTTCCGAAAATGCTGTCTTAATGCTTTTAATTTTTATATTAAAATACTTACTACTTTGCATTTTGTCTTACCTTTTAAATGGTGAATAAACATACATGAGAAAAATCAATAAATATCACAAATGTTTTGTAGTAAAAGGAATAATATTAGTGAAAAAAATCAATAGAAAGAATTAAGGGATGTTTACACATTATACACAGAAAAATGCTATACACGAGAAAAAAATATATAAAGAATTGCAGCTATGTTTCTATGCGAATAGATGAAGAATACACTATATTCAAATTAAAATAGAAGGAAAGTATTTGGGTATAATCTGATAATTTTTTAAAAACATTATTCTTTGTGTGAAATCATTGCAATGCATGATTAGCACTGGGAGCATATTTAAAATTTTATTCAATATATTTTGTTCTAGTTTACGGTTTTGCCTTTCTTTTAAATAAGTTTATTCTTCATTTTGTTAAATGTATTGAGTAGATAAACTTGACTAATAATCCAAATCAAGATCACTCTCATTGTCTGATATGTAATTTACAGTTTCACGTCCTAAAACACTATCATTATTTCTATTTCTACTTTCACAGTTTTCAGCACAAAAACGCCATTCAGAACACACACCTTTTACAAGAGGTTTTTTTTTTTTTTTTGCAACATCATGAGAATTTTTTTAATACAGTAGAAAGCCACTAATCCGCAAAGCTTGGTTCCAAGTGTTGTGCGGATTGGAGGCTTTTTGCAGATTACAGGCCATGTCTATTTAATCTTTGTTTACATTTTTTAAAATTCATATTTTGGACAAATTTAGATTGCTAATACTAAAAAATAAATAAATTACACATTTTAATATATAGACAAAGTAATAACTATGTAAAAAATATTTTTTTTTAAATTTCTTAAATATGGCAATAATTGTTGTCTGTTTTAGACATTTGGTTTATAGTGTTGAATTTTATCTTTAAGTAAGAGTTCAAAAGCAATATATATGTATTTTTTATGTGTTTTTCAATTTATAATTACGATTTAATGAAAAAAAAATTATAAAATATATTGTCTAAGTAAGGATTTTTTATCATTAAAAAAAAAAAATCACAAAAAGCTTAAATTGTATTTTACAAGTATTGTATGAAGAAATGAATATATAAAATAATATACTAATTAAATGTGCTTTCATTTTAAACTATAAAGAAGAATGTTATATGATATATAATACTATATATAAAGATAAGAAAAATGTTAAAATAGGTGAAAAATTTTTTCAAAATTCAAAATTTTGTCACCATTGAAGCATTTTTCAAGAATTAAATTTCTTTGTTTACATTCATAAATTGATTGCGGATTAGAGGTTTGCGGATTAGCGGCGCTCTACTGTAGTAATTCTGAAATACAAAGTTGATTGTACACTGCTCAAAACAATTAAAGGATATTTGAAGTTTTATATAAAATAAAGATATAAACGAAATTTTTTTTGCCGAAAATAGAAGAAGAGAATCACAAATGCAAATTTTTCTGGTTTTCAAACTGTGGAGTATGCAAATTTTGAGTTCGACGTCAAAAACGTCGCTTCAGCGGCAGCGAATGAAATTTGACTTTCAACTGGATAAACGAGAATGAAGACAAGGATGATCGGCATTCAGTGATTGCTTTGTTTCGATGAGTACGATGTCTCAGCGAAGTCATTTGACAGATTCAGAAGCTTGGAGAATTGTTGGTAGGTTAGAAGGAGGCCAAACTCAAGCCGAAGTAGCGCAAGCCATTGGAGTGTCACAAAGTGTCATTTCCAGGATCTGGAACCGTTTTTTTGAGAGTGGATGTGCAGGCCGAAGACCAGGGCAAGGTCGTAGACGGGCAACAACATCCAATGAAGATCGGTATTTAGCGTTAACAGCTCGGAGACACCGAAACATGAACGCTACTCTTCTCCAACAACACCTTCGCTCGGCTACAGGCACCACGATTTCAACTCAGACTGTCCGAAACCGGCTCCATGCTGTAGGTTTGTATGCTCGCCGACCGATGGTATGTGTTAGATTAACATCAAGGCATTGTCGCGACCGCAGGGAGTGGGCAACCGAGCATGTCAACTAAAGGAGAAATGAATGGAGCAATATTCTGTTTTCTGACGAGTCCCGTTTTTCTGTGCATCCGGATAATAGGCGTATTTTCATCTGGAGGGACCGTGGCAGTAGGAATAATCCTGCGTTCGTGCACGAAAGTGTCAGATTTGGCGGTGGAGGAGTGTTGGTGTATGGTGGCATCTCCATTGACGGGCGCACTGACCTCTACATCATTCGAGATGGAGCTCTGACTGGTCGCCGATATAGGGATGAGATCCTCAGACCTATTGTAGTCTCTTACGCTGCAGCAATCAGAGATAACTTCATTTTAATGGATGATAACTGCAGGCCACATCGTGCAAACCTGGTGGAGGATTTCCTTTTCGAGGAAGGAATCGTTCGAATGGAATGGCCAGCGTGTTCTCCAGACATGAATCCAATCGAGCACGTTTGGGACGCTCTAGGAAGACGAGTTTCTGGCCGCCAACAACCCCCACAAACTCTCCAAGAACTGGAAAGAGCTCTTCTGGAAGAGTGGGGCAGAATAAACCAACTCGTCATTAATAGCCTCATTGAGTCCATGCCTCAAAGGTGTTCAACGTTGCTGGCCGCCCGTGGAAACCATACCCCCTACTGAAAATGATTTTCTTTGAAGAAAACACCTTTTCTAATTCTTTTTTTCTCATATGCACAAATTGTGTTTTTTTCCCTTTGTACACAAATGTGCAATAAAATGCATTTTTTTCTGCCAAACATGTGTAATTTATTCTCATATAACCTACTATGTCTGTCGACCATGTATCAATCAGCTAAAAAGTTTCCCAGATACAAAATCCACCTAAAACTGCAATATCCTTTAATCGTTTTGAGCAGTGTATTTGCAGCTATTATGAATTTATTAGCCAACCATAACCATGGGGACGAGGAGCAACTACATTAGTTTGCAAACATCTTCTATAAATGCAAGCTTTGTAATATATGATATGGATGTGAATCCTAATTTGATGGCAATACCAAGTCAGTTCTAAACTTCAACTTGAATCATACGAGTTGTAATTTTCCAACTGGACAAAAAATGTCCGGGCCGGGACTTGAACCTGGGATCTCTTGGCTGAAGTTGCCATGCTCTACCAACTGAGCTATTCTGGTCGAATCTGGGGGGTATTATTCACCAGTTGATGTCCTCCAGATTCGACCGGGATATCTCAGTTGGTAGAGCATGGCAGCTTCAGCCAAGTGATCCCAGGTTCAAATCCTGGCCCGGACATTTTTCATCCAGTTGGAAAATTACAACTCGTATGATTTCTTTACCAATTTGAATAATTGTGTTAAAATTAATCTAGTTTAACTTGAATATTGCATAACATGCAGCATTCAAATTTTTCTTGCCCATAAAGAAAGCCTGCAAATTTTTTCAAAGGGCAAACAAGTTATGAATGTATTTCCCAATGTACACCAAATTGCAGAAATGCATTTATATGTAATTCTCTGAGTTCTGCAATAGATTTAAAGCTTTCACTTTACCTTTGAGTTTGAAAGCACTGCAGCTGTCACACCCTGTGAAACAATGTGGTCCACTTAAAGATTCAGAGATATATTCTCGAATTGATTTACATATGTAAGGCACATCAATTATTTTGGGATATGTTGTTAAACTAGGCAGAATAAATACTTTTCCTTTAAAATGCTTATACATTGCAAAAATCAAAATAAATACATGTGTATCACAACATTACACAATCACACTATTATTTGGTTTTGATACAAAAGTAATACAGAGCAATATCTTCGCATCTGCTTCTTCATGGTCACAATTTAAATGAGTGATTTTTTTTCTGTTGTAACTTTTCCATGTTGGTCTGGATTGATTTTATGGCAAAATTTCCCATGTGAAATAAATAATTCAATACTTTTCAATTTGGCAGATCCCTATTCTGTCCATTGTTTAAATAAAATAATCAAAAATTCTTCTCTATTTTCCTCATTTGAGAGAATTTTTTTTTTTTAATGACTGATGTGTTCTCTTCTCAGGACTCCTAATTTTAATGAATGAAATACCCTCTGTTGCTTTCCTTCTTCTTTCAAAAAAATTAATATTAATAGTGGGATATGTATCCATAATGTAATGCACAGATTTAGCATCGTATTTTAAGCTTATAGAAATCACTCTACTTAATATTTCTAATGCAAGTTCACCGAATGTAGATGGTACAGAAGTACTTTATTCACACTTTTCTTTGAAAAACTTAAGATTTTAGTATCATTCCGCTTTTCATGGAGATGTGTGCAACATGTCACGGAGGCCTCAATTTTTACTGTTTACAAACAGATTCAATGATACGACCGAAACTAAGCAGAAAATATTTAAAACCGATTTGAACTATCTTATTTGCATGAATTATTTCTAGTTGATCCAAAAAGAAAATATAAACGCATTTAAACAAAGTCATCCATAAACCTTTATTTTTTATGTTGAAAGAATAAAAAGTTTTTGCGGCGCCATCTCTTGGCATTTTTGTTTAACACAAATTATCCTGTAATATCAGCTGAAATGCATATTTTTATTTAAGAATAAAAAATTAATGTGCATGCTTTGGTTGGGGAACATTGTAAATTTCAAGGTAAATTCATTTTAAAAAAACACTAACCCTAATTTCCGGCCTATAATCAACAGGTGTCAATTTCATGATATTTTGAAGAAAAAGAAAAAAAAAACGTACAATCCTCAAGCAAGTATAATCTGCAAGCGAAATTTACACTTGAAAAAAATTCACAAGATCTACAAGACTAACATTCAGCCGTAAGAGAAACAAAATATTGATTCTAGTGTAAAATATTTTAACTTTTATTTTTAATATAACACTTGATAAATTAATAAATATTAAATAAAAAATTGAAAGTTCAGTGTAAAGATATTTGCAATTCTACTACTCATAAGTAAGAATAAATTTGGAAGATTTACATTACTTAGTATAGAAATTATAATTAAGTAAGTTAATTACTTAAACATATGTTTAAATAAAATATAAAATCCTTGTTCTAGTTCTTTTTCTTGTCTCATTTTTATTTAAATATGATTCAGTCTTGATTATGAGTATATACACTTTTAACATCTGCAGTGATGGCTCCATCTACCGAATTACGAGAGAAATATCGAAAATCAAGCATCATCTTAGAATATACTTTCTAATAAAAAATATATGAAATGAGAAGATGTTTTAATTTAATCAAAGGACTTCATTTAAAACTTAACACAGATTTAATAAGTTGCACTGTTTTTAATTTAATATTTATTCAAAAATTATAATAATGAAAATAGAAACTTACCCATTACGTTACATTACAAACTCGTACGGCAAAAATATAAGCAATACTTAGTAATTTATTATATAGACGTAAAAAATAGGATACTCTTAACAATAAAATAATTTATTTAAATACATCAAAATCGGAAGAATCAATATATAAAATAAATAAATAATATACGAAACGAAAAGATGTTTTAATTTAATCAAAATTTATTTAAAAATTAACACAGATATTTAATAAGTTGCACGGTATCGCCATCTGTTGATTTTTAAGAAAGATATTTGTAAATTTGTTAAAAAAAAATTATGTTTATTGACATTTACAAAGATATCGAGTACGAAAAAAAAATCACAGATAATTTGCGGCGGCTTATAATCCGAATTACAAGGAAAATAAAGTTTTTTAACGTCTAATCCGTGGATTATAGGCAGGATATTAGAATAGTTGCTTGACATAGTAAACGAACTTGAACGATATTCTCGTTTGCCCTACGGTCTACTTACCGCTTGGTCGCCGACCTGCTTCTTCTTTCTCTTTCCTTCATCATCGAAAATCGTCATAAGCTCTGCAGCTAGAAAAGATAAAACATTAGCAAAGACAAATAACAAAAAGTAATACATAAAAGATACAAAATATAATACTTCCATTTTTTTTTTTCAAGAGCAGTTAAATATTCAACCAGCAAGCATGAAAATTTTTTTGGAAATGAATTTGAAACCTAATTCTAATCTTTATATAGTTTTGCAACAATAAGGATTCAAATTCATTCATGATCATTGTTGCACTGAAAATTGATAAGAAACATTTCTCATTGTTGGAACGTGTGTTACTATCAAAAAATAGTATTGTTTGAATATGTAACAAAGTTTAATTGTTGGTTTGTTAAATGTTGAGTGTTTAGAGATATTTTACACATGTTTTAATTTTGTTGCCACGCCACAAATTTGTACGGCAGTGAATTTACAGCGAAAACAGAGACAACAATGTAAATAGAAATGCTACAATTTCAAGCGTTAATGAAAATGACGTCATTTTTTCGTAATCTTGGCACAATGTTTTAATTAATACAAGCACGCGTTTTTTTTTTTTTTTTTTTTTTTTTTTTAAACTATGTCAGTTCGCGGAAGCGTTATTCCATTGTTTTAAAGTTATGAAATAATGAATGTAATTCATGAAACGCGTTTAATTAATTTACATTTACCGTAATTACTTTTCTAAAATAGTGGTTCTGCCAAATGAATACAATGTGTTAACGCCTCCATGCAGAAGACGTTAGCAAATTTTGTTAGTTTAGGGTGAGCTACAATAACTAAAAGAAAACTCCAAAATTACACTGTACATTTTGAATTACAAAACCTAGATGGCAGCACTATTTCTGAACTATTTAATTCATCATAATACTAAACTTTGACTGACTTTCTCTTCAACAACGCGAAACTTTCTGACACATACTCATTTTAAAACGGAAAAGAATGACTCTCTACAGGAATAAAAATTGAAGTGATTTATAATTGAGCAGTTTTGTCATTTTTCGTAAAATGAAAGTTTTTTTTCTTACCTTCGCTGCCATTGTTCTTACCTTTGCTGCCAGATATTTTATGAGATATCAGAAATGCACAATTAATTCCGGAAACAGTAGTTTCGGATGAAAACATTTGCTTTTTTGCACTGATCACACTGCGACTCTTATTTACTTACAGTTTACTTCTAATACGAATTTTAAAAAAAATAATAATAATAATTAAAAAAAACAATGTGAATATTTCAGTAATATATATTTTCATTAAATAACTAGGTAAAGAGGCCCTACATCTAATTCATTTATGTCACATCAGTGAATCATAAAAGTAACATTTTTCTCAAAGATTTCTATTAGTTTTTAAAAGACATGATAGACAAAAGAGGGCAGCACTACGATTATTCCTTCGAAATTGTTAAACCACGGCCAATTCCGGCCATAGCAATTCTTAAAATCCCAATGTATTTTAAGGCAACAGAACAGTTGCAATAGCTGTTTCCCGAAGGAGGGCGCTAATGAACGTCCTCAAAATCCGCGATTTTAGACGTTTGTTTGTTATTCCTGTCACAATTTATTTTAAAAAACTGCACATTTTAGCGCATTTCGGGGAATTATGAAATATAGGTAATTACTGTTACTGCATTAGATATTTTTGTAGTTGTTAAAGTTTTTAGGAGTGTTATTTTTTTTTTTTTCATTATGGTTTACTGTTGTGTACCATATTACAAATCCTCAAGTACAGAAAAGGGTGAAGATAAAGTTTATTTCCATGAATTTCCCAGTAATCTCAATTTACGAGAAAATGAATAAAAAATATTTCAAGAGATTTCATTTTGAAGGACAAATCAGTTGTTTGCAATAAACGTTTTACAGCAGAAGATTATGTGCCTGCTAAAAAACACAGATATTTAACGATTTTTTTTTTTTTTTGGCAATTAAAACTTTTTAATTAAGGTTATATACATTCTGTTTACCCTCATATCATACTGTTTTTAAAGTTTTTATTTAATTCTGCATTAATTATAAATGTTTTTCATTTTAATTGATTGTTGGCTTACATCAATTTACTGCAGGTAAATAATTATTATAACGGATAAATAATTATTAATATAGAAATATGATCCTGATTCAACTTTTTAATTGTCTTAGTTATCTGAAGCAAGCTGTATTTTTTCCCAATTTGCTTTTAAAAATAATAATAAATTTATATTTACAATCACAATGGATCTTTTCATTGTGTCTCTGCCATAATTAATGGGGATTTTATCAATTTATATCGCTCTCTCCCTTCGAGTTTAGTTTCTGAATGAAAGAGTTAAAAAAAAAAAAGATGTATTTTAATTTAAGAATAATGTTTAATGTATGTTTATCAGTTAAAATATATCCCACTGCACTGCCATTACCAATTCCCGTTTTTGTCGTAAAACATTATTTGTGTGTAAATAAAAATATTTTGTGCTGAATTCAGTTGATACCATTGTCAGTTTTTAACTTATTTCATATTAAAAATAATCTATAAATCCCGCAATACTGGGCATGATAGCGGTTTTTGCTGCGTTCTAGCACACGTATGGTCAAGGCTTCACTCGATCTAAACAGCGCGTTCAGAAGAAACGGAGCTGATTGAGTTGGGCCGTGGTACGGTACACAATTTGAGGAGAGTATGTGGCGCCCTCTCACTTGTTCCTGAATTAAGAAGTGTTTCCCTGAAATCCTTGGAATTGAATAGGCCGCTAAGCGAGTGCGCATGCAGTCTAGCCGTGGTTAAACTAGATGGCAGCACCAAAATTGCATTTCTTGGAAATCTATAGGACAATTCTGATTTTCATTTCGTATTTCTTATGAAAATAAAAAAATTTACTGGAGAGGTCACCAACAGGTGCCACACTTGTGTCTCCCTATTTATTTTCTTGTACGCTAAAAATCTTTGTTAGTTAAAATGTGTAAATGCACCTGGTGTTTTCGCCTGTTTCATTGGACGAAAAGAGGAACTTTCTGGAAGAAATTTTTAGAATTGTTCGTTAGCACGTTAGCAGCGTCCTTTTTAGAATTTGAATTCCGTTCTCTCGCGGGAGCATTTTAAAAACGCGATTGATCTTTATAATTAAAACTTTCGTTTTAATTTAAATGTGATATGTGTCTAGTATACTTCTTTAAAAACGCTCATTTATTAAATATTTTTAAATTAAAAAGTTTGTTTTTTATTCTACAGTAGGCGATATAACTTTTGTCCGTATAGCAGTTGCTTTGAATGCAATTTAGTTTGAATTTAGTAATTTAGTTATGTTTAACAGTAAAAAATGATTATTTGCTATCAAAGCTGTATAAGATTCTTAAAAAACCTCTTAATTTACGTTTCCTAATTTAAAAAAAACAGTTTGTTTTGTAAGTAAATGTGTGTTATTTTCTTTTGTCTTTTGACCATTTTTCAATGTTATTTGAAATTTATCCTTGTTTTATGCAATATGATTACCGGGGGGTTCAGGGGGGTAGAGCCCCCCTGACAAAAAAGGAAAAAAAAAATTGACACCCCCCTTCCCCTCCAAATTCTATAGAAAAATATTATCGTTATTTTTAAAGCTTTCTAGGTAAGTGAGATCATTGGTTTTTTCTTTTATTTTTCATAAAATGTATGTTTTTCAAGACTTAATTTTCTTGTTATTTTGCTGTTCAATGATTTAAATTATGTATTTTTGCTTTTATTTTGATTCTCGCAATTTCAATTTGCGTGTTTTTTGGAATACTCCGCACAATAAATTTTTTTTAAACACAAAATCTGTGTTTTTAAAAACGTTATTTTGACATTATTTTGCTTTTAAATGTTTTAAAGTAAGTATTTTTGCTTTATTTTGATTGTCGCCATTTCAATTTGCGCGCTTTTGCGTGTTGTCTTCTGGAGGTTGCCACTCCAGGAGACAACACGCAAAAACGCGCCAATTTGGCGAATTTTTGAAAGTGCGCCAAGCAGTGGTGAACCCTTCACTCGCACCATGGGAAATTTTGATCTCATGGATTGAATAGCAAATACTGTTTTTGACTGGGGAAAAATAAAAGATTCTGATTCTCAGTCTATAGGGAATTTCTGTTAATAAAATGTGTTGTGAATATAATAGTGATCGCTAACAGTGTTAAATAAAACAGACGAAATAATTAGGGGAGACCGGTACACACTCGACCTATGGGCACACTGGACCACCCCCTAATATTTTATTCATTTAAAAAAAAATTAAGCTTCTCTTCTATCCTAATAGACAACAGCATTGGATTGATTATTTATAGCCTTCAGAAAACATGTTTAGCTCAGAATGAACCATTTTATCCTGAATGGTTGTTTTGAGCTTCTAAAAGTAACATTTTTCATCAGCATATTTTTCTATTTTTTAGTAATTGAAGGTTGTAGATAAATAAGATAAAACAGCTATTTTGCAAAGCTAAGATACTTGTTTTTATTTATCTTTAAAGTTAATATATTTAAAAAAAGCTATAAACAACATTAATATGATTATTTATTGAACTTCAACATGGAGCACAGTGGAACACAATCCACTTTGCTCCTGTAATGCAGGATGTTCAAAATATTCTGTTTTGCATTTGCTGTATTTGAAAAACATAACTGATGAGATGCAGATTGAATGGAAATCAGTTTATTTTTCCAGAGACTGTAGGTGAATTTGTTGTTGATGTTAATGATTTCGTGATGTTGGTCCCAGACCCAAAAGTACTTCAGGAAAATCCCAGGCTCAATCTTACTCATAAGTATTTTGGAATTTCATTTGCAAATTTTAATGTGCGCTGATTTTTTTTGTGCTTAATTAATAACTTCATTTAAATTGCAATTGTTCCTGTATTAATCTGTTATTAATTTCATAATACAATTTTTACATATTTTTTATTTTAATTTTATTTATTTATATTTTTTAATGTTACTTGCAAATTTATATTACAGGGCTCCCACTAGGTCCGTTTTTAGGGAATTGGTCCGTTTTTTTGTTTCAAGTCCGTATTGGTCCGTTTTTTCATTATTAGGTCCGTAAAGTCCGTTTTTCGATACTGTTAATCGGCCTTTATTTTGAATTTTATTGATGTTCTGTATTTATCCGAGCCTCGCAGAAAAATCGTGCGTTTCGAGGATCGGGAAAACGTCTCTAATTTCGTTAAAAAATCGCGAAAAACACGAATTTCGTAAAAAGATCGCGAAAAAAGCACTACTTTCGTCAAAGGATTGCGAAAAAAGCACGAATTTCATCAAAAGATCGTAAAAAAGACACAAATTTTGTCAAAAGATTGCAAAAAAACACGCAAATTGCGTCAAAAGATCGATAAAAAACAGCGAATTTTGTCAAAGGATTCAGAAAATAACACGGATTACGTCAAATGATCGCGAAAAAACGCAAATTTCGTCAAAGAATCGCGAAAACAATGGGAATTTCGTCAACAAAAGATGGCGAAAAACCGCCAATTTCTTCAAAAGATCGCGAAAAAATACTAATTTCGTCAAAAGATCGTTAAAGAAACATGAATTTTGTCAAAAGATCGCAAAAAACCCGCGAATTTCGTCAAAAGATCGAGAAAAAACCGTGAATTTCGTCAAAGGATTGAGAAAATAACATGGATTTCGTCAAAAGATCACGATAAAAACGCAAATTTTGTCAAAGGATCGCGAAAATAACGCGAATTTCGTCAAGAAATCGCGAAAAACTCCGCAAATTTTGTCAAAAGATCGCGAAAAACTCCGCAAATTTTGTCAAAAGATCGCGAAAAACCGCGAATTTCGTCAAAATATCGAGAAAAAAACTGCGAATTACGTCAAAATATCGAGAAAATAACGCGAATTACGTCAAAATATCGCGAAAATAACCCGAATTACGTCAAAAGATCGCGAAAATAACGCGAATTACGTCGAAAGACCGCGAATTACGTCAAAAGATCGCGAATTATGTCAAAAGATCGTGAAAATAACGCGAATTACGTCAAAAGATCGCGAAAATATTACAAATTTCATCAAAAAATCACGAAAAAACATGAATTTCGTCAAAAGATTGCGGAAGCATTGTGAATTTCGTAAACAGATCGTGAAAAAACCACGAATTTTGTTAAAGGTTCGCAAAAGCACTGTAAATTATGTCAAAAGATCGCAAAAACATCACAAATTTCGTCAAAGGACCGCGAATAAAAGATCGAATTTCGTCAAAAAATTGCAAAAAAAAAATGCAAATTTCGTCAAAGGATTGAACATGAATTTCTTCAAATGATATGGGAAAATTCGTGAAATTCAATCAGTCGTGCAAAAATCAGCACACAGACATCATCAATAGGTTACAAAACTTTCAAATTTTTTGCTCCATCATAAGGATATGAAAATTTTCGTTATTCATTTTGTGTAAATATGATTTTTGGCTCTCACACAGCAGTTTTAATTTATCTGATAATCAGTTGTAAACATATCTCGGCAGCTGCAAGTTGCATCCAAATGGGAAATGAATGCAGTGATTCTTTTTTGTGGGCGAAAAGGTGTAACTGTATTGAAATTTACCGTCAGTTTCATGAAGTGTATAGTGAAAATGCAATGTCACATAAAGTTATCGCGAAGCAGTGCAACACATTTTA
This sequence comes from Maratus michaelseni, assembly GCA_963931845.1. Classification (NCBI taxonomy): domain Eukaryota; kingdom Metazoa; phylum Arthropoda; class Arachnida; order Araneae; family Salticidae; genus Maratus; species Maratus michaelseni. The sequence goes on from OZ007587.1 coordinate 464,319,102, forward strand.
GAATGGACGTACAGATATTGATGACGCTGAGCGCAAGAGAAGACCATCACCTGCATAAAATTATGAGATCGCTGCTCTCGTGAATGCATCTTTGCAAACAGACGCATAACAATAGACGAAATCTCAAATGAAGTGAATATTTCTCATGTAAGTGTGCATAAAATTATTGCTGGACATTGGACGGGATTTCTTTGCAGAAGCCATTAAAAAACTTGTGCCATGTCTCGATAAATGTTTAAATAATGGATGTTGAAAAGTAGATTTTACATGAAACTTTACGATACAAATAAAGTTATTGTAAAATTTCAATCCTGTTTTCTTAAGCAGTGCAATTAACTTACTACTGACTGACCCTTGTAATTCAAATAAAGTTGTATTAATAATAGAAGTTTGCAGTGGCGCAGCCAAGGGGGGGGGGTTAAAACACCCCCCACCCCCCCCCCCAGAGCTAAAAAAATTACTATAATTGCCGCTTATATGAATCAGAACTACTAAAGTTAAAATTAAGTTTTTTGGCCTTTCCGGCGCGGAGTAAGTCTGTTTGCAAAATGATGAAATAATGGACTGACACCGGAATTTACAAACGAATTTATTTGAAAATAGAAACTTGCTTATTTTCCGGTACTGAATAAAAGAAAAATTTTAATTAAATATTCTTAGTGCCGTTTGCAGTTTTAGAATTAAAATTAGGTGTCCTTTTTTGTGACCACCACCCGTTAAAAGGTTAAATCAAATTCTATTCAACAATGCGATTAAATTAAACGGCGAAAATTCTACTTAAAACTGTGAAAGCGCATATTACACGCATAGGTTATGTCAAAACTTGATTTTTGGACTGCGTCACTTTGTCGAGACGTCTTATAGTAAAAGATGGGTCATATACTCTCACACAGACGCTTTGAGTTATATAGTATACAGTGCATTTTTTAGACCAGTTGCATTCGTGTAACCGTTAATTCGAAGCGTTGAATTAGTTTCTGTCTATTTTTTAACTTTAAAGGTTTAATTATGGGTCGTTGTTCTGCTATTAATTGTAAGAATCATTCAAGAAAGGATCCCTGCATGCTTCATTGTTCCACGTTCGAAACAATAACAGATCATCGAATTCCAGAGAAAAAAAAACATACACTTTGTAAGTCTCTCTCAGTTTCAAGCTTTTTTGCTCTCAGTTATATCTAATACCAAGCTATGTGCGTACCCAGGAAAAAAATCTTTGAAAAAATAAGAATTTAAAAAAAGTACTTAAAGTTATAAAAAGCTATTTTTCGATTATGAGCAGATTTTTGCAATCGGTGTTTCTTTTGAATCATTTGTTTCGTAGGGAGTCTGTACACAAATTTAAAGACTATATTTCATTTGTTGGTAATGTAGCAACGACGTCTTGCTTATGATGGAGATTCATATATTTATCGTTAAAATTTTATAAATTAGTTGTGGTTCCTCTTTTAGCTATTTTTAATTCTATCGCGCTTCTGTGAAAAGAAAATCTCTTTCCTTTCTATTTAAAATTCAATAATTCTTAAACTCTTTTATCGCAGCTTGAAGTGATCCTTTTTCAATTAATGTACATGTCTAAATTCTTTCTTTCGTATGTGTTTGCGGTTTTCATATGAGAAAGGAAATCATTTTCAGTTTGGCATCTGCGTGCCTTCCTAATGCATACATTTTGGATCACAGAATAAATAAAGAAAGATAAAATGCAACATCTATTTCTCGATACATCTGCATGCTAAAATTTCCGCAGATGTTAAGTTCGGACAGTTAGTTTTCTGTTGTTATAAAGATGCTGATATGGTAATCTGGTTTGGCGGTTTGCGTTCAAAAAAATTAGAATGTGTTTCTCCCTAACGAATTTTCTTCTGTACCCTATGGGTCGACGCGGATAAATTTGTGGCATCTCAAAAAAAGGCATTCGATTTTGAGTTTTCACGATGTGAAGATATAGACGTTCTGAGTGCTGGGGGACTGCCTCATTTTTTCAATTATCTTTCTTCAAATAAAATATTTTTTTTTCCATGGAAGCCTCAAGTCTCCGGTATGTTTCTTCACCGGATGAGAGCCTTCGGGTTCTTGCTTATAGCGTATATGTATGAGCTCCGGTACTCTTTTTTCCTAGAATTTAAGCCCTGCCTGTGAGTATGGATTTTGAAGAAAAAAAAAGGCGTTAAATGCATTTTTTTTTTTTTTTTAGAAAAATACTATCTATAATTACACACAATTTTACGCTAACCATGCATTAATTTAAATTGATCAGCAATATATTAGTTATGCATTGATTTACACTTATTACATTTTAACGAATGCTATCTGCATGTCATTAAAATTATACTAGCTGACCCGTCCGGTGGTGCCTGGGCTCATGATAATTACCTCAAATTTGTATGATTACATATCTTATATCAATTTTATATTTTTAAATGAAATGTTCACTAAAAAATATTGATTATTTGACAGAAAAGCATTTTTAAAAGACACCTTCTTGTTTGGTTGTTTTTTTTTTTTTTTTTTTTTTTTTTTTTTGTTTCTTTTCCTCGTAAGGGTCTTTCATTTCATAGTTTTAAAAAAAATAACCCCAGTTGTCTGAATTCTATAAATTTTTCATCAGTTATAAACAGGTCTTGACAAATGCAGTCGCCAGGTCGCCACTGGTGACCTAGTTTTTCTATCTAGCCACCAAGTTATTTAACCCGATTTTTTTATTATTATTATAATTTTTTGTACAAAAATTGTCCTGAGAAATGACCAGAAATGGCATTTTTTCTCATTTTCGGCATTTTTAATTAGGTAAAAATAAGTTTAACAAATGCAAATTTTAAATTAATAAAAAATAATTATTTAACTGACTTCGACACGAAAATAGGCAGAAATTGTTTTTCTGCTTTACTGTTTCATCCATGCTCCCCTCATCAGATATAGATTTTGCAGCACTCACTTATCCAGACATTTGAAACCTTCGGCAATCAGCATTTCCTGAACATACCGGTTAATGCAGCCTTTAAAATTTTTTCATAGATAAATAATTTTGATAAATTTCGTTAGAAAACTTTGTTTATACCATCTTTTTAAATGATGTAGCTGTTCTAAACTATGTAACTAATAATCCTACAATAGACTTATTATTTTTCTCAATTAATTGATAAAAAACTTTTGTGCTTTTGAAAATTAGTGACTTCGGAGGGGAGCAGGTTATATTTTTTTACTGGTAACTAGAATTTTTTACTGGCTACCAGAATTTATCAAATTTGTAAAGCCATGGTTATAAATATAATGGTTTTACAGACCGTGGAAAAATATTGATATCTAGCTGTAAAAGAAATGCTTTCTTCTCGCGACTTTTTTTTTTTTTTTTTTTTTTTTTTTTTTTTTTTGCGACGTGTCCTTTAAAATAACAACACAAAAAAGTTACTGTCCGAACTCTGAAATTTTATTCGATTGTAAATTAACTGTATCCAACCCCTCTTTAAAATTCCGTGAAAAAAGTCTCAGTCTTTGACTAAAGTCGAAGAGAACACAGTCACGTCAAAAAAGACTAAGTCACATTTAATACTGAAAACATGAACCGACGCCGAGCATACCCACGCCAAAATACCCAACTTTCTTTTTGCATTGTCATCGAAAAATTCTCCGATTTTTTAAAATCAGATCTTTTCTTCATCAGAGTGTTTCCAAATTTTTGTAGGCGCTGTAATTTTGATCTTCCAAGACGCTTTTAATGGATTAGTTACTTTTAGCATAGAAAAAAGATCGTCTTCGAAAGGCCCGATATGACGTGAGGTCTAAATAAATCGTAATTTAGAATACTTTCAGCTGTTTCACACCTTTAAATTTCCGATTTATAATAAATTCTTTATGCCAAGCATTTCCATCTTAAAAGTAATATCTATACTAAATTTCAAGTTTCTAACAGTAACAGTTTCAGCTAAATCATAATTTAGAACACTTTTAGAAAGTTTTCAGCTCATTTCGTCCTTTTAAATTTTTAAATGTTTTTAAAAATGTTATAAGGAAGCATTTACTACATAAAAGTAATCATCATGCCAAATTTCAAGTTTTCATATACCAATTGTGTCACATAAATCGCAATTTTAGAATGCTTCTTACTCTTGCATTCTTTTAAATTTCGAATTGAAAAAATAAATTCTGGGGAGCATTTACGTCTTTTAAGTAACATCCGTATAAAATTTCAAGACTCTAGCCCTAAAAGTTTTAAATGACTTGTTACATTTGGCAAAAAGCAAGGTAAGTAAGTCTATTGAAAATTTTGTTAAAATTGATTCATTATTATTAACGTTAGGAATAAGAATTCGTGATTCTCTTGTAATGAAACCGTGTGTATTTTTGATTGAACAAATGAATTCCAACTCTATTATTTTCTATGTAAAAATTATTTGCTGTACTGTGCTCTTCCATCTTTATGTTTTCCCCTCATCATTTTTATAAATAAATCTAACCTAGTTTTGTGTTATTTCATTGGTGCATTTTATAGTTTGTAACTCTAATATTGTAAACGCTGTTTAAATGAATCATAACCAACGTAATTGCGGCGAAAAGCATTATGATTTCATTCATTTAAAAGACTGATTCCATTAACCGATGATTCATATAACCGGCGACCATCTTTATTATAAACTCAAAACCCCCCCCTAGAACCGAATTCTGGCTGCGCCACTGGAAGTTTGTAACCTCTGCCAATAGCAATCGCTTTCAGATAATGAATTTCAGAATTAAGTGAATTTGAATCGGAGCAAATATACAAATATAACAAATTATACTTTGAACATTTATAAATAAGTAACAAATAAGGGGGGGGGGGGGTTCTGTGTTTATTTTATTTGTGGTTTGCCGTAATAGGTCCCTTCTTAACAAATATGTGGTTCTTTTCGGTCCCTTTTTTGAAAAAAAAAATGGTCCCTTTTGGTCCCCTTTTTTCCATTTTTAACTGCAAAAGTTGAGTGGGAACCCTGATATTACTATGTTATTTTGGAAGTAAAGGGGAAATAATGAAGAATTAGATTAAATAAAATAGATTTATATTGTATTTCAAACAACACCTAATAGCGGTCCACTGTGGCCCTGTGAGTGGACCAGTGTGCCCCACTTCCAGAGCACACTGGTCTGCTTTATGGGTGATATATATATATATTTTTTTTAATGTATTGAAAGCTATGTTCTCAGAAAATTATGATGAATGTACAAAAATAATTTCAGGCAAATCGGCCGGTCCGTTACAGAGAAAAAAAAATTAACTGAAAAAGTGGTCCACTGTGTACCAGTCTCCCCTATCCCGGGATAATTTAGAGACAGGCCTTTCATTTCTTTGGTACTTACAAATAATAGTGTCTCAGTTTAGACCCACAGCTGTCGTATATTATGCCCATTTGGTAAGGATAATATCAGACAGGGTTTTAATTTTTGTTTGCCTTTTTTATGACTTAATATTTTTTTATCCATAAACAAAGAGAGGAACCAAAATCACAAATTACAATATTTTTATTGGTTCCTCGAGTTAGTAGATAAAAGTAAGCTGCGCCGCAGGCGCCCTGAGGGAGCGCCCTGTGCGTCAGACGACCACCGAACCCAAGTCCTGAGGGACTTATATCGCGCCAGCAGGTTTATCTCCCTGCGGCGCTTCGGCCGGTCAGATGACCGTCACCTACGGACCCTCTAACCTTGAACCCACGTGTCGACGACGTAGACCGTTGCGATACGCGGTGAAACAGTGGGGAGTCACCGCGAGACACTTGGAGACGGGCCGGCGTCCCCCAACAACTTCGGAGCTGGAAACCCAAAAGGGAACCAGGCCCTAGGTCTTAAGTCGGGATGTTCCAACCCGTACTTGCTCTACCACAACTCGAGGGGTGTGAAAACCTACAAAAGTAGTCACGGTTCCCTCTCGTAGTGGACCCTCGCATCAGTAGATAAAAAATAACTGCGAAAAGTTTATAATTGTGTCTCATATTAGTCCTGACGAATGTCTTTAAGTTAAATTAATTTAATTATTTAGCTTACTAAAGAAGACAAACATTTTGGAAAACGAAGAAAAGGAGGTTCTCAAGAATAAAAAGCTGTAGGAAGGGAGAAAAGGTCTAGAGCTACTGCTCTAAGTCCACATTATGGTGGGATTTTAAATATTATTCAAAAAATACTTGAAGAAAAAGTTAAAATTTCGTATATGTGGACATAAAAATTTATGAATTAAATAGGAATTTTTATCGGTTAAAATTCATATTTTTAAAATTCATTTTTCCAATTATAAAAATATGGAAATTACAAGGTTTAAGATATTTATGTTTGGGTTTTTAAATAGCATATTTATATGGAAAATTAGCGTGATAAAGTTACAATTTTAGGAGATATAAATGAGAAGTAATATGATATTAAAAGGTCAAAACTGAGAATAATTTTAAAACCAAAACTTTTTGCAGTAAAAGACTTAAAATTTGGTACCTGGGTGTCAATTTAACTGTAAAATAAAAGATAAAATGAAGAGTCGAAATCGAAATTTCAATCACGACTTTATAGTGTATTTAGATTATCTAAATAAAAAAAAAGGTCAGTTCATGTATACCCCAACATATATGCAATAGCTGACATAATACACAATTGAATGGTATCACTATATTTTTATACAATGACCTGTCACAGAATTGGTGGGAGGAAAATACCTCCCAACCCTCCACAATTATTGTAACATTATTGCTACTCTCATATGCTTAAAACTACATTGTCATATCCAACATTGTGAAATTCTTGCCAAGCTTAGCAACAAAATATGTCGCCATAAATGAAGCCAACTTGACAATAGCTGACAATTTTTTTGAAGTTCCTATTCAAATTCAGTATTGATGAAAACAGAGAATCTTCTGTAATCAGGTTCCATGCATTTTACCTTCATGTGTTTGAGCAAAATTAGCTGAATTCTTAAAAAAAAAAGGAATAAGGAAGTTACTTTTCCGTCCTGGTACAGCCTGGAAGGGCTTTTTTTTTTTAAATCTTTCAGCTGCTTTTACTTATTAAAATTTTATAATCTAAAACAGTTATTTCTTATTACTGTGATATTTTCTGTTATAGGGCCCAAGGCACAATCCAGACTTAAAAATGTGAGTTTTATTGCGAAATGATATAAACAGCTATGAAAACAAAACAGATGAGCTATTGCACTTGTTCAAGAAAATTGTTTTGGATTACATGCATTACATGAATTATTTCCATTTGTATATAATATCAAATAAATTGTGTAAATAAATTGCAAAATATAGTTAAATAAATAGTATAAATACTGAAAAAAATTTCTTGTGTGTATGAAACAATAAATAGGTTGCCAGAAAATATGTGTAAAAAAATGTTCTTCTCTTGCCTAGGCCCTTATAACAGGGAAGAATCATTATTGTTTCAGCATTGATGTGAAGTAACTCATTTGACTGAATTTATGTATCTTCCAATAATTTGGACTCTGAAATTGCAGTATTTTATTTTTGTAAATCTTGTTTTTTTTTTTTTTTTTTTTTTTTTTTTTTTTAATTAAACTAAATTATTAAAGCAGAAAATAAAAGAATAAATAAAATAAAATAAAATTATTTATTAAGTACAATGTGTGCATTCTTTCAGATGATTCCATAGACCTTCAATATACCTCCAATAGATTATTCCTCTGAGGATGATTCACATATATACAATTTATTCAAATTCAGAAAATCTGTCCAATATCACATCTATCTGTTCAATAACACATGAATTAGTAATAAAAACTATCATTTTATGAACCAAATAACTCTTTTCTTTTGCCATGGGATACGTTACTCATTATATCTAAAAATTGGAGTTTCCATCTTTGTTTATAGCAAACTCTTTGATGGGAGAACTTGAAAATATAGAAACGTTTTAATGTATTTATCTCCCCATTTCTCGTGCGAGAAGTAGAGGAGTGTGTCGACATTTTGCTGCTGAACATTCCCGATTTTTATCTGAGCTGCATATTTCTACATCCTAGTGTCAATGGACCCCATTAATAGTTTTTACATTCAAAGACTGAGTGCCTTTTATCCAAAGCATTACTGTGATATTCCTGGAGATCATTGCATCTGCTTGTAAATACTCATCTTGTCAAAATGAAAACGTTGTAATAAAAGAACAGTTCATTTAAAATAATTTCAGACTGCGACAAACTGCTGTTATCCTAACATTAAATAAAAACTAAAGAACACTTAAACATTAACGTCGTAAAAACAATATTGTGCAAAAAAAAATATGTTAAAAACTATCTATTATAAAAAGTGACATTGCTGCATTATCATTTTGTCTGTTATTTTGTTGATTTGTGATTTAGGAAAAGAAAATTTATAATTTTTCGTACAATTTTATTTTCAGTTTTGGACATTCTAAATTGAGAATATCCTTTTAAACTAAGAATAATTAAGAACAATCCTTGGAAGAATTACTTTTTATAAAAATTGTGTTATTCAATAACCTTTTTTTCTATAAATGAGCTATTTTACGTTTGCATATTATTATTAATGTTGTTACTTTGTTAATACTCATCGATTTTGCTCATTATTATTATTGTAATTAAAAGTATATATATATATATATATATATATATATGTGTGTGTGTGTGTGTGTGTGTGTTTCACTTTCATTTTTAAGATGTATTTGGTCTGAAATCTTCTGTTTCATGATGTTGAGATGAAATCATTTTTTTTAAATTTATGCTTATGTGATGACAATGATAAACTCCTTAAATAATATTGGTGACATAGGCGGTTAAGACATTTTAACCACCAGAATTTTTCATTATATTACTTCCAATATTTATTGGTTTTGTATATTTATGGTATTGTATAGTATAGTATTTGTATATTTGTATAGTATAGTATTTGTATATTTGTATAGTATAGTATTTGTATATTTATTGGTTTGTAATATTAACTATTTGCAGATTAATTTTGGTAGCATTCAGCATACCATCATCAGTGCATAGAATAATGGAATTTTGTCCATATATATGGATCACAAGTGGATTTGAGGGATAGGTTTATATTGACCAATAGAAATACAAGAAGTTACATGGAGCAGCCCATAGGAAATTGCAGAAGAAAATGAACTGAACCAATGTAATTTCCTGTGGGCTGCTCCCTGTAATTCTATTGGTCAATAAACCTATCATTCGAATCCACTTGTATATATTCCATCTCGCCAAATTTCCTCATTCTTTGCTTTGATGTTGGTATGCTAAATGCTAGCAAAACTAATCTGCAAATAGTTTAAAGAAGTCTGTTGCTTAAAATGCTATTTTGCCTGGCTTATATTGTACTGTACCAAGTATATCTTAATTGTGAGTCTCTAAGCAATTGTCTTGTAATTTTCTATTATTTAAATACAAGTTAAATTTTCCACATTATTTCAAGAACTGTTTCAAATCTGTGATATTTGATTTCAGCCAAATGTTAATAGCTGTGAAAGTGAGAATTTTCTGTTTTTTGTCAAAACATTTAAAAAATATATTTCCCGTGTTTTTTTGTTAACGTGTTTTGAATATCACAGTATGTTTTGGACACTAAAATGTAAATTCTCCCTTTAATATTTATTGCTTGTTTTATTTCTGCTCAGTGATTTTCTGCACTTCTTATGTAGTCTGTTAAATACTGATTTATTTTTTCTCTCCAGAATTTTCTAAAATTTTAAATTTGGAAGCTACTCTTGAAATTCAATTACAGTAATCTTTCAATTTAAAAAAAAAAAAATAATAATAAAAATAATAATAATAATAATATACAGTAATGTGTGAATTAATGTGAACGCAAGTGGTCATTTCATAATATTCATTTATTGTAATTAGACACTGCATTACAATTTTTAATAAGAAATGTGATCTCCCTTGGCTTTAATAAACTCTTGAACCTTTTTTGGCATAGGACCAATAAGGGTTTTGCTGTGTTCCAATGTTTTCTTGTCTCGAACCCATATCTGAATCAGAGCCCCTTTCAGTTTCATTTTTGTAGTGCAGTCCAATTTATAAAGTCTGCCTAAAAATTTTCAGACAGATTTAAAACCAGTAAATTGCCTGACCAGTCTAAGCAAGTTATTTTTTTTCTGTAAAATATTTCATCATGGTCTTTGACGCATGGATATGTACTGAAACTTTAAGATCTTTCTTTTCTTCCAAGACTTTTGATTATGACTGCTCCCTCAACCATTATATTGACATTTAACTGTGGAAAATTTAGACAAAATTATGTTGACCCTTCAATGGTAAAAGCATTTCTTTCTAATGCAACTATGCTTGTGTTGATAACAATGGTTACCTTACATTAAAAATGTTCAATTAATGTTTTCCCATTAAAATGTTAACACAATTTGGGCTAATTCTGTATATTGGATAAGCACAGGGGTGGATTCGGGAAATATTTGGAACCTCACGGTCCTTTCACAAAATTCCATTTAATAAGAAAAGGACCCCTTCACAAAATTCAATTTCATAAAAGTAAACTCTTCCTTAATTTATTTTATTTTATTAGAAATTAAAATGCTCTATTTGCAAACAAAACGAACGCACGTTCAACAGAAAGAAACACTTTGGCAAGATGATAAAAAATTTATTAATAAATAGTTGGTTTAAATTCAAGTAACAAGATTAGATTTTTTATTAAAAAATTTTATTTTGCACAAAAATAACCTTTTTTTTAATTAAATGATGACGCGGGAAGAAAACCTGCATCGACACTTGGTGCAATATTGCATAACATTAAAATTATTGGAGAAGTTTTGTAGAGTGTTCTGAACAACATTCTAAGTGAATGTTTGCATTTTGTATTGAGGTTGTAAGCACTACACTGCTTTGAAGTAAATTACATAGACAAACATCACTGATTTAAAAAAAAATTATTTAAAATTATGTCATTACATCATTATTATAAACACAACTGTAAATACTCTTAACACCATTACATATTTGTCATTTGTGAAGAATCAAACAAATTTCAAGCTTTATAAAATGTAATAACCAAGGTATAGTATTATGAACTGCGAGCTCAATGGACATAAAGTGTTGTGAAACGTGAAAAAGAAACAAACCACATTTTTTATTTTATAACTTATTTTATTGCTTCAAGAAAACATATTTTTTTATAACAATTGCATAACAAATAAGATTGGAAATAAAACAAGACGCAGTGTGTGTTATTTTTGTATAAAATTCATCAAAGACTAAGGTTAAATGATAGGCTAGGAGTTGATGAAGAAGTTTACTTGTTGGATAAAGGTTGAAACCTTAAAAAAAAAAAAAAATCTTGCTTATCTGAAATAGGTATGGATGACCAGGAAGGTATCCAATGGCTTAAAAGTACACTTGCAACATAGCACAAAACGAATTATAACCCGATTATGGATGTTACCACCTACAACTTTGACAGTTACAAATAATCATTTCACATTTCAGTAGAATGCGCAATATTGCTAAGTGTATATAAGTGTTCTTTCTTATATCATGTCATATCCTGTGTATATCATGACTAGATCACTATTATATGTCATTTATTATTTCTAATTAAACTTTCTTGTTTTATTTTGGGATAAATAGTTCCCATCTTTAAAGCAATTTATGGTAGTGTTGTGTAAATCAAAGTGGTTGGAAGACAAAAGGAGTTGTTAAAATAACTTGAAAAAGCGCAATGTGTTAAACTCAAAAACTTACCTTCCCCTATATTTACCTAAACCCCAGAAGACCTTCTAAGATCTTCTAGTGTCGCAGTGACATCTCAAATATTAAGAAATGTGAAAGTGTTTTTCTGGTTCCACAATTCTAAGGTTAATTGAGACTGCATTTCTATAGATAATGTGCATGTGACGTCACGTACTCGAGTAAAGGCGTATTTCTCAACTAATTTTAGGCAAAAAGAAAGAATTCTTGCAGAGTTAGTAATTTATAATATTGTTTCCTGCACATAATATAATGTATTCTAACTACTTGAAAATTACTAGAAAATTTCCGAAACTTCAAGCAATTTAGCTCAATGTTTTCCTTGCGTTAAGAGGCTACTTCACTCACGCGAAAACACACGCTCGCTAATATTAATCCTATGGGGGAAATATTGTGATTGGATGTGATTTAATTTACTGAAACCACATATCGCTCATTTGCTGCAACAACGTCATAACTCAAAGATCATCATTTTTCACGAGACGCATATGAAATTTTAAATATTGAATTAATTTTTGCAGTTGGAAATTAAGTTGGAAATTGTACGTCAAATGTGACAAATGAGGTGCGTTCGTACTATAACTAATTTCAGTGAAATGAATTATATCTTCTGTTATTATGATACGATTAATTTCCGTAATAAAATAAGTACATTTTAAGTTGGCAACATTTTATCTTTTATTGACATTGACTGAAAATTCCAATGGGAAACTTAAGCCTTGCTTTGAAAATTTCAGAACTTGAAATCCATATTTACACTCTTTTTCCATTTAATATATTTTTCTTTGAAAACATCTATCCTAGAAACTGTCGGTAGATTATAAGGATTGCTGTCAATAAACATTTTTCGTATACAATTTCGGTTTTAAATTCAGTAATACGGAAATAATATTACTTCATCTTAAACAAGGCGTAATCACCATGGCAACCTAGAATCATTATCTATCATGGGATATCATTGAAGGAATTACGTATGATAGGATTTAATAGAACGAAGAAAACTTTTTTTATGAATATCTTTTTAAGTTTTCTTTCGATTTTTATAGCATTTGAAATGACTCGACAAAATTCTACAACAATTACATATATATTAAATTTCAAACCATTCAGTTGGGTAGTTTTTGCGCTGTTATATGCGGACAGATGAACGGACCAGACGACGACTATAGGTACGAACGCACCTAAAAATGGCACGCTCCCGCCGGAAATCTTGAAAGCTCAAAAATGACACTCTACTAGTTAAAAGTTATTAATAATACGATCGCGACATCATAATTATTTTGTGTTAAAGCTAAACCTTGAATACATTTTAAAGCTGCCCCTTTCAAGAAATTCTTTAAGTAATTTAACTTCTCTATATTAGTTAACTTTACATTTTCATGCTTAGCCACTTCAAATTGCCCCCAGAATTCCTGCCAATTTTCATATTTCCCATCTAAAGGTCCCTATTTCGGTCCCGGGTTTCGGCACCATAAAACAGAATTTCGTAACTTCTTAAATCATACAAGACAATAAAATTAAATAAAAGGTTTGGTCTCACCTAATTTTCTGGTTCGTGTTCTATTAGCTTCTTTAAAAGTAGAAACATCTTTTACTAATGAAGATTCTTTATTCAAGAGACAATAGAGATACTTAATGACGATACAAAACGAATACACGAAACAAACTATGTACAGACGTAAAAGTAAACAACAGTCAGTCAGTCAAAATGTTCTACGCGCTTAGCGCCATCTGGTGATTATTTTTCATTTTGCAACACACATCGTCAGAATTGCTTGTGTGGTATTTACTCAAAACTCGTGATCTTTGATTTATGACATTGTTACAGCAAATGAGCGATATATTAAGAGTTTCTTTTCAATACATATTCTCTTTTCATAGTTTCTGACTATATATCCAGCTGTTGTAAATGAGAATATAACTTTTTTTTTTTAATTCCAAGTAATATTTTAATTTTTGTCGAGCCCAATAATGTGATTTCTCCTATCCAATGACATTTCTTTAGTGTATATAATAACTCCGCAAATAGTTAGGTGATATTTCACCTTTTTCTTTAAATATATGAAATTAACAAATATATACAACCACTCTTTAAAAAATTGTTTGAATCATTAACACTAAAGTAATCCAACTCAGCCTTCTCGGGTTACAGAATATAGGTAAGAACTTAGGACTCCGTTTATTTTTAAAACTACGTTATTATGGATTTAATATATATGTATATATATATTATATATAGATATTAGATTATCCACTAACAATAGCAAAAAGAATTTTCATAAGAAAAACTTCATGTATTCAACTAAAGTTTTGGAATTTATTAAAAGCGATACTTTCGTATCAACCGCATGCCAGGAGTTAGACGTTGAAGAAATCGCCAAAAAGTTCACTACATACAGCAGCTTTTTTTTTTATTCTAATCATTTCAGTGGTTTAAGCGCGTAGCTCGATTACATTTTTTCTAAATTTGTGTTTTATTGATATAATTTTATTTATTTATTGGTGAAGTTTTAATTTCGGTATGGAATATTATCCAGAAACAAATGCTCGACTTATTATGTTGTTTTAAATGCACACGGCTTAATTCTTCGCAATCCTCTGCGTTGTTTGACGTCAGCGTTAGTCGCGGATACGTTTACCGTTTATAATATAGCTACAATAGTAAGCATGATAGGTATTCACAAGTGTACAAATACTGTTTTTGTATAGAAATTTCAAACTTTTACAGTTAGAAAAAATTTATCTGACTGCTCCCAGATTTTGCTTTGTATTTAATAAAAATTCATACAAAGTAATGCATTAAAATTGTTTCTATCAAAATATCTATATACAGTAATCCCTTAACATTCACGGTTTTAACATTTGCGAGTTTTGATTATTCGCGAACATGAAAATGTGGAAAACTTAACATTCGCGAGAATCTGACTTGATTATTCGCGATTTTTTAAAAATTATATCTTTACTTTTTCAGAATTTACAGTGGTTAAAGATTGTTTCCCCTGTGTTTTCCCAGTATGTATTTACAAATCAATTTTCAGTTGTCTACTGAAAAATGAGCGAGTGCTGTAGGAAAACAAAATAATAACAGAAGAAGAATACTCATTGCAATGGGGATGTTAGAAGTGGCAAGGTAACGGCATCTTCAATCTATTAATTTAAAATGTGCTTGTGTAGGTTCTCGTAGAGATTGAGCTGAAGCTGCTGTATGGCTCTGAAGCTACATACATTATCATCTCTTTGCGAATAGAGAGAGAGAGTCGAAATTACTTTATATTTTTAAAAAAAACTGTTTTTTAGATGTAATTATTTCTCTAGTCAGTTAATTTGGATTTTCTTCATTAAATAAATTTCATAAATGTGAATATGTGTGTATATTCATACATATATGTTATGCATAACGTACTGTTAATACATATATCCTTTTGTTTTCTTGAAATGCTGTGCTACCCTAATTAAAATTTTATAGAATGTTACTCCTTTTTTAGTGCAGTGAGATAGACTCAACATTCGCGAGGTTTTCCTGGAACGTAACCCTCGCGAATGTTAAGGGATTACTGTATATATATACATATATATAATAAAACTTGTAAATTAGGGCGTACAAATAATCATTTCTGTATGATGTACACATCCCATAACAATGCAATTGAATAAACTTCAACGAAGGTAATTATACTTTAAAGTTTTCTTCTGTTAGTCTGCATTTATAAGGAATACTAGCAGGAGTTATTCTTGATGGCGGTTTCTGTCTCTTGGCAAAAGCATTACGAATCGTGTCAACTAAAAATTCAAATACCTCCAGTAAAGTGACCAGAGATATTCCCAAGAAGAGTCCCATATTTCCACCAACATTGGAAACAAGCGATTCCCACTGGAAGAAAATACACACATATATGCAAATATAAAGACCTACGCTATGGTCACGCAAAGACACACACAAGATAAAGTTAAATTAATGGCAGGCATTCTTTTTAACTTTTTCGTTTTTATTTCAATATTTTTAAACGATTTTTTTTCTTTTTCTTTTTTTTTTTTTTTTTTTTTTTTTGACGTGAAATGTCATTGAAACATACAGATAACAGGACAGAAATTTGGACTTTAATGAAAGCGTCTATATCGCCTTGCCTTTTCAATTATTAACCTCGGAGAAGCTGCGTTTAGAGCTTTCCTGAGCAAGTCAGTCTAAGATCGACATCAATCATGTCTCTTCCCTTTCTTCTCAAATCATTTTGTGGTCAAAGAAAGGGGAAATTCAACAAAAGAAATGGGTGATTTTTCCAGCTGTCAACGGCTCCCGCTCTTGCTCTTTAACCTTTAGACATGATAAGAAAGTCATAAAAGATAAAAGGGTACTTCGCCACATAAGAAACCACACACACTTAAGGTGCAAACAGTGCGTAGACAGACTTTGGTTCCTTTTATTGCGGTATGTCGGAATCTTTGATATTTTATGACTTTTTCAGGATGTTTCAGGTTGGTCTAAAGTTCAGAGGTCAAAACGGGAGCATTTGACAGCTGTTGACACCACGAATTTCTATTGTTGAATCTTCCCTTTCTTTTGTAAGCGATCACAAATTGATTCGAGAAGAATGGGAAGGGTAAAGATTTATGGCTATCTCAGGACGACTTGCAATTTTGCGCACTAAACGGAACCTTAGACCGCTACCTGTTTGGACCTTAAGTGTGGTGTCGAGTTTTAACATGTGCTGTCAGTTCGCTAATACGAGCTTGAGTTTGTATCGCGGGCAAATGGGCGGCAGTACGTGGCCAAAACATATTGCTGGTTTTCGATCAGTGCAACTCCTGACTCAGATGTGGTAGCGCGGTGATTCGGGTGTTTGTGTATAGAGGTTGTCAAGATCGATCGACTTAGATATTAATAGGCGGATGTTTTGGAAAATATCCTCATTTAAGTACTTAAACTAAATATGCGAAAAAGTGAAAAATTCAATATGTCGGCCTTAGCCTACGCAAGAGTCAACCGAAAATATACATTACGCATATCGTTGGAAAGAGAAGACTATCGACCACGCACTGTTAAATCTGTTGTCTATGTTTAATTTATTTCCATTTTTATCCTCTCATCTTTTGTTCTCATGATTCATTTTTTATAAGATGTAACGTGAATAAGAAATTGTTATTGCATTATCTTTAGAAATCTCAGGTGTTAAAATAACATCTTTTTGAACGCTTTAAGTAACATGCACATGTAGCCCAATGTTCAGAGCCGATTAAATAGGACTGTTTCCAGAGCGTCACAAAATTGACGCGGAGCGCTTTGCAAACAACTCCGGGAGCACTTCTACTGCTGCTGTACCCCAGCTGATGGACATAGCTAGTCAAGATGACACCCATACATCTGTCGAACACCTCTCAGAGTTGATGGATATCAACATCAGTCGAATCTATGCAATGCAGTACCTTTGATGAGCAGCAAACGAACGCTTCAAAAAGTTTCGCCCTTAACTACGTGCCCACAAAACTAACAATACCGGGCAACGCCACGATCGATTGTACGTTTACCTGACACATTGATGTCGATATTATGCCTTATGTCTTTTACTTCTGATATCACAAGTGTATGTTAAACAAAATTGTCAGCGAATACTAGTTGAAATAAATATAGTGTACCGTTCAGTGTCTGTTTAATGTTAAAATAAAATCTGGTACAAAATCAATGTCTCGTTTTCATTTTAATCCAATACGCTAAAATGGATTCACTTAAAAGCAATTCACTGCCATAGACGTTGCACGTTAAGGCATGTTATAACTTTTTTTTTTTTTTTTTAACCTGTATTTTCTCACTTTAAACCCTCGCAGTTTTTTCGAAATTCGTATTGGTTCAAAAGTTATCCGCCTTTTGGTGTTGCAGTGAATAGGCTCATTTTTAGATCACTCTGCCAATTATGCTTCAACAATTTGAAATTGAACCATGAAAATTTCGAGTAAAAAACACTTTTAATATTAAACTAAAACTAACTACCTCTATACATATAAAATATTTTTTATT
Source organism: Maratus michaelseni (assembly GCA_963931845.1). Taxonomy (NCBI): domain Eukaryota; kingdom Metazoa; phylum Arthropoda; class Arachnida; order Araneae; family Salticidae; genus Maratus; species Maratus michaelseni. The sequence goes on from OZ007587.1 coordinate 464,336,807, forward strand.
ATATACATAATTATACATAACAAATTAATTTTGTAAATGAATTTACAAATATGGAATAGGTGCGAATATTTAAACTTCAAAATATATTTTATGCTTTACAAATTGCAGGATTTGCCAGTGCTAAGAACAGTGCAGGGACAACAAATATTTGACGTAAATCTATGCTTATCTGCAACACAATTTTGTTTCTATTTTATAAACAGAAATTTGGTATCACCTGAATGCTAATGACTTTCCCCTTTATTTAAATAACCTATTCTCCCTATTTTATATCATTTCTCCACTCTTTATGAATATAAACAATATATAACTATGCAGATTAAATTTTCTGTTATTTTTAGCACATTTGAAATTAAAATGTAAAACATAAGAAAAATGAAAATAAGTTACATTTAATCACTGTTTTTATACCATTTATTATATCAACAGAAAAAAAATAGAGTATAAATGTGTCAGTAATAGTCTAAGGGAAAATTTAGTAGCTATAATTAAGAAAAAAAAAATACATTTTTTGCCCTGACTGATTTTTTTTCCCTAAAATTTACTTTTGAAAGGTAAATTTGGAGGCCCTTTGTATTTCAGTGGGTAAGCTCGGGCTGCGCCTATTTCGGTAAACAGGCCCTGACCTCTGAATGTATCAGAAAGATTAAAAAAATTAGAACATCTATACTTAATATTATAAAGTAGTAAAGATTGTTTTTTTGTTTGTTTGTTTGTAGGGGGTAATCTCTGGAACTACCGAACCCATTTCAAAAGTGATGGTGGCAAATGGATGGTGACAACCCCTGCTCCAACATAGGCTATATTTTATGTCGGTGCCACCAACCCCAGGGGGGTGCAAGAACGAAAAACGTTCTAAAATTGCGATTTTTTGTATACTGAAGGAGCTAGAAATTTGAAATTTGGCATTGTAGCTACTTATAAGATGTAAATGCTCTCTAAGAACAAATTAAAAAAAAATGAAATTTAAAAGGGTGAAATGAGCGTAAAGCGTTCTAAAAACATTCTAAATTACAATTTCTGAAGAATCTCTGGATCTATAGAACCGATTTCAAAAGTGATGGTGGCAAATTGATGTTGACAATCTCTGCTCCAACAGCCTCTTTAGTAAAAAGCTATGCGTTGCTGACGACTGGGTTTTTCGCTAATTGTGGTCACAGATTAATCTCGTAAAATGAAACATTTCAAGTTACTGAAAAAAAAAATAATAGCCCGGAAATTATTTGTCAGAAAATTGTTAGACAAACTGCGTTTGAAAGGTAAAAAAATGTATTTTTCTTGATATAAATTTCAAATCTAATGATAATGACCTTTTTCAAATATTGAATTTCCAAGATTACGAAATTTCACAATGGAATGCCATAGCGAAACCTTCATGAGTAAAAAGATAATGATGAGGGCGACGTGTTCTGACGTGAATATTGGCTATAGCACGAGTCACAAATTATAGTAGCCTTATTATTCTGTTAAAATATAAATGGATTATGAAATTTCAATATTTGGTTTGATTAAAAGTTCGTTAAGAGAAATTGACCAGCGTAGCGGGCGTAGCTTGCTAGTTCTTAATAATGACTTAAATATTTAGTGATTTTGCGAAAAAAGATTGTTGTCTACTTCGGAAGTAGATATTATCCAAATGAGATTAAAAGTCTTTTTATGTCAAATGTTTTCGTAAAATGCTATACATATTTTTTTTATGAATAACATAGGCATGTGAGACATTGAGAGTTCACCGCTATTATTTACTAAAACTAAAGGACTATTCTAATAATGTATACCTACTTATAATAGTACTAGCTGACATGCCTGGCATTGCCCGGACCCGTGATAATAACCTTAAAAATACCTACAATCAATGTTGAATGATTTTATATTTTTAAATTAAAATCTATCCGAACGAACTGAAGGATAGTCGTTATAGTTATTGTCGATTTAATGTCAATTTAATTTATGACGTTTTGATATATTAAACTTTCAATTCTGTCCAAAAGTTCCTGAGAAAACCTAAATAATATAAAGCGCTCCCCCACCTTTCCTCTTTTAAACTGAAAATAATATACAGTATTGGCCAATTTATTAGTCCCATTCGAGAAAAATTTCCAAAACCTTGTTTCTAAGATTATATTAAAATTAAATAAAAATCATTCACTCGTGGCATCATAATTCACTTTTATATGTATTTTAACAGAATAGTAAGGCTACTATAATTTGTGACTCGTGCTATAGCCAGTATATGTCAGGACACATGGCCGTTATTATCTTTTTACGCGTGAAGATTTTGCTATGGTACTCCATTGTGAAACTTGGTAATTTTTGAAATCCAATATTTGAAAAACGGCATGATCATTAGATTTGAAATTTATATCAAGAAAAATACAATTTTTTACCTTTCTAACGAAGTTTGTCTAACAGTTTTCTGACAAATACTTTTCGAGCTAGTAATTTTTTCAGCAACTTTAAATGTTTAATTTTCTGAGATTAATCTGTGGTAACGATTATCGAAAATCCCAGTCGTCAGCAACGCATAGCTTTTTATTAAAGAGGATTATTATTACGAGGATGGATCCTAAAAAAAATTGTTACAAGGGTAACAAAAAAAATATTTATTTACAATAGACATAAAATACGAAAAGAAATTAAGAGGCATACTTGCCGATTACTTTTCCACATAATCACTAAACCCATTTAGGCATTTATCTGAACGCAGGACCAACTTGTTTAACCCGACTTGGTAGAAATCACGTCCCTGCCCACTGAGCCAGTTCTCGACAGCTGTTTTTATATCCCTGTCTGAAGAGAACTTTGTTCAAGATAAGTGTTCCTTCAAATTTGGAAAAAGGAAATAGTCACTGCATGCCAAATCTGAGCTGTATTTGGGAGGTGTCTCCCGATTTCCCACTTGAACTTTTGCAGCAATTCTTGAGTTTGGTGAGCAGTATGTGGCCTAGCATTGTCATGCAGGAAAATGACACCATCATTCAACATGCCAGGGCACGTTCTTTGCCCATAAGAAACGAATCAAGCTTGCCCCAAGCGAGACCACTTTTTAAAACGTCTTGCCATTTCAATTGCTCTGACGCGTCTTCAAGCTTGCTCTACTTACCCGCACAATCGCTGTAAGACAACGAGCGCCATCTGTCACCACTTTGGAAAAAATATATTTCCTCCAAAATAATTACTTTTCAAATGTTACTGCTTGTAAACTTTTTTCTGAATCCACTCTCGTATTATTATTATAATTATTATTATTATTACTTATTATAATAGTACTAGCTACCCGCCCGGCGTTGCCCGGGCCCGAGATAATAACAGTCTCAGAGCAAGGCGTTAATCCCCTCCCTCCCCATACCCGCAAATATAACGAATAATTTGTTCAAGAAAAGCACCTTCACCTACATTAATGCGATCATTAGAAAAGAATTAATTTTGTCTGATAATTAGAACATAACGAAGACGTTACGCTAAAATAACCGGCAGATGACAGCACTTCCCATCCTCAATTTCAGATCTATATCTTAATTAGTTATCTAAATTTTTGTTCATTAGTAAAAATTGGCAATTATTTCCTTTCATTTTCGCAAACTAAATGGAGGGGTCGGCCAGAGAAACAGATCTCTTTGTAGTTCAGTTTTTAATGAAAACAGATCCCTGTCTGAAACTTTCTCGGATTTATTTCACTGGCGCCGGCAGATTTTTGCGTAAATTAAGAAAAATTACCAGCCGAATTTTTCAAAAATCCCATAGTCGGATGCAGAATTTTTTTTTACATATGCTCAGAAATTTTCAAATTGATATCTTAATTAGTTTTCTTAAAATTCGCTAATTAGTAAAATAATTTTGAATTCGTTCATTTCCACTTGCAAATCCTCAACAGCGATCTTTTCTTTAGCTATTTTGATTTAAAAGATGGCCTTTTCGATGCGATGTTTAATGATATTCTAATTAATATCTTGAGTAATTATCAAAATATTAAAATTCTGAGACTCAGGTGCACATGGTCAGACCTTGGACTATCCACACCTAAATTTTCAGACTTCTGGGTTGGCTAGAATTTCCTAGCCATCGCCAACAGACACACACACACACAGAGAGAAACTTTAATTTATTAGTATAGATATGTCTGTTTATATTGGTCGAAAAAAATCAAAAAGTATTCGAATAAGATATAAATATAGACCTAATTCTCGAAGATTCATGCAATTGCTCGATCAGTGTTGAATAGATATTAACAACTTTAAACGGTAGAGAGATAATCCTTAAAGTTAAAATTAAAACAATTTATACTTACACTATATATGGGCGTTTCATTTAAGTGTGTAATAATCATGGAACTGTAGAAAATTTGAACACCTAACAGACTCGACCTAAAATAAAAATCAGACACAAAATAAATCGGATTTTTTAAACAATTTTCACAGTAGTTAATCACAGCAAGAAAAAAAAATCATTCATTATGCATAGATTATGAAACACCTTCCAACCCTATCAGAATGTTGTAACGAATCTTCATTTTTATTTCCGTCGACTTTTCGACTTCTGACTTTTCATAGAATTACGTTTTTTTTTATGTCCTGAACATGATTTGTTTATATTTGGAGAAAATGTGTTTATCTGACCTCTGTATGTATGTATTACAAATGTTTTCGGTGCTCTATTTGCAAAACGAACCTGAATTTCATCAATTTTCATATTCGGCCAAACTTTGACATAAATTGATGCTTATAAATGGTTTTTTTTTTTCGTTTTTGCCTAATTACTATAAGACGAATTATATACAGAGCAAAATTCACACGTAAAAAAGAATTTAGTGCGCTGAAAGTTTTACAATATTTATAATCTCCTAAAAGGAAAAGAAAGAAATCATGAGCTTAATCCTTTTCACCACGTAAATAGAAGATTATTTTGAAGCAGACAACGCCACGCGCACGCATCGAACTTTAATACACACTCTAAGAAAATTTGGAGTCTAAAGGCCTTTTTTTTTAATGCAGTTGCAATGTATGCTCCCCGTAATATTGAATTTAACCAAAATGATATTTAAATTTATTTAATCCAGTCATGTTATTTTTAATCTATATTATATCTTTTTATCTCTATAGTATGAACTTAGTCTCACTGTGTCAACTGTACCATTAAAAAGAAAAAAAATAATAATGTATCCAGCGTTCACCTACGCTGGAATCCCTGACTGGTGAAGCTGTAGTATACAATATTGGATAACTGTAAAAATATGGTAAGTGGAATTTCCTTACCTATTTATATGTATCAAATAAGAGAGATAATACTTAATGGCACTGATAACAGGTAAAGAGTAATATTTTTGTAGTAGAAAATACAGAAACAGTAGCTTACTCAAAGTCTGATTTGGTTACCGCTGGTGTACCATTTACCATTCTGAAAGATTGTATTTCCTTCACGAGCTTGAAGTAATCTTCATTCAGTTTGCTGCTTGAGAGCGATGACGGGTACAGTTTTTCCCTGAAATGAAAAGAAATTGTAGATTATCATCTGTATGTAACATCATTGCCGAGTTAGAATATGTTTTCATTTCCTTAACCCTTTTAAGCCCTTGATTGCGCATATGCACGTCATAGTTTAAATACACTTAAATATATAAAGCATTTCTCGCAAATTTAGTCCAAAGGTAAATTTACCAACTATTGATACGTACTTTGAGGACTACTTAATCATTAGCATACTTCTGGAAAATTATGTAAATCAAGCCTTTTCGACCAAGACGAGCCAAATTATAGAGAATGTAGACTTTTTACGTTAAGGCCAGGACATAAATGGGATTACTAGACAGTCTGCGTAATAATTGAAAGAAAATTGGTTAAACGCTCACGAAGTGAAAGACTTTTCTTCGAATGACTTTCAGTTTTTTTGGATATTAAAAAAAGGAATTACTTTTTATATGTACTGGAGATAATTTCGGGCTATTTTCCTTAACCCGCCCGACACCGATACATAAAATAAGCAATAGAAAATTGTTAATAACATTATAGAATTATTTCAAAATTAATTTTCTCATTTAAAAATCGCTTTTTATATAGAAATAAGTATATTAATTTAAACACACCTTCATGACATTGTTTCGAAAAAAAATTCCATGTCATCTGATGGCTCGTGGTATCAGGTATCATCATCACTACTTAATACCAGGAAAATAACTGTTTTATCATTGACAAAAAGGCTCTAATTGAATATCACTCGTCGCAGATCAAGGCCAAACAGACTGACTTTTCATCTCGTCCATTCTGCAAGGTCTGAACAAATCGCTCAAAAGAAGCCGTCTAAAAAACTCGCTCGGAAACAAGCAAATGTCAAACTGCATATCTATTTAATACCTTTTTCAAAAGTGCGGGTAAATCTTCACACGCCACCTCGGATATGGGTTATGAACCTACCTTCCCTTTATCCCTCCACTGGTCGGAGCTGTTGGCCTCGTGGTTCAAGTATCTATGTCTCTAGTACAGAGTCGTAAAACTCTCAAGTGTCTTATGTCCTTTAGCCAAAATGCGCGACAAATTTTTGCTGAGAAATATATATATTAAAAAAAAAAAAAATAAACATAAATACATTATTAATCAATCACCACAAATATTGATACATAGTACATAATATCCATCATTCTTAATATTTTGTACTCAAAATAATTCTTCTATGCATATTTTCTGCAGAGATATGCGTAATTGAATGTCCAATGACGCTGACTTTTCAACAGTCATAAGGATGATGTGAGAGAAATGGGGAATGTTGAATTATCTTCAGCACTCAGGTTCCATTTTACATACCCATCATACGTAGTATAGGGTAAGTCTTGTAATCGTTTTGAAAATCGAATTTTTTTTTTGACGGATTTACACGTTTCAGAGATTGAACATTCCAGAAAACATATTTTTAGAAAAAATTTTTTGCCGTCCGTCTGTGTGTCTGTAAACGCTCTATCTCCCGAACAAATTGAGATAGAGACTTGAAATTGGGTATGTACTTAGTATGTAATAATGGGAAGAAGCCTATTTAATTTCAGTAACCTCGATGATCCGGAACTATTTTTTTCGGACTCTCGAAATATTTGTTCTGATAAAAGGTATATAAAAAATTTCGAAATTGTTTTTCTAAGGAGTGAATATAAAAGACAATAAAAACATAAATTTTGCATAAAACATGAAGTCGATCGGATAATGAGTTGCCGAGATATTTATTTCAATTCAAAGATATATTTTAATTGGAAATGAGACGCTTAATCAGATGCAATAAACCGCTAGTTAATAGGATTATCAATTTTGGAGTTATAAGGATGTTTATTTTAAACAATTCAGTAATCGAGCCTTTAAAGTTTATGACGTCATCAAGCCACGATTTTATTCGAATGGCAATGCATTTTATAAGAAGTTTACACATTTTTTATTTTAATATTTTATATTATACATATCCATGATGGGTAAGTATTACGGTGGCCCCCAACGACTAGTTTTAATCGTCATTTCTTCTTTATACTGCTTATTGCGCTGTTTCTCAATTATATTTGAAAAACAAACTAAAAAACGGTTTCTAAAGTATATAACAAACAATTTGATCATTTTTTTATGTAATTTGAATTTTTAAATATATATATATATATATTGTTTGTTTTTTTTACTTTTTTTTCGTGTATAATCGTGAGACAGCCTAATACGCAGTACAGAGAAGAAATGAATCAAACAATTTTCTATAAAAATATAAATTAATTAATGTAAAATAAAATAAAAGTCTCTAAATTAATCACAGGCAGTCTAATTTACGATTGAAATTTAGTAAATTTTCATCATTTCAAACTCTTTTAGTCCCATTGAGAATGTACGGATAAATGGACTTACCTACATGCAGGAGGACAACTGCAATTCATCTTTTTCAAGCTATCAGATGACATGGGTTTCAAATGACATTCACCTGGGAAAAGTATGGAAAAGTATTACTTTTTTTTTCTTTGTGAATGTACACTAAATGATCAAAGAAATAAATGCAAATACTCATTTTTAAAAACAATGCCACTGAAGATAGGGCACACACTCAGCCCTCACCATTGATGAAGGAAACTTCATCAAACTTCACTTGGGTAGTACATTTTCAGGAAAAGTCCTTTATAGTTATATAAAAAACACTTTATTAACAAGTAAACACGAAAAATAATAAGCAAGTTTTTTGCATAAATATTTCAAGATTAGATAAGATTCGATTCAATTCGACAACAAGATTCAGAATAACGTTGGTACGCAATGGTGGAACTAAATGGGATGAACGCGACATAGGGCATAAAGCCTGTAATAGTTGAAATAACTCTTTAGGATTGTGGGCAGTGTTGACAAGCGAGGTCGTCCACATACAATAGATAGTTCAATCTCTCAAGGGGATTCTGAGATATACGGCAGTTCTTGTTGTGTGGTGCTACTTAGAGAATTGAAGGCATCACGCTGTGACACAACTAGGATTTAGGAACAAGGATTCCGCTCTTTCTTAGTGCTTACTCGTTACTTACGAATCTACCTTCCTGGAACGAGACATGGTACGCTGATAACTGGGGACAGCTTCTCTTCCTCCGATCATCACTCGTTTTCCGAAGCCTCGCAGGATGCACCGAATCCAAGACCAAAAAAATCAAACCCTTTTAAACGTAAAAAAAAAACTTTTTTCTCTCCCTGTCTTTTTATTTTCTCTTCTGCTTTTGGGTCCAGTTCAAAATCTCTTTTCCTCTTACCACTCTCTAAGTGAATATTTAGGGTTATCCCTTTATGGATTCTGTATTGGATAGGCTGGATTTTATGTCTCCATCAGCTGATGCGGTCAGTTATTCTTACTTGCAAGACCGCCCTGAAGTTTTTAAGAACATCACCGACTTCTCCATAGTGAAATAATTCTGTCTTTACTTGTCTCAGGGGTGTCAAGTAGATTATGAATGGTTTTCTTTGATTTTCCGGCGTGGAAATCTAGAGTTTTTATTTAATCTGAAAAAGCTAATATATGAAGAACTTCTATACTAGATTTTGTAGGCCTAGTGATAAATATCATAGCATCCACAGACAGAAACCGTACACATTCAGTTACAGTAAAGCTATGGATTTAAAATTGTAACAGTTTTGATCTTCCATGATTTAGGAGCAATAGCCACTCAGGTTTTATCAATTAAAAAATAAATTTATTTAACAAAATAGGACAATAACAATAAAAAAATGTAAAAAATTGCAACATGAAAATGATTTTGCTAACGAGTGTGATGGAGAACAATGCACACCATCATATTTTTCGCAAAACAAGAGTTGTTTTGCGTAATTTTCAATAGTGATAATCTTTATGATTAAATATAAAATATTCTATATATGATACAAATATGAAATTTATAATATGTTACCATCATACTATAAATTAAAAATATTGTTTGAATTATTATTAAATATTTTCGTTACAAAAATTAATAATTTATATAAATAATTGGCCTTTTTCGACAAAGAAAGTAAACAGAAGAACAACAAGGATCATACAGAAACGTTCCAGGATCTTGGTCGCCGATGAAACTTTGAAACTTTGAAGGGGGGGGGGAGGGCATGTGACCTATAGCTACATGGCTGTTGTCCCTAATGATCCAAATTCAGAGACCAAACATCACATAGAACAATACAACCAGTTAAAAACGATCAATACTATAAGAAAAGTTCAGAGTAGAAGCACGCTTTTGAAGAACAGAAGTTGTTAATAAAACACACCATCGAACGAAAACACGCACTATTCAGAATAGCATTATTCCAAAAACAACGACGCTGGGACTGATATTTAGTACACCAAAATAAAATATTCTCCAAGGAGTCAGCTACTCCACAAGTGCGGCAACTGCCGTCAGCTAACAGATTAAAGCGAGCCAAAATCGCAGGGGTTAACAGCATACCACATAGAAACCGTGATATTAAAACATCGTCCCGTCTATTGATAGACCAACTGTACGTCTGTTTAGCACTTGGAATATTCCCGTGTGAGTACTGGTATTTGCAGGTGTTATAGACGATCTCAAACTGACTCTTTATCTTTTTCTTATGTGCACAGATCAAATCTTCTGGTGAGATCCACTCAATCAAAGTGTCAACATCAGACACACTCTTGGCCAGGTTATCAGCTTTTTCATTTAGAGGGATCCCCTGGTGCCCTGGAACCCAGTACAAGAAGATTTGCGGAATATGGACTGAAACCCGAAGAATTTTGTTGTACAGCCAAATAATAAACTTGGGAGACTTCAGGTTAATCGAGTAAAGCGCCGTTGGTCGCCGATGATGAAGTTAAATCATAAAAAACAGTGGACAATTTATAACCCTTCAATAAAATAAGGGCAATAAAGACATAAAATTGTCTTACTATTTATGGCAGTTGACCTATGTGATCTCTTCAGTCAATTAGAATTAGATTAGAGGTGAATTAGAATTAGATTATCTGTGGAACTTTTCTGCAGCCCATAAATGGTTATTTTCTATGTTACTATTGGCATAATGTTTAGCCAATGACATTAATTTTTGTGTAAGCCCGCCTATACAAAGTACAGGGCTAATTTCTTGTTATATTAGTGGAATATTTCCCTTGATAAAGTGTTCCACTATATAAGTTTCCAATTGCTTCTTGTAATTTTCACCTTCTGCACATTGGATTTTCTCTCCACATATCTGTAAGTATTTTTCCCACTTATTTTAATTTTGAGAATCTTATATTTTTAGATATATGTATGTATTGCATTATAATTATCGGTTTATCTCGATTATTTATGTGATTTAATGGTTATTATTAACAAAAGTTCATATATATATATACAGTCGAACCCCGCTATAATGAACCCGGGATATAGTGAACACTCGGATATAGCGAACTTTTTTGCTGGTCCCGTCCGAACTCCCATTTAACTAATGTTATTTTATACGCTTATAGTGGGCAGCTGAGATTTTGGTAGTTCGTTTATAGTGGACTCAAATTTATTTCTCAAATTTATTTTTTCAGTTCTTCAACTTTAAACTTGCACCAGTTGTGACTACAAATGATGACATGGCTTTATATTGTGTCAAATTTCACTCTTTCACACTCATTGCCTAAACAGCACATGCTTCTTCTTCCCCTCCTCTCCCTATTACAGGAACAAACCTCTCTTCTTCGTTTCTCCCTAATTATAGGAAATAAGCTCTGGTGTTCACTTGCTAACTTCGTCCCTCTCCCCTCAGTATAATCGGGACAGTCCCTCGTTTACAGTGTCTCTCTTCATTATTCTTTTGATTGATTCAAGATAAGAAGACGTTTTTTCAAGAGCAGCTAAAAAATTTTGTAAAAATGGCAAATTCTTTGAAAAGAAAAGCATTTTCGATTGATGATAAGGTTAAAGTAATTAAACGTATTGAAGATGGAACAAATGAATCGGCATTGTACAAGGAATTTTCCTTGTAAAAATCTACAGTTTCGAACATTTGGAAAAATCGCAGTGCGACTCTTGCTGCACACAATAAAAATTTGGATTCTTCGAAGAAACTACGTCGGGCTGAAAGAGAAAATGTGGAAGAAGCTCTATTAAAATGGTTCACCATTCAGCGGTATAGAAATCTTCCTGTGACCGGACCCTTGCTTCAAATTAAAGCGAATGTGTTTGCCGAAAATTTTGGAGAAAACAGTTTTATGTGCTCTAATGGAGGGCTGGATAGGTTGAAAAAACAGAACAACATTTCTTGTGGAAAGTTTGTTGGTGACGCAGCAAGTGATTGTGCATCGGATGTGGAAAAGTGGAAAGCTGAAGTGTGGCCGGATGCAATCCAGGGTTATGAAAAGGATATTTTTAATGCTGACGAAGCTGGATTATTTTACAAAATGACTCCCGATCAGACATTAAAATGTAAATGAGAAAAGTGCACTAACAGGAAGCTCTCGAAAGTGAGAATCGCTGTTCTTGTATGTCCAAATATGAACGGGTCAGAAAAGCGAAAATTAACTGTCGTGGGTAAATCCCAAAAACCAATGTGTTTTAAAAATGTTAAAAAACTGCCCGTCAATTACAAAGCTAATTAAAAATCCTAGCTGACTTCCAATTTTTTTTAAAGAAGAACTTCGACAATGGGACAATGATTTGTTGAAGCAAAAAGGTAAAATTGTTCTCCATGTCGAAAATGGCACAGCTCATCCCCACTTAGAAAATCTGAAATGCACTAAGATCGCTTTTTTGTCTCCAAACACGACTTCTGTGCTACAGCCCATAGACCAGGGCGTTATTCGCAGCCTGAAGTCCCTCTATAGGAAACAGCTAGTGATGCGTATTTTGGAGAACTATGAACAATATAGTATGAACAATACAGAATACAACATCTCACTTTTGGAAGCAGTCGTTTTGTTGGAAAAGTCATGGAGACAGGTGACATCAGCAACAATCCGCAGCTGTTTCCTACGCGCAGGTCTTTCGAAAGATGTGTTGTGGGAAGGAAAAGATGCCAACGTGGAGGACGAAGATGATGTAGAAATCTTACCAATAGCTCTGTGGCGGGAAAAGCATAATGTGAACATTTGTCCAAGGGACGTTACTGAGCACTTCGAATCTTGCGATAATGAAGTGTATACTTCTGGTACCCCACAGATGATGACATTGTAGCTGCAGTTAAACAAAAGAACGATGTTGAAGAAGACTTAGAAGACGATATTGAAAAAGAATTTGAAATCGGCAGCGAATATCCTGAACATTTTATTTCTACAGAAAATGTGGACCAAAAAATATTAGATTCTTTACTCATTGTTGATAAGAAAATTGATGAACTCTACTTATAATCGAACTGCATTCAATCAAAAATCGCAAATTTCTTCCACAGAATGTAAAAATAAAATCAAGTTTTAGTAAGTAATTTTTTTCTTTTTATTATTTGATTTATTTTCAATTTAATTAGTTAATAATTTGTAAGTAAATAATGTATTATAGCAATCATTATTTTTAACAATACGAAATACTAACATATACTAAAAAATCAACAATAACAATCATATGCAAAAAAATATTTTATTTTTAAAGAATTTGGATATAGTGAACCATCGGTTATAGTGGACATATTTCTGGGTCCGTAGACGGTTCACTATAGCGGGGTTCGACTGTATATATATATATATATATATATATATATATATAATAGTATATTGTCTAACTCTCTCTAAAACTAGCATTATTTTTCACGATTCTCTCTAAGATAGTACAACGTTCAACATGTCGTATTTCATGCAGCCGTTAATACATAACTTCATATAGCAGATGTCAACTTTCTTAATAATTGTTTTATAGATGCGGAGCATCTGTAAAACAATTAATGTTGTATAAACACTATAACAGCAATAACGTAGCTTGTAATGCTACAATATATTTTACACAGTTTGTTTAAAATACACATTATATAAACTTAGCTCAACGATATAATTCGCTAAAATATTCCATTAAAATATTATTTATTTTATTATGTGCATAAACATCAAGATAATGCCAGTGTATGATGATGATCTGATGATTACTTCACCTAACCTATGTGAAATCAGGTACAAAACAGTATTTTATATCAATTTTGTGTCTTACTTTTTATCTATATTTTTTTTTAATTTAAAATTAGGAATTTACTTCAGAAATCCAAATTAAAAAATATATTTTTTTCTAATTCACAAATTTGTTAAAAGATATTTTTAATCTAAACTGGTGTCAACATGGCATTTTACTATAATGCGATAAATAATCTAAATAATAATAAATGTGAAATCATCCTAATTGCTGAATTAAATTTTAAGAATGCTAATGTGCTTTCCTTGTCTTTTGTTTATTTATTTTTACTTGTAAATATTGTTTTATAATATGTAAATAAATAATTGTAATTTAATTACTTTTGTTATTTCTTTTAAATCATCATGGACTTTATTATGTGTAATTCTTTAGGTTAATTTATTTTCTTTCTTTACAGGCATATTTAGTTTACTTTTCCCCGCCAATTAAATTTTAAATATATAATCAATTGTAAAAGTTAATTTATTTTAGGCAGAAGGCTCATGGGTATTTGAGATTTACGAAATAACACAACGCAAGATTTTTTTTACATTTAATTAAGCACTTAACTTTGAAGGTGAGCATTTGTGATCTAATTTCTAAGCTCGCGTTACCCTATACTAGAGTATTGGTAATTTTACGATCACTAATGAATATTTATTCAGAGTTTAATAAATGTACCACCTAGTTACTACGGTTGGTTTTGGCGAATGATGGACAGATTCTTTAAAGTAACCAGCTCTATTAATATTTGCACAAATCTGTCCAGCTAAGGGGACATTCCCAACCAAGAAATTCAAACAATTATGAAATTTTGGGGATATGTAGGGGTTATGCGAGTATGTAGCACGGAATTAGTTTTTGTTACCCAAATTCACTTTAAGAGAGTCAATCTGGAATATTTTTCGACTTTATTTACATGCATTTGTTATACAACGTTTGCACTCTTGCTAACATATTTTTCATCTAAATAACGCCATCGTCATAATACCTATTTTTACTCGTGAAATCGCATCTTGTACGATGCAAAGAAGTGATAAAAGACAGCTTTTTTCAATCATTATAATTCAATTATTTTTTTATGTAACTAGCTTGTTGAAGCAGAAAGAAAAACTTTCTTATTCACGGTGGGGCAAATAAAAGTGTCCCGGACAAGTGGATACGATTGGACGTGAAAGATTGACGCGCACACCACGTGGTCGAAACCGGTTCACATCTTAGTGCGGGCTGTGTCAGTGTAAGTGTGATCAGTGCAAAGGTGAAGATCAGGGTGGTTAGTGATCAGGGAAAAATACATTTAAAAAATGTTCGAACTCTGTTCTCTGGGCCACTTTCATTTGCCCCTGTAGAACTATTTTGCTTAGGGGAGTCGTATAAAAATTTAAACTTTTGAAAATGAAATGGCAGGATAATTACGTAAGTGTAATCTTATTACCTACTTTATAAAGCCGAATATTTTTATTTTAAAAAGTCGTAGCTATCAAGCAATTAAAATAAAAAGAACCTTAGCCAGCATTGATGATTGGGATGTACGTGTCCCGTTCAGTGGCGGCTCGTGGTTGACTATTTTTGGGGCACTAAATGCATACCTGAACGATTTATTCTTTTCGTACCACTATTTTTTAAAAGAAATTCATTATGTGTTTAATAGCAAAACTTTGGGCAAATAAATAAGGCAAAAATTTCTTTTAAAAAATAGTGGTAAGAAAAGAATAAATTTGGCAGACAGGCATTTAGTGCCCCAAATAAAGCCAATCACGTGTCGCCACTGGTCCCGTTACTAGTCAAAGGGTTAAGTATAAAGTTTATAGATGTATAAGTAAAAATTTCATAGACAGCCACAATGTAACACATGGGCTGATAAGTTCCCGGTCTAATAAAGAAAACACAACTTTTTAACATAACTTTAATAAATAACATAACTTTAATAATTTAATAATAATAATTTAATAAATAAATAGTAATAATAATTTAATAATAAATAACATAATTTTATAACGAAAAAGCTCCAAACAGTGCTCAGAATCCATCAACTCGTTGTTGTTTTTGGTCAAAAGTCAACACGCGCGGCACCCACTTTCACAACAGCTTTTTCATAGACAAATGTTCATTCAAAATAAAACCTACACGTTCCTTGAATATCTTCAGAATCTGAGCTATCTCCAGCAACTTCACTTTACGGTTCCCCAAAACGATTTTGTGGATTTTTTTTATGTTTTCCGGAGTAACCACCTCTTTTGGGCGACCAGAACGTGGTGCATCACTGGTGTCCGTACGACCACGTTTAAATTCTGCAAACCAGTCAATAATGGTTGATTTACCAGGTGCAGTGTCCGGATAACGCTTATCAAGCCAAGCTTTTGTTTGAACGGTGTTTTTTCCCATCAAATAACAATGTTTTATCAAAACACGAAATTTTTGTTTATCCATTTTTTTGTTTATCAACAAAGTCGTTCAACTAAAACCCACTCTAATGTTTTATCCACACGGCGAATCGTCATGACATTTTTTCTGCTACGTTTTAAAGGTTAGTATTTACTAAAAAAAGCATCGGTTTGGCGATTGCAACGCCATCTGTGTGCCAGATCGGGAACTTATCAGCCGATGTGTCAATTGCAATATAAGAACACACATTTTATCAGACAATTAAATACACAAAACCAACATGAATGGAAAATTGACCTGGGCCAGGACTCGAACCTGGAACCTTCAGCGTACCGTGCTGATGCTCTGCCACTAAGCAACCCAGATCGATAGCCTAGCCCGGCAATTTCTCACACTTCATGTTGGAAACAGCCATCGGCCAACAGTTTTGCAGCTTCAGATGGCATAATACAGCATCGTTTCCAATCGCTCTAAAATAAAACTGGCTTTTTAGGGAGGGGTGATATGCAGCTATCGTACCTGCTTTCATTTTGAGCCCGTTTCCATACGCAAGCACAAAAACAATCCCGGCTAGTTTCACCTTCAAACCGGTTTGTGCATTGAAAATGGTGTAGGGTATAAAATGACCGTTCATAGGGGTCTTGGAAAAAGCACTGGAAACGCGGCTTTTGTTTACCGGAAATAAATCAGGGGTAAAATCCGAATTACTGACCTAATCGCTTGCAGATCTGATTTCGGAAAACAAATGATCTAGGCTAGTTTTACCTTCAAACCGGTTTGTGCATTGAAAATGGTGTAGGGTATAAAATGACCGTTCATAGGGGTCTTGGAAAAAGCACTGGAAACGCGGCTTTTGTTTACCGGAAATAAATCAGGGGTAAAATCCGAATTACTGACCTAATCGCTTGCAGATCTGATTTCGGAAAACAAATGATCTAGGCTAGTTTTACCTTCAAACCGGTTTGTGCATTGGAAATGGTGTAGGGGATAAAATGACCGTTCATAGGGGTCTTGGAAAAAACATTGGAAACGCGGCTTACGATGAATAACAATTCATCGGTCCGTAATGAGTTATATATATATATATATATATATATATATATTTAAAGCATAAACACTACATCTGATTACATTATTTTACAATATAAGAACACACAATGTAATTTTTACAATATAAGAACACACAATGTAATTTTTACAATGTTTAAATCCTAATGTAAGCAATTAAAGAAAACATTTTTTTTAATAATTGTGGCTGACATGTTGCATTGTTGTGAATAATTCCGGATCAGATGTTCATACAGTGCAACCATGCATAGTTTCGTTTCAATAAAGTGAGTCTCATTACCAAACAAATCACTACCAAACAAATCCGCACAAAGTAGCCTTTCTCCGGGAATAGTTGTGGCTCTCAGAAACATTGGATCGTAGCAAGAACATCGGTGAAATATCTCCGCATTGATACATTCCTCTTGACAATCCTTAAAAAAAATTAAATTGTATTAGAAGTTAAAAAAAAGAAATCTCACATCGAGGATGTTGCTAGAAAGCAGGGCCATCGATAAAACTTTTTATTGCGGGGGGTGGGCAGATCAATTTATATATTAATTGAAATGGCAGTTGTGAATGAGATTTTTACTCTTTTATCTATGCCTTCAGAAATATTAAATAACAATAAAGATTTGTATATAAATTGTATAATGTTTTTTCCATTTTTATACGGACCACTTCTCCATTTTATGATTTCAAGTGTTATTTATATGCGATGTACCATCTTTCAGATTCTCACAAGTTATTATCAGTAAGTTTTTTCTTTCGTTTAATTAGATGTTTACAATTATTTAGAAAACTTAAGGTTCAGGGAGGCTCTGCCATCTGATAATACCAATTATTAATCCTAAAAAAAACCTCTTAGGTTTGTTCAATATGTTGATTTATGTCCGGGTCGAAACTAGGTTTTTTTCACAGGGGGCAAACATGGATTTTGGCCCCATCCTCCGCAAAGTAAATTTACAAAGATAATTTTTCTAAGTTTCTAATAACCGACTTATTTTTGAAATAAAAATATGCAATCATAAAATACATAATAGAGAACTATGTAATCAGTATTGTCAGATATTTATAAAACTTGTGAAACCGTAATGAAAAAGAACTAGACAAATATCCGCTTTAAACAGATTTTTGTCTTAGCAAATAGAATTGCTGGTATTTTTTGGTTGGGACCATGTAATTTTAGGTAGATTTCGTAAGAAATACTACCTATTACATTCTCCCCTAAGTTGGAATTTTTTAAAAATTTTTGCAAATTTACGCCGATCATGACTCCCAGGACCCAAAACCCTCAGTTCAAAACTTTATATATATATATATTATATATATATATGTCAATTTTTTGTCACACGATAACTTCCATAAATCTGCACAAATCTCTTCCAAACTGATACATAAAATCAAGGGGCATAAAATCTCGGTCAAGTTCGTTAATGGGCAAAATCGAACCAAGCGGGGGGAAATGGTGTGGCTTTTTGTGAGAATAGAAAAAAAAACCCATAACTTCTTAATTATGATTCGTATCGAATCCGTTTAAAGTTATTATTACTTCTAGGAAAAGGGCCTAAAATTTATGTATGACAGATTTTTGATATCATTAAAAATGGCCTCAAGGGGGGAAAGGGGGGGGGGTAGAAGAAAAAAAATCATAACTTCGTCCATTCACACGATATCAAAGCCGCTTAAATTTATTATAAGTACTCTTAGTATTATCTAAAACTTTTATGTTGACAAGTTTTTTATAGGACTAACCCTTATAGCAATAAAAAAAAAAAAAAAAAAAAAAAAATCCCTGCCGGCTCCTACTGCAAACAAGTTAGATTTCGAAGTGGGCTGTCCCAACTGCGGCATCATGGCAAAAAAGTTATTTCTTCCGCAATTCCCAACAAACAGGCGCCCCACGGTCTGCGTCTTCGAAATCTACCTGTGTCTGTAGGCCGATTCGTCAAGGATTTTTTTCATTTAGGACAGGATTCTATTATACATAGATTTCATTTTCACAGATTTTACTATAGTTGTAGGACATTTCAATTAAGCAGGCGTTTAAAGTGATATGAGTCATAATAGTCTTAAGGACTGAAAACTAGGAATTTCTGTAGGTATAACAATGAATTTCAATACCGTAAAATATATGTGTGCTATACACAGCCAATTTCAATGAACTATCTCTTCCTATTAATAGACTGATATGTCTAGATTCCTTCCTGAACCTGATGCTAATTATCAAAATTATAATAGTTATATATATATTGTATCAAACAACAAACTAAATGTTCGTTTGCCGCCTCCTCTGTCTAGTTTTGGCTATGATTTGAGTATTTTTCATTACTTGCTAAAATATCCAAAATGGGGATCAAATGTTGTTTTAGCATCGTACCTAACTTTTAAGGATAGCGCAAAACAGGGCTTAATAAACGTATGTTTATAAATATTTAAAAAACAGGTTTTCCCGCCTTCTTCAAACTATTGGTAAGATACTAGAACGGCCTTTTGGCTCCATTTTGCCACAGGATACGGAACTCTTCCCTAAACCATTTATAAACATAAAAATCCAAATATACCAGAGGGTACATTTCGATGCTCCGGGGAAGGGTGTGCTCCCACCCCCAGCTTTCAACACTGTGCGTTGGCTCTCTGAGCCTTTACCATTCCGTTAAAATATGCTTGATAGTACTTACATTCTGTTTGTAAGGATCTTGACAATAAACCCCGACTTTCTCACCATCTTGACCACATCTTCCCCATGGATGACCCAGTCGATGTATTTCTTTGTACTCCATGCTGATGGCGCTCATGTCTCCGGGTCTAAGGTCGATTCCATCTTCCTGCACAATGGGCAAACTTCTTGGATCGTGGATAACGATGCGTACACCGAGCTGCCTTGCAGAAAATGGTAGGAAATCTTTGCTACTCGATCGCATGAAAAGAGTGAGACCTGTAAAAATAACACTAGAACCACAAATGGACAATGCAACAATTATTGTTAATAGACAGTACTAGATATAACCGAATTCTTTTGAAATTCCCTGTAAATGAACGATGAATGCTATGCCCACCCTATTCCATAGTAAGCTTATTTTAGTGCACCTCAGTGAGATTCGTCAATTTTAATATTTAGAAAGAATGTAACATCATTAAAATACACCGCAAATGATTTTCCCCCATACACCGTAATTTAACGGAATTATTTTGAGTATCCCTGTAAAGGAACTATAAATGCTGCACACTTCATTTTCAATACCGAACACGCTATTGTAATTCTCAATAATATATATACATTGCAAGGCTATCCGAGTATATTTATGTGAGTTAGAGCACAGACAGACAAACAAATCCAATTCATAAACACTTTTCAACTATGTTGCAAAGTGTTAAAAAACAGTAATCGACTTAGTATATCCTGGTTATAAAATCAGACATCCAACGACTGATGTTTCTAACTATAGCGATTATTACACCCACCACCAAAAAAAAAGAAAAAAAAAATATTTTTTTTTATCCTACGACATACTTGATCCCAAGGTCCCTACAGCAGCACACCACGATTAAGGATGATTGAAAAACACTAGAAAGAAATATACTGTTTTTTACCAGCTAATTGGCAGTGTCGTTGTATCTACAAAAACAACTTTTCAAAAGTAGAAAAAGCCAAGCGTAAAAAAAAAAAGTTGTGGCTAAAAAATGGTGTGATATCAAATTTCCAAGCTATTATATTACTTATTTAACTTTTTTCCATTAAATAAGTTATCATATATATAAGTCGAGTGCCTACGTATATGTTAATAGAAATCGTTTTCTCCTGTACTAAATACATCCTAACGAGATTCTGAAAATGCAATTTTTTTCAAATTATGCATGATGGGCTTGGCGGCCATCTTTGCATATTATTCACAAAATTCTAAACACTCAAATCCGTAGTTCAAAATTATTATTTAAGCAAATGTTTTAAGCGTTTAATTTATAGACTTGTATGCTCTGAAAATTGTGTCTTAAGATAATGATGACTTATCTTAAAGATTCATCTTATGATTTATTTTTTAGAGTAATTAATAATTTCAAACTAACTAAAATCAATTTCTCAAAATATCAGTCTTATCTAATTTATCCGTCCGTAGTTAAAATCTGAAGTTCGAAATTGTTATAAACATATTACAGTGCAAACATACTACTCTTTTACTTTAGAAATTTGGATGCTTAGAAATATGGAAAGATGGCCGCCAAGCCCATCATGCATAATTTGAAAAAAATTGCATTTTCAGAATCTCGTTAGGATGTATTTAGTACAGGAGAAAACGATTTCTATTAACATATACGTAGGCACTCGACTTATATATATGATAACTTATTTAATGGAAAAAAGTTAAATAAGTAATATAATAGCTTGGAAATTTGATATCACACCATTTTTTAGCCACAACTTTTTTTTTTTACGCTTGGCTTTTTCTACTTTTGAAAAGTTGTTTTTGTAGATATCATTTCTTTTTTTTAAAATAGATTAAACATAATTTAAATAATCTAAACATGAGAAATAATTTAAAATTACATTTTACTTTCAGTCATTGTTTAAAGGGTTAACTAGAAATACCAGTAGATTTTTCAATTAAACTAATTACACTCTTAAAAACAACATACTAAATGTGGCTTGTTATAATACTTGTTATCCTCCGTTAAAAAATATTACTGACTTATCCATGAAATGAATAAAAATAGAATACGTACATAGCGTGTCAGTGCTGCATTTGATATGAAATGTGATATCACGCTCTTTTATTATTAGCACTAGCTGGCTTCGCCCACTAGAGGGCCCTTAATTTACATCGGGGCCTCGAATCTTGTAAAACCTCGAATAAGATAAACCTCGAACCGAACGAACCTCCGACCAGGTTCCCCGCTGCCTTCGGCACCCGATAATCCCTTAATTTGCACATCGAACAGTATAAACCTCTAACCGAACGAACCTCTGACACGGGTCCCCACTGCCTTCGGCACCGTATAGCAGTCGTACTGCGCACGCTCCAGTTCCATCTTCCACCACCAGGTAGCGCAATCTGTTCTATATGAACCTCGGGCACTAGCGTCTACACTGCGCCCCATCACAACGGCTCTTATCACAAATGCTCCCGAGAAATTCCCTAGCACAGCGCGCAGTTTCGATTTCAAAAACGGATCACTCTGCGCACATGCGTGCTTGTCTGATACTTTAAAATTCTGTTCTAAGCCATTTCAAAATGAGTGCCAATAGCTCTGTGGTATGTCATTTCTCTTCAGTTCTGTGATCTTGAGTTCGAATCCCAGCGGCGGAAAGTTTTATTTTTCAGTATTTATTTGAGTTATAAAAAATAATTTAAATAAAAAAAATTTAAAGTTTCCATTTTATTTTTCAGTATTTATTTGAGTTATAAAAAATAATTTGAATAAGAAAAATGTAAAGTTTCCATTTTTCAACATATAAGCAATGGAAAGTTTGAAACAAAATGGAAATAAATATGAAATTTGGTTATAAATGAATTTCGTACATTCTAGAGAATGCTGTACAGCGAGTTTCATGCGTCCAGTGATGTTTTTTTCGGTTAATGTACGCGAAGCGTACATACACAAGTTATTAACCGCGGCTTGAATGAATTTCGTGCATTCTAGAGATTGCTGCAAAGCGAGTTTCGTGTGTCTAGTGATGTTTTTTTAATGTTAAAAATTGTTTTTTGGATGTTAAAAATTTGCTTTAAAACGCTATAAAATCGTTAAAAATCCTTAAAAATTGAAAAATCCGGAGGAATCTTAGAATAAAATAAGTTTATTTTTCCTTTTGGATTTATTTGTACTATCGTCGGGATTCTTTATTTAAACTCGTTTTTTTTATTTTAAACTTTAGACCACGTGTAGTGTAGTGTGCGCAAAATATGGAATAGGGGAAAACAGTTGAGTGTTAAACTACCGTGTTTTCCTTTCAAAAAGGGAAGTTCTCGGAGCAAAGGGAATTTCTCAGAAGCATTTGTGATAAGAGCCGTTGTGATGGGGCGCGGTGTAGACGCTTGTACCTCGGGCACTGAAATCGTTAAGGCTATAGATGTCGAGTCGAATGAGCTATACCCCGTCGTGATCCAGCCCATAGAACCAGAGATAGGAAAGTGCCCCCTGGTGATGGAAAAACGAACTAAAATCAGAAAGCTCTATCGATGTCGAGTCGAATGAGCCATACCCCGTCGTGATCCGACCCATAGAAACAGAGATAGGGAAGTGCCCCCTGATGGTGAAATCTAATCACGTTTAGTGGCAAAGTGGGGGGATGAACACTGGAGATGCATAATAGGATTAAGCGG
This sequence comes from Maratus michaelseni, assembly GCA_963931845.1. NCBI lineage: Eukaryota > Metazoa > Arthropoda > Arachnida > Araneae > Salticidae > Maratus > Maratus michaelseni. Next base: position 464,360,111 of record OZ007587.1, read on the forward strand.
TCACAGATCTTTCCAACGATGTATCACATGAGGGGTATGTGCAAAATTTAGAAATCCCACCCTCCCTGCATAGTATGATTAAGCGTTCACAGACCTTTCCAACGATATATCACATGAGTAGTGTCGGGGGGGCGCAAAATGTGAGGGGGAGGATGCATAACAGGAATAAGTGGTCACAGCCCTTTGTAACGATATGTGACACGACGGATATGGTTAAAATTTAGAAAAGTGCCCCCCCCCCCCTTGTGTTGGCAAAACACGCTCCGCCCCTCCCTATAATTTTTGACGCGGCTTTATTTTTAAAATTTATGTTATGTGTTATAAAATATCGTAAAGTTTCAAACAGATAGCCTTATTATACTTCCTAATTTTGTTCACGCCCCTCCCCATCTCCTCCCCGAAATGTGACGCGCCACTCTTTTTTATAATTTTTTTTATCATGTCTTATAAACTATCTTAAAGTTTAAATCAGATCGCATTGGAATTTAATATATTTGCTGAAATTACTATTATATATAGAATAATATAGAAATAAACCCTCCTTTAGCTTGTAATTAAGATATACGAACAATTTTTAGAATTTCTGAAAGCTGATTTTTATTTATTTATTTATCTATTTATTTATTTTTTGTTTATTTATTTATTTTTGCGTTGCCCTGTGCATGTTTGGAATTTCTTAGCAATTTCTTAGATTTACATTATTTTATTCAATTAAACATTGTACTGTTACAATAAATTTAAATGGAAACTTCACTTCTAAAACAAAAATAACACAGGCCTACAAAATTTAACTTTTTATCTGGGGTTTTCATGAATTTATGTAAATTGTAAAAAATCTGCTATGCTTATTTCAAAATAATATCCATTTTTATATATCACGTCAGGATTTCTTTCAATTAAGAAACTAAGAATTTGGAATTTGAGAATATACAATTTACACAACATTCATTTAAAAATGTACAAAAAAAAAATCAGATAAATAAATAAAATCATATATACATATATAAATGTGTGTGCATGTTTTATAAGAAATTATATTCTAGTATATATAGTAAAATTACTTTTTTTTATAATCAAAAGAACGCTTGTATCCTTTAGATTTTGAAGCTGGTTTAGTGTCTCTTTTTAGTTTAGTTTTAGTTTAGTTTAGTTTAGTTTAGTTTAGTTTAGTTTTCTTAGTCCCCCAGTAGTAATCTGCCAACATATTTACATTCCAGTGTCCTTGATAGCGTTTTTCCATGCATTTTATGTCCTGGTGAAATCTCTCACCTTGTTCTTCACTCATTTCACCAAGATTTTCAGGAAAACATTCAAGATAGGGGTGCAGAAAATGCATTTTTAAACTCATGTTACAGCCTAGTTTTTGAAAGTTTTGAACCATTTTTTTCAATGATCGTTGCGTAGTTAGGATCTTTGTAATTTCCTATACATTTCTGAGTAACGTGTTTGAAACTAACCCATGCATCTTTCTCGATTAATTTAATTTTTCCCTCAAAATTTTCTTCCTTCATTAACCATCTCATATCTGGGCCAACGAACACATCTTCTTTGATTTTACCTTCCGATAAATGTGGAAAAACTTCATTTAAATATCGAAACTATCCCCTGTTTTATCTAAGGTTTTTACGAATTGTTTCATTAAACCTAATTTAATGTGCAGGGGAGGCAAGAGGACTTCTTTTGGATCAACTAAGTTCTGCCGAATCACTTTTTTTTATATCCTGGATTTATACAACCTCTTGATGCCATATTGCTATAAGAAACTGACAAAACAAACGTAAGATATAAATAAACGAACAAAATAAATGCATGTTCTCACTACAAATGCGCCTTCTCAGGAAAATATCAATACATAAAGTGGCGCCATCTATATTTATATTTCACATCCTTTAGTGCAGTATTGTATTTTAACATTTATTAATGTCACTTTACTAAGAAATTAATTTTTGTTTTTATTAAAAATGCATCTTATTTAATAAATATTACACATTGATTTTATTAAGAGGCACCCCCTTCTTTTTTGTTTTGTGAAAAAACTGTGGGTGTTAGAAAAAAAACTAATGTCATATTTGTGATCAGCGTGACTGATTTACTAAGAAAAAAGTGCCATTCTTCAAACCCCAGATTTGTGTTGAGCTGTGTAATTTAACAACTGGATTTCATTAATTTATAGGAAAATGACGTGAAAGGTATTCCTGCGAACGAAATGCCTGTCCTTTACCGTGTTTTTTTTTTTTTTTTTTTTTTTTTTTAAGAAATAAATGAATCACATTTAATTCATTTCAAAAATTTTGTTTACGTTTGGAAAGAAACTTTAAATGCCGATAAGTCTTAATGTATAAATTTTAGAAGGTACATCTTCCCTCAAAAACTAATTTATTTTTAAAGATCTTTCTAAAAACGTAAATTATATATTAAAAATACTTTTTAAAGCATAAACACTACGTCTGATTAATTTATTTTACAATATTATAAGAACACGCATTTTATCAGACAATTAAATACACTAAACAAACATGAGTGAAGAGTTAACCGTGCGCAGGACTCGAACCTGAGACCTTGTGCATGCCGTGTTGACGCGCTGCGACAGAGCCACCCAGACCTATACCTTGAGCGGCAATTTCTCATACTTATTCATGTTGGAAACAGTCATCTGCTACAATTTGCTGTCATATTTAATTGTCTGATAAAATGTGTGTTCTTATAATTATGAAGTTTTATTTTTTTTAAATATCTTCAAAAGGAAATGGCTGACTTGCAGATGAAATTTGATGTGGTTATATTATAACCTGTAACTGATTTGTGCTATTTTAATACAGATGGTACATGGTCGTTGGCGGGTTTTATCTCTGTTTTGGCATATTTTTTTTAATCGCCAAGTTAATTAACAGTTTTTTGCTAATTAAGAATAGAAAATAATTCTTTTTTACACTGAATTTTATAAAAGCACATAGATTACGTAATTACTTGTCCAAAAATGCAAACTTTTTTTTATTCTGCCTAATATTAAAGCCTGTAGCTTGTTTGAAAAAAAAAGTTTGACGAAGAAAAAAGTGATCATTTTAAGTAACTCGACGTTTTTTTAAAAAAGCTATATCTCTGTTTATAAATCACTTATGAAGATGAGTTTGGTCTTAAATTGAAGAAATTCTTCCTTAGGTTCTTCTAGTTTTCGTTTTTTTTTCCTACGACGCTTGGTTTGTTTGATATCTGATATTTTATTCTGGCATGTTTTGTCGATTTAACATTGCGAAGTTGCTTTCTGTATATAAGCATTAGCGGTCTTTATTCCAGTTCTTGGCGTTGTTTGTGTGGCGTTTTTTTTTAAGCTTGGCTTGGCAGAGCGACCGCCCTGCTTGATTCACCATCTAACTTGTCATATATGCCGAAATCATACACTCTAAACTTGGTTGCAAAAATGTGACGCTATCTGCCTGACTATAATGATTAATGTATAACTATGGTATCTATTATAATTAGAATAATAAATACAAGAAGAATGCTCTGTAATGGCCACGACATACTAATTTCTAATGTTGCATGAGCAGGGCTAGACAAATACGTTCGCCAGCGACCAAGTTTTTCTATCTGGCGACTAAATTTAATCTGGCGGCGTTTTTTTGTGGGGGGAGCGCGGATAAAAATTGACCAAGGAAATGAACACAAACGGTATTTTTTCTTTTTTCTCTCCTTTTCCAATATTATGAAATGAACTTAGAAACTGTGTTCAATCAAAATATATGTTGAACTTTTTTTTTTTTTTTTTTTTTTTTGCAAAAATAAGTTCATTAACTGCAAATTTTAAAATAATAAAATCAGAACAATTGAACTGACGTCGACAGGAAAATAGGCAAAAAATTGTTTTCCTGCTTCACTGTTTTATCAATCCCCCCCCCCCCCCTATCAGACATAGATTTTATAGCACTTAACAATCTGGACGTTTGAAGCATTTCGCAATAAACATTTTCTGAACATACTGGTTAATATACCGGCTTTACAGAGATATATAATTTTGATGTTTCATTAGAAAACTTAGTTTATGTTATCTTTCTAAATCATGTACTATTCTAAACTATGTAACTAATAATTCTAAACCCTGCTTGTTATTATTTTTTTTTTCTATTTATTCATAAAAAAAAAAAAACTTTTTATTTTTAGAAAATTATTGAAGGGAAAGGAAGAGGGATATTTTTTACTGGCTACTAGAATTTTTTTACCGGCTACCACATTTTAGCAAATTTGTAAAGCCCTGTGCATGGGTATAAAAAAAAATAATAATAATAAAGTCAAATGGTCATCACATATTTAGCATTTTATTATAGTAATATACAGATAAAATCATACATACCGTGTTGTTTCCCTGGAAGTGGGACAGTTTCAATTTTCTTGGGTTTTATGGCTTCTTCGCCTACGTAGTTAAACATGTAGCATTTGCCGAGTGCTGTGTAGAGAGTTTTAAATTCGCTAAAAAAGAAGAATGCATTCTTCAGACTACAAAACTACATGACAGTTTCCGCTTGTTTTCTTTCGATTAAAAAAAGGGTTAACTCTATCTTGCATATGGCAACTTCATACGAAGTTTTATTAAATAAGAATAAAAGTAAAAACAGTTTTTTTTAAACCACTTTTATAAGCATTCAATATTTATCATAAAAATCACGCCACATTTCATAACTGCAGTTCATATAAGTAACTGCAGGTCATATGCAGTTTTTAAAAAATTCCGTTACAATAGGTTAATCTGGCGTAGCCGCCAGATTATGGAAAATGCAACATTGATTTACGCTTGATAAAAATGTGCTAACTATTGAATTTATTTAAAAGAAAATTATTTTTACCCTGTTTCTTTTTCAAGGTACGGCAATATTAATGAAAAAAAAAAAGCATTCTGCAAAACGGGGGGCGCGTCGCTTTGCACCAATCGCCGAGGTTAAAATGATCTACCCCATGTGACGTTTTAAACGTCATACACCGGCCGTGTATAACGTAGGTCACGGCTAAAGTAGAAGTACCAGAATATGTTTTCTAACCATTTAAAAATAATTCGTGCCTGAGAGAATTAACATCGGTAGCGACTTATGCAATAATGATGTCAGTCTAAGAACAGGTAACCTTTAATCGACGAAAGTAAATTATTAGAAAGAAAAAGTATCGGTCATTAGAACTTGCATTCTTCACCTTTTTTTTTAATATACCGATTGATTGAAAAGTCAGGAAAACTTCAGGAAATTTGTTAACTAATAATATTTGAAAGTTGCTGTTTATAGAGAAAATATGGGAATGGAGCCTGATTGTTTTTGTCACGAAACGAAAAATCTATATATCAATCATTGTTGGTTTGTTTGTTTCTTATACAAATCTACAATTTGTGACATATTTGCACGAAACTTGATAATACATAATGTTCATGACCAAAAGTAAAATTACTATCAACTTTAAAATTTCTTTATCGTTTTTTTTCAACCACCTCCCATAATGTATCATTATAGAAATATATATATTTTTTTCATTTTCTAATGTAATTATTCCTTTCCTGTTGCAACATCCTAAAAAACGATGCAAGAATTAAAAACAAAAATGATAACGCGTTACTTTGTTTTTATAAGTAAAAAACATTCTACTCACTTGCTTTCGAAATTGACGTCACTCTGACAAGAAAATGCGCATTTTTCATATATAAAATTAAAAACTTGTACTATAAATGCGTTAAAGTTAAAGTGACGCAGAACTTCCATTTAAATGTATTTGAAGTTGAAACATTTACTATGACATATAGCCATTTCAATTTGAAGGAAAAGATAAAACAAGTGGGTAAGTGTGATCGAAGATCACTCAAAGGGTTTCGTTTAATATTCCTTTCAAAACACTTTATCCTTTCTTTAATAAATCCAAATAAATTTCATTTAGCAACAAAAAAAGGCATGTTTTTTATAAAGTAAAAATTTACCAGTCTATTTTTTCTCGTTTTTTCGAATATCTAAACCAGCACGATAGCGGGCGAAGCCCGCTATTATATTCTGTCATAATAATATCTGTCATGTGGACTAAATGAGATATTTAAAAAAAAATAATTTCAAAATTAAACATGTTCACCTTGAACCATGAAACACCTTCAAAATGTTAAAATATGCGAATATTTCCATAATCGGGTTTTTATCATGATTCAATACGTTCCTCAAACTCATATATTTACTATTCTCTATTACTCATATTGATACTCGCTTTGTATTATTCTGAAACATTTGAAAAATCCGTTAAACTTCCGATATGACGTCAGATTTTCTTTTTAATTCTCTAATGACGTGATATTAATCTGCTTTGTGTACATACACATACTCATACTCCTTGTATTATTGAGAAATCTTTACGTTTTATTAGCACTATGACGTCAATCAATTTTATTTCATATTAATCTTTTTTTCAATGGGTGAAACTTTTTATTTCATTTTCATTTTTCACGTGGAAATCGTCTGATAGAAAATTAATTATTGTAGAAAGAATTTCATCGTGGATTTTTAATTTTTGGCATCTGCTATAACGAAAAATGTTTAAATTTAATAGGAAAAGGCTGTTAGAATTTTGGTTTTTTATCTCTATTTATTGAAATAATACGAATTTTTCAAATTTTAATATTTTGAGCTCTTCATAGCTAGTATTCAGCTATATACACAAAGTTTCAACTCTGTAAGTTACATAGTTTTTGAAATTGGGTCTGTGACGGACAGACAACGGAGTAATAGGGTTTTGTGAGATGAACGAAACCCTAAAAAATTACTTATTGCCTCACTTTCTATTAAACGCTTTCAATGTGACGTCAAACTGACTCTAAATAAACGGTTGAAATGTTTTATTTCCTTTTTCGTTTGTATATTACAGCTATATTTTATAACTACAGCCCCTGGCCAAATTATTAGACGCAGTTGTTTTTATTAGAATATTTGGTATGTAATGACCTAAAAACTAATTTAGCGTGGTAATATAGTTTTAATTCATTAAAATAATGTACGCCACATATTTTCCTAATTTGAGAAACTGCTTTTGTTAACACGTCGAAGTCGAATTATAACACTGTCTCAAGGTCAACCGAACTAAAACACGTCATGACAGGCTTCAATTACGTGGCTATGTGCGACGACCATGGAGGTGTTTGTGGCATTGTAAAATCAGTTGTTGGATGTTTATTTGTATTTCTATTGTGAATATATTATTTTTAATTGTGAATATATTATTTTTAATAGTCAATATACTATTTTTAGGTAATTAAAATATGTGTAGTAAAACAGATTTGTCAACAGAAAAGAAAGGCAAAATAAAAGCGCTTATAAGCATTAAAAAATATTCGAATAGAGAAATCTCAAGAAAATTGAATGTTTCTGAAGCAAGTGTAAGGCGGATAAAGACAAAACTTGGGCTTGGACAAGCATTGACACCAAAATGAAAGAATAAATGTGGAAGGAATTCTGTACTTACACCAAGGATAGACCGGGCTCTTAAAGAAGATCTGCATGGAAATTCGATTTGCTACTACAAAACAGATCAGATCGAAGCTCGAAGAATCTGATGTTGTTGTGTCAGAACGATCTGTACGAAAAAAACTGACAGCTATGAATTTCAAGGCCTTTAGACCAGCTAAAAAACCAAAGTTAACCTAAGCAATGAAAGCTAAGCGACTGAAGTGGGCTAGAGAGCATTCACACAAGATATTGGAGTTCTGGAAATTGGTAATTATAAAGTTATTCTTATTTTATTAATACTTAATACATTTAACAATGTCTGTCTTTAACCATTAGATAAATTCTTCATGTTAAAAATTACTTATTTCAGGTTTTCTTCAGTGACGAAAGCACTTTTGAAATTTTAGCAAACAAATCCCAGTTTGTGCGTCATCGTCCTGGCGAAAAGTTTCATCAAGATTGTGTCGTGCCAACTGTCAAGCACCCAACAAAGGTCATGGTTTGGTCTGTTATAAGTGGTAAAAATACTGGACGTCTTTACGTAGTCAAAGGAACTATGAAACAACAGCAATACAAAGAGGTGTTGCAAAGTCAGTTGATTCTACAACTAAAAGAATGGTTTCCAAATGGAGAACCTTTTAAATTTATGCAAGATGGAGCTTCTTGCCACACAGTACGATCAGTAAAGGCTTATTTACAACAAGAAAAAATCCCTGTATTGGACTGGCCGTTGAATTCACCAGATACGAATCCCACTGAAAATGTTTGGGAGCTGATGAAGAGGGAGTTTGCCAAAGAAGTCATAACGAACAAAACCCAATTGATAGAAAAACTTATCCATATCTTATCCATCTTAACAATAATTAAAACATTTATTTCGACAAATTATATTCTTGAGTTATACAAAGGAACGGTCGTTTCCTGTGGCCATCAGTGATTGAATGGCATTGAATGTTAGTCAAAACGTTATATACACTCTAAAATTGGGAGGAGTGAGAAGTTGACTCTTTGGAAGAGTGAGAGGCATTTTCACTCTTTTTTGAGTGAATTTTATAAGAATACACTCTTTAAAGAGTGGGATTTTCCACTCCGTAGAAAGGAGTGAAATATCTCACTCCGTTGTCGAGAGTGACTGTCTCACTCCTTTGACAAGAGTGAAATATTTCACTCCGTTGAAGAGTGAAAGCCTGGCATTATATAATTTTGTCCATATTTATTTATTGAGAGAAACGAAATGATCATTTTTCCTTTTTCTTTTTAGGTAGATTTCGTAAGAAATGTTACCTATTACATTCTCCCCTATGTTGGAATTTCTGAAAATTTTTGCAGATCTACGCCGATTATAACCCCTAAAACCCCAAACCACCCCCCAGTTCAAAACTTTATCTATCTGTCTATATAGCTATATCATTTTTTTATGGACACGATAACTTCAATAATTCTGCACAAATCTCTTTCAAACTGATAACATATAATCAAAGGACATAAAATCTCGGTCAAGTTCGTTAATGGGCAAAATCGAAATAGGGGGGGGGGGGGGGGGGTGAAAACAGAAAAAAAACCATAACTTCTTAATTATGATACGTATCAAATCCGTTTAAAGTTATTAATACTTCTAGGAAAAGGGCCGAAAATTTATGTATGACAGATTTTTGATATCATTAAAAATGACCTCAAGGAAGGAGGGGGATGGGATTTTAAGAAGAAAAAAATTCATAACTTCGTCAATTCACAAGATATCCATCCGCTTCTTGGAAAACATGAAAAAAAAATTGAATGCACTTAAAATAAAATTTAATATAACAGAACATACCTTTTATTATACACGTGAAATACTACTGCTTCGACCGATCGATGGTGTCTTTATTTTCTTTTAAACATTTCAATATCAATTTTGCTTTTTAACCATAAATATAAAGTAAACCTATGTGGCGAATTGATATTTTATCTTTTTTGTACTACTATTTATTTATTTTTAATCATTCTTCAGCACTATATAATGCGGTTATTTTATTTTTGTGGCAACACTAATTTGAGGAAAAATCTCGCATTTCATTTATAAAAACAATGCCGGTTTAATTTTTAATTAATAGTAATATTTAATCAAAAACCATGTTTTAACGGAATGTGGTGGTGGTACTATGTCAGAAGCTGCTTCAAAAACCTTTCGAAGGAGGTTACCTCATTTATTGTTGTGTGTTTTGTAAATTCATGGAAAAAGGGATATTGACAACAGAAATATGTATGATTTTAGAATAATAAACTAAAATACAGGTTAAATAAAATTAAAAATTGACTTATACGGTGGATGCAGGGGGACAGAGCCCCACACCCCATCTCTGACGAAAAAAATCTTACTCCCTTATTTTCGTGGTGTTTGTGTTTAAATATTATAAATTCACCGGGGAATAATATGTATTATCCTTTTTAAAAACAATTTAATATTATATTTTTTAAATAATAATTTTTATTTGACATTTTAAACAGAAACGTCTTTTTAAACTTTCCATAAACGATCGCAAAATTCCAATTACGATGTGACACTGATTGGTCTCTATAAAGTTTAACAACAGTGATTTCAAAGTTGTATATACAAATAGTGACCACTCTAGTTTTAATAATGTATGGAAATTCAGATTAAGTTTTAAAGGCTTTCAAAAGTTAATGGATGAATAATGTTTTGGATTTTCATATCTAAAGCAAAAATCTGAAATATGAAAATTGCTTTTAAATTCTTTAAAATTCGATATATTATATGCAAGTGTTACGTCAAAATCTTTTTTTTTTTTTAAGCTATTTTCCCTCTGTCTGAAAATATAACAACTGTAGTAATTATATTTTGATAATTGATAAATTTAACGCCAGAAAATAAAAAGTTTCTGCCCGCTGCGCTGATAAAAAAAAAGTTTAAAAAGTTTAATGAGTCAATTGGGTCAGAGATCACACCATTAGCAATGCTGACGTAAATATTGTCTTTTTTTTTTTTTTTTTTTTTTAACAGACCGCTGACGAGGACCATTTTCATTCTTGGCAGACGTCTATGACGATTGGCTGACGCGTTAATACTTCGATTTAAAATGTTAGTTCAACGGTTTAGTAGTTTGAAGAGATGTTCGTAACTTTGATACTGAAAAATTATGTGCTTATAATTTTGTGTCAGTCCTTATGTGTGGATGTGGATTACAAGTAATTTACAGTAATCATGAAACGTTACATAGAAATAATATACGCTGAAGAAAATGCTTGTAATTTATAAAATGTTATAATTGTTAGAACATTGGTGTGTATTTTATTAATTTTTTTTTTCCTTCATCACGAAGATTGTGCTTTTTGAATATTATTTTTATAAAATCCGACTGGTGAGTTTTTTTTTGCAGTCGGATGTGTTTTTTTTCCTTTTCGAAAGGAAAATATGTGTGATTTATTTTCAATGAATATTTTTAACAAATCGGTATGCAAAACAGTGCTTTTTTTATGTTTTGCCAAAAGTGTGCAACTGCCTTAATTGAGGGAGTACGCTCTATGACTATTCCATTGAGAAGTTATAAATATTATAAAATCAACATTTAATCTGAGAATTATCTATTTTCGTATTGTGCTTTTTGAATATTATTTTTATAAAATCCGACTGGTGAGTTTTTTTTTTGCAGTCGGATGTGTTTTTTTTTGTTTGTTTGTTTTTCCTTTTCGAAAGGAAAATATGTGTGATTTATTTTCAATGAATATTTTTAACAAATCGGTTTGCAAAACAGTGCTTTTTTTTTATGTTTTGCCAAAAGTGTGCAACTGCCTTAATTGAGGGAGTACGCTCTATGACTATTCCATTGACAAGTCATAAATATTATAAAATCAACATTTAATCTGAGAACTATCTATTTTCGTATTGTACTTTTTGAATATTATTTTTATAAAATCCGACTGGTGAGTTTTTTTTTGCAGTCGGATGTGTTTTTTTTTTTTTCCTTTTCGAAAGGAAAATATGTGCGATTTATTTTCAATGAATATTTTTAACAAATCGGTTTGCAAAACAGTGCTTTTTTTTTATGTTTTGCCAGAAGTGTGCAACTGCCTTAATTGAGGGAGTACGCTCTATGACTATTCCATTGACAAGTCATAAATATTATAAAATCAACATTTAATCTGAGAATTATCTATTTTCGTATTGTACTTTTTGAATATTATTTTTATAAAATCCGACTGGTGAGTTTTTTTTTGCAGTCGGATGTGTTTTTTTTTTTTTTCCTTTTCGAAAGGAAAATATATGCGATTTATTTTCAATGAATATTTTTAACAAATCGGTTTGCAAAACAGTGCTTTTTTTTTTATGTTTTGCCAGAAGTGTGCAACTACCTTAATTGAGCGAGTACGCTCAACAACTTGTTATAATATTCATTCAATTCTGACTATTCCATTGACAAGTTATAAATATTATAAAATCAACATTTAATCTGATAATTATTTATTTTCGTGTTATATTTGTTTAAAATAATTTACTATTATGGTTATGACTAACTCATCAAAGGTAGGTAGGATTATAAACAACTACTAATTTTCGTTTTCAAATAAAGCTTTTGTTGGAATATAATTGCTTATATAACTTTATTTAATTACTATTTAAATTAATTTGATAAGAATAATACGTATTTATTATATTTGTATCTTTTTAAATCCAAATAAATATATTTTAATGTTAAAATATTTGTGTATTTTTTATGATTTTCAAATAAATTCATATCAATTTCAAAATTAGCAAATTTGTTTAATATATCTTTAGATCTTCACTTTATCAATAAAAGTTTTTTATTGTAAAGAATCTGGATTATAACTCACAGCATTGATTTTATTGAAGTTCAGAAATATATATACATATATATTATGCAATTATATGTTATTACTAATGACTGTAAAATATCAGTAATATATATATATTTTTTAAATACGTACTTTAAAATATGTCTTTTTAAAAAAGCAATAACAGAAAGTTATCAAACCTTATGCTGAAAAAAAAATGCTGTGTTTATAATTTTTTTTTAACACTTTGATATGTAAAGGAATTTTTAATGTTGCTTTGATGAATATGCGGAATACTTATAACATTTTCTTTCGCGGTCAAACTCCTGTGGTGACCTATTTTTTATATTTTATAATTAGAGATGTACAATTTTCTCCGAGAAATCTTTTTACATTTTTTCTGGGGGGGGGGGGGGCAGTGAATTTATTTTTGTCAAATCTGATTTGTTAAACCTAAAAAACTTATTGGCAAACTGGCAGAACATATTTTTTTTTCAATTTGAGAATGTGAATTAAAAAAAATCTTCTAAGTTACACATAATATTACTTGGTTTTAAAGCAAATTTTAATTGTAAAACAAATATATCATTACTTACTTTGATTTATTGCTCAAAACTTTAGCTTTCGGTTTTGCAAAACTTGAGATATTGAAAACAAATTTTAATATTTAAAAAAATATATTTTTAGTAAAAAGGTTAAAAATAGAAAATGGAAAATAAAAAAAACTAGACATTTACATTTTTGCATAATTTTGGTCCAAATATTTTTCTAAATGGTTTTCATTGTTGTAATAAAATTCGAGATCTAAATTTACTGGTTCTATTATTTTTCTTTCTTTATATATATATTTTTAAACTCTAGATTGTTTAACTGTGTTGTATAAGATCTAAAATACAGGGTTTTCAGTAAATTTTAATATGTTTTTACGTTAAAAAGGAAAAATATATTTCTTCACACATATTATATATATATAAAGTTTCCCATAACATAAACCTGATTTTTATATATGTTAGTATTTTAAAAAATATATAAAACATTCAGAGAATGAAAAAACTATAGTTGTCATTATTATTTTTTTATTATCATTATTGAACTGTTCTATTCAAGTCTTAAAACAATTCAAAGCATACTTCATGGAAATAAACTTGTACGTTCTTCTAAGAAAACGAACTATATGGTACAAAATTATTTTATATCAATTTTAATTTGATGATCCTTTAAAACAATTCAGCAGAAGTATTTTTCTAAAAAGTATTTTCTATCTAAAATAAATAGTCAATTTTGATGAAAAGTTGTATTGTTCTTCTAAAACAACATTACAGTTTTAATCTAATATTGCAGTGTTAAATTTTCATTCTAAAATGATTTTTTTTTTTTTTTAATGGCCATTCTAATGTGCGCCGCTAATGAAGTCGTTGCCGACAACAGTATTCAATGACTTCATTCGTGTAATCGGGCGGTGCAGAAAAGTTGTAATCAATATTGTACATGCTTTTAGCATAGAATGAAGTTGAATATAAAAAATATTATATAAAAACATATTTTTTATATGCTCAGTAATCGAATGAATTTAATTTTTTGCGATAGTATGTAAAGAGGGTGGGAAGGGGGGGGGGGGAGTAGTCATTGTCCCTCGAATTGTTTTAGTGCACATCTTCTATACTATGATAAAAAATTAAACACTTTCATGCTTTAGAATACATATACATATTTGGCCATAAAGCAAGATTCGATTTCTTCCATAAGAGACTTGATTATAGCATGGGCAAACTGGGCCGTTAGCCATTGCCACTATGATTTTAGGGTTCTCAAATTTAGTATGCAATTTTCATAAAGCTGATATTTTATATCTATTTCGAGGTTGCACTGACTATAATCAATATTTTGAACATTTAGAGTAGGATAAGTTTAAAAACCAAAAATATATTTATCTAAGTACAGTAAAACTTTTCAATAGCGGACACCCCAGGACGACGGAATTTGTCTGTTATTCGGAAGAGTCCGCTTTCTCCGAATAGCAGACAAATTCTACGATGATGCGGTGTCCAATATTGAAAGATTTTATTGTATTTAGATAAATATATTTTCAGTTTTTAAACGTATTCTACTCTAAAAGTTCAAAATATTGATTATAATCAGTACAAAGTCGAAAGAGATTTAAAATATCAGCTTTACAAAAATTTCATACCAAACTTGGGGCCCCCTCAAATCGGGGGAGGGGGGGTGACCCAGTTTGCCCCTGCTTTAATCAGGTTCTGCTTCCGGAACAAACCCCAGCCCTGCTTTATGGTCAAATATTTTCCAATTTATTCAGGATTCACTGTGGTCAAACATGGCTGTATTTAATGCTAAAAAAAAGTATGGTCAGAAATATCTGCATATTGCTCACAAATCAGAGCACAAAAACGGCCACAATTCAGACATTTCAAGTGTCTGAAATTCAGACACATTTAAGTGTCTTAAATTTTTAAGACACTTTAAAGTGTCTCTATTTTTAACCATCCGTCTCATACACTTAAGTGTCTGAATTTCAGACATTTCAGTTTACAGTGTAAGTAAAACTTAATGGGTATTTGAAAAGGAAAGAAATAATATTCACTGATTAAGATTTTGGTTAATTACTTGCCCTTATGGGCATTTTAAAACTATCATATCTTTATAAGGCATGCAATGAAAGAAAACACAATAGTGATAAGCTTGGAATAAAATATTTTAGTTTTTTGTCAGTAATCTAATTTAATTCATTATGTAACTCTAATTGAATTTTTCCTTAAGAGTTCAATTACTGTTACAAACTGAATTAAATAAATATTGTCAATAAAGTATTTTAGTCCAATCTTTACCACGCTTGTGTCTATTTTCATTGCATGCTCTAAAATATATGATTCTTTTAAAATGCCCAAAAAAGAAACATATTTTTTTTTTATTCACTCCATAAAAAGTGAACATTCACTCCTATGAAAGAGTGGCTATACACTCCTGTTAGGAGTGAGAAATCCACTCCTTTTGCAAGAGTGAATAGTCACTCCTATGAAAGAGTGGATAGCCACTCCTATGAAAGAGTGACTATTCACTCCTATCAGGGTGAAAAAACCCACTCTTTTTGCAAGAGTGGATAGTCACTCCTCTGAAAGAGTGAGTATCCACCCCTGTTTAGAGTGACTATTCACTTCTCGAGAGTGAGTATTCACTCTTTCAGAGAGTGAACAATTTCACTTTTTCCTAGAGTGAATAGTCACTCTAAAGAGGTTGGGCAAATTTTGACTCTGCGATAGAGTGAATATCCACTCCTCCGGAGTGAATAGTCACTCTTTCTTATTTAGAGTGTAAAAACTGCAAATTTACACGTGATTTTATTTACTTGTTTTCTCTCTTAATTTTGAATAAACTATACATTCAGAGCGATATATCACAATACCCTCCTTTGTCCCTCTATAGACGGACATTCCTATGAATATCCGTCTATAGAGGGACAAAGTCAGACATTCTGCAGTTATATCTATTAAACTATGTAGCAATATTTTGTGAGAATTGATGTAATGTTTAAACTATCTGTTATATTTAAATAAAATAAAAACTCTTTGGGATGTTTCTCTTATTTTTTATTCGAGATCTCCAACTCCCCTTCAAAAATAAATAAATAAATAAAATCTAGGTTGCATTTGTCACTCGAAGTTCGTTCATACACAGAAAAATACGGTACATTTACAAACACAATAGAATGTATACCTGCAACTATAGCCGGCAAAACTGCACCAAAGAATGATGCTATCCATTGGTAATCCATATTTATAGTTCGTAAAAAGATTCCAAGGCGTCGTAGCGGCACCGTAGAAATCTCTTTGCTTTCTGAATTTTTTCGAAAATGCAGAAGCCCAAGCAAATTCCAGGGTAACATTCATATTATCTAAATCATCGACGTTGAAATCTTCAAAGTCTGAAAAACATAAGTTTGAATAATTACAGACCAAATCACATTTTTTTTGTACTTTTCCGTTAGCCGGGCGCCAATGATATATATATACACACACATATATACATATATATGTACATACACGCATATATACATATATATATATATATATATATATATATATATATATATATATATAAAAACTTATTGCAAAAATTAACCACTGAAACAGAAATAACTGACCAAATGCAATGAAATTATTATCCCAAATAGCTATGTCAAATTACACATTATAAAACATAGTCCTAACAAATGAAGTATTTATTCAAAAAGTGAAACATAAGTAAAAAAAAAAAGAAACACAAATGCAAGCTTATAATGTAATTTACTTTTTCAAGGGCTGGGAAACCACATTATAAGCAAAGAATGATTGTTTTCTGTAACTGTCACAAGCTTAAAGCCAAAATTTTGTGACAATTCCAAGCCCTAACAATCATTGGAAAAAAAATTGGAAAAAAAAAAAAAAGGATACCTTTGAAAATAGAACACTACAAATCAAACGGAAGAAAATAAATCCATTTATAAACAAATAAATACAAAGGAAGACAAAGAAAATCTATACATTACAACATAAATTTGTCCAGAATCCGAAGCCAAAAATGTTTTGTGCTAAGCACATGGTAAAGTGAATAAGTGAATTCAAACGTACAAGTTAAAATTACAGTTAATTTTCTAAAAGTAGCAGTTATTAATTTAACCATTGTGATTTTAACTATTTCTAATTTAAAATATAAAAATACAAATAAATAATATAAAAACTATAAATTCATTTACTAAAAATGTTTTTTAACTTAAATAATTTTAATATATATATTATATTATTGGAATATTTAAAAATTTCACTTGTATTCCAAGTTTTCAGTTAAAAGAGAAAAAAAAATTGTGAAAATTTATATGGTGCTGCCATCTGGTTTTATAATAAACAATAACTAAAAAATAATACTAAAGAATAATAGTAATAGTTTTTTTAAAATCATTATATGGTGCTGCCATCTAGTTAAAGATTAAAACAATATCTAAATAACTATTAATTATTTTGATTAAGTAAATTTTCAGTATAAAATTATTTTATCTATTTATTTTTACATATGTCAACATTTAAATAATTTCAAAACATAAATAAACCCATAAAATCTAAAATATTATTGTAGAAGTCAAATTAAATTTTCATTTTATAAATAATTATATGCAAGCTTAAAAGATTTACCAATATGACTACATGCACTTATTGGAACTAACATCTTGCAAAATTTTTATTAACCCTGAAAAATAAAATTAGATTTTCATTTTATAAATAACAATGCAAGTTTAAATGAAATACCAAAATGGCTACACACACTTAATGGAACTAACATCTTGCTAAATATTATTTATTCTGAAAAATAAAATTAGATTTCACACACTGATAGCTAAAAATAACCAAACATTTCCAATATGTTAACCTCACGTATTGAATCTAATATCTTGCAAAAAATAAAAAATAAAAAAGCATTTAACTAAATTGTTAAATGTTCTCTACCTGGCAAGGGAAAAAAAAAACATTAAATCTCCAATATGGCAACGCACTTATTGGAACAATATTATATTTAAAGTTCTCTCCCTAGAAAAGAAAAAAAAATTAGAATTTACTATTTAAATTTTTTAATTAATAAAAGATATTTAACCAAAATATTCCCACTCAGCTCTCACATAAAGGAATTCATTCTTTAGCCAAATATATCAGTAATCAAAATGTAAGTGTTTTAACAGATAGAATGTGCAAACATATAAACCCCAATGAAAGCAAAATTTATATTCGTAAAATTGACTTAACTAAATAAAAGGGATAGCCATATTCTACTGCATGTTGAAGAATAAGTTTTAAATTTTGAGTTTTAAAATTATTAGAACAAAGATTGTTTATTCTATGTGCAAAATTTAGTAAAATATTTACAAATACTGATTTATGTATACAAGACTTATAATTAGTAAATAAGTTAACTTTAAATGTAAAATCATTTCTTTTGTCATAAATGTCAAACAAGATTTTATTATCTTTAAGAATTATCTTAAGATCAAGAAAATTAATTTCATTATTTACCATAAGGTTGAAACTATAATTTAAATTTTTATGATATTTTATTGGTAGTAAATAATTTGAATTATTATTAAAATAGAAGACAATTATATCATCTATATAACGGTACATTTTACAATTAGCAATATGTGAATTACGTTCATAATAATATAAATATAATTCTGCAAGAATTGAAGAAACAATACCACCCTGTGGTAATCCACAGCATTGAATATATATATTCTCATTAAAAACAATATAATTATGATGTAGAATAAATCTAGTTAAAGTTTTAAAGTAATTTAAAGAAATGTTATTTTTTAATTTTATGGAATCCTTGTATTCTTTGTATAATAAATTGACAATCCTGAACATATCCTTGATATCAATATTATTAAATAAGTCATTAAAGTCAAACGTCTTCATGTAAGTTATGTTATTTAAATTTTTTATATTATTGACAAGTTGAAAACTATTTTTTATGCTAAACAAATTATCTTTTAGTTTTGTAAGTTCAAACAATTTAGTGAGAATAGTTAATAGAAATTTACTTGCATTATTATTATACGTATTACAGCCTATAGTTACAGTTCTAAATTTTATAGGAGTTTTATGAAATTTAGGTATAACAACAATGTATGGATAATTAAAGTTGTAATTTTTAATTTTTAGCAATTTATAATATTGAAATATATGTCGATTATTAATAATTGTATTAAGATTAGTTTTTTTAAAATTTAAACTTGTATTTATTGCATTAGATATTAGCTGTGAATAATATTTTTTGCAGATGAAAGCATAGTTGTTTGGTGATTTATCAACATAAGTAATAATAAATTTGTTTTGTAAATTCTTTATTTCACTATTTAGTTGTTTAACATTAAAATTAAAATTTTCCATATTTCTGAAAAGTTCAACATTTAAATTACTTAATACATTTAATTTCCATTCTTTAAAAAATTCAATGGGTTTATTATAATCTATTGAAATTTTATATATAAAAAGGTCAAGATCCAGATTAAATTGTTTTAATATAGAAAAAATATTATAACATGATGGTGTTCGAAATTTAGTCCCATTAGTCATAAAACTGCGCAGATAATCATTCTCGACAATATTAATATCCCCTGTAATAATGTGACCATGTACCTTATCTACATAATTACTAAAACTAGGATTATTACATAAGCACGGAGGTTTATCATTTGATGTAAGAAATTTTGCAAAATTATTGTAATTGAAAATTCTACGTCCAAGTGTAACATTGTATTTGTATGATTTATGTATTGTAAAATTTTTTATGGGGAATTTGTTATTGTTATTAATTACATTGTGTATATTAATTTTATTAAGTACTATATTGGAAAAAGTGATTATAAGTTGAGTATTGTTAGTATATATATATATAATGGGAATATACTTTATGGACATACATATTATGGAATAATACTTTGGTTTCCAAAAATTAAAGAAAAATCACAAAAATAGCGATAACTCAAAATATTACATGTAGATTTTAATGAAACTCAGCCACAATATACAACACATAGTAAGGTATAAAATAACATGAAAAGAAATTAACAGACAATTATGGTGTTTCAAAAAATAGCACAATTATAAAATTAGCAAAATCAATTTGTCAGTTTGGTATAGGAAAAGTACCTTTAATATGCCGTATGATCAACTCTAGTAACAATACTGCACATTCAGAGATGTGTCATACTGTCAGTTATGCTGTCAATAAGCTCGCTGGGAAGTTAGAGCCATTGCTCTAGCAAAGCAGTTGTAAGCGTGGAAAGGGTCTGAGGGTGGGGATTGAGAGCAGCAACACCTCTTTCTAAAGCACCCCAAACATGCTCGATGAGATTCAAGTCCGGTTATCAAGCTGGCCATTCCATGCGCTGAATTGTTTGGTGCTGAAGATAATCTTCCACGATACGAGCCCTGGGCTGTCTAGTGTTGTCTTCCTGTTAAAGGAAATCATTACCTATTGCACCGGTATAAGAGCGCACATAAGCATCTGGGATGTCATCTCTATAGATGTAAGCATTCAGTCATGGAGGTCTGTGCGTCTACCCAAAGAGATACCACCTCAAACGCAGACATTGCCTCCTCCGTAAGAATCACTTTCACGAATGTTTGATGGATAATAACGTGTTCCCTATTCTCTCCAAATCAAAAAACACCTACTATCGCTTTGGAGGCTAAACCGGGACTCATCCGTGAAGAGAACACGCCTCCATTGATCACCCGTCCAGTAGACATGTTGACGTGCCCACATCAAACGTTCCCTCTTGTGACGTGAGGTGAACGGCACACAAATTGCTGGTCGCCTCGCGTAAAGTTCATCTTCGTGGAGCCTTCTACGAACAGTAGACATTGACACCAACGTTCCAGTGGCTGCAGCAAGGGAGGATCTGAGATGCGTTGGGGTTGCGGTTCTATTCCTTCGTACACATAACCGCAAATATCGGTCATCGGCGCTTGTCGAAACCCTTGGCTACTCTTGGCTGAAGCTTCTTGAGCCCAAACCAGTAGTTTGAAATTGTTGCCAAAGCCTATGAACCACAGAAGGACTCACATTTAGTCATCTAGCCACCTCTGTCTGACTTTGCCTTGCCTCCCATCTTCTAATAGCTCTAAATCGCAGTTCTGCGCTCAATTAATGCCTGGAGGTAATTGTAATGAATTGGCTATCCCAGATTTATAATATCACTATCACACCAAAAACTGCAGACTTACTCTCTAATGTGCAATTTTATGTTCCTCACAGATGACGAAATGCGATTGCAGCGCCATTAATTTGAATTTGGCATTTTTATTCAGCATCTTTTATTTAACAATATATTCAAATTTCATACGAATTGCTTTCTTTTTAAACGAGTTATAGCTATTGTTGTGATTTTTCCTTAATTTTTAGAAACCAGTGTATATATATATACAGGGTGTCCAAAAAAGTTTGGAAACGGTTAAATAACTCGAGAAATATACATCGGATTGAAAAACGGCAAAATGAATGTTCAATATTTTTGAAAAATCTGCTGAAGGATATCAAAGTTCCCCCCCCCCCCCAACTCTGCGCTCCTGGGAGGAAAAGGGGGCAACTTTGAAATCTTAAATGATAACCCCCATTTTTTATTGCAGGTTCGGATTCTACGGGGAAAAATATGTAACTGTTGTATTGACCATTTCCTTCGTTAAATTGTAGATGACGCTGTAATCGAGTGCAATGCGGTGAGAATCGTTTCCATTGAAAAGTCTGGAAACGGTTGAATAACTCTAGAAATATACATCGGATTGAAATACGGAAAGCTGCATGTTCAATAGTTTTGAAAAATCTATTTAGGGATATCAAAGTTTCCCCCCCCAACTCTGCCCTCTTCTGGGACGAAAAGGGGGGCAACTTTGAAATCTTAAATAATAACCCCATTTTTTTAATTGCAGATTCAGATTCTACGGAAAAAAATACGTAACTTTTGTATTTAAAATTTTCTTCGAAACATCGTAGATGGCGCTGTAATCGAGTAAAATGCAGTGAGAATCGTTACCATTGCAATGTCTGGAAACGCTCGAATAACTCGAGAAATATACATCGGATTGAAAAACGGAAAAACATCGGATTGAAAAACGGAAAAACATCGGATCGAAAAACGGAAAAATGCATGTTCAATAGTTTTGAAAAATCTATTTAGGGATATCAAAGTTGCCATTTTTCTAAAATATTAAACACGTATTTTTCCGTTTTTCAATCTGATGTATATTTCTCGAGTTAGTCGAGCGTTTCCAGAGTCACTATGAATATTCTTATAAAATCCTTCTGAAGATTCTATAAGATATTCATAGTTTTCCAATTTTGCTTATCCAATTTTTGCTTTTTCATCCTTTTAAGTATAATTCCTTTAATATATATATATATATACACTGCTCAAAACAATTAAAGGATATTTGAAGTTTTATATAAAATAAAGATATAAACGAAATTTTTTTTGCCGAAAATAGAAGAAGAGAATCACAAATGCAAATTTTTCTGGTTTTCAAACTGTGGAGTATGCAAATTTTGAGTTCGACGTCAAAAACGTCGCTTCAGCGGCAGCGAATGAAATTTGACTTTCAACTGGATAAAAGAGAATGAAGACAAGGATGATCGGCATTCAGTGATTGCTTTGTTTCGATGAGTACGATGTCTCAGCGAAGTCATTTGACAGATTCAGAAGCTTGTAGAATTGTTTGTAGGTTAGAAGGGGGCCAAACTCAAGCCGAAGTAGCGCAAGCCATTGGAGTGTCACAAAGTGTCATTTCCAGGATCTGGAACCGTTTTTTGGAGAGTGGATGTGCAGGCCGAAGACCAGGGCAAGGTCGTAGACGGGCAACAACGCCCAATGAAGATCGGTATTTAGCGTTAACAGCTCGGAGACACCGAAACATGAACGCTACTCTTCTCCAACAACACCTTCGCTCGGCTACAGGCACCACGATTTCAACTCAGACTGTCCGAAACCGGCTCCATGCTGTAGGTCTGTATGCTCGCCGACCGATGGTATGTGTTAGATTAACATCAAGGCATCGTCGCGACCGCAGGGAGTGGGCAACCGAGCATGTCAACTGGAGGAGAAATGAATGGAGCAATATTCTGTTTTCTGACGAGTCCCGTTTTTCTGTGCATCCGGATATTAGGCATATTTTCATCTGGAGGGACCGTGGCAGTAGGAATAATCCTGCGTTCGTGCACGAAAGTGTCAGATTTGGCGGTGGAGGAGTGTTGGTGTATGGTGGCATCTCCATTGAAGGGCGCACTGACCTCTACATCATTCGAGATGGAGCTCTGACTGGTCGCCGATATAGGTATGAGATCCTCAGACCTATTGTAGTCCCTTACGCTGCAGCAATCGGAGATAACTTCATTTTAATGGACGATAACTGCAGGCCACATCGTGCAAACCTGGTGGAGGATTTCCTTTTCGAGGAAGGAATCGTTCGAATGGAATGGCCAGCGTGTTCTCCAGACATGAATCCAATCGAGCACGTTTTGGACGCTCTAGGAAGACGAGTTTCTGGCCGCCAACAACCCCCACAAACTCTCCAAGAACTGGAAAGAGCTCTTCTGGAAGAGTGGGGCAGAATACCCCAACTCGTCATTAATAGCCTCATTGAGTCCATGCCTCAAAGGTGTTCAACGTTGCTGGCCGCCCGTGGAAACCATACCCCCTACTGAAAATGATTTTCTTTGAAGAAAACACCTTTTCTTATTCTTTTTTTCTCATATGCAAAAATTGTGTTTTTTCCTTTTGTACACAAATGCGCAATAAAATGCATTTTTTTCTGCCAAACATGTGTAATTTATTCTCATATAACCTACTATGTCTGTCGACCATGTATCAATCAGCTAAAAAGTTTCCCAGATACAAAATCCACCTAAAACTGCAATATCCTTTAATTGTTTTGAGCAGTGTATTTAAAAATGAATACGCATGTGAAGAACGAAGGATAAAACACCATAAAAAGCAATGGAATGGATGTGTGTGTATATATCACTGTGTGTGTATATATATATGATATATGTGTGTGTATATATCACTGGCGCCTGGCTCACGGAAAAGTACCATTTTTTCAGATTATTAAATTTACCATAATAAATAATATTCAAAAAGAGAAAAGAAGAAAGAAAGAAAAATCGTGCGTCAAGCATAGATTATGAAACATTTTCAAACACATTCAGATTACTGCAGCAAAATTTCACCTTTTAATAAAATGAAAGATGATGTCTACGTAAAAAATGTCAAGGTCAAACCGGGCGGGGAGGCCTACCTTTCGTCTTAAGCTCAACTACCCTTGCCCAGCAGGTTCGTTTACCTAATTATACTGAGCTTTACTAAATTATACTTTGTGATATTGAGCAATAATTGTACTATGTAATGCTGAAATACAAATTCTGAAAATACAAGATTCCAAAAATACAAAATCTGAAAATACAATTTACCAATCCTACTGATCAATACTCAATACTACTATGTGATACTGAGCAATAATACTACCATGTATTAATACTGTGAGATGCTGAAGCAGATAATAATAATGGATAGAAGTAAGTACTCAATGAACAGCAATGATTGAATAATAATACTAGAGTAAACAATGATAAATTATGCTAAAAATACTAAATAACACTGTATGATGACATTAAGAAAAACTAAATTGTTAAGATTAGAGTTTATGGAGTGTGTAAAGGTCCTTATGCATATTAGAAGTCCACTTCATCCTCAACCTCCACTAAGTCCAATAGAGGCAGCATGAATAAGTATTGATTGCGTTCTAGCAGAAACATACAATCTGTTTTTTTTTTGTTTTTTTTTTAAGCAGTTATGGTTGTTTCAGCACTTAGGGCAAACGAGGCCGACAGATTCATTTATGATGGCTTTCTAATGCGATGGTAGGCAGTCAGGGTACCATCTAGGATAATAATGTAAGGGGGTACCTCTTTTTCCACAGGTGCATCTAAGTAAACAATTTGGAAAACGAATAACAACATTTGAAAACCGAATTTCAATAATTACCATCTATAATTGGTAAAATATCCTTATTTTTTAGTGTAGCCTTATATCGAATTTATAGATTTGTATATAGACTACATAATATGCTAATATTTAGTTCAGTTAAAAAACGCATAGCACAGTTGAAAATTCCCCTACACCAAATTTTGCCAATAAACGGAAATGTATTCGGATTTTTTTTGTGCAACCCTGTATATGAAATATCGAACTTATACGCACCAAGTAATATACCAAGTATTAGTTAAATGTAAAAATGCGTACCACAATTGAAAACCGACATCCACCAACTATTACTCCTAGACAGTGTCGTAATAGGATTCTTTTGTGTGTCCCTGTAAATGAACGATACACCCTATTCTATAGTAATAATTTTGTAGTGCACCTTAGTGATGTATATCAATTTCAATATGTTTTAAATGGTGAAACATCATTAAAATACACCGCAAACGATTTTCCTCCATAGACTACAATGTAATGGTATTCTTTTGAGCGCCCCTTTTAAACGAATTATAAATGGTACACACTTCATTTTCAATCGTGGAATATCATTAAAATATACTGCAAACGATTTTTCCAAAATAGACAATAAGGTAAAGGTAGTCTTTTGAGTGCCCCTGTAAAAGAATTATAAATGCTACATCATACATTTTCAATACTGAACATGCCATGGTAAACCTCAATACCATATATCAATTTACTTGGGAATTTGACTATATTTACTAGGGTAGGACCACGCGCGGTCAGACGGACAGACAAACTGAATTCATAAACACTTTTCAACTATGTTGGAAAGTGTTCAAAATGAGTGAGTAGTATGCTGACTCACATCAGACGGACAGACAAACTGAAATCATAAACACTTTTCAACTATGTTGGAAAGTGTTCAAAATGAGTGAGAAGTATGCTGACTCACATCAGACGGACAGACAAACTGAATTCATAAACACTTTTCAACTATGTTGAAAAGTGTTCAAAATGAGTGAGAAGTATGCTGACTCACATCAGACGGACAGACAAACTGAATTCATAAACACTTTTCAAATATGTTGGAAAGTGTTCAAAATGTGTGATAAGTAATGCTGATTCACATCAGACGATGAATTTCACCATGAAATGTGAAATTTATTTACCACAGACGTCCTATAGCAAAAAGCATAATCATCTTGTAATAGTGATTTTCTAAGTGTGCAGAATGCTTTGAAAATCATAGGCTATATGCACGCTCTTTTGTTTAAATATTTTTGAGTATTTAATCTATCTCCAACATAGATTATGCAACTCTATAGTATAAGAAGAATGCATGATTATTTTAAGAATACAATATTCATTATACCTGGTGTCCGAAAAAGGTTGGACTGATTTGAAAGAATCATAACTCTAAAAATAATTGAGTAAATGCAATTATTTTTTTTCCAAAGTACTCGTCAAATATCCAAGATTTGTTAGATGTAGCTGTTTTAAAATCGTGACATTCAAACGATGCGCAGAATCGATGATCGGAAAATGCAAATCGCACCCCACATTCGCAATTTTAACTTTTTGCTTAGGTTATTTGTGTACATAGGGGATCCTTTCCTACTAAATCGAAGATGCTAATGAACTTTCTAATTGATATTTTTGCCACAACTCCAATAGTTTTAGACTTATACGCTTTCCACGCCGGAATCATCGAAGAAATTGCGAATATGTGGTGCGATTTGCATTTACATATCATCGATTCTGCGCATCGTCTGAACGTTACGACTTTAAAACAGCTACATCTGACAAATCTTGGATATTTGACGAGTACTTTGAAAAGAAAATAATTGCATTTACTCAATTATTTTTAGAGTTGTGATTCTTTCAAATCAGTCCAACCTTTTTCGAACACCCGGTATTTTACATGCTTTCTTTTAACTTACATTTCTATATGTAATGTGACAGTCAAATCTTGATACTCATTTATCACCCACTTCCTATTGACGCATGAAATTTGGAACATATATGTATTCTTGAGTGCAATACATGAATTGGACATTATTTTTTAAAAATTCGATCCCTAGGGGGGGGGGGGGCAACGTCGGCCCAAAATTTGCATTTTCCCATAGAAATAACGTTACGATTGTTTAATATTAATTAATAAAATAACTCCATTGTTACAATCCAGTTTCACCACATTGTTGTCCGCATCATTATGACGTCAGCATTGAGTGACGCACACGTTTGTGCTGTATAATACAAGTTGACTTTTTTGTGAACTTTAATGAAAGTATGTTTTTTAGGGTGTCGTTCATCTCACGAAACCCTATTACTCCCGCTTCTTTCTCTGTTCGTCACAGAGCCGGTTCTCAGAAACTATTTAACTTACATGTGTGATGCAAGCAAGTGCTTAAATTAGTCAAACTGGAAAACATGAAAATTATTATTTTATTGCTTTTTTTTTCTAGTTTGATCTATTTAAGCACCTGCTTGCATCAAACATGGTGATTTCGTGGTTTGTGTGTATCCTTTTCAAAAACTTAGCAAAAATAGTTTATTTATCATTTTGATCTTGAAGAAGTCGCGGTTAGAGCGCATGAAACATATGTCAATCTATATATTAAAAGGTATTTTTAAGCCTTTTATGTTATGTTTTTATCACTTTAAGCAGCAATTACGCTTTAATTAAAAAGTTAACAAGTGATTTTATCATATTATTCGTTAAAGGTTTGTGATAAGTAATCTGGAAGTCTTGGAAAGTGTTTCATAAACTATGCTTAAGACATGATTTTTCGTTTTTGCTTTAAAGTGTAGTGACATCGAATAGCTTTAAACTGCCTAGTTTCTACGGGTTGTGAAATGATGCAAACCTTTGTGATAAACTAACCTTGATCCATGTTCGCCAATGGATAAGTATAGTTAGTGCTGCACGTACATTTACGCATGTGGTGGCTATCAGTGTCCAGATGACAAGCTCCCGCAGATGCTTTCCACTCACACATGTCTTCTGAGCATTCACATTTGTCATCCGATATGTTCTTGTAGCAATATGACGTTTGGCACGGATTTTCGTAACATTTGCAGACATCAAGGGACCAGATCCAATGGCAAAGGGGGTCCTTTAAACAACGAATTCTATCTTCCTCTGAAATACTGAAAAGGAAAGGGAAAAAAATCTCTTAAAATGAATACAGAATGAATAACTAGATTTTACTCGAACCAGACTCGCAATTCGGGTTGGGTCGGGTTTGTGCTAATTTTTTCCACTGAGGGCAGGGCTCGCAAATATCATATTATTTTCGAAAATAGCAAAAATATCCGGTATTTTGATATATATAGACTCTAGATGGCAGCACTACAAATTGTAATGTGTCAGTTCGCTAGTACCCTCTTTTTCATTGTCTGAACATTTTTAATATATATCCGATATTTTTTTTAAATAGTCAACTTATTGGTGCATGACTATAAATATTTTCATACTTAATGTAAATTAGAAACTAAATCCTATTGCACTTAGCATTAAAAGTTAATAAGATAAATACTCTAAAAGGAAAGATAATGAATGAATGAAAATGAATGAATAAATGAATGAATAAAAATGAACGAATAAATGAATGGAAAAGAAGGAATAAATAAATGAATGAAAAGGAAGTATTAAATAAATAAACGAAAATGAATGAATGAAAATTAAGGAATAAATAAATGAAAGAAAGGGGATGAATGAATGTATCAAAATGAATGTACGAATGACAATTAATGAAAGACAGACAGATAAATAAAGAGCAGAATAAAGATACAGATAGGCATTCAGGTAGATAGATAGATAGGTAGGTAAAGAGAGACATGGGATAGATAGATAAATATAGAGATAGACTGGTATACATTCAGATCGTTAGAGAAACAGATAGACAGACAAAACTGTACGAGGGTTAACGCACGTAAGACACAGGAAGCTGAGCCCCTAGTTCTTACAAGAAGTAATATTTGCATGCAGATATAAACATACATAGACGCGTGCGCAAAAATGCACCGAACTGGCCGATACTTGGCTACATATTGCCAAATTTGTACAAACAATTAAGTCGCTCTGAATAAGGCCAAATTGACTATAACTAGTTTCGAAAAATTCACACTCAAATCCAATTTTGATCAAAACTGGGAACCCGTAATCGGAGTTCAAGTTAAACTGGCGCATATTAAGTGGCCTATTTTAGAATAAAATTAAGTAAATTCTTGTCATGTTTAGTACCTGGTAGATTGAGCATCACTAGGTAGTTTTTTCAACATTCATACTGTATTTGAGTAAAGACAAATTTTTATCATTCATTTCTACATGAAAATATAATTTCTAGTTTGTGAAAGTTATAATAACAAATGGTGTTAATTCATTTTTTGCGTTTTTCGTTTCTATATTATACTCTATCCAATTTCTTCATGTTATCGCGATAACAATTATGATTTTTTGTTACACATTTCCACGGTTGAAAAATACCAAATTGGCTAATTGTCGAAGTCTTCAACACCTTTTCAATACAACATTGTCAATTTGTGAAATACTGATAATCGTGCAGAGACTTTCACTTACCCACCGTTTTACTCAAAGGGTTCAGTCTGCCAAAAAAAGATGAACCCCATACATTTTAATCGCCAATTTTTGTTCGGAAAAAAGGGAATAGCCATTCGACTTGAAAGGATGTCTTCTTTCAATTTATGTTTTAAAAATAAGCTTAGGGGTTTTGCAGAAATTGTTTCTTGATTAAAAAGCTTCTAGTAATTTTGCACCAAGCAATACATGTTGTATTACACCAGTAGTCTAGAACCCCTAATTACGAAAGAGTACACTCTAAAAACGACATTTTCAAAACTGAGCAAAATATACTCAAATCTGAGTATGTCGCATACTCAAAATGGCTCCGAATCAAAATGATTCAAGTTCAAAACATGTATAGACTCATTCCTGAAAACATGCACACATGCAAGAATAAAACATCATGTGCTCCTATTTGAGTATGTCCATGTTTCAAAAATGAGTATGAAGTGACCTCTATGTGCTCAGTTTTGAGTATGTCCATGTTTCAAAAATGAGTTTCAACTGACTGCTATGTGCTCATTTTTGAGTATGCCCATGTTTCAAAAATGAGTATGAACTAACCCTAATCATTTTTGAGTATGTCCATGTTTCAAAAATGAGAATGAACTGATGTGCTCAGTTTTGAGTATGTCCATGTTTCAATATTCTGAGTATTTCTGGTATTTCAGAATTGAAAGCACTGGGTCGTCCTATTTGAAACAAAAAGTTTCATAACAAAATGAAAACATTGATTTACTCAAATTTGAAAGTATATTTTTTCTCAGTGTGCAATCAAATTTTTAAAAAATTACACAAAAAATGGGGTTGTTACTGTAACATTTGTATTTCAAATAATAGACTCTAGATGGCAGCACTACAAATTGTAATGTGTCAGTTCGCTAGCGCCCTCTTTTTCATTATTTGGATTGTACTGCAATTAGTCACTGAATGTTGTGTAGTTATGTAATGTGTGTGTTATGTCTTGTTGTTTCTATATTAAACCTCTTAGTTACTATGCTCACTCGTGCATCTCATTTAACTAATTAGTTATCTTATTTTAATTAATAATTCAAGACATAATAGTTACATTCAACAAACTTTTTCATTTAACGTGTTATTGGCATTCTGAAAGAATGGTTTTCAGAATCATGTCTTGTGCTAATTTGTTTACACTCATTAAAATCCAAAATAAAACAAACCAACAAAAAGAAAATGTTTTTTCTCATCCTACTTGTACTTTGGGACATCATTTATGTAGACTTTAATTGTTTCTAACGCATCCTCTTTGGACTCTCTTGCGAATATCTTTGCGACGGAACTCATGCCACAAATCGTGACTGCCGGGAATTCAAGCTCCGAGAGTACCTTATGCTGTTGAAACAATTAAGTAATATATAAATAAGAAAAAATAAAATATTATAATATTATAATATACATAAAAATATATCTCTATCGCTTCTAGGTTGATTATGAAAGTTTGCACTTAAAACTATATAAATAAAGCGATTGTTTCCGGCTAATATTCCATAACGAAATTAAAAACTCATCAATAAATAAATAAATAAATAAAATAATATAAATAAAACAAATGAATCCCGAGTGCACGATTTTTTGTTTTTGTTTTAATAAGTCATGAGTTTATTACTAGAATCCGTTCGGCCGAAATGTCGGAGCTTTGAGTGGGATAAACATAAAAGTTAACATTAAAAAAATATAATATATGTATATTTTATTTTTATATTTACTGTTTAATATTATAAAGGAAAATTTACAATAACAGCTGTTGAATCTTCAAGTGCTTATTCGGTCGACAGTTGCTTCAGATACTGCTCAAATGCTAATCTATCAGCAAGTGTCCTCATTCTTCTAATTTGATCTAGCCTATCCTTTGCGAAAGGCACTTCAATGAGAACATCCTCTAAACGACGAACTCTACTAAACGCGACATAAGTTGCTCAAAGTGACAACTCCTTTTGACCAATGTCCACAGCAATTTTGGACAAAGTTAAACCCTTTGATTTGTGTAGGGTGACAGCGTATGAAACTATTAAAGGCAGCTGAGTACGGGATCATGAGACATTGTTGTTGTTTTTTTCAAGACTTTGTAATAGGTGTGACAGGAAAAAGTCTTTCAGTGAGAAATGGTCCACGATAATCATCAAAATGAACCATTACAGCCTGTGGCAAGCCTGAAGGCCGTAGTCCAGGTCCGTAGACAATATCTTTTACTGCACCAAGTGCACCGTTGACCAATCCTCCCTCTGTCCACAGATTGGTACGCAACATAATTCTGCCTCCAATTGCTAAGAAAAGTTCAGCCTGAAGTCCAGATGCGTGCACATCTTCACTCCATCTTGCTATTTGATTATTGTGGTCTGGTAATATTCTTGCGACTGGCCATTTTGATTTACGAAGTACTTCTTTATTGTAGTCTTCAGCTTGCTTGTTCGTGGGAAAAAGGCGTATGGCATCTTGGAAATTTTTCAAGTTCAACCGGGGGCAGAATAGCTTTACGTCGTTGCATAAGGGATGCGTATTGGTCGCCTGTAACTTCGCCTACGGAAAGCGAATCAAGAGTCTCTCTAAACTGTCTTTGCTGATCGTCGCTTTGTCTCATTGACTTTGTTAAGGTGAAACATTTTTCAAACGTTTTAAGAATTGTTTGTCCGCGAAAACTAAAATGTCTTTTATAGAATGTATCCTATATAGAGGTGTGTCTTTTACAGGCTATAACTGCCTAATATCTCCAATGAGGTAAAAAAAATAATCCTCCAAAAGGTTCACTGCTGTCTGGTTTACCTTCGCGACGTCTTTGCTCAAGTGCAGCCATCAGACGGCATCCGATCATTGAAAATTCGTCAATAATGAGAAATGAAACTGGATTCATGCTGAACTGTAGAATTCTTGCTGGTTCACTTCCTAAATCAGCGAACGATTTAAAACATGTTGGTACTTTTAGTGTAGAGTGAATTCTTTTGCCCTCGACATTAATTGCAGCAGCACCTGTCGGAGACAAAACCATAAAATAGATTCCGGTCCTAACTGCTCGGTAACTCTTTTACGAATTTCTTTTATTTCCGTACTTTCTCTAGCTACGACTTTCCCAATAATAAAAGTACGTTTAGGGCAATTTATAAATCTTGATTGCAAAGATGAAAGCTGTTGCGTGCATAAGTGAAGTATTTTTTTCTGCTCATCTGTAAATCTGATCTCAGAAGTAACGTAATTTTGATGCATTGTAAGTTGTTGTTCTTTACAGTAATTAGAAATGATGTAAAATTGCGATCAGGGTAATTGTAACTCTCACTTTTCCACTCACATGCATGATCAATCACGCGTTGCCCCAAAGTATTTTCGTTTGTCTGCACAGGAACTATAGCAGCTGCGGCCATATATGGATGAATCTCGCGGTATTCTTCTTGCAGGATTTCTGGCTCATGTATACTGCTAACAGCAGGAAAATTTATTTCTTCATGTGCAACAATATTGAGATCATTGAATGCCTCCTCCCATGACTGATATGTAGACGGCAGGCCTTCTTTCAATAAAGAGTCAGAATGACCTCTCCAAGGATAATTGAGTAATACTTGTTGCCTATAGCATTCTTCTGCTACAGTTGCGTCATGGTTGAGAAGAGGAAAGATTCTGAGGAAAGAGGAAAAATTCTGACAACTGCATCTTTTCTTCTTTGATGATAATCGACTCTTCTTACTGAAAGAGAGTTTGCAAACTTAAGAAGCATGCAGGAAGTCTTTCCGGCCACGCGCAATATTTCTGAAGTATGCTTTTGGATGGTCTTTCTTCGCTTGAAAAGTTGATTTCTTCCCAGTTCTTATTACGAAGCCATATTGTAACTGCCTCACGACTACTGTGATACATTGGCAACACCATTAATATGTGTACTACCTCTTGGGCTGAGTAATCCCTTTCAGAAACAGAAGACAAAATAAGTTTTTGAACTGCTGGATTTGTTTCGTTCATCTTATTTAAAATCTCGGATAACAATGCCTTGTTATAAGAAGATGATTCTGATTTTGACGCATATTTGGAAATGTAATGCAAAACAGCATCCTTTGATGTAATAGGACTGAAATCCGTGTTAGCTCTCCAAAGTTAGGACACGAAGCAATTGTAGGTATTCATTTCAGAATCGTTTCTTTTTGGCAAAAAGCTAATTATGCCATTTTCTATTTGAAGCTTTTGAGAGTCGCACTCTGCTTTTGGAAAACCAAATCTACAGCTATAATTATTTGTATCTCTTTTTTTCCTTAGGCAATAATCTCCATGTCTTGTGTGACGTCGGACTTGATTTAAGAGCTGAGCGAGATCTTTTTCGCGATCTTCACTGGAAATATCTGAAAAGCGAACTCGACAGCGATGTATATCGTAGATGTCTTCGCGATGTCTTCCAGAGACGTCTTCGCGATGTGTATCGCGAAGACGTCCTTGTCAAGATTAACAACGCTGCATAGATTTTCAAAATATGCTGTAACGGCTGCTACATTTTACCCAGTAGTCGTCTATTAAAAACAACGACGTCAAGATTTTTCTCAAAAATATATCACAACGTTTTTGAAAGAGCCAACCAGTCAAAAGAGGGTTGTCGTGCATTAATTTTCTGCGTTCTGTATCAGTCAGCGTATTTGGATCTCTGTTAGACTCTAAAAGTCTGAAATCTGAAAAGATCAAGCCAGTGATAATCAGCTGCAGACAGTGTAAGAGAAATTGTTGGTGTTCCAATTTGTCCTACCATGGAAAGGATTTCCCACAACTTGCACTCTAGTATCCTTTTGTGGATCTTAATTTGCTAGCATAAAACATAATGTGTTTTGCTATTTCAGGTAGCCTGTTCAGAATATCACGCATCTACTCTACCGTCTTATTGCTGAACCTATTTCACTGAACAAAAAATCGCCCTTTAGCCAAAGACTGCGACCGAAGAATTGAATTCATGGCAAAATAGCGAAATCGGGGGTCTCTAGCATCTTCATACTTCATGAGGAACTTAAAATACTCATCAGGAGAGACTGCTTTTTGACGAGGTTTTCGCAAGTCATCTGTACCATGTGAGAAAAGATGAGGAAAAGCACGTGCTATGTAACCATCTTCTTGAAATTCGTTGATAGGCTGTGAATTTAATGAAGGGTGAGGCACACGAATTGCGTCATTTATTAAGTTGTTTTGATCTACCGGCTCAAGTAGTGGTCTAAATGACTCGCGTCTTATTTCCTCGTTCAAAGTATCAATATCCTCAGTAATATCGGTTGCTGTTGGTAACATTTGAGATACGTCATCATTCTTAGATAATGTAGCGATCAAATCGTCATCAATTATGATATTTGAATAATAAGGATTGTGAGCTTTAAGCCATCTGAGGGCTTCTAGAAGGCGTTGTGAGCGAACAAAAAACCCTGCACATCCTTATAAAGTATCTCTTGTCACTAATACAGTCGAAGTCATATCTGAAGGATTGACAGGCAGGCGCGAAATAAACCTCTCGATACTTTGTTTAAAGCTGATTAAATGTCTGCTGTATCTCCATAGTGTGAGCCTTGTATACGGTAAAGAGAAACCACAGGATGTATTTGACCGATCATCATTTGTTCAATGTAGTTCAGATCTTTGAGACAAATAGGAACTGGACCTGGGTCCATCGAATTAGCGGCAGAAAACTTCAAAGCACCGTCTCTAGACTTGCATGTCTGGCAGAGCCCAGCAATATTTAATATGGTATCAGGGAAAGCTCTGTGACACGTATTACAGGACACATAGGTGGTTTGCGATACCTCTCTATCAAATCTGATTGCTTCATTCATTTGAGTTGTCATTATATCGGTACTGGGCACAAAATCTGAAGATAACTGACTTTTTGTTGTGCGACTTCTCCGCGTTGAATTATGATGTGCAATTCTTCTCATTTCAGCTGATTGCTTTCTCTTAACTGGGATTCTTGCAAATTCTATATAATAAAAACATATGACACAGATATCATATACGCACCACGTTGGCGCGATTTTTTTCCCCTCCAATTTGGCGAAAAAAATAAATTGTTGTTTATTTATTTTTATTTTTTATTTTAAGTTACATTTAGCACCAGCAGATGACACTTCAGTTCTTTTGTTTTCCAGGTGTGTTCCGTTTGTACTTTGACGCCGCAAAGTTTACAATGCAGCGAGGAACACAAATGCTCATATTGTTCAATGCACAATGTCGTATGGTCATTATCGTGATTGACGGCCTTCAGACGTGACACGACAAGAGGGTTTTAGCTGTCTTCGGTCTTCATACCTTGTGACTTTTTATTACGGGACTACTTGAAGCTAGAGGTGTTCGGAGGTTCGATGTCATTCGCTATGCTGGAGAAAGCTATTTGCCATAGTTGCGGACTCGCACTTTTTTCTCCATGGGTTAACCATGACTAGCGATGCCTCTCACCGCGACCGTAACTGTCTGAATCAGAAAGTAAATAGAATAAAATAGAATGTGAAAAGTATAAGATGTCTGGCATTGTCTGGACAATTTAGAACAATATAAACGATTTAAGAACTTCTTCAATTGAAATTTTCTAAGAATTTAACTTTAAATTTTATCTTTTACGTATATATTTTAGATGAGAAATTACGTTGAATCTATGTTTTAAATAGGGTGAGTGTCCAAATTCATATGTATATTTCGTAATATATGTTTATTATTTGTATCGATCTCATCTCACATGAACAGTTTAAAGCGAGTTACTAGCTGAAAGTAACTGGCTTGGCCTTTTGCTTGACGCTAACGCTCTCGCCTACTGTTCATGAGATCTCTGGTTCAACTTCTACCGGCGCCAATCCTCCTATTCATCATGGAACAGCCTTTTTTATGTCTTTATTAGCCATTATTGCGATAAATTAACAGGACTTTTCTAGCAGAAAAGAATCCAACCACTACCAAGACCTGTGCGAAGATTATTTTTATCTATTTTTATCAATTAGAATATTTTTAACTATTTTTAAGAAAGTGAAACAGATTTGTTTAGATGGCATTCCCGCTAACAGCCATCGGTAGCAAAAATTACAGCCGAAACCCTCTTCCAAGCTGTGCGCAGTCTAATAGCCATTTTCCTGAATGACGGTCGTCAACTTGAGCATTTGTATTGTTAGTTGCATTGTAAACTTTGCTGTATCAACGTACAAACAGAATAGAACTTGCCTTACGTACGCCATTGCTGAAACTACACTGGTAAACATTGCTGAAAGAAACGCATTCGCTACCCGTCCACTTATTTGAAATCACATATAAAGAAATCATTTTTAAAGTGTAATCAGTACCAGAGAAAGCTTCTTACTTTTGATCTTATAATTGTAGGGTATTCGAGATACTCTTGTAAGACTCTGTAAGTCATGACGATCATCGATATAGCTGTTATAACAATGACGACAGTCCACAATTTCCTCCTGAGAGGTGACGGTGATTTGACAACGTGAGAAAATCCAGCTGCTGAAATGTGATTGGCCGAGAAATCAGCTAGCATGCTTAACTGAATGTTGCGACATCGTTTTCGGCTAAAAATAAAAGTGAAAACAAATATGAAATTAATATATATCAGATTTATATGAAAAGGGAAACCTTCGGTGGTCTAAAAACAAATTTACATAAAAAAAATTACAGATGAGAGCACAATAATCACCATAAAATGTAAAACAAACCTACTCAATAAATAGCAGAAGTAACGTAAAAACATTTTTAAAAAAAATCCCTGACTGCTCGGCCTACAGGCACAGGTAGATTTCGAAGACGCAGACCGTGGGGCGCCTGTTTGTTGGGAATTGCAGAAGAAATTACCTTTTGCCATGATGCGGGAGTTGGGACCGCCCACTTCGAAATCTACCCGTGTCTATAGGCAGAGCCACGGGAATTTTTTTCTGCTATAAGGGTTTGTCCTATAAAAAACTTGTCGATAATATTAAGAGAATTTATAATAAATTTAAGCGGATTTGATATCTTGTGAATTGACGAAGTTATGAATTTTTTTCTTCTTAAACTCCTCAAACCCATTCTATTTTTTAAACTTTTCTAAAACATTACACTGCGGCGCGTCATCCGTACATTCAGGGTGAGACGCCGCACTTGTGCGGGAATTATGCCGTGCTTGTCATAAGAACAGAAAAAAAATATAAATAAAAAATATTCAAACAAATATTCATATCTGGACTATAATCAGTTATGCAAGAACAAAAAGAAACTAAATGAGTACAATGAAACGTACTAGTAAGGTTCAAATCAATATCAGTCTGCCTACTTTGTTCACTACTAAAATTATCTACTTATTTTTCAAAGATTGGATTTTAATTGTTATTTCAGAAACAACGTAATATCAGTGTATCAGAGGGGGAAAAGAAAAAAGTAAAATGTTGTTTACATTGTTTTATTTGTTAATAGGCCTGTTTTTTCGACCGCAATCTACACAAAAAGTGTCGAAAATAGTACAGTCTGCATGTAACCACATTTGACACAGGATGCAACGATGTCAGTCACACTTCCTCTTAGTTTTGGAGTAGTGTTGTACACATTCCTTGCAAAGAACGTCTGCGTCACAGATTAAATATTACATACAGATAGGACACTTCCATAAGCTCAATGGTAACCGAATCGCAACTTCAGAGCCCCTAGTGACAACAGTCGCAAACGTTCCGAGCGTGTCGCCACAGGTAGGTATTACTTATCTTATTTGTATAGTATCTATCTTTTTTTTTTTTTTTTTTTTTTTTTTTTTTATAAATGCGTCGCCGCAGTTTGTTATGTTTGTTATTGTTTAAAACATCAAACATATTTTATTTTATCATACAAATACTTACAAATATACATATTTACACGAGTTTCTTACAGATTTACACCTTTTTCTTAATAATTTAAACTTAGAAACTTTCAAATATTTAAATGACTCATACTTGTAAAATTTGTTTATGTTACCGTAATACTTATGAAAAGTATGTAAAAACACTTTTATATTTCTTAACGATGTATATGTGGTTATTTAAAAAATAAATAAATATAGCATATTTAGAAATACTATTTAGTATTAAATTTTAAACAAATCAGTATTAAACAACGTTATTTTAATACTGTTTTAAATAATTTTATTTATAAATTCCATCTAGTGAAAAATTTTAAACAGCGTTATTTAATACGATTTTAAATATTTTTTATTTAAAAAGTAATAAATATAGCATATTTAAAAATTCAATTTAGTACCACATTTTAAACAACTTAAACGCACATGATTGTGCGTGACAAAATACCATATTTTTTGACATCTTGCAATAATTAATTGCAAAGAAAACAGCCCTGAAAAGAGCACTTGGAAATATAAATTAATTATATTCAAGAAAAATAGCTCTGAAAAGAACTTTTATGAAAATGAAATACTGTAAAATGAAATGCTAAAATAGCTGTCGTGTCGATATTAAATAAACAAAACTGCCAACAGGTAGAACATGTGACCGTGACAATCTGACAGTTTATAGATCGCGCGCGTGTGTGTTAGTTCTTGACTGTTCTCAGTAGTAATGCTTGTATCGCGCCGGTTCGGGTTTTCGCTCCGCTGTCAAATCTGTATGACTATATTTAATCTGTGGTCTGCGTCACATGTGTGATGCAACTTTTCATTATTAATCATCTTGACATGCATCTTTCTTTGCCTTCTTACTTTTTATTTTTCCATTTTCTCCTTAGGTGTAGGAGCATACCTTCATACTGTTTGAATATTCATCAATGTCTGATGAACTGAATTTTATTAATCGCGGCACCCCGTACAAAAGAAATTGCGGCATGTATCCCATTTTGTACGGTGCAGATGTCGCACATCACAGTTGCCTGCCCTCGCAAAGGAAAATGGCGTAACCATACACACAGTACTCTATACAGATGCTACACTTAGTTTTAACTTCGAAATCGTGTATGCATTTAGTATTTTGCGTATAAAAAGTATTTAAGCATAACCTGCCTAAAAGTTTGGATAGTGAAATCATGCGCTTACCTCAAAATAAGGATTGTACAGCAACAAGTAAACATCGAAATGGGATTCACGCTAAACACTGGTTAAAGTAATCTCATTGCGCACTTATACTGTGCGTCTGACTGTCATCTATAGATAATTGCAAGAAATACAATGGGTGCGGCGACTCTCCCGAAGTTACTATAAGATATAGCTGTAGTATACAAACACAACAGGAAATAAAACACAACAACCGTTGTTTGATCAGAGTTAAAGACTCCTATAATAGGAGCTGACGCATATCCATTTTGTTTCGGATTATTGGTACGCAGTTCAGCATCAATCTACCGCAGCCGGAGTTGGGGTTGTCTAAGAATCGGTTCTGATTGGCTGAACCGGTTCTAATTAGCTTGGTTTTTCGACTGGGATCGAAAACGGGTACCAAATCTGCGAGGATGCGTCAGCCTCTATTAATGGAGTTCTAATCAGAGTCAGTTTGACGTCAAACTGAAAGCGTCTAATAGAAAATGACGTCATATTTAATAAATCGAGGCTAACGAAAAAGAGGCTACCGCGTTGCATTCCACTTATCTTTTTTTACAGACCGCTAGAGTGACGTGATGCTCTTTTCGTACACCTGCATTGGTGCATTCGAGCATCACGTGATTCCGGCGGTCTGTAAAAAAAGATACGCGTAAAGCACCGCGGTAGCCTTTCTTTTTCGTTAGCCTCGTAATAAATTTTTCCTGATTTTTAACACTTTCTAACATAGTTGAAAAGTATTTGTGAATTCAGTTTGTCTGTCTGTCCGTGCTCTAACTCGCGTAAATATACTTTGATTGCCATGAAGTTGATATATGTTAATGAGGTTTACCATGGCATGTTCAGTATTAAAAATGAAGTACGTATCGTTCATAGTTCATTTACAGGGACACTCAAAAGAACTCCGTTACATGATGGTCTATGGGGAAAAATCTTTTGCGATGAATTTTAATGATGTTATACTATTTCAAACATATTTAAATTCATATAGATCACTGAGGTGCAGTACATGAGACTTACTGTAGAGTAGGGTGTGCATAGCATTCATAGTTCATTTACAGGGACACTCAAAAGAATTCGGTTACAGCACTGCCTATTAACAACAATTGCTGGAAGTGCGTTTTCTGCTGTGGCACGCGTTTTTAAATTTAACATTTTTTTTCCTACTGTATGCTGTGTATAAGTTCTATAGATGATATACAGGACAGCACAAAAGATTTTGAGTACGTTTCCGTTTATTGGCGGAAATTATTGAAGGGGAATTTACAACTGTGCTATCCATTTCCTATCTGAACTAAATTGTAGCATGCTATATAGTATATACAATACAAATCTATTGATCCTATACAGGGCAACGAAAAAGAAATCGGATATTTTTCCGACTATTGATGGTAATTGATGAAATCGGTATTTCAAATGTGTTATGTGTTTTTCAAATTTTTCACTTAGACATGGGCGGGGCTAGTTGAGCTAAAGTCGAAAGGTAGGCTTCCCCGCCCGGTTTGACTTTGACTTTGTTTACTTAGACATCATTTTTCAACTTATTAAATGGTAAAATTTTGTTTAGATATACTGGAAAGTGTTTCATAATCTATGCTTGACGCATGATTTTTCGTTCTTGTTTTTCTTGCAATATAAATTTCTATATTATAGTAGATGTTTTAACGCCAAGTACACTTAAATGAAGATACTGCGTTATTTTAATACACTTAGTACAGTAAAATTTTTGAATTTTATATATGAAAAATGCGCATTATCTGCTCAGAATAGTGTCAATTTCGGTTGTGAAAACGTAGCGAGTGGGTCTGAATTGTTATTGGCTAAAAACAAAGTATATGTGTTATCGTTTTTAACACTTTCCAACCTAGTTGAAAAGTGTTTATGACTTCGGTTTGTCTGGCCGTATGGCCGTCTGCCGTCTGCCGTCTGTCCATGCTCTAACTCCCGTAAATATGCTCGGATTGCCTTGCAATTTTTACATGTTTTTGTCGTTATCTATAGCACGTTCCCTATTTCAACTGAAGTGTGTAGCACTTATAGTTTTTTTACAGGGATACTCAAAAGAATTCCGTTACATTACGGTCAATGGGGAAAAATCATTTGCGGTTTATTTTAATGATGTTACACAATTGCAAACACATTGTAATTGATATATATCACTAAGATGTATCACAAGAAGCTTAATATGGAATAGGGTGTGGTTAATTTATAGTTAATTTACAGGGACACTCAAAAGAATTCCGTTACACTACGTCTATGGAAAAAAAATCGTCTGCGGTTTATTTAAATAATGTTTCACTATTTTAAACGTAATGAAATGTATATATATCACTAAGGTGTATTACAAGAGGCTTACTACAGAATATTGTGTGTATAGCAGTCATCGTTAATTTACAGGGACACACAAAAGAATTCTCTACTGTCTGTTAACAATAATTCCTGGAAGTGCGTTTCAAGTTACTGAACGCGATTTTTAATTTAACTCACT
The DNA here is from genome assembly GCA_963931845.1 of Maratus michaelseni. Classification (NCBI taxonomy): domain Eukaryota; kingdom Metazoa; phylum Arthropoda; class Arachnida; order Araneae; family Salticidae; genus Maratus; species Maratus michaelseni. The sequence goes on from OZ007587.1 coordinate 464,401,964, forward strand.
TTTTGTTTATTACGTGGTGTGTATAAATTCTGTAGATCCTATACAGGGAAGCACAAAAGTTCGTGAACACATTTCCGTTTATTGACAGAAACTCCAGAAGGAGAATTTTAAACTGTGCTACGCGTTTCTTAACCGAACTCAAATTTAGCATCCTATGTAGTATATATACAAATCTATAGATCATATACAGGGCTGAATAAAAGTATTCGGATATTTTTCCGAATATTGTATATGTTGGAAATTCCTGAAATTATGGTTTTAAATATGTTATGCGTTTTCCAAATTGTTTATTTAGATATTATCTTTCAGCTTATTAAACGGTATGATTTGTAAAATTATTTTGGAAGCGTTGGAAAGTGTTACATAATCTATGCTTGACGCACGATTTTTCGTTCTTGTTTATGTAGATTTCGTAAGAAATATTATCTATTACATTCTCATCTATGTTGGAATTTCTGGAACATTTTTGCAGATTTACGCCGATCATGACTCCCAGAACCCAAAACCACCCCCAGTTCAAAACTCTATCTATCTATCTATCTGTCGCTTTTTTTATGGACACGATAACTTTCATAATTCTGCACAAATCTCTTCCAAACTGATACATAAAATCAAGGGGCATAAAATCGGGGTCAAGTTCGTGAATGGGCAAAATCGAACCAGGGGGTGGAATGGGAGTGGGGCTTTTGTGAAAACATAAAAAACCCCATAACTTCTTCATTATGATAAGTATCGAATCCGTTTAAAGTTAATATTACTTCTAGGAAAAGGTCCGAAAATTTATGTATGACAGATTTTTGATTTCATTAAAAATGGCCTCAAAGGAGGGGGGGGGATAGGATTTTAAGAAGAAAAAAATTCATAACTTTGTCAATTTACAAGAAATCAAATCCGTTTAAAATTATTATAAATCCTCTTAATATTATCTATATATTTACATATATATTTCTCATTACACATTTACATTTTTACATCATTACACATTTTTACATATATATTATACATATTAAATATATATAACATATATATTTATATCTATAACATATAATATTGATATTGATAATTTTTTTTATAGGACCAGCCTTATAAGCAAAAAACAATTAAAAACAAAAATATCCCTGTCGGCTCCGCCTACAGACATAGGTAGATTTCGAAGTAGGCGGTCCCAACTGCCGCATCAGGGCAAAAAGGTCATTTCTTCTGCAATTCCCAATGAACAGGCGCCCCACGGTCTGTGTCTTCGAAATCTACATGTGCCTGTAGGCTGAACCGTCAGGGATTTTTTTTAACTTCCTACGCCATTTTTTAGGGTCTAGCAACAGGAAATAAAAAATTGCATTCGATTTTTTTTTTTAAATAAGAGATTTGTATAAATTTATATTATAACCCGTACGGGTTAACTTTGTTTAAACTATGACGGGTGGTTAAAAATTGGGGTTAAAAATGTTCTAAGAATTTTTAAAAGTAGCCAATAGTTTTACTGTTGTTCTAAACCGCATGTATATCAAATTTCGTGCAAATTGGTAAAACAGTGTAGATTCGTATAAGAAATATACACTCAAAGACACGATTTTTATATAAATAAATAGAAAAGGTCACGGGCCACATTTAAAAAATATATATATTTGTATTATTATCATCGCAGAGAAAAGAAATTGTACTTGCAAAATACAACTATGTTAGATAAATATTCATATAAAATACAAAAGCTGTTCAAACCAAATCTAGAAAAATTTATTGAATTCGTTGAATAGTATAGTAAATTTAGAAAACAAACTATTTGTATATCTTGGTGTAAAAATTTTGAATTTTCTGCACCTTTTTGAAAAGTTGAGAAAAACAGCACAAAAGTGCAAAAGTGATCTACCGAACATAACTGAAATACGCCTAGTTGCACTTGATGCTTTGAGAAATCAGTCGTTGGTCAAGGTCCATTAAGTTAGCCCCCCCACAAGAGCAAAATGCAATTCTAATTACATGGACGTTTTGCACCCGTTTTGCACTGATTTGCACCAAAGTATGGCGTTTTGCACCCTAACAGCAAAATAGTTATAAGCAAAACAATATGGCGGGGCTAACTTAACATTAAGTTAGCCCCACCACCCCCCAAATATGAGCAAAACTAAATTCTGACTATATGGTCGTTTTGCACCCGTTTTGCACCGATTTGCACCCAAGTATGGCGTTTTGCACCCTAAAACCAAAAACGTTACAAGCAAAACAATATGGCGGGGCTAACTTAACATTAAGTTAGCCCCCCCACAAGAGCAAAATGCAATTCTAATTACATGGTCGTTTTGCACCCATTTTGCACCGATTTGCACCCAAGTATGACGTTTTGCACCCTAACAGCAAAATAGTTATAAGCATAACAATATGGCGGCGCTAACTTGACATTAAGTTAGCCCCACCACTACCAAAATATGAGCAAAATTAAATTCTGACTATATGGTCATTTTGCACCCGTTTTGCACCGTTTTGCACCCAAGTATGGCGTTTTGCACCCTAACACCAAAAACGTTACTAGCAAAACAATATGGCGGGGCCAACTTAACATTAAGTTAGCCCCACCACCACCCAAATATGAGCAAAATTAAATTCTGACTATATGGTCGTTTTGCACTCGTTTTGCACCGAATTGCACCCAAGTATGGCGTTTTGCACCGTAACACCAAAAACGTTACAAGCAAAACAATATGGCGGGGCTAACTTAACATTAAGTTAGCCCCACCACAAGAGCAAAATGCAATTCTAATTATATGTACGTTTTGCACCCGTTTTGCACCGATTTGCACCCAAGTATGGGGTTTCGCACTTTAATGCCGAAAACATTATAGGCAAAACAATATGGCAGGGCTAACTTAACATTAAGATAGCACTCCCCACAAGAATAAAATGCAATTATACATACATGGGCGTTTTATACCTGTTTTGCACCGATTTGCATCCAGGTATTTCCTTTTGCACCCTAACACCAAAATAGTTATAAGCAAAACAATATGGAGTGGCTAACTCAACATTAAGATAGCCAAACCGTCACCCAAATATGAGCAAAATAAAATTCTGACCATATGGTCGTTTTGCACCTTAACACCAAAATAGTTATAAGCAAGACAATATGGCGGGGCTAACTTAACATTAAGTTAGTCCCACCGTCACCCAAATATGAGCAAAATTCAATTCTGACTAAATGGTCGTTTTGCACCGATTTGAACCCAAGTATGAGGTTTTGCACTTTAATACCGAAAACATTATAAGCAAAACAATATGGCGGGGCTAACTTAACATTAAGTTAGTCCCACCGTCACCCAAATATGAGCAAAATTCAATTCTGACTAAATGGTTGTTTTTCACCGATTTGCACCCAAGTATGAGGTTTTGCACTTTAATACCGAAAACATTATAAGCAAAACAATATGGCAGGGCTAACTTAACGTTAAGTTAGCACCCCCCACAATAGTAAAATGCAATTATAATTATGTAAGATATTTATATTTATTAATTTATGTATAATTTATAATTATTCATATACACTATACGAAGTTTCCTATTGAAAAAGGTGAGCTGATGAATTATTGTTTATTTACAGGGAAAGACAAAATAATGTAATTACAAAACTCTCTGTAAGCAAAAATAACTAGATAATATACGCTTTAACGATGCTATATAAATTTTAATGTTTTGCAATCCATATAAGTTATTGTGACACATAATGATACCTATGCTCAGCATTGTAACACACGAGATAAATATAAGCACGTAGCAAAATAAAATGTAGTTCAAATGAAATAAAACTGAGTAACATATTTTAAAATACATTTCAACAAATTTCGTCAAAAAAAATTAATGTATCCGAATAATTATATTGGCTATCCCTCTATGTGATCTCTAGAAGTTATACATATCACATAACATAATAAAACTTACTTAAAATTGAGAAAGCATATTTACCTGAAAACCCACTTCTAACAAGGCTGTACAGAGAGAAAAAAAAAATCGCAAGCTTTACTATCTAATAACACGAGTTTATTAAAATGGATTATTAATTTTGTAACTGCGAATATTTTAGTATATTAAGAGATATTTATAAAAAATAAATTCATATACAGAAGCGGCGTAAAAGCAATTGGATGTATTACGGTTCCTGGATGGTTTTAGTTCGAAGTTCGTTTTTAATTGTGGAAGGAGATTTGTTTTAGCTCAGTTAATTATTACATGAAATGTGGTGTGTACAAAAATATAGATCATATACAAGGATGCATAAAATAATTTCAATACATTATCGTCTATCAGCACCAGCAATAACTGCTGAAAGTGAATTTTCAACTTTATTATGCATTTTCTGGTTTAATCAAATCTTAGCATATTATATATTGGGAATAAAAATCCATAGATCATGCTTATTTCTCTTATCTTATTCCATAATGTGTCAAAACTTTTTAAATAGTACATATTTTCTAAAATATTTGTTAATTATGTTTTGTACTCAAATGCATGAAATTGGCAAGTTCTCTTATTCAGGAAGTATGTAATGTAAGCGAACAATTTTTGTCTTCTTTTAACAAGGCGGTAGAAGATCTTTCATTCAGCGTATAATCGAACTATTTTTTTTTTCGTTTTTCTGAAAAGGCAGAAGATTTTACAGAAGATGGTATAAAAGTTGGGGTTTTGAACTGAATTTCCGGCCGCGACAGCGCAGGAATGAAAAAGAACTGCTGTTCTGAGACAATAATTCCTTATAACTCAAAGCGCAATTAATTTATTGGGGGAAAAAACTGCTTGATTACAAATTACTTCAATAATCATGCCTGCCAGTGTCATGATTTTATTCTTTAAAAATGAGTCGCGAGTGAGATGAGAATTTCGTATAACTGAGAGTTTATTTTTTTTCTCTTTTTTGAGATTCGCCTTCAATCTGCCCTGTCAATAACGTAAAGTCGGAAGAGGGGTTAAAAGAGGGTAACTTTTTGTTTGGATTGGTTAAGGTCCATTAAGTTAGCCCCCCACAACAGCAAAATACAATTCTAATTACAGGGGGTTTTTGCACCCGTTTTGCTCCGATTTGCACCCCAGTATGGTGTTTTGCACCCTAACACCAAAATAGTTATAAGCAAAACAATATGGCCTGAGGTCCATTAAGTTAGCCCCCCCCCCCACAACAGCAAAATGCAATCCTAATTGCAGGGGTGTTTTGCACCGATTTGCACCCCAGTATGGTGTTTTGCACCCTAACACCAAAATAGCTATAAGCAAAACAATATGGCGGTGCGAACTTAACATTAAGTTAGCCCTACCACCACCCAAATATGAGCAAAATTAAATTCTGACTATATGGTCGTTTTGCACCTGTTTTGCAGTCAAGTATGACGTTTTGCACCCTAACACCAAAAACCTTATAAGCAAGAGAATATGACGTTGCTTACTTAAAATTATAGCCCCACCACAACCCAAATATGATTAAATTCTGACTATATGGTCGTTTTGCCTCCATTTTGCACCGATTTGCACCCTATCACCAAAAACGTTATAAGAAAAATAATATGACGGGGCTAAGTTAATAGTAAATTAACCTCACCACCACCCAAATATGAGTAAAATTCAATTTTGTCTATATGATCGTTTTGCACCAATTTGCACCCAAGTATGGCGTTTTGAACCCTACCACCAAAATAGTTAAAAGCAAAACAATATTACCAAAACGTTAGTGAGGAAAATAGTTTTCACATTTGTATTTGCGTTAGTGCAACGATAAATGCAGCAAAATCTTCTGATTAACTTGAAATTTGGTAATGTTTGTAACGTATACGGAATTAGCTGTATAATTTGATTTATTCGATCTTTTACAGAGACACTCAAAATAATTCTATGTAATATGGTGTATGGGCAATAATTTTTTAAATTGTATTTTAATGTTTTTATACTATTTCAACAAATTGTTAAATTTATATGTAATTATATATACTTTACGTATATATGCGTGTGTGTGTACATACATATCTAATATGATACATAGTATATAACATTTTAATTTTTTTTAATTATATATAATTTATAATTATTCATAATGTATGTTCATGAATATACAAAGTTTCTATAGGAAAAGGTGTGCGTGGCAATCATTGTTTATTTACGGGGAGAATCAAAATTATTTAATTGCAAAAATGTCTGTAGGTAAAAATAACTATGATGAAGTATGCTTTAACGATGCTATATTAATTTGAATATAATGAAATCCATATACATTATTGTAAAGCATAATGATATATAAACTGACCATGGTAACTCACAATGTAATATATAAGTACGTAGTATAACAAAAATTTAGTTCAGCTGAAAAAAAAAACAAAAAAAAAACTGAGTAACATATTTAAAAATACATTTTCGACAAATTTCGTCCAAACGAATGCATGAAATATAGTTCTATTGGCAAGCCCTCTATATGATCTATTGATATTAAACACATCATCTAACATACTAAAGTTTTAAAGATCATAACAAACCTGAAATCGCCCTTTCTACAGGGCTGTTCAAAAAAAGTTAAACATTGTCGTCTACGGCGTGAGTTTTTTAAAGTGTGTTTTTAACTTATTTATACATTTCTTAATGGAACAATATTTTAGTATACTAACAAGTATTAGTAAAAAATAAATATACATCAGAAACAGGAGCTGTGTAAAAGTAATTGAATATATTACAGTTTATAGATGGTGGAAGATCGTTTTTAGTTTTGTTAGGATATTTTTAGTTGAATTAAATAAAATAAAATGTGGTGTGTACAAATATATCTAGATCGTATACTGGGATGCATAAAAGAATATGAATACATTATCGCATTTTGACAGTAATTGCTGAAAGTGAGTTTTTAACTTCGTTATGCGTTTTTCATTTTAATCAAATTTTAGCATATCATGCGTTCTGAATAAAAATCTATAGAACATTCAGATAAAGAAATACTGGGCTGCATAAAAGAGTACCAATACCTCACCGACTGTGGGCTGGGCAGTAATTACTAAAAGTGGTTTTTCAGTTGTGTTATGCGTTTTCTAAATTATGTAGTTTGATATATTTTTTTTATCGTATCAAAAAATGGAGTTTCGTAATAATTAAGACATGTCACTTTTTGTTACTCGGAATAGACTTTCTAAGAATATTCCGGAAGTGTTGCAAAATGTTTCATAATATATGTAAAACGCAAGTTTTTTCTCCTTCTAATGAGTTTTAAATTCAATCAGAAGGCTTTCTTTCTTTTTTGATTAATTAAAAAGCATTACTTAAAGCATTCAACCACAATATTTATAAATTTCAAATTACTTATTTAGAATCTTTCCTAACATTTGATACTACTAATGCGTTATTTAATCTTATTTTTACTTTTTTTCCCTTTTTAAATAATGCGGTATATTGTTTATATGAATTTAAATTATTAAAATTTATTTAAAAAAAATTAAATACTACGAACTATATTTGAAAAATATTTACATATTGCTGGAAACTTTGAGTTACGTAAGTATATAGTTGCTGACAGTCTTTAAAAATAAATTAATTAAATTCCATCTTGCATTCACGAAATATATTTATTAGTAATAATATATAATTTAAAATAACTAGTGATTGAGTTACGAATTTTTTATTTAAAAATCGATTGCAACAACATTGTGCATTCATATAAAGCATTTTCTTACTATCAAATATATTCATAAGAATTTTACATTGCTAAATTCAATATAACATTATAATGTTACAAACAACTATAGTTTTACTACTATAAGTTGACCGATGGTTTTTAAAGAGCTCGCTATATTACGAGAAAAGAAATTTACTAACAGGCGCAAAAGTGAAGGAGGCGCATTATTTATTGAAAAAGTATTAGACTCAACGAGTTTGCAAGCAGTGATTGTCACCATAATTAACGCATATACTCATCGAAATTTGTGCTATTCATCGTCCAACTCATCGTAGCCAGATAATACAAAAGGTGAGATCCATAAACTCAGCAACAGCTTAATTTTAGAAAAAAAAAAGCTTTGATTCTATTAACTTTTAAATGCAATGAAGTTTACCATATTTAGTCGCATATTTTACACCCCGCGTAAATTTTGTTGCATCCCTTATTTTTTAAAGTAAATTTGGCAAAAAACAATGATGTGTATAATTTTCGCATAAAGCATAAGAGGAACTTTAGTTAATGAAATGAGATTTTATATGAATCTAATTAAATGGGGACAAATGATAAGTCAAATTTTATTTTGGTTCTGTTTAATACAAGCAGCAAATTGTCTATTTTGTTCCCCGCGATTTTTTCTTATTCACCTGCGACGTAAGAGTTTTCTAATATGTTACAGCAGAGTGGAGATGAGACGGGCTCGGTTTCGATTTTGATAGAAGTCTTCAGGATCGAGCTCAAAGTACGAATTTTATTTACTAACAAATAAAAAAATTAAAAAATAAAGCTTGCTACACTTTTTTCAATTGCTAAAAGGTGCAAAAATAAAAATTTATAAACACTAAAGTAAGTTTTATTAGAATGTTGACATGTTTCGTTCTATTATCAAAACAAATAAGAATATTCTATAATTGCACGATCTATGATGTAATGATTTGAAACTACATCATTCAATTTTTTAGGTACTCTTTCAAATTATGCACGTTATTTTATTGTTATTTGGGTGTTTATTTCCCTATTCGTAACCATGGATTAACTCAAGCCATAATAATTGGCAGGTTAAATTATGCTGCATCGTTACATACTGAATTTTTACGTGTTATAATCTCTTATGGTTTCTCTTATAATGGATGGATAGTATAGATTGAAGAGGAAAATTATCTTACTTTCAAGGAAATTTATTTGGATGGTTTCTTCTTGGTATAATTTTACCAGGGCTGTGGTTTTTATATTACATATTATATTAGCTTATATACTCCTTTTTTTCTATAACTAAAGTTCCTGCTAGTCATGCCAATATAGCAATTCTTTCATTCGTCTGCTTTAATAAATGGTATTTCATATACTCTTGAATAAATCTCAAAATTAATTGCGCCAATTTCAGTGCAAATTGTATTCGTTAATTTCGGAGGGGTTTTGACTATTAAACAGATATTAAAATGTTTAAGACTATCTTAATTTTCAAAATTTTTGGAAAACATTGAAGAGTATAAATTTTGTATTTTTGCTAATCAAATTTGTCTTCAACCTTCTTATTATTGGCAATATTCAGGATTAATATACTGCACCTTAAAACCATTATTACAAGAAATAATACTAATATTATCTAATTCTTTTTTCAAAATTACACTGAAAAAAAATCTACCACTGGCATCTAGAGCCCGATTAAGGTCATTTGGGGCCCAAGGCCCAGCAACTTTTTGGGGCGCCGTCGAATTAAAATAGTAGCTAGAAAATTTTTGAGGAATAGTATTAGATATTATGATACAGTTGCCAAGTTAAGCAAAATATTTTTGTTTAGTTTTTGCAGAAAACTTCATTTTTAAGAAACTTTTTTCTAAATCATTTTATTCATTTTGGGCCCCTCATAAGCAGTGGGCTCAAGGCCGTGGCCTAGTCAGTCTGTGCGTTAATCAGGCCCTGCTGGCATCTAGAAACTAAATTGTGGCCCTAGAAAAAATAGTTCCGTGTCATCCTTATAAATACGAGTTCCCTTTGCTAGAAAGTTCTAGTCTTCCCTATTCAAATTCAAGAGCACTTTCCTATATTATCCTGGTCAAACCTATTTAAAAATCTCTGCAAATAAATGTGAACACAAGAGGTTAGTTTTAGTAACTATGATTCTAGTTTATGAAAATTTTCTTGAAACCAAGTGGAAAATTTCTCTCAATTCAAACGATTTATAATATAATGTATCGTTTCATCACCTAGAAAACTATAGATCAGAAAATCTCGATCATTTTGTCTAATCAGTTTATTTGTTCACCTTATTCGCATAGCTCGGAAATCTATATTTCAAGTTTAGGGATTTAGAAAATGACTACTTATTCGTTCTAGATGACGGCGGTACAAGTTTTCTTTCAGTGTATATTTTCAGTACAAACTAAAAAGACCCGTCTTATGAAAAATCTGTTGGCTGAAATTTTATACGTAAATGGAGAATATACATTATTCGGTATGGTAGATTGGTTAGCCATGCTTTTTCTGAAGCCAGGTCTGTCAATAGATTGATTTGTTCTTTTTAACATTACATCAAGGAATAATAAGCTCGAAGCCTCAACGTCGTCCGACGTATTAGCCGCCGCAATACTACCCGACCCGCTGGTTGATGTTTTTAACATAAGGGAAATTGCTTTTAAATTTTTCAGGTGGAATCTTCCGTAATCGGGGCTTCACTCCTTGCTAGCAGTCTTTGAAGAAACGGGCTGAGATTCCTTACTGTCATGGCGGTCAGAAGAGATTTTAACACGTAAAAATACAATATATAACGATGCAGCAGCATTTAACTTACTAAAATTATGGCTTGAGTTACTCCATGGTTTCGAATATGGAAATAAACATCCAAGTAAAAATAAAAAATAACATGCATAATTTAAAAGTATGTGAAAAATTGAATGAGAACGTTTCAAATCATTACACTATATAGATCGTGCAGTTGTAGAATATTCTTATTTGTTTTAATAATGGCTTCGATGGAGCCGAAACATATCAACAGTCTAATAAAACCTAATTTACTGTTTATAATGTTTTTATTTTACACCAATTCTAGCAATTTAAAAAAGTATATTATTACAAGGTGCTTTAATTTCTTATATATTCAAAACTTGCTATTTGAGAAACAAGAAGGTAATCTAAATTTCTTAAAATGTTTTGCAATTATCTAAAAAACAGTTGAAAAATGTTGAATTATTATTGTTGGGATATAAGGAAAAATATTCTATCCGATTCTGAAGACCTGACACGGTCAGTGTGTTTTAACATAACAAATTTGAACTTAATAGGAAGCTTTTGCTGCATTTTTCTTTGCACAGATGGACATACAAACATGAAATTTTTTTTCTCCACTAAAGTTTTGGTAATATTGTTTTGCTTATACCTATTTTAGTTTCAGTGAGCGAAACGCCATACTTGCGTGTACATCTATACAAAACGGCATGTAATCAGAATTGCATTTTGCTCATATTTGGGTGGAGGTGGGAATAACTTAATATTACGTAACCTCGGCCTGATTATTTTGGTTATAACTTTTTTGGTGTAAAACGCCATAGTGGGGTGCAAATCGGTACGAAACGGTCGCAAAACGAAGATTTAGTCAGAATTTAATTTTGCTCATATTTGGGTGAAGGTGAGGCTAACTTAATTTTAAGTAAGCAACGTCATATTCTTTTGATAACTTATTGTTAATTTAGCCTTGCCATATTCTTTTGCTTATAACGTTTTTGGTGTTAGGGTGCAAAACGTCATACTTGGGTGCAAATTAGTGCAAAATGGGTACAAAACGACCATATAGTCAGAATTTTATTTTGCTCATATTTGGGTGATGGTGAGGCTATCATAATATTAAGCTACTCCAGCCATATTTTTTGCTTTTAACTTTTTTTGTGTTAGGGCATAAAACGCCATACTTGGGTGCAAAGGACCATATAGTCAGAATTGTATTATTTGCGTGGTGGTGGGGCTATCATATAGTCTGTCTCAAAAGTTTAAGCACTCTGTAAATCTGGTTTAAAATAATTGAATTAGAAAATATTTTATGCTAATTTACAACAAATACTCGACATTTAATCAAAATGAAATAAAATTAGCCATTTTGGGTGGTTAAAATAAAAAATATATTTATTTTTATTTAATTTTTCTTTTTTCTTGAAGAAATGCTGTCACAAAAGTTTAAGCACTTTATGCAATTTTTTTTAGAAACACGGGATTAGCCGTGTGTAATGACGTTGTATGACATCATATTGCACTTTTATAAAAGTATAAAAGGTGGAGAAATTATTTCCTCTCGTTTTAAAAATCCCAAAGGGTAAAGAATTCTCAAAATGTGAGATTTTAAAAGTTTTAAAATTGAAATCGCAAAATAAAACTGTTTCTGAAATTGCAAAAGTTGTAAATCGATCAAAGCAAGGTATATATTAAGTACTCCCTAAAAATGATAATTTTAAGCGGAAACCAAGATGTGGACGACCACGTATGATGACTGTTCAGAATGATCGGAGAATACGGAGATTGGCATTTAGGCAAAATATGTCCATACGGCAAATTAAAAATAATCTCAGTGTACAGGTGTCCAAAGACACTGTACATAGGCGTATTAAAGAGTGTGATTACATCATACTAAAGAAAATGGCTCGCAAAGCGTCTCTCAAACTACATCACAAACAGGCAAGAATGAACTGGGCTAAAAAACACATGTCCTACGGGGACAAATGACTTACTGTTTTATTCAGCGATGAGAAACAGTGGAACTTAGATGGCCCTGATGGTTGGAAAGCGTATTGGCATGATTTACGAAAGGAACCAAGGGCATTTTTCATCAGGCAGCAAGGCGGTAAATCTGTTATTGTTTTGGGGGCATTTGGATTCAATTGACAGACCTCTCTGGCTTTTCTAAAAGGAAGACAAGAATAAAAAAACTATCAAGATACGCTAAACCAACATTTGCTTCCATTCGGTGACATTTTGGGGGGTCCTGAATGGACTTTTCAACAAGACAATGCCTCAATCCACGTATCACATTCTACAAAACTTTGGTTTTCTCAGAAAAATGTTAAAGTTCTTGACTGGCCAGCTTTAAGTCCAGACTTAAACCCGATTGAGAATGTCTGGAGTATTTTAACCCGCCAGGTTTACGGCAATGGAAAGTATTGAAGAAGTCCAAGAGGCTATTGAGAAAGCATGGTACTCTTTTCCACCAGAAACCCTACAAAAACTTATAATTTCGATGGACGCACGTTTATTTGAACTAATCCGAAATCACGGAAAAATAATTTGTAAATAAAAGTTCTGTAAAAATTATAAATCTGGTTGCTTTTGACATTGTGCAAAAACTTTTGAGACAGTTTTTTTTAACATTTTTTTTTATTATATTTTTTACAGTTGTGTAATTTAGTTTTTTCTACTTTTGATATCATTTATTTAAATAATGTTGCGAAATCTGCAAATAAAAAAATGTTATTCATTCTAACTTTTATAATTCTTTGAAAATCGACATTTTATGCTTATGCTTAAACTTTTGAGACAGACCTTAATATTAAGCTACTCCAGCCATATTGATTTGCTTATAACTATTTTGGTACTAGAGTGCAGAACGCCAAACTTGGGTGTGAATCGGGTGCGAAACGACCATATGGTCGGAATTTTATTTTGCTCATATTTGGGTGACGGTGACTATCTTAATGTTGAGTTAGCACCTCCATATTGTTTTGCTTATAACTATTTTCGTGTTAGGGTGCAAAATGCCTTACTTGGTGCAAAACAAGTATAAAACGTGTATATAATTATAATTGCATTTTACTCATGTGGGGGTGGGGCTACCTTAATGTTAAATTAGCCCTGGCATATTGTTTTGCTTATAACGTTTTGGTATTTAGGTGCAAAACCTCATACTTGGGTGCAAATCGGTGCAAAACGACCAGTTAGTCAAAATTTAATTTTGCTCATATTTGGGTGGTGTTGCGGCTAACTTAATATTAAGTTAGCTGCGTCATATTCTTTTGCTTATAATGTTTTTGTTGTTAGGTTGCAAAACGCCATACTTGACTGCATATCGGTACAAAACGACCATATAGTCAGAATTTAATTTTGCACATATTTGGGTGGTGGTGCGGCTAATTTACTGTTAAGTTAGCTCCGCCATATTGTTTTGCTTATAAATATTTTGGTGTTAGGGTGCAAAACGCATACGTGGGTCTAAATCGGAGCAAATCGGAGCAAAACGACCATATAGTCAGAATTCAATTTTACTCATATTTGGGTGGTGGTGAGGTTCATTTACTATTAACTTAGTCCCGCCATATTGTTTTGCTTATAATGTTTTTGCTGTTAGAGTGTAAAACGCCATACTTGGGTGCAAATCGGTGCAAACCGCCCATATAATTAGATTTGCATTTTGATCTTGTGGGTGGGGGTGGGAGTAACTTAATGTTAAGTTAGCCCATCCATATTGTTTTGCTTATAACGTTTTTGGTGTTAGGGTGCAAAACGCCATACTTGGGTGCAAATCGGTGCAAAACCGGTGCAAAACGACCATATAGCCAGAATTTAATTTTGCTCATATTTCGGTAGTGGTGGGGCTAACTAAATGTTAAGTTAGCCCCGCCATATTGTTTTGCTTATAACGTTTTTGGTGTTAGGGTGCAAAACGCCATACTTGGGTGCAAATCGGTGCAAAACGGGTGCAAAACGACCATATAGTCAGAATTTAATTTTGTTCATATTTTGGTGGTGGTGGGGCTAACTTAATGTTAAGTTAGCCCCGCCATATTGTTTTGCTTATAACGTTTTTGGTGTTAGGGTGCAAAACGCCATACTTGGGTGCAAATCGGTGCAAAACGGGTGCAAAACGACCATATAGTCAGAATTTAATTTTGTTCATATTTTGGTGGTGGTGGGGCTAACTTAACATTAAGTTAGCCCCGCCATATTGTTTTGCTTATAACTATTTTCGTGTTAGGGTGCAAAACACCATACTGGGGTGCAAATCGGTGCAAAACACCCCTGCAATTAGGATTGCATTTGGGGAGTGCTAACTTAATGTTAAGTTAGACCTGCCATATTATTTTGCCTATAATGTTTTCGGCATTAAAGTGCAAAACCTCATACTTGGGTGCAAATCGGTGCAAAACGGGTGCAAAACGTACATGTAATTAGAATTGCATTTTGCTCTTGTGGTGGGGCTAACTTAATGTTAAGTTAGCCCCGCCATATTGTTTTGCTTGTAACGTTTTTGGTGTTAGGGTGCAAAACGCCATACTTGGGTGCAATTCGGTGCAAAACGAGTGCAAAACGACCATATAGTCAGAATTTAATTTTGCTCATATTTGGGTGGTGGTGGGGCTAACTTAATGTTAAGTTGGCCCCGCCATATTGTTTTGCTAGTAACGTTTTTGGTGTTAGGGTGCAAAACGCCATACTTGGGTGCAAAACGGTGCAAAACGGGTGCAAAATGACCATATAGTCAGAATTTAATTTTGCTCATATTTTGGTAGTGGTGGGGCTAACTTAATGTCAAGTTAGCCCCGCCATATTGTTATGCTTATAACTATTTTGCTGTTAGGGTGCAAAACGTCATACTTGGGTGCAAATCGGTGCAAAATGGGTGCAAAACGACCATGTAATTAGAATTGCATTTTGCTCATATTTGGGGGGTGGTGGGGCTAACTTAATGTTAAGTTAGCCCCGCCATATTGTTTTGCTTATAACTATTTTGCTGTTAGGGTGCAAAACGCCATACTTGGGTGCAAATCGGTGCAAAACTGGTGCAAAACGCCCATATAATTAGAATTGTATTTTGCTCTTGTGGGGGGGCTAACTTAATGGACCTCGTTGGTCAATAATTGCAGAAATTTGAAAATCCCGCATTTTTGTAGGTTTTTTTTTTTTTTTTTTTTTACGGAATTTTATTTAAATACGGTTCATTGCAATCATACGTTCTAAACAACCATTTCAATGTAAATTAACAGAGATAAATAATTAGATAAAATCATATATATTATTTCTCCTGTCAACATCCCTTTTTCTCAGAAAATACGAAACGCAGAACGACGAATGAGATACCATATGAAAGGATTTGGAACAGGCTTCTGACATAGCACACTTACATTTTCCTAAAACATGTTTTTTGATTAAAATTTGCTGATAATTAAAAATTAAATCGGCATTGTTTTCATAAAAGAAATGAAAGGTTTTCCTCAAATTACTGTTGCCAAAAAAGTAAAATACCACATTATATGATGCTCAGATTATAAAAAACACCGCATGGGTTTATTTTATATTTATGATTAGAAAGCGAAATTGAAATGTTTAGATTTATATTTCTGTGTCCCATGTTTACCCCGAAGCGGACGACGTCATCCTCTAATACAGTTAAAATGCGATTATTTTTTTTTTTTTCTCGCGCGTGCCTTTTGCAATCTTGAATAAATTTTTACTCTAATTTTGATGGAATAAATTAGATGATATTCTGGCTTTACTAAACACTAAATGTTGCTGCAGATATGTTTATCCTTAATTTTTCTTTAGGAGTTTAAACCTGCATCTAATAAATATTACATATAGATAAAAAAAAATATTAGATTGCAGTGCGAAATCCTCGCACGGGGCCCACTGGTTGATTTTATATTTCTCGAAATTCAAAAATCATCTTTTGAATACATTTTTTATCTTATTTTTTTTTTAATTTGAGAAATTTTAAGAAACGAAAGATGTTTGACCGTGGGTCTGTTGGTGATGGCTATGAAAATCTATCGCACGTAGAGGTCTGAAAATTTTGTTAAAGATAGACGAAGACAAGCCCAAATGTGCCTGAGGCTCAATTTTTGGATTTTTTTAATTAGATATTTTTTGTTATTTTATGTTGAACGAAAAAATTCGTATACTTCCCCGATCTTTCAAATTCGACAACGATTTCGACCCACTTCTAAAAGCAATCCAAATTAATTTTTTTTTTACCCGATATTGTAAATTTTGCCCTCTTTTGACTAAAGTTTATTCTAAATTCGTAGAGAGATTTTTTTTATTAAGTCCCCAGTTTGCCAAAAATTTAAAGTTTTTTTTTTTTTTTTTTTTTTTTTTTTTTTTTTTAAATCAATAAATATCTATTTGATATTTTATATCCCTGTATGGTGCAAACTTTCAGGAATCGATTAAAAACAGTTTTTATTTTTAAATACATATAAAATTGCTTTTTAAATTAATTATTGAAGAAAGTAAGGCCTTCAATTTTTTCTCTGAAACGCGAAGAAAATAGAGTGTGGGGAGAGGGGGGGGCGGAGGGACACCAGCGTCGGCTTCCTAAGTAACCCTCTTAATTGCTCAAAGCCGTTACCATGACGACGCAGGAGACAGGGGAAATCTTCTGGGAGACCAACCCATTGGGTTTAAAGCCGAGAATACCTTCCACAAGAGGAAGGATTCCCAGCTAACCGAATGAGGCACCAGCCAGGAAATAATCCTGGTTTATGGAAGTTTTTAAGAAAATAATTTACGATATTTTACAATGACATTACAATTTGGGAGTTTACATATAGGGTTTTGAATTACATTATTTCAAAGATAAAAATTTCTAAATTATTTACATTAACATTTTTAATCCAATTTTTCTATAAATAACTGATCTCTATTTTGACTAGTAGCAATTTTATTTCGATTTCTGTAATTATTAAACAAAGTATAATCTAAATTATTTGCCCGAGTCACTTCTTGTCATCTGTGTGTCTTATAAAAAAAGGATATTTTAAAGAAAATATCCTTAAAGCATAAGAGGAAGGACCCCCAGGTTAACCGAGTGATGCACCAGCCAGGAAATAATCCTGGTTTATGGAAGTTTTTAAGAAAATAATTTACACTGTTTTACAATGACATTACAATTTGGGAGTTTACATATAGGATTTTGAATGACATTATTTCAAAGATAAAAATTTCTAAATTATTTACATTAACATTTTTATTCTAATTTTTTTATAAATAACTGATCTATATTTTGGCTAGTAGCAATTTTATTTCGATTTCTGTAATTATTAAACAATGTATAAGCTAAATTATTTGCCCGAGGGACTTCTTGTCATCTGTGTGTGTTATAAAAAAAGGATATTTTAAAGAAAATATCCTTAAAGCATAAGAGGAAGGATCCCCAGGCTGACCGAGTGATGCACCAGCCAGGAAATAATCCTGGTTTATGGAAGTTTTTAAGAAAATAATTTACACTGTTTTACAATGACATTACAATTTGGGAGTTTACATATAGGATTTTGAATGACATTATTTCAAAGATAAAAATTTCTAAATTATTTACATTAACATTTTTATTCTAATTTTTCTATAAATAACTGATCTATATTTTGACTAGTAGGAATTTTATTTCGATTTCTGTAATTATTAAACAAAGTATAATCTAAATTATTTACCCGAGTCACTTTTGTCATCTGTGTGTGTTATAAAAAAGGGATATTTTAAGGAAAATATCCTTAAAGCATAAGAGGAAGGACCCCCAGGTTAACCGAGTGATGCACCAGCCAGGAAATAATCCTGGTTTATGGAAGTTTTTAAGAATATAATTTACACTGTTTTACAGTAACATTACAGTTTGGGAGTTTACATATAGGATTTTGAATGACATTATTTCAAAGATAAAAATTTCTAAATTATTTACATTAACATTTTTAATCCAATTTTTTTATAAATAACTGATCTATATTTTGGCTAGTAGCAATTTTATTTCGATTTCTGTAATTATCAAACAAAGTATAAGCTAAATTATTTGCCCTAGGGACTTCTTGTCATCTGTATGTGTTATAAAAAAAAGGATATTTTAAAGAAAATATCCTTAAAGCATAAGAGGAAGGATCCCCAGGCTAACCGAGTGATGCACCAGCCAGGAAATAATCCTGGTTGGTTTATGGAAGTTTTTAAGAAAAGGATTTACAGTGTTTTACAATGACATTACAATTTGGGAGTTTACATATAGGATTTTGAATTACATTATTTCAAAGATAAAAATTTCTAAATTAATTACATTAACATTTTTAATCTAATTTTTCTATAAACAACTGATCTATATTTTGGCTAGTAGCAATTTTATTTCGATTTCTGTAATTATTAAACAAACTTTAATCTAAATTATTTGCCCGATTCACTTCTTGTCATCTGTGTGTGTTATAAAAAAAGGATATTTTAAAGAAAATAACCTTAAAGCATAAGAGGAAGGATCCCCAGGCTAACCGAGTGATGCACCAGCCAGGGAATAATCCTGGTTTATGGAAGTTTTTAAGAAAATAATTTACACTGTTTTACAATGACATTACAATTTGGGAGTTTACATATAGGATTTTGAATTACATTATTTCAAAGATAAAAATTTCTAAATTTTTTACATTAACATTTTTAATCTAATTTTTCTATAAACAACTGATCTATATTTTGGCTAGTAGCAATTTTATTTCGATTTCTGTAATTATTAAACAAACTTTAATCTAAATTATTTGCCCGATTCACTTCTTGTCATCTGTTTGTGTTATAAAAAAAGGATATTTTAAAGAAAATACCCTTAAAGCATAAGAGGAAGGATCCCCATGCTAACCGAGAGATGCACCAGCCAGGAAATAATCCTGGTTGGTTTATGGAAGTTTTTAAGAAAAGGATTTACACTGTTTTACAATGACATTACAATTTGGGAGTTTACATATAGGATTTTGAATTACATTATTTCAAAGATAAAAATTTCTAAATTAATTACATTCACATTTTTAATCTAATTTTTCTATAAACAACTGATCTATATTTTGGCTAGTAGCAATTTTATTTCGATTTCTGTAATTATTAAACAAACTTTAATCTAAATTATTTGCCCGATTCACTTCTTGTCATCTGTGTGTGTTATAAAAAAAGGATATTTTAAAGAAAATATCCTTAAAGCATAAGAGGAAGGATCCCCAGGCTAACCGATTGATGCACCAGCCAGGAAATAATCCTGGTTTATGGAAGTTTTTAAGAAAAGGATTTACACTGTTTTACAATGACATTACAGTTTGGGAGTTTACATATAGGATTTTGAATTACATTATTTCAAAGATAAAAATTTCTAAATTAATTACATTAACATTTTTAATCTAATTTTTCTATAAACAACTGATCTATATTTTGGCTAGTAGCAATTTTATTTCGATTTCTGTAATTATTAAACAAACTTTAATCTAAATTATTTGCCCGATTCACTTCTTGTCATCTGTGTGTGTTATAAAAAAAGGATATTTTAAAGAAAATACCCTTAAAGCATAAGAGGAAGGATCCCCAGGCTAACCGAGTGATGCACCAGCCAGGAAATAATCCTGGTTGGTTTATGGAAGTTTTTAAGAAAAGGATTTACACTGTTTTACAATGACATTACAATTTGGGAGTTTACATATAGGATTTTGAATTACATTATTTCAAAGATAAAAATTTCTAAATTACATTAACATTTTTAATCTAATTTTTCTATAAACAACTGATCTATATTTTGGCTAGTAGCAATTTTATTTCGATTTCTGTAATTATTAAACAAACTTTAATCTAAATTATTTTCCCGATTCACTTCTTGTCATCTGTGTGTGTTATAAAAAAAGGATATTTTAAAGAAAATATCCTTAAAGCATAAGAGGAAGGATCCCCAGGCTAACCGAGTGATGCACCAGCAAGGGAATAATCCTGGTTTATGGAAGTTTTTCAGAAAAGAATTTACACTGTTTTACAATGACATTACAATTTGGGAGTTTACATATAGGATTCTGAATGACATTATTTCTCAAAAATAGAATTTTTTAAGCTATTTACATTGACATTTTTATTCTAATTTTTCTATAAATAACGGATCTATTTTTTTTGGCTAGTAGCAGTTTTATTTCGATTTGTGTAATTATTAAACAAAGTATAATCTAAATTATTTGCCCGAGTACCGTAATTTTCTGGTGTATAAGCCGCGGCTAAAAAAATTCTGTTACGAACCAGAAATTGTATTTATTAAAAAAGGTCAAATAAGTTCCATGCACAAATAGGTTATATTTTATTAAATAAACTTTCTGGTTGGAAACAAATTTATTTGAGCCGCGGCTTATACACCGGAAATTACGGTAACTTCTTGTCATCTGTGTGTGTTATAAAAAGTTAGGCTTCCGAAGTTTCTCTTTCCAAGGGGACACGGGAAATATACAAAATCAAATATCTGTATTATAAAGGACAAACGTGTCCGTGCATAACGCTGACGTCATTTTGCGAATGGCAACACTTGACAATGAAATTTTGTTTCTGCGATTTTCACTACTGCAATTTTTTTAATTTCTGAACTTCGCACATTTTCAATTTTTACATCGTTATATAGAGAGAAAAATCTACTTTCAAATGCAGTTTGTTCGAAAACTGTATCTTAATTGACTTATTTATTATCGCATTTAAATTAAAATTCAAGCCTGATTTTTTTTTAAATCTATCTCTATCGCTTGCAGACGATTACAAAATATGAATCGGTTTGCACTTAAAACAATATGAAAAGTTCAGAATTTGTTTCCAGCTAATATTCCATAACAAAATTAAAATGCCATTAAGCAAAAAATAAAATTTCATAAATAAAACACAAATTTAAAAGACATGTAATCAAAATAAGCGCTTAAAGCCGCTGAAATTATCAGACAAAATAAATAATAAAAAATGCTATCGATAACGATGTTTTTAGCGATTTCTTCGGCTATTAACTTCTGGCACGAGGTCAATACGAGAAATTCCCGCTTTTAATAAATTAAAATTTCAAAATTTTATTTGAATATATAACTTACACATTTCATATAAAAATGTTTTTTGGTGTTGTTAGGGGCAATCTG
The DNA here is from genome assembly GCA_963931845.1 of Maratus michaelseni. NCBI lineage: Eukaryota > Metazoa > Arthropoda > Arachnida > Araneae > Salticidae > Maratus > Maratus michaelseni. The sequence continues at coordinate 464,423,474 of OZ007587.1, forward strand.
AAAAAAATTATTAAATGTAAAAAAATCTATTAGAGTTTTCAATAAAAAATAATAAATGGTTTTCTCATATATTCTCTATCCCGGGAATCCCGAGTTGGATGGCCTAGTTTTATTAATAATTAAAGTTTCAGACATTTTTCAAAAACTTACGCTGCTAAAGTCGTCTGGTCTTTCTTGATTAACCGACTTTTTTTTCTTGCTCTAGCTTTCCAAGCATCGTGGTTTGTCATGTCTGCCACCTTTTCCATTTGAAACGCGAATTCACTCAAAAAACATCCGATTAAGTATATCGTGACTAATCTAAAGAAATATTAAAAACCAACATGAGTAAAAATTTGATTAAGTAAATATGAAAATTAGATACTCCGCAAATGTTAATAAAGTTAAACGTTCATTACTGGTTTAATGGAGCTGTAAGCTTTCCTTTGCTTCTCTGCACGCCACACAAATAAACACGAATACAGAAAAGTAAAACTTGAAATAGATCATTTGCGAGCTAAGAATAACGTTTTAAATTAATAATAACAACTACTTAAGCGATTTTTTTAAAAGACATAATTGAAAAAAAGACATAATTTTCAGTCGAATGGCTATTTTCATTTTTTTCTGTGAACAATTGGGAGATTAACTTGTAAGGTTATTTTTTTTAGCCGGCCGTACCTGCTTCCATCACTAGATTTAAATTACCTATTGCAAAATGAAGAGACTAATGCCAGAATTTTCTTTTTCCTTTCTGAAATTTGTTCCAGATAAATTTTTCTTCCTTTTGTTTTGTTTTTTCAATAATGATACAGGAAGTACAGGGTGATTATAAAAAAACTATCCCGATATATGAGCCCCTAACTGTCATACCGTTCACAGAAACTGAATGAAATTCTGGCCTAAAGTACTTTGAGGTATGCGCTCAAGAATCATGTAAAAAACAACAGTTAAATTCTAACAGTTACGGTTACAGTGACAAAATTTCGAAAATTTCGAATGGCAACACCTACTTTTTTTTATTGGAATGTGATCTTCATAGTGAAAAACCATAAAAAGCGTTGGAACGGTACCTGTAGCACGAAAATCGCCGGCGCTAGACAGACTAAGAAAAATAGTGAAAACAACCAATAAGGACAGAGAAGCAACAGAAAACAAAACATTTTATTGTGTTTCATACATTTTCCATTTCACACACGACGACACTTTACATGCGGCAGATGGTGGATACCAGTAGTAGAGGAATGTATGTTTCACGTCAGCAGGCTAAGTGCTAAGTGGTGGAGGTGGGACCGGAAGTGATCCTGGCAGTGGAACAGGAAGTGATCCTGGCAGTGGAAGCGGAAGTGCGATCGGAAGTGGTGGAAGATAAGAGACAGGAAGTGAAACGGAAGTGAATGCGATAAGGGAGAGAGGAGGAGGGCTTATTTTTAGGGGGTCTTCTAGAAGAGGTGCACTGAAAGGGTAGGGGGCTTAATTTTTGCAGGAAAATAAAGGGTTTTAATCAGATTCTTTCTTGACAGGGATTTTTTTTTCATAAAAGTTTCTTATGGTTGGTGGGAAATGTTAAAGTAACAGAATGTCAACAGTGCTAGTAGAGTTGAGTGGTAGGAAGCCTGCTTTAAAAGTAACAGAATGCTAGTGGAGTTGAGGGGTAGGAACCCTGCTGTAAAAAATAATAATTTTAACAGAATGTACAATTTTTCTCCCTTTAAACATTAACTTAAATGTGAATGAGATTAAAATAGATGTGAGGGTTAAATTTTTAGTAACAGAATGTCAACAGTGCTAGTGGAGTAGAGGGGTAGGAAGCCTGCTATAAAAATAATACCTGTAAAAGAAATATATATGTGCTACCTTTCGCGCTCATCGACCTAACTGTTTAGAGTTTAACATGAAATTTACTTATAATTCAACTGTAAAAGAATTTTTTTCCCTTCTTTAAACATTAACTTAAATGTGAATGAGATTAAAATAGATGTAATGGCTAAATTTATAAGGATTTAAAATGAAAATTGTGATAGTCATATAAATGAAAGTAATGCGATTACTTTGCTTCATAAAAATATAACACGAAAAAAGCTACTAGACGTTGAAATTTAAACTTCTTGCGCTCGTCGACCTAACCGTTCGGAATTTTCTTCGAACTCATTATTTTTGATTTTATAAAAGTTTAATATAAAAAATTATTCTTTAAGTATTAACTGAAATGAGATTAAAATAGATGTAATGGCTAAATTTTTAAGGATTTAAAATGAAAATGGTGATAGCCATGTAAATGAAAGTAATGCGATTACTTTGCTTCATAAAAATCTAACACGAAAAAAAGCTGGTAGACGTTTACCTTTCGCACTCGTCGACCTAACCGTTCGGAATTTTGTTTAAACTTCTCTCGAGTTCGTCGACCTAACCGTTTAGAGTTTTCGTCGAAATCCGGATATATATTAACTTACAATAGTTGATTTTTTTAAGGGAAGTTTAAATAACATATTTCCCAAAGTGTCTTAGAAAAATTTCAGAATTTATACACACATAAGAACCTCACCTATAGGTGCAAGGTTCTGATTTTAAAGCTACTAGACGTTGAAATTTAAACTTCTTGCGCTCGTCAACCTAACCGTTCGGAATTTTCTTTGAACCTTGTGTCAATACGAGTTAGGATTCCTTAGAAAGACCTACATGAAGACACTTATCCCTAACGTAGATAATCAACCCTGTATTTAACTAACCAGTTACAACACACTAGTATACCTGTAAAAGAAAAATAATACCTACAAAAGGGAAAAATAATATCTGTAAAAGAAAAATAATACCTACAAAAGGAAAAAATAATATCTGTAAAAGAAAAATAATACCTATAAAATAAAAAATAATACCTGTAAAAGAAATATTTTTTTTAAGTTTGAAAAAACAGAGATACAAATTTTTTTTAGTTCGAACCAATGTGTCAATACGAGTTAGGATCCTTTAGAAAGACCTACATAGAGACACTTATCCCTAACGTAGATCGTTAATAACCCTATATTTAACTAACCAGTTACAACATACAAGACATAATCGTTACATTCAGTTAATAAGTGATTTGACATGTAAAATATTAGATATAAAAACATGCAATATGATATATACAACACACAAAACAATTAAAGATTTTTCCCCGTTCATATGAACAATTTTTGACAAGAATTTAGCAATAATTTAACTTGAGAGCAGGTATTTTGTTTAGAGTTACACGATTATAATAAATTTTAACCCTATTTTACTTAATACAACCAACATTTAAAAAAAAAGAGAAAGGCATCTAGTTTTTTTTAACGTCACATATTTGAATTATTAACCTATTTTAGTTAAAAGTATGATTCTTAAGTGATTTTATTTGAAAAATCAATACAACATTTTAAAAGCAGTCGAAAGATTTCTACTTTTAAAAAATAACTAACAGAATTTTAATTTTTTAAGCATTGGGTAGATGACACTAACTTTAAATTAACTTTTAATAGGTCACTTTAAATAAAATACATATTTTTTATTATTATTAAAGAAATTTAAACTACTCACACATTATTATTATTATGCTGCATTTTAACATAACAACATTACAGTAAATTATTTAAGACATGCGATTAAGACCATTGGAATTTTCTACAACCTTCAGCTGACATGTGTTCACAGAGGAAATCTTTTCATATATAGAAGACAAAATAAGATAATGAATTGATAAACATGATTCGTTATGCATATGTTTAAACAGGAAATTATTTAAGACATGTGATTAAGACCATTTTACATGGTATTACAGAATAAATCTTTTCATAGGATGCAAGATAAGATAAGATAATATCACGTAATGATTTAATAAACGCGATTCGTTATGCATATGTTTAAACAGGAAATTTGTTTAAAAGATAACATTACTTTACTTATATGAAGTGACCAAATAGACATTTTGCTAATATAATTAATTTAATTTCGAATTTGAAAATAGTATTGACAGAACATTAAAATTTTACTTTTACACAATATTTTTAAAAATTTAAATAAGGGAAATTGTGCACATTATTTAAAAAAATTTAATTAGCGAAGTTAGAAAATGTTGTACACGAACCCACTCATTTAAAAAAATACGTTACGATTAAAACTTTTAGAATACATTTCAAAGTATTGTAAACTTTATCGAATAAAGAAAAATACGTTACGATTGCTACACTTTTTTAATACATTTCAAAGTTTTATAAACTTTATCGAAAAAACTTTTTGCATTTGTGACTTTTTTTAACCAATAAAATGCTAATATTTTGAAACAAGCGCCCCCTACGTGAGAATGTTATTTTACGAACAAAGTGTTTAATGCTAAACAATACTTTGTGATTGATGTAAAAGGTTGTGATTTTCGTCTAAGTATTAAAGTTGATATGGAACGAGTCATGCAGTCTTGTGAAGGTGATAAAACCATGTCACCTAAAGCAATTAAAAAGGTACCCTATTTGTGCAAGTCATATAACAAAACATTTCCTCGAAAAGTTAACTTAGTGTTTTTTATGAAAAATAATTTAAAGGAAAAGTGTTTTCGCTGTGAGGTGTGTGGTGAAGTTTTTTCGTGAAAGAGTGATTTACAAATTCACGAAAAGATTCCCGAATCGCCCAAACAATTCAAGTGTAGTGATTGCAACGAACTGTTTTCAAGAAAGACAGACTTATTGAAAGATAAGAAAACTCACAACTGAAAACAACATTCATGTACAAACTGTTGTGAAATATTTAATTGTGAATCGGATTTTTTACAACATTGTGTTACTTTTCATAAAGGTTTACGTAACATTGCAAAATCACCTTGTTTAAAAGATTTGTTATTTGAACTGATAATGAAGCTTATAGATTAGTTCGAACTTATAGTGAATTAAAAGACAAAATGATATGCAAAATATGTAAAGTGGAATTAACAGATCAAAACGCGCATGTATATGTTGAGAATGCCTTTTTCAAGTTGTTTAACTGATTTTAAGATTTCACTGAACGAGTGTTTTATTGGTCATTACAAAAATTTTGAAATTAGAATTGTATACATCTTATTTGATGTGTGTTATTTTAAATGATGAATAAAATAGTTTGATTGCGAAAAAAGTGTTTTCTTTAACCTACTCTGTTAAAACTGATGTTGTGTATTTTGAATGACTTAGACAAAATGTTAATTTAAAAAAAGATTTTAACATGAGATAAGAGAGTTATAATTAAAACTGGACTTACCAAAAATTTTTTCAAGGTAGTCTCGATATCTTTTCCATTACAATTGTTTTAAGGAAATAGAATTCAATTTTATTATGAATAACACTTTGTTGTTAACATCACGTGGTTTGTCTTATCATAACTATAAGATCACTTCCGATTAACATGATAACGAAGAGTATAAAAATGACTAATGCAAACCGATTTTCCTGCCTAGACTTGTTATCAGCTTGCATGAGTGACTCATCTTTACTTGACCCATATCGCCACCAGCTTGTGATATTTCAAAACTTTGAAAATTTATCACATTTTAAGAATAAAACTTAAACATTTAAAAACTTTAAAAATTTGAGTTAGCGAAATTTGTTAGATGGACACATTTTAAAAACTTTAAAATTTCGAGTTAGTGAAATTTGTTGGATTGACACATTTTAAAAATGAAACTTAAACATTGGACTTTGTGAAATTTGTTAGACTGACACATTTTTAAAAAAAAAGTCTGTTAAACATTTGAAATTGAAAAATCAACATGTCATTTTCAAAGCAGTGAATAGATGTATACCTTTAAAAATTCGACTTAGTGGAATTTAATAGTGAAATTTATTAACCTAACACACATGCTAAAAATAAACTTTATAATTTTTTTCCATTTTTAAAATAAAACTTATTTAAAAAATAAAAAATAAATAAGCAACTATTAAACATTTTGAATGTCTTAGACAAAGTGTGAATAAATTTGTTGAAAGTATATAAAACATGAAAAATTTCATTACTTTTAAAGGAAATTTTATTTTTGGTGAAATAAACTCGAGGTATTTATTATATGTTACTTAAACTACATGAGAATTGATTGAAAATGTGTTACTTTTAATCACTCACAAGATAAGACATGATGTTACAACATACACATAGGAATGACATAGGAATTATAGATGGGTTTTTCTCCCACACATGACGTCACTGATAACATATTTACTGATCAAATCATAAAATCATAGTTTAGGGTAGGTTTTTAAGCACGAAGTTTAGTTGAGATTTAAGATATTTGAGAAATATAAACTACAACTTTGACTACTTTTTGAAATTTCCCCCTACATAAGAAAAAGAACATAGGAAATAAAATGAAAAGTCGTATTTGAATGGAATCGAATTATTATCCTTTCACTTAACAGCTGAATGCGTCGGCAATTACATCACAAAGGCACTGATAACAACTGGTTGAATATATTGTGTTTCTTTTTTAAGGTTAAATTGATTTAATATTCAAGTTATTTCTTAATGATACACTTAAAAACAATAAACTTAATTAGCATTCAAAAAGCAAACGATCACATTATTGTGTAAAACAATCAAATGTTTTAAAAGTCACGAGTTAAAATTTGAAATGACTTATAGTTTAATTAGAATTTAGATGTGAACCTTTTAAAATGAAATAATAGTTTTTTTGTATCGCCCTCTATCGGTGGGTAATAAAATTAAGAGATAATTAAAAGTTTCAACTTGAATTCGAACTCACAACAAAAATTATTTTTCAGTTTTATAATTTAGGGTAGGTTTAACTGAGCAAGCCATGATATTACAGTATTTATAGACGATTTAAGATATTCGATAAAGGAAATCATCTGAATTTTTAATTTAATTGAAGGGTTTACTGCTTAAAGTACTACAAAATGAGTACAACACGATGCATAGTTTTTTAATTAATTATATTTTTCGAAAGGTTAAATTGACTTATTGATAAACTTAGGATTTATGTTTAAAGTGAATAACTTTGATGTTAGGTTCACTTAATAACAGAGGGTTGAATAAGTTATTTTTAATAAAAATAAAGTTTACTAAAAGTTTTTAAAGTTAAAAAAAATGTAAGTTACGTTAAAAAAGTTAACAAAAATATAGTTTTAAAAAATTTAAAGTTTACAAAAAGTTTAAAAATCTTTAAGTAAATCAAAATTAACTTTTTAATTTTAACTATTGAGAGACTATAATCTAACTGTTTATCCTTGTAACCAACTGGTGCATATCAACTATCTGCACATGTGCAGTAAAAACATACACTTTTAAACTAACTTGAGTTCGATATTAAATTCTTTGCTAATTTTTATACAGCTCGATTACCTTTCAGAAAAAAAACAGAATTAAATACTTACCAAAAAACACGTCTATGTCTTGTACTTGCTTTCACTTAACTAATCTTTCTGCATTAGCTTTGCTAGGGGGCGCTGCAATCGCCGCTAGAGGCGCTACTAGTCTTCCGGTTTGTGACGTAGTTTCCGGTTTGCGATAAGAACAAGGTTAAAATTAAACCCACGTGCATTCAGTTGGTGTTGTTTACCTGTACCTTGTTATAAGCCGTTTGCCTTCTCTTGTTCACTTATCACTCGCTTGTCCAGACTTGTTTATGTGCTGCACGCCTGTTTTGCTGACTCATCTCTTGCTTTAACTGTTTGGACTTGCCTGATGTCAACTATCTCAGGTCTTTTGTCATAGCTTGAATGTACTTTATGTCGATCACTTTAATATAAAAGTTATGTCCCAACTTACTTAAACTTTGATAAAAATATTATTTATTTATAAATTATATCAAATTCTTATTTTTCTAACCCATTTACTAAGTCACTTTCGTTCAAAAATATGGTAAAGCCCGATTTTAAATCGAAGTTTAGGATAAATTCCCCAAATTTTGTAACATTTTAGCACTAATAATAAATATTGTAAACACCCTGTGCATACAAGTTTTGTAAAAAATAATATTAAATTCCCCAAATTTTGTAACATTTTAGCACTAATAATAATTATTGTAAACACCCTGTACATACAAGTTTTGTAAAAATAATATTACTTATAGCTAACTCGTTTAGTCCCATGATAAGAACCTTCAATATCGTTAAAATCAGTGTTAAACGAAAATGCAACCATAGGTTTTACCGTCTAATTACATGTCTTTACATATTATTTTAAAATGTAAAGCATTATATCTGAACGAATGATATAAGAAAAAGTTAGAATAGTTCACATATTTTTGTTATTAAAAAAAACTTATATGCAAACACACACTTACAAGGTTACAAGATTCGACAAACGATTCACCATGTTTTTTAAACTTAGTAAAATATTTTTAATTTATAAATTTAAATTAAAATACTTTAAAAATTCTTAAATATTCTTATTTAAAAATATTTTATGTTTAATTTAAATTTATAATTTGTTGTTGTTGTCGTGTCCATGGATATGCAAAAAGTCAATAAATAAAGGATCAGATATGGTCAAAGGTCCGGAGGACCACTGCCGCCAGCCCTGGTGCTTCAGGACTGTAAAGGATCTCTCGAAGTGGATCCATTAGCGGTAACCAGCCGAGTTTTAAGATATCTGCGGTAATGGATGGGCACTCGAAGATGTGTCTCGGTGTGAGCTGAGTTTCTGGGCAGTTCCTGCACATAATATAGGTTCTTGTCCCATCAGGAAGGATCTTCATTCCTTTATAGTGATTTGTTCTTAACCTAGCCAGTGTAGTTGCTATATTTCTAGGGCAATCAAAGTCAGTGATTAAAGGCTTCCTAGAGGGATGATTAAAAAGTCTACATCTGGCCGCTGCATTTGCATCAGCAAGTGTGATGGTGGAACTAGGTTGGTCAAGATTTCGTGCCTCTTTGGCTAAAGCATCCGCACACTCATTTCCCTCGATGTTTACATGTGCAGGTATCCATTGCAGCACACAAGATTTCCTCCTGCAACACAGCTGATCAAGTAAGTCATTTATAGAGGAGGTGATGTTTGTGTCTCCGTTTCCAATGGCCTCTAAGGCTGATTTAGAATCTGAGAAAACAACCAGTCCTTCAGCAAGATCCATAGCATGAGAATTAGTCAGGTAATAAGTTAGGGCTTCTTTGATTGCCAAAAGTTCGCTGGTGAAGTTGGAGGCAATCAAACCTGTGTTAATTTTAAGATTGACTTTTTCACCACTTGGAAGAATGAAGAGGATGCCTGCTCCACCTCTGTTGAGGGATTTATCTGAGGAACCGTCGGTGAAAACAACTGCCAGGTTCTCCTGGGAGAGCTTTTCTATAGTTTCAAGACCCTTTTGTCTGAGTATTATGGGGTCCTCTTTTTTAGAGCAGGGTTGAAGCAAGTTCAGATTAATCTTAGTGTTCGCCGGTGGTGTTCTTGGAAAGAGAGGTTCCAGAAGGAAATCTAGGGATGAATGTTCCAGTTGGGTCAGTCTTCTAATATCTCTGTCTAGCTGGAGAGTTGAAGATCTTTTAAGTCTGGTTAAATTTATAAATTAAAAATATTTTACTAAGTTGGAAAAACATGGTGAATCGTTTGTCGAATCTTGTAACCTTGTAAGTGTGTGTTTGCATATAATTTTTTTTTTTTTAATAACAAAAATATGTGAACTATTCTAACTTTTTCTTATATCATTCGTTATTTTTTCCTTTTGTAGGTATTATTTTTCTTTTACAGGTATACTAGTGTGTTGTAACTGGTTAGTTAAATATAGGGTTGATTATCTACGTTAGGGATAAGGGTCTTCATGTAGGTCTTTCTAAGGGATCCTAACTCGTATTGACACAAGGTTCAAAGAAAATTTCGAACGGTTAGGTTGACGAGCGTAAGAAGTTTAAATTTCAACGTCTAGTAGCTTTAAAATCAGAACCTTGCATCTATAGGTGAGGTTCTTATGCGTGTATAAATTCTGAAATTTTTCTAAACACTTTGGGAAACATGTTATTTAAACTTCCCTTAAAAAAATTAACTATTGTAAGTTAATATATATCCGGATTTCGACGAAAACTCTAAACGGTTAGGTCGACGAACTCGAGAGGAGTTTAAACAAAATTCCGAACGGTTAGGTCGACGAGTGCGAAAGGTAAACGTCTACCAGCTTTTTTTTCGTGTTAGATTTTTATTAAGCAAAGTAATCGCATTACTTTCATTTACATGGCTATCACAATTTTCATTTTAAATCCTTAAAAATTTAGCCATTATATCTATTTTAATCTCATGTCAGTTAATACTTAAAGAATAATTTTTTATATTAAACTTTTATAAAGTCAAAAATAATGAGTTCGAAGAAAATTCCGAACGGTTAGGTCGACGAGCGCAAGAAGTTTAAATTTCAACGTCTAGTAGCTTTTTTTCGTGTTATATTTTTATGAAGCAAAGTAATCGCATTACTTTCATTTATATGACTATCACAATTTTCATTTTAAATCCTTATAAATTTAGCCATTACATCTATTTTAATCTCTTCACATTTAAGTTAATGTTTAAAGAAGGGAAAAAAATTCTTTTACAGTTGAATTATAAGTAAATTTCATGTTAAACTCTAAACAGTTAGGTCGATGAGCGCGAAAGGTAGCACATATATATTTCTTTTACAGGTATTATTTTTAAAGCAGGCTTCCTACCCCTCTACTCCACTAGCACTGTTGACATTCTGTTACTAAAAATTTAACCCTCACATCTATTTTAATCTCATTCACATTTAAGTTAATGTTTAAAGGGGAAAAAAATTGTACATTCTGTTAAAATTATTATTTTTTACAGCAGGGTTCCTACCCCTCAACTCCACTAGCATTCTGTTACTTTTAAAGCAGGCTTCCTACCACTCAACTCTACTAGCACTGTTGACATTCTGTTACTTTAACATTTCCCACCAACCATAAGAAACTTTTATGAAAAAAAAAAATTCCCTGTCAAGAAAGAATCTGATTAAAACCCTTTATTTTCCTGCAAAAATTAAGCCTTTAATTACCCTTAATTAAATTACCCTTTCAGTGCACCTCTTCTAGAAGAACCCCTAAAAATAAGCCCTCCCCCTCTCTCCCTTATCGCATTCACTTCCGGTTCACTTCCTGTCTCTTATCTTCCATCACTTCCGATCGCACTTCCGCTTCCACTGCCAGGATCACTTCCGGTCCCACCTCCACCACTTAGCACTTAGCCTGCTGACGTGAAACATACATTCCTCTACTACTGATACCACTGAACAATAAAATGTTTTACTTTCTGTTGCTTCTCTGTCCTTTATTGGTTGTTTTCACTTTTCTTCTTAGTCTGCCTAGCGTAAGGGATTTTCGTGTTACAGGTAACGTTCCAACGCTTTTTATGGTTTTTCACTATGAAGATCACATTCCAATAAAAAAAGTAGGTGTTGCCATTTGAAATTTTCGAAATTTTGAAATTTTCGAAAATCAAAGTAACATTTTGTCACTGTAACTTTAACTGTTAGAATTTAACTGTTGTTTTTCACATGATTCTTGAGCGCATATCTCAAAATACTTTAGGCCAGAATTTCATTCAGTTTCTGTGAACGGTATGACAGTTAGGGGCTCATATATCGGGATAGTTTTTTTATAATCACCCTGTAGTTTCGACAACATAATAAATTATTAAGATTTTTATATACTAAATGAATTTGAATTTCATGCGATTGAACAGCTTCAATTTGTTCCACAATGGATTTAAAAATGGTAACCATTTTTTAAATACGAATTACAAAACACATCATTTAAACATTTTCTGTTTAGCTGATAAGTCAACTGAGCTAACTGCTATAATTTGTAATATAAACTTATTATCTTTCATTCTTTTAATCCTTTATAAGTCTTTGGGATAATATTTTCCCACTATAGGTTAATTATAACATCACCATTGTTTTCTAAAAGGTTAACACGTCTTATTGGTTCTTTTGTGCACGTTAATGTATCCTAGCTTTCCTACTCCTTTCTCCATACGACTGGGTACCGGTATAGTTTAGTTCAGTGGTCACCAAATGGCGGACCACAAGCAAGTTTTGTACGGACCGCGGCGAAATTTTGAATAACAGAAAATAATCATGTTTCAAAAACCAGTGAATAACATACTTTTTAAAACTTTATTAACTTCACTAACAAAAGCCATAAAATTGTGTCCATGTTTGTTTTTACTTTTTCGATTTTGGTTCCAGTTTATTTAGATAAGGATACTTTCACAATCAGAACCGGTTCCAACCGGTTCTGAAATTGAAAATATTCGCTTATAAAAAAAACTGTAACTAAAAATAAATAAATAAATAAATAAAAACTAACAACGTTAGGGATCGGCCTCAGCTATCCTATGGAAAAAAAATCATTTAAAAATATTAAAATGCGAGTGAGAAATCTGTCAAGAACCATCTCATACACTTAACATTAGCTTGAGTGTTTCTTCCCGGACTAGTGTAGGCTCTTAACAGCACCGAGACAAAATATGACCAAAATGCAAAAGCATCGTGACCCAGATACAAATCTTTACTTTTCATTATTTATTACTTATTGTCAGCCCGTGACGTGTAAAATTAGTCACATTCAAGTCACTGTAACGTGTATGCGTCCCATTTTGTGACGAGTTGCAAATGATTGAAAGATGGGTCACGAGAGAGTCACAATGTGACAAAATAGGGACTTTATGATTTGATTACCAATGAACTAAAGAGCATTCGTGACTATTGTGACGCCAAAGTAAAATTGACTGTCTGTACTCCCAAGTAACACAAAAGCGTCCTCTGAACATTCTTATATAGTGGTACATGTACGCTAACGTTCTGTGAACGTTAAGAATTTACAGTCGGTCAAAAAAAAAAAAAAAAACGGAATCCACATGCTGTTTTATCCCCTAATTATTGCAAAAATATGCGAGGGGTACCATTCGGATGGGAATTGTGCTGTGTAAAATTCTGTATGAATAAAGAAAGCTTAGAAGGCCATATCTATATTCAACAGAGATTTAAAAAAAAATTAATATTAACACCTAATTTTGACATTATATTCGGATCCTTCGATACATTTTAACTTCGAATACCAAACGGAAGTCATTCGATCTATAATTTTAGGAATGATGCGCATATAAAGTTAGCTAAAACAGTTTAAAATAATTTTCTGTACTGCATTTCTTTTCAAGTACTTTCTTTTTTAAGCACTAGATATCTTTAATTTGAAAAAAAAAAAATTATTTCTACACACTTTGTGTAAGGTCAATGTGTCTAAATGTGATAAACCATAAACGCGACAAAGTTCGTGTACCTAAAATCCTAACACAACAATCGCATATAATTGTAGCATAATCAAACATCTGCATTTCATAAACCAAACGCGAAACTTGTTGCTGCATTTAAATCGTTTTTAGGAGAATTTCCCATCGCTGTAGACATCGTTAATTTATCAAAAACCGAAACCACTTCTAAATACGGGGAATAATCCCAAGATCGATATTATCATTTCATTCGTAATCTTTGAATATCAAATCATACCACTGAAGGTCTGTTTCATCTACCAGAAGCGAAAGGGCGGAAAAAAACGACACGTTTTGAACTAGGGTTGTTCAAAAGTTTTCATCGCATTTTGGTGACTGATTTTTTGATAGACCTATTAGCGATGAATTGGATACTTCAAAGGTGGAGAGGCTTTCAGCAGATGTATTAAGGTAACGTTGTGTAACGTTTATGTAAAGTGTACGTTGCATTTCCCCATTTTAAACTAAAATGGTGTTTAAAAGCAGAAATTGTGAATTACTGATCTTTGTTGAATTAATATATTTAAGATTTTCCACATAACGGTATATCAATATCTTTCTTTGGTTGAATACTTAGTGCGTATTTCAAATGATCAAAGTAGGAAATTTCATGCCTTCATAATTAATTTAATCCAAAATTTAACGCAATAATAGCGATGTATATTTAAACAAAGAATGAAGAAATATGATCAATAGATCAAATTTTGAATCCAAGGGGTAGGGTGCAATTCAAAAGTGCCCTTTCTCAATTTTCATAGAAACGTGTAGGGGTTCAAGATAAATAGTTTTGTCTCTAATTATATTTCCTTTAATTTTTTAGAAGACATTTTTATTATGGAGTAAACATAGACTATTTTTACTATTACTATTTTTACTCTGCTTTCTCGATGTAATTTCTAGCTAATAAAACGCTTCGTATCTATTAGCGAGTCCTAGCCGTTAGACAAGCTGTCCAGGACGTTAACACTGGTTGACTGACATCATGCCAGGCCCATAGGTTATATAACATAACTTATTCCTTACTCAGCAATACTTGGTCAAATAAAACGGTGGATTTTTGAGCCTAGTCACTTTTGCTTATCTGATAAAATGGTAAATGAAGAGTCTAACCACAATATTAAGTTTAGAAGCTATGTACATTTTCAGCATGAGAGTGATTTTTTTCCAGGTTACAATAAATTAGTATTAAGATAGATAAGAAGTCGAAGTAAGCAATATGTGAACGAGTGGCCCTAAAAGTTGGAAATGTCAGAACAGTGAAATAAAAAAAATTATGAACGGAAAATAAATTTAAAGATATACCTGCCAATCTTTTTTTTTTTTTTTTTTTTTTTTTTTTTTTTAAATCAGCTAAATCCAGAAATTTTATAAAGAAAAAGAAGATATTAATAACCGTGTAAAAACAAGAAACATTCCAGTAAGTAATTTTTCTGGTTTAAATTATGTTTATTGAACTTGGAAAAACATCGGAAAGTTGGCAGTTATGACATTACCACAGTTAAATTCAAGGAACAGCTACAGAAATTTCTTAAGTATAAAAAACAATTAATTCATGAAATAGTTATGTCGAGCATACAATAAACATTGTCTTTAGTAAAATTAATATTGCATAAGTCATTTATTTAATGCCTCTTCTTTATGAATTATCAAAGTTAAAATTGTTTAAAGTATAATAGTTAAATGATGATTATTTAATTATAATTCAGTATAGAAAATATAAAAATTAAATGAATAAAATTAAGATGAACTGACATGCATTGTTGCATTTAGGTATTTTGGATATCTTTAGGATTTAGCATTTAGGTTTTAACTACTGTAAATGTGACAAGAATGGCGTAAATGCGATAATTGATAACTTAGATTATAGATAATACAGTCGAACCACGTTAGCACGAAACTGAAGGCACTGCGAATTTTTTTCGTCTTATCCGAAATTCAAATATACACCTATTCTTAAAATCAAAAATTAATAAGAGATAGAAAACTTAAATAAGATATAAAACAAATTGATCATCATTTTAGGTAATAGTAAATTTATTTACTTGCTAATCATATTTTTTAAAAAGTCCGTTATTGATTTTTGCTTCAATTTTTGTTGATTACTTCTTTTAGGAACATATGGACCTCATCTGAATAGCATTGTTTGCTATACGAGTGTGTTATTATTTCCTTTATAAATTATTATTTTTGCATTATGTTTTAATATGACTCGAAACTGTTTTGTATACGAATGTGACACGGACTATGTGAAAGCTGAAAGACGGAATAATGGTTTGGGTATAAGAAATCTATCATTATTTTCTACCCCTAATGTAGTCTTATACACTATATTTCCAATGATGACCGGTCACTTGCGATTTTAGACGTTTTGTTAAATATCTGGAAAGATACATGAGGAATTATCCTGAAACTTCAGGAGTGTAAACAACATGATAGACGTCATATATTTCCGCAAAGATTTTTTCCCGAAACCCCATAAGGGGCCCGTCAACAAATTGAAGAAAAACGAATATATTTTGGATAACCCTGTAAAAACTAATATTGCAAAAGCATTCAAACTGTAGATTATGATTAAGTGGATTATTGTAATAATTTGGGTTCCTTTTTATGAAGCTAGCATGTACACTCGAAGATAAATTCAGGTTTTTATAAAAACGGTCCCAAATTTTATCAAGTTTTTTTCTTATAATTTGCAGAATTTTTAATATAAAAACAAGTTATTTTCAGAAAATATGACAAAAAAAATTATACACAACACCCTGCAATCAGAATTAAAAAATAATAAAAATTGTATGAAAAATGAGCAGGTTCACTAAATATTGTTTCACTGCGCATGCGCGAATTCAATCAAAATATACTGTGCGTAATATATTAGCTAAATATATAGACCAACTTCAGGGCTCGGAAGTAGCGCGCTACAAGTAGCGCGCTACAAGTAGCGAAACTACAGTAGCCGCTACTTTTTCTAGTAGTTTGTAGTGTAGCGCGCTACATTAAAAAAGTGTAAGGTAGCGAGTAGTGCGATACAAAATATCAGTAGTTTGTAGCGAGCATCGACGCTACTTTTGACGCTACTTTAGGAGAGAGGAAAAAAGTGCCAATCTTCAAATCACCTGATCATAACTCGTTTCTTTAGTGCGAAATATGTTCTCTGCAACAATTTGCGAATGTCAACGACAAATCTCAGTTACAGTGTCATAGATTTCTCCATAGACGACTGGCACGGTCACAAATTAACTGTCATTTTCACAGTTTGGGTGTCAGAAACTTCGTGTATTGTCATTTTAATCCATATAAATCTTCTCAATATAATGTATTTTTATATGACTACGATTGTTTTTACCAAAATATAGTCGTCTGGCTATGTTAAGTCTTTATCTGACTAATTTCTTCTCCCTTTTGCCTCCCATCCCCAGCAAGAAAAAAAATGTAAAATCTTTATTTATTTTTTATTTTTTTTAAAGAAAAAGAAAAAGTACGGATTCATCTAAACATAAATCATCTACCTCTCAAATTCACGCTTACCCCTAGTAGCATACAAAGGAGTTTAAACTTTTATTTGTATACAAAAGTCTTTATTTTTATACAAAAATAAAATCTTTTACTCCATTTATTGCTCTCTAATGACAATAAAAAAAATATATATTTCCTTGTCCCCAAAATGTACGCTTCCCTTTTTGCACCTCCTCCAACATACAGTTTTAAATATTTAAAACTCTTTATTTTAAAAAATGGCCACATTCGTTTCTACCTAATAATAATATATAAGTAATCATCTAAATTGTCCCCTAACCTCCCATAATTTACTCGAACTGCTTATTATCGCAAAAAAAAAAAAAAAATATTTTATTAATATGTCTTTTGATCGTTGTGAAATATTTGTCCAATGCATGCATACAAATTAATTTACTGCTAAAGGTGGTTGGAAATAAAAATATATTATTTTAAATAATGCCTAACAATGCTTAATTTCATATTTATGGCTATATTTGTTTTTACTTTAGCCGCACAGATTTTTTATCGCTAAAATAATTGATTTGTATAATGTTTTATATTTGATTTGATATTGGTTAGCTTGGTGTTTTAATGAAATATCTGGATCTTTGTCTTCAAAATGAACCTAAAGTCCAGTATGTTGAAATTCGGGTTTTCAAAGGGAAACAAACAAAAAAAGATAGAAAGGAAAATAAAAGCTAGGATTTAACTTATGCAAGTCTGTATGATCTTGTTCAATTTTTAAATTGCTTTCAGGAACTATATTTAAATTGTAAAGAAATAGGACTATTTAGCTCCATTTTTAAAAAAACAATGTATATTCAAATTTACCAAGGGTTATCCACTCTTAAGGTTATTCTCAAATCCAAACTGCCTACTTTATGGCGTATTCTTTAATTCATTTTTGTTCGGAAACGCATGAAAATGCAAGTGCTCTTATTCAGAAACTTTGTAACCGAAAGACGTTTTCCATTATTCTTTATTTTATTTTATTTTATTTTTTGGTAAAGACAGAAGACTTTTCAGAAAACACTGTCAAAGTCGGCGTTTTCAACCGAATTTCCGACGCCACAGCAAGGGAAAGGGGAAAAACGTGACACGAATCGCTTATAAGCCGATAAGTAATTTATTTATCAAAAAATGGAAAACTCATTTCGATTCCAAATCGCTTCCATAGTCAGGCATGCCAATTTTATGCCTTTGTGTTTAAAAGTGAGTCAGAAAGTTTCGCGTTGTTGAGCAAGGAATTTGAGAACCAACCTTGAGCGTTACTGTGCTATATCACTCTCATAAATTTGTAAGATTATTACCATTTTTGTTTTCAAATTTCCTATTTTTAACACTTTTCAACATGATTAAAAAGTGTCAATGAATTCTCTTTGTTTGTCTGGCCGTGCTCTAACTCTCGTAAATATTCTCGGATTGCCATAAAAGTTTTACATGTTATTGGAGTTTACCATAGAATGTTCAGTATTGAAAATGAAGTGTGTAGCATTTATATCTCGCTTACAGGGACATTCAATGGGGAAAAATCGTTTGCGGGCATTTAATTAGCGATGATAACTAAAGTAGCGAAAAGTAGCGAAGTAGTGACTACTTTTGAAAAGTAGTTTGTAGTCGCTACTTTTTAAAACAAGTAGTTGTAGTTGTAGTTAACTACATTTTTCATAAAGTAGTTGTAGTTGTAGTTCGCTACAAACAAAAAGTAGTCTTTCCGACCCCTGACCAACTTTTATAAAAGTCTCAAAAACATAGCTTGAAAATTCTGATAGTAATCGTCGATAGAATAAGCTCGAAATTCGCTGTTCCCAAAAGGAAGCAAAAAGATGAGGGGTTGTATCAAATATAGAATGAGAGACGCTTCATTCTTATTATGTCAACTTTCATAAGCTTAGTATATTTGGATACAACCCCTCATCTTTTTGCTTCCTTTTGGGAACAGCGAAATTCGAGCTTATTCTATCGACGATTACTATCAGAATTTTCAAGCTATGTTTTTGAGACTTTCATAAAAGTTAATCTATACATTTAGCTAATACAGTCGAACCTCGTTAACGCGAACACTCAGGGGGAAACTTTTTTTTGTTCGTGTTAAAAGTAGTTCGTGTTATTCGAACTTAAATACATTACATACAACTGGATGGGGGAATCAGAAACAGTTCGTGCTAAAAGTAATTCGCGTTAAGCGTGTTCGTGTTAACGAGGTTTGACTGTATATTATGCACAGTATATTTTGATTGAATTTGCGCATGCGCAGTGAAACAATATTTAGTAAACCTGCTCATTTTTCATACAATTTTTATTATTTTTTAATTCTGATTGCAGGGTATTATGTATAATTTTGTTTGTCATATTTTCCAAAAATAACTTGTTGTTATATTAAAAACTCTGCAAATTATAAGCAAAAAACTTGGTAAAATTTGGGACCGTTTTTATAAAAACCTGAATTTCTCTTTGAGTATACATGCTATCTTCATAAAAATGAACCCAAATTATTACAATAAGCCCCTTAATCATAATCTACAGTTTGAATGCTTTTGCAATATTAGTTTTTACAGGGTTATCCAAAAGATATTCGTTTTTCTTCAATTTGTTGGCGGCCCCTTATGGGGTTTCGGGAAAAAATCTTCGCTGAAATATATGACGTTTATCATGTTGTTTACACTCCTGAAGTTTCAGGATCATGTATCTTTCCAGATATTTAACAAAACATTTAAAATCGCTAGTGACCGGTCATCATTGGAAATATAGTGTACATAATGGGTATAAGAAATCTATCATTATTTTCTACTCCCAATGTAGGCTTATATATAATGTTGATCTAATATTTATCTGATTTTTATTTTTATTTGGAAAAAAAATTGATGAGTGAGTAAGACAAGGTCTAAAATAATTTCTTCCAACTCTTTCTAAAAGTCTTGTTTAAGAGTCAATACAAAAATTTCATAAAAAAATTCGTAATAAAACTTTGACGCTATGTTAAACCGGCACTTTTAAATGAAATATTTAAGGCAAGTATATAAATTCAGACCTAGTATCTGCTAAATATTTCTGTGACAAAAAAGTCAGATATTTTTGCCCGAAGACATGTTTAAAAGTCTCATGATATAAAAGCATTATTTATAAGGATTTTGACAGAACCATTTGAAATTAAATCTTTTTAAACCTGGAGTTATTTTTACATTGAAGCGACAGACGGCAGCACCAGCAAAAATCAATTTTCAGATGTTTAATTCTTTGAATTCTTGAAATTATATTTTGTGTATATTCTCTTGTCTTTAAAAATGTTTGTTAATTGTTTCTTACAAAAATCTGCATATCTTTATTTATGTCATTTTTATTTAAATGCACACACATAGGGACAGAAGTTTTAATTTATCAAAATATATTGATCAAATGCACTATACACATAGACATCAACTTATATTTTAATTTAAAAAAATTAATTTTCCTACAAAATTACCTAGACATTATCTTAATTACTTTAAATAGTTTGTTCAGTACAGTTAACTTACAAAAAATAACTTTGCTTCAGGATTTGTCTTGAATAGAAATTATTTTTTTCTCAAACAGCTAGAAAAAAATATTTTTTAGTTATTTGTAGTTTGTAAAATTTATTATGAATATTTATCAAATTCTTAAACTGATAATTCTTTTTTTCATGTTTTTTTTTTTTTTTTTTTTTTTTTTTTTTTTTTTTTTAATAAAAAACCACATATAAAAGCATGCAGGATTTGTTTTAATTAGTAAAAAAAGTTAATCCATGAAATATTTATGAAAATTAAACTGAATAATCTAAATAACTAAATAAATAGTGTCCACAATTTTTATCTAGATACTGTCTTAATTACTTTAAGTTACCTGAATACAGTAAAATTTAAAAGAAAAAAGTTAACTGTGTTCTAGGTTTGTCTTGAATAAGAATTAATATTTTCTGTTCTTTTTTAATAATACAGTTGAAAAAAATATATTATTTGCTGCAGTTTGTAAAACTTATTATAAATATTTCACAAATTCTTAAAATAGTTCATGTTTCGTAATTTTTTTCTTTTTTTTAATTAAAGAACTCGATAAAAAACAACACATCATTTATTTTTAACTGCAGCTAAAAAAAAAAAAGTTATACTAAAATAGGGTGTACCATTGTTGCATTTCACTGTTTTAATTTTAATTTCAAATGCAGACAATACATGGCGCCCCGGCCAGTACTTGAATTACTGGACATTACTAAACTTCATTTTGGAGTCAAAACCGTAACACGGCATTCCCCTACCTGAGATATTCTATTACCATGGTCCGGGGTAATTTCAAAAACTACCCAAGGGATATTTTGCGATTTTTACTATCGGATGGAGAAATTCCCGCGCTCTTTATGATGTACAATATATCCATATAATCATGATTTTTTATAATAAAATTTGTTATTTTATTGTTATTTTGGACAAAAAGGTTACCATTGGCCATTTTTTTTTAGACTATTATCGTTGGGAAAAGAATTGAAACGCCTATATCATTCAGAAAATAATACAAACACCTCGAAAAATAAAAAGACAAAAATGTTACTAATTTTATTTAAAATCAAAAAAGAAAAAGAAAAAAAGAAAGAAAAACAGTTTTGATGAGAGATATTATAAAACGAAAATATTTAATATAAACATGAAAGGAATGGTCGTAATGCTTAAAAAAATATTCAATGCGAAAGATTATAATTGAAACAATATTTGGCGATTTATCTTTCGTGTTAGGTTAAGAAAAATGCATCTGAAAATTTGATTAGATAAAATATGAGTAATATATATTTTTTAAATTTTATTTTGTTTTTTATCTAACACTCCCGTCATGTGACTTACAGGAGAAACTAGCAGATGTAATTCACCTCCTTTTCGTCCATTATGGCCGGTTTTGTCTGTATGCGTATTTGAAAAAGAGTTGTTCATCTTTAAGATATAGAAACAGGCTCTGCAGTCCTGAGATATTCTAATCAGTATAATAAAAGAAAGTATCTGTCATTGTGCAAGATTGTGCGAAAACCGCTGGCCACAGTGAAAAGGCCTGAAATTTTCATAGTTAACATCATTTTTTAAATTAAAATATTATATTCCTCTGAAAGACAACCATTTCTTTAATTGCACGAAGTTTTCCTCAAAGAAAATTTAATATAAAACAAGTGGGTAACTGTGATCGAAGATCACACAAAGGGTTACATTTAATATTCCTTTCAAAACACTTTATCCTGCAACTAATAAATCCAAATAAATTTTATTTTCCAAAAAAAAAGTCATGTTTTTTATAAAATAAAAATTTACCGGTCTAAATTTTCCTTTTACGAATATCTGAACCGGTCCTACAGCGGGCTAAGCCCGTTAATGCGCTCTGCCATAATAATATCTGTCATGTGGACTAAATGCGATAGTTAATAAAAGTAGTTTCCGGCTCTCGAACGTGAAAGCTTGAAGACCCCTAGTTTAAAGCATTTAAACCTCGCTTTTTACCTCTTACCAAAAACTTATACGTAACAAATATAATGAATTTAGAATTATAATTAATACATTTGCACCCCTGTATCATAAGATACGGGTACCCTTATACAAAAAGCAAAAAGATGCTTTGGAAATTTTTAATGTTAAGTTATTATAAAAACTTACAGTTTTTATTCACTAGTTTTCACTATAGATGGCATCGCCACAAAATAATGATCACTAAGAATTCGGACTGTTCTCAAATCCAAAGGAGCTACTTTCTGACACATTTCTGAATTAATTTTCGTACGGAAACGCATGAAATTGATGGTTGGTTGGTTGATTTTATGACGGCCGATTACCTACTCGAGGTATATAAGCCGTAGGGGAGAGTACCCTCCATGAGGGTCTTTCAAAGGGATCCTAACCCGGCAAGGCCCGAAGAAAACCACGGGAAACTCCGATCGGTTAGGTCGACGAGCGCGACAGAGGTTTGAACCCAACACTTCCCGTCCACCAGCTTTGAGAGCAGAACCTATCAGCCGCTGGTGGGGCTCGCATGAAATTGACAGGTGTTGGTGTTCTTATTCAGAAACTATTGAATCAAATGACGTTTTTCATTTTTTTTGGTAAAGGCAAAAGGTCTTTCAGAAAATACTGTCAATGTGAGTGTTTTGAATCAAATTCCCGACGCGGCAGCATGAGAATGGGAATAACTTATCGTCAAATGATAAGAATTTGCTTATAACTCGATAAATGATTTATTTATCAAAAGACGGAAAACACTATTCGATTCCAAATCACTTCAATAGCCAGGCCATACCTTTACGTTTAAAAATGAGTCTGAAAATGTGTCTAAAGTTCCGCATTGTTGAACAGGGAAAATTTGAGAACCACCTCAAAGGAACGGAAACTGAATCATTTGTTTACAGCAAGGGTTCGCGTACCAGTACTCGTACGCAAAGCTCTGATTACTGGCATGCGAAAATCCGATATTTGTACGTGAATTGAAATACAGCATATTATTAAAAAATCAAATACTGCTTAAATTTTTATTCCCTGGAAATTTTCAAAAAATCTCTAATGCGATTTAGAGCTGTACACACTTTTTACCTCTTCCGAGAAACTTACACATAGCAAATATAATGAACTTAAAAGTATAATTAACACATTCATACCCCTGTCTCATATCATATTGTTTCTACAAAAAGCATAAAGATATTTTGAAAAGTTTTTCTAATAATAGATTGTTTACTAGTATTGACTGTAAATGGCAGCACTACAAAATAATTGATACAAAGAATTAAGAGTGAGAGAACGAAAATTGAATAATTTCTTTAGAGCAGGGCAGGGGTTCGCAAACTATGGTACACGTACCAGTACTCATACGCAAAGTTCTGGCTACTGGTACTCAAAAGTACGATATTGATACGAGAATTGAAATCCCACCATATTATAATGATATCTAAGACGGCTTTAACTTATCCATCTTGAAATGTTCAAAAATTCTCGAATGCGATTTAGAGCTGTACACAGTTTTTACCTCTTCCGAAAATCTTATACATAATAAGTATAATGAACTTAAAATTATAATTAATACATTCATACACCTGTCTGATATGATATTGCTTCTACAAAAAGCAAAAAGGTATTTTGAAAAGTTTTTCTAATAGATTGCTTACTAGTATTGGCTGTAGATGGCAGCACTACAAAATAATTATTACAAAGAATTAAAAGAACAGAAATCGAATAATTTCTTTTGAACAGGGCAGGGGTTCGCAAACTATGGTACGCGTACCAGTACTCATATGCAAAGTTCTGGCTACTGGTACTCGAAAGTATGATATTGGTACGTGAATTGAAATACACCATATTATAATGATATCTAAGACGGTTTTAATTTATCCATCTGGAAATTTTCGAAAATTCTTGAAAGCGATTTAGGGGCTGTAAACAATTTTTAATTCTTCCGAAAAACTTATACATAACAAATATAATGAACTTAGAATTATGATTAATACATTTCCACCCCTGTCTCATATGATATTATTGTTACAAAAAGCAAAAAGATGTTTTGAAAAGTTTTATAAAAATAAATTGTTTACTAGTATTGACTGTAGATGGAAGCACTACAAAATAATTATCCTAAGCTCTAAAAAAGTAGAAATTGAATCATTAGTTGAGAGCAGGGGGTTCGCTAATCGCAAACTATGGGACGCGTACCAATATTCGTACGCGAGCTCTGGTTACTGGTACGCGAAACTCCGACATTGGTACAGGGGCGCCATTTCAGAAATTTCTTGGGGGGGGGGGGGGGGGGGGGGCAAAGTTTTTTTAAGGTGCTGGCATGGCCAAGGGTGGAGTTCGGGGGGGCTGCACCCCCCCCCCCCCCCCCGCAATCTCTACGAACGAGAAACGTTTACTGAATCATATATACAGAAACAGCAATACTTCTAACACGGAATCTCAAGTGACCTCTGAAAAATTCCGTTTTAGACAGGTTTTCGTCTTAGCAAGTGGAATTTTAAAATATTATGAACGTTTTCCGTTTATTCTTTAAGACTGTTAAAACCTGCTTTCTATAAAGCACTTCTGAAGAGCATAGGTGTATTACAGTGAAACATGTCTAAGCAAAACCTGTCTATAACATAATTCTTTCTCAAACGGGCAAAAAAAATCGAGTTTCGATGAAAAAAACGCCATACAGTTATACTTGCTAAGATGGAGCTTTTTTACAGTCCTTTTCAACTTCATCTTTGCAGGTTTTACTGCAGGGGCGCCATTTCAAGAGTTTTTTAGGGAGGGGGGGGGGAGTTTTTTTTAGAGACAGGGATTTAAATATCGTGAAGGATTGCCCAAATCGTACAGAAAATAGAAATAGGCCCCCACAATAAAAAATGCAGTGTGAGATTTTACCTTCTTAACTTCTTTCACAAACATGTGATTCTTCAGCGAATATATTTTTAATTTTAGTGGTAGTCCGCGAATTTTTCTTCTTTTTTTTTACGCAAAAGCAATTCGTCACTCGATCGCGGTAAACATCGCGAATTTTACGAATTGGAATTAGAAAAAATAGTTAATTTGGCACCATTGATCGCGGAAAAAATAGTTAATTTTTTCAAACGACCGTGGAAAATCCGTGCGAATTTCGCCAAAGATCACTGAAACAAATAGAGATTTTCGTCTATCGGTTGCAGAAAAAAATCGCGAACTTAGTATAACTATTGCGGAAAACTATCGCGAAATTCGTCAAAAGATTGAACAAAAAAAAAATCACGAATTTAACCAAACAATCGCGCAAAAAAGGGGAATTTCGTCAAACATAGCACAAAAAAATATCTACTTTTGTCAGTCGGTTGCGGAAAAGGATTTCCGAATTTCAACAAACGATTCTAGATAAGAGTCGCGAATTGCATCAAAAGATTGCGAAAACAAATAGCGAATTTCGTCGATCAGTTGCCAATAAAAAATGTCGTGAATTTCGACAAATGGAAAAAAATTCGTCAATGATCGGAATTTCGTCAAAGATTGCGCAAAAAAATAGCAATTTTTGTCAGTCGGTTGCGGAAAAAGACTCCCGAATTTCAACAAACGATCGTAGAAAAGAGTCGCGAATTTCGTCAAAAGATGGAGAAAACAAATAGCTAATTTCGTCGATTGGTTGAAAAAAAATGTCGCGAATTTAGACAAATAGCCGAAAAAATCAATTCCGTCAGTGATTCACAGAAAATAGCGAAATCTGAAAAATTATCACGAAAAAAAGTCATGAAATTCAATCGTCACGAGATAATCAGTACACGAACACCATCAAGAAGTTACGAAATTTGCAAATGTTGTAATCCATCGGTAAAAGAAAATTTTCTTTAATGATTTTCTGTCAATAAAAATTTTAGGGAATCATTTTCTGCCATCCTCTTCAGGCTATGATCTAAATTCCATATAATTCAGAAATCTGCTAAACACCTGGTCTCAGATCCCTTGCTCCTACATTGGGTGGAGCAACACGACCCAATCTGCAGAACGGATCGAGCCGGGTTGACGCGGCTTATTTTCGTGGCAGATCAGGTTGACTTGGGACATTTGACTACGGTTGGGACATATATATCCCAGTGGACTATTTTTTACTCTATTAGTACGACTCTTTGAAATCTGTTATACACTTATATTAGGATATTTTCGAGAGAAATCTGTCACAAGGAATTTTTTTGGAAATTGTAGAACGATTGAATGCAAAATTAGTAGTCAATCCTGGCCCGTTATCAAAGGGTTAATTGTTTCGGGTTCAAGTTGTGTTTTCGCTATTTGTAGTTGGGTTCGTGTTGCCCGAGTTTTCAAAGAAATCCTAAATATTTTCAGATGAAAAAAATATTTTTCTACATAAAGATAAAATTGTTATTAAGAGATACAATTGTAGTCTACTTTTCCAAATCATATTGAAATATTGATTAATTTTCTTTCATTTCGGGTGGGGTCGCGGTCAATAAAACTTTTTTGGACGTTTCCGGGTTTACTGGAAATTACAGTCCTGCATCGGCTACCCGAAATGCATTTCGTTTTGGGTTTAGTAGATTTTTTTTTTTTTTTTTTTTTTTTTGCGGGTCGGGAGTAAACTTTATATGCTTCGGGTTATGCTTTAACTCTTTCGAATCGGGTTCGAGATGAACCGATTATACAAAAGGAGGTTCTGAATAATTTTCAAATGAAAAAACTATAGTATATTTGAATATTAATGGGTGTATATATATGTCATTTTTTGTACATAAGCAGTAAACTTGTAGATTGCTTTTCCATAAATGTACTAAAATGTACATTCATTTTCTTTCATTTCGGGTTCATGTATGAATATTTCGGATTCGGCTTGAAATCTGTCGGGTTAAAACCAAAATTCGGGTCTGTTACAACCAAATCTGGACAGTACTCTAGTGTCAAGCTGTGGAGATTTTTAAGAGCGTTCTGTATATGTAATATAATTTAATAAAACAAATGATTTAATAGCATTATAACGATTGGAGTAAATATAATGTGACACTAATAAAACAAAATTAACAAATCATATAATTAGGATATTGAATACACCTCCCCCATCCCCCCACCCACGAAAAAAAAATTCCCCTCAAATTTTTGGCTAAAGAGAGAATTTATCACTAAAATTCTAGCCTTGGGGATGACGAGTTTTTTTTTTAATCATGCTGTACAGGTACACAGCTCAGAAGCATTTCATAGAGTTTTTCTCACATACACATTTCTAAAACTAGCCAAAATACTCATTAATGATAAATGTCTCACTTATAGAATGTTGCAATAGCAAGGCTTTAGAAAACATTTCAATGTTCAAAAAGTTTATTAAATGTTTATTACTTTCTTCTATCTTTACAAGAAAAAGGTATTGGATTTATGAAAATTTACCACTTCCGGTTTTCGACGGATTTATACGTTTTAGAAGGTCCTGAACACAATTGGACTATTTTTAGAAAATGTCTGTCTGAGAGTCTGTCTGTGTGTCTAAGTGTCTGTATGTGACATAAATTTTGTGGGCGCTGTACCTCAAGAACTAATGCACGGCATTTGATAAAACTTTGTATTCATTTAGATATTGATATAAATGGGTGATGATTAGTTTTTGATGCAAATCGTCTAACAGATGGCGCTGCTATGCTACATTGTCCATGATTTTTACGATAGCTATATCGCAAAAACTAATGCACAGAATTTCACCAAATTTCAGATTCGGTTAGACCTTAGCAAAAATTGACGTTGATTAGGATTTGGTATAAATAACCAAACGGGTGGCGCTGCTATGGTACATTTTGTACGATTTTCACGATAGCTATATCTCCAGAACTAACGCACATAATTTAATATAACTTTAGATTCAGTTAGACATTAATATAAATTGGTGCTGATTTGTTTTAGGTGTATGTGAAACCTGTATGAGATAGAAGAAAGTTTTGGGATTGGCACGTCAGACTAGTTTTTTTATTGCAATCAAATCTGTGAAATCTGACGTTATTTTAGCTTTTGATCCTATTTTGATTTTTTTTTTTTTGTCTTACCTGTGATAACT
The DNA here is from genome assembly GCA_963931845.1 of Maratus michaelseni. NCBI lineage: Eukaryota > Metazoa > Arthropoda > Arachnida > Araneae > Salticidae > Maratus > Maratus michaelseni. The sequence goes on from OZ007587.1 coordinate 464,451,725, forward strand.
GATAAATTTTCTGAAATTTCAAATTCCTCGGGGGGCCGGTTGCCCCCCCAGCCCCCCCCCCCCCCCCCGAAATTGAACCCCTGCATTGGTACATGAATTGAAACGCAGCATTTTATGATAAAATCAAAGCCGGCTTCAATTTACGCATGAAATTGGCAGGTGTTTTTATTCAGAAACTACGGAATCAGACTTTTTCTATTTTTCGGTAAAGGCAGAAGATCTTTCAGAAAATACTGTCAAAGTCGGTGTTTTGAACCGAATTACCCAAACGACAGCATGAGAAAGGAGAAAAAACGTGTTCATATGACACAAATCGCTTATAAATCGATAAGTAATTTATTTACCAAAAAATTAAAAACTCATTTCGATTCCAAATCGCTTCCATAGCCAATTTTATGCCTTTCCGTTCAAAAATGAGTCAAAAAGTTTCCTTTTGTTGAGCAGTTTCATTTAAGGTAGAACAGGTATTTAGCAGGTCATATCCTTAACCCCTTCCGTACCAGCATATGTATATGAAGATTAAATGTAAAACCAGGTTTTCGGGCATTTAGATTTAAAATATCAAGTAGTAGTTTTCAGAAAAATGAGATGCTTTTATTCATATTAATAAGAGATATAGGTATCGATATGTATATATCAATATCTAAATCGAGACATAAAAACATCGACAGAAAAACGTGTTATTTGAGAACGAGACATGCGAGAAAAGCGCATTCTCATCTGTATGGTGGCGCTATCTCTGCTGCGGAGGAGAAATTAAACACTTTCCAACAGTTTTCATTACCAGCTATACACAAGACACAAACATATCTTCTTGCTATACTGTTTTTAGCAGCAACGATAGAATAATGAATGGACATGGATCCAGTGGTGTTTGTGGAGAATCAGGCCATGGATCCATACGTGGATCCACCGGTGTTTGTGGAGAATCAGGCCATGGATCCATACGTGGATACACTAGTACGGAAGGGGTTAAGAATTGAAAGAACGAAAATTGAATCATTTGATTAAAGTATCTCTCTCTCTAAAATCTCTCTACATAAAAGCTTTGCAGAAAATAAATATGATGAAGTCTGTATTAAGATTCTCATCTTTTTTATTTTTTTAAAAATTGACTTTGTTTATAAAGATAGGATTTTTTTTTAAATTATTATTCGGTTTAAAAAAAGGGTAGTGTTTTGGTATATCTGTTCCTATGTTTATTATATATAATGCAAAACTTATCATCACGATAACGTCGGAAATATTGGGCTGATTAGATTAGAACCAAATTGGGATAGTGGATTGATCTTGGTTGAGTTCGTAAATCAAGAAGATTAGGTAATTCGTTTGAAAATAATGGTGTTTTGAAATTCCAAATAATAATACAGTAGAACCCCGATTATCCGAATCCCGGTTATCCGAAAATAGGCTTAACCGAAAGACCTTAAAACTCTATTTTTTTTTTTTTAAACTGTTTTAAACAACTGTTTTTTGTCTTTTTTAAACTCTTTTTTTTTTTCATGCTGTTTATGAAATAAATAAACAGCATCAACTTACTTATTTGGACTATTGCGTAAATGCAGGCATTTTATTGCATAGACACATACAACACTTCATTTCTTTAAAAAATATGTTGATTTTTTTTTTTTTTTTTCAACTTCACATTGCTTCAATGCTGCCTTATCACGGCACCTTTTAAACAACAACAGATCTAACCATGTTGCATCTTCTTGCACTTCAATATATTGAGGTGCCAAATTTTTTGAGAAACATTTTTACACTAGTTCAAATATTTTTATTTAGTTTTTTATTAACTACTGTCCAAGAAACTGTTGCATAACTACTGTGAACGGTCTCTGAAAACTGAAACAGCTTAATTGAAACATGAATAAAAGGCAAAATTAACTCAGAAGATACTATTTTTGTACTAAACATTATATGTACAAGATATTTATAATCAAAATTCACCTATTCAGAAGTTTATTGCGATAGTGCATGGATTCCAAATGAAACAAAAATTAACTAGTGTCTGTAATTAAACTTATAATTTTAAGTTAAACTGCGAAAATTGAAAATAGCAGTGGTCTGGGAGAACGTTAACAGCAGTTAAAGGTTGATCATAATTTATTAACCTTTAAAAAAAAACGACTATTCACTAAAAATTTCCAGTTTAACTATAGATACTAGTGACACTTTGCTTCATTTGGAGCTTTCGAACTACCGCTAGAATCAGTTAAATGGTAAATTTTAATTATAATAGGCCTGTATAAAACGTTTAGTACATTAACAGTATCCTACAAGTTAATCGAGACTTTCATTCATATTTCAATAAAGCGATCACATAGACCACTCAGAGTAGTTAAGCAACAATTTTTGTAACAACAGTTCAGGATTAAGGGCCCTCACACTCAGGGGTGAGAATGTCCTTTTCTGTCTATTTTTCCTTTTTAATTAATTATTGAATTTCAACCACCCAAAAAATTTGTCTTCCCCCTCCTAGCGGTGTATAAATTTTAAACCTTTATATGTTTTTCAATTTGTTAAGCAAATTGTGCCCTTTTTTTACTTTGTATTAATAATAATTAACGCATATAACCCCCTCCAGTTAAAATATTTTGCTGCCCTTCAAAAAAAAAAAAAAAAAAAAATTAATTTACATATTTTCAAAAATAAAAATTAATTGTAACGTAAAATTTTCCAAAACAGAAATAGATTTCTAGAATTTTCAAATATGCGAACCCAAAATTAAAGCTCATTCCGCCAAATAGTTTTTAAGTTATGCTTAAAAAAGCACTTGTCTGGTAATCTGTTTTGCGATGATCGAACATTTATTTAACATTAGGAGGTAAAAACATAAAACCTGCGTAATTTCTAAATTACTTTAACGAGTGACTTTCAGTTTTATACATGAAGGTAAAATTTACCGAAAAATATGATGTCGAAATTAGGGTTTAGTACTAAAAATGTTAGAATACGTAACTTCCTCCCCTTCCCCCCCCCCCCCCCCAGCAAAATTTATGTACAGCAATATTATTAGATGTTATTACTAATCTATTGTTACTTGTGACATTTATCTACAGTGATTTGTGGCACAGTTAGTAGAGGGTATCCCTCCCCCCACCCCCCAGGACTGTACACAATATGTATAAAAATAAGGATTGTGCTTTTGAAACGAAAAATATCAAAAATTCATTTAAATTTTCGAAAAATGATCAAAATCATGAAAATCAAGGAAGAAAACACTGCAAAAGAGGGGGAACTATATCTAAATTCTATTACATATTTCAATTTTACATTACATTCAATATGTAACATGAATTACATTTAAAATATGTAAAATATATTAACTAAAAATGTCATAATAGTGATTTGGGCAAAAGAACTAAAACTTAATTTAAAATCTTTCTTTGTGTTACAGATTTCGGCTTAGCGATAAAGTGCGGTTCCAATACATGTTAACAAAAAACTAGTTTTAAAATACTATTTTTTTCTAAATCACTTAATACATACTAATAGTTGAGAATTCTTAATATTTACAGGTAATGAAAGACGTAAAGTGAAGATTCAGTTTCTATGGACTCTATAATTTATAATTATAATGTTATATTAGCAAAAGTATTGTTTTAAATTCTTGGAATTTTAAGTAAAATGATCATATTATAATACAGTAAAACCTCCATAACGGACACTCCCGAATAGCGGACACCTCTATTTAACGGACACTTTTCAAATCCCCACTCCCAAAATCTAAATTTTTGTATGTTTAACCTCTGAATAGCGGACATTCCGAATAGCGGACAGTAGTTTTGGCGATCAAGGTTAAAAAAGATTTTTTAACGAGAAAGAAAACGGGAAAAAAGTAAAAAGCCTCGAATTTTATCAAGGCAATGTATCACAAATTTTTTGACCACAGATAACTGTAGAGGGTGGTCTCTGAAAAATACCCAATGGCCTGGGTAATCCCCCAATATCGTATGCATTTTGTATCGATTACTGTTTGATTCTTTAGATTTAATTGACATACAATATTCAAAGCTTCAAAATATGTTAAAACCATTTTTATAGTTTTCTGAATATATTGAGTTCTGCGTATTCTGAATTTAGTGTCTTGTTTGTGATTAATGTTTCGAGAATGATCTCAAAACGAAAGCGATTAACTTTAAAAGAAAAATTTGAAATTGTAAATGTAGGTAAATCTGAAAAACAGAAATATAGGTTACGGATATTTGCCGAATGTTTTAAAATAGGTAAAATACAAGTGGGAGAAATTTTACGAAATAAAGAACTTGTGGATTATTAACTAAAACGAGAACACCAAAAATGTGAAATTCAGGCATACTGATTCCATTGAAATTATTTCTATATTTCTGAATTGGTTTATTTCACTTCGTTCAAAAAAATTCCATTCAGTGGGCCTTTGATTCAGGAAAAATATTTAAAAGTCACCAAAGAACTCGGATTACATTATTTTAAGAGTTTGGGTAGATAGCTGGAAAAGTTTCTGTCTCGGCATAACATCTCTTACAAAACAATATGTGAAAAAGCAAAATCTGTAGCTCTGAAAAAAACTGGAGGATTGGCATGAATAATAGCAATCAATTTGTGAAGATTATGAGGAGAGAAACATTTTTAATGGCGAGGAAAGCAGACTCTTTTTCAGAATTTTTTTGAATAAGACTTTGTGCTTTAAAAAGGATGGCTGTATCGGCGAAAAAATGACAAAAAAGCGAATCACTATTTTATGATATTGCAATGTATTAGAGGAGTTTTAAATTCCTCTTATAGTTCAAAAATCTCTGAAACCCATGTGTTTCTCAAAGAACATCCAATTAAAAAAAAATTGGTGTTATAGAGCGAATAAAAAAGCGTGGATAATCAGTTTTTTAGTGATTAAATGGTTAACTTCCTTTGATAATAGGATGGGAAAACAAAAAAAAGTTCTCTTGTTTTTGGTCAGTGCAACTTCTCATCCAAACCATTTTAAATTGGACAATGTTAAAACTGTACCCCCCCCCCCCCCCCCACACACACACACAAAAGACAACTTCCGTATGCCAGCCTCTTGATCAAGACGTTATACACAATTGTAAAGCCTGGTAGAGAAAGCTTTTATTAAGCCATATTATTTCGAAGTTTTAATCTGTGAATACAGTTGAGAACAGCCTAAAATTAGTTAATGTTCCCGATGCTTTCAAATTCGGATTTCTTCAGCTGTAAAAAACATATAACCGGAATGCGTACGACAATGTTTCAGAAAAGCAGGCTTTATATTAAAAGGAAATGAAACACTTATTTCCGATAGAAATAAAGAACTATCACAATAAGTGAATTAATGAAATGGATCAGGAGTGAAGAAATGCCGAAATGTCCATGACCATTGATGATGACCTACTGAAGCAGAATCAGTTGACGTAGGCGATTATATTCCATCAGAATCTTCGACAAAAGCTGACTCTATTAGTGATATGAATCAAATATTGAAACCAGGGGATGTTTCCTGCAATATCGGGAATTTACAAGAAGCGGATAAACACAGTGAGCCGATACACATATTTTTCTCTTTTTCCAAAAAAAGATGATAGCATTAAAACATCGCATAGAAAAACTAACTACAAGCAATCGGAAGCAAAAGTAAACTTTTGTAACAGATTTTTTCCTTAAGAATGTAATAAACAGTGGAAAAATGTATGTACAATTTCATTTCAGTTTTATTGCTTAAAAAAGTAATTTTAATTTCTGATTAATCATATAATAGAAGTTCTCAGACATATAAAAGCCAATTAACGAAACGTTAAGCATTTCTTAGCGATTTTGTGAATCTCTGAAGTTTTCCCATTAGCGGACACCTCCGAATAGCGGACAATTTTTGCGCTCCCGAGGTGTCCGTTAGTTAGAGGTTTTACTGTATATATAGAACACACACAAAAAGAAACTGCAATATATAAAATGTTAGTATGCGATAATGCTTCCTGTTTATCAGTTGAGCTCTACACTAAATATTAAAACACCTGCTGCAATTACTCGCCAAATGTTACACCATCTCCTTACATTAGCAGATAACTTTCAGTATGGAAAATAACCCTAGTTGCAGCATGAAAGTGTAGCTCCAAACAAGCGAGAGGCAATAGCATATACTTCATATCGTATGGTAGTCCGTGTGATATCAGCTTAATGAAAAAAAAAGAGCCTTTGTAGATATATATTTGATAGATGATGATTTTTATTATTTTGTTGATACAGAGCTATAAAAATTATTAAGGATTTTATAGCAAACTGAACATGCTAGAACAGAACTAAAAAGCTTAAAATATACAATTAAGTGCAATTTTATGCATTTATATGCTTTAATCATGAATAGTCTTAAGGCTGTTCTCTACTCAACAACATGAAACTTTGTGACACATTTTCTGACTCATTTTTAAATGTAAAAACATAAAATTGGCAAGCCTGACTATAGAAGCTACTTGGAATCGAATGATGTTTTTCATTGTTTGATAAATAAATAACTTATCGAGTTATATGCAATTCTTGTCATGTGACGACAGGTTATACTCCTTTCGTGTCTGGAAATTTGGTTCAAAAAACCAATTTTGACAATATTTTCTGAAAGATCTTCTGCCTTTACCAAAAAAGGGAAAATACCATTCAAATACACAGTTTCTGATTACATAGTTCACCTGCCAATTTCATATGTTTCCAAACAAAAATGAATTCAAAAATGTGTCAAAAAGTATCCCCTTTGGATTTGAGAACAGCCGTAAAATATGCATTTGCATATGCAGATATGCAATTGAATAGAATCCACTGTCGAGTAATAACTAATGACTTATAATTATTCTTTTATTCTTGGACTAGGATAAATTATTACATAACATAAAATACATTTATTTCTTCTGAGTCGCTTGAGGTTCTTCCCAAGGTCTTGGCCCCCTGATATTTTCCCAGTTATCGATATCAATCTTTGATTTCAATTCCTATAAAAAACAAACAAATAAGAAGATATTAAGATATAAAGGTGACATAAATAATCATACCAATCTATTGAAAAATTATAGAATCCAATTTAACCTCATATTCTTCTTCTAGGCTTGTTTCCTTCTTTTGAACTCCTAATTTTTTGAAGCTGTCATCTTGCAACTGAAAAGAATAAATCAAGAAAAAAATAATAAATAATTTTACAACAAAATACTCATTAAATTATGCATTTAATAGTGGTGTAAGGGCAATCATGTTAAGATTAATACTTGTGTACTATACAGATTTCATTAATGTTCATAACCAAATATTACTTACCAACTTTTTGCAAAACATTTTATTGCAAGTTACTTATGTACTATACAGATTTCACTAATTTTCAGCAAAACATTTTATTGCAAGTTAACTAATTTTTAACCACTTTTCAACATAGTTGAAAAGCATTTATAAATTTGGTTTGTCTGTCTTTCTGGACGTGCTTTAACTCATGTAAATAAACTTAGATTGCCATGCAATTGACATATGTTATTGAAGTTTACTACAGCATATTCGGCATTGAAAAGAAAGTGTGTAGCATTTATAGTTCCTTTACAAGGACGCTCAAAATTATTCTGCTAAATTACGGTCTAAGTTGAAAAATCATTTGCGGTGTATTTTAATGATGTTACACTATTTCAAACATATTGAAATTGATATATACTATCACTGAGGTGCACTACAAACTGCTTGCTATAGAATATGGTATGCACAGCATTCATCGTTGATTTACAGAGACACACACAGAATTAGGTTACAGTATTTTCTATGAACAATAGTTGCTGAAAGTGTGTTTTCAGTTGTTTTTTAATTTAACTAAAGTTTTGTATATTACTTGATGTGTATAAATTATATCGATCATATACAGGGCAGCACAAAAGATCTCAAGTACATTCCATTTATTAACAGAAATTGCTGAAAGGAAATTTAAAAATGTGCTATGGGTTTCCTACCTGAACTAAATTTTAGCATACTATATATATACAAATCTATAGATCATATACAGGGTTGCACAAAAAAATTTAGATATTTTTTTTACTATAGATGGTATTTGCTGAAATTGGGTTTCAAATGTGTTATGTGTATTTCAAATTGTTTACTTAGACATCATCTTTCGCATTATAACACTGTGAAGTGTTGTTACAGTATCCTGAATGAGTTGGAAAGTGTTTCATAATCTATGCTTGACACATGATTTTTTTTATTATTATTTACAGGTTTCCCTCAATTAGTGCAGTTAATTGATAATGCAATATTATAGCACTAAATAAAACATCCATTTAACCCTTCGCAACGAGCATCCTTTACAAAATTTTTAATCCTTTATCACCGGTTTTTGGAAATAGAAACTTTTGTCTCATTAAATCACAGAAATGCTTTAAATAAATAAGACAAAAGTTTCAATTAAAAATTACTGGTAGGAATAATCAAGGATTCTGAACACTTTATATGTCCCGTATATGTGACGTTTGTCGCAAAGGAGTTAAGCGTAAAAACTCAAATAGATGAACAGTGAACTTCCTTAAAACTCAATATATATATATATATACAGTCGAACCTCGTTAACATGAAATTGAAGGGACTGGGAATTTTTTTCGTGCTATCCGAAATTTCGTGTTAACCATCATAATAGTGGCACCATCTATGTTAGATATAAAAACTAAATAAATTAACCTACAAATATATCCCTGCTCAAAAAATCATAAATTAATAAGAAATAGTAAATTTCATTAACATATTAATTATCGTTTTTTAGGCAATAATAATTTTATTTACATGCTAATCATATATTTAAATAGTCCGATATTGACTTTGGCTTCAATTTTTGTAAAGTACTTTTTTTAGGAACGTATGGACCTACTCCAATTTGTCCAAAGGTCGGGAAGTATCCTCTTGATCCATAAGGAAACGTTGTACAGTTTTCAATGCTGCGGTAGATTCATTTATTGACACTAAACTTTTCCGTTCTGTGTCAATTTTTTTATCCTCGTTTGACACTTCAATGTTGTCATCTTTATTTTTCAGCAATTATTTCTTCGTCTGTCGCCACATCCGAAGTCAACACATCTTCATCTATGCAAATGTACTTGGAAAAAACAATGTCTAAGAAAGAATTTACCGATTTTGGCTACATATCTTTCTGCAGACAAGTCTATGACGCTATTTAAATCTTGTCAGTCATCCCTTGAAAAATATGAAATCGCTCTCACCGAGAGCATCAGCAAAAGCCTCTGCTTCATCTTGCAAAACTGCAAAAGTTAAAACAATGTTCTGGCTTATTGCCTCTTTTATCCACCGCAAGAGAGCAATTTCAATTTATTCATTCTTTTTTCTACACATTCGTTTTCTTACTGGTTTGAATTAACTCACAGCATAAACCGCTTCAATCTTTTCACGATTCTATGAAATTGTAGAAGAATTGTAGGTATCCCATACTTCGCCGCATTTTGTGATTTTTTTTCAGCACTTTATCGCTAACTTCGTTTAATTTTTTTGCTTGGTTTCTTAAGATACTGCTTGCTGTTTTCGATTCATCTTTCACAGAATTCTACAGAGCAACTGTGAACAGTGTTTCCATTATGTTAGTTAGGTAGTGAAGTAGAGATAGTCACTTCTTTCACTCACAGATAGGAGAATTCAGACCCCGGTTTATAGTTTGTTACTGTCAATACATTCAACCGAGTAATAGAACAATCACTTTCAAAAAAAGAAATTCCTTCCCCAAACTTTCATTGTGACTAATCTATTGCTCATATGGTTAATGTGGGAACACTTGCGCATATCAGAGATCAAAGAAAAGCAGGGATTATTCAGTATTTCAGAATTTTCTGAAACCCTTTTTCACTTTAAATCGTTTTCAAACCATGAGAAAATTTCACTTTTAATAAGAGTATGTGACATTTAAGTTTGAAATATCTAAAACATTGCATAAGGAATCATGTTTTGACTTTGAAGCGAAAAAAAAAATTTCGCCTTAAGCGGGATTTTCCGAAATTTTATTTCGTGTTAAACGAATTAATTAACATTGATTTTCAGACTCATCCGACGGGACCTGAAATTTATTTCGTGTTAAGTGAAATTTCGCGTTAAGCGATTTCGTGTTAACGAGGTTCGACTGTATATATAAATAAACAAAATAATAATGTACTGTGATATTGTTTTTGGCAAGTTATTGTTAGAAAGTACATATCACAGTTTGATTTGAAATTTTTTAAATAAAATTTATCTAATTTACATGAATTTCAAATAGCATTAAAGTGCATGCTAATTTAATGTGGCAATTAAGAAACACTAAAATGGCAATTTTTAAATTGAATTCTGCATAATAAATACATCTTTCCGATTGTCAATTGTCACATTATGGTTCCCATTTCTTGTCATATTTTTGTCTTATTTTCATAGCAATTCAGTGCCTTTAGATTGGCAAAATTGGATCACTCATTGTGTGACATTGCGCACTAACCAAATTTTTTTTTTCTGCATTAGGGGAAGGTTATACTTTTTTGACGATTATTCTTTCAGTTACAAAGAAAAGTGATACAACCTTCGGAATTTTGCATTTCACTTAAACATTTATATTTTTGTGCGTAAAAAAATGAATAATACACCTTGTTTTCGCTGGTCACAAGCATTCGAAACAAGTTTGGGCACCAAATTATGAAAGGACATTAAATTCTCTGGAGCTTATATCAACATTTACTTTTAAAAAGTTAATTTTGGACAAAATGGGTGAGTGAATATATAGGCAATCTTTTAAAACTGTAAGCTATGGAATTGGCAATTTTTCGCTTTTCTCTAAAATGCTGTGACAATGTAAACATGGCTCTAAATTAAATTAAATTTTATATTTCACTCTTAGATAGGGAATTAAGCAATTTTTTTTTCTTCTAAAATTATGAACTATGTATTCTGTCTAATGTATTTAACGAACCAAAACTGGAAGTAGAATGTGTTGGCAAAGAATATAATCCCTAATGACTATTTTATATTTGAATAAACTAAAATTTGAAACTTATATTTACTACATTGTTTTTACCAATATGAAATATGGCCCCTTTGATCAAATTACAATTGCAAGTAAAATAATTCATTATTTTCCTGTAAATCCTAAGTGCAATGTTTCCCAGTCAAATTGCAAAACTAGATTTGATAAACAAGCTTTCCTCTTTTATATATCTTCCTTTATTTTATAATAGAACTTTATAAAAATGTTACAATGAAAATGCACTGAAATATGTTATTTTTACAGTCATATATATTTTGTTATTACAATTTTCAACTTATGTTCCATCTACTAACTGGTAAAAATATTCTTAGTTGATAAGAATTTCTGAACATTCCACACCTCTGCAAACAGCACAAATTCTAAATATTAGTTCATTTTATTTCAGATTAGCTGCATAACAACCCAATATGTTGCATTTATTTACATTGTATGATATATTTTGATTTTATGGGGGGAAAATAAATCTAACTTTCTTCTGCATTAAAAAAAAATATATATATAATATTAGTTTTATTAAATTTCATATCATAAGTAAGAAATTATCTTCAAAATGTGGTTTAACTGAAATTTACAAAAAATACATTTTGCAAATTGTGCCATTTTTATGCAATTGTAGTAGAGTGCCTTTATATAAGAATGGCAACATATGAGTAAACAAAAAAAAAAAAAAAAAAAAAGATTGGTCAAGAAAATTTCTAATAAAAACTTGAGAACCTTGCCATTATATCTTCCAATTTGAGAGTATATTATGTGTGTATGTCACCTCTCTCTTATAAATTGCTCTCTAAATTATAGTAAAACATTATTCAGTGTGTAATTTAACTAAAATTTACAAAAATTACATTTTGTAAATTATGCCATTTTGATGCAATTATATTGGAGTACTTTTATAAATGAATGGCGACATATGAGTAAATAATTAAAAAAAGTAAATAAAAAAATATGATTGGTCAAGAGAATTTCTGATAAAAACTTGGGAACCTTGTCATTATATCTTTCGATTTGAGAGTATATCATGTGTGTATGTTACCTCTCTTTTATAATAGCACTCTAAATTATAGTAAAACAGAGTGTGATTTCAATGACATTATTTTCAAAGGTGACAACTGACAACATTTGTCAAAACATTTCGTTCTTTGAAAAACTTTGAAATTGGTGATATGAAAATGACATTTTTATGCAAGTAAAAATATTTCACTTTTAAGAATTAAAATATGTACTTCTTTGTTATAGTGGCCTTGACCAGGACTTAATTTGTGCCGGAGGCCACCAGAGCTCAGCTCCGGTACTTCTCTGTTTTTAGTAAATATTTAAATATTGACCAGAATTTCCCGGAGCCCAGTGTAATAATGCTTCTGAAATTACATTTCAAATCATTTTAATGCTATTTTGATCAGAATAATGAGTAAACAGAAATAGTCTTTATCTATTCTGCATAGCTGCAAACTATTCATTTTTTGTGTTAACACTATTTCCGAACCATAATCCTGAGCTTATTGAATCGCAGAATTCAGCGATTAAATAACATTAAGATTAGGCAAAGGTTTCTATTTGGAAGTCATAATAAATAAAAAGTGGAATAGTTGATAGCTAAGTATATGCAGAGAAATGTATTTCAAATTTTTATTTTGCTAAATGAAAAAACAATGCTTTAAAATTTTAAAATAATGTATGAAATATAAATATGCAGATTGGAGTAAGGGTGGAGGGTGGGAGGGGGTAAGCTACGGGTGTTAGTACTGCAGAATATTAGGGCTCCGGTACTTTTTTTTCTTAGAAATTAAGCCCTGGCCTTGATATAACTCAGTCTTGAGAAAGTTTAATTACATACCAAATATTATAAACAATCACAAAAATGAAATGGCAACCAATGAAATAATTTCTAATTTTATATGGCTTATTTATGTTATATATTTTGTATTACATTATTATATGGCTTTTTTATGCATAAATTAAACAAATTGCTTCTTAATGTATATATTAAATAGTGTAAATATAAATCAAAATTGTTTTACATTTACACCATTGCATTTTATGCATTGCAGAGTTATTTCATAAAGACATAACAATTTGATGACATTCTGAAAATGCAAGTAGAGGTTGCCAGGAAGTGCTTTTGAAAAATTATTTCTTTTCACGCCAAATTCATCTTTGCAGTTTTTCCTTGTGCGCCAAAGCCTCTATAATTAAGAAGTATCTTAAAATACTTGATTCATATTAAATATGATAATTAGTTAGAATATTGTGGTATGTTCAGAAATATTTATTGCTACCTTTTGAATGCAAGTTGATTAGAAATGGTTGCAAAACTGAATTTTTATTTATTTATCTTAATGAGGAGAGAGAGATTTTGAAGCAGATTTTTTTTTATATTATTAGATGTTACTCAAGTTTAGATTACAATAAAATTTGTGATGATTTTTTAAAAAGTTCAGAAGATTAGATAAGATTAATTAAAAATTAATTAATTAAGCAAAGATTGATATTTCAGCTCTCTAAAGAAGTGGCTCAAAATAAAAAAAAAACAGTCAAAATTTTATTTGAGAGAATAACTATCTATAAAGATGCACACATTTTTTCCGTTTCAAGATTGGATACTTATATATTACCCATGCCAGATCAGATTGACTGCATTAACAATGGCCCCAAACATACAAATTACAGTAACCTCCCCCCCCCTTTTTTTTTTTTTTTTGCTTTTTTCATTGCAACTGCATAGTAAATATTATATAGTTGCCATGTTAAAGGAAATGGTGGAAGTATTTATATACGTATAACTATATGATATAGCATACATATAGATATATTATATTCATTAATATTTACATTATGTTCATTGTGGTGGGTATAACAATCTGCCAGAAATAATACTACCATCGGCAATATTGTTTATTGCTAAAAACCATCAATTTGATGTTATGTATATAAATGTATACTAAATTACTGTTTGCTTTTATATTATTTATTATTTTTAACAATGTTATGTATTTATTAAATTACCTTTTTGAACACAATTGGCAATTGACAACCAATTTTTTTGGCAATCTATCTTCCTAGAACAAATAATATATAAATACCCAAAATGGTCTCCAATTTTTTGGGGGCAAAACTAGCAGTATTTGTAAAAGGAAGAAGCAGAGGAAACAAGCACCCCCTGCATTTATCGCAACAGATAGATATTGTGCATAATAGGAGAGAATAATATGCTTAAGCTTGCAACCATCAAAGTGTTAAATTTTAAAAGAAAATTTTCAAGAGAAAATGTATTTAGCCTAAAACTATTAGTACACACTTTCAGCATTGTACTGCCTAGAAAGAATAACTTTTCTTCCCAAACTTTAATTTTTCATTTTACTTTTTTCAGCATCTTTCTGAACATACATATATATATAAAAGGTCAGAGTTGTAATATTTACTGCATCTAATACTTACATACAATGCTGTAGTTGGAAAAAATATTTGTGGGAACTTACCTTTTCATATGAAAAGGTGAGTTCCCACAAATGTTTCCAGAGTAGATGTTCATGCAACCAGATTTTTGTTAAGCCAAAAGCCAATTTAAAACATTTAGCCAAAAGCAGACTTTTTTTAATTAACAGTTATAATTATTGTATTCTAGTTTTTATAGTATTGTATTTGTATAGCATTCATCTAAAAGCAATATATAATCACGCTCAAGGCAAATCACACATAGACTCTAAGACTTTGACTGTTCATTTAATATGAGTATTTGCCTCGGGCAAAGTCATATCTTGGGGATTGTTTAAGGGATAGAGATTGTTCACTTAATTCAGTAAGTGCATCATGCATGATGTCTAAATTCATAACAAACTGGAATGAAGTGAAATGTTTTTAGAGCCTTTCGTATTTAGCTCTTTCTCGGGACTATTTTAATTTATCTTCTATTCGCGACACTGAAGTGTGTTGCCAGAGCTGATTAACCATCCCAAACAGCTTTTACAGTTCTAAGACTAGACAAACTCATCTTAAGGTAAAAATGTTACCAACCTCTTGCCTAAAGAAGATGAACACACTATTTGCTCTCTCTGAGTGGAAATGGATTTTCTTAAAGCTAGCATAAATTATCGTTTCGCTTGGAGGGGTGAAAAAAAAAAAGATTTGTGCCCGTATGCCAATTTTTTTTTTTACACTAACAAACCAAATATTTCTGGGAACGGAGTTCCCATGCGTTCCCACCCAACAACAGCACTGCTTACATACGATGTTGCCAGTAGGCTACTTTTTAAAAAATTCAGATTGCTTGATTTCCACCACTTTTTTGAAGTAGAAATATTTGCCTTATTTAAAAACAGATTAAATAGTGCGAGAATAAGGCCAATTATGCTATTTAAAAAAAAGTGGTGGGAATCAAACAATCTGGATTTTAAAAAAGTAGCCTACTGGCAACACTTCTTACGTATTAATCGTGCCAGAAGGATGGATTACCAAAAATGATTGGCAGTTGCTAATCATGTTTATTATTTTCAAATACCAATCATTTTTTAAATAGTAATTTAATGTACATTTATTAAATAAATAACAACATTAAAAATGGTAAACAATATAAAAGAAACTATAATAATTATTTATTGATAAATTAAATGCATAATATTTACCAATAAAAGATATTTACAATCATATTTTTATTTCTGATGGGATGGTTATGCTCGCTGGATTGAATATACTATTATATTTCAGTACTTCTCTATTATCCCGTCGACCACTTTTCATAACAAAAAACTATCATCAAACTGTAAGATTAAACGCCAAAAATACAGTCCCATTTACTGGATGTTAGAAACATTATACGTGTTTGTTATGTCATCAAGTGGTTTTTAATTCGACATTTGCATGTATTTTTCATTATGTTTTATTGATTTATTAGTTATTTCATTAATTAAAATAACAACTGTGTCCTTAAATTCATATATTTTATTTATTTATTTATTCTGATATTCCAATGGCAATGTTCTCCCATTTATTTCGCGTTAGTTTTTTGTTATGAAAAGCGGCCAACGGGATAATAGAGAAGTACCTATATTTCTTATACACATGAAATACTGCATTTATGAACATTATAATATACATATCTATATCTATACTATATCATGTTATATAGTTATATATAAATACCTCTTCAAATGCCTTTAATATGACAGCTAAAATTAATTATGCAGTTGCAATGTAGACAAAAAAAAAAAAGGAATTACTGTAATTAGTATTATTGGTACTACTATTGGTATGGTGTATTTTCCTGACACAGATAATACATAAGTACACTGCATACTGGCTAAATAAAGTATGGAAAACTCAAAAAATAAATGACAATTATTAATAAACATTACATTAAATAAAAAATAAAAGCAGATAAAGCAACATAAAATTTAAAATGGAATTTAACATAGTGGAGAAGATTTGGTAATTTTCCACTATAACAGCGGTTCCCAACCTGGGGTACATGATAGAATAGTTGGGAGTACGTGAAAATTACATCGGTAATGGCAGATAACGCAAAAAATATAACTTAAAATGAAAACAGAAAAATAAATCTGTAAACTTTTTGTTTACAAAGAGACACTTGTGCAAAAGTAAAATGGGATATTCGTATAAAATGTAGAAAAATGCCTGAACTTAGAAATTGGTTGATCATTTGTTGCCTTTATCTCCACCCACTTCTAATAAAATCTTGTGATTTTGCATGTGTTCCTCTTTTTTTTTTTTTTTTTTTTTCCCCCAGTAATTCTGGAAATATCTAAGATTGAACATGAATCGTATCAGGCTTCAGGTTTCAATGATTTTATTTAAAATTCATTTGAAAGCAGGTCATCATTTTAGTGTTGACTGATCAACATTAGCATACACTCCTTAACATGCATTAGTTTGTGTTTTTGTGAGTGCTTAATTTGAAATCTTTAGCTAATATTTAGTGTTTTAAGTGACTTTATGTTGATATTGGTTTAAAATGGATAAGTGGTTGAAAATTGGAATTCTGAAGAGAACTGCATCTCACATAGGTAACAAGCATAAAAACATTACTAATGAACAAAGACAAAAAATATTTGGGACGGGTTTATCTGAGAAGGGGTACACATTTAAAAAGTCTAAGCAAGGGGTACGTCAGAGAAAAAAGGTTGGGAACCGCTGCACTATAGGGAACTTAACATTTTTTTTTTTTTAAAGTTTGGCACAATTTGGTCTTTAGAAGGTGAGATTTGTAGCCAAATGATATAAACAGCTATGAAAACCAACCTGATGAATTCTTATGCTTGTTTCTATATGCATTTATATACATAAGAAAAACATTTTAATTATATATACAGTGAAACCTCCATTAAGCGACCACCTTGCTCAACAACTATTTTTTTCATGGAACCAAATTTACTCCCATAGTCTCAATGCTAATTTTACCTCCATTCAGAGACCATTCTCAGAGGAATTCCCTCCATGAGCGACCAATTTGTTTGAAGAAACAGAAAGAAATCCGTTCTTTCCTGGTCATTTGACCTTTAGCTTAGCTGCGAATTATTCATTAAATTTCTGAACCAGATATGTATGAATTTAATCTTATCCTTTTTAGATTTATGTTTTATTCTGGTAAACTTTAACTGTTTAAACCCTTTTTGTGCCTTTCCAGGCAATGAATTCAATTCTGATGACCAGACAGGAGTCGCTGTCAGTAAACTCCCAACCATTTCTTCATGGGGAGCTCTCAAAGTACATAGATAGATTAATGAAATCTTCATTATCTGTTTAAGATGAAAACATTTTGCATTTATTCACTGAACTTCGAAAGGTTTTATAAATAAAAATTGTTAAAGATAAAATCGTAAAATCACAGAAAATTCAATTATTTTTCTTGCATTTCCTTCATGCTAAGACCTGATTGAATTGTTCATTTAATTTTACTATATTGTAATTTATTTTTGTGATATGGCAACATTAAGTTTTATCATTTTTAACACTTTCCAACATAGTTGAAAAGTGTTTATGAATTCGGTTTGTCTGACTGTCTGTCCGTGCTCTAACTCGCGTAAATATGCTCGGATTGTCATGCAATTGATATATGTTATCGAGGCTTACTGTCGCATGTTCGGTATTGAAAATGAAGTGTGTAGCACTTATAGTTTTCTTTACAGGGACACTCAAAAGAATTCCGTTACATTGCGATCTATGGAGAAAAATCATTTGCGGTTTATTTTAATGATGTTACACAATTTCAAACGTATTGAAATTGATATATATCACTGAGAAGCACTACAAGAGACTAATTATAAAATGTGGTGTGCATAGCACTTATAGTTCCTTTACAGGGATACTCAAAAGAATTTCGTTACATTACGGTCTATGAAGAAAAATCGTTTGCAGTTTTTTTTTAATAATGTTTCACTATTTCAAACATATTGAAATTGATATATATCACTGAGGTGTACTACAAGAGGCTTACTTTAGAATATTGTGTGTATAGCTTTCATTGTTCATTGACAGGGACAAACAAAAGAATTTGGTTAAAGTACTGTTTATTAATAATAATTGCTGGGAATACTTTTTCAGTTGCTGGACACGTTTTTAAATTAAAAACATTTTTTGTCTATTACTTGGTGTGTATAAATTGTATAGATTGTATACAGGGTAGCCCAAAAGTTCTCGAATACATTTTTGTTTATTGTCAGAAATTGCAGAAGGATAATTTTAAACTTACCTGAACCCTGAACCTTATGAATTCGGTTTGTCTGACTGTCTGTCCGTGCTCTAACTCGCGTAAATATGCTCGGATTGTCATGCAATTGATATATGTTATCGAGGCTTACTGTCGCATGTTCGGTATTGAAAATGAAGTGTGTAGCACTTATAGTTTTCTTTACAGGGACACTCAAAAGAATTCCGTTACATTGCGATCTATGGATGTTAATGTCTAAAATGTTTAAAACCTAACTGAACTAAAATTTAGCATTCTATTTAGTATGTATACAAATCTATAGATCCTATACAAGACTGCACAAAAGACCTCAGATACTTTTCCAAATATTCTTGATAATTCCTGAAATTGTATTTTTAAATATGTTATGTGTTTTCAAAATTGTTTAGTTAGATATCATCTTACACCTTACGGTAAAGATTTCTAAAATTATTTTGGACGTGTTGGAAAGTGTTACATAATCTATGCTTGACACATGATCTTTTGTTCTTGTTTAGTTAAAAAAGGAAAAGTTGAGACTGTTTAAGAAGTTTCTTTAGATGTGGTTCAAGTAATGTGTTTTTGAGTAATATTTTCAATTCGTTTTTGTTAAAATAAATTTTTGTTTGCTAACTGAAGATCTTTCCTTACTTCTTCAAACAAATGGTAGCATCAGGTAGAAGTTTCAGAACTGCAAATTTTCATTGACTATGTAATTTAAATTGAGTTAGTTGAACTTTATTTCTGCTGTAACAGATACCTCAATATTAATAATACCTTTTCTTAGAATAACTTAATCGCAGAATATTTATTTATCATTTAGCGATTGCTAAACTGAGCAAGCCATATTAAATGTTTAAAAAAATAATAACAGGATGGTTACAGAAATTGTGAAAAAAAGTTCCCTGATTTTTCCTTGACTACCTTTATCAGATTTCCTTGATTTCCATTATAAACAATACATATACAGTATTTTTTATTATATGCCGCTTCCTCATACCTCATTTGGGAGAAAAAATAAGAGAAAAACATAAAAATTGCACAATATTCATAAAGTACTCGTTCACAGATTCATAAATCCGAACTCAAAATTTAGTCCAACAACTTCATATAGTGGCGACCAGAAAATTTCCTTGTTTTCTGAAGAATGTTAAATTTTAAGATATATCTACATCTGACAGGATAGCCAATTGGATTAAACTGGCCACCTGGTCAGCTTAAACTAATGTATCATAAAATTTTCAAAAATGGGTAAATTGCCTTCAATATAAGCATAATCCACAGAAAATGAGGATATCTGATCACCTTAATGTGTGTTTAAAAATACCAGAAACTCATATCATGTGCATCTTTTTAAAAATATATAAAAATTTTACTTTTCTTTATTGCATACTATTATTGGCTTAAATACAGGGCTGGGTTTTTGCCGGCAGAAAGTGGTTTCTGCCGTGCCAGTGGCAAAAAGTGGTTATAACCGGTTTTAACCGGCAGAAACTGGCAACAACTGGCATAAACACATTTCGTGACATAATCTGAGACTTAAGTACATTTTATTCAGGATAAATAACAAATAAAGTACTGTGGATAGTTTTAATTTAAAATAAATAAATTTGTATTAGAAAAAATTAGTAATGTATCAGATAAAAATTTTGTTATAATATGGTTGTATAATTTTATATATAAACAATTATTAGAGTATTTAAAATCTCAGTTTAAAAATCAAAATAGAAAACTATATCCAATACTTATTTTAAATTAAATACTGAAAAGAAAAGAAAAATAATCAATACTTACTCAAAATACTTTTCTGCAATTTAACATAATAATTTAATAATAAATGTAAAAAATCTTTCTCATAGAAATGTTATACAGCTCCAAATAAAAAAATTAGAATAATTAATTCCATTTGTATTTGGAATTCCATTTAGCTTTATTTCACTGTTGTACAATTGAAAAAGAGCAGCAGTGGATGTTTTAATACATTTGCATGTTATTAAAGAAAATTAAAAACTGCAAAATATTAAATTTTGAGTGAATATTTTATTTTTGTAAAATTATTTTCATTATGTAAGAGAGTGTTTTGCATAACATATGGTGAACGTTGTGTTCATGTATGGCGAATGAAGCAAGAAGCATATCAGAAGAACTGCATGAAACTATCAGTGAAATTTGCAGCCAGTGTAATGGTATGGGCTTGCATGACTGCAGATGGTCCTGGAAGGCTATGTATCATTAACGAAATGATTAATTCTGAGATATATCAGGAAATCCTTGAGCATTTCATGATACCATCGTCAGAAAATCTGTGTGGTGACGATTTTATTTTCCAACATGATTTAGCACCTTCACACAGGTTAGTGTCTACTAAGAACTGGCTTAGCCAACATTAAATTAACGTACTTCCCTGGCCAGTCAATTCGCTGGATTTAAATCCAATGGAGAATTTGTAGGGAATAATGAAGAAAAGACTGCAAGATATTGCGCCAAAAAACAAACAATGCTACAAAATACAAAATATTAAAGAATAACTTTTTCCTTTTTTTTAAAACTCATATTATTTACAATGCATTATTCTAATATTTTGAACCAGGTAAATAGTTATTCTAATATTTTGATTTTTTCCAAGTGTGAATAATTATTTTAATTTTTGTATTAATTTCCTGTAATTTTAATGCTAAAAGATTCTACAAACTATGTAGATTCTTAATATTAAGTTTTATCCTGTATTACTTCTTGTATAAGCGATACATAAATCTTTTTTCACAATTTCTTTTTGTTTACTATTCTAATTTTTTAACTTGGAGCTGTAGTTATATATAGATCTTGTAATTCCGTGGATTTAAAAACATTTCATTTAAATGCAGTATTCAAAGGAACAAATCTGACTTTTTTTTTTTTTATTTAAGCCTGTTAGTTGAAAATGTTCCAACCATATATATAACACCATATTCCATATAGTAGATAATCTTTAAGTTATTGTATTATATTATTTATTTAAAAATTCCCTAAACAGTAATTTGTTAAAATATCATAGAATTTTTTGTAATTTTTTTTTTTTTACTTTGAAATAGAAATTTAACTGTAAATAATAATATTAATAGTTAAACTTGTACAGTACCAGATTACCATTATGAAAATTTCTGTTTTTCAAGTAAAAGAAAATTAGTATTATATAAACAAAGTACATTTATATGATCATTTTGAAGCTTTTTGCTACTTTGAATAACATTCATAATCTTTAGTTTTAATTTAATTGTTTACATATCAAATACATGTGTGAATTATGAATCATTGCAGTTAAAGTTCTTCTTCTTATTATTTCTTAGTTTCTGCCAGTTTTTGCCACCTACTGGCAGAAACTAGTTTCTGCCGTGCCGGTTTTAACCGGTTATAACCACTGGTTTTAACCACCCCGGCAGAAACTTGCCAGCCCTGCTTAAATATCACCTGTTTGTCGACGAATCAATCTCGTGTAAAAACACAAATAAATATTTTTACATATAGACAAATTTCCCTGATTTTCAAGTTCTTTTACAAATTTCTCTGATTTTTCCAGATTGATAAACCTCCCTGATTTCCGTAATCTGCAGCCACTCTGAATAAACACACAGAAAAACAAATCTTGAATCAAAACTTTATTTCTGCATGGAGGTTAATAATCAGGTACCTACACTTGTCAACATGAAATAAACCATTTATCACATTTGGTGTAAAATTGCAAGTAAATAATAAACAACTCAGCACAAAACCCATTCCACAAATGTATTTCAACAAATCCTACTATATGACACATAATAAACCAACCAATCCAATCTAATTCCCTCAAAAACCAACCCAATTTCCAGAACAAACCACAGTAGGCATGGAAGAAATGTAAGAAAAAAACCAGTAGCAAGAAAAACTTATTTATTGCCTCACCAAATTCAATGCCGCCAAGTGTCTCGCTTGTTCTAGAATTTAACCTTAATTTTTGTTTTGGTTTTAAAAAAATATCAGATCATAATACACTAAATAAATTTTACACATAAATTTGCCAAAATACAGTGCAAAAAATGTTTTCAGACCACATAAGGACCAAACTATATCTTTGCTGATTTGGTATTTCTTTAGCTGTTATAATAAAACAATACTCCAAGGAGAATATACATCAAATAATAAACTTTACTAATACTTTATTAATAATATAATTATTAATATAGGTGAAAATTAGTGGTCGCCACTCGGCGATTAAAGTTTAAAAAGTGGCGATTAATAAAATCAGCCATTGATCGCCACCCTAGTCGCCACTCACCAAGTGGCGATTAAAAAATCTGTTATCGATCGCCAAGTCAAATACACCATTTTTCATGGAAATATGTATTCTCTACACTGATTACATCTAATTAGAGAACTGGTTAATTCTTTTTCCTACCAGATGCAAACAGATTTCAATGACTTAACTGTATTTTCAATATTTCGGTTTTTTCTCATGTGCTTAATCTTTAGTTGTATTATTTTTTCAAGAAATACAGTTTTATTCTGCAAAATATATTTTTCAGCTTTGATTCCACATGCATTTCAAGTAATTTATTCATTTTTTTCCCACTGGATACAAGCAGATTTTAAGGACATTTCAGTATCTTCAATATTTCAACTCCTGCCACATGCTCACCAGCAGTTGGATTATTTTTCGTCAAGAGATACTGTTTAATCATGCAAAATACACTCATACTCATACAATAGGTATAAAACTCTTATAGAAAAATATGTTTATATACAACGACTATAATTTATCTAGATGTCAAGAAAGTTTGAAACATAATAGTGGCCACTAACTTTAAAAAGTGGCTACTAATGAAACTGAGTCATACTGGCCACTGACTACTACCTAAATTTCCCAATTTTCACCTATACTTATTAATAATACTTTTAAATAACAAACAATACTTTCAAATATATCATTTCATCCCTCACTTACATGACACTTTTTTTTTCATTGAAAATTAAATAAACAAAAGATAAACACTGTAATAAGCATTATAATTTTTAATCAACATACCACTTTATTCCTCCTAAATTCGTATCGAACAGACGCAAAATGTTTTAAACCAAATGATCCTAGAAGCAGGAAACTCTGAAAATAATAAAAAGAAACAGTGACACAACAGAATAATTTAAAAATTAAAGATATAAAACAATTAAAAAAATAAAAAAAAAGTTATAAAAATAAAAACATTCTTTTATAAGCATTCAATGTTTATCTTTAAAAATCATGCCGAATTTCTTGACTGCAATCTATATTAGCTGCAAAATATTAACAGTTACAATACGTTAATTATGAAAAATTAGATATTATATAACTTGCCGATTCAATTTGGGGACCGCTATAAGAATAAAGTACCGTAGTTTCGGGTAGATAAGCCGTCCTGGTGTATATACTGCTATGTCCGAAAACGCTTAAAAAAAACCCTGAAATTCCATCGGATACACTGCATCCCCATATAAGCTGCGGTACTTACGTATTATCCGTGCCAGTTTTAAGCCAACTGCGCCAGGCATGGAGCCAATATTACTAATTATAGTAACCCTTATTTTTTTTTCTTGCTACATGGTACATGCCTGGGAATAATCTATAATATTCTTCTTTCTCATTTACTATGCAATTTTTATTTATTAATTTTACTAAAATAATGTTATTTACTATTTTTAACAATGTTATAAATTTAATAAACATATATTACATTTTATTTATTTTATATTAATTATCAAGATGAAAAAAACAAGACATGTTAAAAACAAGATTGGTACTTGGCAACCACTTTTGGCGATCAATCTCCTGGCACGGATAACACGTAAGTACCGCTGCGGAACTTATTGAAAGTGATATAGTAGTACTGTAGACATCATATTGAATATTTCCACTCTTTTATTTTAAGCCCTTTAAAAAGTAGCATTTTAAATTTACTATTGTTATGTCATGTTTGTTTACCAAAGTTTCAAGTTAAAATAAATCTAAATTTGTTTTTTTTATACAAGACATACAACATATTGCAGCAAAGAAGCCGGTTTTTGGTAAATATGTGATTTAGCAATGTTCTAGAAGTTGTGATTGCTGAATCACCTGTTAATCACTATTCACGGCAGTCTTTTGTTAATTTGAAGTCATCTTTTGTGAACCAATGACGTTTTGCATATATTTTTTGGGTACTTTTATGCTAGCTGGGCGCCAGTGATAACTCGCCAAATCTTGTTTCAATTGGCATCATTTGAATTGCAATTTTTACATAAGATTTTGTTATTTGTATTGATATGTTTATGTTTACGTATTTTATTATTATATTTTAGTTATTTTTAAGATATTATACTGCAATGTTAAATAATGGCTAGTTGTTATTAGATAAAAAAAAAAGGAGGTTGGCGAGATAAAAAATATTTTAGTGATCATTGGTGACCGGCTAACATAAAAGTACCATTTTTTGTTTCCAAGAATGGTTACACGTTCGTCACCGAATCCCTAACATATTTTGAGTGATTATTATTTTCAACCCGTGAAGCATTTTTAATATTTTCAGTTGTTCACTCGACTTATATGATCTGATTTTTTTTTTCTGAAAAAATCATGAATGCTTCATATGTGTCACATTGGTAGAAAGGCGCAAAAGGTAAAATTTAACTTTTAAAATACATATAACACTTTAAGTACCAAATTTAATTTTTAATTTTTTTTTTTTGACAAAAGGATGAGTTAAGAAAAAAATTCTTCTATCGACACCTGAAGATATAATAAGTAAGTACAGTAATACAGTACAGCACTACAGTAATATTACATAGGACTTATAGTTTAAAAAATTATGTGATTTATATATAAAACAATTTTTATGAAATATCAATACATCAAAAATATGAAAAGAAATTTCTTAACGATTTCATCAGATGTTACAAAAATATTTTATAAGGAATTAGCAAATTTCAAAAATATAAAGTTAAACACACAGTTTTACTAAAAATCGCAAACTTAAAAATATTAATTATGTGCTCAAATCCAAAAAGTTACTTTCTGACACAATTTTGAATTCATTTTTGTCCAGAAAGGCATGAAATTGGCAGGTGTTCTTATTTAGAAACTATATAATCTAAAGACTTTTCCATTTTTTGATAACGGCATAAGATTTTTCAGAAAATACTATCAAAGTTGGCATTTTGAACCGAATTCCTGATGCAGCAGCAGGAAAAAAGAGAAAAATGTGTCGTCATGTGACACAAATTGCTTACAACTCAATAAATCATTTATTTATCCAAAAAAATTGAAAACTCATTTCAATTCCAAATCACTTCAATAGTCAGACCTGCCAATTTCAGACCTTAACGTTTAAACATGGGTCAGAAATCAGAAAGCTTTGTGAGCAGGTCATTTCAGAACAACCTTAATATTCAATTTATCTTTTAAAATGTCTGCAGACTTTCCTGCATTTTCACAAAAATGCTCAGAAAACTCAGGTGTAAATTTTAATTTTTGGCATTTACATATTAGCTGGGCACCAGTGATAACTTGACAAATCTTGTTTCAATTGACGTCATTTGAATTTCAACCTTTTACGTGAGATTTTGTAATTTGTATTCATATGTTTGTGTTTACGTATTTTATTATGAAATATTTTACTATTTTTAAGTAAGTTTTTTAAGATATTATATTACAATGTTAAAATATTGGCTTTTTGTTATTAGCTAACGTGAAAAAATCGGTGAAAAAAAAGACAAGATTGGTGAGATTAAAAAAATTTTGGTAACCACTGGTGCTAACTAACACTTAAATTTTTCACAGTGGTTTTGTGTTAAAATATCCTTTTATATCCTTACATCTCAGATAATTTAAAAAACATAATTCTGTTAAAAATGTTTGGCTAAGATGCTTTACACTTACGCAGAAAAAAAAAATTATTGGTTAAAAAGAGGAAAAAAGTTGCCAAATTTAGGAGATTTTTTCCTTTAATGGCAACCTAGCCATTGTATTAAGTTATTGGTTTGGCACAGTCTGAAAATTGCGCCATCCAAAAAGTCGCCAAACTTTTGTTTACATGTTTGCGTGAGTGTAAAGTATCAGTTCCAAATGTTTTTGACTAGCACCAATTTAAGTTGTTTTCGGAAACAGTAAAATATGGCGCAGTGAATAGGATCTGGTCCAGATAATATGTAAGTACTAAAATTTATATAACATGTGGAAGGGATGGAATGACAAATCTTCCATAATATTATAGTAAATCTAATATAATCGAGTAGTTCAAAGCCTGTATACTGCTTATTTGACGATGAACCAAATATTATGTTCAGTAAACAATCACTTAAAATTAAAAATTTTACATTATAGCGTAAAATTAATGTAATCAGTTTTGCCTAGTAATTCGAAAGACATATTCGTTATATTTTAACAATATCCTGATATAACTCTTGTTACTTATGCTACGTTTGATAAAAAATTAATTATTTGTAATTTTTTTAAACGTTCATACGAGATCAACAACTCACTAAAAAAGGAATTCCATATCTAAAAAACTTTTTCCGTCGAAAGCGATTAAGAACTTTCGTATATTCATTGAAATTCCACATTTTATAGAATGAAAAGTAACTTAAAAATCAAAATTATTACAGAATCATGAATTACAACGTAATTTTGACGACTTCAAACTCATTTTGCTCATCGACTTTTCAAAACAAATAGATTGGTTGGCTGGTTGACGCAACTGCGGACTTACATAAAACAAAATACATGTGTTGATTAATTTATTAATTGCGAGCAAATACTTGAAAGAAAGAATATTCGTAATGGTTACAATTGGATAAAGAAAGAAAAAGCTACGAAACAGGGCCCTCCGTGGCCGAGGTACAGCGCCTAGAATAAATAGTGTGGAAATCTGCTACAAAATAGTACTAAAAAAATTGAATCCAATAAATGTACAACGTTGCTGAAAAGATTACGATGGGATCGCAGCGCCATCTTCTCAACGTAAACATTGTATTAGAATGTTTCGGCTGGTGGTAAGTATTTTAAATACTTAAATTATATCCCTTTCTCCTCTGACTTAATGATTTTATAACTTTTTTTTTAAATTATGAAAACATGGCTAAAAAACGTGATACGCATTGTTTTGTCTCTGGTTGCAATATTATCGTAGGAGCACCGTTGCACATTTATAGGCTACAACTTTTTAGCACTTTTTAAAGCATTACAAGGATAGCCGGTTTCCACACTATGTATTCTAGGCGCTGTAGCTAAGGTAAACACTCCGCTAATCGCTTGAAAGCATAGGTGTCAGGACGACGGCTTCAACCAGGGCTACACTACATACCGGGCTTGCTCATTCATTATGATGACGTCACAAAAGGTGGCTGACTAGGAGGAAAGACATACAGCGATTGGCACAAAACGATGGGCGCGTTGCTTTGGACCAATCGCTGGTCGCGGTCAGCCACCATTTGTGACGTTTTGAGAGTGAATGAGCAAGCCCGGTATCTAGTGTTGCCTTGCTTCAACTCACGTTACCTCCATTGAACACTCATTGTAGAGATTCAGGCTGTAATATTCTTCAGTGATGTTATTTCCTTGTATCTATCCAGTCATCTTCTTGACGGTGACTTATAAGCGGATATTTGTATCAAGCCGCGACCTACGTTATACACGGCCGGTGCATGACGTTTAAAACGTCACATGAAGTGGATAATTTTTACAAGACGATTGGTGCAAATCAGCGCGCCCACCGTTTTGCACCAATCACCGTGTAAAAATAATCCAGTCCGAGGCTAACGAAAAAGACAGGCTACCGCGGTGCATTCCACTTATCTTTTTTTACAGACCGCTAGAGTGACGTGCTGCTCTTTTCGTACACCTTCATTGGTGCATTCGAGCATCACGTGACTCCGGTGGTCTGTAAAAAAAGATTCGCGTAAAGTACCGCGGTAGCCTTTCTTTTTCGTTAGCCTCGAATCCAGTCAATCTGACGTTTTAAATGTCATGCATCGGCCGTGTATAACGTAGGCCGCGATCAAGCACACAAGTTGTTGCTGTGGTCAAGCGCGGATCCAAGGGGGAGGTCATGGGGTCATGACCCCCACTCTAAACGAAGAACATTTTCTATAAAATAATACATTTTTTAATATAAAAGGTGTTTTGATATAATTTTTTTCTCCGTTAAAAATGCTAATCTTATTGATACATTCACAGAGTTATTTTTATACAGAAACGCATGAAAAATTGCAGTTATTGTTTAAGCATCAAAGAATCGAACAACGTTTTATATTTTTCTATAAATGTCGTACATCTTGAACTGCATCCAACTGCAACCTCAAGACAACATTTCCATGACTGTTGAGCCTCAAAAGTCGGCTTAAAATGTGAACTTTGGTAACACTTTCTGCAAAATTAAATAAAAAATAAAAATGGTAACTACTATTTCTTGGCATCTGAATAAAACATAGAACCTACAAATTTTATACATTTACCAAGGCTGCTATGGCTCAAGGAATTTTTCAGAGAAAATAGGAGTAATTTCTTATTGAAATTTTCGCCTGATGGCACGATCAAATATGGAGAGTTTTTTTTATAAAAAATTACTGGTATTTACCCTGAACAAAAATTCTGACCAGTAGCAACCCTGATTTACGAATATACTGCAGATTTCATGAATTTAGGAAAATGAATTCAGGTTAGGTTAGAAAATAGCCAATTTGGACTTAAGATACAAAAATTGTCATGAAGACATGTGACCCCCCCTCCCCCTTCCTCCTAAATAGACATGACCCCCCTCTAAATGGAGGGCTGGATCCGCCTCTGGCATGAGCCCCCAGTTCAGGGGATGTAAGTCGAAGACTCTTTATCTCTGAAGCACACAAGTCAGATGTATGTTCTCAACAAACAAGCAAAAGCTATGAAGCGTTCTAAACCGCGACCTACGTTATACACGGCCGGTGCATGACGTTTAAAACGTCACATATAGTGGATCATTTTTACACGGCGATTTGTGCAAAAAGGGGGGCGCGTCACTTTGCACCAATAACCGTGTAAAAATGATCCACTCCATGTGACGTTTTAAACGTCATGTGTGTGTCTATCCTCGGGTCTTCGGGCGTATACTCCACCCTACAGAGTTAAGAGAAAGAATAGAGAGGAAATAAACCGTAAAAATGGCTTGCAATATAAAGCCGGTTATCGCTCAAATCATCAGGTCGAAACAAGAGATTTCACTGGACGGAGAGAGGCTGCATATGGAACAAGGACTGGATTCATTGGACGGGGAGTGGTTTTCAAAGCAAGCCTCCAGTTGTTTGGGCCGAATGTAAGGTTGCATTTTTGGCGTCACGCCAAACGTAAATATTTCACCTCAGTTCCTCTTTACTCCGTGACTCCACACTTTGTCAAACATTTTGCAACAGTTTTCCGGGATATTTGAGTTTCTGTGGAAACACAAAGTTGATTTGCCAATTTACCAGCTGTGTTGCATTGGTTCCTTTTTGCCGAAATAACAATGTACCGATCTTCTTGGGATGTCGTACTACTAGGATGACCTTCTCCCGTGCACCTGGACATTCCACTCGTTTGAAACGCCGTCCATAGCCAAGAAACGATACTGCGCGCGATGTTAAATTTACGGGCAACATCTCCCATTTGGCGCCCTTCTCGAGCTTTCTTCAGCTCGCTTACGACAACTCACAGCACGCACCGATTGCCTGAAATCGTTTATTTCTGCTGTCACGTTACCGACAAATGCGAAAATACAAAATTTGCATAAGTTTTACAAAACAGAATACATACCGCATTCACGCAAATTTATATATGTTGCTGCGGACCTATTTCTAACTGTAATCGTTGAAAACAATAGTGGTTCTTAAGGTTTGTCCGTTGTCCCCCAGTGTAGTAGAGACGAGATGAATTGACGGTATAGTGCGGGATCAGCATAGGTGGAAATACGGTCTGCATATTGTCCAGAATGACAGTCCAAAGGTATGCAGACGAGGTACTCAGATCTCATATCGTACTTTTTGCGATTGGCGATTCCTTTCTTTGGATGCATTATAATACCAGACCTCACACAGTTCGACTTGTAGAGAACATAGTTGACAACGAAAACAATACAGAACATGTAGTGGACAGCATGCTCTTCAGATTAAAATCCGATCGAGCATGTCTGAGACATAGCAGGACGACGCATTTGACTATCCGGGACTTGGATAGTGGGCGTTTTGAAAAATTTTTATTGACAACTTCGCCGCTTCCATGGAAAACAGTTGTTTTACAGTCTTAGCTGGGTACTTACGTATTATCCGTGCCAGGAGATTGATCGCCAAAAATGGTTGCCAAGTACCAATCGTGTTTATCGTTGCCAATCATGTTTTCAAATGCAGTAATTTAACATTATCAAATAACATTGTTAAAAATGGTAATTAATATAAAATAAATAAAATATAATGTGTGTTTATTAAATTTATAACATGGTTAAAAATAGTAAATAACATTACTTTAGTCAAATTAATAAATGGTAAATAGCATAGTAAATAAGAATAATATTATAGATTATTCCCAGGCATGTACCATGCAGCAAGAAAACAAAATATATATAACGGTTACTATAATTAGTAATATTGGCTCCATGCCTGGCACAGTTGGCTTAAAACTGGCACGGATAATACGTAAGTACCCTTAGCTGGCCTGGCACAGTTGGCTTAAAACTAGCACGGATAATACGTAAGTACCCTTAGCTGTTCTAAAGAACAACACATCATATTAAAAAATTGGTACTTCTCTATTATCCCGTCGACCACTTTTCATAACAAAAAACTATCTCCAAACTGTAACGTCAAATAAACGGGACAACGTTGCATTGGAAAGCAAAATAAATAAATAAAATGTAAGAATTTAAGGACACAATTGTTATTTTAATGAATGAAATAACTCATAAATCAGTAAAACATAATGAAAAATACACGCAAATGTCGAATTAAAAACCACTTGATGACATAACAAACACGTAAAATGCTTCTGACATCAAGTAAATGGGACTGCATTTTTGGCGTTTAATCTTACAGTTTGGCGATAGTTTTTTGTTATGAAAAGTGGTTGACGGGATAATAGCAGTACCAAAAAATCCTTCATCCTCTTCAAACAATACTTTTACCATTTACAGGTATCCAAATTTGTGTCCTGGTGTGTCTTGGAGATGTCCTTGACATCATTTCAACGAATTAAAATACCCGCACATGATGTTTTGGTGTCTTGTTTTCTGTATTACGCTTTAATATATGTGTGCTTCAAATTTTATGTCCATGCATGGCTGTCTCGCATTGTTTTAATTACTTTTTTTTCTTGCTCCTCTAATTTTTTAGCAGCGTAATTCTTTTAGTTTTATGATTAAAATATACACATTTGACGTCATTTTTCCTGGTGGAAGAGTTCAGCATTTTTTAGTTTAGAATCAAATGACTGGCAACTTTACTTATTTCGTGAATTTGCCTTACTTTTATTTTATTTTATTTTATTTGTGTAATGGCAACAGGAAAAGATATTGCTGGATTTTTTTTTCTCGCCTTATTTTGGCGTATCGATTATTATCTTCTCAATATCACGGAGGGCAAAAATCTCTTTCTGAAGCTTTAACGAATTGAATTTTACCTACGTTAAGATACTTACAGTTCAAACTTCAAAGATGTCGGTTAAATCTAAGAAAGAAACTATTTTTCTAGATTTAGATGAATATTTCCTGAATCTAGGTAACATCGAAAAGGAAGGCTTAAAGGTAAACATTTACTGGTACTTCTCTGTTATCCCGTCGACCACTTTTCATAACAAAAAACTGTCGCCAAACTGTAAGATTAAACGCCAAAAATGCAGTCCCATTTAATTGATGTCAGAAGCATTATACGTATTTGTTATGTCATCAAGTGGTTTTTAATTCGACATTTGCGTGTATTTTTCATTATGTTTTACTGATTTATTAGTTATTTCATTCATTAAAATAACAATTGTGCCCTTAAATTCTTATATTTTATTTATTTATTTATTTTGATATTCTAATGGCAACGTTCTCCCGTTTATTGGGCGTTACAGTTTGGCGATAGTTTTTTGTTATGAAAAGTGGTCGACGGGATAATAGAGAAGTACTCATTTATTAAAAATAGAACTCAAGATGTAATTCATTGATTTCAAATCACTTTAATAGTCATGCCTTCAAGTGTCACTTTTGAAAATGAGTTGGAAACAGCGTCGTCGATAGATTCACTGTTGTCCTTGACAAAAAAAAAAAAAAAAAAAAAAAAAAAGGAACAGATGTTCCAGATCTATGTTCCAGACGTACCGGAGTTGGCGCGATTTTTGTTTTGCTCCATTTTGGTGAGAAAACCCCGTTGGCGGGTACCTGTTAGATCTAACTTACTAAAACAGCATGTTAGTTTTATTTTATTATAAATATTATGAAGCAGTTTATTTTATTATAAAAAACACACAATTTTCTTATAAAAACACACAATTTCCTTATAAAAACACACCATTTTTATTATAAACACCCACTAATTATTTTATTATAAACACCCACTAATTATTTTATTATAAAACACACACAGTGATTAATTTATTATAAATCACACATTGATTAATTTAATGTGAAACACATGAAATCTGCTCTACCGGGTTGCCATACGAAGTAAAATCTCACCAAAATCGCCGGGTTGCCCAGTCATAAAATTGCCATTTTGGCGCTGAAAAGATGTTCCGGAGCGTCTGCGACATATATACCCAAAAGGGGATAATACCGTAATCGGGTTCACTGCCAAATGGCGTAATCTAGAAATCTTTATTAGATGCAAAATTAAATGCTTTGTTGTAACCAGGTTTATTTTTGTGTGTGGCAGAGATTTATTAGTAATTCTAGGTGATATTTTCTTCGCACATCTTTGAGACTAACCTTAGATGCGAACCCGTTTATGGAATATTAGGCTAACGTTCCATAAATGGGTTTGTCGCCATGTTTGGCATCAACCAA
Source organism: Maratus michaelseni (assembly GCA_963931845.1). Classification (NCBI taxonomy): domain Eukaryota; kingdom Metazoa; phylum Arthropoda; class Arachnida; order Araneae; family Salticidae; genus Maratus; species Maratus michaelseni. The sequence goes on from OZ007587.1 coordinate 464,485,401, forward strand.
TAGCGGTGTTGTCAACAATGTGGTGGTGGTTTCAAAAACAAGAGTATGAGAGCAATTATCTATCAATTATTTCTCCCCAGTCAAAAATGAGCGATAACGTGCCAGGAATTTTAGTCTTGCACTGCCAACCGCGCCAAATATAGTTACTTGTGAAGCTCATCTCGTGAACGTAGTAGTAACGTAATAACGTAAATAACGTAATAACATAATAACGTAAATAACGTAATAATGTAATCACGTAGTAATGTAATTTTATTTAATATTCTTATTATTGATTACAATTGGCTCCGCGCTAATAGAAAAGTCATTTTTGACTGGGACCGCACTAGTGGAAAAGTACCACCGAGGGTTTAGGAAAATATAAATATAAAATTTATGAAATCAATTAATTTTACCAAAAAAAAAATCATAACTGCAGAAAACGACGTTTATTACCAGTTTTTAAAATTTTGATTTTTTTTTCATATATTACATTAAATTGTCAAATAACATATCATAACGTAAATATATTTAAAAAAATGACCACTAAAATACTTTCCAGTGAAAGTGTCTCCCTAAAGCACGTGACTCTTGACATCACCAAGAATATGGCGAGGCTAACGAAAAAGAAAGGCTACCGCGGTGCTTTAAGCATATCTTTTTTTACAGACCGCGGGAGTCATGTAATGCTCGAATGCACCAATACAGGTGTATGAAAAGAGCATCACGTCACTCTAGCGGTCTGTAAAAAAAGATAAGTGGAATGCACCGCGGTAGCCTGGCTTTTTCGTTAGCCTCGGAATATGGTCATTTAACTGCATGCCAGCGATTAACAGCGAAAGATTTCACCATTTATTTATAGCAAAACCTGTCTGCACACGAAGGTGGCTTTTACCAGAAAAAAGGATTATCCAAATATTATTAAACGCAATCTTTTCTTTTCTTTCTTCTAGAAAATAGTTTCCGGCTCGAAGATGAACGAGAAATTGAAGCTGCAAACCGAAAAATCCATGAGTGACGACATGCAAGAGGCTTTCGATATCCTCGACCGTAGAGCGAACGGTACCATCGGACTGAGAGACGTCAAGGTGAGAAAGATGTCAAACTAGATCAGTTTCAACCACGTGATCACCAGCCCACCAAAAGTTATCAACCAATCATAATCGTGTATTTGTAGCCTGTATTACGAGCCAACCAATCACAATCCACCATTTTTGGCGGGCAAACAAAAAACAAATCTAGTTGCTAAGGTGGTTGCTAGGGTGTGACGTCAGTTGAAACTGATCTCACCCCGTTCAGACGCGACCTACATTATACACGGCCGGTGCATGACGTTTAAAACGTCACATGGAGTGGATCATTTTTACACGGTGATTGGTGCAAAGCGACGCGCCCCCCGTTATGAACCAATCACTGTGTAAAAATGATCCACTGCATGTGACGTTTTAAACGTCATGCATCGGCCGTGTATAACGCAGGTTGCGGTTCAGACCGGATATTTAAGATATCTCCGACCGCCGAAACCACTGAGATAGTTCCACAAACTCTCTCAGGGAGTTCGAACTCTCTATGGCTAAGTACAATCACTACCACTCACTCTGATTGGTTGTGGAGCTTCGCTTTAACTGATTGGCTGTGGAGACTGGTTTTAACTTCTGTGCAGATCTCAGACACAGTGAAGTTCAATCAGGGCCGGCCCAAGACCATTTTGGCGCCCGTGCGAGCTTTCACTAGGGCGCCCCCCCCTACCACCACCACAAGTTAAAAATACTTGTATTTTTTTCGTAATTTTTTAATTATTCATATATAAATCTTTCATACGTGCTATTCCTAATTTCTTACTTAAGATATTATTTAAAGAGGTACAAAAATAGATAAAATACCCATATTCAATCCTATCTTTGAGTTTTTGTAAGTCTTAAAATGGAAATCTGTATTATATATTAAATATCAGTCTCAACATGCAACATCATAATAAAAAAGGAAACTCAATACATTGTGCCATAGGACAAAAATAACAATAATTAATTTATTGTAAAAAAGAAACATTAAAAAGTTATGTTTATTTGTTTGGAATACTTCTACAGTTAACGGAGTAGTACTAATTAGCAACTATGTAAGATGAAAACGTAATCCTGTCTTGTCATTTAATTTACAGGAACTATCAATTTTATACTTGGTGAGTCATCAGTTTTAAAATCTTAAAAAAAATCGATATTTTATTTTTCATATTTTTGAAAAATATATATAATTTTGAATCAAACTAAACAAACCGCCTGAAGATATTCAAATTACAAACGGATAAATTTGAAATTGAAAATATGCACTTTAACAAAGATTCCGAATGATAACTTTGGGTGCGCTTTCCACAAAAATGTGTTTTGCTACTTGTGTGCATTGTAAATAATAATAATAATAATAATAATAATAATAGTTTCATTTGCACATAGATAACTTCTTTTGCATAAAATTATTATATCGACCTTCTCTAACTACGTTTGTGTCAATTAAATGATGCAGATTTTATTTTTTGGGATTAGAATGTGCTTTAAAGCTGTATCACATAAAGAAAACACATTCTACTAATGGAAACAAATACATTTTACGTCGTTTAAGTGGTCGAAAAAGTAGGTAGAAATTTTATTATAATCATTTTATGGATATCTATACAAAGTAATGCAAAAAAATTTTAAGTGTGCACAAGTAGTAAAAACCCTGTTTTGGGAAAAACGCATGCAAAGTTGAAAATAAATTTGAGTCGGTGTTAAAGTATACATTAACAATTTCAATTAGAATATTTTCATGCCGTTTGTTTTATTCGAAACAAGTATATCAGAAGAAAAGAAAAAAAATTTTTTTTTGAAGGTTTAAAACTGATTGTGATCACTACTCTTAAATATTGAATTTTGAAAAGGGCTCTCTTATCATAATAAATTTCGATTAATTAGAAAAACCATTTATTATTGTTATACGAACATCTACGATAATTTTTTATTCAAACTGTCGCATGCAGTGTGTGTGTGTAATTTCAGTTAACTTTTGAACAATTTTTTTTTAATTATTATTTAATTAACCCATTACCTGCCGCATTTACTTTTGTTGAAATTTTTGCTTCATACTAATATCTTATGAGAAATAATTCATACTATTAACATACTGGGGAAAAAATATTACAAGAGTTTTAAAATCCTCAGCAGGAATTATATATGTTAAAGGTCTGCCCAGGCTCGGAACAATTTTCATTCTAGAGCCTCGGCCCGGGATTTACTTTTTTCCGAAAGCTCGGGGCGGGCAGAGGCCGGTCATCGCTATTTCCGTGTCTTACTTTTGTCTGCAGACTGGGGTCGGCCCGAGCCAGGCCTCTCTTTTCTGTGTCGAGCCGGGCCTCCTGGACTTCATTCTTCCTAGAGGTCTGCACGTCCGAAATTTTCAGGCATGGTCCCGACCCAGCTCGAATGAAAATCAGTTGCCCGGTCTGTGTAAAAATAAGTAAAATGTGGCAAGTGCCAACAATTTTTCTAAAAAATTAATATATTTTTAAATCGCCATTATTCTACAATTAAAATTTTATATTTATTATTTTAAAAGATTTTTTTTTTTTTACAGTGTACTCAAGCAGTAAAATCCTGTTTTGAGAAAACGCATGCAAAGTGGAACATAAATTTGAGTCAGTGTTAAAGTATACATTATCAATTTCAAAATGACACAGTTTTAATTTGAATATTTTCATGCAGTTTGTTTTATTCGAAACAATTTTTTTCAAATATATATCTATTTAAAAATACATGGATTTTTTGAGGGTTTAAAACTGATCGCGATCACTACTCTTAAATGTTGAATTTTGAAAAGGGCTCAGTTATAATAATTTTCGATAAATTAGAAAAAAATATTTATTATTGTTATACGAACTTCTCAGATAATTTTTGATTCAAACTGTCACATACAGTTTGCATGTGTTTAATTTTAGTTAACTTTTGAAAATTTTTTAAAAAATTATATTTAACTAACCCATTACCTGCCGCATTTGCTTATTGTTAAAAAATTTATGAGAAGTAGTTCTTATCTCTTATAAGAAATAGTTCATACTATTGACATACTGGGGGGGTTGTATTAGAAGAATTGTAAAACCATCAGCAGGAATTATATATGTTAGAGGTCTGCACGGGTTCGGAACAATTTTTCTTCAAGAGGCCCGGAACTTACATTTTTCTATAGGCTCGGGACGGGCAGAGACCGGTCATAACTCTTTCCGAGCCGGCTCGTACCCAGGCCTTACTTTTTCCTGCAGACTCGGGCCAGGCCAAGCCAGACTTCTCTTTTTCGTGTCGAGCCGGGCCTGGACTTCATTCTTCCTAGAGGTCTGCATGGTCGAAATTTTCAGGCATGGTCCCGACTCCCGACCCAGCTCGAATGAAAATCAGTGGCTCGGCCCGTGAAAAAATAAGTAAAAGTTGGCCCGGGCCAACAATTTTTGCAAAAAATTAATATTTTTTTTAAATCGTCATTATTCTACAATTAAAATTTATTATTTTTAAAGAATAGTACATATATTTCTAGGCATTTCTAAAAGTAAAGTACAGTAAAAGCCGTGAAAGAGAACCTGTCTGTGACGGAATCCTGTCTTAAACAGAAAAGTGTTGATCCATGCAAAATGAGTATAATAACATGTGAGAAAAAAATATAATACATTTACAACAGACGATGTACCTGCTAAGGAGGGAACCTGGCTATAACGGATTTTTGTTCTTTCCTATGCGATTGCGCCTTAGACGATATTATTGCATAGCATTTTTCAGATCTTCAAGTCTCCAAGCCATGAAATATGTCGACTAACGATATTAATGATAACTCAGACATTTACATACAAATAGAGATTCATTAATATATATATATATATATAGATAAAGATGGATGGACATAGGCAGAAACAAGTTTACGGAGGGGCAGTATTTTGGAACAGATATGCTTGTACTTCGCAGCTGTGAGCGCTTAAAAAAAAAAAAAAAAAAGAATATAAACATAAAAAAGGTAAAATAAGTATTTTTTGTCAGAACTCTTCGTACAAGACAATTTCCAACCATATCGCCGTAAAAAATTATGTTTTGTAGAAATTCAGTCGGACCGGGCCAATTAAGTTTTTGTACGGGCTCTGGCCGAACTTTAACTTTTATACCAAGCCGGGCGGGGCCAACAATTTTTTTCTACGGGTCGGACCACGTCCAAAACAAGAAATTTCGTTCAGTGCAGACCTCTAACATATGTATATATATGCAATCGGATATTACAAGAAAACAAAAGTATGACTTGCGTGAAATCTGTCTAAAATGGGAAAATATCATGGAATAAAAAAAATAATTACTATTTATATTGCAGGGGCAATACAACTACAATATCCAGTCACTTCTCATCCTTTGTAAAGAAATACAATTTATAATTTCATTTTTAAAAATGTTTAATATAAAAAATGGCCGACTGGCAATCAAAATAATTTAATTATTTAAAACATACATTCTAGTTTTCAAGAAAAATATGGTTATTTATACAAACATTTATTTTCTAAGGGAAAAAAAAAATACTTAAGAGAATGGTGCGTTTTCGCATCCCCTGCAGGCAATGGGTTTTAATAATATTTTATTAAATTTTCAGTTATTAAAATCCAGTAATGCGAAATACTTATTTAGTAAAGTGTCAAAGCATAAAATGTACTAAAAAATAATCCCTAATGATAAATGAAAAACCTTTGAAAAATTACGTTGTTTTGACACAATTTTAGTTTTATGAAAAAAAATATATTTTTTACTATGTTGCACATTTGCATATGTACATTTGCATATTTGCATAAGTACACAGTTAAAATGAATAAATAATAAATGAATCAAATAATACGAAAAATACTTGGTTCCCATTCGCTTATATTAAGATCTTCATTTACATTAATTAGAAATAATAATTATTGAACATCCGAATAGCGTTTTTGGTATGTTATTTTTACCTTAGCCTACAATTCCCAAATTTTAGTGTTTTACGGTGGACATTTAAAAAGACTGATTTGCATGCATATTTTTGATTAAAGAAACTTACCTGGTCTTTCATTCGGATTGTTGAAAATATTTTCACACATTTAGTAGGTTACCGTAAAATAAGCTATTTGCCTAATTAAAAACAAGCCATGAGCATGACTAAAGATAAAATATTACTCTATCCAGAGATTAGTCTGAATATAGGTGGTCATAGTTGCACTTGACAGGTTTAACAAATAGTTGATTACAGTTGAATGTAGCTAACCGCCTACATTTTCTCCTATTTCCTGTCTCCTTCCGCCCTCCTGGGATCATGTGTATTCTTATTTGAATACAAACTCGAACCACTTCTGCCTTGTGCCTCTAGGCTTTTTTTATGTTTTTTCAGGACAGAAAGAAAGACAAGAAGGTTGGGTTCTATTAGTTTTTCTTATCAGTTTTCTTTGAAGCACTCAAACCCCCTAATGATATTTTAAAGGAAGTAGTCTAACAAAATTCATTATATGCTTTTTTCTTCACAGTCGTAAATAAAATCGATCACCCAAACACACATAACATTTCGATTAGCCTCCCTCAATTTGGCGCCCCTCTGCTGCGATGCAATTAATTAGTTGTATAGGGGATGGGACAGTGTCATTGCGATAGAGTTATATAGGGGATGGCCCTTTTCCAGTTTCAAGGAAGGCATTTCTATCAAAGAACGCATTTTATCCCCCGACAAGTTACTCTGATAATAAGTTTTTTGTATCTCCTCAAATAAAGAATACAGAAGCCGTTGCGTGTAAAAATTTAGCGCTCTTAGAAGGTCTCCTGCTCAACAGATCCATAGACCAACCAGATGATTACAGCCTAATTATAAAAAGAATTTTAAAAAAAAAAAGTAGAATCTTTTATTGTCTTTTGCTGGTTGGCGCCCCCTGCGACTAGGCACCCCGTGCGGTCGCCCACTTCGCACACCCCTTGGGCCGGCTCTGAGTTCAATGGCTTCTTCATGGAAGAAGAGTGTTACTTCTTAGATGAGTTTTGCTGTGTGAACAGTTTCTTTAATTCCGGGGTGTACCACCTCGAAAATGGAAGTCTAAAATAGCTTAAATATCCGGTCTTAACGGGGTGCACACACACACACACACATATATATATATATATATATATATATATATAAATATATGTGTGTGTGAGTGTGTAAAATAGAATGCCTATTTGTAAATCTGAGCATGTAAAAATCTAACAAGTGGGTAAGTGTGATCGAAGATCGCACAAAGGGTTTCGTTTAATATTCCTTTCAAAACACTTTATTCTTCCTTTAATGAATCCAAATAAATTTCATCCCCCCCCCTCAAAAAAAAGTCATTTTTTTAAAAAAGTAAAAATTTACCGGTCTATTTTTCTCGTTTTTGAAAATCTGAATCGGTCCGATAGCGGGCTAAGCTCGCTATCTATACTCTACTCTGTCATAATATATTATACTCTGTCATAATAATATCTGTCATGTGAACTAAATGCGATATTTAAAAAAATCAATTTCAAAATTAAACATGTTGTATAGAGATCTTCAAAATGTTAGACGTCAGATTAATTTTCTTTTTAATTCTCTAATGACATCCTATTAAGCTGCTTTCTGTATTTACACATACTCGTACTCCTTGTATTATTGAGAAATGTTTGAAAATTTCCGTTTTATTACCAATAGGACGTCTTATTAATCTTTTTTTCAATGGGTGAAACTTTTTATTTCATTTTCATTTTTCACGTGGAAATCTTTTAATAGAAAATTAATTATTGTATAGAAAGAATTTTAGTGTCGATTTTTAATTGTTGGCAACTGCTATAACGAAAAATGTTTAAATTTAATAGGAAAAGGCTGTTAGATTTTTGGTTTTTTATCTCTATTTTTTATATTAAATTATTACGATTTTTTCAAATTTTATGATTTTGAGCTTCATAATAGGTATTTAGCTAGAAGTACACAAAATTCCATGCCTGTAAGTTAAATAGTTTCTGAGAACAGGCTCTGTGACGGACAGACAACGAAGCGGGAGTAATAGGGTTTCATGAGATGAACGAAACCCTAAAAATGGTTTTGTTCATTTTGAAAAATTACAACATCTAGTGTCTCTCTCGCAATGGTTCCACAGGATGTGTCTCCAAACCCTTAAAAAATCGGAAAGTCCCACATAAAGCGGGACACCTCGCAGCACTAATTGAAATTATTCTCAGAACTAAATTTTAGGAAGAAGTAGAAAGGTTTTTGTAATCCAACTTGGCAGGATCATCTTAAAGGTGTGTTGGTCAATGAGTTTTCGAATTCCTTTGGCTAATGTTAAACCTATGGGCGTGTGATGCATTCTTATTTTTAAAATATCTTCTTGGGAAAATAATACTTTTTAACTTCTTTTTGCTGTGTACTCTTCGTGAAGAATGTCTCCTTTTTTTCTTAGTTGTCAAAATATTACTAAAATAAATATTTAATTTTACTTGAAGTGTTAAACTTTTAAGACTGGTTCTCAAATCCAAAGGAGCTACTTTCTGACAAATTTCTGAATAAATTTTTGTCCGGAAAAACATGAAATTGGAACACTATTCAGAAACTATGTAATCGAATAGCGTTTTCCATTTTTTGGTAAAAGAAGATCTTTCAGAAAATACTGTCAAAGTGGGCGTTTCAAACCGAATTTGAAGGACGGGACGCGCTAGAAAGTAGAAAGACCTGTTCGCTGTAAAAAAAATCTGTAATTTTGACAGAAAAATATTGTATTTTTTTTACAGAAAAAAACTGTTTAAAATAAAAACAAGTTTTTTCCTGTAAAAAAAAAATGTGGATTTTGTAATTTTTATAGAAAAAAAATCTATTTTTTTTTTTTACAGAAAAAAAAACTGTTTTAATGAAAATATACAGATATATTTTTTAATTTAAACGGTTTTCCACTGGCGCCAAAATTGAACGTTTTTTTCTGTCAATTTGGACGGATTCCTTTTTACAATGTTGTCACGTGACAACAATTGCTTAAGTCCCTGTAAGTAATTTATTTATCAAAAAATGGAAAGCGTCATTAGATTTCAAATCGCTTCAATAGTTAGGCCTACTAACTTTATGCCTTTTACGTTTAAAAATAAGTCAGAAAATGTGTCAAAAATTTCGCGTTTTGGAGCAGGGAATTTGAAGAACTGCCTTAAAACACTTTGGTGTGGCAGTCACACTCATAAAGGTACTCTCATTTTGAAATTTGGTAAAAGATAATTTTAACAATGTAATAACTTTTTGAAAGCATACACACGTTGTATAAAATTCCAAAGTGTTTATGAATTCGGTTTGTCTGTCTGTTTGTCCGTGCTCTAATTCCCGTAAATATAGTAGGGTTGCCATGGAATTTTTATATGTTATTGAGGCTTTCTAGAATGTTTGGTATTGAAAATGAAGTCTGTAGCATTTATAGTTCTTTTACATGGACGCACAAAAGAATTCCACTATATCTAAAGGGAAAAATAGTTTGCGGTACATTTTATGGATGTTACGATATTTCAAACATAATGAGATTGATATACATCATTGAGATGGACTACAATACGCTTTCTCAGGAGTATAGAATAAGTAATCTTTATAGTTCGTTTACAGGGACACACAAAAGAATTTCGTTACATTACGGTCTAAAGGGAAAAATCGTTTGCGGTGCATTTTATGGATGTTACGATATTTCAAACATAATGAGATTGATATACAGCATTGAGATGGACTACAACATACTTTCTCAGGAGTATAGTATAAGTAAATTTTATAGTTCGCTTACAAGGACACACAAAAGAATTTCGTTACACTACGGTCTAAAGGGAAAAATCGTTTGCGGTGCATTTTATGGATGTTGCGATATTTCAAACGTAATGAGATTGATATACAGCATTGAGATGGACTACAATATGCTTTCTCAGGACTACAGAATAAGTAACCTTTATAGTTCGTTTACAGAGACACACAAAAGAATTCCGCTACATTACGGTCTAAAGGAAAAAATCGTTTGCGGTGCATTTTATGGATGTTGCAATATTTCAAACCTAATGAGATTGATATGCATCATTGAGATGGACTACAATATGCTTTCTCAGGAATATAGAATAAGCAACCTTTATAGTTCGTTTACAGGGACGCACAAAATGATGCCATTCCATCATGATCTAGGGGGGGAAATCGTTTGCGGTGCATTTGAATGATGTCATGATACTTAAAAAATAACGAAATCACTGAATTGCACTACATGTTTCCTACAGATTATAGAGTGTGTAGCATTTATCGTTCATTTACAGAGACACACAAAAGAATCCGGTTAAAGGACTGACTAAGATCGATCATTGGTGGAAGTGCGTTTTTCTGTGTGGTATGCATTTTCAAACTAATCTAATTTTGAGTGCATGAGGTGGTGTGTATATAGTTTATGGATCGCATATAGGGTTATACAAAAGACTTCTCACACGTTGCCCCACCAGTGGCTGAGAGGTTGTGCTCTCGAAGCTGGTAGACGGGAGGTGTTGGGTTCGATCCCAATCGCGCCCGTCGGCCTAATCGTTCGGAGTTTTCGTGGTTTTCTTCGAGCCGTGGATTTATCCATGCGTACATACGGGTTAGGTTCCCTTAGAAAGACCCCCACGAAGGGCACTCCCCCCGGGCCTATATCCCTAGTGTAGATAATTGGCCGTCAATAATCAACTCAACTCAACTCAACTTCTCACACGTTACCGGATATGGACTGAAACTGCTGAAAATGAATTTTTACTGAGTTACGGTCTAAAGGGAAAAATCGTTTACGGTGCAATTAAGATCGGTTTTTAAGTCGCTGATTTCGACATCTCATGTCGTTGCATGAAAAAAAAAAAAAAATGAAATTTCTTTATAATATAGTGTTAAAAAGTGCTTCATGATCTATGCCTGATGTACGAGCATTCATTCTTGTTTAAAAACTATTTTTATTTTAACTTAAGTTTAACCCTTTTTTTCTGTCTCATTTCAGGTGACGCTCCGAGCTTTGGGAATAGAACCGACGGCAAGCAAAGTTCTCAGACTGATGGAACTGTCCTCTGGAGACAAGACAGGTAAGTTAAACAATAGTCCTCCTCACTATGGAACCTACTAACTATTATAGTTCTGAAATTATAAGGGGTGGGCATTAGGAATTGTGTATTATACGCTGTTACCATTGGTATAGTCCAGTGGAAAAAAGTGGGGAGACGCTCATAGTTCCGAACATAGGGTCTGTGCAGGATTCTCGCTAACTTTTGACCAACGTTAGCAATTTGGCTAATCAGAAATAAAAAACTTTAGCCAAATGAAAAAAAAGTTTTAGCAAAATAGATTCGTCATGAAACACTGAAAAATCGATCTTTAACTCCTTTATGTACCATTCTTTTTTTTTTTTCTCAGTGTGTTCTAAAATAACCCAAGTTCTTGTAACTACTTATAAATCAGTTATCCATCTAAATTCAACTATCTGCTACAAAAACTACTAAACATATGTACATTTTAAATGCCTTGAGCAATCAAGAAAAAATTCCAAACCCAATTTAACTCATTAAAATGTTATGAAATAAAACTTCCAACCCATGATAACTAAGGATTTTAAGATATATTTAATGAATTCTGAAAATTGAAAATATAAACAACAAAATATCTGTCACATTAAAAAAAAAAACTTTTTTTTTCTAGAATTCTTTGGCTTTTCATTGAAGTCCATACTTCAAAGGCAATTTCAAAATTGTACTGTTGCCTATTAGGCCCGTTAACGCATACTGAAATGACATTCACATTCGATTTCTTAATTTAGTTATTGTTGCGTTCATCACACTGAACCCTCTTTCACAGTCCACTGAATGTAGTGGCAAGATTGCAGAAAAATACAGCCTATTACCTGTTATAGGATAAAGCTGCTGCAGATCGTTTTTTCGAATGAAATCTAATTATGGAATCTCCTAAATTTCATGGTTCTGAAACGAGAACTCAAAGAAACTTTTAAATAATTTCCATTCTGACAATACCTCGGATAAGGAACTGCGTGTATCATCCAAATGCATAAGGTCAAAAATTGATTCAATTTCTTTTATACACTGTAAAAAATGGGTACTCAAAACTGAGTAAAAAGTACTCAATTTTGAATACGTCACATACTCAAAATAGCTTCGATCCAAATGTACTCAAGGCCCCCACCAGTGGCTGAGAGGTTCTACTCTCGAAGCTGGTAGACGGGAGGTGCTGGGTTCGATCCCAATCGCGCCTGTCGGCCTAATCGTTCGGAGTTTTCGTGGTTTTCTTCGAGCCGTGGATTTATCCATGCGTAAATACGGGTTAGAAAGATTTAGAAAGACCCCCACGAAGGGCACTCCCCCCGGGCCTATATCCCAAGTGTAGATAATTGGCCGACAATAATCAACCCAACCCAACCCAAATGTACTCAAAATTGAGAAACACATGTACTCATTTTTGATCCCATGGATGTATTCAAATATGAACGGCTATGTACTCATTTTTAATCCCATGGATGTATTCAAATTAAAAAAAAATTATGTCGTTAAAATAAAATTTATAGGATTAAAAAAAAAGGTTACTTCGCGAGGACAACCTTATAAGGGATATATACATTTCTGCTCATCTTTTTCATTCCTACGTGAGTTTATAGTAATTAACCAACCCTTGCCCAAGAGAGGAATCGAACCCGCGATGTCCTGTTTACTAACCTGACGACCCAAACCAAAGCGCCATGACTGGCCACGCCTCCTTCTTAAATGTTGTTACTTACTTTGAAACCCTCCCTCTATCCCTTCCTAACAGCATGTGGCGCCATCTGTTAGGAAGGGATAGAGGATAGTTATTTTTATATAGATATAGATATAGATATTTATATAGATATATATTTATAGAGGATAGATTTGTTAGGAAGGGATAGTTTTAGAAAAATCGGACTGACAGAGCAGAAATACGAGATATCAGTATTGAAGATGCCTGAGCAAACGGGCGAAAATATTCTACTTTTACGAAACTTTTAGCGTGTGGACTGGTTTTATGTGTTTTTAAATATGTTTTTAAGGAAGTACAGTGCCTGTCTATATGTGTTAAAGATTAAAATAATGTCTGAAGTAACAGGTAGTTCGAAGAATTATTAATTAAAAAATGACATTAGAAAAGATCATAGATTGAAATACTAAAATTATAAACTTTGTAAAATTATAATTTATAAAATAATAAATTTTAGCGTAATTCATAAATTTGTAAGCCAAATCAGTTTAGTTTAATACCAATTTGCATAGCTATAATTTGCAAAGATATTATGTTATGAAACTTTTAAATAGCACAATATTGCCTCACGTTAAAAAAGTTAAAATAAATTTTAAAAAAATTAGTGGAAAAAAAAATCATAATTTTGAAGTACTATCAAGAAAAGAAAAAAAGTAGATGTGTAAAATGTGAGGAAAAAAAAAAGAGTAAATGTGTTGTAGTGGATCCACTTTGATGAAAACCCAGAACAACCAGATCCACTTTTCATTTCTCTTATTCTTCGTTTTTCCTTCAAATAATAGCTTTTTAGGCTCCGAAATTTCGTCATTACACATTCTAAAATATACAAGTATGTCGGGTTTGATCATATGTTCATTTTTGACCCAAAAATACTCATTTCGATATGAGTACATGGACTTACTCATTTTTGAGAATGCACATGTTCATTTTTGATCCAAAAATACTCATTTCGAAATGAGTACATGAACTTACTCATTTTTGAGTACTTCATTTTGTACAGTGTACCATAGTTTTGAAAAGTGTCCTTTAGTAACGCGAATAATAGTATCACCTGTACTGACACACACGTGCGCACACACACAAAAAATGAACACTCGCAATTTGGCGAGTTTAATCGTTCGTTTACTCGCCAAATGAAGCATTTAATCGCGATTTGGCGCAATGGCGAGCGGCAGCTAGAACCCTGGGTCTGTGTCACCGGTAGAATAACTTGATACTGATATGTTACCTTTCACTTTGAACTGCAGATAAAAGTAATTGAACAATTAAACCCTTTAATTTAATTTAATTAAAGTTTCTTTACTTAAAATGTTTTAAATAGCTTGTCCCTAATTAGAAAGATCAGAACTTTATTTCCTGTCTGCAAATGTCGATCCATGCAGATCTCTAAGATTGAAGCTATACAATTAAGTTATATCGTTTTCAATAGTGATAATAACGCAAAGAAACGCAAAAAAATACATAAATTTTGTCACAATTCAAACAAAGATACAGAAGTTAGAGGGAGAACAGACAAATAGACAGGCATGGCAGACGATCCGAAGTGATAAACGCATTTCAACTTTGTTGAAAAGTGTTAAAAATCAGTGCTTTATTTTTTAAAATTGTTAATTCATTAGCGTTCTCATCCCTTTAAAAAATGAATAAGTTTGGAAAGTCTGCGTCTTCACGCGCCCCTACCGCCCCCTTGAAAATAAAAAGTCCTTCCGGCCTGTACCGGGAGGAAAAGGTAGCTTTCCTATATCTTCGTTTTAAAATTTTAGCTAATGTTACACGAAAACAGCAAGTTAAAATGCAAAGAAACGGTTACAAAAGATTCGTTAATACTGAATTTGAATAAGAAATTCGCCAAATTATTGAGCAATAGCCAAATTGGCTTCATTTATGAAGACTTATTTTGGTCGCCAAATGTCGCCAATTTTGGCGAGTGTTTGGCGCTAACGGATATGATTATATAGTTTTATGCGTATGATTGGGAAAATTATTACAACAATGAAAGAAAATAATTTGGGAGTAATCGCGTTAATGTGCTGTTTTGTTTCAAAATGTCAGCCACCCTAGAATTTCAAACTGCTCTATCTCAGCCATTTTTTAAGATAGAGGTAAACCAAAAAATGCTCTGGAATCCTTGTATCAAGACCTAACACTTAATTAAAAATTAAATTTGAATTTTTAACTTTTTTGTATATTTATTTTAGTTTTAAATTTTTAAATGGCCGCCATCTTGAAACAAAATGGCGGACCAAGCTGGCCAACGAACTCGGTCGAGGCATTGGTTAGCTTAATACACACAATTAGTTTCATCAAAATTTATTTATAAATACGAGCGTTATCGTATGACATAGGTCAGACATATATATAAATCAACATTTGAACTGAGGGTGGTTTTGGGGTCTGGGGGTCATGATCGTTGAAAATATATCGAAATTTTCCGGAACTGCTTTCCTCCGAACGGCTGCAATAGGTAGCTTTATACTTTTTTGTATTGAAAGCTACCCCGTCCCCCCGCGAACCCTTTCGACTACACCACTGGACACAGTTAAACATAAAAGTTACTATACAAAAGAACTATACACTCACAAAGTTTACCTTTTTTGACTGTTCGATGTAGTTGGCATTCGTTACACTGCAAATACTTCTTTTGTTTGTGCACCTGTTCACGTCGATCCAATCAAGTGTGGTGTTTCTTGATTTGTTATTTCAATACAGGAATGGATTTTTGGAGCGGAGGATTCTAACCCTGAACTTGAATAATCCCGTGCACTGTAACACAAGAAAGAAAATCACACGTCAAGCATAGACTATGAAACACTTTCTAACGCGTCCAGAAAACTTTAATAAAACATCACCGCTTCATACTGCAAAAAATAATGATGTTAATAAACAGTTTGGAAAACATAACACATTTGTAAGCCCATTTTCAGGAATTATCATCTATAATCAGTAAAACTATCCGAATTATTTTGTGTAGCCCTGTATATGAGCTATTGATTTGTATCTATACTACATAGTGTGCTAAAATTGAGTTCAGTTGGGAAAAGCATAGCACGTTTCTTAAGAAATTCCTCTTCAATTAATTCCGTCAATAAACGGGAATCTTCTTAAGATCTTTTGTGCTGCTGTGTATATCATCACACCAAGAAAAAGTTAGTTTAATTTTAATACGTACCACAACTTAAAACGCACTTCCAACAATTATTGTTTGTTCTTAGACAGCACTCTAACCAAATTATTTTGTGTGTCCCTGTAAATGAACGATGCAACACCGATTCTATGCACACCTTATTCTGTAGTAAGCCTCTAGCACTTAACTGGGTGATGCACATCAATTTCATTTTGTTTCAAATAGTGCAAAATCATTAAAATACACCGCGAACGAATTTTCACCCTAGACCATAATGTAACGGAGTTAGTTATTTTGAGTAACCCTGTAAATTAAACGCTACATACTTCATTTTCACTATCGAAAGCGCCATAGTAAACATTATTAACATATATCAATTTCACGGCTGCCCGAGTATAGTTCCGCAACTTAGAGCACGGACAGACATACAGGCAAACCGAAATTATAAATAATTTTCAACTATGTTGGGAAATGTTAAAAAGACAAATGTTTCTTAAGGAGTCAAGTAACTTTTAAAGTGTCAAAAATTCGATTTTTTTAATTAGCTTATAATTAAATATGATTGTTTAGGAACATTTTAAAATAAATTCCATGCAAAAATTCACTTCAGAAGAGGAGTTATGTCTAAAACAATCTGAGCACTTTTTATATGATCAAAGGGTAGTTTGATTTTTGAAATCAATTTTCTCAAAACGGCGATTTTGGTCACTGCGCGCACGATTTCTGCAAAATGTTTGGTTAGAATTTCATGAAATTGTGATCGAATGTCTTAACCATACAGATGCACAAAATGACCTATTATTATGTTTCTCACGTAACAAGTTTCGAATTCATGACTATACTTTGGCATTAAAACAAAACTCGATATTTCGAATTTCTCTAAAAGAATTTTTTTTTCTCAGTATCTACACATTTTTTTTTATTATTATTTTTTTTATCGTAGGTCATTCTGAGAACACGTTATAGCTATACCTAAAAAAAAAGGCTGTTTTTCGCAATTCATATGTGAAAAATCGTGCGCGCAATGCATGCAAAAATAATTCTTTCGTAAAAATTGTATTATTTTTTTTAAATATTTAAAAGCTTTATATATGAGCGTATACATTTTTGGAGAATTTTAATTTATAAAATAAACCTTTATTAATACGTATTTTAAATTTTATAATTCAAAGTCAATTATCTACGGAGTTACTGTAATTCTCAAAGAGACAATGGAGTATTTTTCATGTATTTTGTCAGTTCAAAGGTTACCTGATCCTTTAACCTACGAAAGAATAATATAACCATGAACAAAAATATAACGAAAATATACTCCAATTGTTTTGTGGAACCCTATATAGGATTTATAGAATTTATATACCACACCAAGTAATATGCTGAAAATGAGTTAAATTCAAAACAACAAATTACAAACGCATTTCCAGCAATTATTGCTCCTAGCAGTGCGGCAACCGAATTATTTTGTGTGTTCCTGTAAATAAACGATAAATGCTATGTACATACTATTCTATAGAAAGCATCTTGTAGTGCACTTCAGTGATGTATATCAATTTCAATATGTTTGAAATAGCGTTCAATGGTTCACTCATCATCATTAAAATACACTGTAAACTTTTCCCCATAGACCATAATGTAACGGAATTCTTTTGTGTGCCCCTGTGAACGAACTATAAATGCTACACACTTTATTATTAATACCGAACATTCCATGGTAAACCTCAATTACATATATCAATTACACGGCAATCCGACTATATTTAAACGTGAACATGGCCGCAGACAGACAAACCGAATTCAGAAACACTTTTCAACGATGTTGGAAAATGTTAAAAACTAACTGCACGTAGATAATAATGTACTTTAAATTTGAATATTAAATAATAGCATCTGATATACGACAAATGTATTCGAATTTTCCTGAAACGAATTATGAAGAGAAAAGTTTTAACAAGAAATGGTCTGTAGCCAGGGCCCAACTGGCAAGTTTTTGTGCCTAGGGCACTTTTAATTTTTCGTACCCCCTTAGATTGGTTGATTTACTGATACTATATATATATATATTTTTTTTTTACATATTGCACGCTTATTCGAAAAGTGTCAACTCAAAAAATTACGTTTTGCGTAAAATTAAAAAACGATTCCAGGAATAAAAATAAAATATTTTTTCTGTTATTTATTGAAATATGCTTTTAACCATAAATTGAGATATACTATGTTTGCCATTTTATCGTATTAATATCTCAAATATCACATTTTTTTCAGTTGTGTCACTTTTCGAATAAATGTGCAATAGGATAAAATTGAATGACTTGACAAATACAGTACATCAATTACTAGAAAATAATGATAGGAAGTCTACTTATTAATGATGTTATTGATATTAAATGATAAAACCATATTAATACTGAGTGCAAACAAAAGTCCCAAAAGAAATAAAAACGTTGGCACAATTATGATTTTTTTAAAATGTAAATTTAGATGAAATTATGAAAAATTTCTTGCCCCTCAGAAATTTTGTGCCCAGGACATGGGCCGCGGGTGCCCGTGCGATAGTCAGGGCCTTTTTGTCTCTGTAGCCGACTTCAACGGCAGCTTGAAATATCGAGTGAATCGGAAGAGCTAAGAAATATAGGTTGACCGGATTGACCGAGACATAAGCATTTTTAGATTGTCT
Organism: Maratus michaelseni; assembly: GCA_963931845.1. Classification (NCBI taxonomy): domain Eukaryota; kingdom Metazoa; phylum Arthropoda; class Arachnida; order Araneae; family Salticidae; genus Maratus; species Maratus michaelseni. Next base: position 464,503,970 of record OZ007587.1, read on the forward strand.
TTGGAAGTCTTAGAAAACACGCGAGACTTATCTTAGTTAACCGCATGAACATCGATTATCTGTCCACTGTAAATGACCTCAATAATTGATATCGAAACCATCGAAACATACAAAACATAAAGTGTGAAAGAGATGCTATTCAAAGAGGTAGCATGTTTATTTCCTCTTGTTCAGTAGAAGATGTGGCCCGGTGGTCTAGGGGTATGATTCTCGCTTTGGGTGCGAGAGGTCCCGGCCGAGCCCGGTGTTACTTTTTCCCCTTGTTAATGGGACTTATAGGAGTATTAAACATTCATTTACTGCTGATCGAAAGCCCTTAAACTTTTATTTATCATTTGAGGAATATGAGCTACTTATTTAACTTTTTAATGGTAATTTTGTGGAGAGAAGTCAACCGAATAACACTGGCTACAATTTGTTTTTCCGCATATTTTAAATTTGTAATATAACAATCGCATAAAAGTGTGATTTTCATTCGAGGTCAATACAATAATTTAAATTTCTTTTTTTAACTTTATTTCAATACAATGCATCTTAAAATGATAAAGAACAAAAACAAAATAAGAAAGGCTTATACCTTTTTTGTCTTTTTTCATCAGTCTTATAAAACTGATAAATAAATATAAAAACAAACATTATTTTTTTCCGGATTAACGTAAATTTTACTCTCTGCGGCTCCTTAAAGGAAGTAGTTTGTAATAAGATAATTATTTTTGTATTATTATTATTTTTTATTATTATTATTATTATTATTATTATTGTTATTATTATTATTATTATTATTTTAATGAAAACGTAAAATAAATCATCAGTTAAAAATTACTTTTATTTTGACGTGTGGACAGCAAATTGCAAAGTAATGTAGAGTCGTTTTAAGATTTGACGCGTCGTTAATTCATTTACTAATTTATAGAAATGTAAAATGTGTTTAATTATAAATGTGTTATTTTTTGAAAGAAAAAGTGTTTCTTTTCGGTCATCTAACAGAAGAACTATGCTTTTAAAGTCACATGCAAAATTATTTAAAAAGAAATGCGGGTTCAATGTAAGTTTACTATTCGTCACAGGATTTTTTTGTCACATTCAAGAGTTTTTTTTTTCCGACAACTCAGTTTTTTTTTTCTTTTTAAAAATAAGTACTTACAAATGCTAAATTTTTAAATATCTTTAACAAATATAGTTTTATTTGTTATTCCTTTTTTTAATTTTCGTAAAATTGACCTTAAAACAAATTTTTATATTATAATAATTCACTGGACTGGTAAATATTCAATAATTAATCATTCAAGATTATGAAGTAAAAACAAATGTTTTTTTTTTCCTTCGCTACCATATTTTCTTTAAAACAAATACATACTTTAAATAACCGACATTTAATCCAAATTTGTTTTTAATTAACTCTCGAAAGATACATTATTTTATTTTTTTCAAGGAGGCATTTTTATTGTGTGTCAAAAGTTTAAATAAAAGGCCTTTTGTAATTCACCTTGATTTAAATTTCATAATTCACCTTAGTAGAGAGAAATTGAGCGTCCGACCTCAGGAGGTGGTGTGTGGTGCGAGGAGGGAGGAGGGCTCCTCCTCCCGAAGTGCCCTCCTCCTCCTCCTCCTCACGAAGTGCGCACCTCCTCCCGAAGTGCCCTCCTCCTCCCAAAGTGTCCTCCTCCTCTCGAAGTGCCCTCCTCCTCCACCACCTAAGATAAAGGGATTAATTAAGGATTATTGTTAATTAATTTTAATTAGGGAACTTAGAAATTTTTTGAAGCAAAAATTTTTTTTTTCGCGGAGAATTTCCTACTAGAATACGAGGTGTGTTTCAAGGGATTTATTTTAGCGAATTAGAAATTTAATTAATTTTAATTGCGAGACTTAGAAATTTTTCGAAGCAATTTTTTTTTTCAACGAGATTATGCAGTTTGAATAGGAGTATATGCAGTAGAAGTGAATGATTAATTAATTATAAATATTAATTAAAAATATTAATTAAAAATAGTAATTAATTAATTTTAATTGCAGAACTTAAAAATTTTCGCGAGATTTTTTTTTTTTCAACGAGAGTAGGGTATTCGATATACATGTTAGAGGAGAATTTTAAAAGTCAATAATGGTTTAATTAAAAATGGTGATTAATTTTAATTGGGGAACTTAGACATTTTTCGAAGCAAATATTTTTTCAACGAGATAGGCTATTTGTTATACATGTTAGAGTATATTACAGGTGAATTTTAAAAGTCAATAATGATTTAATTAAAAAGGGTCATTAATTAATTTTAATTGGAGAACTTAAGAAATTTTGGCGAGATTTTTTTTTTCCCTCAACGAGAGTACGCAGTTTGCATGTGCAGTAGAATGGTAGATGCTAGTAATTAAAAATGGTCATTAATTAATTTTAATTGGCGAACTTCAACATTTTTGAGGCAAACAGGCGCGTTTTAATGAATTCGATATAGGTTGTAGTAAAAAATATAGGGTCCCGCATGAATTATACTGTACTCAATTGAATAGCTCCCCCCTCCCCCTCCCCCTCCCTTTTTTACCCAGAGGGGGCCCTTCGATAGACTAACAATACACACTTCCAAAAGTATAGAGTACTATAAAAAGAATTTTAGCGTATATGTAAATAAACAAGTATGTAAAATCAGGCATAGCAGCATAATTCATGAATCACTTTCTAACATTATCGAAATGTTATGTGAACAAAATATAATTTTACCATCTAGTGCATTAGTTAATTAAAATAGTGAACAGTTACAGATCCCCTTTTTAATAAAAAGGCCTAAGGCCCTTCACAAAAAATCCAAAGGATTCAAGAAAAAACTTTACACTACTGATAGCCAAAACATATAGGATTCTTAAATGGATTGAAGTATACAAATAGTTTATACAGGAATACATTTATTTAGGTTAGCATGCAAAAATAGTTAAAAGTTATAGGGAATCTTTCGAATGGAGTGATTATACGTTTTGGGGACCCTTCAAAAGAAACTGGAAACAGTTATAGATATTGAACCCTTCACAAAAAATTGGACAAATCCCCTTTTTAATAAAAAGGGCCCCTTCACAAAAAACCAATTATGCATAAGATCCCTTCCTAAAATCAGATAATTTACACCTTACCTTTTTTTTTCAATTCAAGTTAGGCTAAAAGTACAGCTTACGCATCGATAGATTCAAAATACAGGGACCCTTCGAAGTGTGAACTCGCATTAGACTATAGGGACCCTTCATAAAATAAATGAGATACATGCCCTATTCGAATAGAAAAAAGTCCTTCACAAAAACTGTAGGGATTCCCTTTTGGAATAAAAAGGACCCTTCACAAAAATCCAATTATACATAAGAACCCTTCCTAAAATCAGGTAATTTACACTTTCGACTTTTTTTTTTCAATTCAATTTAGGCTAAAAGTACAGCTTGCGCGTCGATATGTTCAAAACACATAGTTATAGATATTAAGCTACCTTCACAAAATAAATTCAATAGATTCATGTTATATTATGGCGACAGAAATACAAGGGATACTGACCTTCCATGAAAATCCATTATCACTGTTTATATGAAAAGGCTCCCTTCGGAATGCACCCTGTAAAAATATTTTAAGAAATAGACTGCTATTCTCAAATGAATACGAATTCATGCAATATAAAAATAGGTTTTACACGAATACATTTTTAGTATAACGTTCAAAATATAGATTTTAGAAAAAAAAAAAAGTACATATTTCACCAAATTTATCATACAAGTCTGTAAAATAGGGTAGATCGTTTCATGAAAAATAATTGAATTTTCGAATGGTTATGCTTTAAAATACATATTTATAACGGCAACTAAGATTTGAGTGTTACCCCCTCAACATGCATATCGCTGAATCATAATGAGTCATATTATCAGATAAGCGAAGATCTTGCTTTGACACGGTGAATCACTCGCGATAAGAAATACCTGAGACTCGTAATTTCTGACACATTTTTTGTAGGTAAATGAGCTATTTAAAACCGTTAATGTATACGAATTATTTCGTGTAGTCCTATATAATTATTAATCTGTTAAGTTTTAAAATGCTTCAATGAAAAATAAGAACTAGTCTTAAGTCACCCTTAAGAATTTTGAGGCAAACAGATGTTTAAATGAATTTGAACCTGTTTAAATGTACCTGTGTTTAAATGAATTTGACGCATGTTATGGTGAAAATAAAATACAGGGTCCCCTATAAGATATATGAATTAAACTTTAAATATTTTAAAATTACATTAGTCTATGCTTTTTATATAGAAAAATTCTACTAAATTGGGTTTTTAGTATTTTAACTTAAAAATTTCTTTTGAGGAATGAATAAAATAACTAAGCTTTGTTTTTATAAAATATATATTGTACTATTTAGTTAGGGTATTATTTCAAAAAAATGTTTGTTTTTAATATTGAAAAAAAAGTTATCTTACCTAAATATTTAAACCCTAATGTACTGTGGACGTCATCCAAATTCGAATGTATGCTTGTCTTACAACAACTGAACGGTAATGTGTTTGCTTATCTCTTAAAACCACGGGATATTATGACGTCATGATAAGGCATAGGGTAGAATACAGAATGAATATGTATTATAAAGCAGAATCATAAATTTTGCATACTTTACACTTGCACTATGTGAAATGATTGCTACTATTGCCTATATGAGAAAATGAATCATCAACGAATCTTATTAGTGTATGTTATATTTAACCAACAGGCTTGAAATGCGTGAATTTTGACTAGAATTAATCATTGAATGTAAAAATGATTTATTTTTAGATCTAATATGTATATCGTTTAACATTTAAAAATATGTACATAAATTAATCTTACCTTATTCACAAACTTGCAATCCCGTCTTCAATATATGACTACAGCATGAAAAAACATGCGTGCTACTTGTATAGCAACTAGACCAGAAATGATTTCAGTTCAAGTCCATTATCTTATTGTTAATCTATAGATTAGTAACATCACGTGACTGATTGCGATAACATTCTATATAAGATTTACTGATAAGAATACATTTCAATTCATTTCTCCCAAAAGCAAGTGTATGAGTTGGTTGTAAGATCTAGGTAAGTATCCTTACTCTATATGTTTAAAGTTATAATATATGAATAGATATAATATTAATGTATTTTTTCAATATGTATGGTAGGCTAAAAGGAATAGGTAAGCAAAAAAGAATAGGTATTATTGCATGTTTCCTCTAATTTATTTTAAAAATAATTATTTTAAAAATAATTATTTTAAAAATACATACTAACAATTTATGCGACGAGTCACACAGCGTGATGGGACGATATATGAATTTTATTTTTATATTATACAAGCTCCTATATATAATTCATATGCGTGAGCAAGATTATTTTTAGACTAGAATTATTCACTGAATGTAAAAAAAAATGATTTATATTTAGATCTAATATTTATATAGTTTAACATTTTAAAATCCTATTAAAAGTATATACATTAGTATGCTTGTGAAAGGCCTATTGTTAATACGAAACGTTGTGTGAAGTGTCCTGTTTTAGGGTTAAAAGTTTCGTGAAGGGGTCTGTTTGAAGGAGCCTGTTTCGAAATGACTTAAGAACGCACAATTTATTCCTAAACATTCAACTCGATTCGTTATATATGCTTTATTAAGTATTCAATAAAAAAATAATAACTAAGAAATAAAATTAAAAATAGTAATTAAGAGATACCCTTAAGAATTCTTGCGATAGGAGATTGGTTTTAATTAAATATAGGTTAATGAATCTAATTCGATACAAGTCTTGTTAAAACGGAGATTATAGTTAAAATACACATTAATTATACAGTATTACACTGTATTACACAATGCGCTACCTCACCTATATTATCACAGAAATACCTTCGATAAAATTTAGACTAACAATACACACCTAAAAAAATATATACAGAGTACCCAGAAAATGATAGGAATGAATGAAAAATTTTAACGTAAATTATAAAATAGGATCTACAATAAGTGACAATAAATAAATATGAAGGAAAAATCATGAGTCATGGTATACTTTATGAAACACTTTCCAATGCTATGTGACTAAAGTTAAGAATTTGAAATAAGTGAATTAGATTTAATAATTCATACTGGAAATGTATTTAAAAAAAAATTAGTAGCTTCGCCTACTTTTAAATCATTCAAGACATATGATGAAGGCTTGGTTGCTGTAGAAAAGCTTAATACTTGTATCTTAATGAATCGACCTATTTATGTCGGATTCACAATTTTAGAATTATCTAAATTAGTTATGTATGATTTTCATTACAATTTTATAAAGAAAACATACAAAGATCGTGCAGTTATACTCTTTACGGATATAGATTCCTTATCTTATCATATTCAAACACATAATATTTATAAGGATATGGAGCACCATCATGATTTTTTCGACTTTTCTGAATACTCGAAATCCCATCGTCTAAACCGCACAAGTTTCGAACCCACAAACATATAATCAGACTTGTCATTTTATAACCAGGACGCTAACCACAGGGCTAAGTGAGCCCCCGCTTATTTTATAGTCACCACGATGACTATTGGGCTTAGTAAGCCCCAGGCTAATTTATATCCACCACGCTAACTATTGGGCTTAGTGATCGTAGTAGCTATAAAATAAGCGGGGACACACTAAGCCCAGTAAACGTGGTGGGTAGAAAATAGCCTGGGGCTCACTCAGCCCATTAGTTAGCATAGTGGGTATAAAATAGCCTGGGGCTCACTCAGCCCAGTAGTAAACGTGGTGACTATAAAATAAGCGGGAGGCTCACTTAGCCCTGGGGTTATCGTAGTAGCTATAAAATAGCCTGGGGCTCACTCAGCCTAATACTTAGCAGGGTGACTATAAAATAAGCGGGGGCTCACTTAGCCCTGTGGTTAGTATGGTGGCTATAAAATAAGCGGGGGTTCACTAGGCCCAAAAGTTAGCGTGGTGAGTATAAGTTAGCCTGGGATTCACTAAGCCCAATAGTTAGCGTGGTGGATATAAATTAGCCTGGGGCTTACTAAGCCCAATAGTCATCGTGGTGACTATAAAATAAGCGGGGGCTCACTTAGCCCTGTGGTTAGCGTCCTGGTTATAAAATGACAAGTCTGATTATATGTTTGTGGGTTCGAAACTTGTGCGGTTTAGACGATGGGATTTCGAGTATTCAGAAAAGTCGAAAAAATCATGATGGTGCTCCATATCCTTATAAATATTATGTGTTTGAATATGATAAGATAAGGAATCTATATCCGTAAAGAGTATAACTGCACGATCTTTGTATGTTTTCTTTATAAAATTGTAATGAAAATCATACATAACTAATTTAGATAATTCTAAAATTGTGAATCCGACATAAATAGGTCGATTCATTAAGATACAAGTATTAAGCTTTTCTACAGCAACCAAGCCTTCATCATATGTCTTGAATGATTTAAAAGTAGGCGAAGCTACTAATTTTTTTTTTTAAATACATATCCAGTATGAATTATTAAATTTAATTCACTTATTTCAAATTCTTAACTTTAGTCACATAGCATTGGAAAGTGTTTCATAAAGTATACCATGACTCATGATTTTTCCTTCATATTTATTTATTGTCAATTATTGTAGATCCTATTTTATAATTTACGTTAAAATTTTTCATTCATTCCTATCATTTTCTGGGTACTCTGTATATGTTTTTTTAGGTGTGTATTGTTAGTCTAAATTTTATCGAAGGTATTTCTGTGATAATATAGGTGAGGTAGCGCATTGTGTAATACAGTGTAATACTGTATAATTAATGTGTATTTTAACTATAATCTCCGTTTTAACAAGACTTGTATCGAATTAGATTCATTAACCTATATTTAATTAAAACCAATCTCCTATCGCAAGAATTCTTAAGGGTATCTCTTAATTACTATTTTTAATTTTATTTCTTAGTTATTATTTTTTTATTGAATACTTAATAAAGCATATATAACGAATCGAGTTGAATGTTTAGGAATAAATTGTGCGTTCTTAAGTCATTTCGAAACAGGCTCCTTCAAACAGACCCCTTCACGAAACTTTTAACCCTAAAACAGGACACTTCACACAACGTTTCGTATTAACAATAGGCCTTTCACAAGCATACTAATGTATATACTTTTAATAGGATTTTAAAATGTTACGATATAAATATTAGATCTAAATATAAATCATTTTTTTTACATTCAGTGAATAATTCTAGTCTAAAAATAATCTTGCTCACGCATATGAATTGTATATAGGAACTTGTATAATATAAAAATAAATTTCATATATCGTCCCATCACGCTGTGTGACTCGTCGCATAAATTGTTAGTATGTATTTTTAAAATAATTATTTTTAAAATAATTATTTTTAAAATAAATTAGAGGAAACATGCAATAATACCTATTCTTTTTTGCTTACCTATTCCTTTTAGCCTACCATACATATTGAAAAAATACATTAATATTATATCTATTCATATATTATAACTTTAAACATATAGAGTAAGGATACTTACCTAGATCTTACAACCAACTCATACACTTGCTTTTGGGAGAAATGAATTGAAATGTATTCTTATCAGTAAATCTTATATAGAATGTTATCGCAATCAGTCACGTGATGTTACTAATCTATAGATTAACAATAAGATAATGGACTTGAACTGAAATCATTTCTGGTCTAGTTGCTATACAAGTAGCACGCATGTTTTTTCATGCTGTAGTCATATATTGAAGACGGGATTGCAAGTTTGTGAATAAGGTAAGATTAATTTATGTACATATTTTTAAATGTTAAACGATATACATATTAGATCTAAAAATAAATCATTTTTACATTCAATGATTAATTCTAGTCAAAATTCACGCATTTCAAGCCTGTTGGTTAAATATAACATACACTAATAAGATTCGTTGATGATTCATTTTCTCATATAGGCAATAGTAGCAATCATTTCACATAGTGCAAGTGTAAAGTATGCAAAATTTATGATTCTGCTTTATAATACATATTCATTCTGTATTCTACCCTATGCCTTATCATGACGTCATAATATCCCGTGGTTTTAAGAGATAAGCAAACACATTACCGTTCAGTTGTTGTAAGACAAGCATACATTCAAATTTGGATGAAGTCCACAGTACATTAGGGTTTAAATATTTAGGTAAGATAACTTTTTTTTCAATATTAAAAACAAACATTTTTTTGAAATAATACCCTAACTAAATAGTACAATATATATTTTATAAAAACAGAGCTTAGTTATTTTATTCATTCCTCAAAAGAAATTTTTAAGTTAAAATACTAAAAACCGAATTTAGTAGAATTTTTCTATATAAAAAGCATAGACTAATGTAATTTTTAAATATTTAAAGTTTAATTCATATATCTTATAGGGGACCCTGTATTTTTTTTCACCATAACATGCGTCAAATTCATTTAAACACAGGTACATTTAAACAGGTTCAAATTCATTTAAACATCTGTTTGCCTCAAAATTCTTAAGGGTGACTTAAGACTAGTTCTTATTTTTCATTGAAGCATTTTAAAACTTAACAGATTAATAATTATATAGGACTACACGAAATAATTCGTATACATTAACGGTTTTAAATAGCTCATTTACCTACAAAAAATGTGTCAGAAATTACGAGTCTCAGGTATTTCTTATCGCGAGTGATTCACCGTGTCAAAGCAAGATCTTCGCTTATCTGATAATATGACTCATTATGATTCAGCGATATGCATGTTGAGGGGGTAACACTCAAATCTTAGTTGCAGTTATAAATATGTATTTTAAAGCATAATCATTCGAAAATTCAATTATTTTTCATGAAACGATCTACCCTATTTTACAGACTTGTATGATAAATTTGGTGAAATATGTACTTTTTTTTTTTTCTAAAATCTATATTTTGAACGTTATACTAAAAATGTATTCGTGTAAAACCTATTTTTATATTGCATGAATTCGTATTCATTTGAGAATAGCAGTCTATTTCTTAAAATATTTTTACAGGGTGCATTCCGAAGGGAGCCTTTTCATATAAACAGTGATCTTGGATTTTCAGGGAAGGTCAGTATCCCTTGTATTTCTGTCGCCATAATATAACATGAATCTATTGAATTTATTTTGTGAAGGTAGTTTAATATCTATAACTATGTGTTTTGAACATATCGACGCGCAAGCTGTACTTTTAGCCTAACTTGAATTGAAAAAAAAAAGTCGAAAGTGTAAATTACCTGATTTTAGGAAGGGTTCTTATGTATAATTGGATTTTTGTGAAGGGTCCTTTTTATTCCAAAAGGGAATCCCTACAGTTTTTGTGAAGGGCTTTTTTCTATTCGAATAGGGCATGTATCTCATTTATTTTATGAAGGGTCCCTATAGTCTAATGCGAGTTCACACTTCGAAGGGTCCCTGTATTTTGAACCTATCGATGCGTAAGCTGTACTTTTAGCCTAACTTGAATTGAAAAAAAAAAGGTAAGGTGTAAATTATCTGATTTTAGGAAGGGATCTTATGCATAATTGGTTTTTTGTGAAGGGGCACTTTTTATTAAAAAGGGGATTTGTCCAATTTTTTGTGAAGGGTTCAATATCTATAACTGTTTCCAGTTTCTTTTGAAGGGTCCCCAAAACGTATAATCACTCCATTCGAAAGATTCCCTATAACTTTTAACTATTTTTGCATGCTAACCTAAATAAATGTATTCCTGTATAAACTATTTGTATACTTCAATCCATTTAAGAATCCTATATGTTTTGGCTATCAGTAGTGTAAAGCTTTTTCTTGAATCCTTTGGATTTTTTGTGAAGGGCCTTAGGCCTTTTTATTAAAAAGGGGATCTGTAACTGTTCACTATTTTAATTAACTAATGCACTAGATGGTAAAATTATATTTTGTTCACATAACATTTCGATAATGTTAGAAAGTGATTCATGAATTATGCTGCTATGCCTGATTTTACATACTTGTTTATTTACATATACGCTAAAATTCTTTTTATAGTACTCTATACTTTTGGAAGTGTGTATTGTTAGTCTATCGAAGGGCCCCCTCTGGGTAAAAAAGGGAGGGGGAGGGGGAGGGGGGAGCTATTCAATTGAGTACAGTATAATTCATGCGGGACCCTATATTTTTTACTACAACCTATATCGAATTCATTAAAACGCGCCTGTTTGCCTCAAAAATGTTGAAGTTCGCCAATTAAAATTAATTAATGACCCTTTTTAATTACTAGCATCTACCATTCTACTGCACATGCAAACTGCGTACTCTCGTTGAGGAAAAAAAAAATCTCGCCAAAATTTCTTAAGTTCTCCAATTAAAATTAATTAATGACCCTTTTTAATTAAATCATTATTGACTTTTAAAATTCACCTGTAATATACTCTAACATGTATAACAAATAGCCTATCTCGTTGAAAAAATATTTGCTTCGAAAAATGTCTAAGTTCCCCAATTAAAATTAATCACCATTTTTAATTAAACCATTATTGACTTTTAAAATTCTCCTCTAACATGTATATCGAATACCCTACTCTCGTTGAAAAAAAAAAAATCTCGCGAAAATTTTTAAGTTCTGCAATTAAAATTAATTAATTACTATTTTTAATTAATATTTTTAATTAATATTTATAATTAATTAATAATTCACTTCTACTGCATATACTCCTATTCAAACTGCATAATCTCGTTGAAAAAAAAAATTGCTTCGAAAAATTTCTAAGTCTCGCAATTAAAATTAATTAAATTTCTAATTCGCTAAAATAAATCCCTTGAAACACACCTCGTATTCTAGTAGGAAATTCTCCGCGAAAAAAAAAATTTTGCTTCAAAAAATTTCTAAGTTCCCTAATTAAAATTAATTAACACTAATCCTTAATTAATCCCTTTATCTTAGGTGGTGGAGGAGGAGGGCACTTCGAGAGGAGGAGGACACTTTGGGAGGAGGAGGGCACTTCGGGAGGAGGAGCCCTCCTCCCTCCTCGCACCACACACCACCTCCTGAGGTCGGACGCTCAATTTCTCTCTACTAAGGTGAATTATGAAATTTAAATCAAGGTGAATTACAAAAGGCCTTTTATTTAAACTTTTGACACACAATAAAAATGCCTCCTTGAAAAAAATAAAATAATGTATCTTTCGAGAGTTAATTAAAAACAAATTTGGATTAAATGTCGGTTATTTAAAGTATGTATTTGTTTTAAAGAAAATATGGTAGCGAAGGAAAAAAAAAACATTTGTTTTTACTTCATAATCTTGAATGATTAATTATTGAATATTTACCAGTCCAGTGAATTATTATAATATAAAAATTTGTTTTAAGGTCAATTTTACGAAAATTAAAAAAAGGAATAACAAATAAAACTATATTTGTTAAAGATATTTAAAAATTTAGCATTTGTAAGTACTTATTTTTAAAAAGAAAAAAAAACTGAGTTGTCGGAAAAAAAAAACTGTTGAATGTGACAAAAAAATCCTGTGACGAATAGTAAACTTACATTGAACACGCATTTCTTTTTAAATAATTTTGCATGTGACTTTAAAAGCATAGTTCTTCTGTTAGATGACCGAAAAGAAACACTTTTTCTTTCAAAAAATAACACATTTATAATTAAACACATTTTACATTTCTATAAATTAGTAAATGAATTAACGACGCGTCAAATCTTAAAACGACTCTACATTACTTTGCAATTTGCTGTCTACACGTCAAAATAAAAGTAATTTTTAACTGATGATTTATTTTACGTTTTCATTAAAATAATAATAATAATAATAACAATAATAATAATAATAATAATAATAAATAATAATAATAATAATAAAATAATTATCTTATTACAAACTACTTCCTTTAAGGAGCCGCAGAGAGTAAAATTTACGTTAATACGGAAAAAAATAATGTTTGTTTTTATATTTATTTATCAGTTTTATAAGACTGATGAAAAAAGACAAAAAAGGTATAAGCCTTTCTTATTTTGTTTTTGTTCTTTATCATTTTAAGATGCATTGTATTGAAATAAAGTTAAAAAAAGAAATTTAAATTATTGTATTGACCTCGAATGAAAATCACACTTTTATGCGATTGTTATATTACAAATTTAAAATATGCGGAAAAACAAATTGTAGCCAGTGTTATTCGGTTGACTTCTCTCCACAAAATTACCATTAAAAAGTTAAGTAGCTCATATTCCTCAAATGATAAATAAAAGTTTAAGGGCTTTCGATCAGCAGTAAATGAATGTTTAATACTCCTATAAGTCCCATTAACAAGGGGAAAAAGTAACACCGGGCTCGGCCGGGATTTGAACCCGGGACCTCTCGCACCCAAAGCGAGAATCATACCCCTAGACCACCGGGCCACATCTTCTACTGAACAAGAGGAAATAAACATGCTACCTCTTTGAATAGCATCTCTTTCACACTTTATGTTTTGTATGTTTCGATGGTTTCGATATCAATTATTGAGGTCATTTACAGTGGACAGATAATCGATGTTCATGCGGTTAACTAAGATAAGTCTCGCGTGTTTTCTAAGACTTCCAAAGACAATCTAAAAATGCTTATGTCTCGGTCAATCCGGTCAACCTATATTTCTTAGCTCTTCCGATTCACTCGATATTTCAAGCTGCCGTTGAAGTCGGCTACAGAGACAAAAAGGCCCTGACTATCGCACGGGCACCCGGGGCCCATGTCCTGGGCACAAAATTTCTGAGGGGCAAGAAATTTTTCATAATTTCATCTAAATTTACATTTAAAAAAAATCATAATTGTGCCAACGTTTTTATTTCTTTTGGGACTTTTGTTTGCACTCAGTATTAATATGGTTTTATCATTTAATATCAATAACATCATTAATAAGTAGACTTCCTATCATTATTTTCTAGTAATTGATGTACTGTATTTGTCAAGTCATTCAATTTTATCCTATTGCACATTTATTCGAAAAGTGACACAACTGAAAAAAATGTGATATTTGAGATATTAATACGATAAAATGGCAAACATAGTATATCTCAATTTATGGTTAAAAGCATATTTCAATAAATAACAGAAAAAATATTTTATTTTTATTCCTGGAATCGTTTTTTAATTTTACGCAAAACGTAATTTTTTGAGTTGACACTTTTCGAATAAGCGTGCAATATGTAAAAAAAAAAAAAAATATATATAGTATCAGTAAATCAACCAATCTAAGGGGGTACGAAAAATTAAAAGTGCCCTGGGCACAAAAACTTGCCAGTTGGGCCCTGGCTACAGACCATTTCTTGTTAAAACTTTTCTCTTCATAATTCGTTTCAGGAAAATTCGAATACATTTGTCGTATATCAGATGCTATTATTTAATATTCAAATTTAAAGTACATTATTATCTACGTGCAGTTAGTTTTTAACATTTTCCAACATCGTTGAAAAGTGTTTCTGAATTCGGTTTGTCTGTCTGCGGCCATGTTCGCGTTTAAATATAGTCGGATTGCCGTGTAATTGATATATGTAATTGAGGTTTACCATGGAATGTTCGGTATTAATAATAAAGTGTGTAGCATTTATAGTTCGTTCACAGGGGCACACAAAAGAATTCCGTTACATTATGGTCTATGGGGAAAAGTTTACAGTGTATTTTAATGATGATGAGTGAACCATTGAACGCTATTTCAAACATATTGAAATTGATATACATCACTGAAGTGCACTACAAGATGCTTACTATAGAATAGTATGTACATAGCATTTATCGTTTATTTACAGGAACACACAAAATAATTCGGTTGCCGCACTGCTAGGAGCAATAATTGCTGGAAATGCGTTTGTAATTTGTTGTTTTGAATTTAACTCATTTTCAGCATATTACTTGGTGTGGTATATAAATTCTATAAATCCTATATAGGGTTCCACAAAACAATTGGAGTATATTTTCGTTATATTTTTGTTCATGGTTATATTATTCTTTCGTAGGTTAAAGGATCAGGTAACCTTTGAACTGACAAAATACATGAAAAATACTCCATTGTCTCTTTGAGAATTACAGTAACTCCGTAGATAATTGACTTTGAATTATAAAATTTAAAATACGTATTAATAAAGGTTTATTTTATAAATTAAAATTCTCCAAAAATGTATACGCTCATATATAAAGCTTTTAAATATTTAAAAAAAAATAATACAATTTTTACGAAAGAATTATTTTTGCATGCATTGCGCGCACGATTTTTCACATATGAATTGCGAAAAACAGCCTTTTTTTTTAGGTATAGCTATAACGTGTTCTCAGAATGACCTACGATAAAAAAAAAATAATAAAAAAAAAAAAAATGTGTAGATACTGAGAAAAAAAAATTCTTTTAGAGAAATTCGAAATATCGAGTTTTGTTTTAATGCCAAAGTATAGTCATGAATTCGAAACTTGTTACGTGAGAAACATAATAATAGGTCATTTTGTGCATCTGTATGGTTAAGACATTCGATCACAATTTCATGAAATTCTAACCAAACATTTTGCAGAAATCGTGCGCGCAGTGACCAAAATCGCCGTTTTGAGAAAATTGATTTCAAAAATCAAACTACCCTTTGATCATATAAAAAGAGCTCAGATTGTTTTAGACATAACTCCTCTTCTGAAGTGAATTTTTGCATGGAATTTATTTTAAAATGTTCCTAAACAATCATATTTAATTATAAGCTAATTAAAAAAAAATCGAATTCTTGACACTTTAAAAGTTACCTGACTCCTTAAGAAACATTTGTCTTTTTTAACATTTCCCAACATAGTTGAAAATTATTTATAATTTCGGTTTGCCTGTATGTCTGTCCGTGCTCTAAGTTGCGGAACTATACTCGGGCAGCCGTGAAATTGATATATGTTAATAATGTTTACTATGGCGCTTTCGATAGTGAAAATGAAGTATGTAGCGTTTAATTTAAAGGGGTACTCAAAATAACTAACTCCGTTACAGTATGGTCTAGGGTGAAAATTCGTTCGCGGTGTATTTTAATGATTTTGCACTATTTGAAACAAAATGAAATTGATGTGCATCACCCAGTTAAGTGCTAGAGGCTTACTACAGAATAAGGTGTGCATAGAATCGGTGTTGCATCGTTCATTTACAGGGACACACAAAATAATTTGGTTAGAGTGCTGTCTAAGAACAAACAATAATTGTTGGAAGTGCGTTTTAAGTTGTGGTACGTATTAAAATTAAACTAACTTTTTCTTGGTGTGATGATATACACAGCAGCACAAAAGATCTTAAGAAGATTCCCGTTTATTGACGGAATTAATTGAAGAGGAATTTCTTAAGAAACGTGCTATGCTTTTCCCATTCGGATAGTTTTACTGATTATAGATGATAATTCCTGAAAATGGGCTTACAAATGTGTTATGTTTTCCAAACTGTTTATTAACATCATTATTTTTTGCAGTTTGAAGCGGTGATGTTTTATTAAAGTTTTCTGGACGCGTTAGAAAGTGTTTCATAGTCTATGCTTGACGTGTGATTTTCTTTCTTGTGTTACAGTGCACGGGATTATTCAAGTTCAGGGTTAGAATCCTCCGCTCCAAAAATCCATTCCTGTATTGAAATAACAAATCAAGAAACACCACACTTGATTGGATCGACGTGAACAGCTGCACAAACAAAAGAAGTATTTGCAGTGTAACGAATGCCAACTACATCGAACAGTCAAAAAAGGTAAACTTTGTGAGTGTATAGTTCTTTTGTATAGTAACTTTTATGTTTAACTGTGTCCAGTGGTGTAGTCGAAAGGGTTCGCGGGGGGACGGCGTCCTCTCACTTTTTTTATTTTATCTCAAGCTCCCCCCCCCCCCCTACTTTTAGGTAGCTTTCAATACAAAAAAGTATAAAGCTACCTATTGCAGCCGTTCGGAGGAAAGCAGTTCCGGAAAATTTCGATATATTTTCAACGATCATGACCCCCAGACCCCAAAACCACCCTCAGTTCAAATGTTGATTTATATATATATATATATATATATATATATATATGTCTGACCTATGTCATACGATAACGCTCGTATTTATAAATCAATTTTGATGAAACTAATTGTGTGTATTAAGCTAACCAATGCCTCGACCGAGTTCGTTGGCCAGCTTGGTCCGCCATTTTGTTTCAAGATGGCGGCCATTTAAAAATTTAAAACTAAAATAAATATACAAAAAAGTTAAAAATTCAAATTTAATTTTTAATTAAGTGTTAGGTCTTGATACAAGGATTCCAGAGCATTTTTTGGTTTACCTCTATCTTAAAAAATGGCTGAGATAGAGCAGTTTGAAATTCTAGGGTGGCTGACATTTTGAAACAAAACAGCACATTAACGCGATTACTCCCAAATTATTTTCTTTCATTGTTGTAATAATTTTCCCAATCATACGCATAAAACTATATATTCATATCCGTTAGAGCCAAACACTCGCCAAAATTGGCGACATTTGGCGACCAAAATAAGTCTTCATAAATGAAGCCAATTTGGCTATTGCTCAATAATTTGGCGAATTTCTTATTCAAATTCAGTATTAACGAATCTTTTGTAACCGTTTCTTTGCATTTTAACTTGCTGTTTTCGTGTAACATTAGCTAAAATTTTAAAACGAAGATATAGGAAAGCTACCTTTTCCTCCCGGTACAGGCCGGAAGGACTTTTTATTTTCAAGGGGGCGGTAGGGTCGCGTGAAGACGCAGACTTTCCAAACTTATTCATTTTTTAAAGGGATGAGAACGCTAATGAATTAACAATTTTAAAAAATAAAGCACTGATTTTTAACACTTTTCAACAAAGTTGAAATGCGTTTATCACTTCGGATCGTCTGCCATGCCTGTCTATTTGTCTGTTCTCCCTCTAACTTCTGTATCTTTGTTTGAATTGTGACAAAATTTATGTATTTTTTTGCGTTTCTTTGCGTTATTATCACTATTGAAAACGATATAACTTAATTGTATAGCTTCAATCTTAGAGATCTGCATGGATCGACATTTGCAGACAGGAAATAAAGTTCTGATCTTTCTAATTAGGGACAAGCTATTTAAAACATTTTAAGTAAAGAAACTTTAATTAAATTAAATTAAAGGGTTTAATTGTTCAATTACTTTTATCTGCAGTTCAAAGTGAAAGGTAACATATCAGTATCAAGTTATTCTACCGGTGACACAGACCCAGGGTTCTAGCTGCCGCTCGCCATTGCGCCAAATCGCGATTAAATGCTTCATTTGGCGAGTAAACGAACGATTAAACTCGCCAAATTGCGAGTGTTCATTTTTTGTATGTGTGCGCACGTGTGTGTCAGTACAGGTGATACTATTATTCGCGTTACTAAAGGACACTTTTCAAAACTATGGAACACTGTACAAAATGAAGTACTCAAAAATGAGTAAGTTCATGTACTCATTTCGAAATGAGTATTTTTGGATCAAAAATGAACATGTGCATTCTCAAAAATGAGTAAGTTAATGTACTCATATCGAAATGAGTATTTTTGGGTCAAAAATGAACATATGATCAAACCCGACATACTTGTATATTTCAGAATGTGTAATGACGAAATTTCGGAGCCTAAAAAGCTATTATTTGAAGGAAAAACGAAGAATAAGAGAAATGAAAAGTGGATCTGTTTGTTCTGGGTTTTCATCAAAGTGGATCCACTACAACACATTTACTCTTTTTTTTTTCCTCACATTTTACACATCTACTTTTTTTCTTTTCTTGATAGTACTTCAAAATTATGATTTTTTTTTCCACTAATTTTTTTAAAATTTATTTTAACTTTTTTAACGTGAGGCAATATTGTGCTATTTAAAAGTTTCATAACATAATATCTTTGCAAATTATAGCTATGCAAATTGGTATTAAACTAAACTGATTTGGCTTACAAATTTATGAATTACGCTAAAATTTATTATTTTATAAATTATAATTTTACAAAGTTTATAATTTTAGTATTTCAATCTATGATCTTTTCTAATGTCATTTTTTAATTAATAATTCTTCGAACTACCTGTTACTTCAGACATTATTTTAATCTTTAACACATATAGACAGGCACTGTACTTCCTTAAAAACATATTTAAAAACACATAAAACCAGTCCACACGCTAAAAGTTTCGTAAAAGTAGAATATTTTCGCCCGTTTGCTCAGGCATCTTCAATGCTGATATCTCGTATTTCTGCTCTGTCAGTCCGATTTTTCTAAAACTATCCCTTCCTAACAAATCTATCCTCTATAAATATATATCTATATAAATATCTATATCTATATCTATATAAAAATAACTATCCTCTATCCCTTCCTAACAGATGGCGCCACATGCTGTTAGGAAGGGATAGAGGGAGGGTTTCAAAGTAAGTAACAACATTTAAGAAGGAGGCGGGGCCAGTCATGGCGCTTTGGTTTGGGTCGTCAGGTTAGTAAACAGGACATCGCGGGTTCGAATCCTCTCTTGGGCAAGGGTTGGTTAATTACTATAAACTCACGTAGGAATGAAAAAAATGAGCAGAAATGTATATATCCCTTATAAGGTTGTCCTCGCGAAGTAACTTTTTTTTTTAATCCTATAAATTTTATTTTAACGACATAATTTTTTTTTAATTTGAATACATCCATGGGATTAAAAATGAGTACATAGCAGTTCATATTTGAATACATCCATGGGATCAAAAATGCACTTCACCATTTTGTAGAGCATAAAATTTTCTACAACATGCAGTATTCATGTTTGTAAATTGTCCAAATAGGGGGTAAGATACGGAGCCGAGAAATAGGGTTAAATTTGGAAAAAAATGTAAAAATCCACAAATGACGTTAGTTTTTGCTATAACTTACCCCCTATTTGGACAATTTACAAACATGAATACTGCATGTTGTAGAGAATTTTATGCTCTACAAAATGGTGAAAGTGTTTTTGTCTCTAAAACGCACTAAAAGTAAGTTATTAAGCAAAAACTAACGTCATTTGTGGATTTTTACATTTTTTTCCAAATTTAACCCTATTTCTCGGCTCCATATCTTACCCCCTATTTGGACAATTTACAAACCTGAATACTGCATGTTGTAGAGAATTTTCTGTTCTACAAAATGGTAAAAGTGCTTTTGTCTCTGAAACGAACTAAAAGTAGGTTATTAAGCAAAAACTAACGTCATTTGTGAATTTTCACATTTTTTCTAAATTTTACCCTATTTTCCTGGCTCCGTATCTTACCCCGTATTTGGACAATTTACAAACCTGAATACTGCATATTGTAGAGAATTTTATGCTCTACAAAATGGTAACCTTGCTTTTGTCTGTAAAATGCATTAAAATTGAGTTATTTAAGAAAAATCGAAAAAAGTGCCGAAAAATATTGGTTTTTCCAATATTGTGAAAAACGCACAAGGTCCAGAAGGTCGAAAACTTGGTTTTTTATTAGAGGGTCAACCTTTACAACATACCCAAAAATCAGAACTACCCGAATTTTTGTAAGGTAAAATGCTATTTCTACTGGACTACAATGTTACCGCCTCTTAGAATACGAGCTCTCCGGAGAAGTAGCAACTTTGACTCATGAGAGTAGCTGGATCTGCCCCACTGCTCCCACCTTCCCCTGGTGTCGGATCCGCACTTTTCCTCTACCTCAAATGCATAAAATATAGTCAAACATATAATCTTTAGTAACATTAATAGTTAACATTTGCGTAAAAGGATTAGTTTCTATGTTACATTGACATACAGTACCGTAATTCCCGTTTTTTTACAGTTTTTTGTTTTTTCCACCCATTTTTGAGGCACTCTCACGGCTAAACTATTGATCAAAGAAAAAAACTTTCAATACATAAAATGTAAGAAATTTTATTTTCTTTAATTCATATATTGCCGACTTTCACGTAAAATGTATAATTTTGGAATTATTTTGAAAAAACGGAAAAAAGTCCGTTTTTTTACACGTTTTTTCTAAAAAAAACATATTTCCCGAAAAAAATTTTGTTGGAAAACTTCGGATTCGTGTTCAGCGACCCGAAAAACATAAAGGGACCCCACAAAAAAAACTACACCAAAACTTTCCTTTATTTTCTACCAAATGCCTGGACTACAAGCCTTGTTCTCACTAATAGAGATCCCCCCCCCCCCCAGGCAGTATCCGGCTCCTGTGTGCAGAACTTCAGTTGGCGCCCTATATCCCCTCCCCCCCCCCCAAAAAAAAAAAAAAAAAAAAAAAAAAAAAAAGTTTTTATAAAGTTTTTCAATGTGTATAAATTCTTAGCTGTAAACCTTCCATCTTTTTTTTTTTCAAGTCACATAACCGTATTTTGAACAAGAAAATGCATTTAATAAAACGCGTCTTGTTTCTATAGGATTCTTATTTGATTTCATTTATTAAATGAAATTTCTGGTTCAAAATATTTGTATTTCATTTTAAAAATAAGAACGTGCAGCCATGTAAATATTATTTGAAATACAGTAAAGCTGGTGAAAATTGAACCTGTTTGTATCGAAATCCTGCATGAAACGTAAAATTTTCAGTGTCCTGGAGAAAATAATACAATACAATTATAATAGATTGCATATTCGAATAAAGCACAAAAATCTGTTTAAAACGGATTGTATGTATATTACAAATACACATTACTACTAAAACATAATAGATGTCAAGTCAAGGAGTTGTAATAGTATAATTAAATTAAGGATTTACTTTTTCTTTTGAAGAATTTTCTCCTTAACTGAAATTTTTGACACCTGTGTGCGCTGCACACATTGTACACTAGGTCGGCGCGCACCTGCCCCCTCCCACTTTTTATTGAAGTATGAATGATAAATAATGCTTAGTTACCTATAATGTTCTCAATAATTTATATCGAAGCATACAATCTTATATTCCTCCGTGATATACAATGTATAAAATGTGAAATAGATGCGATTGAAAACGGTAGAATGTTCATTCTCTTTATCAGACTGCTGTGGCCCGGTGGTCTAGGGGTATGATTCTCGCTTTGGGTGCGAGAGGTCCCGGGTTCAAATCCCGGCCGAGCCCGGTGTTAATTTTTTCTCTGCTAATATATTTATGGGAATGGAATTACTTTAAAAAGGACACAATTGTAAAAAGTTGTTAAATAACATTATTGTGTTTATTATATTATAAATATTAATGTTAACGTAGTTTAACAGCTTTCTTACAATTTTATCATCTTTTAAGTAATAAAACGCGCATTATACGTATTTATTTATTTTTTAGGTTTTTTAAAGATGAATTTTATCATTTTACTCATTTATTTGCTTAGTTATAGGAAAATTAAACGTTTAGTGATCGAAAAACCATACATTTTTGTTTATAATTTATGAAATATGAGCTACTTATTTAACTTTTTAATAGTAATTTTGTGGTACAAAAAGAGAATACAAACCAATAATATCGACTACAATTTGTTTATTCGGACATACTTTAAATCTTAATTCCTAATTCTAATCCTAATAATATTATAAATGTGATTGTGTGTGTGAATGTTTGGATGAAGTAAACGTCAAAACGGAGAATTGAATGACCCTGTATCTTTGCATATGGGTGGATTATAACCCAGAATCCTAATAATATTATAAATGTGATTGTGTGTGTGTGAATGTTTGGATGAAGTAAACATCAAAACGGAGAATTGAATGGCCCTGTATCTTTGCATATGAATGAATTATAACTCAGAAATGAACATAGGGTAGATGTTGTTCATTACTTTCAAATATTTTTCTTAATAATTCAAAATTTCATTATTTTCATAGAGAATCCATGAATATTTTCCCTGTAAAATTTAATGAACCATTTTACGTTGCTAAGCATTATCGTTGCCAATAAATACAAAACCTGGAATAATATTTTCCCCACCAATTAATTTTCAATTTAACGATATCCACGTGAAAAATGAAAACTAAAAAGAATTGGAAAGAAGATGAATTGCCTTAATATTTGAAACGAAAATATGGAGTGTTTGTTATTATACATGAAGTATGAATATCGGTTACGTTGAGAAAAGGTTTTCTAACAAAAAATGCGTTTTAATTAGAAGAAAAAATTAACAATAATTATATTATTAAGAAAAGATTTCTGGACCATGGAACTATGAAAAGGATCCTCCTTGGCTTGGACATATATGACGTCATATTGGAAATAAAACTGCATTTTCAAACTTCAAATTTAAAAATGCATTTTCAAATACTCGTAATAATACAAGGAGCATGAAAACCAGTATATAATGAAAGTAAATTGATAATGACGTCATATTTAAAATGAAAAACTGAAATATTTTTATTGCTACTAATTAATAAGCTTGAAAGTCAGTTAGATAGAGATGTGAGTTTTCTGCCAAAATCCACGTTCGGATTCCCACGAAAAGAAAACAAGAATTATATCAGTAAGAAGAGATTTCTCTAGGAACAAAGTGACATATTTAAAATAAAATGGGAATTTTCAAATATGCTTTTAAAGGAGCGTGAATCAATTTTATACAATTATAATACAAGGATTAGTAAGTCTAGAAAGTAGATGAGTTTCACGTTATATTTAAAACGAAAAATTGAAATATTTGTTTAACTATACTGATTATTAGGCATGAAAATATCAGTAACATACAGATGAGAGTTTTCTGCTAAAATTCACATCAAGATTATTAGGAAAATAAAAATAAAAAGAATCTATTTGTCAGGTTTCTCTCACAGCTGCAAGAGTTGAAAGCTATTCTTAAGGGATTAGCGTATTGTATCTGTATCTATTGTGTACCGTTAGAGTCTGGTTTAAGAAAAATCTTAATCCGGAGGGTAGCGAGTTGGACATAATGAAAGAGGTATTTCCATTGCAATGTGGTCTTTGATAGATAAGAAAGATAGTGCACCCTTTTATTTAGGGAGACAGATCAGTCAAGAGGGAGGAACGGTTGTCAAGCGACCCTTGGAAATAAAACAGCAGCCCCGTAGAGAGAGAGCGGGTGCGCTGGGGAATGACCAGAGGTGAGGTTAGTTCGAACGTGGTAGTGAAGGTGTAAGGTCGTTGAGAGTTGACGATCTGAGCCACGTGTGTTTAACGGTATCTCTCGAAAGAAAGAGAGAGCGGGTGTGAGATGAATAGAAATCTCAGTGCGGAATGAATTGACGTAGTCTAACGGTACACGTAGAGCGTTTTCTGTAATTGTTTTGATTTAGTGTTAAACCGGATAATTTACATCCGAGTTTAAGTGTAAATATTGTTAATAATTTGTTACTTTAACTTTAATTGAAAGAGTTAGGTTTTTCTTGAATATACATCAAGTATCGTGCCCGATATCACGTATTCATATCGGTGGTGGCAGCATATCAAAAGACCGGATTTATTTCGAAGTTGTGTGGACGGAGAAGTGGAATCCGACACTATTATATCAAAATCTGATCGTCTGTTTGTATTTCGCAACTACTCCTCTTAGATTATCGAAGGCAACGCGATTTAGTTAACAATCGGTTATCATTGATCCGAGGATGTCCTATAAACTCTCAGAAATTAAAATTTTGAATTGAATTCCAATATATTATTATTATTATTATTATTATTATTATTATTATTATCATTATTATTATTTATAAATGTTAACGAAATTTCTCTTAAAACGGCAACTAAATTACTTCCTTTTTGTCAATAAAAAGGAGAAATAAAACGGATAAATGTATTTTTCCCGCCTTTTCTCATTAAAACTGAAAAAAAAATTTATTTACAATTTAAAAAGTTGGTGAAAACAAAATCTTGATTTCAGTAAAATTTTCGAAAAATAAAAACATATTTCCACATATTCAAACTTTATGAATCAAGTTATTCTGCAGAACAAAACTCGTCTGTCAACATGTCAATATATTGTCATTTAGAAATCAAGATTTGTTTCAGCTATCGATTAAACGAAGGAGGCAAATTTAAGCTCCTTGCATTTTGGTGTATAAATTACTGCTCCCTATTCACAAGAATTGAATTCAAAGAAAAAGCATATACTACTTCCAATTAATTATTTTTGAAGGATGGCTGTTAAAACGTTTCGCAAAGTCGTTAAAAGTAAAATGGTTTATCAGGTAAAATTGACATTTGATTTTACCCAATTCGTCGATTTGGCGCGATTTTATTTGGACCTCTTTTTTTCCATTGGTTGCAGTTCCATTTTCAAGATTATTTGGCACAAAATTTAACTTTTTTAAAACTGAGTTACACCAAGGCAACTATAAACAAAGAAATACCGTATTGTCTCCAATGAAATGTGATAAAGTGTTCGTTAATTTTTTACGTTTTTAATTATCGGGAGTGAAATATTTTGCTTAATTAATGCATTTATTCTTCTTTCAATGTTACGTGAACGAAGTCACGGGTAACAGTTACTATGCAATATTTCTGAGATGCAGGTTTAAAATTTTAAAGAAAAATTAAGGATAAAAATATCTGCAAACAACATTAGTGAAGCCAGAATATCATCTCATTTATTCCAACAAAGTTATAATAAAAACTAATCAAAGTTAGCAAAAGGCAAGTTGCGAGAAAAAAAAAATTAACAATCATATTTTTACTGCATTAGAGTATGACGTCACTCGCTTCGGAAAAACTGAAAAAAAAAAAAATATTTTTTTTAATGAAAACAAGGGTGATTCAAATTTTAATTAACTGCAATTTTACTTCCATCGATGGTGCTTTTTCTTCTAATCATTTCAATTTTCTTTTTTATCCATAAATATAAAATAAACCCATGCGCTGGCATCACACTTTGTACTTCTTACGTATTCTACGTATTATGTATTACGTAAATAATGTAACTCTTATTACGTATGCCACGGTTGTACTATATATATTTTTTATAATCATTGTTGAGCAGGGCTTAAATTGCGCCGAGCCCACCGGAGCCCGGCTCCGGTACTTCTCTGCTTTTAGTTAATATTTAAATATTGGTCGGAATTCACCGGAGCCCAGTGCAAGCGCTTCCGAAAAACCGAAGCCTAAATTACCCTTTCATTTTCCTCCCATATCGAAGTTAATATCGAAGTTCATATCTTTGTTCGATTCTTCAGCATATAAATTGTAATTTTTGAAAATGTCATTCATTTTTTTCTTCATAAAAATGCATAGCTGCGAACTATTCTTTTTTTTGTGTTAACACTATTTCCGAATCACAATCTTTACTTTATTTAATCACAGAATTCTGCGATTCATTAACATTAAAATTAGGCAAAGATTTCTAATCGGCCGGAGTGATGACTAAAAAGTGGAATAATTAACAGCTAAGTAAATGAAGATAGAAATATTTAAAATTTTTATTTTGCTAAATAAAAAAACAATACTTTAAAAATTTAAAATAATGTATGAAATATAAATATGCAGATTGGAGTAGCAGTACCGAGTAGGAGGGGGGGGGGGGGGGGTGCACCACGCTACGGTTATTGGTACTGCAGAATATTAGGGCTCCGGTATTTTTTTTTGTTAGAAATTAAGCCCTGTTGTTGGTCATCACATAATGCAGTATTTTATTTTTGTGGCAACACTCATTTCATTTATGAAAACAATACTAATTTAATTTTTAATTAATTGCAATTTTCAATCAAAACGCAAGTTTTAACGAAATGTGAGTGTACTAAGTCAGAAGCATATTTAAAATCCTTTCATATGGTATCACATTTATCGTTCTGTTCTACGTCTACGTTTTGTATTTGCTTAGAAAAAGGGATGTTGACAACAGAAATAATGTATATGATTATTGTTGTTGTTGTTGTTTCTTTTATTTTGCACTGAATCAAATAAAAATTATATTAATGATATAAAATTTAATATTTTAGATTTCTTTCTTTTTAAAGTATGTTTGTGACGGGGACGCTGATATCTATCCCCAGTATATCTGCCCCCATACGTCGGGGTCGCTGATATCTATCCCCAGTATATCTGCCCCCATACGTCACAACAGAAGGGGATACATATCCAGGTTCACTTTCTTCGAGAGTCGGATATCCGACCCCAGTATATCTGCCCCCATATCAGAAGGGGCCATATATCAAAAACTAGTTCGTGTTACTTTCGTCGAGACCTGGATAACCGTCCCCTGTATGCCTCCGTACGTCATCTTGACGTCATAGCAGAAGGGGACATTTATCAAGGGGTAACATATCCGATGCTTGGACGTTTTACTTTTGAGTAGAGCATTGGATATCCGACCCCTGTATATCTGCCCCCATACGTCATCTTGATGCCACAGCAGAGGGGACACATATCCAGTGCTAGAACATTTTCACGCTCGTCGAGAGTTGGATATCCGACCCCTGTATATGTATCCCCTTTTACAGAAATCCGTAGACGTCATTCAGATTATAACACACCAATTAGATACATATATATACATAATTGAAACAATATAAATATTGTTTGAATTATGTATTGTTACATTTAATAACAATACATAATTGAATTTTGTTATATATAATATATGTATTATGTTTCAATGTATTGAATACAATATATTTATTCAAATTTGTAATGCAAAAAGTATTTTTTTTTAATCATTTTTTCCCATTTTAAAATAAGTTATAGTAAGATGGCTAGAAATTATTTTCAAATGAAAAACTATATATATTATTGCTGATTTTCCATCTGTGCCTAATTCCTGTTGATAGCACATACGAACAAAACAATAACGAAAAATAATGTCGATTGCACAGATTATAAAACACTTTCCAACTATTTTTACTTATTGCATTTATCCACCTTCAGTTTTTCGAAATATATTCTGTACTTTCATTAAATACTAAAGATTAAGTAAATTTATTTTAATTTGTTCGAGAAAAACATGATCAAAATGTACTTCAAATAAATTCTGCCACTAGACCGTAATGTATCCAAATTCTTTTGTGTATCCCATGTAAAAACTATAAATGCCAGATATAGCATTTTTTTTAAAAAGGAACATACTGTATAGTATTTCTTACTACCCTTCTCAAATCAAAGGGATGTACTTACTGACATATTTCTGAAATCATTTTTGTCCTGAAACGCATGAAATTGGCAGGTGTTGTTATTCAGAAACTATGTAATCAAAAGACGTTTTCCCTTTTTTCGGCATTTAAACCGAATTCCCTACACGGAAGCGCGAGAAAGGGGAAATACTTGAAATGTGAAAACAATTGCTTATCATTCGATAGGTAATTTATTTGCCAAACGCTATTCAATTGCAAATCCCTTCAATAATCAGGCTTGCCAATTTCATACCTTTAAATTTAAATATGAGTTAGAAAATGTCTCAGAAAGTTCCACACTGTTGAGCAAGGAATTTGAAAGCTACCTTAATGACATATATCAATTTTGTGGTTTTTATTTGTCAATATTTTCCCGAAAGTTAGAGCACGAATGGACAGATAGTAAAAAAAAAAAATCATAAAGTCATGACGCACACATAGATTATTACACACTTTCCAACACGACGAACATATACATTAAGCTACATTTTACGCTATACCTTTTTTACGCTTGTTTGTTTGTTTAGCCTTGTAAAATGAGTATAAATTCTATACATAAAGTGTTCAATGGAGAACAGAGTATAGTATATATGTGCTTAGCTAAAACAACCCGGATAAAAAATAATTCTGCTCGAGTCATGCGCATATACCAGTAACCTCACTGAATGCGAAATTGGAGAATGAAAATTTAAAACTATGCCAGTTTTTATCGAAGGTGGATTGAGCGGGGAAGCGGTTAGGTGTCCTTTTCCCCTTCCTTCCACCCGTCGTCAACCGATATAATATTTTTTTTTTAAGTGTCCATAGATTGCGAAACGAAATGGTCGAGTTTTGCTATCTTAGTCTCCGCCCCCTCTCCCCGAAAATGTTTCGTATCTGCTGACTCGACGGTCGAACAATAGTGACTTACTTATGTAGCTGCTATATGATTCGGACGAAATTTAGACAGAGAGGAAATTTCTGTGGACCAACTGACAGTGGGTAATTCTAAAAATCTAGGTGGTAAATAATCAGCTTTCAACTTATAGTTAGATACCCTATATATTAAAGTAGGAGGACGATTATGGATGTCTGGACATGAATTTAGTAAGTCAAGTTTATCAGAACAGGAACTCTTACATACAGGGCCGGCCCAAAGTCATTTTGGCGCCCGTGCGAGCACCCATCGGGGCGCCCCCCCCCCCCCCCCCCGCGCATTAAACCCCCACACGCAAGAAAAATAGAAAAATTGCTTGACTTATATTCTTCTTTTTTTTTTAATATTCATAATTTTTATACATATTATTAATAATTAGTTAATATATTAATTTAAAATGTTTTAGCAGCAGATAAAAGTTTCTGAATTTAATCCTATATTAGAGTTTGTATTTGGTAAATTGTAAAATCAAGTATCACAAGGGAAATTTCAATTTTACAGTAATTATCAATATTAATGTGTAACATTACGATACAAAAGTATAACACAAGGCACACACCACATGCTACTGGACGAAAATAACAAAAATAAGTTAATTAATTAAAAATAAAAAAAAACATTTTTTAGAAGAATACTGTTTAGAATGCTACAATTAAAGAAGCAGAATTATAGGTAAATAGCAACTATGAAAGATGAAAACTGTAATCTTGTCTTGTTATTTAGTACATGAAACAAATATAGTATAATAAATTTAAAAAAAATAATAATGATTAATTTTTAAAAATAATAATTAAGATATAAAAATATAATAAATTTCGTAATTAAATATCTATTTTCGTAAAGGGCTCTCTTTTCAAGATGAGAACTTAAAAGAAAAAAGAAAAAAAAAGAAAAACCCGGTTTTTTTTCTTCAGCTAATTCCGAAAACGAAAACATTCCGAAAACATTTTTATTCCTTCTTTTCATTTTTTGAATGTTTCTCTTTCTCTGTGATAATACCCCCCCCCCCCCCTAAAAAAAATTAAATTTACTATTTTTAAGTAACCTAAATCAATTAAACACTAAAGAAAAAGTGTTGTATTTATAGTAATAAGCAATACCTTTTACAAAAAATGCCCAGATGTGCCAATTCGAAAACTTTTTTTTATCTCATACAATTTAATTCTTAAAAATTTGCTATCACAGTGCCAAAAGTAAATGGAAATCGGTGATCATCATGAAGATTCTAATAATATGAAATCCCATGCATTAGTTCTTGAGATAGGGCTATTACTAAAATTGTGTAAATCCTGCAAAATGCAGTATAGCAGCGCCACTTGTTGGTTGATTTACACTAAAATTTAATCAGCAATAACTTATGAAAACGTCTAACTGAATCTGAAGTTTGATGAAGATTCCTGCATTAGTTTTTGAGATAGAGCTATTGCGGAAATCGTGATAAATGCAGCATAGCAGCGCCACCTGTTGGGCGATTTACACCAGAAACTAACATTGCTAAGTAATTTCTTGCATTAGTTCTTGAGACATGAGATAGAGCGTCCCCTAAATTTTTGTCACATACAGACAGACAGAGTAACTGATTCACAGGCAGACATTTTGTAAAAACATGTTTTTCGGGTTCCCTGACCTCTAAAACATGTCAATCCGTCGAAAACCGAAAAGTCAAAAATGTTCCCGAATCCAATACCTTCTTTTTGTAAAGATAGAAAAAAGTAAAAAGGGTTCCACAACTTTATTCCAAAGAAACTTTACCCAAGTAAATTTCATTCTTCCAGTTCTTATAAGGTTCTAATTATTTCACAAAATAATGAATAATCTCTGCCATATTGAATAGAATTAATTCCATTTCAGTTTAGACAAAGTTTGACTCAGTATCAAATAATCTGATTCCAAAAAAGTCTTATTTTATTTTAGCTAAATTTCCAGCAATTTTTATTTTAGGTAGCTTTCAATACAAAAAAGTATAAAGCTACCTATTGCAGCCGTTCGGAGGAAAGCAGTTCCGGAAAATTTCGATATATTTTCACCGATCATGACCCCCAGACCCCAAAACCACCCTCCGTCCAAATGTTGATTTATATATATAGATATATCCATATATATATATATATATATATATATATATATCTGACCTATGTCATACGATAACGCCCGTAATTATGAATCGATTTTGATTAAACTAATTGTGTGTATTAAGGTCACTAATGTCTCGACCGAGTTCGTTGGCCAGCTTGGTCCGCCATCTTGTTTCAAGATGGCGGCCATTTAATTTAAAGATGTAAAATAACTTAAAATCTAAAATAAATATACAAAAAATTTAAAAATTCAAATTTATTTTTTAATTACGTGTTAGGCCTTGATACAAGGATTCCAGAGCTTTTTTTGGTTTACCTCTATCTTAAAAAATGGCTGAGATAGAGCAGTTTGAAATTCTAGGGTGGCTGACATTTTGAAACAAAACAGCACATTAACGCGATTACTCGCAAATTATTTTCTTTCATTGTTGTAATAATTTTCCCAATCATACGCATAAAACTATATATTCATATCCGTTAACGCCAAAATTGGCGACATTGGCGACAAAATTGGGCGACATTTGGCGAAATATCGCCAAATTTGGCGATCAAAATAAGTCTTCATAAATGAAGCCAATTTGGCTATTGCTCAATAATTTGGCGAATTTCTTATTCAAATTCAGTATTAACGAATCTTTTGTAAACGTTTCTTTGCATTTTAGCTTGCTGTTTTCGTGTAACATTAGCTAAAATTTTAAAACGAAGATATAGGAAAGCTACCTTTTCCTCCCGGTACAGGCCGGAAGGACTTTTTTAATTTACAATATTTGCTTAAAATTTCAGTTATTTTAATTAGAGTATTGCGAAATATGTATTGTGTAATGAGCTAAAGACTATATTATACTAATAAATAATCTTTAATAATGAATGCAACAGTGCGTCATTATGACTCAATATATATTTTTATGACGTTATTTCTTAATGGCTTTCCGCTCAAACGTCTCTTTCAGACCATGTTTCGGAAAACAGGGGCAATACATAAATTCAAAGAATGTGGCATGCGCATGGGCACCGGCTGAGATGAGTGAAATTCCTGAAGTGGGAAGATTTTGCAACAAATGTGTGCCCTTAGTAAAAATAGGGGAGCTCCGACCGCCCCCTGCTCCGATTAAGATAATAAATATTGGAATAATTAAATATTTAAAGAATTGTATTGGGGAGGGGGGGGGGGTCTACCTTCCACGATATGTGCCGGAAAGAAACACTGGTTCCGATCTAAACATGATTATCGCAAGGGTAAAAGAGGCAGCTGCCCAGGCTCTCATCTCTAAAAAACACCCCCCCCCCCCCTTCTAAACCCCAGAATCGTTTTCTTAATAAGTAGAATGTGGCTAAAAACATTATAGAGGGCTCCATCTGAATCTTTACCCCACGTGCCGCAACGTTTTCCGGTCATCTGTGGGGCAGTCTCAGATTTCCTGTGGGATGAGAGGACTCCAGAATAATGCACTTAAATAGCCGGGAGCGATAGAATTGACCACCCGTGAAAGTCGAAAATAATTAGCATCCCGCAAAGAAAGCAGATTTGAATCGGCTGGTTCCTGGGGTTCGTGATTCTGTTTCTTTTCTGAGTATGACGAAGCAATTTGAGCATTAGGTTAAAGGCAGTTCCATTCAGCTAAAGAATAGAAGCCGATGTCTGCAAGCGAAAATTCGGTGGCCTTGAATTATTTTTTTAAACACAACGAAGAATCCGACCCAAGCCTAGCTATAAAATAATATATAGAATTAGCAATAGGAATAGAAAAGCTAGCTATAGAAAATATTTAGAAAAAAAAAATAAAAGAAAAACGCAGAATATAAAATAATTTTTATGGGTGCTGTTGCTGGCGCCCCTCCGGCTCGGCGCCCCGTGCGGTGGCACACTTCGCACACGCGTTGCGCCGGCCCTGCTTACATATCATTACATGTGGCTCACAATTAATTTATTTGCACTTCCATTGATTTTAAAGCATTATCATATACTATCAAAGCATGTGGCTTTGATCGCGTAATTGTTGAAGTAATTGTGAAGTGGTATTTGTGTGTCGATTTTCATTAGGAAATTTTATTGCCACAGATAATTCAAAAATTACTAATTAAGTCACATTTTGAGCAAACTTCATTCTTATACTGCATTAGACGAACATGAGACTTAAATGAATGAGAAAAACTAAAATTAATTCCAAATAAATGGTAATTTAGAGTATATATTGAAGGTCTTTCGCTCATTTCATGTTTTATTTGAAATTTCGAATTTTTTGTAACCGTTCTTGAAGAGAATTTACATCTTAAATGTAATCGCCGTGCCAAATTTCAAGCTTCTATTACAACTATATCGCAGAAATCACAATTTTAGAATGTATTTTGTTCCTGCAGAGTTAAAAAATTCTGAATTTTTAAAAACTTTTCTGTGGATGCATTTATGTCTTTGAAGTAACAGACATGTAAAATTTCAAGTTTCTATCACTAACAATTTCATATTAATCATAGGTTAGTAGGGCTCCTGTGGAGCTGTGCGGCAGGGGATCTGGGGATAAGGGATCGGGGATCTGTGGGGCGGGGGATCGGGGCGTCAACTATAAGACGAGGGGATTATTTCGGATTTTTTTAAAATTAATTTTAATTGGGGGACTTAGAAAATTTCGAAGCATTTTTTTTTTCGCGGAGCAATATCTACTAGAATACGATGCGAGTTTCAACGGATTCATTTTAGCGAAACAGAAATTTATTTAATTTTAATTTTAATTGAGGGACTTAGAAATTTTCGAAGCAATTTTTTTTTTTTTAACAAGAGTATGCAGTATGAATATTAGAGTTATGTAGTAGAAGTGAATGCAAAATAGTATTTAAAATAAATTAAAAATGCTAATTAAAATTACTCATTAAGAGACATGTTAATGAAGGAAATTAAGAATTTAAGCGAGATTATTTTTTCTCAACTAGAATATGCACTTTGAGTATTAGAGTATGTAGAAGTATGGTGGAAGTGAATGAAAAATAGTATTTAAAAATTAATTAAAAATAGTAATTAAGAAATAAATTAAAAATAGTAATTAAGAAATAAATTAAAAATAGTAATTAAGAAATAAATTAAAAATACTAATTAAAAGTTGATCGGTCTTAAAAATTTTTGAGGTAAGAGGTGGGTTTTAATTAAATGAATTCGATACACATTATGCTAAAAATACAGGGCCCCCATAAGAATTATACTGCACTAAATTTAATAGCTCCCCCCCTTTTTCCCCCAATAGCCCTTCGATATAATTTAGGCTAACAATACGCACTTCGAAAAATACAGAGTGCCCACAAAAAGTATACGAAGAATTTTAACGTTAATGCATAATAGTAAGTAACAATAAATAAATAAGAACGAAAAATGCGTCATAGTATAGTATATGAAACACTTTCTAAATGCAATCGGAATTTTATGTGAAATAAGTAAATAATATAACTTTACTATCTAGTGCAAGTTAGATTTTACTTTCGAATGTTTAAATTTACGTTTGGAGAGGTGAAAATGGATATGAAAGGTAAAAAAAAGGGTACGAAGAATTCAAATGTTAACATAAAATAGTAAGTAAGAAAGTAAACAAGAACGAAAAATGATGCGTATCGGTATAGTTTATGAATCATCATCCACAATTATCGAAATGATATGTAAATAAAATATAATTTTACCATATAGTGCATTAGTTAATTAAAATAGTTAAAAGTTACAGGGACGCTTCGAAAGAAACTGGAAAAAGTTATAGATATTAGCCCTTCACAAAAATTGGAGAGATCTCCTTTTGAATAAATGGCCTAGGGTCCTTCAAAAAAATCCAATGAATTCACGTTACGGAAACCTTTCATAAAATCAGTTAATTAACCTCCCCCTTTTTTCCCCATTCGAAGTGAGGACCGACATTACACTATAGGAGCCCTTCACAAAATAATGGGATACGTGCCCTATTTGAATAAAAAGACCCCTTGACAAAAAATCGCAGGAGTCCCCTGTTTGAATAAAAATCCCTTCACAAAAAATTCGGTCATTATCTATAATAAGGCTTGGAAAGTACTTTGGTATACAATTACTTTGATAGTTAAACGGTATTTTATCGAATATCTGTAGAATTCACCATAGTTTTAAAATTAAATAAAATGCTTACTAATTTCCACGTTTATGTTTTTTGTAACTTGTATAGTAAAGTATAGTAAAATTATACTAAATTGGGTTTTTAGTATTCTGGCTTAAAAATTTCTTTTGATTAATGAATAGGATAAATAAATAACTTGCTTGACAAACCTTTTGACTTTGTTTTTATAAAATATGTATTCTACTATTTAGTTTGTCTATTATTTAAAAAAATGTTGTAAATGTTTAAAATACATTTTTACCATATTAAAACTTATATATAAACGTTTCTTACCTAAAATTTCAACCATGATGTACTGGACTTGACCCAAATTTGAACTTCTGTGGCACTTGTCTTAAAAGGAGTGAACGGTAACGTGTTCGCTTAAATCGCAAGACCATGGGATACTGTGACGTCATTTATAAGGGGTATGGTAGTAGACATAATGTATAAGTATAATTGAAATGAGCATGTTTCGTCTAATTGATTTTTAAAATAAAATACAATTTAAATTATTTGTTTTTATAATACATAGTGACTGTATGTCACATGGTCTCTAACGTCAGGGATTTTCCACCACGTGGTAGATTAGTAAGATCACGTGATTTGACGACATCACTGATCGCGATAACACTCTAGATAAGATTCACTGATAAGAACACATTTCAATTAATTTCTTCCAAAGCAAGTTTACGACCTAGTTGTAGGGTGCACTCGAGGTAAGTAGATATATAGTAAGTTAGTAGTAATATATTTTTTAAAGTTATTTTTCTTTATGTAGGGGTAGGCAAAAAGGAAAACACAAATTATTGCATTTTAAGTTAAATCTTTAATAATATAAAGACTTCCACCCACAGAAACGCATCCATACTTTTAGTTATTTTCATACAGACTTTAAGATATATGTTCTTTCTTTTACCATAACACATAACATTGTGCGCGGGAGGAGTCGACGGCAGCCGAGTATAACGGTAATCACACTGAAGCAAAGCCCCACGAGTACATTTCAGGAAAGAAGGGTCACAAGGATGGCCTAACTCCAGAGACTAAGCGTAATCCTTCTGGAGATTCGGACGTAGCGGGCGGTAAATCGTACCAGAATCAAAATACGGAAAAACAAAAACGTAAGTTTCTGGTGCAGACGGAGAGGTCTAAGACAGGCACGTCCCATGTCTGAAGCACACACAAAGTGAAACTTCACGGAGACGGGTCGCCCGAAGTTCCTCAGCAGGGGAGTAAACAGAAAGCAACCCAGAGTGCTAGTGAGCGACGTAATGGTTCTGATTAATCCTCTCGAAACAAGGTGAAGCCTCGCAAAGACGGGTAACCCGACGATCCTCAGCTGAGGATTAAACGGAAAGTGACCAAGAGCGCTGGCAAGCTGCGTAAAAAGAGGAAAAAGAAAAACTCTTAGAGCTCTAAGGACGATCGTGAGGGAAGTAAGAAAGATTCGAGGAAGAGCGAAGTCCAATCTCATGATTCGGACGCGTCTTCCTTAGACGATCTTCCAGAAACCCAGCTAGGTGGATTAATGGCTGATGAGGACGGCTCTTGGTCCAAAGTTGTGTCCAGGAATGCAAGGAAGAAACAGCGGGAGATGGATCGGGCGGGACGCCCAAAAGGTGCGAATCCCCATCCAAAGGAATCCGCCCAGAAGGGGAAGCAGAGGCCAAAAGCCAAAGCCAAACCTAAAGAGGAACTAGCCCTCATAGTGTGGCCGAAAACACCGGCCACACACTCTGACGTTTCCTCCAATTTCATTCGGACAAAAGTAACTAGCGAAATCGACCCTATCAAGGCAAAAATCATAATCAGAGGTGTGCGGGATATCTCAGGTTTAGGCATTGTCATTATAACAGACAGCACCGCAGATCTCGAGAGGCTGGAGGCCGAAATAGGGAAGACGGAACTAGTGAGCGATCAATCGATTTCGAGACCGCGTCGACGCACCCCGTTTATCATTGTCTTCGGTGTGGACTCGGATCTATCCAATGCCGACGTGATTCCTGAGATCCTGGAGCAGAATGAGATTCTTCAAGGGGCTTCCCTTGAACTCAGAACTTCGTTCACAGGGAAACGCCGTCGTAATCACGTAATAGCGATTGATGAGAGTTCATATGAGCGTGTGGAGCGGGTTCGCAAATTGAGTGTGTGTTGGTGACAGGTGGACTTCCGGCCAAATCAGAGGCCTCTGATTTGCTATTGTTGCTGGAAGTACGGCCACACACAGAAGGTGTGCCGAAATGTGTCCCTGTGTGGGAGGTACGGCGTCTCGGATCACACAACCTCAGAATGCAGTGCGGACGCGCTCTGCTGCCCGAACTACAGAACCAGGAACGAACGGAGACCAAACGGCAAGCAATTGTCGACCAGTCATGCCGCAGGTTATAATGAGTGTCAAATCCACAAGTTGGAGGTCGAACAATTAAGAACAGCGTCATCATGGGGATAAACCCGACTTTGGCACATCTTAATTGCCACCTTGCTATGGCGGCCGCAAACCAACTGGCTCAGGATACTCTGTCGCAAGAGACAGACATCGTTTCACTCAATGAACCATACGTCGGTGAGGGCTCCGTCACCGGTACGCCTGGGGACTACGCGCAAGTTCATTCGGCGGGTAACTTTTTTCGGGCGGCCTTCTGGGTGAGCAAGCGAGTGTCCTTCTGCACGGTCTTGAGACACCCGGATGTGGTGGCCATCCCCTGCAAGTGGCCGAGCAGTTGGGTACTGGTAATAACGTGTTACTGTGTCCCTTCTGAAGATATCAACCTCGTTCTCGAACCGTTGGATACGCTGTTGATGCAATACCCGAATGACAACGTCGTTCCGGTTGGAGAATTCAATACAAAGACCACGATTTGGGGCAGCGACCCACGGATCCCAGAGGGCGATCTCTGATTGCCTTCGCCTCGAACGCAAACCTTGAAATCGTTAACGACCCGGACGGTCCTCCCACATTCCTTGGCCTTCAAGGGAAAGGCTGGATCGACGTCCTTCTCGTCAATTTCTGCGCCAGTCGCATTGCGGATTGGAGGATCTCCGACATCTAAAGACTCAGTGACCACCGTCTCATGCTATGGACCTATGAAGGCAGGCTGAGGTCAACCTAGAGGAACCAACAGACGTTGGTTCCCAAGGGACTTAGTCTTGGATGAGTTCCTCCGTGATCTGCAGACAGCGGATCTGAGATGGTACGATTTCGCTACCCCGGAGGAGGGTGTTGAACACTTGATGTCAACTTTGGTGAAGCTGTGTCAGAACCACAAACGCCAAAAGCTTGTTCGTCGCAAGGGTGCATGTTGGTGGACAACTGCGTTGACCAGCATCAGATGTCGTTTGCGCACGCTGAAGCGGCTCTACCAGAATAATCTGGAGCCGACTCGGAGAGCGACACTTGGCGCCCTCTTTAAGCGTAAGCGAGCAGAATACAAGAAGTCGATTCTCCGCACAAAACGTGCCTGGTCCAGGAAATTTGTTTCCGAAGGACCTGTCACGGATAGGCCAGGCCAAGTAGTTGATGTGGTAAAGGGCAAGTCGAGACGGGAGGCGCCCGTTTTGCTGGTCCTTCTCTCCGGTGAGGAGGTCTCCACCTGGGAGAAATCTCAGGATGCACTTGCTAGACACCATTTCCTACAGGCCGCCGAAACCTCGCGGGTCGAAATCATTAGGACCGGCGAACCGGACTGGTTCACATTGGAAGAGCTGGAGCTTGCAGTCGAATCGCTGCCGCCTAACAAGGCACCCGGCCACGATGGTATCAGTTTAGAGATCCCCCGTAAGGTCCTCCAGTTCCATCCTCAATGGTTACTGGCCTTGTATAACCACTGTTTGAGGAAGTCTTGTTTTCCGCGGACTTGGAAGCGGGTGGTTGCTGTTTACTTTGTCAAATCCGGCAAGGAACCGAGCGACCCAGATTCCTACCGTCCGATTTGTTTACTCCAGACCCTCGGGAAGATTCTAGACAAGTTGTGGGCAGCAAGATTGGCGCTCTATCTAGAGACCAACGGTAAGATCCACCCGCATCAGTACGGCTTTCGCAAGAATGTCAGTACCGTAGAGGCGCAACGAAAGGTGTTGAACTACATAGCCGAATCAAAGAGACGTGAAGCTAACACATGTCTGCTTACGTTAGACATCAAGAGACGGCGAGCCGCTGTCCTCCAATGCTTGAAGGACTACGGCGTTGAGCCGTATCTCCTGGGGATGATCGACAACTAACCCTGGTATCGTTCGATTATCCTCCACGGCGGGAGCACTACTACAACGTAGGCGTTCCTCAGGGGTCGTGTCTCGGCCCGACTCTCTGGCTGGTTGTAACAAACGTCCTTTTGGACGATTTGGATCGCTTGCCAGTTCCATTTGACGCGAAGTGGGCTGTCCAGACCTTCGCTGATGACGTCTTTGTGGTACCACGTCAAAAGGCGGTCATGAGGTTCGCGACTGTGCTCAGACCGGTTCTCTCGAAGATCCACAGCTGGGCGATGGATTTCGTCCTCACTTTCAGTTACGCGAAGTGCTGCCACGCAATCGTTCCTCCCAAGGGCACCTTTCAAGTACCAGCCATCGACGCCCATCCGTATGGCAGGCCACAAGGTAGCACATCGATGGAACATACAGTACTTAGGGTTACGATTGACAGCCATCTTAGTTGGATGCCCCACCTGGACCGTGTTCAGGAAAAGGCGTTCAAGGTACTTCACAAGTTGAACCGACTTACTGCAGTGAGCTGGGGAATCAAGCCGCACCTCCGCAAGATGCTCTACGCACTAGTCTGGTACAACGGTAAAGTAGTGTTGAAAAATCGGTCACTAAGCGCGCAGCGGAGTCTACTGCTGTGCGTTACCAAGTGTTACAAGACGGTTTCGACGGATGCTCTAAACGTGTTGGTAGGGGTTTTGCCTCTCAACCTACGTTCAGAGCTGGACCGAGACTTCAAGTCTCTGGTCCGTTGGAACGCAAGCATTGACGGCACTGGGCTAAACCCCGGAACTGTCGAGCTGTGGAAACCAACTCTCAACAGAGACGACCTTCGGTGGATCCCATGGACTTAAGACCTCACCCCAAAGACGACGTGTTCCTACTACACGGACGGATCCAAGCAAATGAACGAGACCGTTGGGTGTGCGTTCCTTGCTGTTGTCGAGGGCCTAATCGAACGAGAGAGTCAGTTTCGTCTCACGAATGGTGCAGAAGTATTTGTAGCGGAGGTTCACGCGATCAAAGAAGCAATAACAGACGCCCACCTGCGAGGTCTCAGTGAGCTCGATCTCTACTCCGACTCGAGATCGGTGCTCCAAGCGCTTAATAGCCTGGTGCCAAAACACAAGGCAATTGTTGAGATTAAGGAATTGGTGAAGCAAACTGGAGTCGAGCCTCATCTTCGCTGGGTTCGTGCTCACGTCGGTCACGTATACAATGAACGTGCGGATGTGATGGCCAAGGCAGCCACGACACGACAAACTGTCGACGTGGAGATCAGGAAAACGCGCCGCCAGGCCAAGAAAATTCTTCTGGGTCGGGCCGTAGCATCTTGGCAAGAAAGATGGACCGATTCTGAGCACGGTCGAGCGACGTATGAGGTTTTCCCGCGGGTCCGCACTCGCAGACTGCAGGGAGAATTCTATGTGAACCTGGCCCTTACGGGACATGGCGCCTTCGGCTTCTTTCAGAGACGCCTCTTCGGAAACATCTCAGTATATTTCTTCGGAACGCGCGTCAGCACAGTCAGACACTGTCTGTACGAGTGCAACTTCTGGTGGTCCGAGAGAGAAACATTCTATCCTCGTGACTTCCGGACTCGAACGCTGCATGACTTATGTCTAGACGGTTATTGCCGCAAGGGAGTGAGGCTCATAGTCCAGGACCTCCTTGTTCGGACACTGGACCGCAATCTGGGTCGTCGAACGGCAGGCCGAAGCGCAAATGCTTTTCGTGGTTGCCGACCACGTTTAAATGCAAATCAACCAGCCCGCGGCATTTGCGGCGCTGGGGGTCATGGTGCATAATTAGTGGGTTAAGAGTCCTACTCGAGAACCCACAGGTAAGGTAAACAGGTAGGTATGATTTCCTTATCTCTATGTGTTGTGTTATGTTTTGCATGCAGTAGTGTATATATGTAGTAGTGCATTTATGTCGTAGTTATATATATGTAGTAGTACATGAATGTCGTAGTTATATAAATATGGGTATGATCTCCTCGAATGGGGTCGCTTGACCACGTCCTAGTTTCGCCTATGGGGTTCTGTCTCGCGGGAAGCTATTCTAGTGGGGGACAACCTTAGCCAAGGCGTGTCTGTGCGTCAGGGACTAACTTTCTTCGAAGCCCCGGGTTGGCAAGAAGCACCTTCTGCTCGCCACGTCCGATGAACTAGTCGCTTCCTCCTTCCCTAGGATTTGATAATCTGAAGGCGTGGTTACAGTAATGGGTCGTGGGGTGTTTCGGCAATGGCCTACAATCCGGATCCTCTTATGAGGTTCTGGCAACAAGGCCGTCGGGTCGTCTCTGCGTCCGCCCAAGTGTCAGGTGGTGGTGTCCTGCACTTGGGCTCCACCGCAAGTCGCAGCGTCCGCTGAACTTCACTCATTTGGGTTAGGGTGAGAGGCGCAGGTAGGATTCGGCCCCCGTCTTTCCCCAAGCCAAAGAGCACCACCTTGGATGTGTCCGGGTAAACCGGCCCTTCTTGTTC
The DNA here is from genome assembly GCA_963931845.1 of Maratus michaelseni. NCBI lineage: Eukaryota > Metazoa > Arthropoda > Arachnida > Araneae > Salticidae > Maratus > Maratus michaelseni. The sequence goes on from OZ007587.1 coordinate 464,545,743, forward strand.
GTGACCTCGTATGGGCTAACCAGAGCCCGGAATCCGCTGTGAACTAGACTGCCTTCGGCAGCCGTAGCTTATCATTACCATAACACATATGGATTTTTTTAAATGTATGTCACGTGACTATCTAAAATTATAATAAAATAATTCGCTAATCACAAATTCTATTTCATAACCAATCACCTATACTAATTTATAATTTTTCAACCATGTACATAACCTATAATTAAAAAATTCAAATTTTTTGTTAAGGATTCGCCAGTAACTCATGCTATAAAACGTTTGCGAAACTAAAAATTGTATATGATCCGTGTCCAATTTGTAAAAAAGTATTAGGTTAGAAACGCACACGTGACCATAATCACCTGAAAGGTGTATACAGAGGAGCTACACATGTGGAATGTAACTTGAACTATAAGCAATGTAAAACAATCCCTGTTATATTCCATAACTTGAAAAATTATGATAGTCATCATATTATAACAAAGCTAGAAAAATTTAAAGTCTTGAAATCGATGTGATTGCGCGTACGCTGGAAAATTATATTACTTTTAAAATCAGAAAGCCAACATGTCTTATTCATAAGGACTTTTTAGTTTCATTCGTTTGCGTCGTGTTTGAGCCCGCGAACTTGAGCTCGAATTTATTATTTTATTATTGATACGCTAACTATTGGGCTGTCCGTGCCCTGATACTTTCTCACTTTCTTATAAATACTATCTATTACAATCACACTTTTTTCGACTCGTGTTGTATCATTCATAAATATTTTTTCTTCTAAAAACACCTCGAAGAATACTTTTTAAAGAATGAAATTAAGTTTTAGAGAATTTATAACGGAATCAAAATAATTATAAAGTTTCATTATAAAAAATTTCAGACACATTGTAAAATAATCTTTTATTCTCGAAGAATACTTCTTTCACGAAATAGATTCCCTTTTAAATTTTTTTAATCAGGAAAAAAACTAGTTCTATACAAAAAAGAATGTGTTTCGAATAGGAATTCCTCTTTAGTACACAATGCTTTAACACATGTACCGAAATTTGTAGAATTTTTCAATGCTGCTATCACTGGATATTAGTTTAAGCTTTTCAGTTTTAAATAGTAGTGAGAATATAAATTGAAAGTGATTGCGTGGTTGTAACCCTAGCAAAATCTAATCATGACTCAATGTTTTATTTTTATCTTAACCACTGAATCATGATTGCGTACCTTCGAAAGAGTATTTAAAGAAGAGGTAGGCTAATTTCATTAAATCAACTATGCTTCAGACTTTGCTTTTTTGGAAAAGAACTTTTATTATAAGACAAAGCGGTTTTATTTATATCTCTCTATATACTTGCATGTCAGATATTATAGGGTAAAGCGATTTTGTTTATCTCTCTCTATATACATGCGTGTATATCGCATATCTGATTTTATAGGTCAAAGCGAATTTTTTATCTCTCTCTCTCTCTCTCTCTCTCTATATATATATATATATAATGTATATCGCATGTCTGATATTATAGGGCAAAGCGATTTTATTTATCTCTCTTTATATATATGCATGTCTGATATTATAGAACAAAGCGATTTTATATATATCACTCTACATTTGTATATACCTTTGTGTAATAGGTGTGTGATATTTATTTCAAAATAATTATTAATTATTTTGAAATAAATATCACACACCTATTATACAAAGGTATATGCATATACAAAATGGAGTGATATATATAAAATCGCTTTGTCCTATAATATCAGATATACATATATAGAAAGAGAGATAAATAATATCACATATACGATATATACGTATATACCTTATATCTATAATCATTTATTTATTATAATAATTTTTTTTCTTGAAATATAAATTTATATATGTATTCCCTTTTAAATGTAAATTCTTTAATGAAAATTATTAAAATATTCTATCTTCTAAAATATTTTAGGTAGCTTTCAATGCAAAAAGCTACCTATTGCAGCCGTTCGGGAAATCATTTATTTAAAAGTGCTGCGCACATGACGGAAAATCCTCTATTTCCACCTACCGCCGACAGGATGCGCATTCTCATCTAAACGAACCTCCGACACGTGTTCCCGCTGACTGCGTCACCGTATAGTAGGCATGAAGTTCATGCACTGCAAAGTCTTTTAGTTCCATCTTTCACAGGGGAGTCACTCTGTTCAAATAAATCATCTTCCGAACGAAACTCCCACACGTGTCCCCGCTGCCTCTGGTACCATATAGTAGGCGTGACGTGCACGCCAGCAAAATCATTTAGTTCCACTTTCTAACACCAGGGTACGCCATTTGTTAGATTCGAACATCCGACACGGGTACCTGTTGTATCAAGGGAGTTGGATGAACCAATTACCGTCGAAATGGGGCCCATAGAACTCGAGAAAATTATGGGCCCCTGGCGGTGGAAGGTAAAACTAAAGTCTGTAACGCGATCGAAAAGTCGAATTAACCATAGCCCGTCGTGATCGGGCCCGTAGAACCCGAGATAACAAAGCACTGTTAGAGAAAAAAAGCTTGTAGTGTTTCCCGCCAGGGGGCCCTTGATCAAGTGCTCAACAACAATTCATTTACTTTGTTTGTTGGTATGCATCAAGTAAATACGGGTTGTGTACTTTTATTAGGAACATAAATTTAATTTTTACGAAAATCGTTATTTGAAATTTCCGGTATTCTCTATATATAACATTTATAAAACGATACGGGAGAAGCTAAAAATGTTAAATTTCTTAAATGGAATTTGTTTTGTGCAAATCAGAGCAAGGCCTTAACCCCCCCCCCCCCCCCCCAACTACCCATACCCGCAAATATAACGAATAATTTGTTCAAGGAAATCCTCTTCCCCTACATTAACGGGATCATTAAAAAAAAAAGAAATATATTTTTCTGATAGTTAGAACATAACGCTAAAATAGCCGCCAGATGGCACCCCTTCCCATCCTCAAATTCAAATCTATATCTTAATTAGTTATATTTGTTCATTAGTAAAAATTGGCAATTATTTCCTTTCATTTTCGCAAAGTATATGGAGGGATCGCCAGAGAAACGAATATCTTTGTAGTTCAGTGTTTAATGTAATCCGATCCATGTCTGAAACTTTCTCGGATTTTTTTAACGTTGTAAAATGCACATACATGCATAAACACATGTATGTGTACATGTGGGGGTATACATGCATACACATATGTATGTGTACATGTGGGGGCATACATGCATACACACATGTATGTGCACATGTGGGGGCATACATGCATACACACATGTATGTGTACATGTGGGGGCATACATGCATACACACATGTATGTGTACATATGGGGGCATACATGCATACACACATGTGCATACACATGCATACACACCACCATATTTTTGCAGTTTTTTGTAAAAATTAAGGAAAATTATCGGCCGAATTTTACAAAAATTGCATTATCGGATGTCGAAAATGTTTCTACTTATGATTAAAAATTTCAATCAATATCTTAATTAGTTTTCTTAAAATTCGCTAATTAATAAATAAATTTCAAATTTGTTCATTTCTACTTGCAAATTGAGAACAGATGTTCTTTTCTTTAGTCATTTTATTAAAAAAGATGGCATTTTCGATGCGATGTTTAATGAGATTCTAATTAATATCGTGGGTAATTATCAATATATTAGAATTCTGAGTCCCAGGTGCATCAGATCAGGCCTTGTACTACATAAATCTAAATTTTATTACTTCTAGGTGCGCTACATTTCGTTGGCCATCGTAGACATCAGACAGACACACAGACACACACAGCAATTTTGTTTTATATTAGTACTAGCTACACTCCCGGCATTGCCCGGGCCAAAGATAATAACAATCTCAGAGCAAGGCGTTAACCCCCTCCCTCCCCATACTCGCAAATATAACGAATAATTTGTTCAAGAAAATCACCTTCACCTACATTAACGCGATCATTAAAAAAATAATTAAATTTTTCTGATAATTAGAACATAACGAAGACGCTACGCTAAAATAGCCGGCAGAGGACAACTTTACCCATCCTCAATTTCAGATCTATATCTTAATTAGTTATCTAAATTTTTGTTCATTAGTAAAAATTGGCAATTATTTACTTTCATTTTCGCAAACTAAATGGAGGGATCGGCCAGAGAAATAGATCTCTTCGTAGTTTAGTTTTTAATGAAAGCAGATCCCTGTCTGAAACTCTCTCCGAATTATTTCACTGGCGCCGGCAGATTTTTGGCAGTTTTTTGCATAAATTAAGAAAAAATACCGGCCGAATTTTTCAAAAATCGCATAGTCGGATGCAGATTTTTTTTTTCTACATATGCTCAGAAATTTTCATCAATTGATATCTTAATTAGTTTTCTTAAAATTCGCTAATTAGTAAAATAATTCCGAATTCATTCATTTCCGCTTGCAAATCCCAACAGCAATTCTTTTCTTTAGCCATTTTGATTAAAAAGATGGCATTTTTGATGCGATGTTTAATGAGAATATAATTAATATGATGGGTAATTATCAAAATATTAAAATTCTGAGACTCAGGTACACATGGCCAGACCTTGGGCTATACACACCTAAATTTTCAGACTTCTAGGTGGGCTAGATTTTGCTAGCCATCGCAGACAAACACACACACACACACACACACACACACACACACACACACAGAGCGAAACTTTCTTTTATTAGTATAGAGATACTATATAGATATAGATATCTGATATTTGTCATGCTGTAACGCTCTTATTTATGAACCTATTTGGTTGTGACTGAATATGTGTATAGGACATACCAAGGTCTCAACCGAGTTCGTTGGTCAGCTTCATCCACCATCTTGTTTCAAAATGGCGGCCAGTTAATTTTTTTTAATTTATTAAAAACTCAAAAAGATGAACAAAAAAATTATAAATTTGAAAAATTGTTTCCGTTAAGTGTTAGATTGTGATACAAGGATTACGGATCAGTTTTTGTTTTGGTTTTATCTTAAAAAAAACAAAAACGGCTGAGATATGGATTCTAGGGAGGCTGACATTTTGAAACAACCTGATTTTTGTTATGCTATAACTCTGGTATTTATGAACCGATACGAATGTGACTGATCATGTGTACAGAACATACCAAAGTTTCGACCGAGTTCGTTGGCCAGCATCATGCGCCATCTAGTTTCAAAGTGGAGGCCAGTTAAAAAATGTAAAAAGATGTTCTAAAAGATGTAAAATAAAATTTTAAATTTAAAAAGTTGTTTCCGTGAACTGATAGATCATGATACATGGATTCCGGAGCATATTTTGTTTTGGCTTTATCTTAAAAAACGGCTGCGATATAGCTGTTTGAAATTCCATGGAATATGGAAGCTACCTTTTCCCCCCGGTGCAGGCCGGAATGACTTTTTTGAATACTTTTTTCACATTTGATATGAAAATTATAAGTTTTGATTTGACTAAGGGATTTACAGAAATATTTATTTTAAAAAAATTACTAATTTTTTAAAAAACAAATGTCTATTTTTTATGAGTACAGAAACTATGTAATCGAATGATGTTTTACCTTTTTTTGGTAAAGACAGAAATTTCTTTCAGAATATACTTTGAAAGTTGGCGTTTTGAATCGAATTTCCGGACGCGGCAGCGAGGGAAAGGGGAAAAAGTGGTCGTCACGTGACAACAAACAATCATTTGTAACTTGATAAATAATTTATTTATCACAAATGTAGTACTCAATCCAATTTCCATCGTTTTTATAGTCAGGCTTGCAAATCTTATGCGTTTAGGTTTAAAAATGTGTTAGAAAAAGTAGTCAGAAAGTTTCAAGTTGTTCAGGAGGGAATTTGAGAACAACCTTAAATTTTCACTTAATAGTTAGTGAATTTCATACACTTTAGTTTTTCGTGTCCCTGGTAGTCGCCGGACCACGCAGTTTCTGAGGCCATTTCAAGAAAGTATATAGCGTAAAATGTAGATATAAAAAGATATAGCGTAAACTGTAGCTTAATGTATATGTTCGTCGTGTTGGAAAGGGTGTAATAATGTATGTGTGAGGCATGTCTTTATAATTTTGTTTTGACTGTCTGTCCGTTCGTGCTCTAACTTTCGGGAAAATATTGACAAATAAAAACCACAAAATTGATATATTTCATTAAGGTAGCTTTCAAATTCCTTGCTCAACAATGAGGAACTTTCTGAGATATTTTCTAACTCATATTTAAATTTAAATGTATAAAATTGGCAAGCCTGATTATTGAAGGGATTTGCAATTGAATAGCGTTTGGCAAATAAATTACCTATCGAATGATAAGCAATTGTTTTCACATTTCAAGTATTTCCCCTTTCTCGCGCTTCCGTGTAGGGAATTCGGTTTAAATGCCGAAAAAAGGGAAAACGTCTTTTGATTACATAGTTTCTGAATAACAACACCTGCCAATTTCATGCGTTTCTGGACAAAAATTATTTCAGAAATGTGTCAGTAAGCACATCCCTTTGATTTGAAAAGGGTCGTAAGAAATGCTATACAGCAAGTTCCTTATAAAAAAAAATGCTATATCTAGCATTTATATAGTTTTTACACGAGGTACACAAAAGAATTCGGACACATTACATTACGGTCAAGTGGCAGAATTTATTTGAAGTATATTTTGATCATGTTTTTCTTGAACAAATTCAAAGAAAGTTATTTAATCTTTAACATTGCATGAAAGTTCAGAATATATTTCGAAAAACTGAAGGTGGATAAATGCAATAAGTAAAAATAGTTGGAAGGTGTTTTATAATCTGTGCAATCGACATTATTTTTCGTTATTTTTTTGTTCGTATGTGCTATCAACAGGAATTAGGCACAGATGGAAAATCAGCAATAATATATATATTTTTTCATTTGAAAATAATTTCTAGCCATCTAACTATAACTCGTTTTTAAAAAAGGAAAAAATTATTTAAAAGAAATACTTTTTACATTACAAATTTCAATAGATATATGGTATTCAATACATTGAAACCTAATACATATATTATATATAACAAAATTCAATTATGTAATGTTATTAAATATAACAATACATAATTCAAACAATATCTATATTGTTTCAATTATGTATATATATATGTATCTAATTGGTGTGTTATAATCTGAATGACGTCTACCGATTTCTAGATAAATAAGGACGTATATTAGTTCACGGCCAAAATAAAAACTGTACGTAACAGGGGATACATATACAGGGGTCGGATATCCAACTCTCGACGAGCGTGAAAATATTCTAGCACTGGATATGTGTCCCCTCTGCTGTGGCTTCAAGATGACGTATGGGGGAGATATCCAGGGGTCGGAAATCCAATGCTCCCCTCAAAGGTAAAACGTCCAAGCATCGGATATGTTACCCCTTGATATATGTCCCCTTCTGCTATGACGTCAAGATGAAGTACGGGGGCAAATATACAGGGGACGGTTATCCAGGTCTCGACGAAAGTAACACGAACTAGTTTTTGATATATGGCCCCTTCTGATATGGGGGCAGATATACTGGGGTCGGATATCCGACTCTCGAAGAAAGTGAACCTGGATATGTATCCCCTCTGCTGTGACCTAAATGCGACGTATGGGGGCAGATATACTGGGGATAGATATCAGGCGACTCCATACGTCACAGCAGAAGGGGATACATATCCAGGTTCACTTTCTTCGAGAGTCGGATATCCGACCCCAGTATATCTGCCCCTATATCAGAAGGGGCCATATATCAAAAACTAGTTCGTGTTACTTTCGTCGAGACCTGGATAACCGTCCCCTGTATGCCTCCGTACGTCATCTTGACGTCATAGCAGAAGGGGACATTTATCAAGGGGTAACATATCCGATGCTTGGACGTTTTACTTTTGAGTAGAGCATTGGATATCCGACCCCTGTATATCTGCCCCCATACGTCATCTTGATGCCACAGCAGAGGGGACACATATCCAGTGCTAGAACATTTTCACGCTCGTCGAGAGTTGGATATCCGACCCCTGTATATGTATCCCCTTTTACAGAAATCCGTAGACGTCATTCAGATTATAACACACCAATTAGATACATATATATACATAATTGAAACAATATAAATATTGTTTGAATTATGTATTGTTACATTTAATAACAATACATAATTGAATTTTGTTATATATAATATATGTATTATGTTTCAATGTATTGAATACAATATATTTATTCAAATTTGTAATGCAAAAAGTATTTTTTTTAATCATTTTTTCCCATTTTAAAATAAGTTATAGTAAGATGGCTAGAAATTATTTTCAAATGAAAAACTATATATATTATTGCTGATTTTCCATCTGTGCCTAATTCCTGTTGATAGCACATACGAACAAAACAATAACGAAAAATAGTGTCGATTGCACAGATTATAAAACACTTTCCAACTATTTTTACTTATTGCATTTATCCACCTTCAGTTTTTCGAAATATATTCTGTACTTTCATTAAATACTAAAGATTAAGTAAATTTATTTTAATTTGTTCGAGAAAAACATGATCAAAATGTACTTCAAATAAATTCTGCCACTAGACCGTAATGTATCCAAATTCTTTTGTGTATCCCATGTAAAAACTATAAATGCCAGATATAGCATTTTTTTTTAAAAGGAACATACTGTATAGTATTTCTTACTACTCTTCTCAAATCAAAGGGATGTACTTACTGACATATTTCTGAAATCATTTTTGTCCTGAAACGCATGAAATTGGCAGGTGTTGTTATTCAGAAACTATGTAATCAAAAGACGTTTTCCCTTTTTTTTGGTAAAGACAGAAGAACTTTCTTGAAATGCTGTCAAAGTCGGCGTTTAAACCGAATTCCCTAACACGGAAGCGCGAGAAAGGGGAAATGCTTGTCACGTGAAAACAATCGCTTATCACTCGATAGGTAATTTATTTGCCAAACGCTATTCAATTGCAAATCCCTTCAATAATCAGGCTTGCCAATTTTATGCCTTTAAATTTAAATATGAGTTAGAAAATGTCTCAGAAAGTACCACACTGTTGAGCAAGGAATTTGAAAGCTACCTTAATGACATATATCAATTTTGTGGTTTTTATTTGTCAATATTTTCCCGAAAGTTAGAGCACGAATGGACAGATAGTAAAAAAAAAAATCATAAAGTCATGCCTCACACATAGATTATCACACACTTTCCAACACGACGAACATATACATTAAGCTACATTTTACGCTATACCTTTTTTACGCTTGTTTGTTTGTTTAGCCTTGTAAAATGAGTATAAATTCTATACATAAAGTGTTCAATGGAGAACAGAGTATAGTATATATGTGCTTAGCTAAAACAACCCGGATAAAAAATAATTCTGCTCGAGTCATGCGTGTATACCAGTAACCTCACTGAATGCGAAATTGGAGAATGAAAATTTAAAACTATGCCAGTTTTTATCGAAGGCGGATTGAGCGGGGGAGCGGTTAGGTGTCCTTTTCCCCTTCCTTCCACCCGTCGTCAACCGATATAATATATTTTTTTTAAGTGTCCATAGATTGCGAAACGAAATGGTCGAATTTTGCTATCTTAGTCTCCGTCCCCTCTCCCCGAAAATGTTTCGTATCTGCTGACTCGACGGTCGAACAATAGTGACTGACTTATGTAGCTGCTATATGATTCGGACGAAATTTAGACAGAGAGGAAATTTCTGTGGACCAACTCACAGTGGGTAATTCTGAAAATCTAGGTGGTAAATAATCAGCTTTCAACTTATAGTTAGATACCCTATATATTAAAGTAGGAGGATGATTATGGATGTCTGGACATGAATTTAGTAAGTCAAGTTTATCAGAACCTTAACTCTTACATATCATTACATGTGGCTCACAATTAATTTATTTGCACTTCCATTGATTTTAAAGCATTATCATATACCAGGGTTGGCGAACCTTTTTATATCCTCGTGCCAAATTTTTTCAAAAGATATTTTACTTTCCCATAGCGTGCCATCTATAAAACAAATTTAGCGAATGGAAAAATCATGAATCAAAATTACTTGAAAATTATTATTAAGAATTAAAATATATGATAATATACATGTAGGTATTACACTGTAATAATTATAGAAACAAATATATTTCAGAGGGCAATAAAAAATTAACATAATTACACGCGATTTCTGTTGCATTTTGGATTAAAAATAATTAATATCAGATTCATAGTCAGTTAATTTTAACAGAATGCAAAATGAACTGGAGTCATCTCACCAATGCTTTTTATCTGAGTTTTTTTTTCTATAAAAATAACTGAACACATTTAACCACTGAAATTTTTACCAATGTCTAATAATTTTTCCGTTTCGATAGTTTTCAAATATTGTCTTTGTTTGATACATTTTAGAGACCATTTATAATTAGATTGGAATTTAATCAGATGCAAATAAAATTCTTCCATTTTCAATTAATCGAATTGAGAATAGATCAGCTCATCCAAGTTGTGCATTTTGTGTTACCTCGCTGCCTTTGATTTAGAGCCATAAGCAATGCCGTGCCCAAAATTATTCTTTCACGTGCCAAAAGTGGCACGCGTGCCATAGGTTCGCCGTCCCTGTCATACACTATCAAAACATGTGGCTTTGATCGCGTAATTGTTGAAGTAATTGTGAAGTGGTATTTGTGTGTCGATTTTCATTAGGAAATTTTATTGCCACAGATAATTCAAAAATTACTAATTAAGTCACATTTTGAGCAAACTTCATTCTTATACTGCATTAGACGAACATGAGACTTAAATGAATGAGAAAAACTAAAATTAATTCCAAATAAATGGTAATTTAGAGTATATATTGAAGGTTTTTCGCTCATTTCATGTTTTATTTGAAATTTCGAATTTTTTGTAACCGTTCTTGAAGAGAATTTACATCTTAAATGTAATCGCCGTGCCAAATTTCAAGCTTCTATTACAACTATATCGCAGAAATCACAATTTTAGAATGTGTTTTGTTCCTGCAGAGTTAAAAAATTCTGAATTTTTAAAAACTTTTCTGTGGATGCATTTATGTCTTTGAAGTAAGAGACATGTAAAATTTCAAGTTTCTATCACTAACAATTTCATATTAATCATAGGTTAGTATAGGGCTCCTGTAGAGCTGTGCGGCAGGGGATCTGGGGATAAGGGATCGGGGATATGTGCGGTGGTGGATCGGGGATCTGTGGGGCGGGGGATCGGGGCGTCAACTATAAGACGAGGGGATTATTTCGGATTTTTTTTAATTAATTTTAATTGGGGGACTTAGAAAATTTCGAAGCATTTTTTTTTTCGCGGAGAAATATCTACTAGAATACGATGCGAGTTTCAACGGATTCATTTTAGCGAAATAGAAATTTATTTAATTTTAATTTTAATTGAGGGACTTAGAAATTTTCGAAGCAATTTTTTTTTTTTTGAACAAGAGTATGCAGTATGAATATTAGAGTTATGTAGTAGAAGTGAATGCAAAATAGTATTTAAAATAAATTAAAAATGCTAATTAAAATTACTCATTAAGAGATATGTTAATGAAGGAACTTAAGAATTTAAGCGAGATTATTTTTTCTCAACTAGATTAAGCACTTTGAGTATTAGAGTATGTAGAAGTATGGTGGAAGTGAATGAAAAGTAGTATTTAAAAATTAATTAAAAATAGTAATTAAGAAATAAATTAAAAATAGTAATTAAGAAATAAATTAAAAATACTAATTAAAAGTTGATTGGTCTTAAAAATTTTTGGGGTAAGAGGTGGGTTTTAATTAAATGAATTCGATACACATTATGCTAAAAATACAGGTCCCCCATAAGAATTATACTGCACTAAATTTAATAGCTCCCCCCTTTTTTTCCCCAATAGCCCTTCGATATAATTTAGGCTAACAATACGCACTTCGAAAAATACACAGTGCCCACAAAAAGTATACGAAGAATTTTAACGTTAATGCATAATAGTAAGTAACAATAAATAAATAAGAACGAAAAATGCGTCATAGTATAGTATATGAAACACTTTCCAAATGCAATCGGAATTTTATGTGAAATAAGTAAATAATATAACTTTACTATCTAAACCGACATTACACTATAGGGGTCCTTCACAAAATAATGGGATACGTGCCCTATTTGAATAAAAAGACCCCTTGACAAAAAATCGCAGGAGTCCCCTGTTTGAATAAAATGACCTTCACAAAAAATTCTGTCATTATCTATAATAAGGCTTGGAAAGTACTTTGGTATACAATTACTTTGATAGTTAAACGGTATTTTATCGAATATCTGTAGAATTCACCATAGTTTTAAAATTAAATAAAATGCTTACTAATTTCCACGTTTATGTTTTTTGTAACTTGTATAGTAAAGTATAGTAAAATTATACTAAATTGGGTTTTTAGTATTCTGGCTTAAAAATTTCTTTTGATTAATGAATAGGATAAATAAATAACTTGCCTGACAAACCTTTTGACTTTGTTTTTATAAAATATGTATTCTACTATTTAGTTTGTCTATTATTTAAAAAAATGTTTTAAATGTTTAAAATGCATTTTTACCATATTAAAACTTATATATAAACGTTTCTTACCTAAAATTTCAACCATGATGTACTGGACTTGACCCAAATTTGAACTTCTGTGGCACTTGTCTTAAAAGGAGTGAACGGTAACGTGTTCGCTTAAATCGCAAGACCATGGGATACTGTGACGTCATTTATAAGGGGTATGGTAGTAGACATAATGTATAGGTACAATTGAAATGAGCATGTTTCGTCTAATTGAATTTTAAAATAAAATACAATTAAATTATTTGTTTTTATAATACACAGTGACTGTATGTCACATGGTCTCTAATGTCAGGGATTTTCCACCACGTGGTAGATTAGTAAGATCACGTGATTTGACGACATCACTGATCGCGATAACACTCTAGATAAGATTCACTGATAAGAACACATTTCAATTAATTTCTTCCAAAGCAAGTTTACGACCTAGTTGTAGGGTGCACTCGAGGTAAGTAGATATATAGTAAGTTAGTAGTAATATATTTCTTAAAGTTATTTTTCTTTATGTAGGGGTAGGCAAAAAGAAAAACACAAATTATTGCATTTTAAGTTAAATCTTTAATAATATAAAGACTTCCACCCACAGAAACGCATCCATACTTTTAGTTATTTTCATACAGACTTTAAGATATATGTTCTTTCTTTTACCATAACACATAACATTGTGCGCGGGAGGATTCCACGGCAGCCGAGTATAACGGTAATCAGACTGAAGCAAAGCCCCACGAGTACATTTCAGGAAAGAAGGGTCACAAGGATGGCCTAACTCCAGAGACTAAGCGTAATCCTTCTGGAGATTCGGACGTAGCGGGCGGTAAATCGTACCCGAATCAAAATACGGAAAAACAAAAACGTAAGTTTCTGGTGCAGACGGAGAGGTCTAAGACAGGCACGTTCCATGTCTGAAGCACACACAAAGTGAAACTTCACGGAGACGGGTCGCCCGAAGTTCCTCAGCAGGGGAGTAAACAGAAAGCAACCCAGAGTGCTAGTGAGCGACGTAATGGTTCTGATCAATCCTCTCGAAACAAGGTGAAGCCTCGCAAAGACGGGTAACCCGACGATCCTCAGCTGGGGATTAAACGGAAAGTGACCAAGAGCGCTGGCAAGCTGCGTAAAAAGCGGAAAAAGAAAAACTCTTAGAGCTCTAAGGACGATCGTGAGGGAAGTAGGAAAGATTCGAGGAAGAGCGAAGTCCAATCTCATGATTCGGACGTGTCTTCCGTAGACGATCTTCCAGAAACCCAGCTAGGTGGATTAATGGCTGATGAGGACGGCTCTTGGTCCAAAGTTGTGTCCAGGAATGCAAGGAAGAAACAGTGGGAGATGGATCGGGCGGGACGCCCAAAAGGTGCGAATCCCCATCCAAAGAAATCCGCCCAGAAGGGGAAGCAGAGGCCAAAAGCCAAAGCCAAACCTAAAGAGGAACTTGCCCTCATAGTGTGGCCGAAAACACCGGCCACACACTCTGACGTTTCCTCCAATTTCATTCGGACAAAAGTAACTAGCGAAATCGACCCTATCAAGGCCAAAATCAGAATCAGAGGTGTGCGGGATATCTCAGGTTTAGGCATTGTCATTATAACAGACAGCACCGCAGATCTCGAGAGGCTGGAGGCCGAAATAGGGAAGACGGAACTAGTGAGCGATCAATCGATTTCGAGACCGCGTCGACGCACCCCGTTTATCATTGTCTTCGGTGTGGACTCGGATCTATCCAATGCCGACGTGATTCCTGCGATCCTGGAGCAGAATGAGATTCTTCAAGGGGCTTCCCTTGAACTCAGAACTTCGTTCACAGGGAAACGCGGTCGTAATCACGTAATAGCGATTGATGAGAGTTCATATGAGCGTGTGGAACGGGTACGCAAATTGAGTGTGTGTTGGTGACAGGTGGACTTCCGGCCAAATCAGAGGCCTCTGATTTGCTATTGTTGCTGGAAGTACGGCCACACACAGAAGGTGTGCCGAAATGTGTCCCTGTGTGGGAGGTACGGCGTCTCGGATCACACAACCTCAGAATGCAGTGCGGACGCGCTCTGCTGCCCGAAATGCAGAACCAGGAACGAACGGAGACCAAACGGCAAGCAATTGTCGACCAGTCATGCCGCAGGTTCTAATGAGTGTCAAATCCACAAGTTGGAGGTCGAACAATTAAGAACAGCGTCATCATGGGGATAAACCCGACTTTCGCACACCTTAATTGCCACCTTGCTATGGCGGCCGCAAACCAACTGGCTCAGGATACTCTGTCGCAAGAGACAGACATCGTTTCACTCAATGAACCATACGTTGGCGAGGGCTCCGTCACCGGTACGCCTAGGGACTACGCGCAAGTTCACTCGGCGGGTAACCTTTTTCGGGCGGCCTTCTGGGTGAGCAAGCGAGTGTCCTTCTGCACGGTCTTGAGACACCCGGATGTGGTGGCCATCCCCTGCAAGTGGCCGAGCAGTTGGGTACTGGTAATAACGTGTTACTGTGTCCCTTCTGAAGATATCAACCTCGTTCTCGAACCGTTGGATACGCTGTTGATGCAATACCCGAATGACAACGTCTTTCTGGTTGGAGAATTGAATACAAAGACACATTCCTTGGCCTTCAAGGGAAAGGCTGGATCGACGTCCTTCTCGTCCATCTCTGCGCCAGTCGCATTGCGGATTGGAGGATCTCCGACATCTAAACACTCAGTGACCACCGTCTCATGCTATGGACCTATGAAGGCAGGCTGAGATCAACCTAGAGGAACCAACAGACGTTGGTTCCCAAGGGACTTAGTCTTGGATGAGTTTCTCCGTGATCTGCAGACAGCGGATCTGAGATGGTACGATTTCGCCACCCCGGAAGAGGGTGTTGAACACTTGATGTCAACTTTGGTGAAGCTGTGTCAGAAGCACAAACGCCGAAAGCTTGTTCGTCGCAAGGGTGCATGTTGGTGGACAACTGCGTTGACCAGCATCAGATCTCGTTTGCGCACGCTGAAGCGGCTCTACCAGAATAATCTGGAACCGACTCGGCGAGCGACACTTGGCGCCCTCTTTAAGCGTAAGCGAGCAGAATACAAGAAGTCGATCCTTCGCACAAAACGTGCCTGGTCCAGGAAATTTATTTCCGAAGGACCTGTCACGGATAGGCCAGGCCAAGTAGTTGATGTGGTAAAGGGCAAGTCGAGACGGGAGGCGCCCGTTTTGCTGGTCCTTCCCTCCGGTGAGGAGGTCTCCACCTGGGAGAAATCTCAGGATGCACTTGCTAGACACCATTTCCTACAGGCCGCCGAAACCTCGCGGGTCGAAATCATTAGGACCGGCGAACCGGACTGATTCACATTGGAAGAGCTGGAGCTTGCAGTCGAATCGCTGCCGCCTAACAAGGCAACCGGCCACGATGGTATCAGTTTAGAGATCGCCCGTAAGGTCCTCCAGTTCCATCCTCAATGGTTACTGGCCTTGTATAACCACTGTTTGAGGAAGTCTTGTTTTCCGCGGACTTGGAAGCGGGTGGTTGCTGTTTACTTTGTCAAATCCAGCAAGGAACCGAGCGACCCAGATTCCTACCGTCCGATTTGTTTACTCCCGACCCTCGGGAAGATTCTAGACAAGTTGTGCGCAGCAAGATTGGCGCTCTATCTAGAGACCAACGGTAAGATCCACCCGCATCAGTACGGCTTTCGCAAGAATGTCAGTACCGTAGAGGCGCAACGAAAGGTGTTGAACTACATAGCCGAATCAAAGAGACGTGAAACTAACACATGTCTGCTTACGTTAGACATCAAGAGCGCTTTCAACAGCGTACGGCGAGCCGCTGTCCTCCAATGCTTGAAGGACTACGGCGTTGAGCCGTATCTCCTGGGGATGATCGACAACTAACCCTGGTATCGTTCGATTATCCTCCACGACGGGAGCACTACTACAACGTAGGCGTTCCTCAGGGGTCGTGTCTCGGCCCGACTCGCTGGCTGGTTGTAACAAACGTCCTTTTGGACGATTTGGATCGCTTGCCAGTTCCATTTGACGAGAAGTGGGCTGTCCAGACCTTCGCTGATGACGTCTTTGTGGTACCACGTCAAAAGGCGGTCATGAGGTTCGCGACTGTGCTCAGACCGGTTCTCTCGAAGATCCACAGCTGGGCGATGGATTTCGTCCTCACTTTCAGTTACGCCAAGTGCTGCCACGCAATCGTTCCTCCCAAGGGCACCTTTCAAGTACCAGCCATCGACGCCCATCCGTATGGCAAGCCACAAGGTAGCACATCGATGGAACATACAGTACTTAGGGTTACGATTGACAGCCATCTTAGTTGGATGCCCCACCTGGACCAGGTTCAGGAAAAGGCGTTCAAGGTACTTCACAAGATGAACCGACTTACTGCAGTGAGCTGGGGAATCAAGCCGCACCTCCGCAAGATGCTCTACGCACTAGTCTGGTACAACGGTAAAGTAGTGTTGAAAAATCGGTCACTAAGCGCGCAGCGGGGTCTACTGCTGTGTGTTACCAAGTGTTACAAGACGGTTTCGACGGATGCTCTAAACGTGTTGGCAGGGGTTTTGCCTCTCGACCTACGTTCAGAGCTGGACCGAGACTTCAAGTCTCTGGTCCGTTGGAACGCAAGCATTGACGGCACTGGGCTAAACCCCGGAACTGTCGAGCTGTGGAAACCAACTCTCAACAGAGACGACCTTCGGTGGATCCCATGGACTTAAGACATCACCCCAAAGACGACGTGTTACTACTACACGGACGGATCCAAGCAAATGAACGAGACCGTTGGGTGTGCGTTCCTTGCTGTTGTCGAGGGCCTAATCGAACGAGAGAGTCAGTTTCGTCTCACGAATGGTGCAGAAGTATTTGTGGCGGAGGTTCACGCGATCAAAGAAGCAATAACAGACGCCCATCTGCGAGGTCTCAGTGAGCTCGATCTCTACTCAGACTCGAGATCGGTGCTCCAAGCGCTTAATAGCCTGGTGCCAAAACACAAGGCAATTGTTGAGATTAAGGAATTGGTGAAGCAAACTGGAGTCGAGCCTCATCTTCGCTGGGTTCGTGCTCACGTCGGTCACGTATACAATGAACGTGCGGATGCGTTGGCCAAGGCAGCCACGACACGACAAACTGTCGACGTGGAGATCAGGAAAACGCGCCGCCAGGCCAAGAAAATTCTTCTGGGTCGGGCCGTAGCATCTTGGCAAGAAAGATGGACCGATTCTGAGCACGGTCGAACGACGTATGAGGTTTTCCCGCGGGTCCGCACTCGCAGACTGCAGGGAGAATTCTATGTGAACCAGGCCCTTACGGGACATGGCGCCTTCGGCTTCTTTCAGAGACGCCTCTTCGGAAACATCTCAGTATATTTCTTCGGAACGCGCGTCAGCACAGTCAGACACTGTCTGTACGAGTGCAACTTCTGGTGGTCCGAGAGAGAAACATTCTATCCTCGTGACTTCCGGACTCGAACGCTGCATGACTTATGTCTAGACGGTTATTGCCGCAAGGGAGTGAGGCTCATAGTCCAGGACCTCCTTGTTCGGACACTGGACCGCAATCTGGGTCGTCGAACGGCAGGCCGAAGCGCAAATGCTTTTCGTGGTTGCCGACCACGTTTAAATGCAAATCAACCAGCCCGCGGCATTTGCGGCGCTGGGGGTCATGGTGCATAATTAGTGGGTTAAGAGTCCTACTCGAGAACCCACAGGTAAGGTAAACAGGTAGGTATGATTTCCTTATCTCTATGTGTTGTGTTATGTTTTGCATGCAGTAGTGTATATATGTAGTAGTGCATTTATGTCGTAGTTATATATATGTAGTAGTACAGGAATGTCGTAGTTATATAAATATGGGTATGATCTCCTCGAATGGGGTCGCTTGACCACGTCCTAGTTTCGCCTATGGGGTTCTGTCTCGCGGGAAGCTATTCTAGTGGGGGACAACCTTAGCCAAGGCGTGTCTGTGCGTCAGGGACTAACTTTCTTCGAAGCCCCGGGTTGGCAAGAAGCACCTTCTGCTCGCCACGTCCGATGAACTAGTCGCTTCCTCCTTCCCTAGGATTTGATAATCTGAAGGCGTGGTTACAGTAATGGGTCGTGGGGTGTTTCGGCAATGGCCTACAATCCGGATCCTCTTATGAGGTTCTGGCAACAAGGCCGTCGGGTCGTCTCTGCGTCCGCCCAAGTGTCAGGTGGTGGTGTCCTGCACTTGGGCTCCACCGCAAGTCGCAGCGTCCGCTGAACTTCACTCATTTGGGTTAGGGTGAGAGGCGCAGGTAGGATTCGGCCCCCGTCTTTCCCCAAGCCAAAGAGCACCACCTTGGATGTGTCCGGGTAAACCGGCCCTTCTTGTTCGTGACCTCGTATGGGCTAACCAGAGCCCGGAATCCGCTGTGAACTAGACTGCCTTCGGCAGCCGTAGCTTATCATTACCATAACACATATGGATTTTTTTAAATGTATGTCACGTGACTATCTAAAATTATAATAAAATAATTCGCTAATCACAAATTCTATTTCATAACCAATCACCTATACTAATTTATAATTTTTCAACCATGTACATAACCTATAATTAAAAAATTCAAATTTTTTGTTAAGGATTCGCCAGTAACTCATGCTATAAAACGTTTGCGAAACTAAAAATTGTATATGATCCGTGTCCAATTTGTAAAAAAGTATTAGGTTAGAAACGCACACGTGACCATAATCACCTGAAAGGTGTATACAGAGGAGCTACACATGTGGAATGTAACTTGAACTATAAGCAATGTAAAACAATCCCTGTTATATTCCATAACTTGAAAAATTATGATAGTCATCATATTATAACAAAGCTAGAAAAATTTAAAGATCTTGAAATCGATGTGATTGCGCGTACGCTGGAAAATTATATTACTTTTAAAATCAGAAAGCCAACATGTCTTATTCATAAGGACTTTTTAGTTTCATTCGTTTGCGTCGTGTTTGAGCCCGCGAACTTGAGCTCGAATTTATTATTTTATTATTGATACGCTAACTATTGGGCTGTCCGTGCCCTGATACTTTCTCACTTTCTTATAAATACTATCTATTACAATCACACTTTTTTCGACTCGTGTTGTATCATTCATAAATATTTTTTCTTCTAAAAACACCTCGAAGAATACTTTTTAAAGAATGAAATTAAGTTTTAGAGAATTTATAACGGAATCAAAATAATTATAAAGTTTCATTATAAAAAATTTCAGACACATTGTAAAATAATCTTTTATTCTCGAAGAATACTTCTTTCACGAAATAGATTCCCTTTTAAATTTTTTTAATCAGGAAAAAAACTAGTTCTATACAAAAAAGAATGTGTTTCGAATAGGAATTCCTCTTTAGTACACAATGCTTTAACACATGTACCGAAATTTGTAGAATTTTTCAATGCTGCTATCACTGGATATTAGTTTAAGCTTTTCAGTTTTAAATAGTAGCAGGGCTACACTACATACCGGGCTTGCTCATTCATTATGATGACGTCACAAAAGGTGGCTGACTAGGAGGAAAGACATACAGCGATTGGCACAAAACGATGGGCGCGTTGCTTTGGACCAATCGCTGGTCGCGGTCAGCCACCATTTGTGACGTTTTGAGAGTGAATGAGCAAGCCCGGTATCTAGTGTTGCCTTGATAGTAGTGAGAATATAAATTGAAAGTGATTGCGTGGTTGTAACCCTAGCAAAATCTAATCATGACTCAATGTTTTATTTTTATCTTAACCACTGAATCATGATTGCGTACCTTCGAAAGAGTATTTAAAGAAGAGGTAGGCTAATTTCATTAAATCAACTATGCTTCAGACTTTGCTTTTTTGGAAAAGAACTTTTATTATAAGACAAAGCGGTTTTATTTATATCTCTCTATATACTTGCATGTCAGATATTATAGGGTAAAGCGATTTTGTTTATCTCTCTCTATATACATGCGTGTATATCGCATATCTGATTTTATAGGTCAAAGCGAATTTTTTATCTCTCTCTCTCTCTATATATATATACAGGGTGATTCATAAAAGATGGGCAGAACTTTAAGGGGTTATAGTACACTTAAAGACAAATAATATTAAATAGGAGACTAAGGGTCCCAGACGTATTCCCAAGGAGATAGGGGGCATTAAAGTTTAGGGTCCGAAATTTCAAATGATTATAAAACATGGAAAAATTGGTCGATTCGTTTGCGGTTTTTGCAAAAAATTTTCTTTATGCCAGTATTTTCTTGAAATAAAATTTTAAAGTTCAATTTCAAAAAATGCCGATAGGGGGCGCTTTAGACTTTGGAGTAACAAACAACTATTTTTTAACGTTATTTTTTGTATTTCTTTAAATGATTTCGAAAGCTTAGACTTAAACTTAAATTTTGATCTAAAAATCTGAGTCCTAACGAGTAGTTAAGTAGCGTAAACTGAAATTTGAAATTTGAAACCCTTCTCCCCCCAGAACAAAAATCAGTTATTCCCGATCTTTGTGTCGTAGATTAGGCTCTAACTACTGCCGCGTTTTGCTAAAATTATTCTTTATGTCAGTATTTTCTTGAAAATAAATTTTAAAGAAAATTTTCAAAAAATTCCGATAGAGGGCGCTTTAGACTTTGGAGTAACGAACAACTATTTTATACCGTTATTTTTTGTGTCTCATTAAATGCTTTCTAAAGCTTAGACTTAAACTTAAATTTTCAGCTCAAAATCTGAATCGCTGAGCGTGGTTCAGTAGCGAGGGGAGGGGGTTCAAATTTCAACTTCTGAACATAGTTCAGTTTACCATGTCCACACATTGTGTGCTGTGATACGAGGTAAAAAGACACAAATTAGGATTATGTTACCAAAGCATATTTATTAACATGTAATCACAATAAATGTTCAAAATTGTGACCACCAGAGGTTATGCACGCAGAACAACGGCGACGAATGGAACGGCGAACATTCGCGAAAACATCAGGCTTTTCGAGCACTTCCCCTACAGCGGCGGAAAGTCTGGCGACCAGTTCCTCGGGGGATTCAATGGGTGTCTCATACATAAGAGCCTTCAATCGTCCCCAAAAAAAGAAATCGAGGGGTGAAAGATCTGGCGAGCGAGCAGGCCAAGCAACAGGACCACCTCGACCAATCCATCTGTTCGGAAATGTGATGTCCAGATAGTTGCGGACGTCTCGTACGTAATGGGCTGGCGCTCCATCGTGCTGGAACCACATGACCCGCCGGATGCGTGGAGGAACAACGTTTAACAGGTCTGGCAGCACATGTTGCAGAAATGTGAGGTATGTTTTACCGTTGAGGCGTTCAGGAAGAAGGTACGGTCCGATTAGGTGGTCTCCGAGGATTCCTGCCCAAACATTGATGGAAAAGCGTCTCTGATGAGCATGTGGATACGTAGCATGTGGATTGACATCCGCCCATACATGTGCATTGTGTGTGTTAAATGTACCTTCACGTGTGAAGGTACATTCATCGGTAAAAAGCACAGTTCGTCCAAAATGTGGATTTAGCGCGTTCTGCTGCAGAAACCAGCGGGCGAATTCAATACGATTTGGATAATCCCCTGGAGACAGTTTCTGGACTCGTTGCACATGAAACGGGAGCAAATGTTCATCCTTCAGTACCCTCCAAGTCGTGGACTGTGAGGTATCCACCTGGCTAGCCACTGTTCGTGTACTTGTACTTGGCTGCGCCGCTACTACATCCAGAATGGCTTCTGCAACAACTACTGATTCGTCCTTTCTTGCACGACCTGCATTCGACCGGGAAGCGAGAAATGATCCCGTCTCACACAACTGTCTGTGCAAGCGCTCGAAAGTTTTGCGGTTAGGCAACCGCCTGTTAGGAAATCGCTCTCCGTACATTCGTTGTGCCTCTGCACCATTTCCATCTGCCGCTCCGTAAATTAAATGCATCTCAGCCTTTTCCTTATTCGTGAAGGGCACCATCTTCCGATTCATTACTACAGCGACTTACACTTGACTCACCGTTCAGTGGTTTTTATGCCTGAATCGTGTCGAAATTTTGCATACGTGTTCTTCTTCTTCCCCATTTGACATTTGCATACTTTCTGTTTCCTTCTTCACCCGGTGACTAGCGTCAGGAATGGAGCTTTAACGTTTGCATGAGCGACGTTTCCAACTGTGCCAGTGCCTTTATGAGTGAATTCCGACTATGCAGTCCTTGACGAAAGTTGTATTTTTGCCTCGTATCACAGCACAGAATCGTTCGGCATGGTTAAGTAGTGCAAACTGAACTATGTTCAGAAGTTGAAATTTGAACCCCCTCCCCTCGCTACTGAACCACGCTCAGCGATTCAGATTTTGAGCTGAAAATTTAAGTTTAAGTCTAAGCTTTAGAAAGCATTTAATGAGACACAAAAAATAACGGTATAAAATAGTTGTTCGTTACTCCAAAGTCTAAAGCGCCCTCTATCGGAATTTTTTGAAAATTTTCTTTAAAATTTATTTTCAAGAAAATACTGACATAAAGAATAATTTTAGCAAAACGCGGCAGTAGTTAGAGCCTAATCTACGACACAAAGATCGGGAATAACTGATTTTTGTTCTGGGGGGAGAAGGGTTTCAAATTTCAAATTTCAGTTTACGCTACTTAACTACTCGTTAGGACTCAGATTTTTAGATCAAAATTTAAGTTTAAGTCTAAGCTTTCGAAATCATTTAAAGAAATACAAAAAATAACGTTAAAAAATAGTTGTTTGTTACTCCAAAGTCTAAAGCGCCCCCTATCGGCATTTTTTGAAATTGAACTTTAAAATTTTATTTCAAGAAAATACTGGCATAAAGAAAATTTTTTGCAAAAACCGCAAACGAATCGACCAATTTTTCCATGTTTTATAATCATTTGAAATTTCGGACCCTAAACTTTAATGCCCCCTATCTCCTTGGGAATACGTCTGGGACCCTTAGTCTCCTATTTAATATTATTTGTCTTTAAGTGTACTATAACCCCTTAAAGTTCTGCCCATCTTTTATGAATCACCCTGTATCTATACAAAAAAGAATGTGTTTCGAATAGGAATTCCTCTTTAGTACACAATGCTTTAACACATGTACCGAAATTTGTAGAATTTTTCAATGCTGCTATCACTGGATATTAATTTAAGCTTTTCAGTTTTAAATAGTAGTGAGAATATAAATTGAAAGTGATTGCGTGGTTGTAACCCTAGCAAACTCTAATCATGACTCAATGTTTTTTTTTTTTTATCTTAACCACTGAATCATGATTGCGTACCTTCGAAAGAGTATTTAAAGAAGAGGTAGGCTAATTTCATTAAATCAACTATGCTTCAGACTTTGCTTTTTTGGAAAAGAACTTTTATTATAAGACAAAGCGGTTTTATTTATATCTCTCTATATACTTGCATGTCAGATATTATAGGGTAAAGCGATTTTGTTTATCTCTCTCTATATACATGCGTGTATATCGCATATCTGATTTTATAGGTCAAAGCGAATTTTTTATCTCTCTCTCTCTCTCTCTCTCTCTCTATATATATATATATATATATATATATAATGTATATCGCATGTCTGATATTATATAGGGCAAAGCGATTTTATTTATCTCTCTTTATATATATGCATGTCTGATATTATAGGACAAAGCGATTTTATATATATCACTCTACATTTGTATATACCTTTGTGTAATACGTGTGTGATATTTATTTCAAAATAATTATTAATTATTTTGAAATAAATATCACACACCTATTATACAAAGGTATATGCATATACAAAATAGAGTGATATATATAAAATCGCTTTGTCCTATAATATCAGATATACATATATAGAAAGAGAGATAAATAATATCACATATACGATATATACGTATATATCTTATATCTATAATCATTTATTTATTATAATAATTCTTTTTTCTTGAAATATAAATTTATATATGTATTCCCTTTTAAATGTAAATTCTTTAATGAAAATTACTAAAATATTCTATCTTCAAAAATATTTTAGGTAGCTTTCAATGCAAAAAGCTACCTATTGCAGCCGTTCGGGAAATCATTTATTTAAAAGTGCTGCGCACATGACGGAAAATCCTCTATTTCCACCTATCACCGACAGGATGCGCATTCTCATCTAAACGAACCTCCGACACGTGTTCCCGCTGCCTGCGGCACCGTATAGTAGGCATGAAGCGCATGCGCTGCAAAGTCTTTTAGTTCCATCTTTCACAGGGGAGTCACTCGCCAGGGGAGTCACTCTGTTCAAATAAATCATCTTCCGAACGAAACTCCCACACGTGTCCCCGCTGCCTCCGGTACCATATAGTAGGCGTGACGTGCACGCCAGCAAAATCATTTAGTTCCACTATCTAACACCAGGGTACGCCATTTGTTAGATTCGAACATCCGACACGGGTACCTGTTGTATCAAGGGAGTTGGATGAACCAATTACCGTCGAAATCGGGCCCATAGAACTCGAGAAAATTATGGGCCCCTGGCGGTGGAAGGTAAAACTAAAGTCTGTAACGCGATCGAAAAGTCGAATTAAACATAGCCCGTCGTGATCGGGCCCGTAGAACCCGAGATAACAAAGCACTGTTAAAGAAAAAAAGCTTGTAGTGTTTCCCGCCAGGGGGCCCTTGATCAAGTGCTCAACAACAATTCATTTACTTTGTTTGTTGGTATGCATCAAGTAAATACGGGTTGTGTACTTTTATTAGGAACATAAATTTAATTTTTACGAAAATCGTTATTTGAAATTTCCGGTATTCTCTATATATAACATTTATAAAACGATACGGGAGAAGCTAAAAATGTTAAATTTGTTAAATGGAATTTGTTTTGTGCAAATCAGAGCAAGGCCTTAACACCCCCCCCCCCCCCACCTACCCATACCCGCAAATATAA
Organism: Maratus michaelseni; assembly: GCA_963931845.1. NCBI lineage: Eukaryota > Metazoa > Arthropoda > Arachnida > Araneae > Salticidae > Maratus > Maratus michaelseni. The sequence continues at coordinate 464,571,178 of OZ007587.1, forward strand.
CGAATAATTTGTTCAAGGAAATCCTCTTCCCCTACATTAACGGGATCATTAAAAAAAAAAAAAGAAATATATTTTTCTGATAGTTAGAACATAACGCTAAAATAGCCGCCAGATGGCACCCCTTCCCATCCTCAAATTCAAATCTATATCTTAATTAGTTATATTTGTTCATTAGTAAAAATTGGCAATTATTTCCTTTCATTTTCGCAAAGTATATGGAGGGATCGCCAGAGAAACGAATATCTTTGTAGTTCAGTGTTTAATGTAAGCCGATCCATGTCTGAAACTTTCTCGGATTTTTTTAACGTTGTAAAATGCACATACATGCATACACACATGTATGTGTACATGTGGGGGCATACATGCATACACACATGTATGTGTACATGTGGAGGCATACATGCATACACACATGTATGTGTACATGTGGGGGCATACATGCATACACACATGTATGTGCACATGTGGGGGCATACATGCATACACACATGTATGTGTACATGTGGGGGCATACATGCATACACACATGTGCATACACATGCATACACACCACCATATTTTTGCAGTTTTTTGTAAAAATTAAGGAAAATTACCGGCCGAATTTTACAAAAATTGCATTATCGGATGTCGAAAATGTTTCTACTTATGATTAAAAATTTCAATCAATATCTTAATTAGTTTTCTTAAAATTCGCTAATTAATAAATAAATTTCAAATTTGTTCATTTCTACTTGCAAATTGAGAACAGATGTTCTTTTCTTTAGTCATTTTATTAAAAAAGATGGCATTTTCGATGCGATGTTTAATGAGATTCTAATTAATATCATAGGTAATTATCAATATATTAGAATTCTGAGTCCCAGGTGCATCAGATCAGGCCTTGTACTACATAAATCTAAATTTTCTTACTTCTAGGTGGGCTACATTTCGTTGGCCATCGTAGACAGGCAGACAGACACACAGACACACACAGCAATTTTGTTTTATATTAGTACTAGCTACACTCCCGGCATTGCCCGGGCCAAAGATAATAACAATCTCAGAGCAAGGCGTTAACCCCCTCCCTCCCCATACTCGCAAATATAACGAATAATTTGTTCAAGAAAACCACCTTCACCTACATTAACGCGATCATTAAAAAAATAATTAAATTTTCTGATAATTAGAACATAACGAAGACGCTACGCTAAAATAGCCGGCAGAGGACAACTTTATCCATCCTCAATTTCAGATCTATATCTTAATTAGTTATCTAAATTTTTGTTCATTACTAAAAATTGGCAATTATTTACTTTCATTTTCGCAAACTAAATGGAGGGATCGGCCAGAGAAATAGATCTCTTCGTAGTTTAGTTTTTAATGAAAGCAGATCCCTGTCTGAAACTCTCTCCGATTTATTTCACCGGCGCCGGCGGATTTTTGGCAGTTTTTTGCATAAATTAAGAAAAAATACCGGCCGAATTTTTCAAAAATCGCATAGTCGGATGCAGACTTTTTTTTTCTAGATATGCTCAGAAATTTTCAAATTGATATCTTAATTAGTTTTCTTAAAATTCGCTAATTAGTAAAATAATTTCGAATTCATTCATTTCCGCTTGCAAATCCCAACAGCAATTCTTTTCTTTAGCCATTTTGATTAAAAAGATGGCATTTTTGATGCGATGTTTAATGAGAATATAATTAATATGATGGGTAATTATCAAAATATTAAAATTCTGAGACTCAGGTACACATGGCCAGACCTTGGGCTATACACACCTAAATTTTCAGACTTCTAGGTGGGCTAGATTTTGCTAGCCATCGCAAACAAACACACACACACACACACACACAGAGCGAAACTTTCTTTTATTAGTATAGATATATAGATATAGATATCTGATATTTGTCATGCTGTAACGCTCTTATTTATGAACCTATTTGGTTGTGACTGAATATGTGTATAGGACATACCAAGGTCTCAACCGAGTTCGTTGGTCAGCTTCATCCACCATCTTGTTTCAAAATGGCGGCCAGTTAATTTTTTTTAATTTATTAAAAACTCAAAAAGATGAACAAAAAAATTATAAATTTGAAAAATTGTTTCCGTTAAGTGTTAGATTGTGATACAAGGATTACGGATCAGTTTTTGTTTTGGTTTTATCTTAAAAAAAAAAAAAAAAACGGCTGAGATATGAATTCTAGGGAGGCTGACATTTTGAAACAACCTGATTTTTGTTATGCTATAACTCTGGTATTTATGAACCGATACGAATGTGACTGATCATGTGTACAGAACATACCAAAGTTTCGACCGAGTTCGTTGGCCAGCATCATGCGCCATCTAGTTTCAAAGTGGAGGCCAGTTAAAAAATGTAAAAAGATGTTCTAAAAGATGTAAAATAAAATTTTAAATTTTAAAAGTTGTTTCCGTGAACTGTTAGATCATGATACATGGATTCCGGAGCATATTTTGTTTTGGCTTTATCTTAAAAAACGGCTGCGATATAGCTGTTTGAAATTCCATGGAATATGGAAGCTACCTTTTCCCCCCGGTGCAGGCCGGAATGACTTTTTTGAATAACTTTTTCACATTTGATATGAAAATTATAAGTTTTGATTTGACTAAGGGATTTACAGAAATATTTATTTTAAAAAAATTACTAATTTTTTAAAAAACAAATGTCTATTTTTTATGAGTACAGAAACTATGTAATCGAATGATGTTTTACCTTTTTTTGGTAAAGACAGAAATTTCTTTCAGAATATTCTTTGAAAGTTGGCGTTTTGAATCGAATTTCCGGACACGGCAGCGAGGGAAAGGGGAAAAAGTGGTCGTCACGTGACAACAATCATTTGTAACTTGATAAATAATTTATTTATCACAAATGTAGTACTCAATCCAATTTCCATCGTTTTTATAGTCAGGCCTGCAAATTTTATGCGTTTAGGTTTAAAAATGTGTTAGAAAAAGTAGTCAGAAAGTTTCAAGTTGTTCAGGAGGGAATTTGAGAACAACCTAAAATTTTCACTTAATAGTTAGTGAATTTCATACACTTTAGTTTTTCGTGTCCCTGGTAGTTGCCGGACCACGCAGTTTCTGAGGCCATTTCAAGAAAGTATATAGCGTAAAATGTAGATATAAAAAGATATAGCGTAAACTGTAGCTTAATGTATATGTTCGTCGTGTTGGAAAGGGTGTAATAATAAATGTGTGAGGCATGTCTTTATAATTTTGTTTTGACTGCCTGTCCGTTCGTGCTCTAACTTTCGGGAAAATATTGACAAATAAAAACCACAAAATTGATATATGTCATTAAGGTAGCTTTCAAATTCCTTGCTCAACAATGAGGAACTTTCTGAGACATTTTCTAACTCATATTTAAATTTAAATGTATAAAATTGGTAAGCCTGTGATTATTGAAGGGATTTGCAATCGAATAGCGTTTGGCAAATAAATTACCTATCGAGTGATAAGCGATTGTTTTCACGTGACAAGCATTTCCCCTTTCTCGCGCTTCCGTGTAGGGAATTCGGTTTAAACGCCGACTTTGACAACATTTCAAGAAAGTTCTTCTGTCTTCAAAAAAATGGAAAATGTATTTTGATTACATAGTTTCTGACTAACAACACCTGCCAATTTCATGCGTTTCTGGACAAAAATGATTTCAGAAATGTGTCAGTAAGTACATCCCTTTGATTTGAAAAGTGTCGTAAGAAATGCTATACAGCATGTTCCTTATTTAAAAAAATGCTATATCTAGTATTTATAATTTTTACACGAGGTACACAAAAGAATTCGGACACATTACATTACGGTCTAGTGGCAGAATTTATTTGAAGTATATTTTGACCATGTTTTTCTTGAACAAATTCAAAGAAAGTTATTTAATCTTTAACATTGCATGAAAGTTCAGAATATATTTCGAAAAACTGATAGTGGATAAATGTAATAAGTAAAAACAGTTGGAAGGTGTTTTATAATCTGTGCAATCGACATTATTTTTCGTTATTGTTTTGTTCGTATGTGCTATCAACAGGAATTAGGCACAGATGGAAAATCAGCAATAATATATATTTTTTTTCATTTGAAAATAATTTCTAGCCATCTAACTATAACTCGTTTTTAAAAAAGGAAAAAATTATTTAAAAGAAATACTTTTTACATTACAAATTTCAATAGATATATTCAATACATTGAAACCTAATACATATATTATATATAACAAAATTCAATTATGTAATGTTATTAAATATAACAATACATAATTCAAACAATATTTATATTGTTTCAATTATGTATATATATATGTATCTAATTGGTGTGTTATAATCTGAATGACGTCTACCGATTTCTAGATAAATAAGGACGTATATTAGTTCACGGCCAAAATAAAAACTGTACGTAACAGGGGATACATATACAGGGGTCGGATATCCAACTCTCGACGAGCGTGAAAATATTCTAGCACTGGATATGTGTCCCCTCTGCTGTGGCTTCAAGATGACGTATGGGGGCAGATATCCAGGGGTCGGATATCCAATGCTCCCCTCAAAAGTAAAACGTCCAAGCATCGGATATGTTACCCCTTGATAAATGTCCCCTTCTGCTATGACGTCAAGATGACGTACGGGGGCAAATATACAGGGGACGGTTATCCAGGTCTCGACGAAAGTAACACGAACTAGTTTTTGATATATGGCCCCTTCTGATATGGGGGCAGATATACTGGGGTCGGATATCCGACTCTCGAAGAAAGTGAACCTGGATATGTATCCCCTTCTGCTGTGACCTAAATGCGACGTATGGGGGCAGATATACTGGGGATAGATATCAGGCGACTCGTTTATGACCATGATTTTAATATTTTCACATTTTAAGAGGATTTTTCAAAGCTTTTTATTTTTCGAAATGCAATAAATTGAAAAAACTTCAAAAAATATCTCTGAAAGCTTGATAGCGCAATTATTAGGCAAAGATTGCTACAACGAGAAATAGAGTGATTATTACTAATGCTAATTAAATATTATTAATACGCAATTATTTTATAAAATATGAAGCTAAATTACAACACTTTTTTTTTTCATTACACTTTTCACTTTTATTCTACATTTATTTTCAGAATTCCGAACTTTGGGAAAAATGCCATCGCACATAATCAGTACCTACGTAGCGAAAATTTCCTTTCTTGCGACTACACTTTATTATTATTGTTATTATTTACTAACTAGTAAATCTGCAGATCAGGAGCCTCAACGTCAACTCTGAAAATCATTGTTTTTTAATCTCACTTTTCATATTAGTTAGCCTCTTACAATCCGCAATTTCATTCTTTTTTAAATATTACATACCTATTTATGAGGTTTCAGAAATTAGAAGCATTAAATTAAACACGGTTTATGCAATGATATTCTGAAATTCTTATGAACTTCTTATTCTTGTATTTTTTTAGATAAAATAATGCATTTCTTATTTTGATATTCTTTGAAATAGGGTTGCTAAGCCACTCATAAATGAAAGAGCAAAGTAAAAAGAAAGGCATTTTAAAATTTGTAAATAATAGGAAAATAAAATGTTTTATATTTCCCGAACAGTTGCAAAAAATTTTCCAATAATTTAAACAAGTAATTTCTAAATTCTAATGGGTGTATCGGTAAAATTTCAAAGCTATTGCATATATTTAAGAACTCCATATCGAAAATTTAGTATCCGTAACTTTACGCTCAAATCCATTATTCAAATATGCGATTTTCATTTCTGTTAAAAATGAAATTTGAAAATCGTTTGCATTCCCATAGGAAAGCATTATGACCTAAAAAGAAATGTTCTGTATTTTTCGAAGGAATGAACCAACAACCAAATGTAACCAAAAACTATACAGCTAATTCCGGGTACCTCACCAACATACCCATCAAAAATCAACGTAATCGAATGTTTTTTACGGCAGTTATCGCGGAACAGACAGACAGACAAACAAACAAACAAACGGAAACCAAAAACTTTTCGGGTGTCCACAGTGAGTCTCAACTGACGTTTCGGCAATTACTATTATTATTTTTATAAATTTATAAATTTTTGTTTTTCAAATTTATGAATGTAATTATATCATTAAATTAACACACTGCGTCATTTAATAAAAACATTCTTAATAATAATAATAAAAAATGAATAAATAAATCGTTTTAGAATCGTAAAGAAAGATAATCGTAGAATCGTAAAACAACGTAAATATTGCGTTATCTGTAATGGTATGGAACCCTGATACCGCGGCAGGAATCATCGACTACAAAAAATATAACAAAGAATAAAAATAGAAGTGGCATGCAAACAGATTAGATAATGATGCCTTATGAACAGCTGAGTGTGGTTCGGTGGTCTAGGGGTATGATTCTCGCTTAGGGTGCGAGAGGTCCCGGGTTCAAATCCCGGCCGAACCCGCAGCTGTAACTTTTCCTGTACGGCCTGTTATTTTATTTATTTATTTTTTTTTGTTTTCAACTTTAATTTGTTTCGAAATCTATATTTGAAGCTTCTGGAAATCTATTCTGATAAAAAGTTTACAGGTTACAAGACATTTTTTTTTTCAAAAATTAATTAATTAATTTTTTTTTTTTTTTTTTTTTTTTTTTTTTTAAATAATCTACACCAGAAAAAAAAAAATGTATCCAGAAAACATATATTTCTGAAAATAATCTACATCAGAAAATATATATTTTCAGAAAACATATATTTTTTAAAATAATCTACATCAGAAAACATATATATATATATATATATATATTTTTTTTTTTTTTGAGAATAATCTACATTAGAAAATATATATTTTCAGAAAACATATTTTTTAAAATAATCTACACTAGAAAATATATTTTTGAAAATAATCTACATCAAAAATTATATATTTTGATAATAATCTACATCAGCAAAAATATATTTTTGAGGACAATCTACATCGGGTTGGGTTGGGTTGATTATTGACGGCCAATTATCTACACTAGGGATATAGGCCCTGGGGGAGTGCTCTTCGTGGGGGGTCTTTCAAAGGGAACCTAATCCGTATTTACGTATGGATAAATCCACGGCTCGAAGAAAACCACGAAAACTCCGAACGGTTAGGCCGACGGGCGCGATTGGGATCGAACCCAGCACCTCCTGTCTACCAGCTCCGAGAGCACAACCTCTCAGCCACTGGTGGGGCTCAATCTACATCGGAAAAATATCTTTTTAGAAATTATATATTTTCGAAATATTTAAGAAACAGTTACTTATAATATTTCTAGATTTCTAGAAGCTTCAAATATTCGAATTTAAAATTGCAGCTCATTCCGCGAAGTATATCTTGAGTTATGCTTTAAAAACTACACGCGTTGCAATCCGTTTTGCGACGATTACAAATCAGTAGTTAGTAGTTCCAAACATTAAACCTTCATATTTCCTAAACTACTTGACTGAATGACTTCCTGTTAGGTATCATAAGGTAAAATTTACCAACAAAACAAAGTATGATGAGAAAAATATTTGTTCATATTGCAAATTCCAGAGTTTGGTACAACTTCAGTATGAGTTGGGTTGGGTTGATTATTGACGGCCAATTATCTACACTAGGGATATAGGCCCGGGGGGAGTGCCCTTCGTGGGGGTCTTTCTAAGGGAACCTAATCCGTATTTAGGCATGGATAAATCCACGGCTCGAAGAAAACCACGAAAACTCCGAACGATTAGGCCGACGGGTGCGATTGGGAACGAACCCAGCACCTCCCGTCTACCAGCTTCGAGAGCACAACCTCTCAGCCACTGGTGGGGCCAACTTCAGTATGAAGACGAACTCTTAAGCTAATTTTTTTTAAAGCATAAATTGAAACAAGATTTAATTTCCAGTCAAATGGCTAGTTCCATTTTTTTTTTTCTTATTCTGGGACAATTTGGTGATAAATATGTGGGGTGGTCCCTTTTTTTGTACAAAAATAATGAACATTTTAGTTTACTATTTAACAAATCCAAAATTTAAACACGCCAGAAATTTGATAAATTTTTAAATTTTTAATTGGTTAACAAATTTAAATTTCATATTTACTCTTTCATTATTTTATTTATTTTAGATATTTATTTAATAACTAGATGCGTAGCAACCCGTTCTATTGCGTTTATATTGCATGAGGTCTTTGGATAGTTTTTTGGGTGGTGGTGGTGGGGGGGGGGGGGAGAAATCTAGTTTAATATTTTACATTTCAAGTTTCTAGCCTTAACAATTCTAAATAAATCGTAATTTAGAACGTTTTTAGAACATTTTCATTTCACCTTTGTACAATTAGATTTTTTTTTAATTGTTCTGTTGCGAGTATTTACGTCTTAAAAGTAAACAGTCATGTCAAGTTTCTAGTCTTAACAGTTCCAAATTAATCGTAATATAAAAAGTTTTTAGAACATTTTTAGCGTATTTTGCCCTTTTAAATTTCGAATTTTTTTTAGAAACAGTTCTTTGGGAATATTTACATCTTAAAACACTGATTACAGTAGAGATAAAGAAAAAAGCAAATAGATGGCGTTACCGTACAGACAGAGCTTTGCAAATTTTAGTGCTGCCATCTAGAGACAATTAACTGAAATAAAAACACCATAATTGATTAATCTTTTGTATTATTTCAAATGTAAAATAAACGTTTTTTGTTTGTTGTTGTTAGAATATAGGGCGTTTTAAAACTATATTTTGGCTTAATTTAAGGCGGTTCTCAAAAAAACATAATTTTTTCCTTGTTCAACAACGCGAAACTTTCTGACACATTTACTGATTCATTTTCAAAACTTAAAAGCTAGATACTTGCAGACATGATTATTGAACTGATTGGTAATCAAATAGTTTTATTTTCCAATAAATGAATTGCGTCTTCATTTATAAGCGATTATTGTCTCAGGACAGCCATTTTTACCCTTTCCTGTGCTGTCACATCCGTAAAAACTTTGACAGCAATGTCTTAAAAAACTTCAGCCTTTTCCGAAAAACGAAAAAATAGTTCGTTTATGTACAGCAGAAGTGGGAGCAGAAGCACTTTCTTAATTTTCTTATAGCAGAAGCACTTTCTTAAAAAGTGTAGCTGCCAATTTGATACATTTGCGAGCAAAAACGAATTAAACAAGTAAAAAAAAAAAAAATCATGCGTCAAGCAAGATTATAAAATACTTTCGAGCACTTCCAGAATACTTTATCAAAATTCACCGTTTAATAAGGCCAAAGAGGATGTCTAAGCAAACAATTTGGAAAACCCATAACACATTTGAAAACCCAATTTCAGCAATTACCATCTTGAGTCGGAAAAATATCTGAATTATTTTGGGCATCCCTGTATAGGATCAATAGATTTTGTGTATAACTACACAACGAGCTAAAATTTAGTTACACAGTTAAAATTTCCCCTACTCAAATTCTTGGTGCAGTGCTGTATAGGATCTATACAATTTCCCTGTTATAGAGTCCCTGTAAACGAACTATAAATGCTGTAAACTTCATTTTCAATACCGAACTTGCCGTGGTAAACCTTAATAACATGTATCAATTGCATGGGAATCTGAACATATGTACACGACACGCGAGCACGGTCAGACAAAAATCGAATTCATAAACACTTTATTCAACTATGTTAGAAAGTGTCTAAAAAGTAACTTGTAATATGCTTGAAAGTTGAATTTTTTAGTATTTGATAGACAAGAAATGTATTTGAATTTTCCTAAAACGAATTATGAAGAGAAACATTTCAACGAGAAATGCACTGTAGCAGATTTCAAAAAGAGATTGAAACATCGAGGAAATCCAAAAATTAAAAGGAGCGCTAAGAAATATAGGTTGACAGAGTAATAAGTATTTTTTAGATTGTATATGAAAGTTATGCTATGTTAATCAAATCATGCTATGTTAATGAAATTCTGTTATGTGTCCGTTATGCATTATGTAACTAAATTCTGACTCACTATTTCTATTTTAAAAACTGCCAGTGAGTGTTTTCCAAAAAGCTTTTTCTTTGTAACGTAAAATGAGACTCAAGCACAAGCCTTGTTCTTACCAATAGAGATTTTTTCGCACTCTTTATTTCGAATGTCTAGGAGGGACTGCTCAGACGACGGGAACCAGATCTGTAGAGCATAGATCTCCCTCACGGTCTAAACTATTTAGTGAAGCATGAATGACCGTTTACATGGTCACTTAAGAAGGAGGGGGGGGGGGGGGGCAGATGCCCACAAAGTGCATTTTACATGCAAACAGAAAAATATAAATAAAATTCTTTATTTTAAATTATACGAATATAACTAATAAAAGCAAGTAAATAAAGATTTCGCGACATAAATAACAAATTTTATTCACGTTCCCCCTCACAAAGACCTGCTCGGTGAATAGAAAAAGTAAGTTTATATATTTCTTTATAAGTTTATATATATATTTTTCCCCGTGTTTATCTAGAGGGGAGGGATAGCTTCCTAATGAAATAAACAGAAATGGGATAACCTAAGCGTTTAGAGTTTTCTGGAGCAAGTCAGTCTAAGGTACCAATAACTTATGCAACTTCGCATTCTTCTCGAATCATTTTGTGGTCATCGACAAAAGAAAGGTGTGGTGTCAACGACTGTCTCCACCTGTCAACTGCTCCCTCTTTGACCTCTGAACTTTAGATATACTAAGAAAGTCATAAAAGATCGAAGATTCCGACATACCGCAAGAAAAGTTCTGTTCGAGCTTTAAGCTATGTGGCGAACATTGTAAATGGGCACTGCGAGTTTCTCGCCCATAAATTGTTAATACCATGGTCAAAATATCGGGTCCCGTGTGCTTCTTAGCTATATATCGTTAATACAGCAATCACTATAACGGGGTACTGTGAATTTTGCGTGCATAAATCGTTAAAATGACAATCATTTTAACAGAGCCATGTGGGTTTCACGACTATAAACTGTTTATACGGCAGTACTATAACGAAGCCTTGTGTACATCTGAGTCCATAAATATGGAGATCAGTATATTTAAATCGTAAATATTTACTTCCAAATATAGTTTTTTGAGAAGAGGAGGAAATGCGCTACATCTATCTACTTTTTATATATATAAAACACAAACGAAAATTTCGTTCCGTTCCTTTGTAACTCGAATTCCTCTGAATGGATTTTGATGGAACTTATCGAACTTGCGGTGTTCGATAGATAACTTTTCAGGGAAGGTTTTAGTATATAACGTATTGTTCTACGTACATTAGTTATAGAATTATGATAGAAAGATCTGTTACTTTGGCCGAAAAAGTTACCATTGCTAATTTTTTGTCGACCCTTATTGTTGCAGAAAGAATTGAAAAGGCTATACATCTCGAAAAATAAAAGAAAAAACTGTTTGCTAATTTTATTTAAAAAAAAGAAAGAAAAAAAGAAAGAGAATGAAAAGAAAAAAAAAAGAAAAACAGTTTAAAAAACTATTCAAGGGGCAAGATTGCCATTGAAACAATATTTGGCGATTCATCTTTTGTTTTTGGCGATTTTGATTTTACTTTTGACCCCAAATAATTTGATTTTAAGCCAAAAGGTGCTTTTTTTGTTGCAGAAAGAATTGAAAGGGCTATACAACTCGAAAAATAAAAACTGTTATTCATTTTATCTTAAAAAAAAAGAAAAGAAAAACAAGTTTTGATGAGAGATAATATTATAAAACGAAAATATTTAATTTAAACATGATTGAGAAAGTTCGTAACGCTTAAAAAATTATTCATTGTGCAAGATTGCTATTGAAACAATATTTGCTGATTTATCTTTTGTTTTTGGCGAGTTTGATTTTACTTTTGTCCCCAAACAATTTGATTTTAAGCCAAAAGGTGTTTTTTCAAGTGTACTGCAGCATTTTAAGAGTTTTTTTGGTACTTTTCGGTTAGCCGGGCGCCAGTGATATATATATACATGTATATATACACACACATATATCTACACATATGCATATATATACATACATGGTTTTAGTATATTTCATATCGTTCTATGTTAGTTTTAGAATTATGTGTAAAAGTTCTATAATCAGAGGAACCCGATTGTCAAAGATTAGCCTTTATAAAAACTTCTACCTAATGGATTTTGTTAGTTAGTTTGTTTTCATTGTTAGTTCGATAATTTTTAGTGATGGTTTTAGTATATTGCATATAGTTTTATCGTTCTTTACCAAACCCTAACTGTAAATGACCAAATAAAAGAGTTGTGTCCATAACAGCTAAAATTTTGACTGCACATTAGACAATATAATAGCAAAATGACGACATTTTTCAGTAATGTGGAAGGATATTCCACTTAAATATACAGATTGCTTTCCAATACGAGGTCAAATTAAACGATATATTTCGTTTGATTCAAGGTTTATTTGTAGAAACCGACCAGCGCAGCCTGCTAGTTTTGTATAAAATGTAACCCGGTCGCTAAAAGACGAAAAGTACAAAAAAAAAAAAAAAAAAAAAAAAAAAAAAAATAATGAGATAAAAAAAAAAAATCTTTTCCTTCGAAAAGTGATTAAAAATCAGCAATAATAGTACTATTCGTGTAATCTTCCATAATCGGGTACATAGCCGAAATGGACGACAAAATCGTTAAAATAGCTCTAAAATCGCTGAAATAACTATTATTATTATTATTATTTTGTATTTTTGCTATGCTGACTTTCACGTTTCTACACTAAAACTTCTACTAGGATATGGCGAAATGACCTAAAACTTTCTACTCCCCCCCCCCCCAATTTAATGGTTGTTGAATTTCTAAAATCGCTGAAATACACGTTTAGCTATATCTTTTAGTAGATTTGTTATGCTGAATTTAACGCGCGTACCTAAAACAGCTGATGAGATATGGCGAAATGACCTAAAACATTAGATCCCCCAGTTAACCCCCTCAGGGAGCGAATTTTCAAAAATCCTTTGTTAGTGGATGCCTACATTGTATAAAGAACATGTCTCCCAAATTTCATCATCCCAATCGCGCCCGTCGGCCTAATCGTTCGGAGTTTTCGTGGTTTTCTTCGAGCCGTGGATTTATCCATGCGTAAATACGGGTTAGGTTCCCTTAGAAAGACCCCCACGAAGGGCACTCTCCCCGGGCCTATATCCCTAGTGTAGATAATTGGCCGTCAATAATCAACCCAACCCAAATTTCATCGTTCTAGTCATGAACGGAACCAGTTTGTTGAGGCTCAAATAAAGTGCGGAGCAGATGTGATTGAAAATAGTTGAACATTTATTTTCTGTTAGAACTTATGCACATGGCCCGGTGGTCTAGGGGTATGATTCTCGCTTTGGGTGCGAGAGGTCCCGGGTTCAAATCCCGGCCGAGCCCAGTTTCTGTTTTTTCTGCTAATATTTATAGGAATATTAAAAATTGTTGATCGAAAGGGTTGGGTTGATTATTGACGGCCAATTATCTACACTAGGGATATAGGCCCGGGGGGGAGTGCCCTTCGTGGGGGTCTTTCTAAGGGAACCTAATCCGTATTTACGCATGGATAAATCCACGGCTCGAAGAAAACCACGAAAACTCCGAACGATTAGGCCGACGGGCGCGATTGGGATCGAACCCAGCACCTCCCGTCTACCAGCTTCGAGAGCACAACCTCTCAGCTACTGGTGGGGCCGTGTTGATCGAAAGCACATAAATTTTATTTCTAATTTATGAAATATGCACAACTTATTTAATAGTAATTTTTTGGTACAAGAAAAGAAGACAATCAAATAACACTGACTACAATTTGTTTTTTCAACATATTTTTAATTTATTCAATTTATTTTCTTACAATTACATTTTTCAATACAATAATTTAACTATCTTTTTTATTTCTGTAAATTACATGATGTAAATGATAAAGAGCAAAAACCACAAGGTTTATATCTTTTCTTTAATTAGTGTTATAAAATTGATTAATAATATAAAACAAACATTAATTTTCCTGGTTTAATGCAAATTTTGCTCTCTTTGCCACGACTCCTTACTATTATTATTTTTGTAAATTTATAAATTTTTGTTTTACAGATTTACGAATATAGTTGCAACATTGAAATAACATTCTGCATCGTTTAAGGCTATAAGGCTATATATCAAATCCAAAACAGCTACTTTCTGACACATTTCTGAATTAATTTTTATTTGGAAACGTATGAAATTGGCAGGTTTTCTTATTCAGAAACCATGTAACCGAAATGAGTTTTCCGTTTTTTGGTGAAGGCACAAGATCTTTCAGAAAATACTGTCAAAGTTGGCGTTTTGAATCGAATTTCCGTTGCCACAGCCTGAGTAAAGGGAATAACGTGTTGCCACGATGATACGAATCGCCTTTAACTCGATAAGTAATCTATTTATCAAAAAATGGAAAACTCATTTCGATTCCACATCGCTTCCATAGCCAGGCTTGCCAATTTTATGCCTTTGCGTTTAAAACTGAGTCCGGAATTGTGTCAGAAAGTTTCGCATTGTTGAGTAGGTCATTTGAGAACTACCTTAATCAGAACCTTCTTAAAAAAAAAAAATAATAATAAGGAGAGATAAATCCTTTTATATCGCGTAAATAATGCGTTATCTGTAATGGAATGGAACGTTGATTTCGAAATCATCTCATCGACTTACAGAGAGTAAAAATAGAAGTGTCATGCGGACAGATTAGATAACAATGCCTTACGGAAAAAACGAGTGTGGTTCGGTGGTCTAGGGGTATGATTCTCGCTTAGGGTGCGAGAGGTCCCGGGTTCAAATCCCGGCCGAACCCGTGGATGTAATTTTTTCCCGTCTTCTTACGGACTTTTAAGTTTTCTGTTATTTTCAACTATTATTTCAATTAAAACTATTTTTTCAAAAAATAATTTTAGATTTTTTTTTTATTTTTATAATCAACATCAGAAGAAATATATTTTTGAAAATATTTGGAACGTAAAAGGAGACTCGTGAACAAACCTTGCTCTTATCAAGAGAGATTTTCTTTTTCTATCTCTATTGAAGCAAGAATGATAAATAATGTTGAGTTATCTGTAATGGTCTTGATAATTGATATCGAAACCTATAAAAGTGCGAAACAGGTGTGATTGAAAGCGGTACTAAGTTCATTTTCTGTTGTTAAAACCGTGTGGCCCGGTGGTTTAGGCGTATGATTCTCGCTTTGGGTGCGAGAGGTCCCGGGTTCAAATCCCGGCCGAGCCCAGTGTTACCTTTTATACCTACTGCGGCTAATATTTACATAAGTGTTATAAACAGTTAGTGATCGGAAACCAATAAATACACTTTTATTTCTAATTTATGAAATATGAGTTACTTATTTAACTATTTAATAGTATTTTTGTCGTACAAGAAGAGACGACAATCGACAACCAAATGACACTGACTAGAATTTGTTTTTAACACTTTCCAACGTAATTGAAAAGTATTTATAATTCGGTTTGTCTGTCCATCTGTCCGCGCATTAACTCGCGTAAATATACTCGGATTGTCATGCATTTGATGTATGTTATTGAGGTTTAATGTGGCATATTCGGCATTGAAAATGAAGTGTGTGGCATTTTCAATTTCTTTACAGGGACACTCAATGTTGTTATTCTTATTATTTTTTCTTTTATTTAGAACGGAATCAAACAAAAGTTAAAAAACAATAATAAAATATATTATTATTTTAGGATTCTTTCTTGTTTGAAACCATGATTTTAATATTTCACCATTTCAAGAGGATTTTTTAAAGCTTATATTTTTCTTTATGCAATAAGTTGCGAAAACTTTAGAAATATCTCCGATAGCGCAATTGATACAATGAGAAATAGAATGCTAATGCTAATTAACACGCAGTTATTTTATAAAATATGAAGCTAAATTACATCACTTTTTTTTAAATGTACTTTTTATTTATTTTTCCCTATATTTGTTTTCAGAATTCCGAAGTTTGAGCAAAATACCATCTCACATAATAAGTACTTTCGTACCGAAATTTTTCTTTTTTCCGACTACACTTTATTATTATTGTTATTATTACTATAATACTGTTATTAGTTAATATAAATTTCCAAATCTTTGCTTCCAGATTTACAAATATAATTGCATCACTGAAATAACATCCTGCATTATTTAATCAAAATCTTCTTTAAAAAATAATAATAAATTAATTAATTAATTAACTAATTAATTAATTATTAATAATAATAATAAGAAGAAATGATGTAAAATGATCGTAAAATGATGTAAAAAAAAATCCTTTATCTGTAATTGTTTGAAACCATGATTTTAATATTTCACCATTTCAAGAGGATTTTTTAAAGCTTATATTTTTCTTTATGCAATAAGTTGCGAAAACTTTAGAAATATCTCCGATAGCGCAATTGATACAATGAGAAATAGAATGCTAATGCTAATTAACACGCAGTTATTTTATAAAATATGAAGCTAAATTACATCACTTTTTTTTAAATGTACTTTTTATTTATTTTTCCCTATATTTGTTTTCAGAATTCCGAAGTTTGAGCAAAATACCATCTCACATAATAAGTACTTTCGTACCGAAATTTTTCTTTTTTCCGACTACACTTTATTATTATTGTTATTATTACTATAATACTGTTATTAGTTAATATAAATTTCCAAATCTGTGCTTCCAGATTTACAAATATAATTGCATCACTGAAATAACATCCTGCATTATTTAATCAAAATCTTCTTTAAAAAATAATAATAAATAAATTAATTAATTAGCTAATTAATTAATTATTATTAATAATAATAAGAAGAAATGATGTAAAATGATCGTAAAATGATGTAAAAAAAATCCTTTATCTGTAATGGAATGGAACCATTGACTAGAAATATAAATGGACAGCGGACTAGCAACCCTTTCTTGAAGAAAACATGTCCTTTCCTCCAGCAGGTGTGGAGGAAGAATATTCTGCCAAACAGGTTTTTTTTCGCGCCAAACAGTCACGGAAATTCCACAGCTCCCGAGAAGAAACAGAGATTTTTCACTTGCGTTTGAGTTTGTCAAGTTTGAGAAAGGGATTACCGCCAGAAAGCGGCACCCTTTCGCCTATTTTTGGCGATGAAAGGGGAAAGATATATTCTTCAAGTCTGTCGGAAGAAAAGAAAGGAGTCCGCTGTCCATTTATATTTCTAGTCAATGAATGGAACATTTAACTATTGGTCTATTCATCGCGATCATCTACGTACAAAAAGTAAAAATAGAAGTGTTATGCAAACAGATTAGATATTAAGGCTCTTCTTCAGTAAAATTTTTTCCGGATTTCTGTTCTTCGCTTGCATTTTCATTCCCCCTTTTTAAACACGCCCATGTCTTTCTTCGGCTGTCAACGCAGTAAGGGGGATTGAGGGCAGGGGAAGTCCAGTCTCATCTCATATGGGATGGATTTTGTCACGGTAAATAGAATACAGGGAAAAGACCGATCGAGGAGATGGGCAGTACGCTGCAGTATGTCACCCTGTCCTTGACTTTCAAATTGTCCCTGTGTTTTTTTTTTTTTTTCGCATTACTCTCTTTTTTTTTTTTTTTCGCGATAATAAGTAATATATTTTTTTTTCATGTTCATATAATAATTTTGAAGGGGAATAATGTCTTAATTTAATTATCAATTTTGTAATTAAAATAATTGGTAATGCATTGCAGAATGCACTAATTCTTTCACACATTCCAAAGGAATTTCATTTCCTAGTTTTTAACACATACTATCGTATGAAAATCAATGCTGCACGCCTGCAAAAGATCAGATAATTTTTCCATATTTCATTCAAGACTCTGTTCAGTTTACTTTAAAGAAGCAGAATTTTAAAAGAATTTAAATGTAAAACTGCTTAATTTGAAACGAAAACAAATTTTAAAATCTAAATCGGTTTTCATATAAAAATATACAGTTTTTCTACTTACTTTACTATTACTTTTACTGATAATACTGAAAAAATAACGAGAGAATGGGTTGTCAAGATAGATGAAAGAAAATAAACTTTTTCTTATGAAATTGAATGTGATCAGCAAAATAAATCCAGTCCTGAGTAAAAACAAAAGTATAATTGATGCATTCCAGAGGTATAGATAATTTTATAACTAAAATGCTTTATTAGATCTGTAGAAATATTTTTTAGAATAGAGCAAAACTTCATTAATAAAAACTTTCATTAAAAATAACTTCATTAAATAAAAATTGATTAAAGCTATCGGCAGACCATGTACCAAACTTTTGTTGGTTTACTATACTGGAAATCAAATTTATCTCTCTTTGTAACCGGGATTTATTAAAAATCAAATATACTATTGCAGAGATCATCTGTATACTTTTTATGGCTGAGCCACAATATTATATTTCAATTTTATAAGTTTCGTGGACACAACCGAAGATCGCTGCTACTTTTAAAGAACAAGCTCTCATAATGTTTGTAAATAGTATTTTAAATTGTTTTTCAAACCATGATTAAAACCATCACGGTTAAAAGAAAGAAAAAGAGACAAAAAATAACGAAATTTCATCTGAATGGACAAAAATATATCTGTCTCTTTCTCTTTGGGCTAATCAAAGAAAAAATTTTAAGGTAATTAAAATTTGCAAACAGAATGCACCATTGTAAATTTTTAAGATAAAGTTTTTACTGATATTATTAAATGGTTTTATGAAGTTTTATGATTTAATCAAGCAAAAACACTATTCTTGTGGTAAAACTATTTAGTTGAAAATCGTTTAATGAAAATTTTAAAACCACCCTTTTCCTACAATTTGTAACTTTTCGCAACTTTCTTTTCATACTTTCCTTACAAAATTATTGTATAACTGTGGGGAAGGGGGGATAATGCTCTTACAAGTACAACAGTAAAAATTCCATTCTGTTACGATCAAAATTCACCAAGTTATGGTACTTTAAATTTGAAAAAATTGAATAACTTTTTGAAAAATAATAGCAGCACTATCTGATCGAGATAATTGCAGTGCCTGATTTACGACAGGGCATTTGAAAGAAAAAAGTTATTTCATTAATAGGATATGCCAATATTTTAAATAATTATACCTTTTACTGCTGTAAATTTATTATTAGTTGTTGCATATTTTATCATTCCAGATATATGGACTTGCATAAAGAAAGGTAATTAGAACCACACTGTTTATTATAAAATTCAATTATAAATTCATAATTATCAAACAATTATTTAAAAGTAAATTAATGATTATTAAATTTAATTTTTTTAATTGATGTTTTAAAGAAATTACTAAACTCAACAGTGGTTATCTTAAAAAGTACTTCTTTCGATATTATATATATTTTTTATTATTCAAGGCCTTTGTAAGCAACGGTGTAGGGGGGGGGGCATACGCATATGTGCCCAGGACCCCCAAATTTGCCTCTGGATAATTGATGATTTATTTTATTTATTTATTTATTTATTTATTTTATTTATTTATTTTTTTTTGGGGGGGGGGCGGCGCTTGGGGTTGACTTGCAGACGTTGAGTTGCAGACCCGACCCGCGCTGGACTGTAACTCATACTTGCAGACGTGACTTGCAGACCTGACCGCGCTGGACTGTATAACTCATACTGTCTGTCTCGCACTGCCTGAAACTCATAATTGTGAAGATTTCTTTCGCTGGTCTTGTTAAATTTCAAATCTGTTACTTGCCTTTTATCTTTTTCCTTTTCTCGTTAAAAAATATCCTAGTTATAAATAAATGGCATATTGAATTGACACTCATTCAAACCAGTTTCATTATAAATTTTCATTATCTTATTTCTCAAGAATGTCTG
The DNA here is from genome assembly GCA_963931845.1 of Maratus michaelseni. Lineage (NCBI taxonomy): Eukaryota > Metazoa > Arthropoda > Arachnida > Araneae > Salticidae > Maratus > Maratus michaelseni. The sequence goes on from OZ007587.1 coordinate 464,590,920, forward strand.
TAACTCTCCATAATTTGTATCGAAATATTTAAATGGATTCCATACCGAAGGTAAGTTTAAACAATTTTGAAGTACGTGGGGTTAGCATATAAAAAATAATTATTAATAAGCAATCATAATTTCATTTATATTGGAGTAAACTAAGGATAATTTAATTTCTTATACTGTTTAAAGGAATTTTTTAGACTTTCTGAATAGGGAATAAATCGCATAAGATTTTTCTTCTTATATATATATTATTTAAGGAGATAAAAACAAACAATAAGTTAGCAATCAACTTTTATTCAAGGAGGGATTACTTTTAGTGGGAAAACAATAATAAAAACTATTTGTTTATTTGGATCCTAATAATATCCGAAATTCCCATGCTTGTAAGGATAGAAATGTTTTCATGTGTCAAAACCAAGTGGGGGAAATTAAAGAAAAATCTACATATTTAAAAATATATTCATATATTAATTGATGTAATTTATTTGCTAGAAATTATTTATAATATGTAATTCAAAGAAAAGACTTTGGGGAAAAACAACAGTACTTAGAGAAAAAAAAAATTACTAAGTTTTAGTACAACTGAAAAGAAAAAGCTCTTTAAGTAATATTTCAAAAAGTACTCTTAATAAGCCAAAAAAATTTCATTTAAACTGTGAATGACATAACGATTTTTTGGGGTGGGGTGGGGGGGGGGTGGGGGGGGGGGGTGTAGAGATTTGCCACTTACGAACTGCAAACCCCTGTCCAGACCCCTCAGGTTTTAAAGACGTACTAATTTGCTTTGTTTTAAAAATATTACCCGATTACATAAGATTTAATGACCAGTGGTGATCTTCTGTAATCGGGTTGCCATTCATTTCCATTTAACTGAAGATTTTTTGGTTCTCAAGACTGCATTCTCTACGGTCACGACAATATTGACACGCCTTATTTCGTGATTGATTAAGTAAGTTTAATCACACATTTAAAAATCAACAAAATTGAAAGTAAAAAATGTCGCTGCCTACGGACTTTTATAATAACGTCTAGAAGAAAAGTTTTCTTTTCAGACGCTATAAGAAAATCATTTTAAATATGACATAATTTTCTTATTTAATGCATTTCTTATGCAATGCTTGTAATAATTTACTTATTTTAAAGTTTGCTTTTTTCCCCCTCATTTATTATTCACGTGTATTATCACGTTTATGTTATTCAGTTGAAAGTGTTTGGCAATATTATTATTTGTTTTTTTTTTTAAATATGACGTAATTTTCTCCATCTAATGCTTTTCGCATGTAATAATTTAATTATTTTAACATTTTCTTGTATTGCATACATTTTTAAACGGACAAAATATTTATAAATAGCAATTACATATAAGAAAATATGAAAATGAGGAACACTTTAATTTATATGAACAAATCTACTACTTATCACACTCATATATAACTAACAAATCAAATAAAAAACTATCTTAATAATTTAACAGTAAAATATTGCTAATTAGTTGTAGGATAATAATTTAAAACTTTTTATGAAATTCTATTGAATAACAAAAATCTCATAAAGCAAAACTATATAATTAGCTATTTATTATTTATTTTTATTAATTGTTATTTTTTTAAAAGATACAAAAACAAAATTTAAAATATTAATTTTTTTTAACTTTTCAAAAAAGACTTTTCACACAAATTAAATAAAAAACTTATGTTTATTTTAACTTTTCAAAAAAAAAAAAAAAAAAAAAAAAAATTCGGGTTTTTGCTATAACTTTGCCAGTAGGCGATTAAATTTTGAAATAAGATTATGGCTTTTTAAAAATATTTAGTTTAAGAAAAAAGTTTTTGAAAGTACGGGGTGGGTGTAAATTTCTTTATAGTGAAAATGAGGGGGTCGGGGCAAAAAAGTGCCAAGCCACAGTTTTTGGTGAAACAAATCTATAACTGTAATCTGTTTCTTAATATTGTAAATTATAGTATCCAACATATAATTTTTTTCTAATGTCACTTGATGGCAGTATATGTGACAAGTTTCGTTTTTGCCCCAGATGTGGTTCGGGTCGAATTGACGCTAATTTGTGGCGTTTTGGATCGGTTTGGGGTTGACTTTAAATGTTTCGGGTTCAAGTCTAGTTGATCCGATTTTTCAAAAGAATATATATATAGATATTCCCAAAGGAAAAATGCTAAGTAGAATATTAATGAGTGTATATATGTTTATTTTTATACAAATAAGATTATATTGATATCAGAGGCATAACTTCAGACTACTTTTCCATTACTGTATTCCAATGTGTATTAATTTTCTTTCACTTCAGGCTCGGATCGGGTAAGTTTTTGGTCGAATTGTGTTGAGTTTTGGGTTGAGGATTTTTTTTTTTTTTTTTTTTTTTTGCTGGGTTGGGGTTGACTTGCAGAGGTCAAATGTCGGGCACAACCCGACTCGCGGTGTACTCTAGCCTGTAACTCATAATTGTATTTTTTCTTTTCTCATTAAAAAATATTCTTCTTATAAATTTTCATTATTTTATTATTCAGGAATATTAATATACAAAGAAAAATAAATTGAATGCATTTAAAATAAAATTTAATCTATTCTAACAAAGCATACCTTTTATTCTACACGTGAAATACCACTGTTTCTATTGATTGATGATATATTTTTCTTCTAAACATTTCAATTTTGCTTTTTATCCATAAATATGAAATAAATCCGTGCTGAGAAATCATACATTATCTTTTTTTGTACTATTTATTTTTTTATAATCATGTTGAGCATCATATAATGCGTTATTTCATTTTTGTAGCTACACAAATTTGAGAAAAACCTTTTATTTAATTTATGAAAACAACGCCGATTTAATTTTTAATTACAGCAATTTTTAATAAAAAAAAACATGTTTTAACGAAATCTGAGTGTACTACGTCAGAAACCGCTTCAAAAACCTTTCGAATGATACCCCATTCCTATTTTATTTGTGTATAACTAAATATGCTATTTCAAATTTATGCTGCAGCATCAAACGACAGTATACCAAGAAAATTGACACTGAATATATAAGCATAACATAGATTTTTACATCAATGTGGCAGAGAATTATAACAATCATGTCATAATTGCGAAGTAGAAATTATAATATAACATATAAACACAGTAACATATAAATATAATAAATTATAATTTGTATTAAATTATTGTAAAATATTTATAATTATAAATATATTATAAATACTTTACAATCTGATAAACTCTTTATTCAAACATAATTTTTACTATGCAAGATACCTTCTCTCTCTGTATTTTTTATCTTTATTTTAAAAAGATATTTAATTTATTACGTCAATTAAAATGTTGCCGATATTCAGTTTTAAGTTTCCAGTTGAGATTTTTTATACTTTTTAATAAAGAAGGGAATCCTATACAATAAAGATTAAACTTATATATGAATCAGTTTTAAATGAAGCCCTCGCAATATATGTATATATATATATATTCTTAGTTTGTCAAAATAATTTAATCTTCACTATATCAGACTCTGTTCTGTATTAAAAATTAGAAGCATACTGAATGAATGAATTCCCATGCGTTTCCAAGATAGCACCGTTCTCCCGACCGCTTGACTTTCGACCTGTGTGATGTCAAAGGTCAACTGTGGTCCTCCTCCTGCCTTGATTTATTGCTTAGTGGGGGGGGGGGGGATGAAATTTTCATCAATTTTCTGCTTATTTGTCTAAAATCTAGAGTTTAAATAAATTTAAACGAATTTTTTTTATTTATATGAATAGATGAGAACATGCACTTTATTTCAGTGTTTTCCAGTTTTTAACACTTTCCAACCTAGTTGAAAAGTGTTTATGACTTCGGTTTGTCTGGCCGTCTGCTGTCTGGCCGTCTGCCGTCTGGCGTCTGGCCGTCTGCCGTCTGTCCGTGATCTAACTCCCGTAAATATGCTCGGATTGCCTTTCAATTTTTATATGTTATTGTCGTTATCTATAGCACGTTCCCTATTTCAACTGAAGTGTGTAGCACTTATAGTTTTTTTACAGGGACACTCAAAAGAATTCCGTTACATTACGGTCTATGGGGAAAAATCATTTGCGGTTTATTTTAATGATGTTACACAATTGCAAACACATTGTAATTGATAAATATCACTAAGGTGTATTACAAGAAGCTTAATATGGAATAGGGTGTGCATAGCACTTATAGTTAATTTACAAGGACAGTCAAAAGAATTCCGTTACATTACGTCTATGAAGAAAAATCGTCTGCGGATTATTTAAATAATCTTTCACTATTTTAAACACATTGAAATTTATATATATATATCACTAAGGTGCATTACAAGATGTTTACCACAGAATATTGTGTGTATAGCAGTCATCGTTCATTTACAGGGACACACAAAAGAATTCTCTAATGTCTGTTAACAATAATTCCTGGAAGTGCGTTTTAAATTACTGAACGCGATTTTAAATTTAACTCACTTTTTGTTTATTACGTGGTGTGTATAAATTCTGTAGATCCTATACAGGGAAGCACAAAAGTTCGCGAACACATTTCCGTTTATTTACAGAAACTCCAGAAGGAGAATTTTAAACTGTGCTACGCGTTTCTTAACTGAACTAAAATTTAGCATCCTATGTAGTATATATACAAATCTATAGATCATATACAGGGCTGAATAAAAGTATTCGGATATTTTTCCGAATATTGTATACGTTGGAAATTCCTGAAATTATGTTTTTAAATATGTTATGCGTTTTCCAAATTGTTTACTTAGATGTTATCTTTCAGCTTATTAAACGGTATGATTTGTAAAATTATTTTGGAAGCGTTGGAAAGTGTTACATAATCTATGCTTGACGCATGATTTTTCGTTCTTGTTAAAACTCCAAATAGTTTTGGAGTTATTGAGTGTTATTCACATCTCGCTGACTTCTTAAGACTTTAGCACTAAATTAAAAATATATATATATAATTTAGAAATATTTTGACAACTAAAAAAATAAGAGACATCCTTTAAGAAGAGAATACTAAAAAAATAAGTCAAAAATATTAATTTCCTAATGAGATATTCGACAAATATGAATGGAATCCGCGACCATTGGTTTAACATGGCAGGGGGAAATTTCAATTCTTTACTGATGCAGAGCCTTAATAGTGGTGGTAGTGTAAATGTGGTTCGGTGGTCTAGTGGTATGATTCTCGCTTAGGGTGCGAGAGGTCCCGAGTTCAAATCCCGGCCGAACCCGTGGGTGTAATATTTTCCCCGTTTATTTTTATGTTATTTTCAACTTTAATTTGCTTAACTCGATTATTTTGGATTCCTACATTTGAAAATTCTAGAAATCTGTTTTTGTTAAAAAAATTCCTAGGTTACCTAGTTCCTAGGTTTTTAATCAAAAATTAATTTAAGAAAATATATAATTTTGAAATTAATCTACATCAGAAAATATGTATTTTCAAAAAAAAAATTAATTTGGAAATAATCTAGATCGGAAAACATATATTTTCAGAAACTTTTGGAAAATATTCTGTATCAGAAAGTATATATTTTTGAAAATAATCTACATGAGAAAACATATATTTTTTAAAATATTCTACATCAGAAAAAAAATATATTTTTAAATAATCTACATCAAAAAGTAAATTTTTCTGAAAATAGTCGACAACAGAAAATATATTTTTCTGGAAATAATCTACATAAACTATGTATATATATATATATATATATATATATATATATATATATATATATACATTTGAAAACAACTACATCACAAAAAAAATATATATATATTTTTTAAATAATCTACATCAGAAAATATATATTTTTGGAAATAATCTAGATTGAAAAACATATATTTTCAGAAAACTTTTGAAAATATTCTGTATCAGAAAGTATATATATTTTTGAAAATAATCTACATGAGAAAACATATATTTTTGAAAATAATCTACATCAGAAAATATATATTTTTGAAAATAATCTACATCAGAAAATATATATTTTCAAAAATAATCTACATCAGAAAATACATATTTTTGAAAATAATCTACATCAGAAAATATATATTTTTGAAAATAATCTACATCAGAAAATATATATTTTTGAAAATAATCTACATCAGAAAATATTTTTTTCTGAAAATAATCTACATCAGAAAATAAATTTTTCTGAAAATAATCTACAACAGAAATATATTTTTCTGAAAATAATCTACATCAGAAAAAAATATTTTTAAGACAATCTACATATAAAAAAATATTTTTTAAAATATTCTACATCAGAAAAAATATTTTTTTTTTTTTTAAATAATCTACATCAGAAAATATATATTTTCAAAAATAATCTACATCAGAAAATATATATTTTTGAAAATAATCTACATCAGAAAATATATATTTTTGAAAATAATCTACATCAGAAAATATTTTTTTCTGAAAATAATCTACATCAGAAAATAAATTTTTCTGAAAATAATCTACAACAGAAATATATTTTTCTGAAAATAATCTACAACAGAAATATATTTTTCTGAAAATAATCTACATCAGAAAAAATATTTTTTTTTTTTTAAATAATCTACATCAGAAAATATATATTTTTGAAAATAATCTACATCAGAAAATATATATTTTTGAAAATAATATACATCAGAAAATATTTTTTTCAGAAAATAATCTACATCAGAAAATAAATTTTTCTGAAAATAATCTACAACAGAAATATATTTTTCTGAAAATAATCTACATCAGAAAAAAATATTTTTAAGACAATCTACATAAAAAAAAAATATTTTTTAAAATAATCTACATCAGAAAAAATATATTTTTGAAAATAATCTACATCAGAAAAAATATATTTGTGATAATGATCTACATCAGATTTTTTTTTTTTTTTTTTTGAAAGCAATTAGAAAATACAGGGTGCGTCATGAAAAATGCATATATACATACACTGTTTAACAGGTTATAACTCTCTAATTTTTCTTTCTTTTCAAAGTGTCGTGAATTGGAAATAATGAGTTAATCTAGATGACCTTTTGAAAAAATAAATAAATGAATAACATACTATTGTAAGTATGAAAATGTTGCAGAAATACTAAAACAATATCGCAGGAAGTTTTAGGCAGATCCACTTATGCCATTTACAATTCATCGGATAAAAGATAAGTTTGAAACGAACGGATGTTCACAGACAACGTTCCTGAACCACAATTAGCCAAGAATGCGCCACAACACCCAATGAAATGTTTGTTGAAGTGTGTGAATCCATAGCCAATCGTTATAAGCAGTGTATTGACCAGAATGGTAATAATTTTGAACATCTCATGCGGTTATACATTTTATGTAGATTCTTTTGCAATTTAAATATTAATGATATGTGAATAAAAACTGGAGTCATAATCATTCAGAGTGTGCATACATTTTTCTGACGAACACTGTATATACTTTCAGAAATTATATATTTTCGAAATAAATGTTCAAAAACAATATGAACCTATAATATTTTTAGATTTCTAGACGCTTCAAATAATCGAATCCAAAATTACAACTCATATTTATTGAGCTTAAAAAACTACACGTATTGAAATGCGTTTTGCAACGATTACAAATGAGAAGTTAGAAGTTCCAAACTTTAAAACCTTCATATCTCCTAAACTACTGGACTGAATGACTTCTCGTTAGATATATCCTAAGGTAAAATTTACCGAAAAAGCAAAGCATGATGAGAAATTTTGCTCCTGTTGGAATAAAGCTCAACTATGATACTCCAACCATTGAATATGATGACAAAATTAGGTGTTGATATTGAATATTTCAAAGTTTGGTACAATTTCAGTATGAAGACGACCTCCTAAGCTAATTTTTTTTAAACATAAACTCAAAGAAGATATAATTTCCAGTCAAATGACTATTTCGTTTGTTTGTTTCTTTTTTTTTAGGAAAATTTTGTGATTAGTGTGCCTTTCTGTCTTTTTTTTTTTTTTTTTTTTTTTTTGGCGACTGTACAAAAGTAATGAAAGGTATAGTTTACTATTGAACAAACAGAAAATTTAAATACGTCCGATTCGTATAATTTAAAAAAAAATTTTAATTGATTAAATTTTTTTTTAATTTCCTATTTACAGTTTAATCACTTTATTTATTTTTATCGATTTATTTCATTATTTTAATAAACAGACTGGTATTTCTTTCAGAAAACGGTCAAAAGTATTGTTATTAAAATAAATGTAGACCGTTCATTGTTTCGGATATCTTTTGAGTTGCAATCTTTTATTGCAGTCTTGGATCGAGATTTTTTCTTCTTCACAATTGAGAATATAAAAAACTGTGCAATATAAAAATTGTGTTTTTTGTACTAGAATGAAAAACGTACGTTTTAAAAATGACTAAAACGAAAAATCATACTTCAAGGCATAGATTTTGAAGCACTTTGTAACATTTTCAAAAAATAAAAACAAGTAATATATATATATATATTTTTTTTTAAATCAATTCCTACTTATGTCAACAAAGAAAAATTTTATTTTAGTTACTTTTTATTAAATAATTACAATTAATATAAATTTGTATATACGTATGAAAAAATCACAATATTAAGTGGCAAAATAGAAAGCTAATTTCCTTGCAATTTTCCATTTTAATAAATAATATAAGAATAGCCCGGATAATACGTAAGTACCAAAAATAACATGAAACAGTATAGAAAATAACACTAAAACATAATCACGAGTCAACAGTTTCATGTAGTAGCGGCTCTTTCGAAGAGTGGAACCTAATGGAGTGTTTCTGCTCATTTATCTTCGAGTTTTGAATGCTAGTAGTTTGGTTATTAAATTTAATTAATTGATTAATATTTGAAAAAACTGTATTAACACCAACTGTCATCCACTGCAAGTTTAAAAAAATGTATTTGAACTTGAGTGGATGAATAAAAAGTATTTTATTAACGATCGAAAATTTGAAAGAAAAATAATTTGAGCATTTGAATTTGAATTTTGCTTTTTAATCAAAAATATATAAAATAAACCCGTACAGCATTAATGTCCCACGTTATCTTTATGGAATTTTTTTTTATAATCATCGTTGCGGTATTTTATTTTTGTGGCATCACTCATTTGAGGAAAATCTTTCATTTCATTTATGAAAACAGTGGGATAAATTTTTTTCTTCCATATAAAACTAAAATTAATGAATTAAATTTAATGCATGAATTAATATTTGAAAAAACTGTATTAACATCAAGTGTCATCCACTACAAGTTTAAAAAAGTGTATTTGAACTTGAGTGGATGAATAAAAAGTATTTGAACAAGATATATAAATATAGTATATAGGGAGATTGTGAGCTAATAGTAAGGAATTGAATAAATAAATAAATAAAAGAAAGTAAAAAATAAACACAATGCTGTAAAAGTTCATTTTTAGCATTTGCTGTCTATGTGTTCGAATTCTTTAGTGCAGCCCTGTATATGAGTTACACACCTCATAATACACTAAAAATCAGTTAAGTTTTAAAATGCATATCACAGCTGAAAACGCACGTCAACAGTTGTGGCTCTAGTCAGTCCTTTAACCGAATTCTTTTGAGTGTCTGTGTCTGCGTGGCTTTGAGAGTCTTTGAGGCAGGAGCAATACTTGCTCTTGCCTTCCAAGTGGTAGTACCTCTTCTTTGCTCCTGGTGAAGAAATTCAAAGTTCTTCCGAAAGGCTTAGTGCATTTCTTAATTTTATGGTGTTATTAAGACTTTTTTTTTTTTTTTTTGCCTTTACTGAAAAACCTTTACCTTTTGTATTATTTCAAATGTAAAATAAACTTTTCTTTTGTTAGGATATAGGATGTTTTAAAACTATACCTTGGCTCAATTTAAAGCGGTTCTCAGAAACATATATTTTAACCAGCTTAACAACGCGCAACTTTCTGACACATTTTCTGATTCAATTTTAAACAAAAAAGCATGATACTTGCAGGCATGATTATTGAACTTATTGGTAAACGAACAGTTTCATTTCCAATAAATGAATTTCCTCTTTATTTATAAGCGATGATCGTCTCAGGATGGCCGTTTTACCCTTTTCCTTTTCTGTCGCGTCCGTAAAAACTGTCAACTTTGACAGGATTTTCTAAAAAATCTTCTGCCTTTACCGAAAAACGGAAAAAACAGTTCGTTTACATAGTTCCTTAATAAGTGCAGCTGCCAATTTGATACCTTTGCGAACAAAAATGAATTAAAATAGTTTCATCAAAATCGATTTATAAATACGAGCGTTATCGTATGACATAGGTCATATATATGGATATATCTATATATATAAATCAACATTTGAGCGGAGGGTGGTTTTGGGGTCTGGGGGTCATGATCGGTGAAAATATATCGAAATTTTCCAGAACTGCTTTCCTCCGAACGGCTGCAATAGGTAGCTTTATACTTTTTAGTATTGAAAGCTACCTAAAATGTCTCATAAAATAGCCAGTTTGGAAGACTTAGTGGGAAATTCTATTCCTTTGGCCTAAAATTTGCGCGATTTTTACGATTTTTTTTCGGTTACAAAATATAAGAGATATCACCTTCGTATTTTTTGCGTTATATTTATTGACATTCATATATTTAAATTTTTGTGTTAAAAAAGCGAATAATATGCAAGTGCACCCATGAACTTTCGATCGGGTGACCGTTTTTCTCCTGCGTCACAAACATCTCAAACAAATTTGGTCACTATATTATAAAAGGGCATTCAGTTCTCTAGAGCTTATACCAACATTTATTTTTAAAAGTTCATTTTGGAAAAAATGGCGGTCATTTGAAGAAAAAAAGGTGACCTTTTCGCCTGTTTTTTTACCTTTTGCGAGCTCTAAAAAAATATTTAATCAATGAAAATTATACTTTTCTGTGGTATAAACTTCAGCGAAAACAATTAGCTTTCTTTTAAATAAAAAAATGTAGGAAATCGGTTCAATAGTTCTCGAGAAAAAGGGTCGCCCAGTTGGAAAAACAAGGTTTCGAGAAAAACTAGTTTAAAATTCTTCAATAGCGTTACGTTCAACGAGCGGCGTTATATTCAATGAGCTTAACTACGGCCAAACTCGATCTTTCCCTTTCCCCTTATTAGGGGAACGATCGAGTTTGGCCGTAAGTAGTATAGAATAGCCGGTTCAACGCCACCTGAGTCGAGCAGGCGCAGGCGGAAGGCGCAGGCGGATTAGCGGCGCAGAGGTGGAGTAGCGGCGGAGCAGGTGAAGGTGGCGATAAGAGCATGAGCACTGATAAGAACGGGTTCGATGGGAGGGGGTGCGATAAGGATTTCTACTATAATATAAGGGGATTATTTTAATGAGTTTTAATTGGGGGACTTGAAAATTTTCGATTTTTTTTTTCGGTTTGTAGCAAAAATATGAATTAAAAATGGTCATTAATTAATTGTAATTGAGGAACTTAGAAATTTTTCGACGCATTTTTTTTTTCGCGGAGAATTGGTGTACGAAGTGAATGTCAACGGATTTATTATAGCGAATTAGAAATTTAATTAATTTTAATTTTAATTAATTTTAATTGGGGAACTTAGAAATTTTTCGTAGCAAATTTTTTTTTTCAACGAGAGTATGCAGTTTGATTATGAGTATATGCAGTAGAAGTGAATGATTAATTAATTAAAAATATTAATTAAACATAGTAATTAATTAATTTTAATTGCAGAACTTAAGAATTTTCGCGATATTTTTTTTTTTTCAACGAGAGTAGGGTATTCGATATACACGTTAGTGGAGAATTTTAAAAGTCAATAATGGTTTAATTAAAAATGGTGATTAATTTTAATTGGGGAACTTAGACATTTTTCGAAGCAAATATTTTTTCAACGAGAGTAGGCTATTTGTTATACATGTTAGAGTATATTTGAGGAGAATTTTAAAAGTCAATTATGGTTTAATTAAAAAGGGTCATTAATTAATTTTAATTGGAGAACTTAAGAAATTTTGGCGAGATTTTTTTCCCCTCAACGAGAGTACGCAGTTTGCATGTGCAGTAGAATGGTAGATGCTAGTAATTAAAAAGGGTCATTGATTAATTTTAATTGGCGGACTTCAACATTTTTGGGGCAAACAGGCGCGTTTTAATGAATTCGATATAGGTTGTGGTAAAAAATACAGGGTCCCGCATGAATTATACTGTACTCAATTGAATAACTCCCCCCTCCCCCTTCCCCTCGCCAGTTTTTTTACCCAGAGGGTCCCTTCGATAGACTAACAATACACACTTCCAAAAGTATAGAGTACTATAAAAAGAATTTTAGCGTATATGTAAATAAACAAGTATGTAAAATCAGGCATAGCGGCATAATTCGTGAATCACTTTCCAACATTATCGAAATGTCATGTGAACAAAATATAATTTTACCATCTAGTGCATTAGTTAATTAAAATAGTGAACAGTTACAGATCTCTTTTTTAATAAAAAGGCCTAAGGCCCTTCACAAAAAATCCAAAGGATTCAAGAAAAAACTTTACCCTACTGATAGCCAAAACATATAGGATTCTTAAATGGATTGAAGTATACAAATAGGTTCTACAGGAATACATTTATTTAGGTTAGCATGCAAAAATAGTTAAAAGTTATAGGGAAGCCTTCGAATGGAGTGATTATACGTTTTGGGGACCCTTCAAAAGAAACTGGAAACAGTTATAGATATTGAACCCTTCAGAAAAAATTTGACAAATCCCCTTTTTAATAAAAAGGGCCCCTTCACAAAAATTCCAAAGAATTCAAATTATGCATAAATACTAGAACCCTTCATACATTCAGTTCATCGATCCCCCCCTTTTTTTTACCCTTCGAAGTGTGAACTCGCATTATACTAAAGGGCCCCTTCATAAAATAAATGAGATACGTGCCCTATTCAAATAAAAACCATCCTTCACAAAAACTGTAGGGGTTCCCTTTTGGAATAAAAAGTTGTCCTTCACAAAAATCCAATTATGCATAAGAACCCTTCCTAAAATCAGGTAATTTATACCTTACCCTTTTTTTTTTCAATTCAAGTTAGGCTAAAAGTACAACTTACACATCGATAGGTACAAAATATAGAAATCCTTGGAAAGAAACTTGAAAAGTTGTAGATATTAAGCTACCTTCACAAAATAAATTCAATAGATTCATGTTATATTATGGCGACAGAAATACGAGGGATACTGACCTTCCATAAAAATCCAAGATCCCCTGTTTGAATGAAAAGGGCCCCTTCACGTACCCTGTAAAAATACTATGATTGTCCAGTTATTTTAAGAAATAGAGTGCTATTCTCAAATGAGTACGTATTCATACAATATAAAAATAAGTTTTACACGAATGTATTTTTAGTTTAAAGTTCAAAATATATTTTAGAAATGAAATTAAGAAAAACAGACGGCTATCCAGTATCCCCTCGACATGCATATCGCTGAATCACAATGAGTCATATTAGCAGATAAGCGAACATCTTGCTTTGTCACGATGAATCACTCGCGATAAGAAATGCGGCTATTGGGCTTTTTCTCAAATTTAAACAGTTCTGACACATTTTGAGTAGGTAAATGTATGAAATGAGCTATTTAAACCCGTCAATGTATGCGAATTATTTCGTGTAGTCCTATATAGGTTCTACTCTTCATATATACATATGGTGATATATATATATATTTATACTAAAATCTGTTAAGTTTTAAAAAGCTTCATTGAAAAAATAAGAAATAGTCATACCCTTAAGAATTCTGAGGATAAGAGACGGGTTTTTAATGAATTTGATACAGGTTAGGGTAAAAAAAATACAGGGTCCCCTATAAAATATAGGAATTAAACTTTAAATATTTTAAAATTACATTTGTCTATGCTTTTTTTGTATAGAAAAATTATACTAAATTGAGTTTTTAGTATTTTAACTTAAAAATTTCTTTTGAGGAATGAATAGAATAACTAACCTTTTGACTTTGTTTTTATAAAATATATATTGTACTATTTAGTTAGGGCATTATTTCGAAAATTTTTGTCTTTAATATTGAAAATATATATATACATAAAGTTATCTTACCTAAATATTTAAACCATAAAGTACTGGACTTCATCCAAACTTGACTGCATGCATGTCTTAAAAGAACTAAACGGTATAACATGTTCGCTTATCTCTTAAAATTACGGGATATCGTGACGTCATGGATAAAGCATAGGGTAGAATACAGAATGAATAGGTATTATAAAGCAGAATCATAAATGTTGCATACTTTACACTTGTAGTATGTGAAATGATTGCTACTATTGCCTATATGAGAAAATGAATCATCAACGAATCTTATTAGTGTATGATATATTTAACCAACAGGCTTGAAATGCGTGAATTTTGACTAGAATTATTCACTGAATGTAAAAAAAATTATTTATATTTAGATCTAATATTTATATCATTTAACATTTTAAATTCCTATTAAAAGTATATACATTAGTATGCTTGTGAAAGGTCTATTTTTAAGACGAAACATTGTGTGAAATGTCCTGTTTTAGGGTTAAAAGTTTCGTGAAGGGGTCTGTTTGAAGGACCCTGTTTTGAAATGACTTAAGAATGGACAATTTATTCCTAAACATATTCACAACTACAACTTTGTATACATTATGAAAATACATGATAATATTTATACATTATGCCATAGTTTTTGAAATATTTTTCCAAAGTTAGATTCATACAATAAAGCGAGATTGATACCGTTAATGTATGTGAATTCCTTCATGTTATCCTCTATAGCTTCAACTCGATTCGTTATATATGCCTCAATGAAAAATAATAACTAAGAAATAAAATTAAAAATAGTAATTAAAAGGTAGCCTTAAGAATTTTTGGAATAAGAGATTGGTTTTAATTAAATAGGTTAATGAACCTAATTCGATACAAGTCTTACTAAAATAGAAATTACACTAAAAATACAGAGTCCCCTACAATATATGAATTATACTCCACTAAATTTAATAGCACCCTCCCCTATTTTCATAGAAATGGCTTCAATATAATTTAGGCTAACAATATACGCTTCAAAAAATACATAGTGACCACAAGAAGGACAGGAATTCGATATGTACTACTACTTATGCAAAATATAATTTCTCTTATCGCATAAAATATATTAACAAGTCCTGTAAAAATATAATGACATGAACTATTAATACATGATTTAAATACATATTGGTTATACAAAACATATATATATATATAAATATATAAAAATTTATCGTTACCTAAGAATTTCAAGCATGATTTACTAGACTTAACCCAAATTCAACTAGATTCTTCACGTGGTTCGATGACATCACTGATCGCGATAATATTTTAGATAAGATTTACTGATAAGACCACATATCAAGTCATTTCTTCTAAAGCAAGTATAGGAGTTGGTTCTGAGGTCTAGGTATGTAGTAGGTTAGTAGTAATATATTTTTAAAGTACTTTTTATTATGTGTTAAAAGAAATGGTTATTTTTTTCTTTACGTAGGGCAGTAAAAATTAAAACATAAAATATTAAATTTAATCCTTAGTAATATAAAGACTTACACCTACAGAAACGCAAACATCCTTTTAGTTATATTCATGCAGACTTTAAGATATATCGCATATGTTCTTTATTTTACCATGGCATATAGGGATTTTTTTTATGTATGTCACGTGACTATCTAAAGCGAGATTGATACTTAAAACCATTAATATATATGAATTCTTTCGTATAGCCCTGTATAGATGCTACTCACCATATATACATCTATACATATATATATATATATATATATATATATATATATGTACTAAATCTGGTAAGTTTTAAAATGCATCATTGAATTTCAATGAAAAATAACAACTAACAAATATTAATTAAGAGATATGCTAATGTTCGGACTAATAAAATTTTTGGGTGAACAGATCAGTTTTAATTAAATATGATAATGAATCTAATTCGATACAAGTCTTGTTAAAATAGAGATTATAGTGAAAATAGAGGATCCCCTATAATACACACTAATTATACTGCATTAATGCACTACCCCACTTATATTATCACAAAAATACCTTCGATAAAATTTAGACTATCAATACATACAAAATATATACAAAGTGCCCAGAAAAAGGGTAGGAATGACTGAAGAATTTTAACATAAATTAAAAAAATAGAATCTACAGTAAGTAACTATAAATAAATATGAAAGAAAAATCATGCGTCATGGTATACTTTATGAAACACTTTCCAAATGGGACTATCGTTATTACTTTAAAAAACTATTGAAATATGTGAATTAGATTAAATAATCCATACTGGAAATGTATTTTTAAAAAATTACAGACTTCGTTTCTTTCTTTCTTTCTTTTTTTTTTTTCACTTTGATATAATTATAAGGCTTCTTTTACAATAGAGACCTGATTCTTGTGGAGAGATTGAAAACTAGTATTTTATTGAATCGGCCTATATATGTTGGGTTTGCTATACTAGAGGTCTCTAAACTTTGCATGTATGATTTCCATTATAACTTTATAAAGAATACTTAACTTACCATATTCAAACACACAATATTTATAAGGATATAGAACAATATCGTGATTTCTTTAACTTCTCTAAGTATTCAAAACCACAACGTCTATACCACACAAGTTTCGAACCCACAAACATATAATCAGACTTGTCATTTTATACCCAGGACGCTAACTATTGGGCTTAGTGAGCCCCTGCTTATTTTATAGTCAACATGCTAACTATTGGGCTTAGTGAGCCCCAGGCTAACTTATACCCACCACGCTAACTTTTGGGCTTAGTGAACCCCCGCTTATTTTATAGCCACCATACTAACCACAGGGCTAAGTGAGCCCCTGCTTATTTTATACCCACCACGCTAAGTATTAGGCTGAGTGAGGCCCAGGCTATTTTATACCCACCACGCTAACTACTGGGCTGAGTGAGCCCCAGGCTATTTTCTACCCACCACGTTTACTGGGCTTAGTGTGCCCCCGCTTATTTTATAGCTACCACGATAACCACAGGGCTAAGTGAGCCCGCGCTTATTATATAGGCAACACGCTAACTATTGGGATGATTAAGCCCCACGTATTTTATACCCATCACGCTAACTACTGGGCTGAGTGAGCCCCAGGTTATTTAGTCGCATGAATATGATTTCCAAGGTATATGTCCTAACTTGATTTAGACCATTGCCTATGATAAGATAAATTGGTAAACTATGTTCATTTCCCTTGAAAACTCACTTGTATTTTCTTAAATATCTGCAGAAATCAGCATAGTTTATTAAAATTATATACATTCCCATTAGTTTATGAATCTACTAACTTATAATATCTATATGGTAACTTGGATTATTAGTATTCCCACTTAAAAATTTCTTTTGTAGATTTAATATGATAAACACTAACATGAGACTGACTAAACTTTTACCATTTTCATTTCAACTTAGTTTTAGGAAATTTATCTACTTTGCTTTAAATTTTACTGTTTAGTAAGTCTATTATTTCAAAGTATTATTTTTTAGTTCTAATATTCAAAACATATTCATATCGTTTTACATAGTAGGTATCAAATTAATTTAATGTCATATTAAAAAAATATATACAAATACTATTCTTACCTAACACGCCAGCTAGCTAAGCACCCAACCGTCTCACACTAAGACTCTGAGAAAAGTGAATGCTTGTTCAGGGCCTTATCAGCTAATATAATCACTGATAAGATTTGATCACATAACATGTGACGTCACTGATTAAGTGATATCACGTGACCATGTGGTATCATTCAATATGTTACCAGTGACGTCAGAGATCACGTGACTAGGTCATAAAAGAAGCAATTGCTAATTGCAATTAACAATTTAACTCTAATTGATTTCTATAATATATGTATAGATAAATTAATACATGATTTTTCTATTATTTCATAAAACATAGTACATGTACTATGTATTACGAAATAATATATAGATAAATTATGTATTAATTTATCTATACATATATTATAGAAATCAATTAGAGTTAAATTGTTAATTGCAATTAGCAATTGCTTCTTTTATGACCTAGTCACGTGATATCTGATGTCACTGGTGACGTACTGAATGATACCACATGGTCACGTGATATCACTTAATCAGTGACGTCACATGTTACGTGATCAAATCTTATCAGTGATTATATTAGCTGATAAGGCCCTGAACAAGCATTCACTTTTCTCAGAGTCTTAGTGTGAGACGGTTGGGTGCTTAGCTAGCTGGCGTGTTAGGTAAGAATAGTATTTGTATATATATTTTTAATATGACATTAAATTAATTTGATACCTACTATGTAAAACGATATGAATATGTTTTGAATATTAGAACTAAAAAATAATACTTTGAAATAATAGACTTACTAAACAGTAAAATTTAAAGCAAAGTAGATAAATTTCCTAAAACTAAGTTGAAATGAAAATGGTAAAAGTTTAGTCAGTCTCATGTTAGTGTTTATCATATTAAATCTACAAAAGAAATTTTTAAGTGGGAATACAAATAATCCAAGTTACCATATAGATATTATAAGTTAGTAGATTCATAAACTAATGGGAATGTATATAATTTTAATAAACTATGCTGATTTCTGCAGATATTTAAGAAAATACAAGTGAGTTTTCAAGGGAAATGTACATAGTTTACCAATTTATCTTATCATAGGCAATGGTCTAAATCAAGTTAGGACATATACCTTGGAAATCATATTCATGCGACTAAATAACCTGGGGCTCACTCAGCCCAGTAGTTAGCGTGATGGGTATAAAATACGTGGGGCTTAATCATCCCAATAGTTAGCGTGTTGACTATATAATAAGCGCGGGCTCACTTAGCCCTGTGGTTATCGTGGTAGCTATAAAATAAGCGGGGGCACACTAAGCCCAGTAAACGTGGTGGGTAGAAAATAGCCTGGGGCTCACTCAGCCCAGTAGTTAGCGTGGTGGGTATAAAATAGCCTGGGCCTCACTCAGCCTAATACTTAGCGTGGTGGGTATAAAATAAGCAGGGGCTCACTTAGCCCTGTGGTTAGTATGGTGGCTATAAAATAAGCGGGGGTTCACTAAGTCCAAAAGTTAGCGTGGTGGGTATAAGTTAGCCTGGGGCTCACTAAGCCCAATAGTTAGCATGTTGACTATAAAATAAGCAGGGGCTCACTAAGCCCAATAGTTAGCGTCCTGGGTATAAAATGACAAGTCTGATTATATGTTTGTGGGTTCGAAACTTGTGTGGTATAGACGCTGTGGTTTTGAATACTTAGAGAAGTTAAAGAAATCACGATATTGTTCTATATCCTTATAAATATTGTGTGTTTGAATATGGTAAGTTAAGTATTCTTTATAAAGTTATAATGGAAATCATACATGCAAAGTTTAGAGACCTCTAGTATAGCAAACCCAACATATATAGGCCGATTCAATAAAATACTAGTTTTCAATCTCTCCACAAGAATCAGGTCTCTATTGTAAAAGAAGCCTTATAATTATATCAAAGTGAAAAAAAGAAAAAACAAAGAAAGAAAGAAACGAAGTCTGTAATTTTTTAAAACTACATTTCCAGTATGGATTATTTAATCTAATTCACATATTTCAATAGTTTTTTAAAGTAATAACGATAGTCCCATTTGGAAAGTGTTTCATAAAGTATACCATGACGCATGATTTTTCCTTCATATTTATTTATAGTTACTTACTGTAGATTCTATTTTTTTAATTTATGTTAAAATTCTTCAGTCATTCCTACCCTTTTTCTGGGCACTTTTTATATATTTTGTATGTATTGATAGTCTAAATTTTATCGAAGGTATTTTTGTGATAATATAAGTGGGGTAGTGCATTAATGCAGTATATTTAGTGTGTATTATAGGGGATCCTCTATTTTCACTATAATCTCTATTTTAACAAGACTTGTATCGAATTAGATTCATTATCATATTTAATTAAAACTGATCTGTTCACCCAAAAATTTTATTAGTCCGAACATTAGCATATCTCTTAATTAATATTTGTTAGTTGTTATTTTTCATTGAAATTCAATGATGCATTTTAAAACTTACCAGATTTAGTAAATATATATATATATATATATATATAGATGTATATATGGTGAGTAACATCTATACAGGGCTATACGAAAGAATTTATATATATTAATGGTTTTAAGTATCAATCTCGCTTTAGATAGTCACGTGACATACATTAAAAAAAATCCCTATATGCCATGGTAAAATAAAGAACATATGCGATATATCTTAAAGTCTGCATGAATATAACTAAAAGGATGTTTGCGTTTCTGTAGGTGTAAGTCTTTATATTACTAAGGATTAAATTTAATATTTTATGTTTTAATTTTTACTGCCCTACGTAAAGATAAAAATAACCATTTCTTTTAACACATAATAAAAAGTACTTTAAAAATATATTACTACTAACCTACTACATACCTAGACCTCAGAACCAACTCCTATACTTGCTTTAGAAGAAATGACTTGATATGTGGTCTTATCAGTAAATCTTATCTAAAATATTATCGCGATCAGTGATGTCATCGAACCACGTGAAGAATCTAGTTGAATTTGGGTTAAGTCTAGTAAATCATGCTTGAAATTCTTAGGTAACGATAAATTTTTATATATTTATATATATATATATGTTTTGTATAACCAATATGTATTTAAATCATGTATTAATAGTTCATGTCATTATATTTTTACAGGACTTGTTAATATATTTTATGCGATAAGAGAAATTATATTTTGCATAAGTAGTAGTACATATCGAATTCCTGTCCTTCTTGTGGTCACTATGTATTTTTTGAAGCGTATATTGTTAGCCTAAATTATATTGAAGCCATTTCTATGAAAATAGGGGAGGGTGCTATTAAATTTAGTGGAGTATAATTCATATATTGTAGGGGACTCTGTATTTTTAGTGTAATTTCTATTTTAGTAAGACTTGTATCGAATTAGGTTCATTAACCTATTTAATTAAAACCAATCTCTTATTCCAAAAATTCTTAAGGCTACCTTTTAATTACTATTTTTAATTTTATTTCTTAGTTATTATTTTTCATTGAGGCATATATAACGAATCGAGTTGAAGCTATAGAGGATAACATGAAGGAATTCACATACATTAACGGTATCAATCTCGCTTTATTGTATGAATCTAACTTTGGAAAAATATTTCAAAAACTATGGCATAATGTATAAATATTATCATGTATTTTCATAATGTATACAAAGTTGTAGTTGTGAATATGTTTAGGAATAAATTGTCCATTCTTAAGTCATTTCAAAACAGGGTCCTTCAAACAGACCCCTTCACGAAACTTTTAACCCTAAAACAGGACATTTCACACAATGTTTCGTCTTAAAAATAGACCTTTCACAAGCATACTAATGTATATACTTTTAATAGGAATTTAAAATGTTAAATGATATAAATATTAGATCTAAATATAAATAATTTTTTTTACATTCAGTGAATAATTCTAGTCAAAATTCACGCATTTCAAGCCTGTTGGTTAAATATATCATACACTAATAAGATTCGTTGATGATTCATTTTCTCATATAGGCAATAGTAGCAATCATTTCACATACTACAAGTGTAAAGTATGCAACATTTATGATTCTGCTTTATAATACCTATTCATTCTGTATTCTACCCTATGCTTTATCCATGACGTCACGATATCCCGTAATTTTAAGAGATAAGCGAACATGTTATACCGTTTAGTTCTTTTAAGACATGCATGCAGTCAAGTTTGGATGAAGTCCAGTACTTTATGGTTTAAATATTTAGGTAAGATAACTTTATGTATATATATATTTTCAATATTAAAGACAAAAATTTTCGAAATAATGCCCTAACTAAATAGTACAATATATATTTTATAAAAACAAAGTCAAAAGGTTAGTTATTCTATTTTTCCTCAAAAGAAATTTTTAAGTTAAAATACTAAAAACTCAATTTAGTATAATTTTTCTATACAAAAAAAGCATAGACTAATGTAATTTTAAAATATTTAAAGTTTAATTCCTATATTTTATAGGGGACCCTGTATTTTTTTTACCCTAACCTGTATCAAATTCATTAAAAACCCGTCTCTTATCCTCAGAATTCTTAAGGGTATGACTATTTCTTATTTTTTCAATGAAGCTTTTTAAAACTTAACAGATTTTAGTATAAATATATATATATATCACCATATGTATATATGAAGAGTAGAACCTATATAGGACTACACGAAATAATTCGCATACATTGACGGGTTTAAATAGCTCATTTCATACATTTACCTACTCAAAATGTGTCAGAACTGTTTAAATTTGAGAAAAAGCCCAATAGCCGCATTTCTTATCGCGAGTGATTCATCGTGACAAAGCAAGATGTTCGCTTATCTGCTAATATGACTCATTGTGATTCAGCGATATGCATGTCGAGGGGATACTGGATAGCCGTCTGTTTTTCTTAATTTCATTTCTAAAATATATTTTGAACTTTAAACTAAAAATACATTCGTGTAAAACTTATTTTTATATTGTATGAATACGTACTCATTTGAGAATAGCACTCTATTTCTTAAAATAACTGGACAATCATAGTATTTTTACAGGGTACGTGAAGGGGCCCTTTTCATTCAAACAGGGGATCTTGGATTTTTATGGAAGGTCAGTATCCCTCGTATTTCTGTCGCCATAATATAACATGAATCTATTGAATTTATTTTGTGAAGGTAGCTTAATATCTATAACTTTTCAAGTTTCTTTCCAAGGATTTCTATATTTTGTACCTATCGATGTGTAAGTTGTACTTTTAGCCTAACTTGAATTGAAAAAAAAGGGTAAGGTATAAATTACCTGATTTTAGGAAGGGTTCTTATGCATAATTGGATTTTTGTGAAGGACAACTTTTTATTCCAAAAGGGAACCCCTACAGTTTTTGTGAAGGATGGTTTTTATTTGAATAGGGCACGTATCTCATTTATTTTATGAAGGGGCCCTTTAGTATAATGCGAGTTCACACTTCGAAGGGTAAAAAAAAGGGGGGGTCGATGAACTGAATGTATGAAGGGTTCTAGTATTTATGCATAATTTGAATTCTTTGGAATTTTTGTGTAGGGGCCCTTTTTATTAAAAAGGGGATTTGTCAAATTTTTTCTGAAGGGTTCAATATCTATAACTGTTTCCAGTTTCTTTTGAAGGGTCCCCAAAACGTATAATCACTCCATTCGAAGGCTTCCTATAACTTTTAACTATTTTTGCATGCTAACCTAAATAAATGTATTCCTGTAGAACCTATTTGTATACTTCAATCCATTTAAGAATCCTATATGTTTTGGCTATCAGTAGGGTAAAGTTTTTTCTTGAATCCTTTGGATTTTTTGTGAAGGGCCTTAGGCCTTTTTATTAAAAAGGGGATCTGTAACTGTTCACTATTTTAATTAACTAATGCACTAGATGGTAAAATTATATTTTGTTCACATGACATTTTGATAATGTTGGAAAGTGATTCACGAATTATGCCGCTATGCCTGATTTTACATACTTGTTTATTTACATATACGCTAAAATTCTTTTTATAGTACTCTATACTTTTGGAAGTGTGTATTGTTAGTCTATCGAAGGGGCCCTCTGGGTAAAAAAACTGGCGAGGGGAAGGGGGAGGGGGGAGTTATTCAATTGAGTACAGTATAATTCATGCGGGACCCTGTATTTTTTACCACAACCTATATCGAATTCATTAAAACGCGCCTGTTTGCCCCAAAAATGTTGAAGTCCGCCAATTAAAATTAATCAATGACCCTTTTTAATTACTAGCATCTACCATTCTACTGCACATGCAAACTGCGTACTCTCGTTGAGGGGAAAAAAATCTCGCCAAAATTTCTTAAGTTCTCCAATTAAAATTAATTAATGACCCTTTTTAATTAAACCATTATTGACTTTTAAAATTCTCCTCAAATATACTCTAACATGTATAACAAATAGCCTACTCTCGTTGAAAAAATATTTGCTTCGAAAAATGTCTAAGTTCCCCAATTAAAATTAATCACCATTTTTAATTAAACCATTATTGACTTTTAAAATTCTCCACTAACGTGTATATCGAATACCCTACTCTCGTTGAAAAAAAAAAAAATCTCGCGAAAATTCTTAAGTTCTGCAATTAAAATTAATTAATTACTATGTTTAATTAATATTTTTAATTAATTAATCATTCACTTCTACTGCATATACTCATAATCAAACTGCATACTCTCGTTGAAAAAAAAAAATTTGCTACGAAAAATTTCTAAGTTCCCCAATTAAAATTAATTAAAATTAAAATTAATTAAATTTCTAATTCGCTATAATAAATCCGTTGACATTCACTTCGTACACCAATTCTCCGCGAAAAAAAAAATGCGTCGAAAAATTTCTAAGTTCCTCAATTACAATTAATTAATGACCATTTTTAATTCATATTTTTGCTACAAACCGAAAAAAAAAAATCGAAAATTTTCAAGTCCCCCAATTAAAACTCATTAAAATAATCCCCTTATCTTATAGTAGAAATCCTTATCGCACCCCCCTGCCATCGAACCCTCCGTTCTTATCAGTGCTCATGCTCTTATCGCCACCTTCACCTGCTCCGCCGCTACTCCACCGCTGCGCCGCTACTCCGCCTGCGCCTGCCGCCTGCCCCGCCTGCGCCTTCCGCCTGCTCCGCCTGCGCCTGCTCGACTCAGCTGGCGTTGAACCGGCTATTCTATACTACTGCCGTAGCATAACATAAGGAATTGAAATATCACGAAACCACTTTAGGGCAATAATCTACATACTTAAAAGATGCACTTTTTACAGGTAAGCTGAATAGGGAAGAATTCGAGAACATGTTCGAGCGTGTCCTGAACGACGTGGATTCGGACGAGCAGCTGACGAGGGCCTACCGCATGTTTGACATCGAAGGCAAAGGCGGCGTCACGTTCAGGGGACTGAAGAAGGTGGCGGAAGATTTGCACATGGACGTGGCAGACGAAGAGATACAGGTGGGGAGGCGTTTCTATATTTCAAGATTTGTCGTATAAAATTTCGCTTTCGCATTGATGGGATCATTCATTAGTTATACATCAGATTTCTAGAGGAGGGAGGAGGAAAGGTCAACAAAGTGTGACATAGTGTGACAAGGTACGGAGGTGAGGTAACATAGTGTGACATCATATCTAAAATATGTGAAAACATTGCTATGAATATACTTATACATTGATTGCAAGCAGCATAAGTAGTTCATAAAAAATGCAGTATTAGTCGAGTTCAGGGCAAAAACGCCGAGGACAGAAACTCTACTGACAAAATCCCCACGGACAAAACCATCAAAATCATCCTTATATGATGTTAAATACTAAAAATCTGCATCTTTATTAGAAACGAGATATAAAATTTAAACTAATGAAACATTAGACATACTTGAATACATTAACCCATTTAGGCCAAGCATAGAAATTTTATAAAATGTGGTATAATTTGCATTGAAATTTGCTTAATTTTCAATTAATTTAATGCTTAATTTTCCATTAAGGCACCAAAAAAGTTTCGTGCATGAAAAATAATATTTTATTTAATTTGACGTTACCATTATTAATTTACCATTAATAATTTACTATTAAATTTAAATTAAAAAAAATTAAGTTTTCTTATGGCATTTGTTTTATTTTTATTTTATTTACAGAACTTGCAATTTTACTCCATTATAAAAACATATGATTAATCTCAAATGGAATAATAATACATTTTCAAAAAGTCGAATTTGTCAATATTGTGACTCAATCATGTAACACATTTTAATTTTTGCTGTTCATATTTATGAAGGTTTTTCTCCTGATGATGGTTATAAAGATTAACCGAAACGTCGAGGTTTGTTTTATATATATGTAGTTTAAAAGTAACTCAT
The DNA here is from genome assembly GCA_963931845.1 of Maratus michaelseni. NCBI lineage: Eukaryota > Metazoa > Arthropoda > Arachnida > Araneae > Salticidae > Maratus > Maratus michaelseni. The sequence continues at coordinate 464,616,881 of OZ007587.1, forward strand.
ATTTATTAAATAATTTTACGTTGGAAGCAAGTGTTTGATGAGTATTTATATGTTGTCAATAACCGTTTCAAGTAAAAAACCAGCGTATTTTGAAAACTTTTCAACAGAAAGTGATTACTTCAATTGAATTACTAATATTTTATAGATGTCTTCATAACCCTTAAAAATAGCAGAAAAATAAAATTAGTGAAAAATATACGTCACAGTGTTAATAAAAATATATTTATTGAAATGGTGCATTTACGCACCTTTTTCCGAAAATGGGTTAAGCTTGAAAATTTTTTTAAATGTTTGGAGATCCTCTCTGTAAAAGAAACTTGGTCTTTATTCAGCAGAGAGGTCCGGTGGGGTTTTTGTCCGCATATTTTTTTTGTCATATTTTTACTTTATTATCTACACCAGAAAAAAGTATTGGATTCGCGAAAAATTTCGACTTCCGGTTTTCGACGGATTTATACGTTTTAGAAGGTCCTGAACACGATATGACTGTTTTTAGAAAATATCTGTCCGTGAGTCTCTATGTCTGTGTTTGTCTGTCTGAGACACAAGTTTTGTGGAAAAACTTTTTTTTTCTTTATCGTCTGATTATTATCATCTGAGGAAGGCTAAAGTTTAGCCGAAAGCTCATGTATTTTGACATCTGATTTAACATCATAAACGGTTTTAATGTTTTAAAACTATGTTTTTAATTATTGCACCTATTTAGTAACAAACAAATTATCAATGTTGCGTTGTGTTTTATAAGATTCATAGCTAGTTGGCGACACAATGAATTTCAAAAATTAAGCTTTATGATAAATACTCTTTAAGGAAAAACTTTTTCTACTCTTACTATTAAACTAGTTTAAGTAAGTTTAACTTAAACAAATACACTTTTACGACTACAGTTTTGTCATATGCATTTATTATACACATTTATTATTATTTATATATATAATAATATTTAACGATAGTTTTACACGGGTTAGAACAAAATGTATATTGATTAAAATTGTTTCAAACTCAAAATTAAGATCCGATTCTGAGCACTGTATTAATTCGATTTCGATATTGTTAGTGTCGCAGAGTCAAGATAGCAGTATCGTTGCTACGGAAACAACGACTTGTTCAATATCGAAATGTTTAACGACGGCTTCAATGAATATAACGAATTTAATTTCATTAAGTACTGCGCATTAAACAGTCATTTAACAAGCAATTTCCAAATGCAATAAAATAGCTTGCATTTAGTGAGGAAAAAGTGCTGCTCGCCAAATCGTGTGGAGCGATCGTCTTTTAGCGCCAAATACTGGACAGTATTTTTTTTTTTTTTTTTTTTTGCAGATTTTCTACTCAGATTCCGTAGCTAAATTTGACGGATCCTTTATAATGCACATGAGTATAGTTGCATTAGCATATTTTCAAAATATTTTGAGTATGCGCTTGAAGGGGACCTTCCTTGTGAGCAGGGTCCGACTTAGAGTATCTAGGACCCCCGCGGCAAGCATTATTCCGCCCCCCCCCTTCTATCTATGCATAGGAAATTTTCTTGAATTATGCTAAAGTGACTAATTACATAAATTTCGTACTAGGTACTACTATTCCTATTTGTATATAGGGTATCATAAGAAAGATGGTAAGATATGATAGAATATACTATTTTTTTTGTATAGGAATATAAGGGCTTATGCGAGCCGTTGAAATGTAAATGCAAGTCTTTCTGTCATTCTTGGCTATTTGTCATAATATCATATATATGTCATAAGATGTTTAAAAGAAAATTGTCCCCGATTGGTCATCATTAAAAGTTTTAATTTAACTTGTTACGAGGTTAATGTCAATAATGAATTTCATTTGAAAACAATGGATTACTTAGTTGTTACAGTATTTTTATTTTATTCATCAGCTTTCTGATGATGTAGTTGGTTATTTTTTGGGAGAAGGGGGGGGGGGGGCATAGGGACAGAAGCTGGGGAGGAGGGATAATCCTTATGTAAATCTTTAGAAAATAAGAATTGTGGTTACTTTTGGCCAATTTTTACATTTAGATCCCTTTTAACAAAAATCTCACTTATGCCCACGGAGTGCCCTCTCAACTGGGGCCCTCTGAACTGGGAGTCCCTCTCAACTCTTATGCCCTCTCAACTGGGCGTCCAAGGCAACTGCCCCGCATGCCCCTGCATTAGTCAGGCCCTACTTGTGAGAGTGAAACCATTGTCTACCGTTGTTTTGGTTTCACAAATTTTACAGTATTGTATGATTCTTTTTCATCCTGATCTTTCTCTTTTCAGGAGATGATAGCGTCTGCAGATCGCGACGGAGACGGCATCGTGATCTTGGAAGAGTTTATCCGCATGGCCCGGAAGATATTTTGAAAACAATTTCGGACATTTTTAAAACTATGTCAAATTTGACGTTATGAGCTTGGTTACTCCAAATGACTCCAAAGTTACTCCAAGTTATATCGAAGCTAACATATTTTGTTTAAATTTGATTATGGGTCGCATGTATATTGAATGTTCTTGAAAACTAATAAATAATAATAAAAGAACTATGGGTGTAATCACTTGCCATAAATCACCTTTTATAAAAAAATTTTGCTCACAGCGCGTGGGAGCAACATCTTGCAGAATACTGATTGGTTCTGTTGCGCACGGCTGATCGTGCGTGATCGTGTACAATATTTAAACTTTCCCAAACTTTATTGTTAGCTGACCCATCTTCAAATTTGAAAAAATGTTTTAAGAAAAATGCATTTAAAATACACTGATATGTTATTTTTATTACTTACTTTTGTAAGAAGCGTGAAAATACACTATCTGTCAAATACATGGCAATATATTGATATTCTTATAACCCTTAACGGGCGTTGTGGTGTTATTTAGACCCCACGGATTTTTCTACTCATGTATTTTTTTTTTCATAAATCAGTAAGATTGAGATAAAAATAATAAAGTATATAAGTGATGTACTTAAGGATTTATTCAACTGACAAATACGGTCATGTCAAAATAACATTGTTTTTATTTAAAAAATATTTTAATTGTATTTTTTATAAATTATGCACTGTAAAAATAAATCCGTTTATTGTCAGTACAATTTCCATATTTTTACAGATATATATTTTTTTTATGAGAAGGATTTCCTGAATCTGTCAAAAATCAAAAAGAATATCTTTGACAGAGAATACAGAATTTATTTTCATTTTCTCTAAAGCTGTAGGATTTATTTTTATTATTACACTGTAAAATAAAAAAATCCGTTAAACTACAGAAATTGTTCTGGTAATCACCGGAATTTTTTTTTTAACTTTGAATACCAGCCGGGAACCAAATGGCACCATGTCGCCAGTTTCGCAGAAAAAATTCACGACGCCAATTAAGAGTTAAATTTTAACAACATATTTTAACGCGAAAACAAGAATTCATATTTTTGTTCTTTTTAAAGCCCCCTTATGTAAATATTTTTTTTTCTTGCGAAATAGTTTCAAAGATGTATAGAAAGATGTAGACGTGTGTTTTATTATATGTGTGATTGATTCAGGGGGTGAAAAGACATTTTTAATTAATCCAGACAGCAAAAATTTAAAAGAACCAACAATTTATTTACACATTTGACACAAACAACAAACAAAACAGGCGCTCAATGCTTCAACAATGCATGCGTTATAGGCTATATACAGGGATATACATGAAAATTTTGCATTTGACAAAATTCAAATTTCCGGACGAGACATTTGATTCCCATTTAGAACGTTTCTATTTTAACTAAATCATTTGTCATGTCTCTATGCACGCCATTTTTTTTTTTTTTTTTTTTTTTTTTTTTTTTTTTTTTTTTTTTTACCACATTTTGATTTGTAATATCTTCTATGTAATAAAAGAGTTTTCTCTAGTGGACAATTTTTTATGTTCTGTTCTATGCCTAATAAAAGTTGGAAAACTCTTTTATTTTGTAAAAGTTACCGTATGGTCAATACGACCATGACCTGCAAAAAACATGAAAAACTGTACTAAGTTTGATATCGTAAATCAGTGGCGTATGCTGTTTCTCAAATAGGATATGCCCTTTTGCTACCACTTTTCGGAACAGTAATCTTCATCTTATTTAATCGTAAAAGTTGCAAGAAAATTACAACAAAGACTATTATTTGAAAAAAGTGGCAGAAAAGCGCATGCCCAGTTTGAACGATATGATTCGACTCTGCTGTTTCTGTTTATAGCTTTATACTTCATCGATTTCGTTTAATGGGCAAGTTTTCATCAGTTGGTTCGTTCGCACATTTTGAGTATCCTCCTTAGAGAAACTATTGTATTATTTTACCAAGAAAATTGAAAGACCATAAATAATCAGCAGACCCGTATTACAACTCTCGCCATTTAAACCATTTTCTTGGGGATAGACATCCCAATATGACATACATCCAATTATGACTCAAGGAAAAATATACGAAAATAAACAACTAGTTAAAGTGCATAAAAAAACACGAATCAATATGCTTTCGAAATTTTCTTCAGCACTTTTGAAATAACGATGAATCAGGCTAAATTTGTGAACCAAAACTAAAACATAATGAAATTCAAGAACACGCGAATGTCCTAATCAAATACGTCGAAATCAGGAAAAATGAAAATGAATTTGTATATTAAGAACAATTAAGGCATCTGCATCAATTAATTCTTCAAGAAATTTTCTTTAAAAGTGGACAACAGAAGATCAATAACATTTTCAAACCAATAATCATGTCAAATTACATGAGTATGAATGAACCTCCAAGCAATATTATTTGGATTGTTTAAATATCATATAATTTATGAACATTTCCCGTAGATTAATTTACCTTTATATTATTACAAAAGCAAAATATATCCTTTTTTTTTTACTGCACATGCTTTTTTTTAAACCATATTTTGACTCTTAGGCCATTTGCTTAATCCGGGCGACTTACAATACCAATTAGTATGGATTGACGGGTGCTTACTGACTTTCAAGATAGCAGCCCCTCTTCGTGGAACAGCTCAAATTTTGGTTCACGCGTGAACATTCAAAGATTAGATTCAAAGTCATTGAAATTTTAAAAAATGGAGCAGTTTGTCCTCCACCAAAAACAACAATAAGTTAGTCCCGCTGAAAAGCTTGTGACCAGCTTCACGTCCGAGCTGTCCGTCTCAGGTTGGCGTTGTCCGTCTTTTGTGGCGGCAGGACGTTCCTTTCGAATTCTCCAGGCATGTTGTTGTTGCCTGCCGGCCTGTAGTTGACCACCACAATGGCCTTCTTCTGTCCGGGTATCTTGGCAAATCCCACGCCGATCTCGCTCGTGCTCTTCCACAAGAGTTGAGACACTCGGTAAACTTCTGCGAAATAAAGACAGAAAAGAGCATTTTAGAAAAAGAATATCTTTTTCCGAGAGTATTAATTATTTAATTTAATATTTAACACTGGAACTACCGTGTTACTTGTATACCCAGAACTACCGGAGTGGATCATAGCTGACCAATGAACTTTAGTGATGTTATTCTTGTTTTGTATGGGAGATACAAACGCACAATAAGGTTTGATATTTAATACAATGATTTTTAATGAATGATTAATAAAATATAGCTTCTAGAATCTCTATCTCTATAAAGCAGTAGGTGTCTGTCTGCCTGCCCGCGGTTTTCACCGTAATTATAACACCTAGGATTCTGAAATTTTTGTCATGTGTAGATGTTGTCACCGGAAAGTATACCTCGGCGCCGGATTTTTAAATTTTAATTTAGATTTTTTTAAATTAAAACGTGTATATGGAATTTTGGGTTCGAGGCTATTTCAAGCTCTCCGCATGGAATAGCTTCGGCAACGCCATCCGTGGCAACGAAGCAGCCAGCCAATGATAGCAGGTGTGATTATGGCATGATCCAGGATCTAGCGACCAGCGACGACAGTTTATGGTCGTAGCTTACGCGGCTGTTTAGGTACATATTCCATTGTTTTGTTTATTTTTTAGATTTATTTTAAAGAAAAGGAATATATTTTTGACTGATTGAGATTAAAGTATGTTAGATTTTATTGTATTCATTCTTTGTATGTTTAGTTGCCCCCATATATTATGTTTTAGGTAAGAATATAACTTGCATTTTACTGAATGGTTTCATAGCGTTCATATATCTGCTCATGTTCTGAAATGAAACAAACTGTTTTCAATAACAAATCTTAATGAATTAAATTAATCTTACACTTTACTATAAAATGTACAGTTCTACAATTTATCGCATGTTACAACGTTCTCGGGAACTAAAAATGTAGTAAAAAACTCTTAACAGAAAGATTGTAAATTAAAAAACTCATATATATAAGATATAACTTTAAACTGATATGCCTCATCAACTGTTGTCAAAATCAATGTAATGTAAATATTTCTTAAATATTATGATTTTGTTTAAGAATTGGAAACATTCAGTGAAGTGTAGATTGTATTTTTTCATCAAAACAATTTGATTTGTAAGTATGAGGTAAAAAAAAAAATCACCGTTTTCTCACATAATGAGTTTCATCAGAAAGTAAAACAATAAATAAATATGAATGATTTGTGGAGCTGTTTCAAAATAATTATAAAGAATAAGTCTTTAAAAATGTAAAATCAATGTTATTTCTGGCCGAGTTTTTAAAAAAATAATTATAAACCATTTTAATTTGTAAGCATGTTGTAAAAAAATCACCATTTAGTGACAAATTTTGTGTTTTATAAGAATCGCCCAAGAACGGACATGCAATGTGATATAAAATTTATGTTGTCATCGAACTCTTTATAATTATTTTTGTTGAGGGTTTTTGGGTGATGTTATTGAATTAGTGATAGAAACAGCTCTGCAAATCATTCATATTTACTTATTGTTTAACTTGCTGATAAAACTCATAATATGTGAGAAAACGGTGATTTTTTTTTCTTCATATTTACAAATTAAATTGTTTTGAGGATTGTAAGTATGAGGTAAAAAAAAAAAAAAAAAAAAAAACACTGTTTTCTCACATAATGAGTTTCATCAGAAAGTAAAACAATAAATAAATATGAATGATTTGCGGAGCTGTTTCAAAATAATTAAAAAGAATAAGTCTTTAAAAATGTAAAATCAATGTTATTTCTGGCCGAGTTTTTTTAAAAATAATTAGAAACCATTTTAATTTGTAAGCATGTTGTAAAAAAATCACCATTTTGTGTCAAATTTTGAGTTTTATAAGAATCGCCCAAGAACGGATATGCAATGTGGTATAAATTTTATGTGTTATCGCACTCTTTATAATTATTTTTGTTGAGGGTTTTTGGGCGATGTTATTGAATTTTTGATAGAAACAGTTCCGCAAATCATTCATATTTACTTAATGTTTAAACTTGCTGATAAAACTCATAATATGTGAGAAAACGGTGATTTTTTTTTTTTTTTTTTTTTTTTTTTTTACTTCATATTTACAAATTAAATTGTTTTGAGGAAAAAATACATCCTACACTGCACTGAATGTTTTAATTTCTTAGCAAACTCATAATGTTTAAGAATTATTTACATTATATTGATTTCGACAACAGTTGATGAGGCATATCAGTTTAAAGTTGTATCTTATATATGAGTTTGTTAATTCAATGATGTGAAATTTATGATTATTTATTTATTGTTATTTACAATTTTTCTTTCTGTTACTGTTATTGGACTACATTTTTAGTTCCCAAGAACGTTGTAATATGCGATAAATTGTAGAACTGTACATTTTATAGTAAAGTGTAAGATTAATTTGATTCATTAAGATTTGTTATTGAAAACAGTTTGTTTCATTTAAGAACATGAGCTGATATGTCTAGCGCTATGAAAACATTCAGTAAAGTGCAAAATATATTCTTATCAAACACATAATATATGGGCAACTGCGCATACAAAGAATGAATACAATTGAAACTAACTTATGTGAACCTCAATTAGCCAAAAATATATACCTTTTCTTTAAAATAAAACTCAAACATAAACAAAACAATGAAATCTGTGGCTAGCCGCTTTCAGCTGTGAACATGAACTGCCGTCGCTGGATCCTGGATCATCCCATATTCACACCTGCTCTCATTGGCTGTCTGCTTTGTTGCTGTGGATTGGCGGAGAGCATGGAATAGCCTCGAATCCAGAATTCCGTATACACGTTTGAATAATAATAAAAAAAAAAATCTAAATTGAAATAAAAAAAATCAGGCCTAGGTGTTATAATTACGGTGCTTTCCTCAGGCAGGAAGACAGAATAGGTTTGTTTGTGTAGAGGTTTGTGTGTGTGCTGTTTTTAATAAAGACAGTTGCATTTTTTCCGCGACCCTTTCACGAAAGTTTTTTCTGCGAACCTTTCACAAAATCAATATTTTTTCCACAATCCTTTGACGAATTTCGTACCTTTTCTGCGATCCTTTGACTAAATTCAAGTTTTTCCTGCAATCATTTGACGAAATTTGCTTTTTTGTGATCCTTTAACGAAATTAGTGTTTTTCCACATACTTTTGTCGAGATTCATGTTTTTTTCAGTGATCCTACGAGGTAATTCGTGTTTTTTTCAGCGATCCTTTGACGAAATTCACGTTTTTCCTGTGATCCTTTGGCGGAATTTGCGTCTTTCCCACAATCCTTTGATGACGTTCGCATTTTTTCGTGATCCTTCGACGAAATTTGCTTTTTTAATAATCCTTTGACAATATTCGTGTTTTCTCTGCTGCCTTTTGACGAGATTCATGTTTTTTGGCGATCCTTTGACAAAATTCGTGTTTTTTCAGCAATTATTTGATTAAATTCGTGTTTTTCTCACGAACCTTTGACGAAATTCGCGTTTGCCAGCGATTCTTTGATAAAATATGCTTTTTTCTATTATGATAGGGAAAAGCGGATTAGGATAGGTAGATAGGGAAACCCCGTTATCGGATCGGGACATTAGATGTAATTAAGAAACATTTGTATATTTGTAATAATTAGCGAAAATGGCGAGATAAAGGGGGTGGGGGGAACGACTTTTTATTAAATATCGCATTTATTCTACATCAACTTCCTCTCACCACCAGGGGGTGCTTTGCTATCTCTGTTTCTATGGGCTGGATCACGACGGGGTATGGCCCTTTCCACTTGACATCAATAGAGCTTACTGATTTTAGTTTGGATTTTCACCACAGGGGGCGCTTTCCTATCTCTGGTTCTATGGGCTGGATCATGACGGGGTATGCCTCATTCGACTCGACATCGATAACCTTAATGATTTCAGTTATGTTCCTATAGAACATATTGTGCCCCCTGGCGGTGGAAGGTGTAACTAAAGGATTTTGCAGCTAACTCGGGTTCTATGGGTCACATCACGACACGGTTTGGCTCATTCGACTCGACATCAATAGAGCTTACCTATTTTAGTTCTGAATTTCACCACCAAGGGGTGCTTTCCTATATCTGTTTCTATGGGCTGGATCACAATGGGGTATGGCTCTTTCCACTTGACATCGATAGAGCTGACTGATTTTAGTTCGGATTTTCACCACCAGGGGTGCTTTCCTATATCTGGTTCTATGGGCTGGATCACGACGGGGTATGGCTCATTCGATTCTACATAGATAGAGCTTATCGATTTTCACCACCAGGGGCGCTTTTCTATCTGGTTCTATGGGCTGGATCATGAAGGTATGGCTCTTTCGACTCGACTTAACGGTAATATATGGGAGTGTGTATGGCACGCCCAGTGTTTGCTGTCTAAGGTAGTGGGGCCCCCAACATTAGATTTGGTTAAAAATAAAAAAATGTTCAACACTGATTTCAGGTACATTTAAGGTTGTTGGCACGGACAACGCCGGGCGGGTAAGCTAACATAATTTGAAATATAATGATCAGATACCATCAAAGAAAAATTAAATTCCTAATTTCAGAATAGATACTTCGAGATTTTGACAGCTCGTATGGAATGTAAAACAAAATCTTTCAAATAATATACATTTAATTATCAATTTGAATTTCGTATTAATGTTCCTACAGATTAATAAGATATTAAAACTGAATAAAAATTAAATATATAGAGCTCCACGATTTTTTATTTACATTTTACACACGGTAATTCTAGGTATACACATACAGACCTGTAGATAAAAAAGTATTAATTGGATTTCAGCTAAGGCATTATACTGTATATTTAGGAAAAGTCAAGTAATTAAAATTTTTTATTCTAAAAAACAATAGTGATACGAGCAGAAAATCATCTTTGGTCATCTTTGGTCTCGGTAGTTCTACTGTTAAACTTTTGCAATCTTTTCAAAATTATACAAGCAATAAGGAAATGGTAGCTGACATCACGATATGATCCAAACACTGAGCTTTAACATAAAACGGAGTATTACTAACTTACTATACTTTAGCATTGAAGCCTGCGGTCCGCGTAGGAATACAATTTTGCCATAATTTTTTGCTCAGTCAGTTTCACTTTGAAGGAAAACTATGTCGGAACATTAATTTTTCCGTAACACTCAAAGATTTTTTTAGATTGAAAATTTAAAATATTTCAAGATGGTCTTGTTCTGCTTACGGGGTCACCAAAAGGTGGATAAAGGACAAAACGTAAAATTTTAACATATATAAACATAAAAATATAAAATAGTCTGGCAGCAGAAGGACTTACATACCACAAGCGAAGAAATCACACTCAAAATGGTGCGATGCTGATTTAGCAAAAGAAGCAGATCGTCGAGTTAGCTCTTTGTTCTACATGAGAACTCAGTGGGTTAAAATGTCGCCTTATCTTATCGATAATCTGTTTTTATACCCCTCCCCCATTGTGTACAAGAATTCAGGTGATCTGATTAGTCAACGAAAAATTCGTCTCCGATACGATTAAGATGCATTCAGTGTCTTCCCGCGCAAGTCGTTTTGAAATAGCCATAAATCAAATCTTTTCCAATTCTTCTCGAATCATTTTGTGGTCATCGACAAAAGAAAGGGGAGTTTTTCGAGCTGTCATCGGCTTCCGACCTTGACTTTTGACCTTTAGACATGCTAAGAAAGTCATAAAAGATCAAAGGGTCCGACATACCGCATCATAGATAGCGACACATAAGTTCGTTGTCTGTTTGGTCCTTTACCCCTTATCCTGAGGAAGTCACCTTGAGATGAGCATAAATCAAATGTTCTCCCATTTTTCTTGGATGATTTTGTGGTCATCGATAAAAGAAAGGAGAGTCTTAACAAAATAAAGGGATGGCCTCCGAGCTATCATCGGCTCCCGTTCTTGACTCCTGACCTTTTGACATGCTAAGAAAATCATAAAAGATGAAAGCGACGACTTCATCACACAAGAGATTGCCGCAGACCAGAACGTAGACTGTTTGGTCCTTTAGTTAAGGCTGCATGACCATTCGTGAAATGATCATTACGACAGAAATGTAATAGGTAGGTTGGTTGAAAGGCGTGTATGTTTGTAAATACGTATCGTATGTTTTTCACTACACTTGCTGCCCGTAATTTTGGCTTTGCACACTCAGAAGGGGTTGTTGTTGCACTATGTTTTCAGGCTAATTTATTTAAAAACCAACCTATTGCAAGCACTTCATATATACGGCAGTAAGTCAATAAGTAATGCCTCCATTGCTCTAACTTTTATTTCTTTCACAGCTATTGGACTATCTATGCATGATATTATAGAGGTAACCTTAATCTACTTATATAGTATTTTCCTTTTCAGATTGACTGATTAAAACCATGGATATGAAGCTAAAAGAAAAAGTCTTCATTGATTTTCTGGCAACAGAAAGTTGTGCACCTAAGGAAATCCATAATCGCTTGAAGAATGTTTATGTGGACGCTGTAATGGACATCAGCAACATTCTGAACTGTAACGCGTTCGTCTCCTCGAATCAATTCATCAGCATGTCTCAATTTGCATCTATGACTGATGTTCTGAGCCGGCCGCTTCTCGGTTTATCTGCAATTTCCGTTTCTCCGTTTCCAAACTTCTTCGCCCAATGCCGTACTTTGCTGATGTGCATTACAGCGTCTACATAAACATTCTTCAAGCGATTATGGATTTCCTTAGGTGCACAACCTTCTTTTGCCAGAAAAGAAATGAAGACTTTTTCTTTTAGCATCAGATCCATTATTCTAATCAGTCAATCTGAAAAGAAAAATATCATATAAGTAGAGTAAGGTTACCTCTATAATATCATGCATAGATAGTCCAGTAGCTGTGAAAGAAATAAAAGTTAGAGCAATGGAGGCATTACTTTTTGACTCACCCTCGTATATATACCAGCAAACCCGCCTGGTATTGCCCTGGCCTACAGAGAAGTCTATCCATAGGTATTCTTTATTTTTTTGTATTTCCATTCGGGTAGCGTGGATGACAATTTTAAACGGCAGAAAAACTGGAAAATATGAAAACGACACCCAAAAGCAATTTCCAATTCCTGCACATTTAACAATTAGCTTATTCATATTTATATTATGTTGTATTTAACTCACAAAACTCAATGCTAAACATTCTTCTTTGGGTGAATTCACCTATCTATTCATCAAAATAGGATTGTTATTATAATATAGAAAAACTTCTTATCAGGGTAGGGCTACTATTGTTCACTTAGACTAATCAGTGTTTGTTACCTACGCGGCGTGGCCAATCATTTTTCTCCTACGGGCAATTAAATGGCGACATAAATCAGCCTGGATTCAGTGGCGCAGCCAAGGGGGGGGGGGGGGGTTAAAACACCCCCAGAGCTAAAAAAATTACTATAATTGCCGCTTATATGAATCAAAACTACTAAAGTTAAAATTAAGTTTTTTGGCCTTTTCGCCTTTACAGAATCCACCGCTTTCTTAAATCAAATTCTATTCAACAATGCGATTCAATTAAACGCCGAAAATTCTACTTAAAACTGTGAAAGCGCATATTACACGCATAGGTTATGTCAAAATTTGATTTTTGGACTGCGTCACTTTGTCGAGACGTCTTATAGTAAAAGATGGGTCATATACTCTTACACAGACGCTTTGAGTTATATAGTATACAGTGGTCTGTTTCTTAATTGCATTTCTGTCTTTGTTCCACGTTCGAAACAATAACAGATCATCGAATTCCAGAGAAATAAAACATACACTTTGTAAGTCTCTCTCAGTTTCAAGCTTTTTTGCTCTCAGTTATATCTAAATACCAAGCTATGTGCGTACCCAGGAAAAAAATCTTTGCAAAAATAAGAATTTAAAAAAAGTACTTAAAGTTATAAAAAGCTATTTTTCGATTATGAGCAGATTTTTGCAATCGGTGTTTCTTTTGAATCATTTGTTTTGTAGGGGGTCTGTACACAAATTTAAAGACTATATTTCATTTGTTGGTAATGTAGCAACGACGTCTTGCTTATGATGGAGATTCGTATATTTATCGTTAAAATTTTATAAATTAGTTGTGGTTCCTCTTTTAGCTATTTTTAATTCTATCGCGCTTCTGTGAAAAGAAAATCTCTTTCCTTTCTATTTAAAATTCAATAATTCTTAAACTCTTTTATCGCAGCTTGAAGTGATCCTTTTTCAATTAATGTACATGTCTAAATTCTTTCTTCGTATGTGTTTGCGGTTTTCATATGAGAAAGGAAATCATTTTCAGTTTGGCATCTGCGTGCCTTCCTAATGCATACATTTTGGATCACAGAATAAATAAAGAAAGATAAAATGCAACGTCTATTTCTCGATACATCTGCATGCTAAAATTCCTGCAGATGTTAAGTTCGGACAGTTAGTTTTCTGTTGTTATAAAGATACTGATATGGTAATCTGGTTTGGCGGTTTGCGTTCAAAAAAATTAGAATGTGTTTCTCCCTAACGAATTGGGTCGACACGGATTAATTTGTGGCATCTCAAAAAAAGGCATTCGATTTTGAGTTTTCACGATGTGAAGATATAGACGTTCTGAGTGCTGGGGGACCGCCTCATTTTTTCAATTATCTTTCTTCAAATAAAATATTTTTTCCATGGAAGCCTCAAGTCTCCGGTATGTTTCTTCACAGGATGAGAGCCTTCGGGTTCTTGCTTATAGCGTATATGTATGAGCTCCGGTACTCTTTTTTCCTAGAATTTAAGCCCTGCCTGTGAGTATGGATTTTGAAAAAAAAAAAGGCGTTAAATGTGCGTTAAATGCATTTTTTTTTAGAAAAATACTATCTATAATTGCACACAATTTTACACTAACCATGCATTAATTTAAATTGATCAGCAATATATTAGTTATGCATTGATTTACACTTATTACATTTTAACGAATGCTATCTGCATGTCATTAAAATTATACTAGCTGACCCGTCCGGCGATGCCTGGGCTCATGATAATTACCTCAAATTTGTATGATTATATATCTTATATCAATTTTATATTTTTAAATGAAATTTTCACTAAAAAATATTGATTATTTGACAGAGAAGCATTTTTAAAAGACACCTTCTTGTTTGGTTGGTTTTTTTTTGTTTGTTTGTTTCTTTTCCTCGTAAGAGTCTCTCGTTTCATAGTTTTAAAAAAAATAACCCCAGTTGTCTGAATTCTATAAATTTTTCATCAGTTATAAACAGGTCTTGACAAATGCAGTCCCCAGGTCGCCACTGGTGACCTAGTTTTTCTATCTAGCCACCAAGTTATTTAACCCGATTTTTTTTTATTATTATAATTTTTTGTACAAAAATTGTCCTGAGAAATGACCATAAATGGCATTTTTTCTCATTTTCGGCATTTTTAATTAGGCAAAAATAAGTTTAACAAATGCAAATTTTAAATTAATAAAAAATAATTATTTAACTGACTTCGACACGAAAATAGGCAGAAATTGTTTTCCTGCTTTACTGTTTCATCCATCAGGTATAGATTTTGCAGCACTCACTTATCCAGACATTTGAAACCTTCGGCAATCAGCATTTCCTGAACATACCGGTTAATGCAGCCTTTACATTTTTTTTCATAGATAAATAATTTTGATAAATTTCATTAGAAAACTTTGCTTATACCATCTTTTTAAATGATGTAGCTGTTCTAAACTATGTAACTAATAATCCTTATTATTTTTCTCAATTAATTGATAAAAAACTTTTGTGCTTTTGAAAATTAGTGACTTCGGAGGGGAGCAGGTTATATTTTTTTACTGGTAACTAGAATTTTTTACTGGCTACCAGAATTTATCAAATTTGTAAAGCCATGGTTATAAATATAATGGTTTTACAGACCGTGGAAAAATATTGATATCTAGCTGTAAAAGAAATGCTTTCTTCTAGCGACTTTTTTTTTTTTTGCGACGTGTCCTTTAAAATAACAACACAAAAAAGTTACTGTCCGAACTCTCTGAAATTTTATTCGATTGTAAATATAACTGTATCCAACCCCTCTTTAAAATTCCGTGAAAAAAGTCTCAGTCTTTGACTAAAGTCGAAGAGAACACAGTCACGTCAAAAAAGACTAAGTCACATTTAATACTGAAAACATGAACCGACGCCGAGCATACCCACGCCAAAATACCCAACTTTCTTTTTGCATTGTCATCGAAAAATTCTCCGATTTTTTAAAATCAGATCTTTTCTTCATCAGAGCGTTTCCAAATTTTTGTAGGCGCTGTAATTTTGATCTTCCAAGACGCTTTTAATGGATTAGTTACTTTTAGCTTAGAAAAAAGATCGTCTTCGAAAAGCCCGATATGACGTGAGGTCTAAATAAATCGTAATTTAGAATACTTTCAGCTGTTTCACACCTTTAAATTTCCGATTTATAATAAATTCTTTATGCCAAGCATTTCCATCTTAAAAGTAATATCTATACTAAATTTCAAGTTTCTAACAGTAACAGTTTCAGCTAAATCATAATTTAGAACACTTTTAGAAAGTTTTCAGCTCATTTCGTCCTTTTAAATTTTTAAATGTTTTTAAAAATGTTATAAGGAAGCATTTACTACATAAAAGTAATCATCATGCCAAATTTCAAGTTTTCATACCAATTGTGTCACATAAATCGCAATTTTAGAATGCTTCTTACTCTTGCATTCTTTAAAATTTCAAATTGAAAAAATAAATTCAGGGGAGCATTTACGTCTTTTAAGTAACATTCATATAAAATTTCAAGACTCTAGCCCTAAAAGTTTTAAATGACTTGTTACATTTGGCAAAAAGCAAGGTAAGTAAGTCTATTGAAAATTTTGTTAAAATTGCTTCATTATTATTAATGTTAGGAATAAGAATTTGTGATTCTCTTGTAATGAAACCTTGTGTATTTTTGATTGAACAAATGGATTTCAACTCTATTATTTTCTATGTAAAAATTATTTGCTGTACTGTGCTCTTCCATCTTTAAGTTTTCCCCTCATCATTTTTAAACACTTTATAAATAAATCTAACTTAGTTTTGTGTTATTTCATTGGTGCATTTTATAGTTTGAAACTCTAATATTGTAAACGCTGTTTAAATGAATCATAACCAACGTAATTGCGGCGAAAAGCATTATGATTTCATTCATTTAAAAGACCGATTCCATTAACCGATGATTCATATAACCGGCGACAATCTTTATTATAAACTCAACCCCCCCCCCCCCCCCCCCCCCTAGAACCGAATTCTGGCTGCGCCACTGCCTGGATTGCAGAAGCCTTATATCAGGGTAATACGACATATGTGCATAACGTTATTCTCTCATAAAGGTACTCTATTCTACTTTCTTACAGTGGCTGAATTCACCTACCTATTCATCAAAATAGGATTGTTATTATAATATAGAAAAACTTCTTATCAGGGTAGGGCTACTATTGTTCACTTAGACTAATCAGGTGTTTGTTACCTACGCGGCGTGGCCAATCATTTTTCTCCTACGGGCAATTAAATGGCGACATAAATCAGCCTGGATTGCAGAAGCTTTATATCAGGGTAATACGACATATGTGCATAACGTTATTCTCTCATAAAGGTACTCTATTCTACTTTCTTACAGTGGCTGATTTATATTACTGACCTTTCTTCCAGCCGGGATTGTTGTAGTTGTAATGGTCGATCTCTCGATACCACTCTTTGACTAGTTGTTCTCCTGCCTTACGAGATGTCCCGGTGTCGAAGTCTAGCACACAGATGTTCTCGCCAAGACCTAAAAATAACAAGAACGAAATTTCATGCGTTAAGCATAGATTATGTAACACTTTCCAACGCTTCCAAAATAATTTTACAAATCATTACCGTTTAATAAGCTGAAAGATATAACATCTAAGTAAACAATTTGGAAAACGCATAACATATTTAAAAACGTAATTTCAGGAATTTCCAACATATATTTCCCACATATACAATATTCGGAAAAATATCCGAATACTTTTATTCAGCCCTGTATAGGATCTATAGATTTGTATATATACTACATAGGATGCTAAATTTTAGTTTAGTTAGGAAACGCGTAGCACAGTTTAAAATTCTCCTTCTGGAGTTTCTGTCCATAAACGGAAATGTGTTCGCGAACTTTTGTGCTGCCCTGTATAGGATCTACAGAATTTATACACCCCCAGTAATAGACAAAAAGTGAGTTAAATTTAAAATCGCGTTCAGCAACTTAAAACGCACTTCCAGGAATTATGGTAAACAGACAGTAGAGAATTCTTTTGTGTGTCCCTGTAAATGAACGATGACTGCTATACACACACTATTCTGTAGTAAGCCTCTTGTAATGCACCTTAGTGATATATATAAATTTCAAAGCGTTTAAAATAGTGAAACATTATTTAATTAAACCGCAAACGATTTTTCTCCATAGACGTAATGTAACGGAATTCTTTTGACTGTCCCTATAAAGTAACTCTAAGTGCTATGCACACCCTATTCCATATTAAGTTTCTTGTAATGTACCTTCGTGATCTATATCAATTACAATGTGTTTGAAATTGTGTAACATCATTAAAATAAACCGCAAACGATTTTTCCCCATAGACCGTCATGTAACGGAGTTCTTTTGAGTGTCCCTGTCGAAAAACTATAAGTGTTGCACACTTCAGTTGAAATAGGGAACATTCTATAGATAACGACAATAACATACAAAAATTGCAGGGCAATCAGAGCCTATTTACGGGAGTTAGAGCACGGACAGACGACAGACGGCCAGACGGCCAGACAAACCGAAGTCATAAACACTTTTCAACTAGATTGGAAAGAGTTAAAAACGAAAAAAAAATGTCATTCTGTACTTTTTTTTTTACCGTACAACAATAAGAATTCGCAGTAAAGACATCACAATATTACAGCTTGTGACGAAAATAATACATTTGTGATGGCAGGAGTAGCTAATACATAGCAAGCAGTCGCCTCCTATTATTTCATCCTCCACTTTTCAAGGATTCGAATGCTCCACCTACCGTTTTTAAATCGGAAACATTACCGCTACGCTACTAATGCTTGATTACATCGCTGCAATATTTACCACTGATACTGTGTTATATTTTGTGGATGATTTTCCCTCTAGATTCGACCGCAGAATAGTCTAAAAATGGATTAAATACCGATTTATACGAAACTGTATATAGTTCTTCCGACAGTGGTCTCTAAAATTTTCGCCAATGGCAACTCGGAAGTACCGTTTGGGAATTATCGTGTTCGCTTACACATATACACACAGAAACCAGGATTACAATACTTTTATTAGCTCACAGGCTATCAAAGCCAGAGAGCTAATGTGCCCGCCCGTTCTGTATGTACGTATGTACGTAACGCGATAACTCTTGAGAGAAATAACCGTTTTGCTTCAAATTTTGTTTATAGGTTCATTGTGATAAGACGCTTCCCTGATTAGTTTTGGGGATTCATTGGTTAAATATAAAGGAGGTTATGGTAGCTAATCTCGCCTTAATTTATATAAATGGCTTTTTCATGCAGAATTATTCGATTTTTCTTCAAATTTTGTATATAGGTACATTGTGATAAGGTGCTTCCCTGATTAGTATTGGGGGTTCATTGGTTAAGTATAAAGAGGCATACGGGGGGGGGGGCTATTCTCCCCTTAAGTTAGATAAATGGATTTTTCATGCAGATTTATCCGATTTTCTTCAAATTTTATATATATGTTCTATATGTTCATTGTAATAAGGCGCTTCTCTGATTAGCTATTGGTTAATTATAAAGGGGGAGAACAGGGATATGAGCACCCCTAAACATATTGTCGATTTGTTTATTTTTCGAGGGGCTTGTTTCAAATTCTTTGAAATAAGAGCATAATATACAATTAGTGTGAATAGCCTGTGAGCTCAATGCCCTCAGTTTAACTGGGCAGTTTTATTACATTATATGCTCAGAAAGTAATAACCCCCCCCAAAATAAAAATTGCCGTGATAGATCCTGTATAGGAACTGAAGGATTTAAAAAGGGTGTTTCGGAGGAAAATATTTCCCTCTGTTGCCATATAAAATTTACTTGAAGATAAAATTAAATAAATTAGAAAATCTGTCTTATTTGCAGATTTTATTCATGCGCCAGACTGGGCTAAGATTAATAAATATTTTTTTTTACTTTTTTAATTATTCGCATACTTTACTGAAAGTACCTTTTATCTCCAGACTTTTAATTACATTCCCTCTTTACTTACGTACGTCTTTTTATTTAAATAATTACTTTGAATCATTTAGCTCATTTTACGAACTTATTTACCTTACTAGCCGCCACTGGCGACCAGTTTGGTCTCCCTTAAATGTATGTTAAGCACTGTAACACGTTACTTTTATTCATAATTTATTTTTTTTCCGTAATCCTTCGCCAAACCGGACGATTCTAATAGACAAATCAAAAACTTTTGCGATCATGGTAGCATTTCGCATATTTTTTGTTGTTATGCATTTCATCTTTCTTGACAAAAACCGCTTAACCAACTTAAGCATTTATGCTTCATATCCGTTTGCTTATCAGTTGCAATATGCTTGCTAATGAGGAGATTCTTAAACATATTAAGTAGTTTTCCGTAATTGGATCCATTGCCAAATGGCGTATTTTAGTTAATACGATTTGGTACAATGAAGTCTATTTTGTAAAAGTCTTTAATGATATCCACCATTTACACTGAACCATATTGTTGCCAATATTTTTTTGTTTGTTTGTTTGTTTCTTGCTAACTTTGGCTGTAGACTTGATTACGGGAGAATCAAGTAGAAAATCTATCATTATTCTCATTTAAAAAGTCTTGAATAATGTGACATAATCGGAGTGCATATTATAACACGTAATTTTCGAGTATGGTTTGGTGAAACATTGAACTTTTGGAAGCCAGTTTTGATAATCACGTAAATATGTCACACCAACATTACCGCCTATAATTCTAATTACAGCAATCCGTTTTTTCTCTCTATATTGCAACTCTATAGTTAATATAGTGCCCTGGTGCGTCTACGACAGCTGTTCCATCAGAACATTTGATTTCAAAATAAAAGTATCGTTTCTAATTTGCACACACGAAAAATAAAAGCTGGTATTGGCGATTTTAAAAATTCTATTGGCGAGATTTGCGCCCAAATAACACAAAAGTACTTAATGATGTTATGTAAATGTATATTAAATTACTGTTTTGAAAGCGATTGGTCATTAATAATGGTAAATATGATTGGTGATTAACAATCATTTTCGGTGGTCTCTCTTCCTTTCACGTATAATACATAAATACCAAATTAACTGACAATTTGTTTCGAAATTTGATTCATTAAATATCATTACATGAGTTGTATTTGTTTACATTCAGCTTACATCAAGAAAAGATAAAGAATGAAGTTGAGTTGTATAGCACATAATTATGGTAAACTTTGATTGTGTCACTGGTACGAATTATTTTTTTGACACCAGGCAGCGCTCCAAAAAATCTTTCATGGAAAACTAACTTTACGAACGATTATCTCCATGGTTTAATGGTTTAATATTTTAAACCTTCACGACGAATGAATCTTTTTTTTTTTTTTGTTTACTTTCATGGATAGAGAATTTGAACTGCGAAGCTAATTTCAACTGAAGTTATTGGAGAATATATACATAATTGAACGTAAGTCATCTCTCAAATATTAATTTATTTTGAACGATCTTTCTAAAAATGTCACATTTATGAAGTTTTATTCGAAAAAATAATTTATTATAAAAATGGCCGCCTGGCATATGAAAAAGTGAAACGGACATTCCGGAACTGTTGATGACAGTCACATGACTTACGGTTTTATTATAGAGATTTTAGTACCTAGACTAAGATGCGAATATCCAAACCCGACCCGAATCATGAGTTGGGTTGGAGCTAATTTTCTTCATTGCGAATCAGGCTCTGGTCGGGTTGATTCTAATTGTTTCGGGTTGAGTTTTTATACTTAAGGATCAGTTTCGGGTTAACCCAAATTTTTACAAAGAAAGTACAGGATATTGTTTCCGATGAAAAACTATGTATTTGAATATAAATGAGTATGTGCCAGCTTATTTTTCTAAAAGATAAAATTGATATTAGAAACATGATTGTAGGCAATTTTTTCATAATTGTATTAAATTATAGGTCAATTTTCTTTGATTTCGGGTTACGGGTCGGGTTGGCTTTTGGGTCGGGTTTTCGGTTGACTTTTAGCAGAATTTTCGCCGACCCGCGCAGGGTTCTGGGAAAAATACTCATTTTTTTATTAACCAACTTCTGTTTTAGAGCATTTTTTAAAGGAAATATTCCACTTTGTAAGGCCATAAAAATACACGCCTTTTTTAAGTAAAAATTAAAAAGTAAACGTTTTTTTATCAGCAGAATATTTCCACTATTTTTCACATTCGAATGAATCTGATAAGAGAGATTTACAATGAATTATTTTAAGAATAAAACTATTAGCATTTAACTAATATTTGTGATAGATCACGATTAATAACTTAACTTTTCACGAGTTGTGATTATTATCAGTTGATTCGGAAAGTTATTAATGTTTATTCCGGAAAACAAGATAATTCCCATTTATTTAAAAACGTGAGATCGTAATCAATAATTTCAATTTATCCATATTTTCATTTCTACGCCATTTTACATGACATTTAGAACATTGTACTCTGGCGGGACTTTAAAGTTTCGTTAAAATACAAATTTTCAAAACTTCTAAAACACAAATTTAAATACAAACTAGCGGAGCTTCGCCCGCAACACCGGTCGGTTTATTCCAAACGGTCCTCGAATTAAACGAACTTAGGTTTGGGCGCCCCACTGTCTTCGGATCCGGTCAATTCGGATTTAAATTTAAAAAAAAAAAATTAAAAAAATAATTTAGAATCCTGCAGAAACAATGTACATCAATGTGCATTGTTTCTGCATTGTCCTGCACATCAATGTATTTTTAAAAACTGTGATTGTTGATTTATTTCTTGTTACAAAGCTAAAATAAACTAATATCTGTATCGATCATAAATATACCTTATGTGTTTTAAAATAGCATAAAAAAGTATAATACCAGCAGCGTATCCATGTCAAATGTAAATTCCATTCTCCAATGAAAATTGCAAATACCAACAACTTTTACATTGACTTTAATATGTTTATTAAATTTTATCGAAATTTAATATTCTGACGTTAAACTTATGCTTTGGGGACTTGTTACTAAAGTAAATTTGATTTCTCTTTCTTCTAATTTTTGTCTAAATTACATGAAACAAAAGAACTTGAAAACATTCCACTATTCAATCCTACTTTTCCTCTTTTTTAGAAAAATCCACACATAACAACTACTTGATCGCCTATCCGGTGTCTAGCATACAGCAAATTCAATTAAACATTCATGAAACACATCGCCTTTTTGTCCCGCCCCTCTATTCATGTAATGATCCTCCTAATATAATCCCGAGGAGTCGAATATCAAAGAGTCGAAATCCAACTCTTGGCTGTCCAACTCGACTGTCCAAGTCAAATACTGCGTTGAACTGGTTTCGACAACCGACTCTCTGAGTTCGATTCCGAATCCCACTCTGAGTGAGTGAGTTGAAAGTTCGACTCACTTGGAGGAAATCGAGTTTCAGAGTCGACTCACGTGGAAGGAATCGAGTTTCAGAGTCGACTCTTCGGCCATCTCTACTATCTTGGCGATCGTAATTTCTTCGTTCGCATTAATAATGTACAATGTACAAAGCACGTACTTCGTACATTTGCTTGATGACTTTGAATATTACATTTAAGGTCAGTTTATATGCTTGCTAAGCAAGAGAGCGTTCTTTTCGAAAGGTTCTGTGGTCATCTACAAAAGCAAGAGGCGGTGAGCGACCTGTCAGCGACGTCCTCTGTTGAACCTCTGACTTTTAGAGATGCAAGAGAAATAAAAATAAAACATGAAAGAGACCGCCTTATTGCAAGAAAAATACCACGTTTGCATTTGGAAACGTAATCTGGGACAACCTTTACATTACATTTAGCGGCGTGGCGATTTTTTAAACAACAAAAGAACTTGAGTTGAACGAATTGCCGAACAGTTGCCGAACAGTTGATGTCGGTTAAGGGGCTTCCGAGTTGCGATCAACTTTACGCCCAGTCTATATGTGAGTAACCTGTCTTGTAAATATTGAGCCGTTGGGAAAAGTTAAATGTAGTATTAACTACACAAGAAAGAACAATTAAAAATAGAAGAAAAATTAAACAATGGGAATAAAAAAAGTAAAGCTATAGAGATTACGGAAAGAGTCTAATAAATGGAAAAAAGTAAAATGGTATAGCTGTAGTTAAAATTAACTACTGAAAAAAGTTGAGAAAGAGTAAAATAGGGTTCGGAACATGTTCAAAAACAGTACATAAATGCCAGGTGGAAAAGGCAGGCAAAGCTAAGCTTTAACAAAAATAGCACTTAAAAAGAACAAACATATTTATTATTTACAAAATTTTTTAATTTAAATTTATATTTTATTATTAGAATTGAAAACGCTTGTAAACTTTGTAAATACAACTTCTATGTAAAATTATTGGCACGAGTTATTTATAGTGAAAGCTTTAAGACAGAGTTAAATGTTGATTAAGTATAAATAAGCATTTTTCGTAAAATAGTTTGAAAAATAATTATTTTCTAGTTAAAAACATTGCGTATAAAGTTAATAAAATCTAAAATGCAAATTTATTTTTTCTTTTTACTTACTTTTATATAACTTAACTTGATTTTTATATGTAAAGATGGAATTTTGCAACTCACTTCCAGATAGGCTAGAATAATTAAAAAAGAAGAAAAAAACAATACACAGCAGGTGTGTTTTCGATGACAAAACTACATTTTAATATTTTTATCTTATTTATAAAATAATAAACTAATTTTAAAACATTTTTTGCGTTAGCTGGGCGCAGCTGAAAAATCATCAAATATGCTTTACGGTTACGAGTTATAAACACAATGGAGTTAATTATGCGTCAATCAACTTCCGCCAAAATATGCCGAATGGCTTTAAAACTGCAACAACGATATATTTTAAACACGATAATGTAGAAAATATATCAAAATAACTAACTAAATAAATAAAATCTGTAATATTAAAAAATATATACTCTTTTATCATTTAATGGATTAATTTTAATTAAATTATGATTATACCTTAAGAAAACAATTTTGAACTCTTGAATGTGTAGTTTAATTTTTTTTTCTCTACTGCCATATCTTAAAAAATAAACAGAGCAAAAATTATAATGTTTTAAATAAATGTAGCAGTTCGCTCTTTCTATCAAGCATAATTCAAAGCGGTGAATTTTCAATGATCAAGGCCTACGCCAAGTTAATGTATTGTAATGGAACTTTTTAAGAGTTTTTTCTTTTAAAAACTATTTTTACATATATTTGAAGTCAATGCAAGAACAGCGTTGTCAGATGGATTTTACTTTTTTCCCTAGACTATCAAAGTAAAATTTCCATAGATTCTCAAGTCAGGTGACTTGGGAAGAATAAGGTATTTTGATTGGCAAAAGTGATTTTGTTCACATCATGGTAATTTCTATCTCCCTGGTCCACATTGTTTAAAAATTATTAGTAAAAATACATAAACAGAAAAAAGTCAAAGCGTATAGGGAGAAAATCAAAATAATGTGTAGCTCCGCCCTAAATCCATTTCCTTTTCCCTTTTTTAGCATTTTATATACCGGGTAAACCAAAAGTTCGTCAAAACCTTAAAAATTCATAAAAAAAAAAGAAGAAATTATGATACACAAGTGCGGTTCCAAGTTTACGTGTAATACTCATCGCACAACTTGAAGCTAAATAAATATATATGACATGATCAGCTATAAGAAGTATTTAACACACACAAATATGTGTAACAAAATAAATAAATAAATAAATAAAAAATGCTTTCACAGTATTAGGTATGGGTATGTTTTTAACTTTTTAAGAATGTATATCACAGTGTTTTACACAATCTTTCACTTTAAGAAATTGTAAAAATACTACCAAATTAAAATTCTTTATAACCCTAAAACATATTTTAAATTCATGAAATGCAAGGATTTTTAAGAAAAGAGGCTTATTGCAATATTCAAAAATTAGATATTTTTCTCAACTAATGTTAATACCGTTTACATCTGTATTCAATCATACAGCAGAGACGATGCTCCGTCTGCTTTATATAGCTAGATTTTCTGCTCTGATACTTTTAAACATATCATAATAACTATAGGCGGAATATAAATATAAAAACAAGCGAGAGCAAGGACAGATGTAACAAAAATATATTAATAGGTTTCTGGAGTATAATCCGCAAATTAATACTGATAGATGATTTTATTTTGGGAAATTTATTGTTCACTAAAGAGTAATTTCTGATAAAACAAAATCAGCAAATTATGTTAAAAGACATGAATATGCTTTAAGCAAATTTTAAAGTTTCTTATCCGACATCGCCCTTTTTTGTTCACAGATAGTCCTTAACTGCTATAAACCACTTTTAAAATTATTTGCGATAAGAATCTAACTATAATAATAATAATAATAATAAAAATCCTTAAATAAGGGGAAAAAATGGAATGAAATACCAATTTGCATAATTTCTGAAAAATGCTCGCTATTGTTATGACTATTGTTAAATACTATAGACTAAAATTTCTTTATAGGATCAGGATGTTTAAATTTTTAGCAGATCTTTTCATCTAACACACTGTTTTACATACATTATACATGAGTACTATACTTCATTACGGGCAAGGGCGGATCCAGCTTTCGACTTAGGTGGGAGGACAAAATGGGAAAAACAAAACAATTCTTGTAAATTTTCGAAACACAATTTTTATGTAAAATTATTGGCATGAGTTATTTATTGTGAAATCTTTAAGATAAAGGTAAGTGTTAATTAAGTATAAATAAGCCTTTTTCGTAAAATAGTTTGAAAAATAATTAATTTCTAGTTAAAAACATTGCGTTTAAAGTTAATAAAATCTAAAATGCAAATTTATCTTCTGTTTACTTAACTTGATTTTTATATGTAAAGATGGAATTTTGCTACTCACTTCAAAATAAGCTTGATTTATGAAAAAAAAAAAAAAAAGGAAAAGAAAAAAATGTACAGAGCAGGTGTGTTTCCGATGACAAAACTATATTTTAATATTTTGATCTTAAATATAAAATAATAAATTGATTTTAAAGTATTTTTTCGTTAGCTCGGTGCAGCTGAAATATCTCCAAATATATTTTACGTTAACGAGTTGCAAACACAATGGAGTTAATTATGCGCCAAACCACTCTCGCCAAAATATGCCAAATGGCTTTAAAACTGCAACAACGAAATATTTTAAACACTATAATGTAGAAAATATATCAAAATAAATAAATAAATAAATAAATAAAAACTGCTTAATATTTAAAAAAAAAAAAAAAAAACTCTTTTATTATTTAATGGATTAATTGTAATTAAATTATGATTATACCTTAAGAAAACAATTTTGGAATCCTGAATGTGTAGTTTATATAACTTTTTTTTTTCTCGGCCGCCATATCTTAAAAAGTAAACAGAGTAAAAATTATAATGTTTCAAATAAATTTAGTAGTTCTCTCTTTCTATCAAGCGGCCCCAGCAGTAGCTGAGAGGTTGTACTCTCAAAGCTGGTAGACGGGAGGTGCTGGGTTCAAACCCTGTCGCGCTCGTCGACCTAACCATTCGGAGTTTTCCGTGGTTTTCTTCGAACCTTGCTGTAAATACGGGTTATGATCCCTGAGAAAGACCTCCACGTAGGGACCTCCCCCCAAGGGCCTATATCCCTCGTGTAGATAATCGGCCGACATAAAACCAACCAACCAACTTTCGATCAAGTGTAATTCAAAGGGGTAAATTTTCAATGATCAGGGCCTACGCCAAGTTAATATACTGCGACGGAATTTTTTAAGAGTTTTTTCTTTTAAAAAACTATTTTTACATTAAAAACTATTAACATATAACTATTATAATTTATTTAACATGCGAATATATATTTTTTAACTAAATGAAATATATTTTTGAACTTACATTTTTTAAAAGAAAAAGATATGAAGAGTTACGAAATATAACAACTTTCAGTGTAAGAAACATAATACATAAAATTTTGATTTTGTGATTACATCATATTGCATTTTCAGTCTTCTTTTATATATATATATATATATTGGTGAAATGTTGCAGATTGAATTACTCTTAGCTAATCGAACTTGGGCAATATAAGTAACTCTCAAGGAAAACTGAACTTTCTTATACTAAGAAATAACAAAGGAAAAGTTTGAACAACAAAATTGACTCACAATTTGATTACTTAAAATTGATGAATGCAATTGCAACAAACATGTATTAACACTAACAAAGGATGTGAATTTTCACTTTGCTACACAGCGTTCAACGAACAGAGCGAAAAATGTAGCGGCCAGGGATTAAACCCGGATACCTTGGGCCGCACCAAGTGCTTTACCATTTAAGCAACCAGGACGACATCCAGCCTGGCAAGGTTGCAACTTCGCAGCACAAGATGAAAAGTCATACATGAGCATTCCATGTTGTTTAAATGGTAAAGCAGTGGGGGCGCTATAACAAGGTTTCCGGGTTCGATCCCCGGCTGGGACATTTTTCGCTGTGTTGGTTGTACGCGGTGTAGCAAAGTGAAAATTCACATCCTTTGTTAGTATTAATTTCCGGCGTAGTTTCAGCCCTGCTGAAAAAAAAATTAAAACATGTGTTAGTTACATTTTAAAAATCGTTTATCATTGCACCAAGGAAACTAAAATTATTTTTTCATTAAAATTTAATTTATTTATTATCATAAAACTGTTTCAAATGTATTTTATTTCTTTTTCATGTATCTGGAATTCAAAAAGACACAGAATTGATACAAATTACATGCATTGAATATATTTAGTGTAAATGTTCTTCATATTTGACACATAACTTCTTTAAATATTTGGTGTTAGTCATTTGCGAAATTACTTTATTTTCTATCTTTACACAATCGCATCGGGAAACCAGAATTCTCGTTTTTATTCAAAAAACATCATTGACGAAGGGCGTGGCTTCTACCTTGCAGAAAATGCATTTATATCATGTTGTCCAAATTTATTTTTAAGTTTGTAAGTTATTTTATAATAAATCCGTCTATTGAATGATATTTACTGATGCCTAAACTTGAGTAAATAATTTAGGAATTAATTTACGAAAGCCTTTCAGAAGAGGGAGGAGTTACCATTGTTTTAATATTTTTAACCGTTTGAGTGCTATGAAGTGCGATAGCGCCGCAATGTATCTGTGGATCAAACAAATTTTGTTTCAACACAGAAATTTTATTCAATAATTGAAATCCAATAATTTTTATTCCACAGTCGAAGTATTTACAGCGATCTAGTGAGTTACATTTTATAAGATAAAATGTCTTTGTTGAAACACAATTGTTTGTTCCGCGGATTATAGGCCGCATTTTCAGTACTCAAACGGTTAAGCAGATACAACCACAGTCCCGTATAGCCTAATGGTCGAATCGCTCCTTTTTTGATAAATGCCAACATATCTTAAGTAATCCGGAGTCTCATCCAAGACATACATGTTTTCTACCGGAAATTTCATTTAATCAAAATTTTTTTTATGAAATCTAGTAAATACTTTATAGAAAGAAGACACATTTCCTTATATACACTTTCCGGTTTCAAACGTGTTTGTCTTGGTTCAGACTCCGGAATAACTAAGAGATGTTAACATCTATGCTTTTTTTCCAAGCAGACCGAGACCGGAGAAGTATCCTTCTCCCGCGGTCGCCAGTTCAAGATGAGAGCGTCGTTAAATTAAAGTTAACTTTTCACAGAAGTTTTACTAACATAATGAACTGAAAAATATTTCCGACACGAGAAACATTTTAAAACCTATTTTTCCTATAAGAGAATTAAGCTTTTAAACTTATAATGTCCTAGGAGTAATTATCCTACTATTAATGAAACTAACACAAACTGGTACTTACTATATGAAGCTATCATCGCCTGAACTTAATGAAATGTAATTAAAAGAAATGTATTTTTGAAAAATGATTTCTTAAATGCATCTCTATCTTTACTTTTTGCTTTCCGACAGTGTGATGCTCTTTTCTTGGACTTGTTCTGTGTATGTACCACCTCTGGCAGAAAGTATGGAATCAGCACTTTCTATTCGACAACTCACAGTCTAATATATACATTTCTATTATAACTGAAAAGCTGCAATTATTTTCTTTTTATTGATGAACATTACCGTGGAGGAAGCTATAGAGCAACCGGTAAATATATAGGGTAAGTCAAAATGAATATAGCGATTACAAACGGCTATAACTATTTAATGGATAAGAGTTTATCGTTAAGATTAACACAGAATGTAGACGGAACTTCAAAATTTTGTATACATACGTCATAGATGTTCTATGTGACTTCCTTTACTCACACGGACAACATCTAGACGGTAGTCCATTTCACGCTATACATTCTGAAGCATTTGTTCAGTCACCGACGCAAGTCCGGAGATCTCGGTGGCCAAGAGCAGAAGACATCGTCGGCATCTCCACTTTGACAGATCTATTAACCTCCCATGCCCAAAGCAATTGAAGAACTCAGCGTACGCATTTGTAATGCGCTTGCGTCGGTGACTGAACAAATGCTTCAGAATGTATGGCGTGAAATGGACTACCGCCTAGATGTTGCCCGTGTGAGTAAAGGAAGTCACATAGAGCATCTATGACGTATGTATACAAAATTTTGAAGTTCCGTCTACATTCTGTGTTAATCTTATCGATAAATTATTTTCCATTAAGTAGTTATAGTCGTTTGTAATCGCTATATTCATTTTGACAAACCCGCTATATTTCTAGAATGAATAAAGACAGAGAGAGAGAGAGAGAAATGATATATGATTATGATTTAATTATAAAAGTAAAAAAAGCTATTTAGAAAAATTTTGTTCTTAGATTCATGTAAGGGGATTTACAAAAATTAATTTGATTGCTTAGCTTATCAATTAAAACGAAAGATTTTATGTTACATAGATAAAGGGGTATAGAAATTATTAAACTGCATTTAATAGTGTATCCTATTAGTTTGAGGTATTTGTAAGGGGTTAAATATATTTAATTTTATTTATCTATTTTTGAGCTTGGAAATGGGGAGAAGGGGGTCCTAAAATATTCTTCTTAATCAAAGAAAGAATGCTTAAAATGCACTGCTTTGTTTGACAAAATTGTGTTAAAAAAATGATGAAGTGTCCGGACGAGTTTGGGCGCCGAGACTAATTGAGCTACCGTTTCTCCTACCAATTTATCTTTATGATACAATAACCCATTCACAATGTAATAAAACCCTCTATTCTTTTTAGCTAATTCTCAAGCTTTCTCTAAATCTTTACAATCCATTTGGGCTTCCTGAAATGCATCTGAATAATTACTTTCCGTAACTTCATCAACATTACTTTTCTCTATCTCCCTATTTTCCTTTTCCTGACTTTTCAAATTTACCAACCATGTTTCTACGGCATAGAGGTTACCCTTATCACCTTCTATCTTTTCCTTTTCATTCATTTTATCACTACTATCTTACTTACCCTCGGTTTCTTTGGATTCTATTAACGGCTGTACGTGATTTAACCCTGCTAATTCATTAGCCACTTCAGGATGTAAAATTACTTGTTCCTTACTATTATCAATTATCGCGCAAGGTACATCCTGATGAATTACGCATTTTGGAGTAGCTAAAGGTACTTGAATTTACGTTGATTTAATTGCGTCACCAAATATCCCCTTGTAAATAAATGCTACCAGCCACTTTTAGTTTCTCTGCCGGTACTAAATCTTTATAAACGACACTTATTTCACAACCTGAATCCACTAATCCTTTTGCTCTTTTTCTATTTACACTATCCTCAATTTTCTTGAGTTTATTTAATTTATCTCCAATAACCTTAGTTCTCCGTTCCCCTTTTGCTACGATTCTTGTCATAATTGTCCCCTTTGGTAACTCTTTAATTCTTTGCACGGAGACATTATTTATACTAGCCCTTGATTCTCGCCCCTTATTAACCTGCCTATTCCCTTCGTTATTTACTTTCGTACAAAAGTTGTTGGTAATGACCCCTTAAGCCACTTTTAAAACAAGTAGGCATTGCACCATCATCAGATGTTTTGAACTCTGGTTTGCTATCCGAAATTGAACTGACTTCATTATTCCCATTTTACCTCCAATTACCACTAAATCTATTATCTTTTTCCACTCTTATAAGATACCGCATAAGATTTGTGTTTAGCGTAGAAGAAATTATCACATTCCTTAGCAATTTTCGAAGCTTCTAACCATTTACTTTGTTGCGTTAATCCGATATGCGCAGAAGTTTCACTATCTAACGAATTTACTATTTTATCGGTAATGATTAATTGATTCACCTTTTCACACGTGTCAGCACCCCAAATATTACAGTAATTTTCTCACGTTGCTAGTAACCGCGATACAAATAATACATCAGTCTCATTTTGGTTCCTCCTAGTTTTCCTAAAATTTTCCAAACATGCCTTTGGTGTCGGTTCGTGCTCTCTAAGGACTAACTCTTTTAACTCCTCATAGCTCTCCATTTGTTTTCTAGTGATATAAATTAGGAAATTATCCGCCTTACTTCCTAACATATTTAACATAATTTCAACCTGCTTGTTTTCCGGTACATTTTTAGTTTTAAACGCCCGTTTCAGACTGTTAAAAAATAAGTTCCATCCCTCGGTCCCTTCTAGTACCTTGATCGATAGAGTTTTGGCATTTTTAATCAGTTTCTCTATGCTAGATACAATGTTATGATCCCTATCCCCATTATTATGGTTGACGGACCCCTGAATTCTTAATCGTTCCATCTCTAATTCATGGTCCATTCTCATTTTTTCGGTCCTTTCTTCTCTTTCTAACTCATATTTCCGCTTTTCAGCTTTCAGCTTCTTCTCTTTTCGCCAAAATAGTGTTAGCTAACTCCTTGATGCTTTCTTCCTCATACCCTTCGCTTTCGATAATTTTGTTCTTGAGGATTATCCTGGTATCCCCTTCTAAAACTCCCACCTGGATTTCTTGGGCTACTATCTGAAGATGAACCTTTTTAAATTTTAGTAAATAAGCCACAGTTTCTGCTAGTTAATTAACATTACTCTATACTTTATTAACTTAACTTTCCCAGAACATTTACTCTAACATAGTTACTTTAACACTACTATTCATTAATTTATATAAAAATAAGGAATTAACACTTTTTATATCACAATGTACTTTCATTTGAACATTGATACCCCCAAAATATACTTTTAATAATAATGCAAAATAATTTCAATAAAGACACCAGTGCAAGACAATATAAAATATAGTATCGGTTCAAGACTATTTGGATAAGATTACTAATATAACAATAATTTGAATATAAGAGGACATACGTCAAACAGTTTAATTTAGAATATTGATATTAATAATACGAAATAAAAAAAATGCAAATACTATATACTTCATTACTGGTTCATACAAAAAAAATCCTAATTATTGCTTTTTCATCACTTTTGATCATTGCTTCTCCTACGAGCATAAGACAGACTCTTTTATTTTTCAAACATACACCGTTAATCTGGCACCATTAAAAGTTTGCTTAAAACACAGATGCAAAGCTTAGATTGATATTATATGCTTATGTGAATTAACAAAAGAAAAAAAATATCTCAAATAAAACAAAATGACTCTCTCTTAAATAATGCGTAACATAATTGTAATCATTACGTATCTCAACACAATATTATTAAACTACATATAAATACCAATATATGGATGTTCCAGTTCTATTTACATAACTAATTTCACAATAAATATTTTATATTAAACCCCTATCTTACGGTTCAGTAATGGATTTGTCAGCAGAAAAATTAACAAAGTACCTTGCCTTGTTGCCTCATTCGTCTCCTAGATTGTTGATGGACACATGTTACAAACCTTCTACGGTGGTTGATTACAGGAATTCACACACTACTCTGGACACACTGTTGACACTTTTCTTCTCTTGTTTGATTACATTAATTCACAAACTTTTTGTCGATACAACTCTGGACACACTTGTTTACATTTTTCTTCTTTCACGTTGCTGTTTTTCCGTCTTTTCTGGATACTGGCCGCTGTAGTTTAGCTCAGTCGCTATTTTTCCGTCTTTCCTAGCTACTGATCTTCGTAGTTAGATCCCGTCGCTGCCGCCACTTGTATGGTTTTGCCACTTGTATGGTCTTGTATGGCTTTGGGCTTTGCAGTCACCGTAGTTCCTCTTCTATCCTTGAGACCTTAGTAGTATGGTATTTTCTGCCACCACCGGATGACTACTACGTGTATTAGTTGTGCGTAACGAAGTAGTGTAAAATGTGCTATCAGAGAGATTGTCAACTGATTGCCAATTGATACCGGACACGTTGTGAAAAAAATTCCCCACTTAGATAATCAACGAATAATGTATTGATTAAATTAGCATAAAAAATACGGTAATAGTCCTTATTGGCCCATATATATTATTAGCACTTTTCCTATGCGCCTGTTGAATGACAATCTCCCTGATCGCACATTTTACACTACTTCGTTACGCACCACTAATACACGTAGTTCCGGTGGAGTTATATCACAACCACCTCAAAAGATGATTCCCATGCTCGTCCTATATACTATCCGGCTGTATCACGCCTCGCTACCTCCGGCACAGTCTAGACCTCTCCACGGGTCTACTGGGATCTGTTCCGCCTACACTGTACTTCCAGGACACTGCTGGTCTTACTCACTCCGTTACACGCTGGGAACTGCCCTCGTGTCATACACTTCACTCCTCTTTTCCGATCTACGGGTCCTGCCTTTCTTCATTCACGGATTTTCCCCAACTGTAAATACATTTCTCTAGAACGTTCCTTCTTTTCCCTATCATCTTCCCAACTCAGTTCGCTGGGAATTCAGTGCTCATTGTGCGCACGTTCCAGAAATGGATTAGTTCATTTCATAATGACCCCGTGAACACCCCACAGATAGCTATGCGGATCAGGAGAAATTCCATTGTCAATCACATATAGAAGTTTACAGGAAAAGAAAACATATATCTGAATGCAGTAATATACAATAATGATTAAATATAATTAGTTAAATTAACTAGATATATACAACATAGGTTCTGTTAAAGTCAGAAACCTGACAGTGTTCACCGCATCTCAAGAGGTAAACTGCATCTTTATCCATACAACATTCAAATGTTGCACAATTTGACTGCAAATGCCAAGAAAATTATATTTGTTTTTCTTTGAAAAGGTTCTTTGGCTATCGCAAGGTCACAAAATTTCGCTTCCAAACCTTTGGTTTAATGATGAGGCCCACTTTCATCTGATCGGGCACATTAATAAGCAAAATTACCGATACTCGTATAGAGTAAAGCGCCATGAGTCCCTTGAAAAGCCGCTACATCCATAAACAAGTGGGTAAGTGAGATCAAAGATCGCTCAAAGGGTTTCGTTTAATATTCCTTTCAAAACACTTTATCTTTTCTTTAATAAATTCAAACAAATTTCATTTAGCAACAACAAAAAAAAAAGTCGTTTTTTATAAAGTAAAAATTTACCGGTATATTGTTTCGTTTTTTCGAATATCTAAACCAGCCAGATAGCGGGCCAAGCCCGCTATTATATTCTGTCATAATAATATCCGTCATAAGGACTAAATGCAATATTTAAAAAAAAATTTCAAAATTAAACAAATTGATGTATACCTTCAAAATGTTAAAATATGCGAATATTTCCATAATCGGATTTTTATAACGATTCAATATGTTTCTCAAACTCATATATTTACCATTCTCTATTATTTATATTGTACTCGCTTTGTATTATTCTCAAACATCTGAAAAATTTGTTAAACTTCCCATATGACGTCAGATTTTCTTTTTAATTCTCTAATGACGTGACATTAATCTGCTTTGTTTACTTACTCATACTCATACTCCTTGTATTATTGAGAAAGCTTAGACATTTTCCATTTTATTACGACTATGAAGTCAATCAATTTTATTTCATATTTATCTTTTTTTTCAATTGGTGAAACTTTTTATTTCATTTTCCTTTTTCGCGTGGAAATCGTCTGAGAGAAAATTAATTATTGTAGAAAGAATTTAATCGTGGATTTTTAATTTTTGGCATCTGCTATATAACGAAAAATGTTTCAATTTAATAGGAAAAGGCTGTTAGAATTTTGTTTTTTTATCTCTATTTATTAAAATAATACGAATTTTTCAAATTTTAATATTTTGAACTCTTCACAGCTGATATTCTGATTCATACACAAAGTTTCAACTCTGTACATAGTTTTCGAGAATTGCTCTGTGACAGACAGACAACGGAGCGGGAACAATAGGGTTTCGTGAGATGAACGAAACCCTAAAAACGACTGTTTGGATAGCCATCTGCTCAAAAGGAACATTAGCAGCATACGTTTTCAGAAACAGAGTTAATTGAGAAAGGTGCTGTTCAGCGCTTCGGGAACATGGCATGGAACACACCCATCAATTGCTTCCATGACCCAATTTTTTTTACCCTGGTTCATGCAATATAGACCAGCTCCTCGCCGTTCTCACGAAAGCCACGACATCATTAAAAAACACTTTCATGAAAAAGTTTATCGGTCTGAGTTTCGAAAGACGATATGGATGTGATGTTCAACGGTCGCTGTATTCCCTTGACCTCAATCTATCTGAATATTTACTCTGGGGATATCTGAAGAATAAATGCTATTGAAATGCACCATCAAATCTCGATGAATCAGAACAAGCAATTCAAGAAGTGCCAGCAAACATTCTGCCAATCACTTTTCTTGAGGTTATTAGAGGTTTCAAGAGAAGACTTGAAATGGTTGTTGGAATTCACGGTAATTAACGGTAAACGCATCTTTGACAGCTTAGGGGGGGGGGGTAAGCACTGAGCTACTCTCTCAGCGGAAGAGGATATTTTTTGTAAGTGATGAACCCCCTTCAATTGGATTTTCAAGACTGTTGTAATATTTTATTCTAAATTCACTAATATTATATATATATATATATATATATTAAATACCGAATTCTCTTAATTTTCTAGTTAAAATCTTTGCATCTGGGATTTAGAATGCAAATATTTTGAGCCTCTTCCTTTTGGAATTTATTTCTATTGTGTTCAGATTTTCTTTTTCAAATGCTTTTCAAAAGATCCATTCGAATCGAAAGAAAAGGTAAAAATTTATATGTAGAATTTAGTGTTATTTATTGTATAAACCCATTGCTGACGACAGACGCAAATCGTGTCTTTTGGACACGTTTAATTCTGCCCACGTGTAGTACTTTTGGCTTTTATTTGTTACATTACTCCTCAAAATACATATGTAAATTTCGTATTTTTACAATTAGAATAATATGCATACAAATACTTCGATTGCAAATAGTACCTTTATAGTATAAAGTACTACTTCTATATTCCTCATACAGCGTGTCCATAAAAGAACTCCGGGGTTTCAAAAAATCATATCAAGTTAATGGTATGAGTTAGGTCAAGTCAGTTAATTTAGAAAAAATCAGTAGCTCATCAAATTTTATCCACACCAGTTTCAGTTCGTCATTTTCAACACCTAGGTACCGCTGCGCATCATTGACCTTGAAGTAACGTAGCAGATGCTTATTCCATCATTCCATTCAGTTAATGCAGTGCGATGGCGACGCCACAACAAAAGGCTCAGTGTGTTATCTGGCTTATACGCCACCGAAGTGATTACGTCACTCGTGTGTTTTCGTCTACTTATGGGCCACAAATGGCTGAGTTTCTAGTGATAGATAACATGAGAAATTATTTTAAAAAATCGTATTAAAATAAATATTTTGTTTCTGAAATTTTCATCTCTTGCTTTGCATACATTGATATAAGAGGTATCGTTTGCTGAAATGTGATTAAATTATTTGTAGCTCAAATTTATGTTTTTTAGTTGTAAAATTTAAAAACGCCAAAGTTCCTAGCAATTTAAGATTTAGGGGTAGCGCCATCTAGGATCAGTAATCTCAAAGAAAGTTCAACCAATCTCGGATATTTTTCATATTTTTACACATTATATGTATTTATTAATTTGTTTATGATCGATTTAAATGATTTTTTAAAAACTTATTTACATATATATTTTTTTACTGAATATTTAAGTTTTTGAATCATTTAAAATTTTTATAGAACAGAATTAATATTTTAATGATCTAATCATAAAATACAAATTTATTTACTTTGCAATGATAGAAAATTTTGTATTTAGTAAAAACCTTAGGAACTAAAAAGTGTTAATGTCATATTGCTTTTCCATACATATATTTACAAATATGACAGTCAGAGAATGTCCGAGAATGTGAGAATGTTAAAATTCAGCGATTATTTTATATTTTGTAAAATCACGTTTGCTTATAAAATTTCCTTTGATAGTTATTTTGGATAGATTATTAGCTATTTTTTTTTTTTTTTTAATTAAAGATTATGACATTAGTAAATTATTTTTTATGTTACGGTAGTTTGAGGAGGAGGGAGGGGGATAAAGTGTTAATGAGGTTCTAAAGTGTGAAGATTTTAAAAATGTTTTAGCAGTTTATATACATATATTTGAGGCATATTTCTGTACTGTAAATTAATTATTATTTCTATTGCTCAAATCTGATATAGGTATCCCGAAGATATTTTTTTTTTATAAGCAAACATGATTTTTTTTTAGCATGTTAAATTGTTAAATTAAAAATTTGCTTGTTAAATATATATATATATATATATATATATATATATATATATATATAAAGTTTTTTTATGAATATTTTGGATAAAATAGATTTTTTTCACGTTTTAAATTAAAGATTATGACATACTATCAAACTATTTTCTTTCTTACTCTCTTTGTCTCTATATATAATTATCACTATTTAGTTTTCTGAATTTCTTATTAAACAACAAATTTTGCACAGTACACAAGATAAATAAATTATATTAATGATCAGATTAATAAAAATATTAATTTTCTACTACTCTATAAAACATTTTAAATGATTGAAAATCATAAATATTTAGTAAATAAAAATCTAGTTAAATAAGTTATTTTAAAATAATATCACATAAATAAGAGAATGATGACCTTTACTGATCATAGATGGCGCCACTCCTGAACCGTATTTCACGGTGTCTTAGATCGAGACATTACCGTTTTGAAATTTTAAAACTAAATTACACAAATTTGAGCTAAAAATACGTTAATTACACTTACGCAAATGATACTTCTTATATCAAAGTATCGTAATCAAGGGATAAAAGTTTTAGATAAATAATATTTGTTTTAATATGATTATTTAAATTAATTTCCCTATGCGTCTACGTATCTCGCGTGGCCGGAGCAGACGACAAGTGATAAATGACGTCACACTTCGATAGCGTATAGAAACTGGATCTGTTACCACTGTACAGCGGAACTTTTGGCGCGAGTATGATGGTAATGTGCTTACAGACAAAACCATTCACCAATGGCTACGTGCGTAATACCGTTTGGATGTGTGCTGTGCCACAAACGGGGCACATATTGAAATATACAAAATGGTAAAAATCTTGATAAATTTACCTTTAAGTACATATATATAACATTAACCTAATTATATGATTTTGCTTCAAAACTCCGGAGTTCTTTTATGGACACCCTGTGTTATAAAGTCATTTATAATATAGAGAAGAATAGAGAAAATATTTTTGTTAAGGCGGTATTCAAAAAAAATATTTTTCCACGCTCAACAACTCAAAATTTTGAGACACATTCCCAGACTCATTTTTAAAAGTAACAACAGGAAACTTGGAGGCGTGATTTATAAAGACATTTATAAGTCCCCATGTTTTTATTTTTCGTTCAATTAATTAGAAATTGATTTACAGACAATTATTTTCACAGTACGATCATTTTTTTTTGTTTCCACCGCTATCGCTTACCGAAATTCGGTTCAAAATGTCCACTTTGACAGCATTTTTTGAAATATATTCTGCCTTTATCAAAAAATCGAGACAGTGGGGACATTTTAAAGTTTCTGAATAAGAGAACCTGCCAATTGGATGCATTTTAGAGCAAAAATGAATTTACGAATGTGTCTCAAAATAAGCAGTTTGGATTTGAATACACCCTTAAATAATGTAATATGCAACTATAACGTTCATAGGCGAGTTTTCATACCTTGCCGTCACCGATGTGTTATTCAAACAAAATATAAAACAGTAATAAATTAAAAGCTAATTGAAGAAAAGTTTCCCTACATGTGCATTTACGGCGCATGGTTGCTGTTTTGGCCTTCTTCTTATTTGTCGATTTTTCCAAAATAGTACAGGCCCCACCAGTAGCTGAGAAGTTCTGTCTGCTCTGAAAGCTGATAGACGGGAGGTGCTAAGTTCAAACCCCTGTCGCGCCCGGCGACCTAACCGTTCGGAGTTTTCCGTGGTTTCCTTCGAACCTTGCCGTAAATACGGGATATGAAAGACCCTTAGAAAGACCCCCACGGAGGGCACTCCCACCTAGGGCTTATATCCTAAGTGTAGATAATCGGCCGTCATAAATCAACCAACCAAAATAGTACAATAACTTTCGGAGCCTTTTCTTTCCCGCCCGCCACTGTCTCAGCAGCTAATTTATGCGTACTGTTTTCAATTTTTTGTTCTACGTGCCGATTTTGTTTATGAAATTCAAGTTTAAACAATTACTAAAGTATCATGTAAGATATATATGCAAAGATGGATTTACAAGACTGCTGCAGTATTTTATTTTAAAATTAATATTTAAATACATATACATCAAATGCCGAGCAGTTTTAATTTCTATGTTAAAATCTTTGCATCTGAGACAAAATGCGAATATTTTGAGCCTCTTCCTCTTAGAATTTAACATTTGTTTTAGTTTAAAATTTTCCTTATTAAATGCTTCTAAAGAAATCTATTCGTGCCGGAAAAAAATAGAAATAACATTTTACATGAATTATTTATTAATTATGGAAGAGCTACAGTTCTAAATATACGCTAACACACTACATTTAAAAAAGTATCGAATCGTTTTCAGATCGATTCGATTCGATTGGTGCAAAAGAAAGGTGGTAACTAACTGAAGGGGGATTCGAATTCACTCCTCCTGGACGATGAAGCAAAGATCCTATACACTAGAAGATGTGAAAGTGCCGTAGACAATATAAAACGGCATCAAGTTCCATCAAAATCAATTCGGCAGAACTCGAGTTATAAAGGAACGGAACGAAATTTCCGTTTGTGTTTTATATATATAGTAAATTAATATTTAAATATATATATATATATATATCAAATGCCGAGCAGTTTTAATTTTTATGTTAAAATCTTTGCAGCTGAGACAAAATGGGAATATTTTGATTCTCTTCCTCTCAGAATTTAACATTTGTTTTTGTTTAAGATTTTCCTTATTAAATACTTCTAAAGAAATCTATTCGTGCCGGAAAAAAATAGAAATAATATTTTACATCAATTATTTATTGATATTTGAAGAACCATCGTCATAGAAATACTTAAATATACTACATTTAAAAAAGTACCGAATCCCTTTCAGGTCGATTCGATTCGATTGGTGCAGAAGAAAGGTGGTAACTAACTGAAGCGGTATGCGAATTCACTCCTCTTGGACGATGAAGGTGAAAGCTCCGTAGACATAATCTAAAACGGCATTCGACAAAAGCAAAGTTGCGTTACAGGGTGAACTCATTGGCGCGCTCGCCCGGATCCAATCAAAAAGTGGAATATGTTCGCGTTTTTGTTTTCTTTTTTGTATTAGAAAGAATCGTTAAATTAACAAGGTGTATTTTTCATTATATTTAGAAAAGATAAATGCATATTTCTAAATCGTAGGCACCTAGGTAAAAAATATCATTAATGTTATAACTATTATTTATTCTTTATAGACTCGAATAGATAAATTCATTAGTTAAAGAAATTAGAAGCGTAGTTTCAGCTCTGCTGAAAAAAAAAAAAAAAATAAAACATGTATTAGTTGCATTTTAAAAATCGTTTCTCATTGGGAATTCAAGCGCTCGAATACGCCATCTGGGGGCGAAAAGATACGCCTTCTCGGTTCAGGAAAATCCTAAGAATCCAGGGCCTTGCAAGCCCATTGCATTTCATGTATTTTTAAATTGTTCGTAATAATAATTTTTTTGCACAATTTCATATTTCATGTAATATAAGTGTTCTGTGTTTATATGACAAGTCAAAAATTTTCCGAATTTGCTTATATAACACTTTCACACGCGTTTACAATAAATAATGATTTCAATGGCACTTTAGCGTTAGTTAAAGGGACAATTATCCTGTACCGAAAGCTGAGATCAGCGCCTCTATAGGCAGTTTTAAGTCCACCAAGGAGATAAAAAAAAATTTTTTTTTCTTTAATGTTTCATTTATTTATTTCTGTAAAACTTTTTGAAAAGTATTTTATTTCTTATTCATGTATCTTGAGTTTAAAAAGACACTGAATTTATACAAATTATATGCATTGAATATATTTAATGTTGATGTAAATGTTCTTCATATTTGATACATAACTTCTTTAAACTAGTCGTTGGGGGCCACCGTAATACTTACCCATCATGGATATGCATAATGTAAAATATTAAAATAAAAATGTGTAAACTACTTATAAAATGCATTGCAATTCAAATAAAATCGTGGCTTGATGACGTCATAAACTTTAAAGGCTCGGTTACTGAATTGCTTGAAAGAGGTTTTTCCTTATAACTCCAAAAATAATAATCCTATTAACTAGCGGTTTATTGCATCTGATTAAGCGTCAAATTTCCAATTAAAATATATCTTTAAAGTGAAATTTGGATGAAATACAGGGTCATGAAAAATCGAAGAGTGTGGAAAATAGGATTCCAAATATCTCGGCAACTAATTATCCGATCGACTTCATGCTTTATGTAAAATTTATGTTTTTTTATTGTTTTTTATATTCATTTCTTAAACTAAACAATTTCGAAAATTTTTATATACCTTTTATCAGAACGAATATTTCGAGAGTCCGAAAAAAATAGTTCCGGTTAATCGAGGTTATTGAAATGAAATAGGCTTCTTCGCATTATTACATACTAAGTAGTACATACCAAATTGCAAGTCTCTATCTCAATTTGTTCGGGAGATAGAGCGTTTACAGACACACAGACACACACACAGACGGACGGCAAAAATTTTTTTCTAAAAATATGTTTTTCGGAATCTCCAGTGTCTGAAATGTGTAAATCCGTCAAAAAAAAATTTTCGATTTTCAAAACGATTACAAGACTTACCCTTTACTACGTATGATGGGTAAGTAATATTCGGTGTTAGTCTTTTGAGAGATTATTTTATTACTTACCCATCATACGTAGTATAGGGTAAGTCTTGTAATCGTTTTGAAAATCGAAAATTTTTTATGACGGATTTACACGTTTCAGACACTGGAGATTCCAAAAAACATATTTTTAGAAAAAAAATTTTGCCGTCCGTCTGTGTGTCTGTGTGTCTGTGTGTGTGTCTGTAAACGCTCTATCTCACGAAAAAATTGAGATAGACACTTGCAATTTGGTATGTACTTAGTATGTAATAATGGGAAGAAGCCTATTTCATTTCAATAACCTCGATTAACCGGATCTATTTTTTTCGGACTCTCGAAATATTCGTTCTGATAAAAGGTATATAAAAATTTTCGAAATTGTTTATTTTAAGAAATGAATATAAAATACAATAAAAAAACATAAATTTTGCATAAAGCATGAAGTCGATCGGATAATTAGTTGCTGAGATATTTGTAATCCTATTTTCCACACTCTTCGATTTTTCATGACCCTGTATTTCATCCAAATTTCACTTCAAAGATATATTTTAATTGGAAATTTGACGCTTAATCAGATGCAATAAACCGCTAGTTAATAGGATTATTATTTTTGGAGTTATAAGAAAAAACCTCTTTCAAGCAATTCAGTAATCGAGCCTATAAAGTTATGACGTCATCAAGCAACGATTTTATTTGAATTGCTATGCATTTTATAAGTAGTTTACACATTTTTGTTTTAATATTTTACATTATGCATATCCATGATGGGTAACTATTACGGTGGCCCCTAACGACTAGTTTCTACCGTTACAAACTCGCATTCCGGAAATGAGAGTTCTCGTTTTTATTCAAAAAACATCATTGACGAAGGGCGTGGCTTCTACCTTACAGAAAATGCATTTATATCATGTTGTCCACATTTTTTTTTTTTTTTTAGTTTGTAAGTCATTTTCTAATAAATCCGTCCATGGAATGATATTTACTGATACATAAACTTGAGGAAATATGTCTAGGAAATAATTTACGAAAGCCTTTCAGAAGAAGGAGGAGCTATAAATGGAGCTTTTAATATCATTAAGGTTCTCCATCAGTAAAATCTCAAGTTCCTCTCGCTCATGTTAAACTTATGGACATGTGTGATGTATTAGAGTATTTTTAAAATATCTCCTCAGGGAATTGGATATTTTTATCTTCTTTTTTCTGTGTACTCTTCTTGAAGGATGTCTCCTTTTTACTTTCTTCTATCTTTACAAGAAGAATGTATTGGATTTATGAAAATTTCCGACTTCCAGTTTTAGACGGATTTATACGGTTTAGAAGGTCCTGAACACGATTTGACTGTTTACAAAAAAATTCTGTCTGTGAGTCTGTGACAAAAATTTTGTGGACGCTCTATCTCAAGAACAAATGCACGAAATTTAATAAAACTTTAGATTCAGTTAGTCCCTGATATAAATGGGTGCCGATAACTTTTTGGTGAAAATCGCCCTACAGGTGGCGCTGCTATGCTGCATTTTTCGCGATTTCCACAATATCTCTATCTCAAGAACTAATGCACTTATTTTCATCAAGCTTCAGATTCATTTAAACCATGATATAAATAGACGCTGATTACGTTTTGGTGTAGATATCCCAACAGGTGGTGCTGCTATACCACTTGTTTCATGATTTTTACGATAGCTATATTTCAAGAACGAATGCACGGATTTTCATCAAACTTTAGATTCAGTTAGATGTTGTCATAAGTTATTGTTGATTATGTTTTAGTCTGAATCTTCCAACAGGTGGCGCTGCTAAGCTACATTTTTCAGAATTTACACGATTTTAGTAGTAGTCATATCTCAAGAACTAATGTACGGAATTTAATATAACTTTAGATTCCTTTAGACATTGATATAAATGGGTGCTAATTCATTTTTAGTGTATGCGAAACCTGTGTGAGATAGAAGAAAGTTTTGGGATTGGCACATCCGACTAGTTTTTTTTTTTTTGCTGTTGTTGTCAAAATA
The DNA here is from genome assembly GCA_963931845.1 of Maratus michaelseni. Taxonomy (NCBI): domain Eukaryota; kingdom Metazoa; phylum Arthropoda; class Arachnida; order Araneae; family Salticidae; genus Maratus; species Maratus michaelseni. The sequence continues at coordinate 464,661,685 of OZ007587.1, forward strand.
TTTTAAAAATATGCTTCATTTTATTTAAAGCGTTAAAATCCGACTCAGTTTCGCTACGATTTTAACACGTAAAGCTATGAATTAAGTATAAAGTTTAAAAATAATTTTGCAACTAAGAGTGAAAAACACATCCTTTAAAGACCAACAGAAAACGAAAAATAAGAATTAATTTACTAAAGAGATATTTAAAAAAAACAAATGTTCACACGCCTATTGGTTTAACATTAGCCAAGAGAATTTGAGATTTTATTACTGGTACAGTCTTAAAATAAACCACTTTATAGCAAAGTTTTAGGGAAATATGTAATTGCCCGACGCGAATGCATTAACATATGTAATCTCCAAGAATCATGAAAGAGACCGCCTTACTACAAGAACAGCGTTCTCAGATGGATTTTTACTTTTTTCCTTAGACTATCAAAGTAAAATTTCCCTAGATTCTCAAGTCAGGTGACTTGGGAAGAAAAAGGGATTTTGATTGGCAAAAGTGATGGCAAAAGATTGGCCAAAGATGCTGTTCACATCACGGTAATTTATATCTCCCTGGTCCACATAAATGTTAAAAAAATTATTGGTAAAAATACAAAAACAGAAAAAAGACAAGGTTTATAGGGAGAAAATCAAAATAATGCGTAGCTCCGCCCTAAATCCATTTCCTTTTCCCTTTTTTAGCATTTTATATACCGGGTGAACCAAAAGTTCGTTAAAACTTTAAAAATTCATAAAAAAAGAAGAAATTATGATAAACAAGTGCGGTTCGAAGTTTACGTGTAATACTCATCGCACAATTTGAAGCTAAATATATATATATGACAAGATCAAGTATAAGAAGTATTTAACACACACAAATATGTGTACTTTGAACTTTGAACTTTGAAAGGGGGGGGGGGGGTTGAGACCTATAGCTGCACGGCTGTAGTCCCGAATGATCCACACACAAATATGTGTAACAAAATAAATAAATAAATAAAAAATGCTTTCACAGTATGAGGTATGGGTATGTTTTTAAGAATAATATCATAGTGTTTTACACAATTTTTCACTGAAAGAAATTGTAAAAATACTACCAAATTAAAATTCTGTATAACCCTAAAACATATTTTAAATTCATGAAATGCAAAGATTTTTAAGAAAAGAGGCTTTTTGCAATATTCAAAAATTAGATATTTTTCTCAACTAGTGTTAATACAGTTTACATCTGTATTCAAATCGTACCGCGGAGACGATGCTCCGCCTAATTTATGTATCTAGATTTTCGGCTCTGATCCTTTTATTCTGAACGAATACATATCATAATGACGATGGGTGGAGTTTAAATATAACAAAGAGCGAGAACGGAGTACAGATGTAACAAAAATATATTACTACATTTCTGGCGTATAATCCGTAAATTAATACTGATAGCTTGATATTTTGGGAAATTTATTGTTCACTAAAGAGTAATTTTTGATACAACAAAATCAGCAAATTATGTTAAAAGACATGGATATGCTTTAAGCAAATTTTACAGTTTCTTATCCGACATCGCCCTTTATTATTCTCAGATAGTCCTTGATTGCTGTTAACCTTTTTTTAAATTATTTGCGATAAGAATAACTATAATAATAATAAAAATAATAATAAAAATCCTTGAATAAGGGGGAAAACAATGGAATGAAGTACGAATTTGCATAATTTCTGAAAAATTGTTAGGTGGGGGGGGGGGGGTCACATCTTTTTATAGACCTTTAAATGAAGTATTTTTCAAGTAGTGTAAAATCTGTTAAAAATAACCTGTCTATTACGGAATACTGTCTTAAACGGAAAATTTCATGCTTCCGATGAAACTAATGCAATAATCGACAATGTACATCCTAAATCGGAAACCTGTCTAAAGCAGAATTCTTTCTTGACTTGTGCAATTTCATCTTAGTAAGTTTCAGTAGCGTATCCAAGTGAGGAGGAGGACAGACAAGCCGGCAGCCCTCTTCGCCAAACAAAAAATATATATAGTTTAATTACTAATGTTTTTCAAAATGTAGTGAATCATGAAAAGGTGGATTAGAAAGGAATCCAGAAAAATATTCAGTTTTAGACATATTTTCATTTTAAAAAGTTCGTCATTTAGCATGGGCTCTGAATTTTTTTTTTTTTTTTTTTTAACTAGGTTTCCATTATAGACAGTTTCCATTTTTAAATGTTTTATTGTATAAAACATGATATATAGGGACTAAAATTGCTTTGTTAACTTTGATTAAGTTTTAAAACATTGGTAAAATACTTACTTCCGCTGTTTTTCATTTTTAGAGTGTATAATTTAAAGGCTTGCATCTAGTCATGCAGTAGAAAAAATGGTGTTTTTATACTTTTTTTTTTTTAACTAAGCAATTAACATTTTCTCAAATTTGGCACTTTAAGCCTATTTTCGGAATGCCACAGTCTCGAGAAATATCGTGATTAGGAAGCGATCGACTGTAATTCCAAGTGTATCCCATTTATGAGAAATTGAAAAACGCTGTTTGATTCTTAGATACATAAAGAGTGAAGTCTGCATATGTCATGCTCCAAAAAGAAATCATACATATGTTGCGGAAGGAGGAGGGGGGGGGGGGGGGGGGAGGAATGAGGAAACCCTTTAAGTAATGTTAAATTTGCGGTTTACTTCGGTTTCGTTACCTAGAAGACCGCGTTCGCAGTCGGAATCGTCATCCGGGACATGACAACTTTTCCGTTATATTTAGCGGCGTGGCTGTAAAATTTTTTAAACAATCGAATAAAAATGGGTAACAACTGAAAATGCTTGTAAATTTTCGAAACACAATTTTTATGTAAAATTATTGGGATGAGTTATTTATTGTGAAATCTTTAAGATAAAATTAAGCGTTAAGTATAAATAAGCATTTTTCGTAAAATAGTTTGAAAAATAATTAATTTCTAGTTAAAAACATTGCGTTTAAAGTTAATAAAATCCAAAATGCAAATTTATCTCCTGTTTACTTAACTTTATATAACTTAACTTGATTTTTATATGTAAAGATGGAATTTTGCTACTCTCTTCCAGATAGGCTTGAATTATTAAAAAAAAAAAAAAAAAAAAAAAGAAAAAAAAAAGAAGAAAGATAAAAAAAAAAGAGCAGGTGTGTTTCCGATGACAAAACTACATTTTAATATGATCATCTTAAATATAAAATAATAAATTGATTTTAAAGTATTTTATTGCGTTAGCTCGGCGCAGCTGATATATCTCCAAATATACTTTACGTTAATGAGTTACAAACACAGTGGAGTTAATTATGCGCCAAACCACTCTCGCCAAAATATGCCAAATGGCTTTAAAACTGCAACAACGAAATATTTTAAACTCTATAATGTAGAAAATATATCAAAATAAATAAATAAATAAATAAATAAAAACTGTATAATATTATTTAATGGATTATTTGTAATTAAATTATGATTATACCTTAAGAAAACAATTTTAGAATCCTGAATGTGTAGTTTATATAATTTTTTTTTCTCTGCTGCCATATCTTAAAAAATAAACAGAGCAAAAATTTATAATGTTTTAAATAAATTTAGTAGTTCGCTCTTTCTATCAAGCGGCCCCAGCAGTGGCTGAGAAGTTGTACTCTCAAAGCTGGTAGACGGGAGGTGCTGGGTTCAAACCCTGTCGCGCTCGTCGACCAAACCATTCGGAGTTTTCCGTGGTTTTCTTCGAACCTTGCTGTAAATACGGGTTATGATCCCTTAGAAAGACCCTCACGTAGGGCACTTCCCCTAGTGCATATATCCCTCGTGTAGATAATCGGCCGTCATAAAACCAACCAACCAACTTTTGATCAAGTGTAATTCAAAGTGGTAAATTTTCAATGATTAGGGCCTACGCCAAGTACTGCGACGGAATTTTTAAGAGTTTTTTCTTTTAAAAAACTATTTTTACATTAAAAACTACCAGAGAGCAAATGAATATATATATATATATATATATATATATATATATATATATATATATATATATATTTAATCTATGGTATACAATTTTAATTTATTTAACATGCGAATGTAATTTTTTTTTTAACTAAATGAAATATATTTTTGAACTTACATTTTTTAAAAGAAAAAGGTATGAAGAGTTACGAAATATAACAACTTTCAGTGTAAGAAACATAATACATAAAATTTCGATTTTGTGATTACATCATATTGCATTTTCCGTCTTCTTATATATATATATATATTGGTGAAATGTTGCAGATTGAATTACTCTTAGCTAATCGAACTTGGGCAATATAAGTAACTCTCAAGGAAAACTGAACTTTCTTATACTAAGAAATAACAAAGGAAAAGTTTGAACAACAAAATTGACTCACAATTTGATTACTTAAAATTGATGAATGCAATTGCAACAAACATGTATTAACACTAACAAAGGATGTGAATTTTCACTTTGCTACACAGCGTTCAAAAAACAAGGGGGGAAAATGTAGAGTCCAGGGATTAAACCCGGATAATTTGGGCCGCACCAAGTGCTTTACCATTTAAGCAACCAGGACGACATCCAGCCTGACATTTCACACTAGTATACGTTGGCAAGGTTGCAACTTCGCAGCACAAGATGAAAAGTCATACATGAGCATTCCATGTTGTTTAAATTGTAAAGCACTTGGTGCTCTGTAACAAGGTATCCGTGTTCGATCCCCGGCTTGGATATTTCTCGCTTTGTTGGTTGTACGCTGTGTAGCAAAGTGAAAATTCACATAATTTGTTACTGTTAATTTCTGGCGTAATTTCAGCCCCGCTGAAAAAAAAAAAAAAAAAAAATTAAAACATGTATTAGTTGCATTTTTAAAATCGTTTATCATTGCACCAAGGAGACTAAATTTTTTTTTCTGTAAAATTTAATTAATTTATTTTTTTTAACTTATTTTATTCCTTATTCATGTATCTGGAGTTTAAAAAGACACTGAATTGATACAAATTATATGCATTGAAAAAAAAAAAATATTATATTGCAAATTATATGCATTATTTAGTGTAACTGGTCTTCATATTTGACACATAACTTCTTTAAATATTCAGTGTTAGTCATTTGCGAGATTATATTATTTTCTATCTTTACATACTGGCATCGGGAATCGAGCATTCTTGTTTTTATTCAAAAAACGTCATTAACGAAGGGCGTGGCTTCTACCTGACAGAAAATGCATTTATATCATGTTGTCCACATTTTTTTTTTTTTTTTTTTTTTTTTTTAGTTTGTAAGACATTTTATAATAAATCCGTCTATTGAATGATATTTACTGATGCATAAGCTTGAGAAATCTAACTAGGAAATAATTTACGAAAGCCTTTCAAAAGATGGAGGAGCTACACCATTGTTTTAATATCATTAAGTTTCTCCATCGGTAAAATCTCAAGTTCTCCTCGCTCATGTTAAACTTATTGGCGTGTGATGTATTAGAGTGTTTTTTAAATATCTCCTCAGGGAATTGAATATTTTTATCTTCTTTTTTCTGTGTACTCTTCTTGAAGGATGTCTCCTTTTATAGGGTTTCGTTCATCTCACTGTTCGTCCCACTGCGTTGTGTGTCCGTCACGGAGACGGTTCTCAGAAACTATATAACTTACAGACTTAAAATTTTGTGTACTTACTGCTGAATACCTACTATGAAGCTGAAAAATCATAAAATTTTGAAAAAATCGTATTAATTTAATATAAAGAGATAAAACCCCCAAAATCTTACAGCCTTTTCCTATTAAATTTAAACATTTTTCGCTATAGCAGTTGCCAACCCTTAAAAATCCACAATAAAATTCTTTCTACAATAATTAATTTTCCATTGAAAGATTTCTATGTGAAAAATGAAAATGAAATAAAAAGTTTCACCAACTGAAGAAAATATTAATAGGACGTCCTACTGGTAATAAAATGGAAAATTTCAAACATTTGTCAATAATACAAGGAGTATGAGTATGTGAAAGTACAGAAACGGGTTAGTAGGACGTTATTAGAGAATTAAAAAGAAAATTAATCGGACGTCCTATTGGAAGTTCAACGGACTTTTTCAAATGTATGTGAATCATACAAAGAGAGATCAATATGAGTAATAGAGAAAGCAAGTAGATAGGACGTCAGCAAGTGATTATAGCGTCCTGTGAGTTTGAGGAACGTATTGAATCATGATTAAAACCCGATTATGGAAATATCGGCATATTTTAATATTTTGAAGGTCTCTATACAACATTTTTAATTTTGAAATTGATTTTTTTTTTTTGTTATCGTACTTAGTCCACATGGCAGATATTATTATGACAGAGTATATATAGCAGGCTTCGCCCGCTATCGGAAAAGGAATTAATAAGGAATATTAAACGAATATTTAAAGGAATATTAAACGAATCCCTTTGTGCGATTTTCGATCACACTTACCCACTTGTTTTTTGTTGTTGTCAAAATATTTTTAAAATATGCTTAATTTTATTTAAAGTGTTAAAATCCTACTCAGTTTCACTAAGATTTTAACACATAAAGTTATCAATTAAGTATAAAGTTTAGAAATGATTTTGCAACTACGAAAGAAAGACGCATCCTTTAAGAACAGTCCACAGAAAATAAAATTTAAAAGAATTAATTTCCTAAGGAGGTATTTTAAAAATACAATACCCTTGGTTTAACACTAGCGAGGAGAATTTGGGATTTTATTACCGATGAAGCCTTAAAATAGCCCGTTTTATAGCAAAGTTTTGGAATTGCCCGATGCGAATGCATTAACATATGTAATCCCCAAGTCCAAGGATTTTATGATGGGGTGATTTTAGCCAGTTTTGAAGGTGAACAGTGATTAAATAGAGAAGTAGATAGAGAGTAAATAGAGGGGCTTTCTAGTTGAGAGCAACTTAACGCGCAATCTATGATGTCTTATTAAATATTAAGCCAATGGGGAAATGATACAGATTGCAGTTTTAAACTACATAAGAAGTTAAGTGAAATAAGGAATGTTTAAAATGGAAAAAATGATGTTAGTAAATAATGATAATAAAATTAATATAAAATAAAATAGTAGAATTTGCAAATAAGGATATATAAATTAAGTTAACCCGTTCGCTGCCAAACTATGTGGGCGGAGTCTTCGATATTTTTACTGGAATTCGTTTCCCACCAAAAATCTGAAAGATAATATATTTGGTAACTGTAATAGCAAGTTTTTGTCATTAAATAAAGTGTTTATTTTTAACATATTAAAATAGTGGTGGTCAGGCATTTTTTTTTTATTTTTTTTATTATACACTATAATTTTCAATGTTGACAGCGAATGCGTTAAGGTAAAAAACAGTATAGCTGTAGTATAAATACTACTTAGTAAATTAAAAATAAAATTTGAAATTATGGATGGAGATAAACTAAACACAACTTTTAAAGTAATGGAATATTATTTATTAAAAACAGAAATATAAATTACTAGCAAGCTGCGCCCGCTGCGCTGGTCGGTTTTTACAAAAGAACCTTGAATCAAACGAAATATATCGTTTAATTTGACCTTGTATTTGAAAGCAATCTGTATATTTACCTGCAAAATCCTTCCACATTACTGAAAAATGACATTATTCCGCTATTATATTTTCTAATGTGCTGTCAAAATTTTAGCTGGTAAGGACGAACTCTTTTATTTGTTCATTTACAGTTAGGGTTTGCTAAAGAATGATAAAACTATATGCAATATACTAAAACCATCACTAAAAATTATCGAACTAACAATGCAAACAAATTAACTAACAAAATCCATTCAGTAGAATTTTTTATAGACGCTAATCCTTGATAATCGGGTTCATCTGACTATAGAACTTTTTCACATAATTCTAAAACTAACAGAACGATATGAAATATACTAAAACTATCCTTACAAATTATCTACTTAACAATGCAAGTCGCAAAAAATACGCCTAGTAAAAACTTTCAAAAAGGCTAATCTTTCGGAATCGGGTTCACCTGACTATATAACCTTCACACATAACTGTTTGACTAAGCAACGTAGAACAATATGTAGTACACTATAACCATTCCTGAAATAGCATCTAACTAACTAACAATATAATTCTCATCAAAATCCGTCCAATAGAACTTTTTCAGAAAGCTAATATTTCATAATTGGAATCAAATATTGAAAAGGCTAATATTTGATTAAAAAATGGTCACCCGATTTTCGAATTTCCCCCTATAATTCTAGAACTAAGCAACGTAGAATGATATGTTATATAATAAAACTTTCCCTGGAAATTTATCTAACAGTGTAGGTTCCATCGAAATCCATTCGGCAATTTTTTTAAAAAAAAGGCTAATCTTTTATAATCGGATTGATCTGATTGTAGAACTTCCCATAATAATTATATAACTAAGCTACGTAAAACGATATGTTATACAATAAAACCTTCTCTGAAAAATTATCTTACAGTTTAAGTTCTACGAAAATCCATTCAGCAGAACTCGAGTTATCAGCAGCCGGAACGAAATTTCATATATGTAGAAGTAAATAGAAGTATATTGCCATTAATGTATTTTGCATTGAATAAAAAAAAGGTACTTTTCGGTTAGCCGGGCGCCAGTGATATATGTACAAATATAAATATATATGTATATACATATATATGTATGTATTCATACATATAAGTGTATATATATGTATGTATATATATGCATTTGAGTAGATATACGTGTATATATATGTGTGTATATATCACTGGCACCCGGCTAACCAAAAAGTACCAAAAAAAAAATGCTGTCGTACACTTGAAAAAACACATTTTGGCTTAAAATCTCTCATCAAAACTGTTTTTCTTTTTTTTTCTTTTCTTTCTTTTTTAAAATAAAATTAGTGACAGTTTTTTCTTTTATTTTTCTAGATGTATAGCCATTTCAATTCTTTCTGCAAAAAAAAAAAAAAAAAAAAAAAAAAAAAAAAAACACCTTTTGGCTTAAAATCAAATAGTTTGGGGTCAAAAGTAAAATCAAAATCGCCAAAAACAAAAGATAAATCGCCAAAGTTTGTGTTTCAATAGCAATCTTGCCCCTTGAATAATTTTTTAAGCATTACGAACATTCCTAATCATGTTTAAATTAAATATTTTCGTTTTATAATATTATCTCTCATCAAAACTCTTTTTCTTTTTTTTTTCTTTTCCTTCTCTTTCTTTTTCCTTTTTCTTTTCTTTTTTTAAAAAAAATAAAATTAGCAACAGTTTTTCTTTTATTTTTCAAGATGTATAGCCTTTTCATTTCTTTCTGCAACAATAATGGTCGCCAAAAAATTAGCAATGGTAACCTTTTCGGCCAAAATAACAGAACTTTCCATCATAACTCTGTAACTAATGTATGTAGAATGTTGTGTTATATACTAAAACCTTCCCTGAAAAATTATCTATCGAACAATGCAAGTTCCATCAAAATCCATTCAGCGGAACTGGAGTTATAAAGGAACGGAACGAAATTTCCGTTTGTGTTTTATATATATAGTAGATAAATACTGGTATGAACTGGTTATTTTAAAACCTTTTTAAAAAGGATTCAGATTCAGACTAAATTTAAACAATTGCTGTAAAATAGTATAACAAGTAATATTTTAAAGTACTTGATATAAAATCTATTTAATAGTCTAGTAATAATAAAAGATTTTATATTTCATAGAAAATGTTATCCTATATAATATTCATACTATTCATTCATATGATTATGGCTTTATCAAGTTTCGAAAACACATTCAATCTTATGAAACTCAATCAACTTTTAATATATATATATATATATATATATTAAAAAAAAAAAAAAAAGAAAGAAAGAAAGAAAAAAAACATGACAAACGCAAGCTTGTACCCTGAGAGTTCCGTACCGTTATATCATTACCAGCTGAGGACACGGTTTCTTTCTTTCTTTTTTTTTTAATGTACATCTGTGCAGTTTTTTCTATCCTAATAACAATATTATAAATCTGATTGTGTGCAAATGTTAGGTTGAAGCCAGCGTCAAAATGGAACATTTAATGATCCTGTTTCTTTGCATTTAGGTTTGATTATAACCATCAAATGAACATAGGCTGGTTTTTGTTTATTTTATTCAAATATTTTTCTTAATAATACAAAATTTCATTATTTTCATAGAGAATAAATGGACATTTTTTTGTATAATATTTTAAAATGGTTAAATTTACTTTACCGTTGCTAATACTTTATCGTTGCCAAAACTAATTCAAAACCCGGAATAATAATTTTTACTCAACAATTTAGTTTCAACTGAAAAATTTTCACGTGAAAAATGAAAATGAAATAAACAAATTAAAGAACTAAAAAGAAGATTAAATAATATTATTAGAAATAAAACGTACTTTTTTAGTTTTTGATAATAATACAATGTTTCAATATACGTAACTATAGGAAACAGGCGAATATAACGTCCTACATCGAAAATGAAGCGGATATGCTTTGATGGTGAAATAAAACGATCTTGTTTTTTTTTTTTTTTTTTTTTTTTTTTTACTTTTTTTACTTTTTTTTTCTTTTGTATGGTAACAATACTTGGCGTTTTAGCGTCTACGCACGGCTAATATAACTATACCGTATTTTTCTATTTAAATTTTTAAAAAGTAACAAGAAGTTTGAAAAGAAAATGGTTAGCAAATGTCAATAACATGCTCCGCAAAATTATCCATGTCGAAAATGATGTCATGGATAGCGAGAAATAGTTATTTTCATTCTTAAAACTAAAAGAAATAACTCGATTACCTAAAAAAAAAAACTGACGAATGTTAATAGTTCCATTTTTGTTGATAAAACCTAAAGATTTAATATTATTTCGTTAAAGTAACATAATTTCCCCTATGCCAGTAGTGAAATTAATTGCCTGGAAAAGAAAATGAACAAGAATTATGTCATTAAAAAGGGATTTCTCTGGGGAAAAAGAGACGTCATATTTGAAATAAAACGGGAATTTTCCCATATGTTTTAAAAAGAGTGTGAATCAATTCCTTACATTAATAATACAAGGATCAGTAAGTATATAAAAGAGAATTTCGTAGTTTCTTAAATCATACAAGACAATAAAAGTAAATAAAAGGTTTGATCTCACCTAATTTTCTGGTTCATGTTCTATGAGCTTCTTTAAAGGTAGAAACATCTTTTACTAATGAAGATTATTTATTGGACAGGTAGACACACTTAATGACGATACAGAACGAATACACGACAAGCTATGTACAAACGTAAAGTAAACAAAACAGTCAGTCAGTCTTAAAGTTCTACGCGCTTAGCGCCATCTGGTGGTTCCTTTTTATTTTGCAACAACTTCCGCCGGGCGAAGTTCGTCTGGAGACGAAAGTGTTGAAAGTTCAAGAGGGCAAAGAAGCTGCACCGGTCTTCTGATGATGGCTCCGTTTGGCAACCTCACTGTGCATGCTCTTGTCCAACCATCACGTCCGGGATGAGTCTGGATTATAACACCCATTTTCCATATGAGGCGTGGGGTGTTTTCCTTTATAAGAACGACGGTGTTTTCCTTAAGTTCACTTGGTCGATCGACCTGTTGGTGCTGGTGAGCAGATTTTAATTCTAACAGATAATTGGATTTCCATCGTTTCCAATTTTGAGTCAAAATATTTTCTTGATATTTTCTTATTTTTATTATTTGGTATTCATTGGATTGGGGAACTGTTATCTTTGATTGAGGTAGAGTTAGCAATCTTCTGCCAATTAAGAAATGACCAGGTGTGAGGGGTTCTGGCTCACGAGGATCGCTGAATACATAGGTGAGAGGTCTTGAATTGAGAATCGCTTCTACTTCAATGACAATTACTTCCAGTTATTGAAAGGAAACTAAAGTTTTTCCAAGAATTCTTTTTAGAGACGTTTTAACTGATCTTACAAGACGCTCCCAGAAACCTCCCCACCAAGCTGCTCTTTCAACTATGAAATTCCATTTGATGGACAATCCACTAAACAAATCTTTCACTTCTTCATTTTTCATAATCTTCCATAGTAAATTTAATTCTCGTTTTGCCTTATGGAACGTTTTCGCGTTATCACTGTAGATAGTGCTGCATATTCCTCGTCTTCCTACAAATTTTCGGAACGCTTGAATGAACGTTTTTGTGGTCAAGTCTGGGGTTAATTCTAGGTGTACTGCTCTTGTTACAGCACATGTGAAGAGCAATATGTAAGTTTTCTTAGTCTCATTGTGATCTTTAATGTACAACGGACCTAAGTAATCTAGGCCTGTAACTTGGAATGGATAGGCTTCATTTATTCTGTCGGCAGGTAGAGGTGCAGGAATCTGGGTGGCAGGTTTAACACGAAGTTTTTCACATAAATTGCATCTAAATATCAAACTCTTGATTCTTTGTCTTGCTTTCAATATCCAAGTTTTTTCTCTGAGTTGTGTTAAAGTTTCCGATACACCACCATGCCTTGTTTTTTCATGACAATCTTTGATGATAAGATTTGATAAATGGGATTTACCAGGTAGTAAAACTGGATGAGCTTCATGGTATGAGATATTAGCTTGCTGTAATCGTCCACCAATCAAGATTATTTTTCTTTCATTTAAAATTGGATTGAACGGCCGAATAACTGAGTTTGCTGGTACTGGTTTACCTTGCGTCAGCGCTGAATATTCTTCAGGAAAATGCTCCATTTGTGTAAGTTTAATCCAGTATTCTTCGGCAAATTCAAGTTCTTCTGTAGCTAAGGGACCACTTCTCTTACTCTGAGGATTCCTTGTATTGTGGATGAATCTTTGAATCCATGCAGTAATTCGTAATATTTGTTTAAGTTTGCTGAATCTTCGGATATCGAAAAGATCTTCAAGTTTCGTTGTCAGGAGCATATTCACCACTTCATATTCTTTATTTTCTAAGTTGGTTTCCTGATCGGTATGAACGTTGGATTGTGGCCATTGACTTTCGCACTTCCTTAGCCACGGTGGCCCAAACCACCAAAGCTCCAGGTCCTTTAGACTGGTTAAGTTTTCACCCCGTGTTAAAATATCAGCAGGGTTATCATTCCCAGGACAGTGATTCCAACAATCAGGTTCAGATATTTTCTTGATTTCATCTACTCTGTTCTTGACAAACATCTTCAATTTTCGAGAATTATTCTTGATCCAGTGAAGAACAATCGTGGAATCTGACCAAAATATAGTCTTCGTATCCTTCGGTGTACTTGAATGTAGTCGAATATGATCGAACAATCTGGCTCCTATAAGTGCAGCAAGAAGCTCTAACCTCGGCAGAGTTATTTCTTTAACTGGTGCAACCCTAGTCTTTGAAGTGACTAAATTGGAATGGAAAATTCCGTCAGAGTTGCGAAAATGTACATAAATAACTGCTCCGTAAGCTCGTTTGCTGGCATCTACGAAGACGTGAAATTGACAGCCCGTAAGTTCTTCCATTCCTTTCATTGAGAATAGATGTCTTGGTACAGATATCTGCTTCAAATAAAACAATTCTTCACACCAATCTTGAAATATTTTTGCTAAGTCGGTTGGTAAAGCATCATCCCAATTGAGTTTTTTCTTCCATATGCTTGCAGTAGTATTTTAGCTCGAACTGCAAATGGTGATACTAAGCCCAACGGGTCGTAGATTCTTCCCATAGTTTTTATTACGCTTCTCTTCGTAAATTTTAATTCTGCCATATCCTTATCCCTTAAAAGTTTATCACTATCAACGCTTAAGACATCATCTGATGAATTCCAGTAATAGCCAAGGACCTTGCATAACGTGGATTCATCGTTAACTTCTTCCTTAAATCGATCTTGCAATGAGCGTACATTTGTTTTCCATTTTCTCATATTAAAGCCTGCTTCTCTCAAAATGAACCTTATTTGTTCGTGGACGGTGTACGCTAAATCTGTGTCTTCTAAACTGTGTATAAGGTCGTCTACATACAATCTACTGTTCAAAACGCTGAAGGCAGTTGGATAAATATCCTCATACTTCTTGATGTGATGTTTAATTGTCGCGTTCAGTAAAAATGAGCTCGATCTTGCTCCAAACATTACACGCGTCATCCTCAAAACTTCGGGTTCAGCGTCTAAATCTTCCGTAACCCATAGAAATCTAACTGCGTCTCTTTCTTCTGGCGCCAGGGCAATTTGCAAAAATGCACCTTCTATATCTGCCGTTATGGCAACCTTATTCAGACGGAACTGCAAAAGAAGTATTAGAATATCGGGCGTTAAATTCGGACCTGGACTCAAGCAGTCATTAAGGGACGGAAAATTATGTTCACTCGAGGAGGCATCGAAAACTATTCTCATTTTCGTCGTTGTTTTATCTTCGCGTATTACTGCGTGATGTGGCATGTAATAGATCTTAGAATTATCACCACATTTATTTTCATTGACCCTTTCAGCTATTCCTTGAATTAGGTGCTTTGAAATAATGTTCTTGTACTGACTATGAAAATTTCGATTTTTCTTAAATCTTTTGACAAGTGTTCGCAAACGGTTGTTAGCATTACTATAGTTATCATGTAGCGACTCAGAATGTTCGTTCCATGGTAGTTTAACTTGGTAGCGACCTTCGATTAGTTTCGTAGAATTTTCAAATTCTTTAATAACTTCGTCATCTTCATTCAGATTGTCACTACGCGATATTCCCAAACCTTCTAAATCGAACAATCTTTTCAAAATGTCTGATTCTTCTAAATTTTGATTACGCACTATAACATTCATTACGCTAACATCCTTAAAATCCTTGCGTTTTGCTTCAGAACCATTAAATACATAACCTAGTTTCGTTTCCATTCCTACTAAAGCACCGGACACTCTTTTGACTTTCCCTGTAGCGATTTTCCAGAAATAGTCTGACCCAATTAAAAGAGAAACCCTTAAATTTTCAGACCCTTCAATATCAGCTATCTGTATTTTGGCTTCATTACAAAATTTGTGAATTTCTTTACTGGGACCTTGAATTTCAGCTTCCGATATGGAAGATGTTTCAATTGCTTCTATAGAAATAATTTTCTTTGGATCATAAATGCTTCGTAAATTTACTTTTACCCTATTTCTTACAATAGATTTCTTTGGTTTTGACCCAAAAGCATAAATTGCTAATTTTTCTTTTCCTATAACTTCTAAATTAAATTTACGAGATAATGTTTTATCGATGAACGTATTTTGTGACCCCGAATCCATGATAATTTTTATTTTTCTTTCCTGAGAATTATTACTTAAAAAGGCGACAGCTGTTTGTAAAAATACATTTTCATTTACTGCAGTTGTTGCGCAATTGAGAGCATTGGAATTATTTTTTCTTTCCGGAGACTTTGAGACGCTTTCCTTTTTGTTATGTTGCTTTTCAGTTTCGTCACAAATTAAAACATTATGTCTTCGACCACAAATGTTGCAACGCATTTTTTCGCGGCAAAATTTTGATACGTGGGATTTGCGAAGGCAAAGGAAACAATAACCCTTTCCTAAAAGACTCGATTTTCGTTCATTAATGGTTAAGGGACAGTTAAAATTTTCGTGTTCCCCTGCACAAAATAGGCAGTCTTTCTTGATAAGTGCATTTAATGTAGTTGCGGTGGGTATATTTTTATGAGTTTCATGTTTTCGATAAGGTAACTCTTTAATTTTATTCTTTTCAAATACTTCATCATTTCGAAACATATACGTTTTTTCTCGCGTTTCGATTTCATGTTTCAGAAATTCTAATAATTTGGCACAGTTCCAAGAATCTTCGCCAGCAGAACGATTGAATTCTAGAACAATTTCTTCAGGAATTAATTTGACTAAAACAGCGAATAAAATTCCCCCATAGTTATTTAATTCTACTCCGGCTGTTTCGAGACTTCTGATTTGAATAACACAGGTATCATGCAATTGTCTAAGCTCTCTTAAATTCGCTCCAGATTTTACAGGATTTAGGCTTAATAGCTTGTTTACATGCGATCGTATTATTAATTCATTTTTTCCGAATCTTTCTTTTAACAATCCGATCGCGACATCGTAATTATTTTGTGTTAAAGCTAAACCTTGAATACATTTTAAAGCTGCTCCTGTTAAGAAATTCTTTAAGTAATTTAACTTCTCTATGTTAGTTAACTTTACATTTTCATGTATAGCTACTTCAAATTGCCCCCAGAATTCCTGCCAATTTTCATATTTCCCATCGAAAGGTTGTATTGTAAGCTTCGGTAATCTTACGTGAGAATAATTCTTTGATTCATCAGGTCCTGTGGACAATAGAATAGAAGAGTTTATTTTACTTTCGTTAGGAGCATTACGCTTTAAATATCGATCAATTTTAGCTTTCGTTTTCGTAATTTTTTCGCGATATTCTTGACTGGATGATACATCTTTTTCTAGCGTTTCTAAGTTATCTACAAGTTTCTGAATTTCTGAATCTAATTTGTAAACTTGTTCTGCATTCTCGATTAATTGAATTTTAAGATCTTCAATTTCGTCTATATCTTTTTCGTCTCCTGCCAAATATTCAGTTATTTTGTTAATAATCTTCGTTAAAGATGTTCTAAGAGACTTACGCATACTTTTTGATTTATCTAATTCGCTAGGTAGCGCCATTTTCTAAATTTCAACTCTTGGGAATTTCGGCACCATAAAAGAGAAATTTCGTAGTTTCTTAAATCATACAAGACAATAAAAGTAAATAAAAGGTTTGATCTCACCTAATTTTCTGGTTCATGTTCTATGAGCTTCTTTAAAGGTAGAAACATCTTTTACTAATGAAGATTATTTATTGGACAGGTAGACACACTTAATGACGATACAGAACGAATACACGACAAGCTATGTACAAACGTAAAGTAAACAAAACAGTCAGTCAGTCTTAAAGTTCTACGCGCTTAGCGCCATCTGGTGGTTCCTTTTCATTTTGCAACAGTATAGAAAGTAGATGAGTTTCACGCCATATTTATAACGAAAAATTTAAATGTTTTTTTCTTTTTTATCTATACTGATTATTAAGCATGAGTATCCGTTATATACAGAAAAGAGTTTTCTGTTAAAAATCACATCATAATTTTAAGAAAAGGGAAATAAATTATTAAAATCTGACCATGTGTTTGTATTTCGAACTACTCCTAGCCTATCAAACGCAACGTTATTTACTTAATACCGGTTACTTAATATCAATCCGAGGATGTCCCTCAAACTCTCAGAATTAAAAAAATTAAATTAAATGCCTTTTTTTTGTAAATTTTAACGAAGTTTCTCTAAAAACGGAAAGTAAGTTACTCCATATTTGTGTATAAAAAAGGAGAAATAAAACAGATCAGTATATTTTTTACACCATTTTCTCATTAAAACTGAAAAATAGAATATATTTTCACTTTGAATAGATGGTGAAAACAAAATCTTGATTTCAGTAAATTATCCGAAAAATAAAAACATATTTTCACATATTCAAACTTCATGAATCAATTTATTCTGGAGAACAAAAATTGCCTGTCAACATACTGTCATTTAGAAAACAATATTTGTTTCAGCTATACATTAAACCAAGGAGGCAGAATTGAATTTAAAGAAAAAGCATGTACTATTTCCAATTGATGTTTTTTGAAGAATGGCTGTTAAAACGTTTCACAAAGGCGTTAAAAGTAAAATTGTTTATCAGCTAAAATTGACATTTGTTTTTACCCAATTCGTCTATTTCCACGATTTTATTTCGCCTTCCTTTTTGCATTGGTTGCAATTTCATTTTCGCGATTATTTGACACAAAATTTCACTTTTTTAAAAACTCATTTATGTCAAGGTTCCTATAACGAAAAATACCGTAATGTCTCCTATGAAATGTGATAAATAGTTAGTTAATTATTAACGTTTTTCATTATCGGGAGTGAAATATTTTGCTTAATTAATGTAATTATTCTTCTTTTAATGTTGCGTGAACGAAGTCACGGGTAACAGCTAGTATTTAATATAGAAGACGTGCATTAAAATACATTTCTTTTTTCTTTTTTTGTTTCATCTTTTATTTTTAGAACACTTTGGTCAAAATATGAAAATGCCCTAGGTCGACCACTTTCAACCACCATATCTCCCATACCCCCACACAATGGTCCTCGAACATTCCAGAACAATCTCGATCCTTCCGTTCCATTTGTAAACCTAATAAGAAATGTGTATATGTATGCATTGTATATATGCATAAAATATAAATAACATTTCAGTACATACTAGAAAATTCTAGCACATTCAAGAACATTCTAGCACATTCTAGAAGATTCAAACATTTTTTAGAACACTTTGGTCGAAATATGAAAATGCCCTAGGTCAACCACTTTCAACCACCCTATCAGCCATACACCCACAGCTACCGACATGCAGCCCCCATAGTGCACGATTGGAGACTCGTGGTTACTACCTCAAACAACAGTTGTCTGCGCTGGGTAGTTGTGGCTGCAAATTGAAATATAAGGACACACACGTCAATTTTTATATTGAAAATGACCTAGGTCGACAACTTTCAACCACCATATCTCCCATACCCACAGCCACCCACGTGCAATCACCATGGTGCACGATGGGAAACTCGAGGCTACTACCACACACAAACACCAGTGGTATGCGCAGGGCAATTTTGGCTGCAAAGTGAAATACACGGACACACACGTCTATTTTTATATATCTTATATTATAATACGAGCAAATCTTGTGTCTATTTGTGCATATATACGTATATGCAAATTTTATCTTAAAAACAGCTCTAACGATTTTTACGAAATTTTGTATCCTACCAATTTGGGGTACCAGAAGTCCATTGGACTAAGTCACATGTTCGAGAAAATTCGATTAGTGTGTCATTTTCGATCACAACAGGTCAGGGTCAAGCTAATTTTATATAAAAAATGGTTCAAATGATTTTTACTAAATTTTGTATAGTAGCGTTTTGGATTACGAGAAGATCATTGGGATGGGACCCATGTTCGACAAAATTCGATTAGTGGGTCATTTTTGGGTCACTATGGGTCAAACTAATTTTGACTAAAAAAAACGGCTCTAACGATTTTTATTAAATTTTGTATCGTACCGTTTTGGATTACGAGAAGACCATTGGGCTGGGTCACATGTTCGAGAAAATTCGATTTGTGGGATATTTTTGGGTCACTACGAGTCAAGCTAATTTTATCAAAAAAAAAAAAAAAAAAAAAACGGCTCTAACGATTTTGACGAAATTTTGTATCTTACTATTTTGAAGTACGAGAAGACCATTGGGCTGCGTCACATGTTCGAGAAAATTCCATTAGGGGGTCATTTTGGATCACTACGGGTTAGGGTCAAGCTAATTTTATCTAAAAAACAGCTCAAACGATTTTGACTAAATTTTGCATTTTATCATTTTCACATTTTTTTGCTTATTAAAGATTGTAATTTATATGATGTTATTAATAAAATAAGGTATGATTTTGTAGCGATTTTGGAATTTTTACTAGTCAATAATAGATCCAATTTTTTTTTAAAAATCTCTTTAAATGATGAGAAATGTTTAATAATGTTTTAAAAATCAAAAATACTAAATTAAAATTTAAATATGTTAACATTTTAATTAATGTTCAGTATTAAAATTTTTAATTGTGAGATTATTTAATTATAATTACAAATATATTTATAAAACAAAAAATGAGAAAAACTAACGCAGGGTTTTCCTGTCACGAACCCGCGCCCGCGGATCAACCAGCAGACGCCATAGCAACTGAGCTACGAACAACGCAGTAATTTCGTTACAAAGTAAGTATTTAAGTTGTGTTATAATATTAGATCCCCTATTTCTCGAGAACTAAGGGGCGTTGTATAAAATCCGTTGAACCTGACACTAAGGGGCTTCTACCCTACAACATATATAAAAATAATCAAAATCTGTGATTATCAAACTTGGCCCTCTCCTTGTAAGGCCACAATTAATTGAATTATGATAATTTAAATTTATGATATTTCGCAACTTTTCGGCACTATGAAAGGTTTTATAGCACTGGAAAACTCCGAGATTTCGTAATAGTACAAGTATAATAATTTGTTAACTTTTGTCGTTTAAGAATGGAATTTTATAAATATAATTTTTATAACATATTCACTAGTTTACGTTTTCTACCGAGCGTAAAACACAGCAATAAATTTTCCATAATCGGGGCGCATGCCAACTAAAATGTTCCAACAGTTTTTTTTTGAGACCAACATGAATTGTAATCATAAAAGTAAGCGCGAATTTTAAAATAAACATTGAATAATTATTACAGAGTGTTTTACTTTCAATTATTTTTAATTTTATACATATTATTAACTTTAAAGTCTTAGAAAAAATTAACAGTTAATTTTTTTAACATTAAGGGTGTTCATGACCTCCTAAAAAACGGTTATCTTTAAAATACGACTAATTTTTTGATTATCGGCTGGTCGGTTGGAACGCTATGCTGCACCGTATGTTGAAAAACAGAGTTTTGTGAAAACGCATGAAATAAAACAAAATACCTGTTTTTCAGCAGACGTTCGGTTCAGTTCTAAAAGTCATAACTTCTTAGATCACTTGAATAATCCAAAATTGTTTCAGGCACATCTTCTACGCACTTCAGTGATGCAATATTGTAGAAGAAAAATTTGATTTTTTGTACCCAAGAAAGTGTAATCACCCCTTAAGAAATCGAAGACTTACCTGGATTTTCGCTGTACTGCGGGTATCCCCTGTCGGCGAGCTTGTCCGCCCATCCCTGGGCGGTGCTACTGAGCTCATCGGACAGCACCAGAGGCGGACATCCGTGCAGTGTCCGGTAGTTGTTGTGAGCGTTTAACGTTTCCCGCTTGAACTCCGTCAGGGGATCTGCGGACAGATACAAAAAATTACATTAAGTACACAGTAAACTCTCTCGTAAGGATTAGATACTAAATGAATTCCTAGCCCAGAGCGCAGGTAACCCGCAATCTTGAGAAAGAGAGAGGTATCTCTTGGTTGTGTACACCTCTCTGGTACCCCGGTACCTCTCTCTCTCAGGCGTTCAACGTTTCGTGCTTGAACTATATCAGGGGTTCTGCGGACAGACACAAAAAATTACATTAAGTACGCAGTATACTCTCTCGTAGTTTTTTTTTCTTAAATAAACTGCAAGCTCGGATCAGAGGTACCCCGCAATCTTGAGGAAGAGAGGGGGGTAACTCTTGGCTGCGTACCCCTCTCCAGTAGTTCTCTGCGTACCCGTCTCAGGGGTTCAACGTTTCGTGCTTGAATTACGTCAGGAGTTCTGCGGACAGACACAAAACATTTCATTAAGTACACAGTACTCTTGTAAGGTTTAGATCCTAAATAAACTGCTAGCTTGGATTGGAAGTATACCACAATCTTGAGGAAGAGAAGAAGCGGGGAGAGAGGGGGTATCTCTTGGCTGCATACCCCTCTCTAGTACTTCTCTGCGTACCTCTCTCCCTCAGGCGTTCAACGTTTCGTGCTTGAAATACGTCAGAGGTTCTGCGGACAGACAAAAATTTACTTTAAGTATACCGTATACTCTCTCGTAAGGTTTAGATCCTAAATACACTGCTAGCTCGGATTGGAGGTACCCCGCAATCTTGAGGAAGAGAGGGAGGGGGAGAGAAGGTGTATCTCTTGGCTGCGTACCGGTAGTTCCATCCGGTACCCCTCTCCAGTAGTTCTCTGTGCACCCCTCTCCTTCAGGGATTCACTGTTTCGCGCTTGAACTACGTCAGGGGATCTGCGTCGGTAAGGTTTAGATCCTAAATAAAATGCTAGCTCAGAGCGGAGGTAACCCGCAATCTTGAGGAAGGGGGGGGGGGAGGTATCTCTTGCATGCGTATCCCTCTCCCATCTATCACCCACCCACCAAGATTCCATTTCATGATACAGTTTTACGTGCACGTATGAGACATGAAGAAACTGATATATGCAGAAATTTCTTCCCCCCCTTTTAAAAATAAATAAACCAACGGCATGAAATATGTTTTAAATTATGCGTGAAAATAATGCATGTATTTTATTCCTTTGTATTGCCATGTTGCATATCTGCAACATACCCCAAAATAAGTAATATTTCCGCAGCGAGCTTTAAAAGACAATTTTATTGATTGCTAATAATCTTCTAACTCTGCAGTTAATACAAATTATTCGTAGAATTCCCAACAGACGGAGATACTGAGTTAATTTTTCATACCAAAATTTAATTAATACCTTCAGCAGTTTCATGCGGTTATTGCTAAAATGAACTTCGGGAAATTAGTGAAATGTAAAAGGCTGGAGGCGTCCAGAAATAGATTTTTCACAAAGTTCATATAATTTACAATTTTGTATTAGAACATTTAAAATATGTATGAAAAATATGTATTATTTTGTTTGTTTCAGATATAAAACAAGCACTTTTTTGTCAATATATATTTTTATATATAGTCTAAAAATTTTTGTTATGTTTGTTTACTTGTTTCAAAAGATGTATTCTCATTTCTTAGTAAATATTTTCACAATCGGAGATTTTGCAATACAAGAAGTTAAGTCTTCCATATTAAAATATTTTTAATAGACTTACACCGATTTATGTCAGATGTGATGACAGGGCTAAACGAGGTGGAAGTACGCGTCCAAACAACGTTGAGCTAAATACTTGTTATTTCGGAATGTAGCTGACACTACGCACTGCATATTTTTGTAGCAAAAATTCAAGAACACCTTATAAACCTAATACTATACAGTCGGTGCGATTTCATTGAGCTGTCACAAGTTTCATACTCAAAACGGTGACCAAAAATGGGATCTCTATTTCGTGACATTATGATTCTCAGTTGACCATCACTTCATCACTCCACTGTGAAGTCACGGTGACTAATTTTTGAGTCATTTGCACCTTATCGCAAAAAGGAACATATCAGCTTTACAGTGACTTCACGGTGACTTACTTTTTATGTCCCATAACTTCAAAGTAGCCAGCCAGTAAAAGATGACGGTGCTTTGCATTTGGGTGACGGTGCTTTCAGCTTTTGGTGACCGCCACTTCATGACTTCACTTTGAAGTCACGGCGACTGATTTTTGAGTCATTTGTACCTCATCGCAAAATGGAACATATCGACTTTACAGTGACTTCACGGTGACTCATTATTTATGTCACGTAACTTTAATGTAGGCAGTAGACGTTGCACTTGGAGTGACGATGCATTCACACTTTTGGTCACAATAGGTCTACGGTGCTGTTATAACGCATTGATCATAAAATGCAATAATTTAATTATCATGCAACGTATTACGATATATTTCACCCACTTGATATCCAAGAGAATTAAGCGTCGTCGCACAGTGAACCGAAACTGCAAAATTCATGGACATGATGATTACAGATAAACGACTGATTGTTTACATTGTGTAAACAGTATCCGGAATTTTTAAATAAAAGACAAAAATATAATTTATTCATCAAAAATTGTTTTGTCCCTTTCTAAGTTGGCCCCATCGAGTCAAGTACAACTATGCCAGCACTGACCCAATCCTTTCATACAGTTTTCGTTGGCAGATTCGGGTAGGTCTTTAGCTCCTTCAGCTAATTTTTTCTTATGGCCTCATTTGACTTAAAACGCCTTCCTTGAAGAGTTAATTTTAGCTTAGGGAACAGAAAAAAGTCACACCGGTCCATATAAGTCGAGTAGAGTGCTTGGTCGATGACATTCATTCTGTTTTTGCCCATAAACTCTTGCACAATGATAGGTTTGTGCGATGGTGCATTATCGTGGTGCTGCAAAATTCACACGAAATTTAGGATTATTTTCAAAATGTTTGCCACACAAAAATTTGTTTGAAATCTAAATTTAAGGTAAATTTTTTTATTCAACCAATTTTTCCATTGTTAAAAATCGCAGAGCACACAAAAATATGGCTTTAAAAAACAGCTTCTGTCAATATGCTAAGTTACAGATGGCGCTGAAACTTCGTGTTGTAATTCGGTACGTTGTTACTAACTTACAGAAAAAAAAATGTGGTTATATATTTTATGCGCGTCTTTTAAATGATAGTTTCCGGGTATATTTACATAGAATACATTTATGAAATTTGGCATAGTTATTATATACATTATCACAGTGGTTAGGGATTTATCGGCTTGAAATTTTTAGCACTTTTTAAAAGCATTGCTGGAATAGCCGGTTGGCTACCACACTACATCTTCTATATATACGCTATACCCGATTGTAAACAGAATGCATATTGAATGTTTATAATTATAACTAGCCGCCACTGGCGACCAGTTTGGTCGCCCTTAAATGTATGTTAAGCATTGTAACAAATTATTTTTACTCATAATTTATTTTTTTCCTTAATCCTTCGCCAAACCGGAAAAATCTAATAGACAAATCAAGAACTTTTGCGATCGTGGTAGCATTTCGCATATTTTTTGTTGTTATGTATTTCATCTTTCTTGACAAAAACCGCTTAACCCACTTTATAATAAATTTATCATTGTGTGTGTGTTTTTAATATAAAATAAACTATTTCATAATAAAATAAAAGTATATGCTGTTTTAGTAATCTCTAATAGGTACCTGAAAATGGGATTTTCTAAATACATGACGTTCACATTTTTCTTTAAAATAGAAAATAGATAAATAAGAAATATTATCATAAATCAAAACATTTGATTTCAAAATTAAAATATCGTTTCTAATTAATATACACGAAAAATAAAAGCTGACAATTTGTTTCGAAATTTGATCCATTAAATATTATTACATCAGTTCAACCACGGAGTTCAACTTACATCAAGAAAAGATCCGAAGGAAGTTGAGTTGTATGGAACAGAATTATGGTAAACTTTGACTGTCTCACTGGTGCTGATTATTTTTTTTTACACCAGGCAGCGGTCCAAAAATTCATGGTTTAATATTTTAAACGTTCACAACGAATGAATCTTTTTTTTTTGTTGTTGTTTACTTTCATGGATAGAGAATTTGAACAGCGAACCTAATTGAAACTGAAGTTATTGCAGAATGTATACATAATTGAACGTAAGTCATCTCTCAAATATTAATTTATTTTGAACGATCTTTCTAAAAATGTAACTTTTATGCAGAATTATTAGAAAAAATAATTTTGAATAAAAATGGCTGCCTGGCATATGAAAAAGTGAAGCGGCATCCCGGAACTGTTGAGGACAGTCACATGACATACGGTTTTATTATATAGATAGATTATTCTCTAAGTCACAACTTTATTGATATTTTGTTCAAACTAGAATGCAACTAGATTAAAGTACCAAGGGCAAAAATGTGGGCAAATTTAAGCATTTTAATTAAATAACGAAAACGTAGTCGTCATCATTGAAGTAATCGAGAAAATTACTTCAAATTTACCTTATCATGAAAAGTACTATATGAAAAGATCTATTTTTTACGTTGTTTACCAAAATGTTGTTAAATATCTTACTCAATATCATTCTGAAATTGAAAAATAATAATAATTGCTGGGAGTAGTTTTTAACGATTTAACATGTATGGTATTAAAACCAGAATCTGCCATCATTCCATTAGCTAAAAATTCGTGGGGAAATTTTCTGATAAGCTCATAGTGTTTTTTGGGAGTACATTATATGTACTTAAGAACAATTTTCAATGGTAATGCAATTAAAATAAAATTCCAATTTTTCATCAATGTCTAAGTTTTTAGGGTGTTTTTTCCACTATGCGTCTTTTTCGAGCTGGAAGTCGTCGAAGATGGACACGAAAGCAATAATGTATATGTATTGAAATAACTGGGAAAAAATTACGAGCGTAAAGGTCAGACTATCAGTTCCGTGGACATAAAATAGTAAAACTTACTAAATACTACAAAATATGCAATTACACAATTAGACGAAACAGCAATTACACAATTACACAAAACTTAATTCAGCCGCATCATTCCCATGAGTCTTTTCCGATAAAATTGGGTAACCCGACCCGATCCACACTGTAAAAAAAAATCCTGAGGTTACTAAAATTTTTTTAGTATATTTGTATTCCACAGATTTTTTTAGTAACCAGTACTAAAAACCGGAATCGTTGCTAGGTGTCTTTTAGTAATGTTGCTAGCTGTTTTCTAGTAATTCTTACAGATTTTCTTGTAACTGAGTAAGAATACAAAAAAAATTTTTAGTAATTGCAAAAATCAATGAGAAAAACTAAACATTTTTTAGTAGATCGACCCATTTTTTTTTTTTTTACAGTGCGTGACTAAAGTCCAAAGCAATTACTTTAAAAGCATCTTTTTTACTCTTAATTCAATTCCTCCCCCGCCCAGAAAATTTAGCAATTAAAATGTACGTTTCCAGAAAGAATGACCTAATTTAACTATCGCGTCCCCTACTATGACGTAGTTTTCTTACCTGTTAACCGAGAGAAATAAACGTCGTCGTCTTCGAATTGGAATTCGTCAAAGATGTCCACAAACGACGCTATATAATCCACAGTGGCGTCTCCGAAAGCGACGAAATGAGCGAAAATCTTGGTCGCGACCGGGAACACAATTTTTTCATAAACAAACGAAAGACAGTGATAATAAAATAATTCGAGATGTAAACGGAGCAGCTCCATCGCTTTCGCTTCTCTGTTTTCGAACTCATTTAGATACCGGCGATAAAAAAAAAGCCTTTATTTGTGTTATCAACCTGATAAGAGTTTTTAAATGAGGAAACAAAAGTAGTTTTATTTTTATTTTTTTTCATGAGTCAAGTGATTCAAAAGTTTCATTTCGATTAAATTACGCGAAATTTAATGGCGTAACGCCAGTCTTGCACCGATAAAAATCACACCGGAATAAGGCTATACCTCTAATCGAAACTATCTGAATTCTGATGCAATCAATATATATATACAATCATATCTATACAGGGTGATTCAAGCGACAAATTTTAAGAGGCGAATAGATATCCCTGAAACAAACATTTTTTGTATAGGGAACAGGGCTTAATTTGCACCGGAGCCCACCGGAGCTCAGTTCCGGTACTTCTCTGTTTTTAGTAAATATTTAAATATTGGCCATAATTCACATACACTGCGCTCATAAACACTACGCTCCGGAGCCCAGTGAAATAACGCTTCCTAACAACGAATCCTATTTACCCTTTTCTTTCCCTACCACCTCCAATCTTATGCCTATTTCTGTATCAAAACACATATAAGTGACTTAATGTGTCTTTCAAGAGATGGAGATGAATCAGGATCGATTATATATCAGTCTTCGGGTTTGGGCAGGCTCGAGCTCAAACTGTCTTAAATTCAAAATTTTATTGATTTCCATTTCAAATCATTTGAATGCTATTTTGATCAGAATAAAGAGTCAACAGAAATAGTTTTTTTTCTAATCTGCATAGCTCTGAACTATTAGGTTTTTGTGTTAACACTATTTCCGAATCCTAATCCTGAGCTTAATTAATCGCAGAATTCTGCGATTCATTAACATTATGATTAGGCAAAGGTTTCTATTTAGAAGTAGTAATAACTAAAAAGTGGAATGGTTGATAACTAGGTATACGCAGATAGATATGTATTTAAAATTTTTTTATTTCGCTAAAAAAAAAAAAAAAAAAAAAAAAAAAAATGCTTTAAATTTTTAAATTAATGTATG
Organism: Maratus michaelseni; assembly: GCA_963931845.1. Classification (NCBI taxonomy): domain Eukaryota; kingdom Metazoa; phylum Arthropoda; class Arachnida; order Araneae; family Salticidae; genus Maratus; species Maratus michaelseni. The sequence goes on from OZ007587.1 coordinate 464,689,249, forward strand.
AAATATAAATATGCAGATTGGAGTCACGGCGGAGGGGGAGGGGGGGGGGTACGCTACGAGTGTTAGTACTGCAGAATATTAGGGCTCCGGTACTTTTTTTTCTTAGAAATTAAGCCGTGATAAGGAAGTTGGTTTTCAATCCCACGTATTCAGTCATATAAATAAAGGGTATCTCGATCCAAGCCGAAACGGTTTTTTATGTATAACTTTAACAATAATGAAAATACCAGTGAACTCGTGCGAGAATTGCGCACTGTTGTCTAATAATTTTTAGAAATATCTAATATTTTTTAGATGCAGGTTTAAACTTCTAAAGAAAAAATAAGGATAAAAATATCTGAAAGCAACATTAGTTAAGCTAAAATATCGTCTCATTTATTGCACCGAAGTGACAGCAAAAACTGATAGAGGATAGCAAAAGGCACGCGTAAGAAAAAAAAATTAACAATCGTAATATAACTGCATTAGAGGATGACGTCATCCGCTTCGGGAAAAACTAGAGCTCCTATAATATTTTCCTTTATAGGAGCCTTAGGAAAAACACGGGACAAAGAAAAATAAATTGAATACATATAAAGCACAATTTAATTTAATATAACAAAACATACAGTATTACACACAGGCTACACATTAAATAACACTGCTTCGATCGATCGATGATGTATTTTTCTTCTAAACATTTGACTTTCAATTTTGCTTTTTAATCATAAATATAAAATAAACCCGTGCTTTATCTTTTTGGTACTTTTTTTTTTTTTTTTTTTTTTTTTTTTAACTGTGATCATTGTTGAATACACGATATAATGAGGTATTTTATTTTTGTGGCAACATTAATTTCAGAAAAACTTTTCATTTCATTTATGAAAACAATTCCGATTTAATTTTTATTTAACTGGAAAACATACTTTGTATTAACAGTACCCAATTATTTTACGTGTCCGTGTAAATGAACGATGAATGCTATACACACCCTATTCTATAGCAAGCCTCTTGTAGTGCACCTCAGTAATATATATCAATTTCAATATGTTTGAAATTGTGTAACAGCATTAAAATAAACCGCAAACGACTTTTTCTCATAGACCGTAATGTAATGGAATTCTTTTGAGTGTCCTCGTAAAAATACTACAAGCACTACACTTTCAATACTGAACATGCCATAGTAAACCTCAACAACATATATCAATTGCATGGCAATCCGAATATATTTACGCGAGTTAGAGCATGGGCAGACAGACAGACAGACAGACAAACCGAATTCATAAACACTTTTCAACTATGTTGGAAAGTGTTAAAAAGAAAAACTAGATCAAAATTCGATCCCATTCTTTAATAACAAGTTTATTCCACAAATCTTACAGCTGATATTTTAAATCTGTTTTAAGCTTGTAACTAATAATATAGTTAATAGATATATATATGTATTATAATATCACAGTCAATATTCGAATAACATTCACTATCGTTCCATTTAATCCTTTTGTGCTGTAAGCTGCTAATATTTTAATTTCAAAAATCCCTTTCATTAATATTATTATTATTTAGATTGGATATTGTTTTGAATATTATAAAAAATATTAATAGGTTTATATGAATTATATTTAAATTTGTAAAAATAGTTTATTATTTTTAACTGTCAATGTAACGGTTACATATACAACGTGTATTTCTTACGGATAACTTACGGATAACGTGGCTTCTGAAAGCTAAAATGTTGATGTTGGGGTATGTTTCACTACAATTTCTCTTTTTGTCTAAAAATTCCTTTTTACATATGTTTTTGTATTTTAATAATACTCAATATTAATTAATTTTGCAAGCACTCAATATTTGTCAATCTTTATTAAATTCTCTTTAAATTTCATTTGGTAATTGATTGGGCAATTTGGGTTAATAAATTAAGCTCATAGCTATTAACACAAACAGAAATAAATTAGATTTTACTTATATTAGTGGAATATTGCCCTTGAAAAAGTGTTCCACTTATATAAGTATCCAATTGCTCTTTTAATAATTTTCACTTTCTGCATATTGGAATTTTTCTCTACATATCTTTAAGTATTTTTCCCACTCATTTTATTTTTGAGAATCTTAAATTTTTGGCTATATTTATGGTATTATATTGCAATTATCGGTTTATCTATTGTCGATTATTTATGTAGTTTAATGGTTATTATTTACAAAAGTTCTGGTTCAAATATGTATTCTAAAGCATTAAGTATGTTAAATTTTTGTGACAATGTAGGAAAGGAGGAAGGGATGAACACCAGGCCTTGGGCTTCTCTTTGGCTTAAGGATATTAGTCAGTGAGATCTCGTTAATGTTAAACCTTTGAGCGTTAAGTACATTCATATTTTTAAAATATCTCCGGAGGAAATTAATATTTTTAAGTCTCTTTTATTCTTATTTGTCAAAATATTTCTAAAATGTATGTTTAATTTAATATTTTACGTTCTAAAATTGTACGAGTTGTGAGAAATATTTTAACACTTCACATAAAATTAACCAGGTATTTAAAAAGCCTTTTGACAACTAAAAAAAAAAAAAGAGATCCTGTATAAACAGTATACAGAGAAAAAAGAAGTTAAAAATATTATTTTCCTCCGGAGATATTTTAAAAATAAGAACGCATTCCAATCCCATAGGTTTAACCTTAGCGAAAGGAATTTGAGATATGACTGAGACTGACCAACCCCTCTTAAGGATGTCTTTTTTTAAAGAATGTTTTTTTTTTTTAAATTTCTTTCTTTGTTCTTTGTTTTGTTAATTTTCGAAATATTTTCAAAATATATTTATTATAATATATCAATTTACAATTTTACATGTTTAAATCATACGAGCCGTAAGTAAGATTTTAACACTTCAAATAAAATTAAGTCTATATTTCTAACATATTTTGAGAACTAAAAAAAAAATAGACATCCTTTAAGAAGAATACACAGAAAAAAAGAAGTTAAAAATATTAATTCCCTTATGAGATATTTTAAAAATAAGAATGCATTCCATTCCCATAGGTTTAACATTTAGCGAGAGGAATTTGAGATTTTTTACTGACCAAGGTGGCGCTGCTGATAGTGATCAAGTGCTTGAAATAATCCAGCAGTTGCTACAGATACAGAAGTCATTAAAATCCGATTTGGCGCGGTGTGGGGCTGGCTAATGGGCATAGCGAATCGAGCACACGCACTATTTCGACACACACAAAACAACCGTGACAAACAAACATTCCCACCTTGAAATTCCCTGTCGACGGCCAAATGGGAATTCCTTCGCCACACACCTTCCGGGATTTATTTTTAAACTGCAAAACGTTTCTGTCGCGTTACGTGGACAACAAGAATTTATTTCATTCACCACCACAACAAGAAAGAAAAACTCCTGCTTCACTCACGCATAGGTGCGACACGTTTTTTCCATTGCGAAGACTGTGAACTGCGCGCGTAAGGCTGTATTTGAAACACAATAGTTTCAATGGAAGTCAACCCGAACCCAAAGAAATAATTATTGTCGTCTCGCAACTCGACCCCGAACTTAGAGTGACAGGAACCCGAAAATTCTGTTTAAAATCAACCCGAAACCCGACCCCAATACGACAAAAGAAAAAAAAAATCATTTCAAAACCCGACATGAACCCGCATTATTCAAACCCAGAAACTGAAGTGAAAGAAAATGAATCCATATTTGAATACAATTAGGGAAAGGTAGTCTATATTTATGTCTCTAATATCAATTTGATCTTTTTTGTAAATAAATGAACACGTATGCACTCATTAATAATAATATATACAGCTTTTTTCATTTAAAAACTGTTTGAATTTTTTTTTTTTTAAAGCGTGGTCAATTTTTCCGTGCGAACCCGACCCGAAAAATTCAAAATGTAACCCGAAACATTTAAATTCAACCTTACCCTCAACGAAAAATATTAGCGTCAACTCTACTCGACCCGACCCGAACCGCGGGTCGGGTCGAGTCATCTACAGTTCTACAATTCGTCTATAATTTGTGGTACTCTACAATTTTATCTATTTTGTATCAAACTGAACACTTATACACTCTAATATCCAAATATGTTGTTTTTTATTTGAAAAATATTCAAGACTTTTTTTTGTCAAACCAAGTCAACCCGAACGCTACCCGAAAGAGTCAAAACTTAAAACCCAAATATTTAAAGTTAACCCTGCCCGCAACGAAAAAAAATTAGTGTTAATTCGGCCCGACCCGAACCGCAGGTAGGGTCGGGTTCGGGTAAAATCCGGTTGTCCAATCCGATGCAGGACTGTACCCGCTACTCTACCCTAACACAACACTTTTCAACTCAAAACAGATCCGAACCTGAAATACTTAAACTCGAAACCCGAAATGAAAAAAAAAATGTCGACCCGAATTAAAATTATCCATGTACGAGACTGGATACTCATTGAACTATTTTTTCTATTTGAATATTTTATAATAACTTCTGTCGTCATATTAATAATCATATTAATATATGCCTTTACGATTAAAAATGATTTAATCAAGCAAAAATACTTCTTTTTTAATAAAAAAAAATTATATATATTTTTAAAAAACATTTTAGAAAATTTTGAAACATTTTGAAATGTTGAACACTTTGAAATATCTTCTGTTTCATAGTTTTCTTAGAAGTGTGCTCTATAACTGCGTAACATCTCATATCAATTTTATCTTTTTTTTTTTTTTTTTTTTTTTTGTATAAAATTGAACATATGTACACCCATTAATATTTAAATATAATAGTTTTTTTTTTTCAATTGTAAAATATTCAGACTTTCTTTGAAAAATCGAGTCAACCCGAACCTGGATTCGAAAGAATGAAAACTCAACCCGAATCTGAAACATTTAAAATTAACCTGACTCGCAATGAAAAATATTAACGTCGGGCCAAGTCGGGTTCGGGTGAAAACGGGTTACCCCACCCATTGCAGGACTCTACTACCCTTTTGGTTATACATTTCGGAATTATTTGTCCAATGCAAAGCGTTAGTGTATTCGAATATTTCAATTAAAAAAAAATAATAAAATAACGATAGAAAATTACACTTTTTGTAATTGACTCATAAATAAAGTTAATAAATAAAGTTAATCAAAAAGAACAGTTAATGTGGAACGTATTCCTTTGCGGTAAACAGGGAAAAAAAAGAAAGAAAGAGATATAGAGAGGTCCGACAAATATCCGAATCAGCGATATATGGAGAAGATACTGTAATAATAATAAGTATAATAATAAGGAAATAGATTTGAAATTCGGTTGGAAATATTTTTAGGTAGATTTCGTAAGAAATACTACCTATTACATTCTTCCCTAAGATGGAATTTTTGAAAAAATTTTGCAGATCTACGCCGATCATGACTCCCAGAACCCAAAACCACCCCCAGTTCAAAACTTTATCTATCTATCTATCTATCTATCTTATCTATCTATCTATCTATCTATCTTATCTATCTTATCTATCTTATCTATCTATCTATTACTTCTAGGAAAAGGACCGAAAATTTATGTATGTCAGATTTTTTATAACATTAAAAATGGCCCCAAGGGGGGGAAAACGGGGGTTTTAGAAGAAAAAAATTCATAACTTCGTCCATTCACAAGATATCAAATCCACTTAAATTTATTATAAATCCTCTTATTATTATCTAAAACATATATATTGACAAGTTTTTTATAGAACCAAATTAATAATAATATTAACAAAAACTCCGCCTGCAAACAAGTTAGGTTTCGAAGTGCGGCAACTGATCCAACTGACGCATCATGGCAAAAAGGTAATTTCTTCCGCAATTCCCAACAAACAGGCGCCTCACGGTCTGCGTCTTCGAAATCTACATGTGCCTGTTGGCCGAGCCGTCAGGGATTTTTTTTATTTCCTGAAGATTTCGTTCAGTCTATTGAAACGACGCGACGACATGTATAAAAATTTCGTAAAAAGTAAAGAGTAAAACGTAAGCTGCTTGAAGAAAGGAAAAAAAAATTGTAATTTAACAAATTACAACAACCATTGGGAAAATATTCCGAAAGCTTAATTTTTTTTTCAAATTAATTAAAAATATTAATTATTTAAAAATATTCTTCGGAACCATCTACAAATAAACGCATTTTCCATTACTACAGTTGGAGAGATCCTGGCATTCTCCGTCCTCGTCAAAATACTCGTTTGAACCATCGCCGCAGTTATTGAAACGCATTTTCCATTACTATACCTTATACTTAATATATACCTTAATATTTTGTCGGGTCCTTCCAACAATAACTTTAACTCTTGTTTAGATAGATGTCTGAGCTAAAGGTATTTTGAGGAAATTAAAGTTGAAGACCAAGTTTTTTGCTTTATAAGACGATTTCTCATCCGACGTCCATTTTTTTAATTCGGCTTTTTTTTTTTTTTTTTTTTTTTCCTATCCGGTAGTTTGCATCTATCCTTTTTATAACTTTAACATTTTTGTAACGATTTTAAGCATTTCTATTGCCTATTCAAAGAAAAATTCTTCTAAAGTTACAGAATTTCGTTAAAAACGCTTAAAAAATTCTTCTAAAGCTACAGAATTTTGTTAATAACGTTTAAAAAAATAAAGTGACGACGCCAAGAGGTCCATTCTCAACCGAAAACAACAAACACTTTCCTAATAATTAAAAAAATAAAATAAAAATAAAATAAAATAAATAAATACAAGTGGGAAATTGTACGTTAAACGTGACAAATAAATTGACTACTAATTGTTCGTACTATAACTAGTTTTACAATTTAAAAAAAAATCATCGAAATTAATTCAGTGAAATGAATCATATCGTCTGTCTGTTATAAGCTAAATGAGAATGCCTTTTCTCTTTTTACGTATGCCACGTTTATAGATGCGAATTTCTGTTTCGACACCAGACAGGGCTGCAAAATTCACCATGGAAATCTTGATGGATCCTTCATGGTTTAATATTTGTATGACTCACGATGAACGAATCTCTTGTGCTTATTTACTTTAATGGATCGAGATATTGGGCTGTCAACCTAATTTCAACTGAAGTTATCGCAGAATCCATACATATTTGAATGTGACCTATCTCTCAAACAAACAATTTTTTTGAACAATCTTTCTAAAAATGCAACTTTTATACAATTTTATTCAAAAAAATAATTTTGAATAAAAATGGTCGGCTGGCTCATATGAAAAGAGTCAGCCCGTATAAGTGGTCAGCCCGTATTTGTTTTCCTCAGTCACAAGGCTTGCACTTTTATTGAATTAATTAAGAGCCTACGCTAGTCACGCGAAGAAACGCTCCAGCTAATGTTAAGTCTATGGGAAGGTTATCGCGCGATTTCTCGCTCGCATTTTAATATTTTCAAATGATTTTTTTTTATAGGATAGATGAGGTCGATCTCTAACGTTGTTAGTTTTTACTTTTTCGATTTTGGTTACGTTTTTTTTTTTATAAGCGGACATTTTCAATTTTGGAACCGGTTGAGACCGGTTCTGAAAGTGAAATTACCCTTATATAAAAAAACTGGAACCAAAATCGAAAAAGTAAAAACTAACAACGTTAGAGATCGACCTCAGCTATCCTATGCAAAAAAAATCATTTAAAAATATTAAAATGCAAGCGAGAAATCGCGCGATAACCTTCCCATAGACTTAACATTAGCTAGAGTGTTTTTTCGCGTGACTGATGTAGGCTCTTAACGTATGATGAGATGTAATAAAATGAAGAAAACTTTTATTAATATCTTTTTAAGTTTTGATTCGATTTTCATAAAATTTGAAATGACTCGACAAAATTCTGCAACGATTCTATATACTATTACATTTCAAACCATTCGGTTGCGTAGTTTTTGCGCTGTTATATGCGGACAGACGGACGGACCAGACCACGACTATAGGTGCTACGTATTTATATAATTACGAACGCATCTAAAAATCAGTTTCGGTTTATTTGTTACTTTTCTTTCTTTCTTTCTTTTTTTTTTTTTTTTTAATACAGCTAGAAAACAAAAAAAAAAAAAAAAAAAAAATATTAGAGACTGGTTTACTTATGAAGGCCGATATTTATTTATCAGATTTACTTTCCAAAAAATTATCATCTATAATTATTTGTTATGCTTTTCTTATCAACATTTTTGAAAGTTTTTATCACATCACGATAACAGTGAAAAATAAATAAATAAAAATTTATTGCTCCAGAAAATAGCAATAATCATAAAACCAAATTTTCGGTCATGGCCAAATTTTGTTCTACGACAAAAATAAACTAGAAGGGGAAAAAGAAAGAAAACAATGCGTCACGCATAGATTATGAATCACTTTCCAATATTACAAGAATCGATATTACAGTATTCCAATATTACTATTGCCAAACTACATATTTTCATACTAAGAAAAAATATATCTCCCTTTTTCACAGTATAGGAAAAGGTATAGATTTACTATACGTCCCGACAGTTTGGGACCGTCCCGGTCCCGGTTTTGAGGGTTTGTCCCATTACCGTCTCGGGCGGGACGCTTTGTCTTAGTCTCCTTTGAAATTTCCCGGTTTCTCCCGGAATTTTTAAACTGAATGAATTATCAAATATAGAGAAGAAAGTTGCGAGAAATCTGAAATAAATATTATCCTCAAGCTATTAAAAGTTACGTTTTCCATTAAGTATTTTATATTATTAACTAAACAGCTCCAAAAGTTTCGTACATAATTTTATTGCTATACTCAATACATCTTAAAACTAACAAATATTCAATAATTAGTGGGATAACACACCGGCGTTTCTACACATATGCCCAACATTTCTTAGGTAAGTGTCTTCGCAACTTGGGTTACTCTAATTTTAGTTTTAAATGTAATTTTACAAATAATATTTTCTTCCCGAATTTATAAAAATGCGTAAATAAAGTTAATTTAAGCAACCAATTTTTATTTGTATAGAATTATTGAACACAAACACTTTAATTTAGTAAATGTAACCTCTGATATAATATATATTTTCCCTTTTTAGCTTAAATATAACTTTAAAAGCCCATATTTTATTTTTTAAATTAGGCTAGGGAAAATATTTTAGCGATTACATATATATATTTTCAACAAACATACCCTTTATTCAGTAAAATCGGTATCTTAAAAAAAAACGGACAAAAAATACCCATAAAAGTTCATGTAAAATGATTTCAACCCAACATCAATACATGGCTTTGATCTGTCATCGTAATTTCTATCATGTAATACGTAATTCTATCATAAACACCTAGTCAATTTTACCGGATTGATATAATCCATTAATCTGTAATAGAGCGGTCTTTAATAATCTAAAATCAAACATTTACTACAAAAAATTACCAAAGACGTCTTATTTCTTATAAAAAAATGTCATTATTTGCTAATTATCAGTAATATCAACTACATCACATGCTACTCGCATCTAGAAATATGTCAAATAATATTTTTTTTTAACTCTTCCCTTCTTATTTGATAAGCATAGAAGAAGACCAGAAAGGTGACTGACACTCATAACTAATTCGCATAATAAATAAATAAATAACCAGAAATAGTTTTTAAAAAAAACCCCACTCTTTTATAAGTATCCAAAGTTCATTTCGAAATTCACGCCTAATTTCATGACTTCCATATTCATGATTTTTCACAAACAATTTTAGTTACCATACGCCCAATAATAATTTTCAACGGAAACGCTTTCACTGCTTTTTACTCGATTACAGCGCCATCTACGATTTTTCGAAGAAAATGTACTGTGCAAAAGTTACGTATTTTTTTCTGTAGAATCCGATTCTCCAATAAAAAAGGGGGCTTATCATTTAAGATTTTCAAGTTGTCCCCCTACACCCCCAGGAGGGCAGTGTTGGGGGGATATATAGTTGGGCTCAGGCCACGAACTCGATTATTAAAAATTCAGTGCTTTATTTACACGTGGTTAGATAGCACAAGCAAGAGAATTTATTAAATATGTATATATCCGTATGCTCCGTTTCTTTTTTAAGAAAAGACAACAAGAAAGAAAAAAATGAAACTTTATTTAAACTATCTTTTTTAGGTTTTCTAAATTGATTTCTCAATGTATAATCGTAAATTAATTAATATTAAACTGTTAATTGATAAAATCGTATTTTTTTAAACTATTATACCCTTAACAATATAATAAATTATAACACCTTGTAATAATATATTTCTTTTAAATGCTAAAAGGTGTAAATTAACAACATAATACAAATTAAAATAACTTTTATTAGGTTGTTTGACATGTTTCGACTCATTCCGATTCATTTTCAAAAACAAATGAAAATATTCCATAATTGCACGGGCTTTGAAGTTATTATTTTTATGTACTTTAAAAAAAAAAAACCTTTTTTACTTTTTTTGTACTTTTTTATTACCAAACTTCACAATGGAAAGCACATAGCGAAACCTTAAAAAACATCGCGTAAAAAGATAATGATGTGCAGTGTTGAATTCAGACACTTTTCTCCGGGAGGGATTTCTGTAGCTCCGGGAGGTGGGGGGGACATTGTTAGGTTCCGGGGGGGGGGGATTGCACTTTTTAACCATTAAAAGTATAAAATCTCAAATCTTCCGGGGGTGGGGGTCATTTCAATGCTCCGGGGGGATGTCCCCCCCGTGCCACCCCCTGAATTCAACACTGATGATGAGTATACTCCTGGCTATAGCACGAGTCACAAATTATAGTAACCTTATTATTCTGTTAAAATACAAAAGTGAATTATGATGTCACGAGTGCATGATTTTTATTTAATTCTCGACAAATACTAGATGTGCCATTTCTTTTTAGTTGTTAATAATATAGGTTAATTCACGTTATTAAAAAATAACTATAAAACATGTAAATAAACGGAAAACGGTAAGTAATAAATGGTAAACGTAATGGTAAACCGTACGCACCCCTTCTTAAACAGTAAATAAGCTTATTTTACTGATATTGTTATAGTAATTTTTTTCCGTCAAGTTTTGACGAGTTCCATCTAGTTTGGTATATTTTGGCAAGCGTTTATTGACGCATCACTAAATTCATTGTTGTTTCAACTCGTATAAAAGTGTATGAGTTACAGAGAGTATTTGGCGATTTATCACCTGTGTCGGGTTAATGGAAAAATGCCTTAAAATTATTATATTAATTTATTAATCAAGTTCTAAAAATATTAAATGTTGTATTGTCATTCGAAATACACCTGCGAACCTAATTTTACTAATTCTAGCCTATCAGGAAGTGAGTTAAAAATTGATTATAATATTACACCTTTACATTAACAAAATCATGTGGAATATATAAATGAAAAAGTGTAAAAACGAATCGAAGGGTGAATGAAAATATGTCATTAACACATGGCTGTGGCCCAAAATGAAAACAAACAATTATTTGTGTACTCTTCCTGGAAATAAATTAACTTTCTACCCGAATGCCGTCTTTAATTGGATAATTGAAGGTACTTTCTGCAGTCTAATTCAGAACTGCCAACTCTCTGGATTTTTTAATGACACTCATTTCAAATACAGGTTTTCGCTTTATTTAATGCAAAATTTCTCCGGTTAAATAAAACAAAGAATGTTATTTGAAAATACTGGTATTGAAAAATCCAGAGGGTTGGCAGCTGTGCCAATTGTTTTGATAACTGGGAAGATTTTATGCACTCTCCATAATATAAGATCACATAAGCACCCTATGGGTCGCAGTGGCATCACTTCAGATATCCTGAGGTAAATTCCTACGCGACCCGAACCCAAAAATTCTACTTGTCAAACCGAAACCGATGAAAAAATTTTCGTCAACCAGAAATTTGACCTGCACCCGGAACAATTCAAACACAATCCGACCCGAAACCTGAAATCCAAGAAAATTGATCCATAAATTAATACAACGATGAAAAAATAGTCTACAATCGTATATTTAATATCAATTTTGTATTTTTAAGGAGAAAAACTAATATATATAATATTGCTCATTCATATATAGCTCATTCATATATAGAATGCTCATTAATACATAGTTTTTCATCTGAAACAATATTTTGGGCTTACTTTTGAAAAATCGAATTAACCTGACTCCGTCCTGCAAGTATCAAATCTTAAACCGAACCAGATCGCAACGAAACAAAATAACTCCAACCCGAGCCGGCCCGAGCCATGAGTGAGTCGGGTTCGGTTAAAATCGGGTTGCCCGACCCGATGCAGGATTCTCTCCCAAGGTTTGAAATTAAAGGTTTACAAACTAACAAAACGCCCCACCAAACTAACTAATACCCGCCAATACATACACACCTATACCTTTGCCTGTAAATCTAGTTTTACAACAAGGAAAGTTCGTGCGCCAGAAAGTTATTTTTACACCCTTTTACTTAATTCAACTTGGATTTTGTATGTAAAGATGGAATTTTGTATTCTATCTCTAACTTATTTCTTGACAGGCTAGAATTACAAACAAGTTGGGAATTGTACGTTAAACGTGACAAATGAGGTGCGTTTGTACTATAACGAGTTTTATAAATATTCAGATCTTGGTGCAATATAGCTCTTATGCACACGTATGCAAAAATGCATGAATATAAAATTTATTTTATGTGATGCAGATTTTGACATTATAGCTATTCATTTTATTTTATGATATTAAGACTTTTACAAACAAATCATTACAATTCTATTACATTAAAATTATACTATGCGCCAATATCCAATACAAGACAATGTAAAAAAAAAAATCGTCGTTATTATTTCAGTGAAAAAAGGAATTATATCGTCTGCTATTATGATGGGATTCACTTCCGTAATAAAATAAGTACATTTTAAGCTGGCAACATTGTATCTTTTGTTGACATGGACTGAAAATTCCAATGGGAAACTTAACACTAGATTTGAAAATGTGAGAACTTGAAATCCCTAGTTAGACTCTTTTTGCATTTAATATCTATTTCTACGGAAACATCTATCCAAAAAACGGTCGATAGATTATAGGATGGCTATCATGAAATAATTTTAGTATACAAATTCGGTTTTCAAATTCAAAAATACGGAAAAAAAGGACTCTCTCTTAAACAGTACTTAATCACCACGGCAAACTAGAATCATTACCTATCATGTGATATCATTGAATTAATGACGTATGATATAGGATTTAATAGAATGAAGAAAACATTTATTAATATCAACAATTATATATATTAAATTTCAAATTATTCGGTTGAGTAGTTTTTGCGCTGTTATATGCGCACAGACGGAGAGACAAACGGACCAGACGACGACTATAGGTGCTACGTAAAACGAAAGAAGTAGTGTAAACCCGATACGCAGTGGCGCAATGTAGAGTCCTGCACGGCTCGAACTCGAAAATTCTGCTTAAAGTTAACCCAAAACCCGACCCAAACCGTACATAAAAATTTTGTCAACCCAAACCCGACAAAAAAATTCCTTGAACCCGAAACCCGACCCTAATCCGGCACACTTCAATCCGAAACTGTCCCAAACTCGAAATGTTCTAACAAGAGAACAAGTAGAAGAAAATTAATAAATATTTGAATACAATTATGGAAAAATAGCCTATAATTCTGTCTCTATTATCAGTTTTATCTTTTCTTTATATAAAAATGAACATATATACACTCATCGACCGTCAAATACATAGTTTTTTTCAATTGTAAAATATTCAGTTCATTTTTTGAAAAATCGGGCCAATGCAATCCCGACTCGAAATATTTAAAATTTAACCCGACCCGAACATGACTCAGAATGAATAAAATTAGCGTCAATCCGACCCGAACTGCGGGTCCTTTACGAGTAAAATTGGTTTACCTGACCCGATGCAGGACTCTATAGCGTAGAGAAGAGGAGGGGACATTTGTCAAGAACACCAGGGCCTACCGCTAAAAAGGGGGTCTCCTCATTTGAAAAAAAAGAAACCCTGTTGATTTTACAGTCTTAAACTGGCATCCCAGCTGCCTGTATTGTACCGTAAAATTAACAGTAATAAATAGTAAAATAAGCAGTAATACGCTGCCGCGCATGCATATTCAAATGTAATACGCTGCCTCGCCTGCGCGGCAGCGTATTACTGCTTATTTTACTGTTTATTAATGTTAATTTTACGGTATAATACTGGCAGCTGGGATGTCAGTATTATAGTGTAAAATCAATATAATTTTTTTGCAGTGTTCTACTGTAAGTTTAATGCAATTATATGCAAAAAAAAAAATAAAAATAATAGTAATAACTTTCAAAGTTTAAATCCAGTTTTTATGTAAGAACTAGATGGAACCCGTCAAAATTTGACGGCAAACAACTTGATAGTACCATAAAAATAAAATTTATAGTTGCTTTAACTTGACAAATTTCATAGTGGGGATCATAATATGATTAAGCGGTCACAGACCTTTCCATCGATATATCACATGAGGGGTGTGTGCAAAATTTAGAAAAGTACCCCTTGGGGGGGGGGGGGCAAAGTGGGGAGATGGACATCGGAGATGCATAATATGATTAAGTGGTCACAGACAGTGGTGTAGTCCTGGGGAAAAAAGTGGGGGGACGCTCATAGTCTCGATCATTAGGGTCTGTATCTGTATCACCCATAGGGCAAACTTGATTATGAATCTTGCTTTTCATTTTGAATTGCAGAGAAAAGTAATTGAAAAATTAAATTTTAAATTTTTAATTAAAATTTATTTAAATTAAATTAATTAAAGTTTTTTATCTGTTGGTCGTTCATAGCTTCCCACAAATTAAAATATTGTTAACCTTATTTCATGTGTGAAAATACGTATTTGAAATAGAATTCAAAATTTAATAACACTAATCCACGCAACGAGACTTTTGTTAGACATTGTTTATTTTTGAGATAGTCGTAGAATAACTATTGTATACTAAGAGCATTGAAAATTATTGCATTTTTACATTACGGACACGTATAGTGTAAGGAAAATATTGTAATCATGACAAGAAAACAGACTATGAAATTTATTTCTTCACTTTTATAGGTTTCCTGAGTCCGCTTTTCCTATTTCTGTAACAATTCTCTATGTATCTGCGTATGCATGTGTGCGAGTCGGTACTTTCTTTAAGATTCCTAAAGTCTGTGTTTGGTGATTTTGCAATGAGTCAGTATGTGTATGTGTCTGAGCAGGGTAGCATTTAAATGGTGTTTTCGGCTGAGATTAAATTTCGCAGGTATGTTATATATGATGAAAAGATTATTTAACATTCTGGATTATATATGTCACTGCCCAAACTCTGTACAAAATTTTGAACAACGTGTAAAAATATTGGGTTGTTCGGAAAATTTCTTCCGTTTGGTAAAACCAATTCGTACCGGAAAATTCTATCATTTAATTATTAGACATTAATTTCAATATCTAATGTTAATTGACGGGCAGAATTTTCCGGTACGAATTAGTTTTCCCAAATGGAAGGAACTTTCCGAACATCCCAATACGAATTTGAAAGGGGTGAAATAGATCAGTATCCTTATAAAGAAAATTTCTGAAAATCGCGTTTCATCAAGATTTTTGTAGAATTAGTAACTCTTTAAATCAGTAACTAGGTTATTTCTAATTTGTAAGTATTGAATTTTTACGGTATGAAATGGAGAAAGACTTTCAAAAATATTGGTTTCATCATGATTTGTGTGGAAATATTCGAGCAAGAGCAACTGACATAAAACTTGGCACACATATACTTTCAGGACTTACATGCATGTAAAATCTTATTTATTATTTTTTTTTAAATTTACATTTTAAAAGGATGAATTGTCCAGGGCTCCCAAATGGTTCGCCAACTGAATACCAATATTTTTTAACAAAAAATTTCTTAGTAGGTTTCTAAAACTTTTCTGCAAAAATTTACTTCCGAAGGTTGTTTCTGCAAAATTTACAAGAAAAATCTAAAAATAAAATTTTTCTAAGAAAATACTGGTATTCAAAAAGCGGACCATTTGGGAGCCCTGATTGTTAAGTAAATCTTCTAAACTCGTTTCATCACGATTTATCTTTTAGCTATTAACATGCAGATGCTCACGAAGAATGGCTTTTAAAATATTCAAAATTTTAAGTGCTGAAATAAGCCGAAAACTTTTTTAAGTTGTTATTCTTCTGAAACTATCAGTGCTAGATACTTCAAATTTGACATAGAAGATATTTAACTCGTAGATATTCTCTACGATGAATTGAAATTTTAATGTGGGAATCGTCTCAGTGAACGTTACCACACTATTAATAGCGATATAGAAGTCTACTCTAGTTATAAATTGATTTGAATACATGCCATTCTGTAAGTGCTTAAAGAATTGAGCGGAAATTTTTTAAAGATATAATTTTGAAGTAGAGTTTCTATGGCAAATAATACTTATGCTTGTGCCAGATGACTTATTTAAGAAACACTTTCCTAATAAAATTACTTTTAACGTTAATAAAAATAAATTAAATATAGAAAAAAAAAACATACTTTCATTAAAATTCACAAAAAGTCAACTTATATTATAAAGCACAAATGTGTGCGTCGCTCAATGATGTCATACTGATGCGGGCAGCAATGTGGTGAAAATGGATGAATTTCGAAACAATGGAGCTATTTTTTTCAATTAAACAGTCGTAATGTTATTTCTATGGGGGTAAATGCCATTTTTGTGCCTACGTTGACCCCCCCCCCCCTTAGGGATCTAATTTTTAAAAAATGAATGTCCAATTCATGTATTTTCCTCAGGTATACACACATATATATATATATTCCAAATTTCAAAGCTCTACGTCAACAGGAAGTGGTTGAAAAATGAATCACAAGATTTGACTGTCACGCATACATACAGAAATGTAAGATAAAAGAAAGCGGGTAAAAAAGTGGCTCAAATTAATTTCTTTTATTTATTAAATATTTAAATAAAAGGGGAAAAATGGGTTGAAAACAACAGCAATATATTTAATTCTCTCACAGTTTAATAATATGTATTATTTTACCTCTTTCAATGAACTTTACAGAAATACTTATTTTCAAAAAAAAATTTCACCTTTTTATATTTTCTAGATTTTGTATCAGTAGCCATTCTATGAATTACCGCTTTCCAAATTTTGAGTGAGGCTGTGGTTTTCCCTTAGATAAGGATGAATCGTTAAAGATTAGAATTAGAAGTTTAAACAGATTATTATTCATTAAAGTTAAAACTATTAGAAATTAAAAGCATCAAGTTTTGTCACTAAAAAAACTTTTGCAAAAAGGAAAATTTTTCTGACTGACAAATTTTGAATAGAAGAGTCGCATAAAGAGTTATTGTATGAATGTTTGAAAATTAACAAGATAATTATTTCATTGACAATATTATTTCAATATTATTTTTTTACTTTATTTTAAACTTTTTTATAATTTACGTTATGTACTTATCTCCAGCAGGTAACAAATTAAAGTGCGTGTCAACTTTTATAATACACAGACACACTGCATACCGGCCAATATATATTATATTCATTACACACAAATGTTTGTAAAATTAGTTTGGTGCAACAATGTGTGAAGGAAAAGCATGTCTAGCGTTTTTTTAAATCGAAAATGTAATTTCGTTCAGTTTAAACGCATACCAAGCAATAATTATGTATAAATGGTAACGTATTCATTCGAATTATTTTGAATGGTCATGTATAGAAATTAATGATCATATGCTCATCACATAACACAATAAAATTTAAACCAGCTGCAAAACGCATTTCAAGAAATATCCGGCCATGACGGTAGTGTATTTGGATTATTTTTGTGTGGCCCTGTATACGAATATCATTTACGTATCACTTAACAAATGGATATTTTCTTCAGCTGAAAAATACAAAATATAATTGAAAACACGTTTCGAGCAACTAAACCCACGTCTGACAATGTGTCCGGATTCTTTGGCCTTGTAAAATAACTATAAATGTTTCGTGCACCGTTTTCCATGCATTGCAAACAATTACTGTTAATAGCTCATGGTGTTTTGGTGTTTTGAAATATTTTTTAACGTCCCTGTAAACGAACGATAAATGTTATTTTTGATAGGGAATATGTTGTAACGAATTTCAATACCATATGGCATTACTTCATTTATGTGTATTTCAAACAATCTCTGCCCAGTAAACAGTAATATGAAAGAACTCA
Source organism: Maratus michaelseni (assembly GCA_963931845.1). NCBI lineage: Eukaryota > Metazoa > Arthropoda > Arachnida > Araneae > Salticidae > Maratus > Maratus michaelseni. The sequence continues at coordinate 464,707,370 of OZ007587.1, forward strand.
TTTTTGATCACTCGTAAACGAAATACTGATGCTATACACATAATTCACAATAGTGATAAGGCTACATTGAAAAAATATACATAAAATTTTGTCGAAATTCAAGCAAACTTTTAGAAGTTACAAGTAGAATGCGAACAGATGGAGACAGACAAGCGATCTGACACCGTAAACACTTTCCATGTTGTTGAAAAGTATTAAAAATCAATGCCTTATTTCTTAAAATTGTTGATTTATTGGTGTGCTCATAATTAAAAAAATAGTAAGTTTGAAAAGATGGCGTCCTCTCGCGTCTCTAGCGTCCCCCTTGAAAATAAAAAGTAAGGGGACGCTCGACATAAAATAAGAAAGTGAGGGGACGCTGTCCCCCCGCGTCCCCCCTCGACTACACCACTGTCACAGACCTTCCCAATAATATATAACATGAGGGTTGTGTGCAAAATTTAGAAGTACCCCTTAGGGGGGGCAAAGTGGGGAGATGGACATCAGATATGTATAATATGATTAAGCGGTCACAGACCTTTCCAACAATATATGACATGAGGGGTGTCAACAAAATTTAGAAAAGTACCCCTTGGGTGGGGGGCAAAGTGGGTAGATGGACATCGGAGATGCATAATATGATTAAGCAGTCACAGACCTTTCCAACAATATATGACATGAGGGGTGTCAACAAAATTTAGAAAAGTACCCCTTGGGGGGTGGGGGGACAAAGTGGGGAGATGGACATTGGAGAGGCATAATATAATTAAGTGGTCACAGACCTTTCCAACAATATATGACATGAGGGGTGTCAACAATACTTAGAAAAGTACCCCTTGGGGGGGGGGGCAAAGTGGGGAGATGGACATCGGAGATGCATATGATTAAGTGGTCACAGAACTTTCCAATGATATATAACATGGGGGTTGTGTGCAAAATTTAGAAAGTACCCTTTGGGGGGGTAAAGTGGGGAGATGGACATTGGAGATGCATAATATGATTAAGTAGTCACGGACCTTTCCAACAATATATGACATGAGGGGTGTCAACAAAATTTAGAAAGTATCCCTTGGGGGGGGGGGACAAAGTGGGGAGATGGACATTGGAGAGGCATAATATGATTAAGTGGTCACAGACCTTTCCAATGATGTATAACATGAGGGTTGTGTGCAAAATTTAGAAAGTACCCCTTGGGTGGAGCAAAGTGGGGAGATCGACATCGGAGATGCATAACATGATTAAGTACTCAATGACCTTTCCAACAATATATGACATGACGGGTGTCAACAAAATTTAGAAAGTATCCCTTGGGGGGGACAAAGTGGGGAGATGGACATTGGAGAGGCATAATATGATTAAGTGGTCGCAGAACTTTCCAATGATATATAACATGAGGGTTGTGTGCAAAATTTAGAAAGCACCCTTTGGGGGGGAGGGGGGCAAAGTTTGGAGATGGACATCGGAGATGCATAATATGATTAAGCAGTCACGGACCTTTCCAACAATATATGACACGAGGGGTGTCAACAAAATTTAGAAAGTATCCCTTGGGGGGGTGGGGGGACAAAGTGGGGAGATGGACATTGGAAAGGCATAATATGATTAAGTGGTCACAGACCTTTCAATGATATATAACATGAGGGTTGTGTGCAAAATTTAGAAAGTACCCCTTGGGGGGGGTGGCAAAGTGGGGAGATCGACATCGGAGATGCATAACATGATTAAGTAGTCACGGACCTTTCCAACAATATATGACATGAGGGGTGTCAACAAAATTTAGATAGTATCCCTTGGGGGGGGACAAAGTGGGGAGATGGACATTGGAGAGGCATAATATGATTAAGTGGTCACAGAACTTTCCAATGATATATAACATGAGGGTTGTGTGCAAAATTTAGAAAGCACCCTTTGGGGGGGGAAGGGGGCAAAGTGGGGAGATGGACATTGGAGATGCATAATATGATTAAGCAGTCACGGACCTTTCCAACAATATATGACATGAGGGGTGTCAACAAAATTTAGAAAGTATCCCTTGGGGGAGGGGATAAAGTGGGCAGATGGACATCGGAGATGCATAATATGACTAAGCAGTCACAGACCTTTCCAACAATATATGACATGAGGGGTGTCAACAAAATTTAGAAAAGTGCCCCCCTTAGGGGGGGGAGTGGCGGGATGGACCCCGGAGATGCATAACATGAATAAGCGCTCAAAGACTTTTCCAGCGATATATCACATTAGGGGTGTGTGCAAAATTTAGAAAAGTGTCCCATTTCGGGGGGGGGGGGGAGTGGGGGGATGGACCCCAGAGACGCATAACATGAAAAAGAGGTCACAGGCGTTTCAACTTGCAACTTTTTTCTCAAAGGCATTTGAAAATATTAAATTTTTTTTTTACCCAAGACAATTTAACGATATTCTTAATTTTTTTGCGTAATTCGTCAAACGTTCATGGAAAAAATTATGAAATTCGCTAATCAATAGTTGATAAATTATAAAATTCAACAATCGATTGCAGTAAAATTGGTCAATCGATAATGGAAAAATCACGACATTCATCAAATGGTCTCCCGTAAAAAAATTGTCCTGCACACTGATGTGATGATCAAAAGGGTTTTGAAGTATAGGACAAAATTAGCACTTGCCAAACAGTGAGTAATACTGAAAATTTGGCAATGGACTTTATTGCTACCACTGGTCAAACATAATAGTCATACTCACCAATTGCTATGATTGAATGGAAAAAGATTGTTTTCTCTGCTGTCGCTCGACAAATTTCGAAACCATTTGGCGAATTTCACGATTTTTTCCGCGAAATCGACGGATTGTGATTTTTTTTCTCGAAGCCATTCGACGATATTCGAAAACTTTTTCCCCCGAAATCAGTTGATGAATTTTGCGATTTTTCCACTGTCGATTAATGAATTTTGCGATATTTCCGCTATCGATTGATGAATTTCGCAATTTATCGACTATCGATTAACGAATTTCACGATTTTTTCCATGAACGAACAAATTGCGCACTTTCTTTCCGCTAATGTTTGACATATTTCACCCTTTACAATTCAGCCAATGAGTTGAACGTTGTTTCTTTCCAGAAATGTCAGGAATGAAACAATGATTCTTTATGATGAATTTCCTTCGTTCGATGCCCCATGGAAGAATGTGTGCGATGCAGCAACGGGCGTCATAGACTTTAGGGCACCTGCAGACTAAAAACATCTAACCAATCTTCGCGGGGGAAAAAATCACAGATTTCGTCAAATGATTGAATTTTATCAAAGGATCATGGGAAAACATGACTTTCGTTAAAAGACCACAGGAAAAACGTGAATTATGCAAAAGGATCATGAAATATAAGCAAATTTTGTCAAAGAATCGCAAAAAAGGAAATTTCACCAAAAGATCACGCTTTTTTACTAAATTTTGTCTAAAAATGGCTGATAAAATGTATTTTATCAAAGAATCGCTGGAAAATGCGAATTTCGTTAAGGATCGCAAGAAAAATGCGAAATTCTTCAAAGAATCACTGAAAAAACACGAATTTCGTCAAAGAATTGCTGAAAAAACGAATCTCGCCCAATAACAGAAAAATCATGGTTCATAATCATTATATCTAGTAGTATATGTAAATACAGTTTGTGATATAAGACAAAATTAACACTCACCAATCGGCGACTAATAGTGAAAATTGGTGATTGATGTTATTGTCACCACTGGCTAAACTTAATAGTCACACACGCCAATTGCGATGATTGAATGTAAAATGAAAAATTTTTTCCCGCTGTCACTCAAAGAATTTTGAAACCATTTGGTGAAGTTTTTCCCGAAACCATTTTGTGAATTTCCCGATTTTTTCTTCAAAATCATTTGACGAAGAGACTTTTTTCTCAAAGGCATTTGACAATATTCAAAAATTTTTTACCCGAGATAATTTGACGATATTCTTAAATATTTTTCTGCAATTCGACAAATTTCATGGAAAAAATCATGAAATTCATTAATCAACAGTCGATAAATTGCGAAATTCAACAATCGTTAGCGGTAAAATCTTAAAATTCATCAATCGATAACGGAAAAATCATGAAATTCATCAAATGGTTTCCGGTAAAAAAAATTGTCCTGCACGCTGTGATAATCAAAAGGGTTTTGAAGGCATTTATTTTATTTGTTGTATTGTGTATAAATACCTAGGTGGAAGCAGTTAGCTTATTTTGTCAAATTTTTCAACAATATTCTACCCTAGTACGCATGCGTCAAAAAAATCTTCCGGTAGGACCGGCCAATGAGGTGAAGGTCTATTACGGTCTCTAGAAACGTGTTTGGGATCATCTCCTGTTGTTTTTTTCTTGCACTTTGCATTAAACCTAGGAAGGTATTTATATAGAACTCACTGTGGAGTGTTTAGAAGGTATTTATTTATTTATTTCATTTATTATAATTTGTATGAATACTTAGGTGTCCATTTCGGATTTACTGTTTAAAAATGAATTTAGGCTCATTTAACGTTCGCGAAATCAATCCTGGTGGAAATTGTCTTTTTAGATCTCTATCATTTTGTTTATATAGTACAGAAAATAATTATTCAAACGTACGTAAAAATATCGTAGAACACGTAATACAAAATTGGACCACATATAGTCCGTTTATTATCGGGGATGAATCTTATGGTGCTCTGATTGCTAATGAAAACGATTATGTAAATATATGGTTCTTCACACTTCAATAGAAGCCTTGTTAAAATTAATATAATTCTACAAATATGATGCAGTTTTAAAATATCGAGTAATGATTAATACTGTCAAGGAATATACTCATATACGTAATTAAGTTTTGGTACTTCTCTATTATCTCATCGACCAGTTTTCATAACAAAAAACTATCGCCAAACTGTAACGCCAAATAAATGGGAGAACTTTGTCATTGGAATATCAAAATAAATAAATAAAATATAAGAATTTAAGGATACAATTTTTATTTTAATTAATGAAATAACTAATAAATCAAATAAACATAATGAAAAATACACGCAAATGTTGAATTAAAAACCACTTGATGACATAAAAAACACGTATAATGCTTCCGACATCAAGTAAATGGGACTGCATTTTTGGCATTTAATCATACAGTTTGGCGATAGTATTTTGTTAGGAAAAGTGGTCGATGGGATAATAGAAAAGTACCTAAGTTTTTTATATCAAGTTTGAAAATGTATCTGTTTTTGACATTTTAAAAAAATAACAGAAAAAACATTACAAATTCGCCCATTTGCTCAGCGGTCAAAGGATTAAGTAAATATTAATGATTAGCGGAACTGGTTCTAGCTATGAAGTATATTATTTTGCCCAAAAACCCCCAACAAAAAAATAATTACAAAGAATAAGTAATCGTCTTTAAATATACAAAAAAACAATGTGATTAATGGCCAGGGTTTTTTTTCATATAACATTTTTTATATACAAAAGAAAAACCGAAATAACCTCATTCATTTCGCCTGACGTCAAAAATAGTTTTTTTTTCTCCACATTCTTGGGCAAAGCACTAAATCAATAAAATCACCAATTTGTGACAAATTATGAGTTTCATATGAATCGCCCAAGAGCGGACATACAAACTGGTAAAAAATGAATGTAATAAATTAAAACATTCAAGATTTGTATACATACAAACAATACAATGTAAATATTAATATTGTTACATGATACATTATACATTGTTTGTATATATACGTCTTTGTATATATATATTGTTTGTATACATACAAACAAATATAGTGTAAACATTATTCAAATATTAAGAGCGTTTGCAAATCAAAACATTCTAAAGATTTGTATACATACAAACAATATAATGCATACATACTCTTTACAAATAAAATAGCCCACTTATGTAATGACAAAACTTTTAAATCGAATAGAGATAATATATTTCTGTTAAAAAATAATGCTGAAGTTCAGAAACTCTTTTAACTTATATATATTATACATTCACATAAAGCAAGTCACATTCCTGCATATTTATTAAATATTTAGTTGCTAAATACAGAAATAATATTTTATAATTTATATTCAGACGCTCAGATAGGTATGGAAAGTTACACTGCTCAAATTATTTTACAATTTTCTTTTCATTTAAAACAGTCTTTCTTAAAATTCAAGGTTGATGTATCACTGTTAGGGAAACATTCCATATAAAAATAATGCAGCGGTGCTCTAACCTTTGTCTATGTTGTTGCAAAAGTTAAAAAAAAATTGCTTGTAATTTGCTTCTACACAGTAAAGTAATAGTAAAATAGTAATTAAAATAAAGGACAGATTTTGTTTAATCCAGTAAAATTTAATATAACCACGAACGAAACTATACAATAACCCCTTTCTATTTACCCACGATTCGAAAAACGTACTTTATCTTTTGAAACTTCAAGAAACCTATCTGTTTTTGAGATTTGAAAAAAACGTTTATAAAAACAAAGTTTGTTTTGCTGCCACTGATTTTCGGAAACATTTCCGAGTCGTTTTTAGAGTGTATTAATCAGTATTCTCATCTCGGAATATCGGTTCTTCGAATGCTCAAGTAAACATTTTCATGTTCAACAAACATGTTTTACAGACAAACATGCTAAATTATTAACTAAAAAAAACATTAACACTATTAATATTAAAATTAATATTGTTTTCTTACTCTTGCGTGTATAAATTCAGTTGCGTAGCTGAAAATGTTTCATTGAGAATGGATAGCATAAGAAGATCCGATATTACGGCTTGAGAAAACTCGTTAATACACTCTAAAAAGTACTCGGAAACGTTTCCGAAAACCAGGGGCAGAAATAGAAAAGTTGTTTTACTTACCCATCATACGTAGTATAGGTCTTGTAATCGTTTTGAAAATCTAAAAAAAAATTGTTGACGGATTGACACGTTTCAGACACTGGAGCTTCCGAAAAACATATTTTTAGAAAAAAAAAATTGCCGTCCGTCTGTCTGTGTGTGTGTGTATCTGTGCGTACGTGCGTGTCTGTAAACGTTCTATCTCCCGAACAAATTGAGATAGAGACTTGAAATTGGGTATGTACTTAGTATGTCATCATGGGAAGAAGCTTATTGAATTTCAGTCACCTCGATGACCCGGAACTATTTTTTTTCGGACTCTCTAAATAGTCGTTCTGATAAAAAGTATATAAAAATTTTCGAAATTGTTTATTTTAAGGAGTGAATAGAAAAGACAATTAAAAAAAAACACATAAATTTTGTATAAAGAATGAAGTCGATCGGATCATGAGTAGCTGAGATACAGGGTGTCCCAAAAAGGAGTATCTATTTTTAAAAATGAATAAGAAACAAACGAATAGAGTTATTAAAAATATTCTTGCAGGAAACCGATGTGCGAAGTCTGGAATTTTGTTTAGAACACGCGATTATGGTAGTTAAAAATCTGACCGACAGATGGCGCTACAGCACATTTTGGTGGCTATATGAACAAACGGAGCATGTGTGAAGACCAGACAGAAGCAGACGTGGTCAGTGAAAGTTCATTCTAAGACTCCGGCATGTTATTGTGATGAATTGAGGACATATTGAAAATATTGTCATTTAATTTTCAACTATTTCTGATGAATGCAGTAGCCGCAGCGCCATCTGTCGGTAAGAATTTTAACTAACATAATAAAGTACTCTAAACAAAATTCCAGACTTCACACAACCGTTTCCTGCAAGAATTTATTCAATAACTCTATTCGTTTGTTTCTTATTCATTTTTAAAAATAGGTACTCCTTTTTGGGACACCCTGTAGTTGTAATCCTATCTTCCACATTCTTTGATTTTTCGTAACCCTGTATTTCATTCCAATTTCAATTCAAAGATATAGTTTAATTGGAAATGAGACGCTTAATCCGGCACAGTAAACCGTTAGTTAATAGGATTATCCATTTTGGAGTTATAAGGATGTTTCTTTTATACGCCATTCAGTAATAGAGCCTTTAAAGTTTAGGACGTCATCAAGCCACGATAATTATTCGAATGGCAATGCATTTTATAGATAATTTACCCATGTTTTATTTTCCTATTTTATGTTATGCCTATCCATGATGGGCAAGTATTACGGTGGCCCCCAACGACAAGTTTATAAATGCTTCTTTAGATCACGAAAATATATTGGTTTCTGAGATTAATAAAGATAAAGAACGCTTTTCAAGACTCCGGGTAACTTGGAAGACGCCGTTGTCTATGTTCTTTCGTGGTTATATTATGTTTTCGTAGATTAAGAAACATTATCTCTTTTCGCAGTGTATAGCACAACATACATTATAACACAAACATACAACATAGCACAAACATACAGATACATGTGTATGTTATTATTTGAATAGTGTATAGCATGTATTTCCCATAGAAGAAAACACAAATAGTGAAACTTATTTAATTAAAAATTAATTTGATTTTAACACGAAATTTAAGTAAAAAGTAAGTAGCTTCAAATATATAAATTAATTACAATTCTAATTAAATTTAAAAATTAATTAATTTTAAAAATAACGATTTTAATAAACATCATTAATACCTTCTAAAATCCAAATAATATAAATAAATAAATAAAATAATTCATTAAAAAAATAATTAGTTTTTAAATGGCGAACTTAATAAATATTGTTTAAATAGTCTGTATAAGATGTATTTTGCATAGAAAGCACAAATAGTGAAACTTATTGATTAAAAATTAATTTGATTTTAACACGAAATTTAAGTAAAAAGTAAGTAGTTACAAATGTATAAATTAATTACAATTTTAATTTATTAAAAAATTAATTGAATGTTAAAATGACGAATTTAATGCATGAGATCTTCTAAAATCCAAATAATATAAATTAATTAAAATTTTAATTAATTAAAAAATGAATTACATTTTAAATGGTGAATTTAATAAATGTTATTAATATTTTAAAAAACACAAATTGCACAAATTGTGCTTATTAGTTGCTAAAATCAGTGTAAAAATTGTTTTAAACTCATAAAAGAGCTAAAATCCTACATGTTTCGGCTTTAAACTTAAAGCCATCATCGGGGAAGAGGAACAACACAAACGACTACTGATCTTTTAATTTTCAACACGAGAAAATTGAAATCAACAGTATGGAAAAATTTAAATAAAATAAGCGGGCGCTCTCTGTTGCCAAAGAGCGAAAAACAAAACAATGAATTAACCAGGTGTTAAAAATGTATCCCATAAACCAGGTATGCTGAAAGAAAAGTTATCATTACAAATACAATCTTTTCTAATTTTAATTTCCAATGATTCCCTAATGGCGGCTTTAAATGGGTTATTGAACCTATGGATAATTCTTGCTTTATCGAAATTAATTACAATATCATTATTTTTAGCGTAAAACCGGGAGAGTGCAGTGGATAACTTTCCAAATTTTATGTCGTTTTTATGCTCTTTTAACCTTTCCAAAAACTTTCTTTTAGTCATACCAATGTAAAAAATTATACTATTATTATTTAAACTAATGGGGATTTCATAAACACCTGCGAATTGATCAGGGGGGATAGGATCTAATTTATATGAAACTAAGTCAACCAATTTTCTGGGAGGGACAGCAATAAGATGGATATTGTATTTACGGAGGGCCCTTTTAATCCTTTCAAACATAATAGGTATATATTGGAATTTCCGATTGTTTGGTTTATTATTGCTAGGGACAGGATGCTGAATTAAATGGCCATTGAATTTTTCTATAATTTTCTGTACGTGATGAGCGGGAAAACCATGGTCAATGGCGATATCTCTGATAAAATTAAGTTCATCTTGGATGAATTCACTTGAACAAACCAGAAAAGCACGCTTGATGAATGAATTGAAGGCAGCAATCTTATAAGTGAAAGTTGTAGAGGCATTAAATGGGATTATTGTGTTACTTCTCATCGGTTTACGATAGACTTTACGTTTTAGGTTGTTGTCATCTTTAATTAATTGAATATCCAGGAACGGCAGTGATGAATTTTCTTCTATTTCCAACGTAAACTTAATATTTTCATCTATTTCGTTTATTTTTGAGAGGAAAGATAGTAGTTCCTGTTTTTTATGATTCCATGTGATAAAGATATCGTCCACGTATCTTAGCCAAACATCTGGTGTTAAATTCAAACTTTTAAAAATAAATTCCTCCATCGGTCTAAGTTTAAATTCAGCCAACAGACCGGAAATAGGAGATCCCATAGGTGCTCCTTTATTTTGTCTGTAAAATTTCTTATTAAACATGAAAACGTTGTTATTAATGATAAGGTTAAGTCCTGACTTTAGAGATGTTTTTACGCTATCACTTAAATTATTTTGTTTATCAATTTCCAAATTAATATTTTGTACAACTTCATTTGTATCAATAGATGGGTAAAGAGACACAATATCTAAACTAGCTAGAATAGTTCCTTTAGAAATCTGCATATTTTCTATTTTATGGATAAAATCTTCTGTTGTAAAAAAAAAAAAAAATAAATAAATAAAAATAAACGAAATAGATGAAAATATTAAGTTTACGTTGGAAATAGAAGAAAATTCATCACTGCCGTTCCTGGATATTCAATTAATTAAAGATGACAACAACCTAAAACGTAAAGTCTATCGTAAACCGATGAGAAGTAACACAATAATCCCATTTAATGCCTCTACAACTTTCACTTATAAGATTGCTGCCTTCAATTCATTCATCAAGCGTGCTTTTCTGGTTTGTTCAAGTGAATTCATCCAAGATGAACTTAATTTTATCAGAGATATCGCCATTGACCATGGTTTTCCCGCTCATCACGTACAGAAAATTATAGAAAAATTCAATGGCCATTTAATTCAGCATCCTGTCCCTAGCAATAATAAACCAAACAATCGGAAATTCCAATATATACCTATTATGTTTGAAAGGATTAAAAGGGCCCTCCGTAAATACAATATCCATCTTATTGCTGTCCCTCCCAGAAAATTGGTTGACTTAGTTTCATATAAATTAGATCCTATCCCCCCTGATCAATTCGCAGGTGTTTATGAAATCCCCATTAGTTTAAATAATAATAGTATAATTTTTTACATTGGTATGACTAAAAGAAAGTTTTTGGAAAGGTTAAAAGAGCATAAAAACGACATAAAATTTGGAAAGTTATCCACTGCACTCTCCCGGTTTTACGCTAAAAATAATGATATTGTAATTAATTTCGATAAAGCAAGAATTATCCATAGGTTCAATAACCCATTTAAAGCCGCCATTAGGGAATCATTGGAAATTAAAATTAGAAAAGATTGTATTTGTAATGATAACTTTTCTTTCAGCATACCTGGTTTATGGGATACATTTTTAACACCTGGTTAATTCATTGTTTTGTTTTTCGCTCTTTGGCAACAGAGAGCGCCCGCTTATTTTATTTAAATTTTTCCATACTGTTGATTTCAATTTTCTCGTGTTGAAAATTAAAAGATCAGTAGTCGTTTGTGTTGTTCCTCTTCCCCGATGATGGCTTTAAGTTTAAAGCCGAAACATGTAGGATTTTAGCTCTTTTATGAGTTTAAAACAATTTTTACACTGATTTTAGCAACTAATAAGCACAATTTGTGCAATTTGTGTTTTTTAAAATACTAGTTAACAGTGTAGTGTCAAAATAGATTCAATTGTGTTATTAATATCTTCTAAAATCTCCTTCTCATATGTGAATACTTATATAAGGGCCGCTTAGAAAACTTTATCCCGCGTCTCAAGCTGGCTCTCTGCGTCTCCTCAGATCCGAAAAAAAAAAATTCAGCTAGTCCCGAACCGAATGATGGGTCGGGCCCGGGTAATGAATGAAATGACAAACTTAATAAATATTATTTCAATAGCCTGTATAAAATGCATTTTGCACAGAAAGCACAAACAGTGAAACTTATTGATTAAAAATTAATTTGATTTAAACACGAAATTTTATTGAAAAGTAAATAGCTACATATATATAAATTAATTTAATTTTTAATTAATTTTTAAATTAATTAAATTTTAAAATGACGAATTTAATAAATACCATTAATACTTTGTAAAATCCTCCTCTTTTATGTGAATGCACATATGAGGACCATTTAGAAAACTTTATCTCCGAGGCTCAAGTTACCGATCCGAACTCTGATCCGGAAAAAATAGTACCCGAACCGAATGATGGGTCGGGTCAGATTTGGATAAAATCACGTTATCCGAACCAGGTCCGAAAAAAAAATCCAGCCAGTCCCGAACCGAATGATGGGTCTAGTCCAGGTAATGAATTAAATGACGAACTTAATAAATATCATTTCAATAATCTGTATAGAATGCATTTTGCACAGAAAGCAGAAACAGTGAAACTTATTGATTAAAAATTAATTTGATTTAAACACGAAATTTTATTGAAAAGTAAATAGCTACATATATATAAATTAATTAAATTTTAAAATGACGAATTTAATAAATATCATTGATACCTTCTAAAATCCCCCCTCTTTTATGTGAATGCACATATGAGGACCATTTAGAAAACTTTATCCCCGTGGCCGATGCGAACTTTGATTCGGAAAAAATATTACCTGAACCGAATGAGGGGTTGGGTGAGATTTGGGTAAAATCGCGTTACCCGACCCAATGCAGGACAATAAGCAGGACACGTCAAGATAGAGTTGGTTCTCTGCATCCCAGCCGGTCCGAACCAGATCCGGAAAAAAATAGTGCCAGCCCAACCCGAACCGGATCATGGGTCGGGTCAGAATGGGGTAAAATTGTGTTACCCGACCCAGTGCAGGACCCTAAGCGGGTCACGTCAAGATAGAAGAATCAATTTGACTCACCTGCGTGGCTGTTGAACATCCCGTGCGATCGACTGGCAAATTTCCCACTGAGTCAAGAGCAGGAAGAGAGAGAGCAGCGTCTTCAGACAATTTGGCGGGAATGCTTTGGCGGATAGGTAAGGAGACATCCGATCCAGGAATACACCCCCCACCCCCCCTTCTTTCCACTGTCTTCCAACAAAGATTTCGTCACAAGCGCAAAATAAACAATGGCGAAAACAATTCCGGCGCGCCGCATTCCGCTATTATTTAATCGGTGCAATTCTAACAATTTCGAATATTTGATTTTAAATATTTGATTTTATTTTTCTATATCTGGTTAAATACAATAATACAAGTAACCAGTGGACCTGGGAAGGATTTCGCACTGCAATATAAGATTTTTCAGCAATATCTAATATTTTTAGATGATTAACCCTTTAAAGGAAAAATGAAGGAGAAAAATATCGGCAAACAACATTAATCAAGCCAGATTATCTCTCATTTATCCCATCAAAATTACAGTAAAAATTGATCGAAGATAGCAAAAGGCAAGCAAGAGGAAAAGAAATAGCAATCTTATTTTAAACTTCACGTCACTTCTCTTGACATATTTTTAACTTCATTAGAGGATGACGTCATCCGCATCTTGAAAAACATGAAACAAAGAAAAATAAACGGAATGCATTTAAAAACAATTTAATCTAATATAACAAAGCACACCTTTTATTCTTCACGTGAAATACCACTGCTTCGATCGATCGGTGATGTCTTTTTCTTGTAAATATTTCAATTTCAATTTTGCTTTTTAATCATAAATATAAAATAAACCCGTGTGGAGACATCCCACTTTATTTTATTTTTGCTCTATTTATTTTCCTTATAATCATTCTTGAGCTTTGTATTTTATTTTTGTGGCAACATTGATTTGAGAAAAATCTTTCATTTCATTTATGAAAACAATGCCGATTTAATCATTAATTAACTGCAATTTTTAATTAAAAAAATACGTGTTAACGAAAGGTGAGTGTACTATGTCAGAAGTGTCCCTTTTGAATGATACCTCATTCGCTGTTGTGCGTTTCGTAAATTCATAGAAAAAGGTATGTTGATAACAAAAATAATATATATGATGACTGTACAACAGGAATGCATTTGAAAAGTAGCAGATCCGGGAATACCCCGTCTCCATCCCGAAGATCAAATACCCCTACCCCCGGAAGATGTCGAATTTCCTTCACTATTAACCCTTTCGCGAAGGCATCCCTTACAGAAATTTTATTTGGTTGGCACCACTTTTTTTAAACAGTTCTCTGTACTTGTAAAATACCAACAAATACTTTAATTAAAAAAGACAAATATTACAATTATTTATTAGTGGTGCCAAAAACGTATTCCACATACAACTTTTGACGATGCATATATGCATCACCCGTCCCGAAAGGGTTAAGGAGTTGGTCAGTCAGATCTCAAATTCCCTTCGCTTATGTTAAACCTATGGGAGCGGAATGTCTTCCCCCGGAAGATGTCGAATTTCCTTCACTATTAACCCTTTGGCGAAGGCATCCCTTACAGAAATTTTATTTGGTTGGCACCACTTTTTTTAAACAGTTCTCTGTACTTGTAAAATACCAACAAATACTTTAATTAAAAAAGACAAATATTACAATTATTTATTAGTGGTGCCAAAAACGTATTCCACATACAACTTTTGACGATGCATATATGCATCACCCGTCCCGAAAGGGTTAAGGAGTTGGTCAGTCAGATCTCAAATTCCCTTCGCTCATGTTAAACCTATGGGAGCGGAATGTCTTCATATTTTTGAAATATCTCCCCAAAAAATTAATATTTTTGAACTTTTTTTTTTCGGTATACTCTTCTTAAAGGATGTATCTTTTTTCTTAGTTGTCAAAATATTTCTAAAATAGATGCTTAATTTAATATTTTTTGTGTTAAAATTTTACGAGCTGTGAATAAGATTTTAACACTTCAGATAATATTAAGCATCTATTTTAGAAATATTTTGACAACTAAGAAAAAAAAATAAATTAGTCACGTACGAGTATAACTCACGCTCAAAGGGTTCTGTATACATTAAATTTATTAATTACTATTTATTAATTAAAAACTCCTACACCCCTTAATTTTTGTCTCAGCAGATTCAGATATAGGAGGGGGGGGGGACATATTTTTCTAGTATACTTTCGACGATATCTCTGAAAATATAATACCTAAAATTAAAACAAATACATTTTTGAGTTCGATG
The DNA here is from genome assembly GCA_963931845.1 of Maratus michaelseni. Classification (NCBI taxonomy): domain Eukaryota; kingdom Metazoa; phylum Arthropoda; class Arachnida; order Araneae; family Salticidae; genus Maratus; species Maratus michaelseni. The sequence goes on from OZ007587.1 coordinate 464,722,420, forward strand.
TTTTCGAGATCTTTCGAACGATTCCCTACACGCTACATAAAAAGAAAGTTTTTTTAAAAAGTAACTTAATTAATATATCGGCTAATTACTGATAATTTTTTTGGAAAATCATTATCAACTATCCTTGGATGGTTCTGCGTCGATAGATAGCTCAAGCGCCCGTCAACTCCCCCGCTGACCGCCCGAAAAGTAAAGTTTGTGTGTAACAGAAAAATGCGTTTTCCTCAAAAACTTTTTTACCTTGGAAAATCGCTACAGTTTTCCTACAAGGTTTAAATAAACTCCTCTTAACCCTAATTTTTTCATAATTTTAGTTCCGGTAGATTCGGATATAAGGGGTGGGGGGACATATTTTTGCGATGCATTTTCGAACGATATCTCTGAAAATATAATACCTAAAATTAAAACAAATATATTTTCGAGTTAGATATTACGAGATCTTTCACACGATACACCACATGATAGATAAAAAGAAAACTTTTTTTGCCCCCCCCCCCACCCTGAATTTTTCCTAAACATGTTTGTGAATGGCTGATAATCTGAAAATATGTGTGTAAAAAGTCTTTATAACTTTCCCAAGTTTGAATTCTCCATCTTCCATAGTCTAGAAGAAAAAGGCTCTGATATAGACGGACAAAAAACACACAGGAGTGATCTTATAATGGTTCCGTTTTTAGGGTTCCGTTCATCTCAAGAAACCCTATTACTCCCGCTCCGCTGTCTGTCTGTCACAGAACCATTCTAAAAAACTATGTAACTTACAGAATTGAAACTTTGTGTATATAGCTGAATACCCGCTATAAAGAACTCAAAATATTAAAATTTGAAAAATTCGTATCATTTTAATAAATAGAGATAAAAAAAAAAAATTCTAACAGCCTTTTCCTATTAAATTTAAATATTTTTCGTTATATAGCAGATACCAAAAATTAAAAATCCACGATGAAATTCTTTCTACAATAATTAATTTTCTATCAGACGATTTCCACGTGGAAAATGAAATAAAAAGTTTCACCCGTTGAAAAAAAGATTAATATGAAATAAAATTGATTGACGTCATAGTGGTAATAAAACGGAAAGATTTCTCAATAATACAAGGAGTATGAGTATGTGTATGTACACATAGCAGATTAATATCACGTCATTAGATAATTAAAAAGAAAATCTGACGTCATATCGGAAGTTTAACGGATTTTTCAAATGTTTCAGATTAATACAAAGCGAGTATCAATAGGAGTAATAGAGAATAGTAAATATATGAGTTTGAGGAACGTATTGAATCATGATAAAAACCCGATTATGGAAATATTCGCATATTTTAACATTTTGAAGGTGTACAACATGTTTAATTTTGATTTTTTTTTTTAAATATCGCATTTAGTCCACATGACAGATTTTATTATGACAGAATATAATAGCGGGCTGGTTCAGATTTGAAAAAACGAGAAAAATAGACCGGTAAATTTTTACTTTATAAAAAACATGACTTTTTTTTTTGCTAAACGAAATTAATTTGGATTTATTAAAGAAAGGATAAAGTGTTTTGAAAGGAATATGAAACGAAACCCTTTGAGCGATCTGCGATCACACTTACCCACTTGTTACTTTTTAAGCACGGAACCCTGAAAATACCACCTTAAATCCAAAATGTCCCTCTAAAGCTGCATTTGTCCAGGCAATAAATGTCGGCTAGGACATATAGGAATACCAAACCTTCAAAAAATTCGATTTTTGAAAAATAAAATACATATTAAAGAGAAATAATTTCTGAACATTTTAAAACAAAATGAATGCCACTCTTAAAAGTTGTTAAATATGGAATATTTTCAAACAGAGATTTTTTAAATCATTTTTCACAAAATGTTATTTGTGGGCAATGCGCGCAAGGAAATTTCATGAAATTTTCAGGATATGCAGGGTGTAACTGAATTGAGGGTAAGAAATGTGAAGGGTGGTAATACATGTCAAGACAAGCAAATTTTGTATAGAAAACCAGGGTCACAATACACTTATTAAATCAATAATAGAGGGTGTCTCACACCAAGCCCAATTCACTTTTTTGTTCATAACTGTAACAATAATGAAAGTACAATTATTTTTTCAATTAATTTTCAGGAGTGAAATTCGCCCAAAACTAATGAATAATAAACATGAATTTTTACATTGCTAAACTGAGCGTAAAACCGGCGGAGTGAAAAATGTCCAAATCGGGAATCGAACCCGGGCCTTTCGAATAACGCTCCAAGGCTCCACCACTGAGCTACGAGGACGATACTCAACTTAGCATCTCTCACTAACATATGTCGGCAAGACTGCAACCGCAGCGCAAGATGGAAATGTTATCGTGAGTATACAAACCCTGTAACAAATTTGAGACGACATATAAAGCCACACAAAGTCCAGCATAGATCAACAAATAAGTAAAGTACAATTACTGTTGTACTGTAAATATGTATTTCTTTGTCAACTCTGTCGGTTTTACGCTCAGTTTAGCAATGTAAAAATTCATGTTTATTATTCATTAGTTTCAGGCAAATTTCACTTCTGAAAATTAATTGAAAAATTAATTGTACTTTACTTTTTATATGTTGATCTATGCTGGACTTTGTGTTGACTTTATTATGACTATATTTAATTTCAAATTGCAAATAGCTATACTTTAATTGGAAATGAGACGCTTAATCTGACGCAGTAAACCGTTAGTTAATATAATTATAAATTTTGGAGTTATAAGGATGTTTCTTTTACGCAATTCAGTAAATAGAGCGTTTAAAGTTTAGGACGTCATCAAGCCAGACTTTTATTCGAATGGCAATGCATTGTATAAATAGTTACACATGTTTTATTTTCATATTTTATAGTATGCATATCCATGATGGGAAAGCAGTACGGTGGCCCCCAACGACTAGTTTTTTTAACTTTTGGACACTGTAAGAGTCCTAAGTCCTCTTATGAACTATAGTACCGTGGAAAAGACTCCATTTCCCTGCATAAGGGAATATTAATGAATTTAGGGGATTGCACGTGAGGGACGGGGATCTCTCCCCCCCCCCTCCCCAGCATCAGAATGCTCTTCTTCGAAAGATTTCAGAATTCTGTGCTTGTTTATGGTTTAGAAATTCCTTTAAAAATATATATCTGTATTCCACATTATAGAAAACTCGCCATTTCATAGTGCGTGAAAATTTTGCACACCAGCATTTTATTAGAATTACTGAGTGTTTTAAAATACAGCTTTAAGTTTATTCGGAGAAGACACTGATAATTGGATAAACTTGATAAATTTAGGGGTAGGATAAAGGTCTTTTGGGGAATACAAATTTCGCATCCCAGAAGATTTTGAATTCTTGCTTATTAAATTATGCGGCAATTTCATAATCCTCTTTCACCATAACTCTCTAGAGGTATACATATATCTAAATCTCGAGGGAAAATGTCTGAATTTAACACTAACCGGAGGTATTTAGATACAAAACGCTTGTATCGATGTTTACGTGCGTGGGGTGTTGTTAAGAAGTTTTAAAAACCGCACCCCACTTCGCTTGATAAAAGGCGTGTGCCCGTGTCGGTGCAGGGCAAAGGGGGTATTGACGCAGAATTGCGAAAACGGATTTCAAAAGGTACAACAGAAACGTTCTGTGGGTGGAGATCAATTTCCACTGGGTTATTAATTTAGCAAATCCGGAAATTTATAACGAGATTTAAGCAAAGAAATAATCAAACCAATCTGAATATTTCCGGCAACTTCTAAGAAATGCCTATTTCAATCATTTCGTCCTGACAATTTAATTGGATAAATATGTAGTGCAGAACATAATACAATAAATGTTTAGGTACACCAGAAAAATATAGGAAAAACGCGATACTTTTGGAAGTTGTAATGCTTCATCAGGTAAGTACTACAGCTATTACGAGAGCAGCACCAAAACAAGACGCATAAGAGAAAAAAAGAAAATCAACTTGATAGTTCCTGGCAGAGCAGAATCACCCAGTTTCGTTCATTTCTCACAAACGAGAGAACTTTTCATACCACTGATTTTACACGCATAATTATGTGCAAATCATGCGCAGGATTATAGTACATGGCGTCCGCACGAAAGCCAGTGTCGGAAGTTCGTTTGGAACAGTATGCGTTCCCTGGCGTTGGAAAGTGGAACTAAAAGATTTTCTGGCGCGTGCGCAGCGCTCCCGATATACGGTGCCGTAGGCAGCGGAGACCCGAGCCGGAGGTTCGTTCGCTTCGAGGTTTATCATATTGTAATAGACTTGTTTGAAACCAGAGGTTCGTTTTGTAAGAGATTTATTTGATTCGAGGCGCCGATGTAATAAGGGGGTGAAGACTGCTAGTTGAAAATAAATTATGATTTTTCTCCCACAATCTGTTTTAAATGAATCAATATAACAGTTTTGTTACCTTAACATACAAAATCTGTGAATCAGATGTTCAAAGATAAATTTTTATTCAAATTTTAAAGCATAGGGAATTCAGTACTTGAGTTTATGTCGTCATTGATTGTTATTTGTCATTATATTTTGTAGCAAATTCTACTCCATGCAAAATAACGAACAGAATGGGAAGAGAAAAAATTCAAAAACTTTGAGTATAAAAAATATGGGGACGTTTAACGTACCGTGCAATTATTCTGCAAGGCGGGTCCTGGAAATACCGAAAATTGGGGCATTCCGCATAAAACAGGACATCTGGCGAAACTAGCCTTCCATAGCGCCTTTCAAAATGAACTGGTAGATGTTATTTTTGTTGTTGTTGTTGCTCGCCGGGTGACTTTAAATGGTTCGGATTTTTTTCGGTTTCAGATTGTGTTGTGACTCTTTCAGGTCATGTTCAGGTTGACGGTATTTTTCAGGAAAAAAAAAAAAAAAGTCTTAAATATTTTTTTAATGTAAAAACTATTTATTTGAATAAATATTAATGAGTGTATACAAAAAAAGATAAAATTGATATTAGAGATATAATTGTAGACTATTTTGTCATAATTGTATTACAAAATGGATTCATTTTCTTTCACTTGGGTTTTGGGTTGATATTTTGTGAACTTCGGATCTGGTTTCCAGTTGACTTTAAGCAGAGTTTTCGGGTACGGGTCAGATTGTACCCGACCCGCGCCGGACTCTAATCCACGCCCTATCTGACCCCTGTCAGCAGAAAAATGTCGGTCCCAGCCCGGTCAGACTCCAATGAATGAAAACAGAACTGGGTTCGGGTTTCTAACAAGGCCCTTGCAGTGTTGAATTCAGATATTTTTCTCCGGGAGGGATTTCCGTGACCCCGGGAGGGGGGGGGGGGAGAGGGCATTATCGAGTTCCTGCGGGGAAATTGCACTTTTGGTCAGTAAAAGAATAAAATCTCAAATCTTCCGGGGGAACATTTCAATCCTTGGGGGAATGTCACCCCCGGTACACCCCCTAGATTTAACACTGGCGCCCTTGTGCAGACCTCTGCCCCTCCACGCCCCCCTCTCCTACTGCCCGCGTGAAATGGGTTCTGAGCTTTGGCATTGATAGCTGTACAGATACTAAAAACCCTAAAAAACTCTAAAAACTTCATTTGAAATTTAACAACCAATTTAAATACGATTGCGTCATTTCAAAAATTTTTCTTTGAACTTTATTTTCTGGGAAGCAGGAAGTGACGCATCCTCATGCCGCAGATATCTGTCTATCTATATCTAGCACGCTGTGGACACATGATCAAAAAAAGACACAAATAAAGCGAAACAGTTTTCTGTTGTTTTGTTTTGACAATGGCCTTTATCGGCTTCCCCATTGTTTCCGATGAGAAGACGACACGGGTTTATTTTATTTTCCATTATCTTTTATTACTCTTTTTCCCTCGAAATTTTATTTTTACTTCTTTTCGATTTCGTCTTGAAAGACCTGTAATGCGATATCTATACGGGGGGGATGGGAACCCGAAACCGATTATTCTTGATAAAGCACACACACACACACACACACAGTCAAGTTCGTTTCACACTTTATACAGCAAAAAATCGAAATTTGTGAAATTATTTATTTGCTTGAACGTAAGCATAATCAAACCGAAAATTCCCTTTCTAATGTTAAACCTATGGGCTTCGAATGCATTATATTTATCATTTGTCTTATCTCATTATAAAATTAAAATGAACGACTTCTTTTACTTACTATACTCTTTTTAAGAGCCTACAGCAGGGACGGCGAACCTTTTCACATCCGCGTACCATTTTTTTTCAAAAAATATTTTACGTAACCATGATGTACCAGCCCCCCCTCTTCATACAAAAAGAAAAAAAAAGTGAATTAAAAATTTAAAAAAGAAAAAAGTTTGTTTAAATTCGTCTATTTAGTTGAATTTTATAAAATTTTCTTTGAGAACCTTAATGAACGCCGTGTCAAAAATATTCTGTCGCGTGCCACCTATGGCACGTGTGCCAAAGGTCTGCCGTCTGTGGCCTATACTGTAGTTATGCGAAGAAACGTGCAAGCTAATGCTAAGTTTATGGTAAGGTTATTTTCAAATTTTTCGCTCGCATTATAATATTTTTAAATGATGTTTTCTTTGCTTGAGATAGCTGAGGTCGATCGCTAACGTAGTTCGTTTTTAGTTTTCCGATTTTGTTTCCAGTTTTTTTATATAAGGGTACTTTCACTTTCTGAACCGGTTCCAACGCGGTTCTAAAATTGAAAATGCCTGCCTATAAAAAAACTTTAACAAAAATCGAAAAAGTACAAACTAACAACGTTAGTTAACAGCTATCTTAAAAAAAAAAATCCTTTAAAAATATTAAAATTTGAAAATAACCTTCCCATAGACTTAACATTAGCTTGCACGTTTCTTCGTAAGTCTCTAAGGGGCTACTTCATTCAGTCGAAAACACCCGCTCGCTAATATTAATCCTATGGGAGAAATATTTTACGATAGCTCGCTCGCATTTCAATATTTTTAAATGATTTTTTTTCATTGGATGGCTGCTGAGGATTTCAGCTGAGGTCGATCTTTACGCAGGCTGTTTTTTTTACTTTTTCGATTTTGATCGCAGTTTTTTTTTTTAATTGAGGATACTTTCACTTTCGAAACCGGTTCCGAAAGTGAAAGTATCTTAATAAAAGAAAATTGTAATCAAAATCAAAAAAGTACTAAAGGGCCTGCATAAAGATTGACCTCAGCTGTTCAATGAAAAAAAAAAATCATTTAAAAATATTGAAATGTGAACGAGATATCTTAAAATATTTCCACCATGGTATTAACATCAGCGAGAGGGTGTTTTCGCGTCAGTGAAGTATTCTCTTAAGAGGCCATACCTTTCATACATTTGCGAGGTCGAAAAAAAAAACACGGGGTATTTTGGGGGATTTTTTTCAGGAAAACGAAACAAGATATTTGAAAAACCTTCTTTTTGTATATTGTTTATTAGGTGGTTCTCAAAATTCCCGCTCAACAACGCGAAACTTTCTGACACATTTTCTGACTCATTTCTAAACGCAAAGACATAAAATTGGCAGACTTGATGGCTATTGAAGTGATTTGGAATCAAATAGCGTTTTCTTTCTTTCTTTTTTTTTATAAATAAGTTACTTATCGAGTTATAAGCGATTCGTGTCACGTGATAACACGTTTTTTTTCCATTTCTCGCTGTGCCGCATCGGGAATTCGGTTTAAAACACCGATTTTGACAGTATTTTCTGAAAGATCTTCTGCTTTTACCAAAAAATTGAAAATGTGTTTCAATTACATAGTTTCTGAATAAAAACACCAGCCACTTTCATGCGTTTCCGAACAAAAATGAATCCAGAAATGGGTTAGAAAGTAGCTCTTTTGGATTTGAGAACAACATTAAAGAAAATAAACTGATTTTTTTTTATTACTAAATGAAATTGGGTGTCCCCAGCAGACTCTCTGCCTGGAGAGGGTGCACTGAAAAAAAAAATGAAGTACTCAAAAATGAGTAAATCGATGTACTCATATTGAATTGAGTATGTTTGCATCAAAATTGAACCTATTATTTCTCAATTTTGAAACATCACATGTTATCAAACTCAAACGAAACGATAATTTTGTACGTTGTAATGATTTATTTCATTCATGACGGCATAAAATATATTCATTAATAGGAAAACAAGGCAATGTATACCCTGGAAATACGGGAATAATATTACATTTTTATTCCATGGAAGGAACTAAATCTTGAGCCTCCTTTATAATGCGTAAGGTTATACATTGTGTTGTTATGAGAGCTTCGTATATTCACAGGCAGTTGGTCCGGTCTGTGCTCTGAGTGACATGGATATTTGTGAAAAGAAAATTAGAATCAAGATTTCTCCGACAACTTTGAAAGTAAGTGCTCTCTGTTAAATATTCAATATATGTGTTTTTTTCTTATTTTATGTAATCAGTTGTACCTTCTGTAAATATTAAATTAATGTAAATATTAAATTATGCACAGTGTTTTAAAATAATTTTAAAGTGCTTGAAAATAATGTTCTTGTCATAAAAATATTTAATTTGGGTGTCTTGATAATAATTTTGCTATTTTTCCTAAATAAAGAATCAATTAAATGTTTCTTGTTAATAGTTTTGAGCGAGAAATAAATATCAGTACATTTTTACCTTAATCTGTAATAAACGGGGGGAGGGGGTGGCGGAGGAGTTCGAGGCAAGAGCCCCATTGAAAAGAAATAAATCTTTTTTTTTTTCATTTAACTTACTTTAGTTTTGAAAGTATTTTATTAAATGTCTTTTAGCCCATGTTTTTACCTAAATTTTGGTTCCCCATGTGTTACTTATCGGCCATCTTGGACGCCCTCTTGTTTTACTTTATATTTTTATGACCAAGAGAATTGTTTTCCAGCACTTTTAAAATATTATGCTTAATTTAATATTTACGAAAATTTAATATTTACAGACGCTACTGCTGATTACATAAAATAAGAAAAAAATGTATTGAATATTTAACAAAAAGCACACATTCCTATTTGAATGCGTCCATTGGATCAAAAATGAGTACATCACAGTTTATATTTGAATACAACCGTGAGATCAAAAACGAGTACATAACGCACAGTGGGAGATTTGACGAATCTGGGCGGCCAAAATTATTTTATTGTTTTAAACTAATTAATATATATTAGTTAGTAAATAAATTAACTTTTTGTAATAAAAATTGCTTTATAACTTAAAAATCAATGATGTTTTGGAACTTCATACTGGTTTTTATTTTACAAAATTAGTATTATAAAACAATCGATAATTATGATAAAAAATCGAATAAAATAAAAATATAATTGAATAAATTATAAACATTAATTATTAATAATATGGACAATTAGTTAATAAATCACCAATAAGGTAGAGTTTCTTAATTGGATGATAATTCAGAGTCGTCATCTGTTTTTTCATTATCGGAATCCTCTTCATCAGGAGCTTCAGAAGATTCCATGGCACATTTCTAAAGTTTCTTTAAGAAATGATTTTGATTTTTTCCTTATCGTGGGTCTCATTCCAGTTAACACTGGATCTGAACTCAAAAGCAATCTGTTGATAACATCCCGGTTACAAGAAATTCTTGAAAATTTTCGTGCTAAATTTTGAGTAAATGAGCGAAAATGTTTGTTCCGTGCTTCGGCTGATTCGTCAGACAATTGACCTATTGGTAGTATAGCTTTTTCTATTACAGTGGGACCATGTATTAATACTTTGTGCATTGTGGGTGACATTGGGTACCATTTATATAATTGGATGTAGAGCTCTGCTGTCTTCTCTGTATATTCCTTAAACTTGTATAGGTGAACTTTGTGGCCACTGAATATGGTTTCAAGAATAACTTTAAAACGGTATATTAAATTTTTGTCAATGCCTGTAATTTCAGATGCTACAGAGGGGTCAGTAAAAAATCTCCTGCTTGTATTTACATCGTTAGTGTTACCATATCCAGCCTTAGGTACATCTACAAGTAAACCCAATTTTGTTTTGAAATTTTCTTGAGTGGTCAATTTTCTTTCTTTAGCGATAGCATTTTCATCTTCTGTATTCAATCTCCACTTTTTTATGGGCAGTTTGTACGCTAAATGCAACAAATTTTCAAACAATCGAATTCTAGCATGTAAAATTGATAGTCCGAATTCTAACGTTTCGGGTTTGATGTTTTTCTTTTTAGAAAGATCATTAAAATCTTTCGAAGACAGTCCACAAATGTAGCAACGCATTGTTGATTTTGTACTTGTCGCTGCGTTGCATATTTTTCCATCGACCATAGTAAGTATCATTTTATGTTTTACAATAAATGTACCTTTCTCTAATGTAATTTTTGAGGGCGGTACAGAGTTTAACGCATTTTTTATGTAATTGATCTCGTCATTAATCATTTCAGTTGTTTATTTTTCAAATCGGGTCAGCAATAACGTGGTGATGAAGGCAATGGTTTTTGCCAAATAATCTTGTTGTTTACGCTGCAAATTAACTGAATTGGTACAAAGGAGCTCTGGAATATGTGCGCATCGGAAGAGGAATCATTTTCAAACTTTTGCTTGTATTGTGCTTTTGCGACCCATCGCAGCCCCATTTACATATAAGAATTAAATCGCATTTTTCTTCTTCATTTAAAATTTCCAAAACTTCATCCAAATAAATAAATAATCGTGTCACTGTTAAATGAAGTAAATCTTGAATATTGATTTCGGCGCAAGTTTCTGTAATTCTAAAAGATTCTTTGTCTGGATAGCAGTCAATTTTCCACTCCTAGAAGCTATCCAAATTTAATTTTTAGCTCAATATAATAAATTGTGTCCTCTTTTCAATAAAGTGTATTCGGAATTCGTGGAGTGAATTTTGAATTTTTCTCGATTTTGTTTTTAAAATGCCTCCTTACCGCCGAATACATCTTCTTATTATTTCATATTGGTTTCTGGAAAGGTTAGCTTAAAAAAATAATGACAATGCTTCCAAAGGGGACATTTGAGTTTTCTTTTCACTCTGCTGAGTTCTAAAATATGCTTTTTTATATTTTGTTGCTCTCATTGGTGAATGGGTTAATTCTTTAAGTACATGGGCAGGGCAGCATCTCTCTTTCCAGAGGTTTCTAACTTTATAGAACCTCTGAAAAGAGCGAATATAGTTATTCGCTCGCTGTAGAAGACCGTAGCAAGGGTATACATTTTTTTATATCTTCTTATTATTTCATATTGGTTTCTGGAAAGGTTAGCTTCAACAAATAATGACAATGCTTCCAAAGGGCACATTTGAGTTTTCTTTTCACTCTGCTGAGTTCTCAAATATGCTTTTTTATATTTTGTTGCTCTCATTGGTGAATGGGTTAATTCTTTAAGTACATGGGCAGCATCTCTCTTTCCAGAGGTTTCTAACTTTATAGAACCTCTGGAAAGAGCGAATATAGTTATTCGCTCGCTGTAGAAGACCGTAGCAAGGGTATACATTTTTTTATATCTTCTTATTATTTCATATTGGTTTATGGAAAGGTTAGCTTCAACAAATAATGACAATGCTTCCAAAGGGCACATTTGAGTTTTCTTTTCACTCTGCTGAGTTCTCAAATATGCTTTTTTATATTTTGTTGCTCTCATTGGTGAATGGGTTAATTCTTTAAGTACATAGGCAGCATCTCTCTTTCCAGAGGTTTCTAACTTTACCTGAGCGGCATGTGTAAGTACTTCCACATCTGTCAAGCTCCTTATACTTTCAGATTTTCTTCGCTTTGACCTATCACTTGATTCGTTGAAAGCTTTTGCTGGCCTCCCTGGGCGATTTATTTTCCTTGGAATTTCTATTGTACCTTCAAGCCATTCCTTATTTTTCACAAATACATCTGGTTTATAATGAGCTGCATACCATTTGCTTTTCAACTCACATTTAAATCGGGAGAAATTGTGTTTGAGTGTTTTAATTTCATCGTTATCAAAAGTATCACTGTTAAGAAGTTAATTTTCCAAAAAGTTTAATCTATCATGTATATTTGGTAAATTCGGTTGTTGCATAATGTTAAACAATTATCTTCGAATCATTATTTTGACATTCGAAGCTCCTAGAGAAAAAAAAATACAAAATATAAACAAAAAATAATGCATAACAGATCTATGCAATTTAGATAGATAAAATAATTCAATCTCTTATTTTTAAAGAAATCACGCAAGTTTTTGCTAACTTTTAATAAAATCATAAGCAAAATTGTCTTGACTTATTTTTAGACAAATGTTAATAACGAGCCATAAATTACTTCAGTTTTTTGAAAAGTGCTTAAAAGATGATAAACTGGAATGAATAACATTTTTAATAATGTTTTTAAACATTTTTTAATTTATATTAAATTTATATTAAAACTTTTATTCTAATAAAAATGGCTGAACAATAATAACATGGGATTGCTTCCTAATTATCCATAACAACTGTTTTCATTTTAGAACTCATATTAAAAATATGAATTAAAAATCAATACATACTGTTTTCGAATGCTTACTTCGAAATTTGAAAGAGCAATATTTATAGTGCCTTCATTTTAAAAACCGGACGATTCCGGAGCTACTTTAAACAAAAATACAAGGTCAAAGGCCTATATTTATTGTTACAAAAAGAAAATCTGCCGGGAAATACCGGGAAATATAACTAAACCCTTCGTGAAGTGGAAAACATGCAAACAAAATAATGGAAAATTATGCATTACTTTATAGCACTCTTGCAACTACTAAAACTATTTTTTTCTCAATTCAAATATTAAAAAGATATGAATACATACCTGCCTCGTCACTATCCATAACAATTAGATTTTAAATATTACCAGAAATATAGTTATTCACATTTGAAAATGGAAAGTCAAACTAAACAACGATCTGAAGCCGATGCACTCAACGCAACGCCTCAGTTTCAACTGATAACAGGAAGTCATTGTTCGCTTAAGCGAGATAAAAAGGGTGTCACGTGATTCTCCAATGATTCAGCTGCAACATGCATCAATCCATTCGCACTTGCGTTGTACTTTATGAAATAGACTTTTGTCCAGCCAGATTTGACAAATCTCCCACAGTGTAACGGTTCATATCTGAATACATCCATGAAATCAAAAATGAGCACATGTGTTTCTCAATTTTGAGAACATTTAGATCGGATCTATTTTGAGTTTGTGACGTATTTAAAATGGAGTAATTTTTACTCAATTTTGAGAACCCATTTTTTCAGTGTGTCGTCCTGGTAGCTGTGTACAGTGATCACCTTAACTCTGTCAAATGTTACCTGAAATTATAAAAAACATAATGTCTTTTCGCCTAACACTTAAAACTATAGAATAATCGTTTGGTTTTTGAAAAAATTGATTTTGAACAAAATGGCAGCAGTTTAAAGTTAAAATACCGATTTCCACAAAAAAATTTGAAATTTGATTATTTATAAAAATTAGAAAAAATCCTCCGATCGACAAAAGGAACGATTATTCTCTAGATAATATTGCTGTTAAAAAAGGGTCAACATTTGAAGAAGAGTGGATTCGCGTTATCGTGATCACCGGCTTTAAAAACATAGTATTGAGATAATCGCGTTTAAAGATTCAAGTTTTGATTAGAACAAAGTAAATGAAAGTAGCGTAACTTTTTAATTTTTATCAGATCGACTAGAAAATGTAACTGGATATTCTTTACTAATTGTACTTTCAGGAAATACAACAACAACAACAAAAATGCATTTTTTGAAAGTTTGCAGATAAATAACTCCTTAAAATATGTTTATTTGCATTTCGCTTGGAAAAATCTATATCATAAAACAAAAACATATCCGTGAGTATCGCAGACGTCATATTGACAGTAGCAACGATATGACCAATAAATTTCGCTTTTTCTGTAATTTTTCTTAGCTTCTAAACATCGCAGAATTCAATTTTTACACCGTTGAAGAGGGAAAATAGGTTCTTTCAAATATAACTCGTTTAAAAACTGCATCTCAATTTACTGATTTTTAAAATAATTTTCATGCATGAATTTAAAAAAAAAAAAAATCTGTTTCTATTGCGTGCAGCCCAATTACCAAAGATTAACACGTTTGTACCTAGAACAATATAAAGAGTTCAGCATTTATTTCCGGCTAATATTTCTTAACGAAATTAAAACTTCATCAATAAATCAAGTCAATAACAATATAATATAAATAAAACACAAATTTAATAGACGTGTAATCGAATGATCAGAAATCTGATCAGAATAAAAAAAGCTTCGGTAAGTAGCTCTGGTGATTTCTTCAGCTATTAACTTCTGAAGTATCGTTTTTAATAAATTTCAAAAACTTTATTTGAATACTTTATTGATATTTTTCACATAAAAATGCTCTTTGGTGTTGTTAGTGTGGATATAGAACAATGCATAATGGAACAAAATTTCGCCTTCCACATCAAATCCATAATATTGCAGTTTATTCAAGATATTGATTTATCTACCCTATATATATAAAATCCTAATGAAACGATTTTGTGAAACGATTTTATGAAACGAATTTATGAAACGATTTTATGAAACGACTGATTATGTTTCAGGGCTATTTTTAATGAAATATTAAACGCTTGATGGTGAAATTAAGACCAACTGTCCATAAAAATCCGCGGATGTCAAAACTGGTAATAGAATTTTGAAATTGGAATTAGTTTTCGAGATATTAATTTTTTTCTAATTTTAATGACATTTCTGTAATGATGGCAACTAATTACTCAGTTTTTTTGTGACAAAAAAAGGGAAAAAATTGAAAAGGATCCCGATAGGGATTATTGATTTCTTTTGATTCGTCATTTTCAAATTGAAATTGAATTTATCTTTTATTTCAATCGATAACGAAGACAAGATTGTGATTAAATTATGTTTTTCAGGAAAATTTGAAAAAAAAATCACATTTCTATCGTTAGGATTCAATCGTATGTCAGCATTTAATTTAATTTATAAACTGAAAATATTTTGAATAAATTCGTCCAAATGACGTCATTTAGGTAAACGCAAAAGAAAGGAGCAAAACAATATTTATACAATTTGTTTAGCGTAAAATGTCATTTATCCTATTTTATATATAATCAGAAGTAATTTGTATAGAAAAAACAATAATAATATACGTATAATTAAAATACGCATATAAACAAAAAAATCGTCGAATTTGTTTCCATGGCTGTTTATGTCATTTGGCACCAAATCTCACTTTGTGATGCCCGAATTGCGCCAAGCTTTTTAAAAAAGCGTCAAGACCCCTATAATAGAAAAGCACCAAAAGTTCATTGGGTTTAACAATATAATAAAATATAACACTTTGTAATAGTATATTACTTTTAAATGCTAAAGGTGTAAAATTAACAACTATAATATAAATTAAAATAACTTTTAAGAGTCGAAACATGTAAAACAACTAATAAAAGTTATTTTAATTTATATTATAGTTGTTAATTTTACACCTTTAGCATTTAAAAGTAATATGCTCATTGGGTTTGTTTTCATAACTTTTGGCAACAAATCTATGTATATTAACGAATCTATCCCTTTTCGAAGCTCGAATTACGCCAAACCTAAAAGCAAAGGATCCTATACTGGAAAAGTACCCGATTTTCTTATGGACAATATTCAAGTGACATAACAAGGTGTAAAATTATCGCGGATAGCAAATTTGTTTAAATATGTCATCAATTGATGCCGAATAAATGCAGGCATGCATGCACAAAATATTTAATTAATTTTGTATGATAAATAATTATTAGAAAATTCGTATATACATATTCATTAAAATAAATAATTTACATATTTAAAATAACATGAAAATATGCATGATGGTGCACTAAAATAGAGAGAAAATTAAAACCTGTTACTGAAAATGTCTATAACAGTACTTTTCAATACCGTGGTTCTTAATGTTATTCACAAGCAGATGGAATTTTTCTCATCCTTAAACGCAAAGGAAGAATAGAATACAGATCGTTGATATAAAAGTCCGAGAGGTAGCCACAATTTAAACCTAACCATTTTATACAAGCTGGTTTTCAAGTTGCAATTGATTTTACTTATCAATCCCGAAAACAGTCGTCAGTTGTCGCAACAGCTGTGTATGAGGCCATGGTAATCAAAAAATGCTCCATTAAAACGTTAAAAGCATGGCAACCCAATTACAGATTTACCAATATTTTTAAAACAAAGCACGCTGTCATGTTTTTAGAGGCTTCGAAGTCTGAGCGGGGGTTGGCGAGCGTAACTCGCAGGGGGTAGGCCCCCTAGTTTATATATAAAATTGCTATTGATTACAATAAACCAATCGAGTATTTTAGTGAATGAAGATTTTCTGTAATAGATAAATTAAAAAATGAAATTATAAAAAATTATCAACATATTACACATGCAGCTTTTAAAAATATAAATAAACATATATCAGAATTACAAAACAAATTTATAATTACTTATGTAGATAAATCTCCAAATAATTATGCTATCATTTGTAAAGAGTACTATAAAGTGTTAATTCACAATGCAATTAACACAAGTAATATTTTTAATAAAACTAAATTAAATATTGAAATTAATAATAGAAAATTATTAAATTATCACAAATTACTAAAAATCAAAAGTAATAATTTAAATTATCCTTATCTTGTTATAATTCCAAAATTTCATAAAAATCCAATTAAATTTCGCACAGTTACTATCGGGTGTAACACATATAATAATAATGCAAGCAATTTACTACAAAATATTTTAAAGCAGATATATGATATAACGTTAAAACATAATAACCAACATTGCCTAAAAAACAGTTTTCAACTTATTAATAAAATACATAATATCAATCCGGTAAAATTCATAAGAACATTAGATTTTAATGATTTATTTAATAACATTGATATAAAAGACTTACATAAAACAATGTGCATATTATTTAAGGAATTTAAATCTCAATTAAAATTAAAAGAACATATTTCCGTTAATTTTTTTAAAACTTTACTAAATTTTACATTGCATAATAATTACATCATATATGACAATATTATTTATAAACAATGCCAGGGAATTCCGCAGGGCGGGACCGCTTCTAGTATTCTCTCTGACCTTTACTTATATTATTATGAAAGAAATATTAGTCTGAACAATGATTATGTATTTTATCGCTATATTGATGACATTATCATATTTTATTTCAATGATAAAAATTGCACATCACCACTCAATTTTTATCCTAATCAGCTTAAATTAAGCGAAAATGATTTAATTAACAATAATATAAATTTTCTTGACTTAAAAATTAATATTAATGATAATTATAAATTAATTTTTGATATTTATGATAAGAGATTTGATTTTCCATTTAAAGTAAATATTTTTACCAACTTTGCTTCATGTTTACATAAATCAGTTTATAAAAATATAATTATCAATTATCTTCATCGTATAAAATACCTATGCTCAGATATAAATAAAAACAAAAATATTAGATTTATACGAGATCAAGCAAAAATATATGGTTATCCAATTTTTATGATAAATTCAATCATCAACTCTTTTAAATAACATTTATTATATCATATAAATATAAACATGGTACGTATTAAATTATTGTTTTAGTGTGCGATAACATATAACAAAAGATGTAGCAAATTACAATTATAACATACATAAATACAATTAAAACATATAAGGACATTTATTAATTGATTGAACATTATATATACTTTATATAGTCTGTGGTAGTGCGTTTAGCCGATCACCTCTGTTTTAAGTGTTACTGATGTTCAGTTTTAAAACATACATAAATTAACTTATACAAAAAAAAACACATAAAATTATACATGGATAACATTGCTGATTATAAATCACAAACATATCTATATGCAATATATATATATATATAGTTTTTTTTTTTTTTTTTTTTTTTTTTTTTTGAAAGTTTAATTTTAATAAGTCTTTTAAATACTGCATTGCATTATAAAGATTGCAACACAGTAGTAATACTATTAATTTAATTTTTTTTTAAATAAATTTTGAGATATTTTAAATTGTTTATGATATATTTAATTTCATATTTAAACCAATCTCTAAATTCTATAATATATTTAAGAAGTAAAACATTAATATATTTATGTAGAAGTAAAATAAAACATTAAAAAATAAAACATTAATTATTTTATATAAATTCTATCATATATATATATATAAGTGGATTAACACAGATGGTAGCACCAGCATTTTGTATTAAAAATAATATCTCTTTTACATAATACAAACTCTTGTTAAGAATATTTGAAATGCTGTATAAGATGGATTTAATTCTGGGTAAATTTATTCATATAGTGGGATTTTGTACAATTTTTATGTAAAACTACAAGGTAGTATTGTTTTTTACTGTTTGTATGTATAATTAAATCTAATATAGTGGATATGTAACTCAATCTTAATTTTGAATAATTATCATACCAATAGATGGAGACACCTTACTTGTCAGGTAGATGTTGATAATATTGTTAATATTATATTTAATTTACCTATAGAAGGCGCTATCGCTTGTATATTAATTTTACTTTTAGGGATTAAAATTGAATGGAGTATTTGTTTATTCATGGATATAATTTTGTTATTAGTGTATTATCACAGGAATAAATTTGTGTGTTTTTGAATCAATTTGTGTAGGGGTGTCATAGTTATTGTAATATTTCAAAAGATGTGCTCTCAACTTGACTTTCAAATAATTTCTCTCAACTCGACTATGTCAACAAGTATAAAATATTTCATGATGTGTGCAATGTGGACGTGTGGTATCATTAAGAACTTGTGATGTTTAAGGATTCTCGATAATTATTGTGAGAAAAATATTTTATCTACTCTTTACGGGTTTTTATTTCCAATTTTATTATTTCAAACTGATATCAGGTAGTAATTCAGTGAGGTGTTGTATACAGATTTTAGGATAATTGATGTGAGTGAAATATTTTGTCTATTCTTTACGGGTTTTTTATTTCCAATTTTATTATTTCAAATTTTAATATTTCCAATTGTTTTCTGGTAATAATTCAGTATACCTGGGTGATTCTACTGATTTTAGCATGTACGCCAGTAGAATTATGAAATACTGAATTATTTTTTAAAACATATGTGGGTACATCCAGGCTGATGATTATATCTACATGTGTTTTTTCATATCCAATTCTGATTTAATTATCTTGTTGTCCAATTTTCCATTGTATATGGTTCATATTTCATTTCTTAATCCATTTGTATTCACTTGATAGCAACTCCAAATTACTATTATTTTTTTTTCTCTCTCTCTTTTTAAATTTTCTTCATGTTTTCAGTATTTTTGGCCAATTACCATTGAAGCACAAGCTATGGTAATATTATGATTGCACTTGTTAATCTATTAGCTATGTGATATTCTGTCTACACATTATCATTAATTATCTCTTTGGAGATTTAAGTAGAATGATACAAGAACTTGATATGTTTTTTGAAATTCATAGATATTATAATTATATATATATATATATATACATATATATATAACCATTAATGAAACATTACCGAAACACCAACAAAAACTATGAAATTATGATTAGAATCTAATAATTAATTGAAAACAATAGTGTGTTCCCCCAACACTCTGAATACAGATATTCCATATACAGTGAAAAAAAAGAAAAAAAAAGAAGAAATTAAATTTAAAAAATTGAAAAAATGAAATTTGCGAAATTTAGACTGAATCTTCAGGTCCCAAATGCCTAAATACCATAAATAAAATGTGTGGTTTCATAATCATATTAGCCATAACATTGCTAAAGAATATGATTTTGGGACTACCATGCCAAAATACAGAAATAAACTGTGAAATATATATATATATATATATATATATATATTAAATGTAAGTATTGTATCATAATCATAAACGAGAGAATGATCTGCTCAAATAACAACTAAAGTATCTATATTATAAAGCAAAAACATGTTCGAGAGTATACTCCCTTTCGGTGGCAACACCTAACAAATAAATTTCAGTTTTACTGCAATTTTTAGGTGCGTTCGTAATTATATAAATACGTAGCGTCTGTAGTCGTCGTCTGGTCTGTCCGTCTGTCTGCTCGTTTGTACGCATATAACAGCGCAAAAACTACCTAACCGAATGGTTTGAAATTTAATATATAGAATCGCTGCAGAATTTTGTTGAGTCATTTCAAATTTTATGAAAATCGATTCCAAACTTAAAAAGATATTAATAAAAGATTTCTTTATTCTATTAAATCTTATCATACGTAATCTATATGATAAAAGTGCAAGTCATGGGAAAATAAATATGGGCTAACCGCATCTTTTTCCATATGCCAAGTGGCCATTTTTATTCAAAATTAATTTTTCGAATGAAATTGAGTAAAAGTCACAATTTTTAAATATCGTTAAAAAAAATGGGTTGCTTGAGAGATAAGTTATACATTAAAAAATGTACAGATTCTAAGATATCTTCAGTGAAAATGAGGTTAACAGCCGAATATCTCAATCCATTAAAGTAAATAAACAAACTATTCATTCATCGTGAGTCATAGAAATATTAACCATAGAGGTAATCATTCGCAAAGCAAGATCTATAGTCGTCGTCTTGTCTATCCATCTGTCCGCATATAACAGCGCAAAAACTACCCAAATGAATAGTTTGTAATTTAATCCATATAATCGTTGCAGAATTTTGTCGAATCATTTCAAATTTTAGGAAAATTCATTCAAAACTTAAAAAGATATTAATAAAAGTTTTTTTCATTCTATTAAATCCTATCATACGTAAATTAATTCAAAGACATCCCATGACAGGTAATTATTCTGGGTTGCCATGGTAATTGCGTCCTATTTAAGATGGAGTCACATAAACCGAATTTGTATTCTAAAATTGTTCAATTATAGCAATTCTATAATCAACCGACCGTCTTTTGGATAGATGTTTCCGGAGAAATAGATATTAAATGGAAAAAGAGCCTAAATATTGATTTTTAGTTCTGAAATTTTCAGAGCTAGACTAAAGTTTCCCATTGGAATTTTCAGTCGATGTCAACAAAAGATAAAATGTTGCCAACTTAAAATGCACTTTTTTAATGACGGAAATGAATTATTATAATAACAGACGATATAATTCATTTCAGTGAAATAATAATGATGATTGTTTTAACATTGTCTTGTATTGGATAGTTGCGCATAGTATAATTTTAATGTAACAGATTTGCAATGAATTGTTTGTAAAAGTGTATTGAAACTCTTAATTTTATAAAATAAAATGAATATCTATAATATGAAATTCTGCACAAAAAATAAATTTTGTATTAGTTCATTTTTGTATAAGAGTGCAACAGCTATTGCACCGAGATCGGAATATTTATAAAACTAGTTATAGTACGAACGCACCTCATTTGTCACATTTGAGGTACAATTTCCAACTTGTTTTAACTTCTAAACGTCGCACCATTTCAATTTTTACATCATCGAATATAAAAAAAAAGGTTCATACCAATCCAATTTGTTTGAAAACTGTATCTCAATTAACTGATTTTTTTTATGACTTTTAAAATAATTTTCAAGTTTGATATTAAAAAAAATATCTCTATCGTGTGCAGCTTGATTACAGAAGATTAACCTGCTTGCACACAAAACAATATAAATAGTTCATCTTTGGTTTCCGGCTATTTTTTCATAACGAAATAAAAACTTTCTCAATAAATAAATAAAATAATATAAATAAAACACAAATGTAACAGACATGTAATATACAGTGAATTCTGTCTAAGGCGGACTCTGTGTAAGCCGGAATTTTGTCTAACGCGGAAAATTTTTCAAGTCCCGGCAAACACATAGGGAATAACATTAATTCATGCTCCATAAGCCGGAATTTGCCTAACGCGGAAACGGAAGGGTTTTTAAAGTCCCATCGAAATCAAAATTTTGAATAAGACGGAAAAAAGGTTAAAAAATGAAAGGCATTTGGTTTATGAAACTTCAAAACTGATATACATACATCAAATGCTCAACATTCGTAATAGATTAATAAAGTTGATTCATCAGAACGGAAAATGTTTAAATATTTAAGGAATAATTTTTTATTCCATTATTTCTCATATATAAGCAAAATGTTTTTCCTCTTAAAAAAAGAAAGAAAAAGCATCATACCAAGTACATTTTTTACATTTATCTCAATTAATTATTCAAAAAAAGAAATTGATAAAATAAAATCCCTATACATTAACATTTCTCTCTTTTTCATTGTATTAACGAAAGAATATCACTTTTTTTTTGCTTGCTTCGGATTTTGAGTTCTGATCATTGTGTAATCAGTCATTTGGTCGCCATAACTCTTTGTCTAATGTGAGAAGGAGAGGGCGGGGAGGGGGAAGCTACAATCATTTACATTCTGTATGAGTTGTGGTTTCAGAGGGGGAAGGGGATGGAAGATGAATTCGAAGTGACGTATGTTTTATTTCAATAAATCACATGGTCAGAAAACGAGGTCGTTGCACGTGTTATGTGTTCTTCTCATTTTATATTGTCTACTGATATTACTAAGTGATAGTAAAAAATGGCTTCAAAATCTAAACTCAATACGCTATCTCTGCGGGATAAAATAGAAGTTATTAAATTAAAAGAAAAAAAATTATTCTGTAAAAGATCTTTGTATTAAATTTAAATGCGGTAAAACACAAATTTATGATGCTATAAAAAGAAGAACAGAGTTGGAAAAGGAATTGGAAAGCAAATCATCCAACAGAAAGCGAAAAGGTGCTGTGAAAAATGAAGACATTGATGCATTAACACTTGAATGGTTTTCTAACGCTAGAGCTAAAAATTTGCCCATACCTGGAACACTGTTGCGTGAAAAGCCGAAAGAGATAGCCGAAAAATTAGGTAAAACGGATTTCAAGGCTTCTACTGGATGGTTAATGAGTTTCCTTAATCCACACAATATTGCCATGAAGCAAGTTTGCGGAGAGTCGAAAGACGTCCCAGACCAAGAAATTCAGGAATGGAAAATAAATTTTCCTCTACTGATTGAAGGATATCAAGCTAAGGTAAGGATATATACAATTGCGACGAAACGGGACTATTTTATCGTGCGTTGCCCACTAAGTCCCTTGCAAAAAGAGGAAGTGAATGCCACGGTGGTAAAAACTCCAAAGAGCGTGTCACTGTTTTGCTTTGCGCGAATATGGAGGGCAGTTTAGAAAAGCCCTTAGTGATAGGAAAATCGCAAAAGCCGCGATGTTTTAAGAATGTGAACATTGATAAACTGCCTGTGATTTGGAGATCTCAAAAAAAATCTTGGATGTCGACTGCCATAATGGAGGGATGGCTGACTGAATTCAATAACTGTATGATCAAAGAAAATCGAAAAATTTTGTTATTTCTCGACAATGCACCTTGTCACGCCAATTTCGAACTATCGAATATAAAATTACAATTTCTTCCCGCAAATACTACTGCAGTAACACAACCTATGGATCAAGGAGTTATAAAAATGATGAAAACCCATTACAAAAAATATCTCTTGCGGTCCATTATTGCGTCTTTAGATAATTGCTCTTCTGCCACCGAAATGGCAAAAAATATAAGTGTTTTAGAAGCTGTCAAATGGATTGCCAAATCCTGTTCAGAAATGTCGCCTGAAAAAATTATTCATTGTTTTAGAAAAGCTGGTTTTGTTTCAGAAAATGGCTATGAATCAGTTGACCAGTTGGAAGAAAATGAGTTACAAAATCTAATAGATGACTTAAAATGTGTTCACAGCAATGGAAAAATTAATGAAGAAGAATACGTATCAGCTGACAATATAGTGTGTACTACTGAAGCTAACACTTCTGTGGACATTTTGATTCAGTGATATCAAGATTTGGAAAGTGCTAGTGAAAATGAAGATGAGCACGATTATGAAAACCATAAAGACAATGGAGGAATCCAAACGTATCAAGACGCCTTGAGAAGCATTAGGTATCTCGAAAAATTTTTTCTTGCTCAAAAAAATGAAGAATTGATACCCATAATAACGGACTTGCAATGTGCTACTGAAAAATGCTTGGTAAAAAGAAAGACAAAACAAGCATCGATAAAAGATTATTTTTCGACTGTTTAAAAACTACTATGCCACTATGTGAAGTATGAAGTAGTTGTTAAGGTAAATGATTTTCATTAACTTTTAAAATGGAAGAAATTTATCATTGATACTACTATTTATTTTATTATTCATATAATGTTTTTGAGATTAATAATAAATTTAATAAGACGTATAATTTCATTTAAAAAACTGTACTGAAGATTACGAACGTAAAAATAGGACTTGCGCATATATATTTTATTTATTTATTTTGGCTGTTTTGCATAAGGCGGAATATTGTCTACGGCGGAAAATTTTCTCGGTCCCGTTTGATTCCGCCTTAGACAGAGTTTACTGTATTTTCTGATTTATTTCATTATTAAACAAAGTTCCCATTTTCTTCAAAAATAATTATTTTGTTTACAACTATTTTAGAACCCTGTATCTGGGTTGTGCCTCGTCGTACGGCCCCAAACTTTTAGCACAAGATTCCTCCTCTAAATTTATATTCCATCGAAATGTTATGTTTCTAGGTTCATTATTTAATGAGCTATTCATTTATTCTCAATTTGTTTAAATCTCTATCAGAATTATGTTCAGCCTTCAAGCAACACCAAAAGTGGAGTGCGGAGATGCCATTTGCGGTTTTGGCCTCGAAGCTCCCACGTGTTCATGCGGGAACACTATGTCAACCTAACAGTGCTCTTTCCTAACCTGCCATCCACTAATACTTTCTCATTTCCTTAAACGTGAAGCAAACGGTGCCTTTCTTTAAAATTATTTTCTCTGTTACTTAGTGTTTTCTCCTGTTCTATAATTATTGTGAATTACTTACCCTTTTCTATTAAAATTATTGTTTATGCAGTAGCAATCTAAGTATAATTATTAACCCTTTTTACTAAGGCTAATATTGTAAAGCGAGGTTTCTTTTAACACCTAACCCTTTCATCAACTATCCCCTTATATGAATAAAAAGGTGCCTTTGTCCTTCTGATTTAATTAAAGCCTTTTCTCCATTATAAATAATGATATATATTTTGCCAAAACGTCAGTAGAGGCTCACTGTGGAGACGCGAAAAGATTTTTGTTTCGTTTGTTTGTCCGTTTGTCTGTCTGTTTCTTTGTCTGTCTCGGAATAACTGCCGCAAAACGTACGATTAAACTGATATTTAATAGCTATGTTGGTAGAGGTACCCGGATTTAGCTGTATAGTTTTTGGTTAAATTTGGTTCATTCGTTCGAAAAATATAGAACATTTCTTTTTAGGTCATAATGCTTTCCTATGGGAATGAAGACGATTTTCAAATTTCATTTTTAAATGAAATGAAAATGACATTTGAATAATGGATTTAAACGGAAACTTATGGATGTTAAATTTTCGATATGGAGGTCTTAAATATAGCCAATCGCTTTGAAAGTTTTCTGATGCATTTATTAGAATTTAGAAATTAATTGTTTAAATTGTTGGAAAATTTTTTGCACCTGTTCGGGAAATATAAAACATTTTATTTTCATATTTTTTGCAAATTTTAAAATGCATTTCTCTTTTTTCTTTCCTCGTTTCTTACCATCTGTATTTCAAAGTATATTAAAATAATAAAATTCAAGTAAATTGCACTATTTTGCCGCAATATATTTTTCTTTAGCAAAATAGCTTATTTTCGGGAGATTTTCACTATTCTATTAAAATAGATGAGGATTTATTTCGTTAAAATTTCTCTTTTAACCACTTTAGAAACGAAAATTATGAACACTTAGGACATGTAATTTGGATTTAAGTCTCGTAATAGGAGTTTATATATGTATAAGTATATTTTTTTCATGAGATTTTAAGAAATTTCTGCAACAGATGTGGATGGTTCATGGTTGAAAATTTAGTATTCTTTTAAAAATGGGATAAGATCTCTCGTATAAGAAAATGGTTAATCTAAAGAAATTATAATTGTAAAACACATCCATACATATAAATGAATACTGAGACAGCACTGTCTCAGGAAAGAAAGAACATAAAATTAAAATGGCAACGGACAGAGGGGTGTTCGAGGGGGGGGGGGGGAGCGTGAGCTCTCCAGAAGAAATGCACTTTTCTTTGTTAAAAAATTAGAAGAATAAACAGTTTATGGGAATATCATTGAATAAAAACCATATTTAATGATATACTTTTAAAATTTCCGTAAGCTTTGAGAAAGCTTTTATGGTTATAAATATATAAAGAACTTAAAACAAATTGTGGATTGTACAGTATTAAATATTATGCAAATTGAGATTAATAAACAATGAATTGAGGTTCCTGATCTGCAGATTTGCTAGTGTAATTTAAGTATTACTTTACTCATCACATATCGTTTTTTTCTTCCATGACTCAAACAGTGCTTTTTTTCTTATTAAAATTAATGCTAGTGTATCTTAATAACACATTAAATCAACATCGCACTTAACCCTCCCTCATAATTTCCCCCTTGTATGAATCAAACAGTGTCCTTGTGCTTCCGATTAAAACAACACCTTTTATCCATTATAATTAATGTCAAAAGTTGTAATTTAAGTATCCAAAACACTCATAATGTTTAAAACTTTCCTCCATGATTCAAACAGTGCTTTTTCTCCTATTAAATTTCTAAATTCGTAATGTATAAAGATCAAGTATAGTAAGGTCAGTTTATTAAGGTATCAGAGCTGCTAGTTATTGGAATTCCATAGGCTCAGGAGCATCATTTGGTACGTATCTCCAATAGGTCTTTTGGATGTCAGCGTCTGTGAGGGAGTAAGGAGGTGTCTACAAGCTTAGCTAGGCATAGTATTGTTGGCGCTCCGTTGCTCATTTGAATGTCCTATCAGATCTTTTGAGGCGAGTAGTCTATCTCCATCCCCCCCCCCACACACCCATCGCGTTGTTGGCCTGGTATCCTCTCCTTAAATATATTTTCTTTACAATCTTAACTATGGCATCTGCACATATTTTTTGTTCTACTAGGTATTTTAGTCGCCTGCTCAACATTCTTTGGCCTTACTGGATACTTATTATTCAGCAACTCTCCAATATTCTCACATTATTAACTAATTTTTTAGTCCCATATTAAGCCTAATATTAATCTTAGTCATTTTTGGTGGACTGGCCACTGGTTTTTGGTATTTCGTTTCCTTCGGTTCTCTTGCCCTCTTTTTCTTCCTCGATATGGCGATTAGAGTGCTCGCGTACTGGTCAGACTATCATCATAGTTACTCTTAGATATTTTACCCTAATACCTTTTGAAAATCACTTAGACGTCTTACTTCTGACTGAGTGTTCTCTTTGATTATTTTTAACAATTCAGTTTTTGAAATTTATCCATTCCTCTATAAACTGGAACTTTGAGATCAACACCTGATTCCTCTGGTAAAGGGAGTTAGGACTTAAGTGCAATTCCATGCACATATATGAGGAGGACGAACAACTTGCTTCGGATAGAAAGCAGAGAACACTAGACAGTTCTTCACATTTTCCGCAAAGATCTCATCGTAGATATCGCCAGGACAACTTAGAGGGGGCTCGATACTCTCCTGTTTTACTTTACTTTACTGCCCGAGAAGGACTGCTCATACTAGAAAAACCAAGTCTGTAAAACATAG
Source organism: Maratus michaelseni (assembly GCA_963931845.1). Taxonomy (NCBI): domain Eukaryota; kingdom Metazoa; phylum Arthropoda; class Arachnida; order Araneae; family Salticidae; genus Maratus; species Maratus michaelseni. Next base: position 464,750,084 of record OZ007587.1, read on the forward strand.
ATGTCTCTCCCCGTCTTCGGCTTTTGACCATGGGTCATTTGTTTCACGTAGCCACTGACCACTGTAGTCGTCGTAAAATTCCACGTTACAATCATCATGATCGTCGTTGGAATTCGGAAAACACCAACGCATCGATTGTGGACAATGTGAAGATAATCTTAGTACCATCAGCTGCAACTTTAGCTTATTCAAACGTTAATACCCCATCGAGTGAAAATTATGACTGGCATTTCCCAACGATAAATTCTAATATTAAATCTCGCAATCCCCCTCAGAAAGTGAAAAAAAAGAGTGATCATCTAGCGATCCTTGTCGGAACATCTTATCCGTCATGAGAAGGGAGATGATGATAAGGCCTCTCAATACAAAACTGCTCTGAAAATAAAATATGAGGCAATGGATAATAATGTCAAAGTAAAAGAGAATCAATTGAAGGACCTTTGTGACTCACCATTGGGATGTGTTAAGATGGAGGATGTAGCTCATAAAACAGATACCCAATCTTTAAAACTAAAGCTTAAAAAATCAACAGAAGGAAATAAAAAAGGCGAAAAAAACTTAAGGACCTGAGAGATATTAACAAGGATCTCATGTTAGCACAAAAAAATCAAGAATCAGTGATTCATTCTCTCAATCATAAGCTTTTGAATCTGGAAATTTTAAGTCTGATCAGAATGATAATGACCCAGAGATTCAATTACTTCAACAAAAAAGAGATAAAATTCTAGAAGAAACAAAAAAAGAAAGATCTGTTAGAACTTAACGATTCATATACTGCATCGACCGATAAATTTAGGTTAGCGAAAAAAAGATAAATAAATAGAAATCTCTTAAACTAAAGCTAAAAGTTATCAGCAGAAAAAGTCAGTAATGAGAATATCTTAAAGGATCTTGGAGATTCTAACGAAAACCTCAAGTTAGCACAAAAGGATTATGAATTAGAAATTCAATCAATCAAATAAAAGTTTGAGAAGCTCAAAAATTCTAAGTTAAAGATTCAGTTATTCCATCAAAAGATAGATACAATTCTGGAAGAAAAAAATCAAAAAGAGAAAGATCTGATGGAGCTGAAAGATAAATACAATTGATAAATTTAAGTTAACACAGAAAGAAAATGAAACAAGCATGTTAAAAAAAGAGAAAAAAAATGAAAATATTAATAATACATATGATATAATGACTCAGAGATTTCAGTAAACACAAAAAAGATCAATGAAATAGAACAACTATTACTCAAACATAAATTCGAAAAAAAATTGGAGGTGAATAGCATATTTCAGTCAAGATTCCATCAACTTCAGAAAAATTTACTGACAGTGCAAGAACGTCATTTTTTACAGGCCACGCTTAAAGAGGTTAATGTTTCTGTGGCAGCAATCAATTCACGCATGGTGAAAAAATGAATGTACTTACTTAAAAATTTGAAGAAAAGTTATAGTGTAAACTAATGTCAGAAGAACAAGTGTTAACAGCCCATACGTCTCCTGATTGGAATTCTTTGAAAAGTCTTCAACAATCAACCCTGCTGCTTCGTCCGCTGAATCCGGATACATCTGCAACCGACGTACGCCAAGCTTTAAACACGGTGAATATTGCAATTTTACCACCTGTGGTAAATAGCTTCTCTAAGACTAATGGTGACTTCGTAATAACCTGTAAAAAAGGAGAGGACCTTTTGGAACTCAGGGATAAACTCCAATCGTTAGATAGGATTTACCATATGGGGGATACAGCGGAGGAACAACCGAAAATATCTCGAATTATCCTCTTTGGGGCTCCAAAGGAGCTTAAAATACCAAAGATCTCCCATGACAAGGATTTATATACGTCAAACAACGACAACGATGATTAAGATTGGATTAAGATTTCAGGAATACAAAGATCATTACTTAAAAGTCATGTTCATATACCAACCAATTATAAAGTTGTTAGAGTCCTAGAAGATCGACAAGACAAACTAAAAGCACACTTGGTGCTCCAACTTCCTGCTGCGGTTGCGACCCACATTTTGTTAAGGAAACTGTGCTTTGGTGTTAATCTAATTAAGAAATATGTTAACATAGTGAGATGTTTTAATTGCGAGCGGTAGGGCTATCTAGAAAATCACAGCAAATCTAAACTAGTCGTTGGGGGCCACCGTAATACTTAACCATCATGGATATGCATAATATATTGGGTTGATGAAAAAGTAATTTCGTTTTTTCCCAATAAATGGTTTAAAGTCGAATATCTCTAGTAATGTTTATCCAATGAGCCATACCATAGACCGTTTGAAAGGTAACAGTCCATAGAACATTCTAGATACAAAGGTAGCGTTATCTGTTTACTCAGTCAAAAGTTATTGCGCTTTAAAAATGGAGATTCCAGAAGATCATTTTCGTCATAGTTTACTTTTCTATTTTTTAAAATGAAAAAAGTCAGCGCATGCTCATCGAAAATTGTGTGGTGTTTATGGTGATGGTGCTTAAGTCAACGCCAGTGTCAAAATTGGTTTGCTCGTTTTCGTTCCGGAAATTTCGATGTTAAAGATGAACCTCGCCTTGGCCGAAAAGTCGATGAAATTCTTAACAAGATCGAGATAGACCGACATATTTCATCTTGCGACATCGCTATGGATCTAAATATCGATCAAAAACAGTTTTGAACCATTTACATAAGATTGTATAGCAAGAGAAGCTTGATATTTTGGTTCCGCATGAATTAACAGCGAAAATTTTAATGGACCGAGTTTCCATTTGTGAATCGTTGCTGAAACGAAACGAAATAGAGCCAATTTTTAAACGAATGATTACGGGATGAAAAGTGAATCACGTACGACAGTAATGTGCGAAAAAGATCGTGGTCGAAGCCCGGAGAACCTTCACAAAGGGTTGTAAATCCCGGATTGACGCCAAGGAAGGTGATGCTGAATGTTTGGTGGGATTGGAAAGTCATTGTTCAACATGAGCTGCTCGAACTTGGCCAAACTATTAATTCGACTCTCTATTGTGAACAACTAATGCGATTGAAGCAGGCGATTAAAAAAACCCGGCCAGAATTGATCAATAGGAAAGGCGTTGTCTTCTATCACGACAACGCCAGACCACACACATATTTAGTGACTCAGCAAAAATTGAGAGAACTTGGCTGGGAAGTTTTGATGCATCCACCCTATAGCCAGGACCTTGCCCCGTCCGACAACTATTTGTTTTGATCTCTGCATAACTCTCTTAATGGTGTACAGCTGGCTTCAAAAGAGCCTTGTAAAAATCACGTGGTTCAGTTTTTCGCCCAGAATTCTCAGACGTTGGTTTTACCGGAAAGGTGGCAAAAGGTCATCGATCAAAATGGCACATATATCATTGATTAGTGTTTGAAATTTATATGAATAAATTCTCTTTGAAAAACATGAAAAAACGAAATTACATTTTCCTCAACCCAATAAAATATGAAAAATGATAATCATATTAACTAACAATTTACTGCGTCGAATAAAGCATCTCATTCCAATTAAAATAGATCTTTAAATTGAAATTTGGAAGAAATACAGTGTCATGAAAAATCGAAGAATGTGGAAAATAGGATTTCAAATATATCGGCAACTCACTAACCGATCGACTTCATTCTTTATGCAAAATTTATACTTTTTTATTGTCTTTTATATTAAATCTTTAAAATAAACAATTTCAAAAATTTTATATACCTTTTATCAGAACGAATACTTCGAGAGTCCGAAAAAAATAGTTTCGGATCATTGAGGTTACTAAAATTCAATAGGCTTCTTCTCATTATTACATACTAAGTACATACCAAATTTCCAGTCTCTATCTCAATTTGTTTGGGAGATAGAGCGTTTACAGACACACACACAAACAGACGGACGGCAATTTTTTTTTCTAAAAATATGTTTTTCGGAATCTCCAGTGCCTGAAACGACTAAATCCGTTAATTTTTTTTTCTATTTTTAAAACGATTACAAGAATTACTCTATACTACGTATGATGGGTAAGTAACAAGCCTGTGGTCACTGCCCTGGTGAACACAATGCCAACCAATGTTCAGTGTAAACGGACAAGTTGTGTTGTCGCAACTGCATAGACGAGTTGATCCCATCGGGTGGCGCATACAACGGATCGAATGTTTTACTCAAGCATACGTCCTATTACAAGAGTCGTCCTTCCTTTAAATTGGCTCTTAGAAGGGCTATATCATCAGGAAAATCTCCCAATCTGGTCAGCTATTCGGACGTCCAGATTCATAATTTTCGTAACATAATCATAGTTTTTGTAAAAAAAAAACCTTAAAATTCTTCTCATGGCATGCGAAGTTTGCCCTGGATAACTCGGTCATCCAAGCAGAGCGTTTGGCGACCGTCTCAGCTCTTCGTTGGGCGGAGTCAGACTCGGACTCTACATTTTTACTCTCAACAGATATTTTGTCAAGTCTTTTCGCTATAAACAAATTTGATAATACAAATTACATGATACTTGAAATTATACAACATTTACAAAATTCATCTAAAGTATAATTTTCTAACTGGGTTAGGGGACATTCAGGAGTCGAGGGCAATGAAACAGCTGACCCACTGGCGGAATCAGCCGTAACAGATACTCAATTACGAAACACATTTCTACCGTTTCCAGCATCTTCACTGAAATATGAAGTAACGCAAAATCTGCTTCAGCGTTGGTAACAACGCTAGACAGATTCTCAAACGGGCAGATTTACAAAGACATTTTTGCCTTTGGTCACAACACAACATTTCACACACAACAGATACCTATACTTCTTTCTAACGAATCACGGACCTTTAGAACAACATCTATACAACATAAATAAAATAGAGACTCTCCACTTTGTGTTTGTGGCTTTTCCTCGACTTCTTTACACTACGTGTTGGACTGCATACTCACTTCATACTACCATGTATAAAAAACCAACCACCATGTCATTAGCTCCAATACCTCCAACTGGCTCCAATACCTTCTAGAATCACTTCTGTTGAACAAAATTATGGAACGTATGAAATTCATTGAAAAGAAAAATGAATTCATATTTATACTGGTCCTTTCTGATCTGTTTCCCTCTTCAGAAGTTCAGTCTCAGACAGCCCTTCCTACTGTTTATTTTGTATAATCTTCACATTTATCGGTCACTAGGAGTCTCTCCTAAAGTACAAATTACGTAAAATATGATATAATTATGTAATATCTGTTACAATACCTTCTAGAATCACTTCTGTTGAACAAAATTATGGAACGTACGAAATTCATTGAAAAGAAAAATGAATTCATATTTATACTGGTCCTTTCTGATCTGTTTCCCTCTTCAGAGGTTCAGTCTCAGACAGCCCTTCCTACTGTTTATTTTGTATAATCTTCACATTTATCGGTCACTAGGAGTCTCTCCTAAAGTACAAATTACGTAAAATATGATATAATTATGTAATATCTGTTACAATACCTTCTAGAATAACTTCTGTTGAACAAAATTATGGAACGTACGAAATTCATTGAAAAGAAAAATGAATTCATATTTATACTGGTCCTTTCTGATCTGTTTCCCTCTTCAGAGGTTCAGTCTCAGACAGCCCTTCCTACTGTTTATTTTGTATAATCTTCACATTTATCGGTCACTAGGAGTCTCTCCTAAAGTACAAATTACGTAAAATATGATATAATTATGTAATATCTGTTACAATACCTTCTAGAATAACTTCTGTTGAACAAAATTATGGAACGTACGAAATTCATTGAAAAGAAAAATGAATTCATATTTATACTGGTCCTTTCTGATCTGTTTCCCTCTTCAGAGGTTCAGTCTCAGACAGCCCTTCCTACTGTTTATTTTGTATAATCTTCACATTTATCGGTCACTAGGAGTCTCTCCTAAAGTACAAATTACGTAAAATATGATATAATTATGTAATATCTGTTACAATACCTTCTAGAATAACTTCTGTTGAACAAAATTATGGAACGTATGGAATTCATTGAAAAGAAAAATGAATTCATATTTATACTGGTCCTTTCTGATCTGTTTCCCTCTTCAGAAGTTCAGTCTCAGACAGCCCTTCCTACTGTTTATTTTGTATAATCTTCACATTTATCGGTCATTAAGAGTCTCTCCTAAAGTACAAATTACGTAAACTATGATATAATTATGTAATATCTGTTACAATACCTTCTAGAATCACTTCTGTTGAACAAAATTATGGAACGTATGAAATTCATTGAAAAAAAAATGAATTCATATTTATACTGGTCCTTTCTGATCTGTTTCTCTCTTCAGAGGTTCAGTCTCAGACAACCCTTCCTACTGTTTATTTTGTATAATCTTCACATTTCTCGATCACTAGGCGTCTCTCCTAAAGTACAAATTACGTAAAATATGCTATAATTATGTAATGTCTGTTACATGTCTGATGTAGTGACTGCGGGTTATGTCATCGTAGTAATTATTCCCATTTCTAATAACTTTTAAAATGTTCTCAGTATCTCAATGAAAGTGTATATGCAATGTTTTAGTCAAACTTGTAAATATGTAAATTGTAAAAACATAATTCATCGTACGAGCTATTACAAAATACTATGTAGTTGTAAAAAAGATCTGTTCTATTTTTTGTGTGTTATCGTTCTATAGTATCGTAATTTGATGTTGTCTCTATAGTATTGTTTCCGTGGTTATGCATGTAGTTGGCATACGTAAATAATTGTCAATTCAATATAAACTTCAGAAATATGGTTTTATGAAGTACTGTTCTATAATAAGTCACTTGTAATCTGAATTGACTATAAACCTGTTTAATTTTTTAACAAATCATAGATGTTCATGTTGTAGTGTGGAATTGTAAAATTGTAGTATAGGCATTGAAAAAGTCATTTGTAACGCGAGCTGCTAGTGGATTTGGTCTGCCCTTTGTAGAGATCTGCACGGGCCGGGCCAAGGCCCGAAGCCCGTACTCGGCCCGGCCCGCGGGCCGGGCTCAGGCCTATTTTTCTTCACGGCACTCGGGCCGGGCCGGGCCTAGTCATTACTCTTTACGGGCCGGGCCGGGCCTTACTTTTTTCCTGAAGGATAAGGCAGTGCCTTAAATTATTTTTTCCGTACAGAGCCGGGACTGGTTTCATTCTTCCTAGTCTTCACGCCTCAAAATTTTTAGTCGTGATGGTGTAAAATAAGATCTGGCATAAAAATCTTTTCAAAACATGCATACATTTTTAAATCGCCATTATCTTATAATTAAACATTAAAATTTATTCTTTTTAAAGAATAGTAGATTTATACACTTATTAAAATATGGCTAAATTAAAATATAGTAAAACGTGTGAAAAAGAACCTGCTTATGATGGAATCCTGTCTTAAATTGAAAAATGTGTTGATCCATTAAAAATGAATATACTAATATTTAAGAAAAGAATATATAATACATTTACACCTGCTAAGAAGGCAAATTGTCTATAACTCATTTTTTTTCTTCCCTATGCAATTCCATCTTAGAAGATTTTACTGTATAGCATTTTTCTGATTTTTAACACTTCAATAAATGGAATATGGATTAACAATATTGATGATAACTTAAACACATACATACAACAAATAGAGATTTATTAAAAAAATAAATATTCCAGCTTGCGGCACCTCTATAAAAATGAAGATTATAAGCATGAAAAAAAAAAGGCTAAGATAGGAATTTTTGGTTAGATCTCCTCCTACGAGGGAAATTTTTAACCAAATTGACGTAAAAATTATGTTTTGTAGAAACTCACTCGGGCCGGGCCGGGCTCGGGCCGAGATTTTAACTTTTTTCCGGGCCGGGCCGGGCTCGGGCCGAACTTTTAACTTTTAAATCGGGCCGGGCCGGGCCAATATTTTTTTTGTTCGGGCCGGGCCGGGCTCGGGCCGAACTTTTAATTTTTGTATCGGGCCGGGCCGGGCCAAATTATTTTTTGTATGGGTCGGGCCGGGGCCGGGCCTGGAAATTTCGGCCCGTGCAGACCTCTAGCCCTTTGGTATTCCACTATCACTCTAAAATGTAAGCTGAGTTCCCGAGCTGGTCATCCTTGTTCATCCCAGTCCATCTCGGGCAGTCAGGACATGTCATCGAATTACGCGCTTAACCCTTTCCGGCACAGTGGTCCCACTCCGGGCATACCTAATTTTAATTCCAAACTTGCAACCGACACCAAGAATATTTTAATAAAAGTTTGTTTCTATAATGAAATCTTAAAATGAGGAATTCTTATTTTCTGAAAAAGTCGTTTGTAAATTTCGGTGTCAATCAGTAATTTCTCATTTTACGAACAGAATTTGTCTGTGCCGGAAAGGGTTAAGGCTGCTCGTTAGTAAACTTCCCGATTCCCCTCGCTAATGTTAATCCTATGCTATGGGCGTAGGATGCATTCGTGTTTTTAAAAATCTCCTCATCAAATTAATATTTTTAACTTCTGTTTTCTTTGTACTGTTCTTAAAGGATGTCTCTTATTTTCTTATAGTTATCAAAATATTTCTAAAATATGTGCTTAATTTATAATTTTATGTGTTAAAAGCTGAGCGAAACTGAATAAGATTTTAACATTTCACATAAAATATATTTTAGAAAATTTTTGAGAACTAATAAAAAAAGAGACATCCTTTAAGAACAGTACAAAGAAAACAGAAATTAAAAACATTAATTTCCTGAGGAGAATACGAATGCATCCTACGAATGATTTAAAAATACGAATGCATCCTACGCCCATAGCATAGGATTAACATTAGCGAGGGGAATCGAGAAGTTTGCTGACGAGCAGCCTTAAGGGTCCTCTCCCCTCACATGGAAACACCCGCTCACTAATGTTAATCCTATGGGACAGTTATTTTCTAATATCTCGTTTGCATTTCAATATTTTTAAACGATTTTTTAAAATTAAATAGCTTAGATCTATCTCTATTTCTTCCGTCAATTACTTTTTCAATTTTCTTTATGAATTTTTTTTACGAAGATACTTTTACTTTCGGAACCGGTTTCGCATAAAAATAGAACTTCATATGAAATTTCATTCTATTCTATGCAGTAGTTCGTGAGTTAAATAACCACCATATTTTGTGTCACATACATACAGACAGACTCATGGACCGATTTTTAAATTTGGGGGCCCTGGGCACAGTGCTTATGGGGGCCCCTTGCACCTATGCTTAGAGCGGCCTTGAGTTAAAAAAAATATTATGGAAAGCGGTACTTATTAAGATAACCACTACTGACTTTAATAATTTTGTGACATTGAATGATGTTTTTATAAATTTTCTTAATTTTTTAGCAGTAAAAGTTTTTATAACATCCTCATAATCTTAAGTTTTCGATCTCGCTGACGATTTTTCAATCCTTCGAAATCGGTTCCGAAAATGAAAGTATCCTAATAAATAAATTAAAAAAACCCTGTAAACATAATCGAAAAAGTAAAAAACTGCCATTGTAGAAATTGACCTCAACTATCCAACGAAAAAAAAATATTTTAAAAATATTGAAATGCAAACGAACATTTTTAAAAATTTCTCCCATAGGACTGACATTAGCGAGCAGCTGTTTTCGCGTGAGTGATGTAGCTCTTAAAAAGCTATTTTTAAATGAAAAAAAAAAATAATAAACAAATTTTTCCATAATGATTTTGTGTTAATTTTGTGTTCCATATTAATTAAACGTACAAATCCGTCGAGAATCAGAAGTCGACATTTTTCAAGAATCCAATACTTTTTTCTTGTATAGACAGAAGAAAGATAAAAAAAAAAAAAAAAAAAAAAAAAAAAAACTACTTTTACATTTATACGTATTACATTTTCTCTGCATTTCCCCTACATAACTTAAACTTAATGTCTATCTCAACTAATTAAACCATATTTTTCTAATTGCTATTTTTTTAATTCGATACGAACAAAATAAGAATTTTTTTTTATGATTTTTGAAATTGTTATTCGACATTTGGAATATCCCCTTGTAAAAAGTTAAGATCAAATCAAACATTTATGCTAGAGTCTTCCCGGGTCGGCTTGTACTCAACCCGAACTCGAAATTTTCGATTAAACTCAATCTAAGACCCAACCCAAACCCAACAAAAGAAAAACAATTTGTCAACCCGAAACCGAAACATTCAAATCCGAACCCAACCCGAACCCGAAAAGTGAAAGAAAATTAATCCAGATATTTTATTACAATTATGGAAATGTAGTCCACAATTATCTATCTATATTATAAAGGACAAACGTGTCCGTGCGTAACGCTGACGTCATTTTGCGAATGGCAACAGGCGACAATGAAATTTTGGTTTTGCGATTTTTGCTACTGCAGTTTTTTAAATTTCTAAACATCTCACATTTTCAATTTTTGCACCGTTATATAGGGAAAAAAATCTACTTTCAACTGCAATTTGTTTGAAAACTGCAATTTACTTATTTATTATAGCATTAAATTTAATTTCAAGCATTGATTTTTTTTTATCTATCGCTTGCAGACGATTACAAAATATGAATCCATTTGCACTTTAAACAATATAAAAAGTTCAGCATTTGTTTCCAGGTAATATTCAGTAACGAAATTAAAACTGCATTAAGCAATAGATAAAATAGTATAAATAAAAGAAAAATTTAACAGACATGTAATTTAAATAACCTCTTAAAACCGCTGAAATTATCAAAATTAAAAAAAACAACTGCTTTAGATAACGAAATTTTATCGATTTCTTCTGCTATTGAGTTCTGTTACGAGGCCAATACAGAATTACCGCTTTTAAAAAATTTAAATTTTTTTATTTCAATGTATAATTGACATATTTTATGTAACAAGGCTGTTTGGGGTTGTTAGGGACCAATCTAAAAAAAATATATTAAATGTAAAAAATCTATTAGAGTTTTTAATGAAACAAAAAATAATTGATTTTCACATATATTCTCTATCCCGGGAATCCCGGGTTGGATGCCCTAGTATCTTTAATGTCAATTTTATCTTTTTTTGTATAAAAATGAACACATACACATACACGCTCATTAATATTTAAATATAAAGCTTTTCTCATTAAAAAAAACATTCAGGCCTTTCTTTTGAAATGTCGGGTTAACCCGAACCCAACCCAAAAAATGTTTAACCTGACTCGCACCAAAAAAAAAAAAAAAAAAAAAAAAAAAAAAAAGCATCAATCCGACCCGATACTAGACTCTAATTTACACATTGGGCGACAAAATGTCGAAAGGTACGACTGAGCACGCTCCTCAGTGCCTCGTTTCCCTATTTACTCCGCGTTCCCATGGCAACGCGGCGCAGTCTCATCGTGCTGCGCAACAAATATCTTCTCCCAGGCACACAGATCTGGCACAATCTCTCTGTGGCAGAGCCATGTCGACCTCTTCCTATTGCTGCCGAGAAGTGGGTCCGACCCGGTGGAAGCGGGTCTGGACCTGGTCCCAGCTCCATCGGAATGTCCACGTCAGACGATCACGTCACACGCTCACACGTGTATCGTAGCAAGGTGGGTTTCTCGCTTTTTTCATTTTTAGTTTCGCATCCTCGGAGATCGTTAGTCGATGTCCCCGTGGTTGATTTAACACCAACAATTCAAGGGCACATTGACGCTAACATTGGGATTCACATCAGAGTTTTGTTTACGACCTGTTTAACTTTCTTCATGTTAAGAATAAATTTTCGTTTGGCTGTGAAAGCACTGAATTTTATTTGTTTATATTCAGGGTATCTGTGACGTAATCAAAGGTGGATAGGAAGGGGGGAGGGGAGGGAACAATCACATTTTGTCACATGTGAAAATAAATAACATTTTCTCAAAAATAAATAAATAAATAAATAAGTGCTGTCACTGATTAATAAGATAATAAACAGGAATATAATATACCCAAATGTATCAAAATTTTATTGGTTTCCTTTTTACAAGTATTATAATTTGTGTCCATTTATTTTAAGAAATTACACAGTGATAGTCAGTTTGACTCAGCAATATTGTTAATTTAGAAATCCAGCTCTTTAACAAAGAGTCATACTACTTGGAGATTCATCTGCATTTTACCAATAAGATTGATATTTTTCATGATTGGCTTGTTGCAAAGAGCTTATGCAGCGTTAGGCTGATTGGAAAAAGACCATTTGTTTCTCAAAGAGCCTGATTTTTTCATACTCATTGCAATGAACCTTTGCAGCGTTAGGCTAATTGGAAAATGACCATTTGTTTCTCAATCAGCCTTGATTTTTTTCATATTCATTGCAATGAACCTTTGCAGCATTAGGCTAATTGAAAAATAACCATTTGTTTCTCAATCAGACTGATTTATTTTCATACTTATTGCAATGAACCTTTGCAGTGTTAGGCTAATTGGAAAATTGCAATGAACCTTTGCAGTGTTAGGCTAATTGGAAAATGATCATTTGTTTCTCAATCAGACTGATTTTTTTCATACTCATTGCAATGAACCTTTGCAGCGTTAAGCTAATTGGAAAATGACGATTTGTTTCTCAATCAGACTAATTTTCTTTTCATACTCATTGCAATGAACTTTGCAGCGTTAGGCTAATTAGAAAATGACCATTTGTTTCTCAATCAGCCTTGATTTTTTTCATATTCATTGCAATGAACCTTTGCAGCGTTAGGCTAATTGGAAAATGACCATTTGTTTCTCAATCAGCCTGATTTTTTTTCATACTCATTGCAATGAACCTTTGCAGCGTTAAGCTAATTGGAAAATGATCATTTGTTTCTCAATCAGACTGATTTTTTTTTCATACTCATTGCAATGAATTTTTGCAGCGTTACGCTAATTGGAAAATGACGATTTGTTTTTCAATCAGCCTGATTTTTTTTTCAGACTCATTGCAATGAGCCTATGCAGGTTTAGTGTACATAGAAAATGTCACGTGTTTCTCCAAAAAGCCTAGTTTTATTTCAGGCTTATTGCAATGAACCTATGCAGCAATAAGATAATTGAAAAATGATAATTTTTTCTCAATCAGCCTGATTTTTTTTCATACTCATTGCAATGAGCCTATGGAGTGTACATTGAAAATACCACGTGTTCCTCCAAAAAACCTAGTTTTATTTCAGGCTTATTCCAATAAGCCTAAACTGGTGAGTGTTTGTGCATAAATTTTAGTATTCAAAAATAAGAGAAGGAACTTAAAATGCTTATAACAACGTATAAGAAAACTATTGGCAGATTTCATTAACGCACCTGGGTGTCTAAGGTGATTGAAGGTTACATATTTCGCAAACACCAATTGTTGAAGTATCAATATATCTGCAAATGAGGCAGATTTTTAATGTTTTTAGAGATAGCTATACGAAGCGAAAATGGGTTGCTGAGTGAAAATAATTATAAAAATATATATTTGAAATATACTTGACATTATTGTAAATATATACATTATTTTATATATATGTAGTATTAAAATCTTCGAAAATAGCTGTTATCCTGTACATATGAATGCAAAAACAGAAATTTAATTCTTAAAAAATAATTGCTCAATGGCAAAATTTTTTTAGCCCCCCCCCCCAAGTTTTAATCTTATTTCTGATAAATATTTATGAAACATTAATTAAACTTATTTTATAATTTAAAATGACAGTACATATAAAAATATTTTATTTATTTAATAATTTATTTGGTAAAGGAAAAAAAAAAACCTTTCCTTTCAAAAATCTACTCTTTTAAATAAATATTTGTAATATTAATGAAAAATGGTTACTTAGACAACATATTTAATCTCTCAACTAGAAAAAAATTGCAATTTACAGAATCGAAGAGAAATCAATTTATACAGAAACCAAGCAATTAATCCCTTAAATCAATGTTAATAAATATAAATATCAATAAATTGTTATTTAATCCTTATACACGTATTTACATTATTTAACTAAAAGTATTTAAATAAAAAAAAATTAATTAATCTTGATTATCAAAAAGCCGCATAATTTAAATCTGTCAATAAGACAGTTTTCTTTCTTTCTATTTTTTTCTTTTTTATTCTTCCTTTCTTTTTTCTTTCTTTTTAATCCGTAACCATTTCATTTAGCAATCCATCTTTTCTACGTAATGCTGCGAAAACATTAAAAATCTGCCTCATTTGCAGATCTTATTAATACTGCAATTTGCTTATATATTTTTAACACTTTCCAACATAGATAAAAACTGTTTATGATGTCTGTCTGTCTACCGTCTGTGTGTCCGTGCTCGAACTGGCGTAAATATACTCGAATTGCCTTTAAATTAATATTTTTTCAGGTTTTCTTTGGCATGTTCGATATTGAAAATGAAGTGTGTAGCACTTATAGTTTTTTTACAGGGACACTCAAAAGAATTCAGTTACATTATTGTCTGGGGAAAAATGGCTTGCGGTGTATTTTAACAATGTTACTATTTATAACACACTGAAATTGATATATATCACTGAGGTGAATTACAAGAGGCTTACTATGGAATAGGATGTGCATAAGCATTCATCGTTCATGTACAGGGACACACAAAATAATTCGGCTGCAGCACAGTCTTTTAACAATGATTGCTGGAAGTGCGTCTTTTGCTTAGACAATATATTTAATCTCTCATCTAGAAATAATTACAAATTAAAGAATTGAAGATAAATCAATTTATGCAAAAGCCAAGCAATTATCACTTAAATCAATGATAACAAATATAAATATCAATAAATTGTTATTTGATTCTCAAACATGTATTTACACATTTGAATTAAATATATATATATATATATATATGATTTAGCAGACGATTATTCAACAAATCGTTTCAAACACAAATCCTTGAAGATGTACCAGAAAAAATACATATCTCTTCGTGGAGCTGTAACCTACAAATCGAGGTTTGAATGTCAAGTATAGAACCACTTACAAGTGCTCGGTGTCACAAATTCGGTGTCAAAGAAAAATGTGTCGTGTGTAAAAAGGAAAATCACTCATGATCATCAAAGTGTCATAAGAATTCAGCATGTGGAAATACATGAAAAGAGAGCTAGAATTGATAACTATTGAGTATTGGTAACTTTGAGAACTATATTCAAAGATAAAAAGTTAGTTTAATTTTGTTTACCATTGTTAATCGACTCTTGTATTGTTATTTTTATATTAACAACCTGTTTATACGAAACATAACTTTATAATCAAAGTTTAATAATAATACTTAATTAAAAAAAAAGTGTTTTGGGCATTGTTAAGTTTTTTTTTCTTTTTAAAAAAGTAGTTGATGGCTTATTTAAAGTTTTACTGAAGTAAACACTGAAAAAAAGTTTTTTTTTAAAAATCTGTATTTATATTTTTTACCTATTTACTATCTTGGGCTTATTGCAAAAAAGCCTTGATAAAACCAGGCCGTTGAACAAACAATCGTACATTTTAAGCCCGTGTAAGCTCTTAGAAATAAAAATTAAAATATTAGACTCATTGGAAATTTGCAGATGATATTGCAATTAGCCTGTCTCATTGGATATAAAAGGCTTTTTATTATAGGCCAGAATTCTAGATTAGCCTACTGCATATGTGTTTTCTTATATTAAGTTCATAATAATATTTTCATTAAAAAAAGATATATATATTTTGTACATCACACCACAGGATAGAAAGAAACTCGAATCATGGAAAACAGATAGATATATACCAGCTGTGAAATGTTAAAGTAAAAACACTACAAATTTATTCTAACCTGAAAACATAAAAAAGTCTGTTCTATTGATATATGTGCCTGTAGGCAGACTTGTAGGGGCCTGATTAGCGGTGGGGCAAACTTTCACCAGCAAAAACAAATAGAAATTTTTGCCTTATTTTTGACAAACGAATACGAATAGGATTTTAAATAAAACTAAAATTTCTATTTAAATTTCTGGTGGAAGTTTGCCCCGCCTGTAATCAGGCATTGTCAATAGGGGGTACCAAAAATTCCCCTTATAATAATACAAAAATAATAATAATCTTAATTATTAATCAGGTGTGCAAAAAATCTGCTGATAAGACAATTAGTTATCTTACATATTTTTATATATATATATTTTTTTTCATTTAGCAATATATCTTTTCTACCTAATGCTGTGGAAAATAATAACAAACTGTCTTGTCTGCAGATATTTTTTGTACACGGTATATTTTTCTTACGGGGAGGTATGTTGAATTTATCTGTGAAATAAATAAGAAAAAAAATATTAATTTTGATTATAAACCAGGGGCATAAATCAAATCTGCCAAAAAAGCAGTCTTCTTTCTTTTTTTTCTTTTTAGGGTTTCGTTCATCTGACGAAACACTTTTCGTCTCACTCCTTTGTCTGTCTGTCACAGAGTTTATACTCGGAAACTGTATAAGTTAGAGACGTGAAATTTTGCATACTTATAGCTGAATACCTCCTGTTACACGGCAAATCATAAAATTTTGAAAAAGTATTATATTATGTTAATTAAATGATTTTATTTAATGTCATCCGACCCTTTCTGCGATTTTCTTAGACTTTAAAACTGAACCTTGATTTCAGTCTTTTTCACATAGGCTAGATGGTTCAGTGGTAGCGCGTTTTCCTCCAAACCCAAAGGTTCCGGGTTCTATTATAGATGACGGAAGTTGAAATTTTTGATTTTTGCATTTCATTGTCCGATGGATTTAATTAAAATAACTTTCGGATTGTTTTGACATTTTAAGAGTTTCGATTTTCCTTTAGCTAAAATTAAATCGTGTAATTAAATATGCTTTTCAGATATACAAACATATGCTGCTACAACTGTCAGAAAAGCAGTTCTTGAATATTTTTAATTTGATTTAAAAAATAGCTTCCTCTTGTTATCATTTTATTATTAAATTTAATATTTAATGATGCTGCCAAATATGTTCTTATTGATAACGTGTATTGATAAATGATAAGGATAATTATAATTTAATGATTTGGATTTATTAATTAAAGGTTAAAATGTTTTGAAAGGAATATTAAATGAAAACCTTTGTGCGATCTTCGATCACACTTATCCACTTTTTTTTTTTTTTTAATCATTTTTATTCAGCAAACCACCTTTCCGGCGTAATGCTGGGGAAATAATGGAAATCTGTCACCTTTCTGTCTTTTAGCGGTGAAAACCTCGATTTTTATTGATTTATTTACATTCAGATGATAAACTGGTGCAATCAAAAGAAGGGGGTTGGGGTGGCAGGGAGGTACAAAAATGTGAGCACACGGGACATGGACTTAGGGTCTCCAAGTTTAGAGGATACCGGGAATGTGCAGATAGAAAACTACTGAAGTTTCTAATGAAACTTTACTACACTGTAAGAATAAACGGCAGAAATTACAGTAAAATTAGCTGTAAATTTATGCACCCAAATTTCCAGCATATTTTACTGTAAATTGACAGCAAAATATGCCTTAAATTACATTATGATTGGAATTTTACAGCAAAATGTGCTTAAAACATGCTAACCTTACTGCAAATACGACTATAATCATATTAAATTTTACAGCAAAAAATGCTGGCAATTTGGGTGCATAAATTTATAGCAAATTATGCTGATATTTTTGGCGTTTTTTCTTACAGTGTAGAGTTACATAAGTTACGCATATACAGGGTTGTTAAAATTAAAGTTCGCTTATTCAGAAGGCTCTAGAGCCGGTTGTATGGCTCCAAACGAAACAAAATTTCCCTAGTACGTAGTTGAAGAGATGCGCTCTGCGAAAAAAAAATAGTTACATTTTTCGTCAGTAGGTGGCGCTGCGCCAATATTTAAGGCGATGTTTGCAGATTCATTGTATCAATTTCAGTCAATCCAGACGAAGCACACAAATTTAAAAGTTTCAACAAACTTCGACGAACTGCAAATTGTTATAATTAAAGTTCACCTAATCAGACAGCTATAGAGCCTGACCTATGACTCCAAACAATACAGAAAAATGAATATAATTTCATGTGATGTAATCTGAATCAACAAAAATAAAACATTTCGCTCGGCAGCGAGGAAATAACATTACGCATGCTCAATGAATCCTTCTCCATTTTCAATAACGCATTCCATTCTCAGAATTGTGCTTTCTACAGCATTGCGTAAACTGTCCTGTGAGATTGAGCGAATATGAAGTCTAATACTGTCTTTCAGATCAGAGATTGTCTGACATCTGTCTTTAGATACAGAATCTTTCAAAAATCCCCACGACCAAAAATCACATGGTGTTAGATCAGACGATCGTGGTGGCCAGACTGTTTGAAAATGACGACTTATGATGCGGTCTTCTGTAAAATGGCTTGTTAAGAAAGTCCGAACTGCTCTAGTAATGTGCGGTGGTGCACCGTCTTGCATAAGCACGATATTTTGAAGGCAGTCTCGCTGTTGCAGCTCGGGAATCAGAAAATTTGACAACATATTGAGATACCTTCTCCCATTTACTGAACACGTAATGTGTCCTGTGGATGTTAGTTCCTAAAAAAAAATACGGCCCTATCATAAACGTAGCTGTGAAACCGCACCACACCGTCACTTTAGCTGCATGCAACGGAACTTCTTGGACAACATTCGGATTCTCTTTCGCCCAAATTCTACAGTTGTGTGTGTTCACTTGTCCGTTTAAATAAAAATGCACTTCATCACTCCATAGAATATTCAAGGGCCAAGAATTGTCCACATTCGTTCGTGCAAGAAACTGTAGGGAAAATGATAGCCGACTTTCGGTATCACCCTGTATTAGTGGTTGCACCCTTTGAATCTTGCATGGATAGTAGCGCAAAATTTGACGCATCACTGTTCTCACAGTGGAAATCGGCATATTGACTTCATTCGCAATATCTGGCACACTTGCATTACCAAATGATGAGTGGCTTGCTAAATCCTCGGCAGCAGTAGCAATATCTTCAATGCTAGAAATATCTACCTTTTTTTGTTCTCTGCCAGGAAAAATGTCGAGTTTTCCTGTTTCCTCGAACTTTTTAATCATTTTGTGAACTCCACGATCTGACATTGGTCCACGTCTAACATCTTTTAGTTTCCGGAATTCTCGAAGAGCTGCAGCTGGGTTGCTGTTATTTTGATAAAATAACTTTACAAGAAGTGCCTTTTCTTTCAAAGTTACTATTCTCCACAAAACGCAGATTCAAATGCTTTTCAGAAACAAACAACTGTTCCAGTGTCAAAGAAATCACAGACACACTTTATCAGCAAGTTTTAAATCGTCAGGTGGTTAGAAGAGTATTTCAAGTTTTCGAAGTTTCGACGTCACTTTGACGTCGTTCGTCGAAAATTTGAATAAAATGTGATCTTTTTCAAGCGTTGAGTGTAATTTTATGATTTTGTGTGTTTCATCTGGATTGACTGAGATTGATATAACGAATCTGAAAAAGTTTACTTTTACCAACTGTGAAATAAAATTTCCTGTATTTTGTTTTTTACAAAATAAAGGAATCTGCAAAATATCGGCTTAAATATCGGCGCAGCGCTATATTGACAAAATTTTAACTAAATTTTTTTTTTCGATTTTCGCAGAGCGCATCTCTTCAACTACGTACTAGTGAAATTTTGTTTCGTTTGGAGCCATAGAACCGGCTCTACAGCCTTCTGAATAGGCGAACATAGTAAAGAAAAAGACATAGTTGAACAGTATTTATGACTGCTGTTTGTTTGTTTGCCTCTGCGTATGTCCACCGTCTGTCCGGGCTTTAAATCTCGTAAATATACTCGGATTGCCATATAATTGATTTAATTGATATGTATTTTTGAGGCTTACTATAACATTTTCGCCATTGAAAATGAAATTCGTTTACAGAGAAACTCAAAAGTATTCCATTACATTATTGTCTAGGGAAGAAAAATCATTAGCGGTGTATTTTAATGATGTTGCACTAATTGAAACATAAGAAACTGATATAAATTTCTGAGGTACACTAAAAAGTACTATCTGAAGAATGGGGTTTTCAAAGCATTTATCAACCATTTACAGGGTTACATAAAGGTCTAGAGGAAAAAACTGATTTCAGCGTATTTTAATGATATTGTTGTGTTTTAAACACAATGAAATTTATATACCTTACTGAGGCTCACTACAAGATGCTTGCTGTAGAATATTATGTGTACAGCCTTTATTGTTCTTTTACAGGGTTACACAAAATATTTCGCTTATAGCACGGTCTATTAACGATAGTTGCTGGAAGTGCGTTTTTGTTTATTGCATTGTGTTTTTAAGTTTAACTGGTAATTCAGTACGACTACATTCTGTAAACGTACTGGATTGCCACGTAGTAATGATATTGCTCTATTTTATATAATACCTCTACAGTATTATATAAATTTACAGTACTATTTTATATAAGTACGTCTACATTCTGTAGACCGGGGATACTGAGGTAGTCAGAGGATACAGTGGTGTAATCAGAAGAAGGGGTTGTGGAGGCAGGGACTTATTAAAATAAGAGCACACGGGAGATGGACTTAGGTGCCCCAAATTTAGAGGTCTACAGAAACGAATGTTAGAAAAGGTCTACATTCTGTAGACGTACTGGGGGCAGTACAGGGCAAAGAATTCGTACGCACAAAATAATTCGTAAGCAGTACTGTGTAGTATATACAGGGTGTTTCACAAAGGACCCCTAACTTTAAAAATCAATAACACGGAAACGGTGATAGATAGAAACATGAAACCAGTGGTATGTTTATTAAAAAAAATTGTAAGAATCTTATACGTATATCTCAAAATTTAGTTAAAAATAGCACCGATAGGTGGCTCTGAGAGCGTTAAGAATCCTTCTAAAGAGAGTTCAGACGCATAGAAAGACTAGCCGTCGAAGATTTCACCATTGAAATCTGACCGCTATTTTCGTATATTGAAAATAATTCGCATCGGCCACGTTGCCTGTCTGTTGATTTTTTTTTTAAAGCTCACGAATTGTTTTTCCATCTGAGTCTTTTGCGACTTGAAATCGCGTTTGAAAACTTCTCCTTGGGACACTAGAACTCTGATTTAATCAGTGGTACTCCAACACAATAAACACACGTTCCTCCACGGTATACACCACTTTCGGGATTATTTTCACTATACGCTAATAGCGGCCAGATTTCAATGACGAAATCTTTGACGACTAGTCTTTCTATGCTACTGAACTCTCTTTAGAAGTATTCTTAACGCTCTCAGCGCCATCTATCGGTGCTATTTTTAACTAAATTTTGATATTTACGTATAAGTTTCTTACGATTTTTTAATAAACATACCACTGGTTTCATGTTTCTATCTATCACCGTTTCCGGGTTATTGATTTTTAAAGTTAGGGGTCCTTTGTGAAACACCCTGTATATATCATTGCAGATATATACGTGGTAATCCGTGGTAAATACTTATTTTCGAAGATGGCTAAAGGTATAGTATGGCCTAAAACGGGGCAAAATAAAAATAAACAAGTGGGTAAGTGTGATCGAAGATCGCTCAAAGGGTTTCGTTTAATATTCCTTTCAAAACACTTTATCCTTTCTTTAATAAATCCAAATAAATTTCATTTAGTAACGAAAAAAAAAAAACTCATGTTTTTTGTTTTTTATAAAATATAAATTTACCGGTCCATTTTTTAGTTTTTTTTTAGCATCCAAACCAGCCTGATAGCGGGCGAAGCCGGTTATTATATTCTGACATAATATTATCTGTCACGCGGACTAAATGCGATATAAAAAATAATTTCAAAATTAAACATGTTGTACACCTTCAAAATGTTAGAATATGCGAATATTTCCATAATCGGATTTTTATCATGATTCAATCTGTTTCTCAAACTGATATATTTACTATTCTCTATTACTCATATTGATACTCGGTTTGTATTATTCTCAAACATTTGAAAAATTTGTTAAACTTCCAATAGGACGTCAGATTTTCTTTTTAATTCTCTAATGACGTGATATTAATCTGCTTTGTGTACATACACATACTCATACTCCTTGTATTATTGAGAAATCTTTGAAAATTTCTATTTTATTACCACTATGACGTCAATCATTTTCATTTCATATTAATATTTTTTTCAATGGGTGAAACTTTTTATTTCATTTTCATTTTTTACGTGGAAATCGTCTGATGGAAAATTAATTATTGTAGAAAGAATTTCATCGTGGGTTTTTAATTTTTGGCATCTGCTATAACGAAAAATGTATAAATTTAATATGAAAAGACTGTTAGAATTTTGGTTTTTTAACTCTATTTATTAAAATAATACGAATTTTTCAAATTTCAATATTTTGAGCTCTTCATAGCTGGTATTCAGCTATATACACAAAGTTTCAACTCTGTAAGTTACATAGTTTCTGAGAATAGCTTTGTGACGGACAGACAACGGAGCGGGAGTAATGGGGTTTCGTGAGATGAACGAAACCCTAATAAATGAGGTATTATGTAGACTAGGGGAAAAAAGTTGGTACTGAATGGCTAAATCAAGGATGCCCAGGCGACTGAATAGAAACCACACTGTTTGAATCAAAAGTAGTAATTTTAGAAGAATAACTGAATGACAGGTGACATATGGAGTACAAATCAAATGAAAAAAAGACAAATGACATCTTGTGGTTCGTGTGATTCATTGGAATAAAATTGAGCGGGGCGAGGGGGTACTTAAATAAATTAAAAAGGCACAATGTGACTCCTGCAGTACAAAAATATGAAGTGAATAATATTGGAAACTGGTATCTTGTGGTTCTTCGGAAAAAAATTGATAGGCGGAGGTGGTAAGTAATTTATTTGAGGGCATATAACCAATGTTAACATTTATAATAAATAACAACAGTAAAAACATCGAGATATAAATGAAGGAGACGTCGCAGTAAAATAGTTAAAAATAAGAATGTTGCGTTAATTCTTATCATTAATGTAGACAAATGTAAACTGCTTTGAAAATCCTAAATAAATAAAATAAGAATTAAATAAATCACATAAAATGGTACAATGGCACCTGCACATTCAGAAATACCGAGGAAAAGAATGTGGGCCTCCTCAATTGATAGTTAGTATTGAATGTTATAAATTGCAGTATTGCATAGTATAATTTTAAGAATTATGTTAAAACTGTCAACATTTACCCGGAGCACGTGCAAAAAGTAAACATTAAAAGTAGAAATCAATAATGAATTCGGAAATTAAGCAAAATTAATTAAGCAGATGACCAAAAGACACCACGTGGATCAAAATTTAATATAATAACATTTTCAAAACAAATTCAAATGGCATCTTTGTGTTCATGAAGTAAAAATACATTTACAAAATAATATGAAGTGGCATCTTTGCTCTCATTTTGAAAATTTTTGACTAATGGAGAGGGGGGGGGGCATTATGAGAAACGTTATTAAAATAGTACAAATATTTTTCAAATAAAATAAAATGGCATCTGTGCACTCATCAAGAAAATTTTTCATAGGGGTAGGAGTCTAAGAAATTAACCAAAAGGTACCATGAAAGTCAATTAAGTTAATAGAAGTACGAAGACAAAAATTAACATTGGAAAGCATTAAAAGTATTAATGAAAGATTCGGCAAAAAAAAAAAAAAAAAAAAAAAAAAAAAAAAAAAAGGTTAAAAGTAACAAGTTGCAATAACCATGGCAACTATGTGAAAAGAAATTAACTATGTTAAATTTAATAAGTAAAAAAGGCGTGAATTAAAAATATTACAGAAGACGGTACAATGACACCTTCACATTCGCAAATTCCGTGACTAAATATGGAACTCTACTTAATTTGTTTATAAATACTTAATTTAAAAATAAAGTTTTAGAAAGAAAATTATTAGGAATAGTTCATCTGAAATGCGTGCCTAAATAAATTTTGTCAATTATGTCAACAATACCTTAATTAGGCTAATAATTAATCATTAATTATTAATGAATGTTTATAAATAGTGGCGTAACGTTGATTAACCATCGGCTTCGAGATAATTATAGCTCTTAGCAGCGATCGGGGTTGGAGTGTCAGTCCGTCGCTGCTTCGTGGAAAAGACGGCCGCACGCACGGTATTGGAGGTCACTTTATTTTAGTTACCGACTGGATCGGTAGTAGTAGGTCAGATCACGGAAGAGGCCACTGGGAAGAATTTAAAAGCTAAATTCGACAAGTTTAAGACATTGACCATGTCCCTTTCAATTTTTCAACACTTGACATTGAAACAGCAGCGGCAGGGGTGGGAAGGTGGGGTTTACCGCTACGAATTCGCAGAGCAGGCTGCGCGCACGCGCGTTCCATGTGGTTCCTTTCAGCTTTTTAACACTTGATACCGAAACGGCGGCAGACCCGATCACCGAAGAAGTCACCGGAAAAATTTAAAAGCTAAATTCAGTAAGTTTAAGACTCGACCTGCGAGATCGGGTTTGTCAGGCCGTTTAATACATTGGACGACCGCTGCTTAGAGATCTTTATAGATACAGCTTAGTATCTATTAAGTATCTATTATTAAGAGAGACAGCTTAGAGATCTTTATAGATATTGTAGATATAGACGGGTATTAACATTAATAGGTAAATTGTATATTTTTCTTCTTATTTTTTTAACTAGCTTTTGCCCGCTGATGTTTTACAATTCGGAATGTTAATTTCACATATAAGTTTTACTTTTTTTTTTTTTTTTTTTTTTTTTTACATAATTTATCTAACTAATAGTGCAACTCCCATCGAAATCCGTTCAATAGATTTTTTTTTTTTAAAACTAATCTTTCATTTTCAGGTTCAACTAAATACTGAACTTTCTCCCACAGCCCCTTCTATAACTAAGCTATGTAGAATGATATTGTCGGATTCCACTTCTCCGTCCACACAACTTCGAAATAAATCCGGTCTTTTGATATGCTGCCACCACCGATATGAATACGTGATATCGGGCACGATACTTGATGTATATTCAAGAAAAACCTAACTCTTTCAATTAAAGTTAAAGTAACAATTTATTAACAATATTTACCCTTAAACTCGGATGTAAATTATCCGGTTTAACACTAAATCAAAACAATTACAGAAAACGCTCTACGTGTACCGTTCAGACTACGTCAATTCATTCCGCACTCTGTAACAAGGCACTGATTTCTATTCATCTCACACCCGCTCTCTCTTTCTTTCGAGAGATACCGTTAAACACACGTGGCTCAGATCGTCAACTCCCAACGACCTTACACCTTCACTACCACGTTCCAACTAATTTCACCTCTCGTCATTCCCCAGCGCACCCGCTCTCCCTCTACGGGGCTGCTGTTTTATTTCCAAGGGTCGCTTGACAACCGTTCCTCCCTCTTGACTGATCTGTCTTCCTAAATAAAAGAGTGCACTATCTTTCTTATCTATCAAAGACCACATTGCAATGGAAATACCTCTTTCATTATGTCCAACTCGCTCCCCTCCGGATTAAGATTTTTCTTAAACCAGACTCTAACGGTACACAATAGATACAGATACAATACGCTAATCCCTTAAGAATAGCTTTCAACTCTTGCAGCTGTGAGAGAAACCTGACAGATATGTTATACGTATTTTCGTAATTTACATCAAGAATAGATACACTTTTCTTTATATTAGCGCTATTAAAAAGTGGTATGAAATGTTGTTCAGTTTTATTATTTTCAAAGTTGGGGAAAATTCTTAACTACATTGACACGACGTTACATAAAAGTACCAATTCTGCCTGCTGCATTATCTCTAATTAAACATTTGTTTTCGAATTTTATATTACTATTGAATAAATCGTCTAATCTGCTTTAATAACACAGCATAAAAAAACTGCTGATGAGATATATTTTTTAATTCACAGGAGGCATAAAGGATTATGATTGAGATTATATCAGTTTGTGGGGAAATGTATATTTGAGATTGTACACAAGGAAAAAATATTATCTTGTATTAAGGGAAATGTTGTTAGAGAATCCGCGGAAATGCTCATCACGTCTAAGGGGACCGTAAAATCACACAATTTAAGAACCGCTTTTATAAATTATCACTTTTCTATAATGACGTCATTTTAATGTCAGTGTTTATACTCTATTATAATATTTCTCTTAGGGTCCTCATCATCCTTGGCTATAATGGACTGCTTGCTGCACCATTTGCGCCGTCTCCGCGGTCCCGAACCGGAATCCCCCCGCTACCGGCGACAGCGGACGGCAAGAGGGGACTCCCGGGTCTCAGACGATACCTCTGACACCTCTTCCTACTACTCCGCCTCCTCCAACTTCATCGGCAGGGTGAGTATTAATACGGCCGACTTCAGTACCGGCCGAGGAAGTTCTTGTTTTTTAAGGTGGTGGCTTAGGATGAAGTTCATGACGTCAGGTCACGTGATCTACGACAACCCAATCGGCCGAAAAAAGCCGTCCAAAAAGAAGGGAAACAAACAAGAGCTCTCTCTGATGATTGGCTCAGCCGGTGATCGCGTGATCAGACGAATTTCGTCCTAAGGCGGGAGAAACAAGCAAGTGCTTTCTCAATCGGTACTGGACACTTCTACTTAGCTTGCTTTTATAAGAGATTGCGATTCTAAACCTGATCTTAGTGATCTTGCCTCTCTTAGACAACTCAACAAAGATTGGCTTGGCGATAATGACGGGTTTGCTTATTTGTTTGGCGGTTCATTTCAATTTAAAATCGTCTTTGCCAATCAAATTTTATTACCTGTATCTTGCCAATCTCTTGTAAGGAAAGGTCATGTTTACAAACAAACACTTCCGTCAACCAAGCTACCTAATACCTTTGCCTTGGCGTTCATTGCAGAAACCGTCATGGCGACGTAGACTAATCGTATCACAGACCTCTTAGTCGTAGACTAATCAGATCGTCTGAATTCTTGTGTACAGTAAGAATCATATAGATGGACAGGTATCCCACAGTGACATCAGCTGCCTTTTTTTTTTTTATAGAAGCACGCTTACTTCTATTCTCACAATCTTAGCCCTAGAATGCGATACCTGCTGAGCAAAATTTTGAGCTCTTCTGTGTCGGAATACATTGTCACGATATTAGATTTCTTTGTAACTTACATAAAAAAATTATTATTTTTTATATAATTTGATTCTTTGGATGATATTAAAGCTATACAGACATGACAAAAAAAAAAAAAAAAAAAAAAAAAAAAAAAAAACTTGCTTTCAACTTGCATTCAAACTTGCTTCTTTTTTTCTTTCCAGTTAATCCTGGGCAAGCATATCTACATCCGGGGTTCTTGCGAACCCGAACCCGATTTCTCCGAATCCGACTTCGTGATGGACTGCCTCCATTGGCACAACACCTTCAGGGAGAAACACGCCGTCCCACCACTCACGCTCTCCAACCAGGTGAGAGACGAAACATTTAGCTAACATTTTGAGCAAGAATGAAAAATCATGCGTCAAGCACAGATTATGAAACACTTTCCAACACTTAATATCGCAGTATACAGTGGAATGAGATATCTGAATAAACAATTAAAAACAAGTGGGTAAGTGTGATCGAAGATCGCACAAAGGGTTTTGTTTAATATTCCTTTCAAAACACTTTATCCTTTCTTTAATAAATCCAATTAAATTTCATTTAGCAATTAAAAAAGTCATGTTTATTATAAAGTAAAAATTTACCGGTCTATTTTTCTCGTTTTTTCGAATATCTGAACCAGCCCGATAGCGCCCGAAGCGCGCTATTATACTCTGTCATAATAATATCTGTCATGTAGACTAAATGCGATATTAAAAAAAAATAGTTTATATAAAATGGATATTTAAACCTATTGCGTAATCCTCTGTAATCCAGGTCCTACTGCCAAATTGCGTATTTTAGAAAGTGAGACTTTTTGTGACAGTTCTTTAAAAGTATCTACATTGATTTTAAACTATATTGTTGCTAGCAAACGTCCATGTTTGGAGCTAACCTTGCCCACAGATTACGAAAGATTGGTTATTTTATATTTTACTAGGTGTTACCCGTGACGTCGTTCACGTACAATTAAAAGAAAAATAAATGCATTAATTAAGGAAAACATTTCATCCCCGATAATTAAAAACATATGTACTCTTTATAACAAACTCCGTTTTTCCGAATATCTGAACAGGCCCGATAGCGGCCGAAGCGCGTTATTATACTCTGCCATAATAATATATGTCATGCGGACTAAATGCGATATTTAAATAAAAAATTAATTTCAAAATTAAACATGTCGTACACCTTCAAAATGCTAAAATATGCGAATATTTCCAAAATCGGGTTTTTATCATGATCCAATATGCTCCTCAAACTCATATTTACTATTCTCTATTACTGATATTGATACTCGCTTTGTATTATTCTCAAACATTTGAAAAATCCGTTAAACTTCCAATAGGACGTCAGATTAATTTTCTTTTTAATTCTGGAATGACGTGATATTAATTTGCTTTCTGTACATACACATACTCATACTCCTTGTATTATTGAGAAATCTTTGAAAATTTCCGTTTTATTACCATTATGACGTCATATGAAATTTTTTTTTTCAATTGGTGAAACTTTTTATTTCATTTTTCACGTGGAAATCTTTCAATAGAAAATTAATTATTGTAGAAAGAATTTTATTGTGGATTTTTAATGGTTGGCAACTGCTGTAACGAAAAATATTTAAATTTAATAAGAAAAGGCTGTTAGAATTTTGGTTTTTTATCTCTATTTATTAAAATAATACAATTTTTTCAAATTTTAATATTTTGAGCTTTAAAGTAGCTATTTAGCTATAACTACACAAATTTTCATGCCTGTAAGTTATATAGTTTCTGAGAATGGCTCTGTGACGGACAGACAACGGAGCGGGAGTAATAGGGTTTCGTGAGATGAACGAAACCCTAAAAACACAATGTAATAAAAATCCATTTTCAGTGGTTCCTGCCCATAGCGGGTAGTATATGCGAATTCTTTCATGCAGCTCTGTATAATGGTCTATATAATTTATACACACAACGTAATACACTAAAAATTAGTTACGTTTAAAAAATCATACCAAAGCTAAAAACGAACTTCCAGCAATTAATTTCATTATCAGTCATAGTCAGTACTGTAACTTAATATGTTTGCGCGTCTCTATAAATGAACGATAAGTGCCATAATCTATAGAAAACATGTTGTAGTGCACCTCAGTAATGCATATGTATTTAATTATGCTTGCAGCAGCGTAACATCATTGAAATATTCTGTAAACAAGTTTTCCACATAGATCGTAATAAATTTCTTTTGTGCGTCCCTGTAAACGAATTATAAATGCTAGTTACCCCATACTCTTTAGAAAGTATGTTGTAGTCCACATCAGTGATGCATATTAATTTCATCATATTTTAAAAACCGCAACATCGTTAAAATGCACTGTAAACGATTTTTCAACGTAGACTACGTGGAAAAATCTGCAATGATTTGGAACTCCATAATGAATTAGAATTCTTTCGTGTGTCAATGTAAACAAACTGTAAATACTAGACGTACCCTTTTTAATGAGGAATGTCCCATAGTACACCTCAATCAAATGAAAATCCCAGTATGTTTACGAGAGTTATAGAGCAGTCAGACAGATGGCAAACAAACCGAAATAATAAACGATTTTCAACTATGATAAAAAGCGTAAAAAAATTGTCGAAATCCAGACGTGCATTAAGGTAAAACCGTGCGTGTATGTGTGTTAGTTAGAAATCTGCATGGGCCGAACTTTTCAGGCCCGACTCTGACCCGCCGTGGAAAAAAAAAACATTTCGATCAGATGGAAGTTGTGAAAAAATTCACAAAAGCTATTTTATTTATTTTTATTTTCATTTTTATAATGTATGTTAATTAAATCCTTCAATTATTATAATTTTGGATTTATAATATTTTATATAGTAATCACCTTTGTACATGTCAATGAATTTTATTTTTAATAACAAAATACAAAATCTACGCTGTTAAAAATTTGGAGCATCGTTGAACCGATTTTTGGTGTTGCAGTAGCAGCAACCATAAGATGCTGAAACGTTGTTCCAACATTTGGTGTTAAGATTGAATCATAAGCTGGTGAAACATTGAACCACAAATTGTTGAATCATAAATTGGTTAAATCCTGAACTACAAATTCATGAAATGTTGAACCAAAATTTGGTGAAATGTTCAAAAATAAACTGCAACATTTCACCAATTTATGGTTCAACCTTAGCACCGAGTGTTGGAATAAATTTTCACCACCTTATGATTGCAGCTACTGCAAACGAAAAGTTTGTTCAACATAGCACCAAAAAGATGCAGGTAGATAAGCATTAATTTTTGCCTAATAAAGCATAAACTGCGTGCTTTTCGGTCTGATTTGGTAAAAAAAAAAAAAAAAAAAAAAAAAAAAAAAAAAAAAAAAATCAGAGGAAGTGATAAAAGTGGGTTTACTCAGGGTCCGATTAACCTCTGAATCTAGGGGAAGCTCGGTATCATTTTGGGGGGCCCCTTTCATTTGTCAAAAGTTTTCTTAATATTTTTCATTCATGAAAACTCGCCAGTGATACTAATATTATTCCCGGAAGTAGTTTCACCGAAGTCACAAATATTGTAAATCAATAACCCAGGTTGTTTCTAACAGGCACATCTGGATGCTATATGATTAATTAAAATATTATTGATGATATTTCTCCTTTTAAATAAGTTTCGCGAAGTAGTACGTATAGATTTCCTCTTGGATTATACAAACTTTCTTTTCCAAAAAAATTAAAAATACAATGTAAAAAAATGAAAATGGGAATTGGAGGGCCCTTCTTCACAGTCATTTTGGGGCTACTTTTAAATTTTAGAGGGGAAACATGTGCTTCATGTGCCTATTGGATAAACAGGACCTGGGTTTACTACTTGAAAAATGAACGTTGATACAATTTTTAATATGTAAATGACCGAAACATAATTAATGCATAACTGTTAATAGTAGACAATATTTCCAGTCGTTTGATATACATACAGTTTATATACGATTATTTGTAGACGAATTAGTTTGTGTGATTTTTTTTTCTAGAATTATATCTTTTTCATATAGACCATCTTCAGTGGCGGCTCCTGACTGGCTTCATTTGGGGAACTAAATGCATAACTGCTAAATTTATTCTTTTCTTACCACTAATATTAAAAATGAATACTTCTTTTATTTACTGTCAGAAAATTCTGCCATTAAAACAAGGAAAAGTTTCCTTGTAAAAGATAATGGTATAAAAATAATATGTTTTTCAGGCATGCATTTAGTGCCCCCCAAAAAGACAGTTCTTCCTGTCATATGAACGTTAACCTTTGATGATCATAATTTGTTTTGTTAATGACGAATATTTAGGTGGGGAGGGAAAACTATCCGCTATAAAATCCACGGTCATTAACCCATTCGGGACCATGGGTGCATATATGCACCCTCAAAAAGAGCATACAGAATTTGTTTTAGGCACCAGTAAAAAATAAAAGTAATATTTGCTTTCTCTAATTAGAGCATTTTTGTGATAGTTTAAGTAAAGGTAGCTTTTTTTTTTAAAAAAGTGGTGCCAATCGAATAAAATTTTTGTAAAAGCCGCCGGTCCCGAAGGGGTTAAGTGGGTACATTCTGCTCGGGGGATAGGGGTGAGAACTCGAATATCTTTGATATTACAAAGGTTGACGACACATGCTGTAAATATAGTAGTATATTAAATGTCAATTTAGAAAATAATTTCTATTAGGGAGTACGATTAACTTCTGTTCTTTCTTTCTTTTAATTGGTATAGCTGTGCAGCATGGCCCAGTTCTGGGCCAACCACCTGGCGCACACGAACACATTCAGCCACAGGAATCTACGGGACATTGGAGAAAACCTTTTTTCAAAGTGGTCATACATTCCGGAATTCGACATCACGGGTAAGAAGATAGCACCTTTCTTTTCCTCTAATAAAAACCCTAGTAGCGGGGCCATAACCAGATGGGGTCGGGATGGGCTGAGCTCCCTCTAGCTCTTAGTAGTATATCTAGTATAAACATTTTAAATCTTTTTAATATAAATCGTTTAAAATTGTCAAAATATAGAAATATAAAAAAAAAATTGCCGACAACTGATTAAGGGAAGGTTCTATTTCTTTGGGTTAAATTTTTTTATTTTCTTTTGTATTTTTTGCATAGGATTCGTGATATTCCTTCCAGAAAGCAGCTTTCTATGCTCAGCTCTATGTTACAAGTTTATTGGGTCTTGGAACTTTGTGGTCGAAAAAAATATCTCCAAACTATGTCAAGAATGTGTCTCGAAAGCATCTTTTCTCATTTTTTTGTCGAGAACTATTCGACCAATTTCCTTCATTTTTTTTAAAAGTAATCGCTTTTGCTGGAGGTTGTACCACGGAAAAGTGTAATTTTCATTGATAATTATTTTTTCGAGCTCGCAAGCGATAATAAAAAAGCAAAAACCCTTTCTGTTCAAATGTCCGTCATATTGTCAAAAATTAACTGTTTAGACTAAATGTTGGTATAAGCTCCAGCGAATTCAATTCTCTTTCCTAATTCGGCCACCCATTTTAGGTAGATTTCGTAAGAAATACTACCTATTACATTCTCCCCTAATTGGAATTTTGAAAATTTTTTGCAGATCTACGCCGATCATGACTCCCAGAACCCAAAACCACCCCCAGTTCAAAACCTTATCTATCTATGTCACTTTTTTATGGACACGATAATTT
The DNA here is from genome assembly GCA_963931845.1 of Maratus michaelseni. Lineage (NCBI taxonomy): Eukaryota > Metazoa > Arthropoda > Arachnida > Araneae > Salticidae > Maratus > Maratus michaelseni. The sequence continues at coordinate 464,782,679 of OZ007587.1, forward strand.
TGCCAAAATTTTGCACAAATCTCTACCAAACTCATACATAAAATCAAGGGGCATAAAATCTCGGTCAAGTTCGTTAATGGGCAAAATCGAATCAGGGGGGGGGGGGGAAATGGGGGGGGGGGGCTTTTTGTGAAAACAGAAAACCCCCATAATTTCGTAATTATGATACGTATCGAATCCATTTAAAGTTATTATTACTTCTAGAAAAAGGCTGAAAATTTATGTATGACAGATTTTTGATATCATTAAAAATGGCCCCTAGGGTGGGGGGAAAGGGGGGTTTTAGAAGAAAAAAAATCATAATTGTGTCAATTCACAAGATATCAAATCCGCTTAAATTTATTATAAATCCTCTTAATATTATCTAAGACTTTTATATTGACAACATTTTTATAGGACCAACCCTTATAGCAAAAAAAAATTAAAAACAAAAAAATCCCTGCCGGCTCCGCCTGCAAACAAATTAGGTTTTGAAGTAACTGCTGCCCAACTGCCGCATCATGGAAAAAGGTCATTGCTTCCGCAACTCCCAACAAACAGGTGCCCCACGGTCTGCGTCTTCGAAGTCTACCTGAACATGTAGGCCGAGCCGTCAGGGATTTTTTTTTAATGGTCGTCCGATTGGAAGCACAGAGTTTTCAGAGATTTCTCTTTACTATGTGGATTGGAAGTTTATGGTGCGCACCTGTAAGTACTCCCCGTCGCACAAAGCGTATCCTTCTCATTCTTCTTCTTCTTTTTTTTTTCTTACACACACAAAAATTTAACTATATAAGTGAAGTGTCAATAAATATAATGCAAAAAGTACGAAGTTGATATCTATTTTCTTTGTAATTGAAAAAAAAAAAGTTGTAAAAATCACGAGAATTTTGGGAGTAGAACCTCCCCTTATAAAACAATTCATGCATAATTTTTTGTTATCATTCGTGATAAATCTATTTCAAAAGTCAATCAGCCAGAACTAGTGACATTTTGTACTCTCAAAATGTATTTATATTGTCACATTTTTTAACACGTAAACAACAATACTGTACCTGTAATCTATTCTGTTACAATCTGTCTGTTTGTATTTCACAACTACTAATCCTAGAAAATGGAATGCGGCGCAACGACAATTCTACGCATGAATCCAAGGATATCATATAAGCTCTCAGAATTTAAAAATTTCAATTAATTTCCGAGATATTAATTTTTTTTGTAATTAACAAAAATTATGGCAACAAAATTACTCCATTTTTGTGAATAAAAGAGAAAAAAGGGAAATCGATAGGGATTATGAGATTTCTTTTTACTTCATTTTCTCATTAAAATTGAAATGTCGAATTATCTTTTGTTTGAATAGATGGTGAAAACAATTTCGTGATTAAATTTTATATTTTTAAGAAAGTCAGTAGAAATGAAAACATAGCTTCACATATTCAAACTTCATTAATCAGTTTTTTTCTATAAAAACAAAAATCGTCTGTCGACCCATTTGGCGTCTAGAAAATCAATCCATCGCAAGCAACTACAGTGTCTCACAAAAGTGATGGGACACTTGTGCTTTATAAAAAGAAACTGCAATAAAATAAATAAACAAACATGTGCAAAAATTTTTTGGGTGTGTTTCATATTTAAAGTTAGTAACAATTATTACATAACATACATTTTGTCAAAATATTAAAATATTAATTTAGTAAAAATACAATTGTTCAGAACGGAGCAAAAAATGGCTCACATAAGTGATGGGACACTTACTTTTCCATCAAATATTTATCCAAAAATTTTACTTTTTAAAAGGTTTTAATATTTTGTTGGATTTCCTTTTACTTTTAAAACATGATTTAATCTTTTTGGGATGGATTCGACTAATTTTTTTGTGATTTCTGGAGTGATTTTACCCCATTCTTCTTGAAGCACCGATTTTAGTTGTTGTTTTGAAGAAATGGTGTGTTTGCGAATTCTTGATTCCAATTCTTGCCAAATATTCTCTATGGGATTTAAGTCTGGAGATTGTGGTGGTGTTTTTATTATTTCAGGACAGTTATATAGCAGCCAGAGTCTAACGTTCAGAGCAGTGTGCTTGGGGTCATTGTCCTGGTAGAATTTAAAATCGTTATGAAGGTTCAATTTTCGTGCTGAAGATTTCAAATTTTGCTTTAAAATATCAATATACTTGTACTGATCCATTATACTGTCAATAAAAACAAGATTACCAACTCCAGCGGACGACATACACCCCCATACCATAACTCCTCCTGCACCATGTTTTAGTGTTGGTACCAAGTTCTGTTTGCGAAATTCTTCCCTGGGTTTTCTCCACACCAAGATTCTACCGTCAGAACCAAATATATTAAATTTACTCTCATCAGCAAATATAACTTTATTCCAGTAATCAGAATTCTTATTTATGTTGGATTTTGCGAAAGCTAGTCTGAGTTTTCTATTCTTTTCACTTACGAAGAATTTTTTCCTGGCTACTCTACCGTGATATCCAGCAGATCGAATTACCCTTCTAATAGTCTCAGGATTAACAATTATTCCATATAATGCTTGTAAATCAGCAGCAACTTTTGAAGCACTAATTCTTGGATTTTTTTTAATATTTCGAACGATAATTCGCTTTATTCCATTGGATAGCTTTGATGGTCAGCCAGGTCTTCTTTTATCCTGAATCATATGATTCTTTTTATATCGTTTAATGATATTGAAAACTGTTGAACGACTCAAGTTAACTGTTTCAGCAGTTTTTCTAATAGATTTTCCACGTTCAATATGCAAATTAATAACTAATTTTCGAATTTCAGGCGAAGTTTCTTTTTGTTTAGCATTCATGGCTACACAGAGCTAAAAAACACAAAAATTCCAAAACAAACTGGAGAGAAATACTGCAGACGATTTTATAAATTATTGCCAATTGCTTTTAAGTAAAAATAAAACCCCCAAAAATATTTGTATTGCTTATTTCAGACGATTTTTGTTGCATATATAATGGTGTCCCATCATTTATGTGAGCTATTTTTTGCTCCGTTCTAAACATTTGTATTTTTATTAAATTAATATTTTAATATTTTGACAAAATGTATGTTATGTAATAATCTTTACTAAATTTAAGTATGAAACACACCCACAAAAAAATGTGTACATGTTTTTTTTATTTATTTGATTAGCTTCCTTTTGTAAAGCACAAGTGTCCCATCACTTATGTGAGACACTGTATTTTGAGTTTTACTCTCAGCTAAGGAATTTAAACATAAATAAGTTTAAGCTCCTTGCGATTAATTGGGCAATTATTGCCCCTATTTAGAAATAACGAATTTAACGAAGAAACATAGCTTTTCAACTAATTATTTTCTAAAGATCGTAATTAAAACTAGTCACATTGGTGCAAAAAAAGTGAATAATTAAGAGCAAATAATGGCATTTTTAAGCCTTCAACTAGCTGTTTAACCCGTTCTACGCACGGGAGTTCATGAATTTAATTCTAAAACCAAAATTAAAAATACAAATCAGTACAATCAAATGTATCTATGTAATATGTAGAAAAATATTTTTCTACTACTGTGCATTTTTTTAATGAAATTTAATTTATCATGTTGCTATGGCAGCAGACGATAAAACGATATCTTTGGAATAAGGGAATCAATAGAATAAAAAGTTTTGTTGATGTTTGCGATAAAATGATTTTCTTTTTTTTTTAAATGTAATAATTAAGCGCAATTAAATCTCTAATTATTTGCATGCGAGGTAAAATAATTATCGTTACCCGATCCGCTACAGCTTCTTAGTATTGCAGTGTGGCGTACGTAATATGTATATCTCACATTGAAGTCAACATTTAGAACTGGTTAGAACTTACGGGTTGAACATAAAAGAAAAAGGTAAAAATTCGCCAAAAACATAAAATAAAAACAACTATATTTAAAATTTTCGAATTTTTTGTCCCACTCGTTCATGAGTCACTTACCAGCAACCCGTGTGCCAAATTTCGTAGCCCTGCGCCCTGTGGTTTCCGAGTTTTTTAGGTTACATAGATACGCACACGGATTTTAATAGAATAGATTTAATTTATAAATCTGAAATTATTTTGTATAAGTTCGTCAAGATGACGTCATTTTTCGCCAAGATCATCATTTGCATTACACCAGCTCCAAAATCTTAAGCAGCCAGTAGTTAACTCGGAAAAAGTCGCGCATACTCAGATTATAAATGGTTTTTACTTTGTCACCAATAAATATAAATAATAAATCGTAACCTTTTCTATCGGAGACAATTCTTACAAATACTGCGATAAAATAATTTGAAGATTACTTTCCGAAAAATACTGGTGACAGTTGTAAAAACCGTATTCACACTGGGTATGTCATACCCGGCGCGACTGTTCCCGGATTAAATCTTGAAAGTTAGAATTTTTTTTTTAACAAATCAAGTCTTGAAAAAGTGCACTTACTGAGAAAACTTTTAATTTGTGGCTGTAATTTCATGCCATTTCATGTCATTTCTTAGTGTTTAATACAATTAATATAATAAATCTTTTCTAAATATGAAATAAAATTAAAATTACTTTTAACCTAAAGAATCGACATACAATTTAAAAGCAATACATCGAGTTGTCATGCAGTTAGTAGATTTTTAATTTTATGAAATTTTAATTATTTTCAATTTTTAATTTTATATAATTTTTATATCAAATAACTCTTAACTGGTATCTAAATTTATTCTTTGTTGAAATGAGAGAAAATAGGCACGTGAATTTGTCCTACCAAAAACTTTTAAAGCCCCGTCTCTGGCTCCGCTGTCTGGTTATGGCTCTGTGCCTTGTAGCCAAATAAAACATGGTGACAGCTGCATGTGACCACCTCTCATAAATATACTGGGTGTTTCAAAATTTTGGAAAAAACATTAAAAGGACAGAAAGCACACCTAGATAAACACACGACACCAGACAATTCATGGTCGTTACTGAAGTGTTGAAGCACTTATTGGCACTTTATACTTGCTGGTTTTGTTTGTGCATAACACTTTTGACAAAAAGAATGTTAACATGGTTCACAACTACAAATTGAAAAATTGCAAAGGTAGGTCTTTTTATCTGCAACTGCCTGAACTCAAAAAAAAAAAAAGGGAAAAGCGTATTTTTAATCAGTGTTGAATTCAGATATTTTTCCCTGGAAAAGATTTCGGCATCTCCGAAGGTGAATGAGAGAGAGAGGGGGGGGGGTGATGATGGAGTTCCGTAGAAAGAATTAGCACTTCTAGACCATAAATAAGCACAATATACGACCGTGTACGTTAATGGGAGCTGGTGCACGTTAAATCTGTTCGTGGTTTTAATGTCCTCCAAGTTCTATATAAGCGTTACCTCTGGGGGTGCCAATCCAGATGCAGATCTCACATCTGGAATTGGTTCAAAATTAGGAGGGGCTTATGGTTTAGTCAGTTAATGACAATAGTACTTATTTTAAATTGCAAATTGTTAATTATTTAACAACCTTTCATGGGTCCAAAGGACGGGTAGCCAAGTCAATTAGCACAATAAAAGTAAACTAATTTCAATAATGTAGTTAAAGTATAATTCAGAAAAAGTTCAGTTTAAAATGTTACTAACATTCTTCTCTTCCAGGTACCCCTTGCAGTTCCTCGTGCTGCCGGTTGGGACGGGCCAATGGCCGGCCCCAACTGGTAGCACAAAGGTTTTTTTTAGCAGCAGTTTTTTTATTCATTTTATTTTTGACTGTTCGCCTCTTTATTAGGTGCAAATGGACATTGTCCGCACAAGCTACCGGACCTGCTCCAATGGGACAGCCCACGGAGCCAGTTTTTACCAGGTGGGGTACGGTAGAAAGGCGCAGTCCCGTCAGCCCCCGCAGCGTTTTCGTCTGCCTTGCTTTTCGGCCCCAAAATTTTCCTTGCTGGTACGACTTAGCTATTGGCAATAATAATAATAATAATAATAATAATAATAATAATAATTTCAGTGGTTTTAATTGTCTTCCCTCAAAATTCTCCCGCCTTTTTCAAGCTAAGCTGAGTACCATAGTTTCGGCACTAAATTGTCCAGTCCCATTCCAACTATCATGACGAGTATGTGGCGTGCGGCAACAGATCTCAGAATACTAAAACCTAGGAGTGATCAACCCAGTAAAATTCGGACTTTATTGGTCAGCCGACCTGGGTACTTGCCATTGTGGATCGCCCCATGAGGCGATCAGGCGAATTTCGCCCCACTCTGCAGGCACTCAAACCCGTCAAACTGGGTCGAATCCCGGTAGGTAGGGGCCTGGTCAGCGGTCTCCAAGCACAATATCCGAAATCTACAGGAGATGGGGGAGAATTTTTATCATATAAGAAATGATGCACAGTAACACCCTCTAAATTCATCACTGATTAGGGGAAAATTCATTCAGATCTAAAGTTCCGCTCGGTAATGTTAAACTTATGGCAGTAGAATGCATTCATATTTTTAAAATATCTTCTCGGAAATTAATATGTTATTAAATTCTTTTTTCTGTGTACCCATCTAGAAGGATGTCTCTTTGTTTTTTAGTTTATAAAGTATTTCTAAAATCCATACTTAATTTAATATTTTATGTGTTATAGCCTGAAGAGCTGTGACTAAGATTTTAACACTTCAGATAAAATTAAAAAAATATTTTAGAAATATTTTGACAACTAAAAATCAAAGAGATATACTTCAAGAAGGGTATACACAGAAAAAAGGAATTTAATAATATTAATTTCCTGAGGAAATATTTTAAAAATATGAATGCATTCCACTCCCATAGGTTTAACATCACCGAGGGTAATTTGAGACGTGACTGACCACCACCCTTAAAATAACAATTGACCTAAAAGTATGTGAAGCCTTCAGGAAAGATTTTTCGAAAAGCAAGTAATGCGAATTCTAAATTTTTATAAAGATACTTCAAAGAATGATAGTGTAATACTCAATGTTTAGAGTGAGTTTTATAATTAGACCTACGTGAAAAAATTCGTTTTTTCTTTATTTTTTTTTATATTTTTGGTTGCCTTTTAAATTTTCTTATTTAGAAATTTAAGTTTTCGATTGTTAACATTATTACGTGAAGCATATTTCAACAATTATTTGTTACAATCCATGATTAACACGTGACCTACGCAAACACGTATTCAAACGTCACCACAATCAGAAATCGTCCTCCAGTACTTAAGTTATAGTCTTTATACTTAAGTAAATCCTCTAGTCCTTAAGTTATGAGACTGCATTCAGTGACGACTTACACCCATGCACACTGTGAAAAAAGTCAAACGGTTTTTAATATACGAAAATATAATATAATTGCAAACGAAAATATGCAATAAACTCTATACCAAGTTACTCACGGTTCCGGAAATAATTCTTTATCTTTAGAAACCTTAGAAACCAGTAATTTTTGGAATTTTAAAGAAGCATTTATATAAAAACAAGGTTTTTTTTTGTTGCCACTGATTTTTAGAAACGTTTCCGAGTCGTTTTTACAGTTTATTAATAAGTTTTCTCAACCGAAATAAAGGTTTTTCGGAAGGCTATCCATTCTCTCCAGTAAACATTTTCATGTTCAACAAACATGTATTACAGACAAACATGATGCATTAACATTAACAGCATTAACATTAACATTAACATTATTGTGTTACTCTTACATGTATAAATTCAATTGCACAGCAGCAAATGTTTCAATGAGAATGGATAACATCCGATAAATCTATATTCGAGGTTGTAGAAAACAGATTAATACACTCTATAAACGTCTCAGGAACGTTTCCGAAAATCAGTTGCAGCAAAAAAAAAAAAATTTGTTTTTATAAATACTTATTTAAATCTGTAAAGTATATTGGTTTGTGAGGTTTCTAAAAATAAAAAAAGCCTTTAGGAATCATGGGAAATTTTGAAAAAGTTGTTGTATGCTTTCGTTAGATTAAGGCGCATTTGTCTTTTTAGGTAGTACGTTCGTAATTGTATAAATACGTAGAACCTATAGTCGTCGTTTGGTCCGTCCGTCGGCTTATAACAGCCCAAAAAATACCAGATAGAATGGTTTGAAATTTAATATATATATAATCGTTGCAGAATTTTACCGAGTCATTTCAAATTTTATGAAAATCAAATCAATACTTAAAAAGATATTAATAATAAGAGTATTTTTCATTCTATTAAATCCAATCATACGTAATCTATATAATAATAAAAACTCAAATCATGTGACTGAGGAAACCATTTCTTTTTTCATATGACAGGAAGCCATTTTTATTCAAAATTATTTTTTCGAATAAAATTGCATAAAAGTTACATTTTTAGAAAGATCGTTCAAAATAATTGTTTTTTAAGAGATGAGTTACATTCAAATATGTATAGATTCTGAGATAACTTCAGTTGAAATTAGGTTGAAAGCCGAATATCGCAATCCAAAATAAACACAAGAGATTCATTCATCGTGAGTCACAAAAATATTAAACCATGGAGGTAATCCTTCACAAAAAAAGATCTCCATGGTGAATTTTACAGCGCTGTCTGGTGTCGAAATAAAAATTTGCATCTGTAAACGTGGCATACGTAATAAGGAAACAAGAGCGAAAAATCATGCGTCAAGCATAGATTATATAGCACTTTCCAACGCTTCCAAAATAATTTTACAAATCATACCGTTTAATAAGCTAAAAGCTAACATCTAAGTAAACATTTTAGAAAACGCATAACATATTTAAAAACATAATTTCAGGAATTTCCAACATATACAATATTCGGAAAAAAAACCGAATACTTTTATTCAGCCCTGTATAGGATCTATAGATTTGTATATATACTACATAGGATGATAATTTTAGTTCAGTTAGGAAACGCGTAGCACAGTTTAAAATTCTCCGTCTGGAGTTTGTCAATAAACAGAAATGTGTTCGCGAACTTTTGTGCTGCCCTGTATAGGATCTACAGAATTTATACACACCATGTAATAGACAAAAAGCAAGTTAAAATTAAAATCGCGTTCAATAACTTAAAACGCACTTCCAGGAATTATTGTTAACAGACAGTAGATAATTCTTTTGCGTGTCCCTGTAAATGAACGATGACTGCTATACACACAATATTCCGTAGTAAGTCTCTTGTAATGCACCTTAGTGATCTATATAAATTTCAATGCGTTTAAAATAGTGAAACATTATTTAAATAAACCGCAGACGATTTTTCTCCATAGACGTAATGTAACGGAATTATTTTTACTGTCCCTGTAAAGTAACTATAAGTGCTATGCACACCCTGTTCCATATTAAGCTTCTTCTAATGCACCTTAGTGATATATATAAATTTCAATGCGTTTAAAATAGTGAAACATTATTTAAATAAACCGCAAATGATTTTTCCCCATAGACCGCAATGTAACGGAATTCTTTTGAGTGTCCCTGTAAAAAAACTATAAGTGCTACACACTTCCGTTGAAATAGGGAACATCCTATAGATAACGACAATAACATATAAAAATTGCAGAGCAATCCGAGCATATTTACGGGAGTTAGAGCACGGACAGACGGCCAGACGGCCAGACGGCCAGACGGCCAGACGGCAGACGGCCAGACAAACCGAAGTCATAAGCACTTTTCAACTAGGTTGGAAAGTGCTAAAAAAAGGCATGCTCATAGCAGACGATATAATTCATTTCATTAAAATAATAAGGATGATTTTTTACATTGTAAAACTAATTATAACACGAACGCAGCTCATTTATCACGTTTAATGTACAATTTCCAATTTATTTTATCGTGTAGGTATGATGTTCTGTCTCCCTTTAAAATTTGTATCAAGAATTTTGAAATACCTTGCATTCAATAAAATCAGTTCAATGAACAGAACCGACATAATTTATACATCTGTTGCCATCGACTTAGACGTAACCTTGAAATATGAAATAAGATATTCGCGCGCATATTTTAATGTCTGATAGAATCCAATCAAGCTGGGAAAATGAGATTTTACGGTAAATAAAATATAAACATAATGATAAATAACATTCATTTTACCTTCTTTTTCAGTTTTGAAATATCTTTCGGTGTATTTTTACTTATTCTCTTAGTGATTTTATGCAACGAGCTCCAGTAAATTAAAAGTTTGGTATTAAGTTTATTAGATACTGTTAACAACTTCTTAAGAAATAAAATGACTGTAATAGTTAACTAAACACAGTCAGAAGGGTTTCAAAAATAACTAGTTTAACTATTATTGCTCCAGTTGCTCAGAAAAAATGCACAGAAGTAGATTCGGTAGATAAAACAGAAAAATAATATTTTACTCCCTTTGGTGTTTGCTAAAAAAGAATAGTTAATTTGTGACTGAATTCCATATTTTCCTCCTCCCACCTTTACATTGACTGTAAAGCCCTCATCCAGTATCATTCTACCTTAGAGTCTTGCATCGGGTCGGGTAGTTCGATTTTACCCGAATTCAACTCGACCAGTGGTTCATGTCTCGGATTGACTTTAAATGTTTCAGGTTCGGGTAACTCTTTCAGTTCAGGTTCACACGAGTTTTCTATAGAAAGTTCTGAATATTTTTCAAGTGAATAAAACTCTATTTGAATATTAATGAGTCTACATGTGTTCATTGTTTTACATAAAAAATTGACATTTGATAAATATTTGTAAATTTTTTTTCCATAATTGTATTAAAATATGTATTAATTTTCTTTCACTATGGGTTCGTGTCGTGTTCGCGTGTGTATATTTCGGATTCGCGTTGGGTTCCGTTCAGGATTCGGGTTGACAAAATTTTTTTGTCGGGTTTCCTGTTGACTTTAAGTAGACATTTCGGGTTTGGGTACGGGTAAGGTTTTGACTCTTTCGTTTCAGGTTCAAGTTCACACGATTTTTCAATAGAAAGTTCTGAATATTTTTCAAGTGAATAAAACTCTATTTGAATATTAATGAGTCTATATGTGTTCATTGTTATTTATATATAAAAAAAAGATGAAATTGATATTAGATAGATATTTGTAATTTTTCCCTCATAATTGTATTAAAATATGTATTAATTTTCTTTCACTATAGGTTCGTGTCGTGTTCGGATGTAAATATTTCGGATTCGTGTCGGGTTCGGGTTGAAGTGTATCGTGTTCGGTTCGGGAAAGGTTTTGACTCTTTCGTTTCAGGTTCAAGTTCACACGATTTTTCAATAGAAAGTTCTGAATATTTTTCAAGTGAATAAAACTCTATTTGAATATTAATGAGTCTATATGTGTTCATTGTTATTTATATATAAAAAAAGATGAAATTGATATTAGATAGATATTTGTAATTTTTCCCTCATAATTGTATTAAAATATGTATTAATTTTCTTTCACTATAGGTTCGTGTCGTGTTCGGATGTAAATATTTCGGATTCGTGTCGGGTTCGGGTTGAAGTGTATCGTGTTCGGTTCGGGATTCGGGTTGACGAAATTTTTTTGCCGGGTTTCTTGTTGATTTTAAGCAGAAATTTCGGGTTCAGGTCGGCTACAAATTAACCCGTGGAAGACTCTAATTAGAACTAGAATTCTCTGCGGGTCTGGTTGTACCCGATACGAACATTCATAATTTGGATCCCAAAAATTTTTCAGATTTTGAAAAGGAATTAAAGCATTTAGAAAACTATTATTTTTATTTTTGTATATGATTTTTATATATGATGTATTATAACAAGTAGAACATTTTTAACAAATCTATTCTTGAAAAAAAAAAATGTTTTTCTTCTTTACTCATATAGAAAAAACATTACAGATGCATTTTGAATGAGGCTTTGATTTTATTTTGCTAAGTGCGTAAAATTCACAGCGGCCTCGATTCGATACAAATGTTGGCCGGTGACACCCTCTATTTTACTGGGAAATGTCATTAGAAACAGAAAAGTATCTTTTTTTCTGAAGGCACTGTATTTGAAAAGTCTTTAGGTTCTTCAACCTATCTACTTGGTCTTCCTCTTCGTTTAGGTTCTGTCATGGACTTGAAGAGGAAATTTTGTGTGACACAACGTTTATACTCTCGAAAAGATATAGATTCACGTGTTTATATATGTGCTACGCGTGAATTCACAAATGCCATTTACGATAATTCGAGCTGACCAGTACTTATAAGTACCAACCAAAAATTGGTTTGATAAATAAATTATAAATAGTACTCAACTAAAAGACTATGCTAAATCGAATTCTAAGATCATAACAAATATTAAATAAAAATTATAATTCACCTACAATCAATATTTTTGCGTGAAATAATTTCAAACAAGCAGGAGATCACAATATGAGTGATTTGAATGCACGAACAGACGCTGAAATAAACATTTAAATAGAAAGATTGCGACAACTAAAACTTCTACTACCATCTACTGAGGTTAAAGTTAATTTAAAGTATTGATCCTTGAAGGTCTTGTCAGACAGTATTGTATGAATAGACTCTGTTCTATACGATTGCAAAGCAACTGATACTTAGAAGTACCGTCGGTATATAAAGGGTTAAAAAGCTTAGCAGTGACGGAAATTATTTTTAAACTCGAAAAAAAAAAAACCCATTTAGATATTTTTTGTGTGCATTAGTGCTAAGTGGTTGTTCATAGCTTGTCTGTTGTCTTTCTTCAGGTCAGCAAGTCACAAAGTATTGGTACGACGAGATCAAAGCCTACAATTTTTACCAACATCCAGATCTGCTTCACGTCAAGGCAGGTAAGAAGTCACACAAACATTCCATTTGATTCAGTACAGTTTACTCAAGCACAAACACTCAAATAAAAGACTAACAATTTTGTAATATGAGGGGGTTAGAATGACAGTGGAGTAAATCAATATTTAGTAATTTGAGAAACGAAGTAGCGACTCCCTAAGGGAACTATGACAGATTTTAATGTCACGTTGAACAGAAATTAATAATACGTTCAGTTAAAATAGGATTATCTAGATTTTTCAAATTTTGGACTTACTCCACTGTCATTCTAACCCCCTCATATGTTATCATCTCCTAAATGTTGCTAATTTTCTTTAACGCTTTCCAACAGAATGAGCAATTGAAAAGTGTTTATGAATTTGATTTGTCTGTCTGTACGTCTGTCTGGCCGTGATCTCTCGCGTAAATAGACTCGGATTCCTATGCAATTGACAGATGTTAGTCATGTTTACTTATGACATGTTCGGTAATGAAATTGAAGTGTTTAGCAGATATTGTTCGTTTACTGGAACGATTACATATATTAAGTTTCAAACCATTCGGTTGGGTAGTTTTTGTGCTGTTCTATGCGGACAGACGGACGGAATAATGAGAAGAAGGTTATTGAATTTCAGTCACCTCGATGATCCGGAACTATTTTTTTCGGACTCTCGAAATAGTCGTTCTGATAAAAGGTATATAAAATTTTTCGAAATTGTTTATTTTAAGGAGTGATTATAAAAGACAATAAAAATACATAAATTTTGCATAAAGAATGAAGTCAATCGGATAATGAGTGGACGAGATATTGGTAATCCTATTTCCCACACTTTTCTATTTTTCGTGACCCTGTATTTCATTCAAATTTCTATTCAAAGATATGTTTTAATTGGAAATGAGACTCTTCATCCGACGAAGTAAACCGTTAGTGAATAGGATTATCATTTTTGGAGTTATAAGGATGTTTCTTTTACGCAATTCAGTAATGGAGCATTTAAAGTTTGACGTCATCAAGCCACGATTTTAAACACTATCTACCAAACATATTAAGATAGAGGCATGTCCATGATGGGTAAGTATTATGGTGTCCCCCAACGACTAGTTTTATTTCTGGGACGATTCTGAGGTTTCTTGTTATTTTAGAAGAAGAAATATTTTCGTCTTGAAAATTTTTATACATTTTTTAAAACTTTTTATATTTTAAGTAATATTTTGCATTTATGCACGTAAATAAAATGTATAAGGAAACAAGAAAGAAAAATCATTCATCAAGTATAGATTATGAAAACCTTTCCAACACTAACAGAATACTTTAACAAACCTTCGCTGTCTAACAAGATAAATAAAATACCTAAGTAATCATTTTAGAAAACGCAAAACCCATTTGAAAACCAGTTTTCAGCAATTACAGGCAATATCCAGGAATGTACTCCCATTCTTTTCTGCAGCCTTGTATATAATCTATAGATTTGTATATACTCTATATAATATGCTGGTTTTGTTTAGTACTGTTGCAAAATGAAAAGGAACCACCAGATGGCGCTAAGCGCGTAGAACTTTTAGACTGACTGACTGTTTTGTTTACTTTACGTTTGTACATAGCTTGTCGTGTATTCGTTCTGTATCGTCTTTAAGTGTGTCTACCTGTCCAATAAATAATCTTCATTAGTAAAAGATGTTTCTACCTTTAAAGAAGCTCATAGAACACGAACCAGAAAATTAGGTGAGATCAAACCTTTTATTTACTTTTATTGTCTTGTATGATTTAAGACAGTTTACGAAATTTCTCTTTTATGGTGCCGAAATTCCCAAGAGCTGTAATTTAGAAAATGGCGCAACCTAGCGAATTAGATAAATCAAAAAGTATGCGTAAGTCTCTTAGAACATCTTTAACGAAGATTATTAACAAAATAACTGAATATTTGGCAGGTGACGAGATAGATAATGACGAAGTCGAAGATCTTAAAATTCAATTAATCGAGAATGCAGAACAAGTTTACAAATTAGATTCAGAAATTCAGAAACTTGTAGATAACTTAGAAACGCTAGAAAAAGATGTATCATCCAGTCAAGAATATCGCGAAAAAATTACAAAAACGAAAGCTAAAATTGATCGATATTTAAAGCGTAATGTTCCTAACGAAAGTAAAATAAACTCTTCTATTTTATTGTCCACAGAACCTGATGAATCAAAGAATTATTCTCACGTAAGATTACCGAAACTTACAATACAACCTTTCGATGGGAAATATGAAAATTGGCAGGAATTTTGGGGGCAATTTGAAGTGGCTATACATGAAAATGTAAAGTTAACTAACATAGAGAAGTTAAATTACTTAAAGAATTTCTTAACAGGAGCAGCTTTAAAATGTATTCAAGGTTTAGCTTTAACACAAAATAATTACGATGTCGCGATCGGATTGTTAAAAGAAAGATTCGGAAAAAATGAATTAATAATACGATCGCATGTAAACAAGCTATTAAGCCTAAATCCTGTAAAATCTGGAGCGAATTTAAGAGAGCTTAGACAATTGCATGATACCTGTATTATTCAAATCAGAAGTCTCGAAACAGCCGGAGTAGAATTAAATAACTATGGGGGAATTTTATTCGCTATTTTAGTCAAATTAATTCCTGAAGAAATTGTTCTAGGATTCAATCGTTCTGCTGGCGAAGATTCTTGGAACTGTGCCAAATTATTAGAATTTCTGAAACATGAAATCGAAACGCGAGAAAAAACGTATATGTTTCGAAATGATGAAGTATTTGAAAAGAATAAAATTAAAGAATTATCTTATCGAAAACATGAAACTCATAATAATATACCCACAGCAGCTACATTAAATGCACTTATCAAGAAAGACTGCCTATTTTGTGCAGAGGAACACGAAAATTTTAACTGTCCCTTAACCATTAATGAACGAAAATCGAGTCTTTTACGAAAGGGTTATTGTTTCCTTTGCCTTCGCAAATCCCACGTATCAAAATTTTGCCGCGAAAAAATGCGTTGCAACATTTGTGGTCGAAGACATAATGTTTTAATTTGTGACGAAACTGAAAAGCAACATAACAAAAAGGAAAGCGTCTCAAAGTCTCCGGAAAGAAAAAATGATTCCAATGCTCTAAGTTGCGCAACAACTGCAGTAAACGAAAATGTATTTTTACAAACAGCTGTCGCCTTTTTAAGTAATAATTCTCAGGAAAGAAAAATAAAAATTATCATGGATTCGGGGTCGCAAAATACGTTCATCGATAAAACGTTATCTCGTAAATTTAATTTAGAAGTTATAGGAAAAGAAAAATTAGCAATTTATGCTTTTGGGTCAAAACCAAAGAAATCTATTGTAAGAAATAGGGTAAAAGTAAATTTCAGAAGCATTTATGATCCAAAGAAAATTATTTCTATAGAAGCAATTGAAACATCTTCCATATCGGAAGCTGAAATTCAAGGTCCCAGTAAAGAAATTCACAAATTTTGTAATGAAGCCAAAATACAGATAGCTGATATTGAAGGGTCTGAAAATTTAAGGGTTTCTCTTTTAATTGGGTCAGACTATTTCTGGAAAATCGCTACAGGGAAAGTCAAAAGAGTGTCCGGTGCTTTAGTAGGAATGGAAACGAAACTAGGTTATGTATTTAATGGTTCTGAAGCTAAACGCAAGAATTTTAAGGATGTTAGCGTAATGAATGTTATAGTGCGTAATCAAAATTTAGAAGAATCAGACATTTTGAAAAGATTGTTCGATTTAGAAGGTTTGGGAATATCGCGTAGTGACAATCTGAATGAAGATGACGAAGTTATGAAAGAATTTGAAAATTCTACGAAACTAATCGAAGGTCGCTACCAAGTTAAACTACCATGGAACGAACATTCTGAGTCGCTACATGATAACTATAGTAATGCTAACAACCGTTTGCGAACACTTGTCAAAAGATTTAAGAAAAATCGAAATTTTCATAGTCAGTACAAGGACATTATTTCAAAGCATCTAATTCAAGGAATAGCTGAAAGGGTCAATGAAAATGAATGTGGTGATAATTCTAAGATCTATTACATGCCACATCACGCAGTAATACGCGAAGATAAAACAACGACGAAAATGAGAATAGTTTTCGATGCCTCCTCGAGTGAACATAATTTTCCGTCCCTTAATGACTGCTTGAATCCAGGTCCGAATTTAACGCCCGATATCCTAATACTTCTTTTGCAGTTCCGTCTGAATAAGGTTGCCATAACGGCGGATATAGAAGGTGCATTTTTGCAAATTGCCCTGGCGCCAGAAGAAAGAGACGCAGTTAGATTTCTATGGGTTACGGAAGATTTAGACGCTGAACCCGAAGTTTTGAGGATGACGCGTGTAATTTTTGGAGCAAGATCGAGCGCATTTTTACTGAACGCGACAATTAAACATCACATCAAGAAGTATGAGGATATTTATCCAACTGCTTTCAGCGTTTTGAACAGTAGATTGTATGTAGACGACCTTATACACAGTTTAGAAGACACAGATTTAGCGTACACCGTCCACGAACAAATAAGGCTCATTTTGAGAGAAGCAGGCTTTAATATGAGAAAATGGAAAACAAATGTACGCTCATTGCAAGATCGATTTAAGGAAGAAGTTAACGATGAATCCACGTTATGCAAGGTCCTTGGCTATTGCTGGAATTCAGCAGATGATGTCTTAAGCGTTGATAGTGATAAACTTTTAAGGGATAAGGATATGGCAGAATTAAAATTTACGAAGAGAAGCGTAATAAAAACTATGGGAAGAATCTACGACCCGTTGGGCTTAATATCACCATTTGCAGTTCGAGCTAAAATACTACTGCAAGACATATGGAAGAAAAAACTCAATTGGGATGATGCTTTACCAACCGACTTAGCAAAAATATTTCAAGATTGGTGTGAAGAATTGTTTTATTTGAAGCAGATATCTGTACCAAGACATCTATTCTCAATGAAAGGAATGGAAGAACTTACGGGCTGTCAATTTCACGTCTTCGTAGATGCCAGCAAACGAGCTTACGGAGCAGTTATTTATGTACGTTTTCGCAACTCTGACGGAATTTTCCATTCCAATTTAGTCACTTCAAAGACTAGGGTTGCACCAGTTAAAGAAATAACTCTGCCGAAGTTAGAGCTTCTTGCTGCACTTATAGGAGCCAGATTGTTCGATCATATTCGACTACATTCAAGTACACCGAAGGATACGAAGATTATATTTTGGTCAGATTCCACGATTGTTCTTCACTGGATCAAGAATATTTCTCGAAAATTGAAGATGTTTGTCAAGAACAGAGTAGATGAAATCAAGAAAATATCTGAACCTGATTGTTGGAATCACTGTCCTGGGAATGATAACCCTGCTGATATTTTAACACGGGGTGAAAACTTAACCAGTCTAAAGGACCTGGAGCTTTGGTGGTTTGGGCCACCGTGGCTAAGGAAGTGCGAAAGTCAATGGCCACAATCCAACATTCATACCGATCAGGAAACCAACTTAGAAAACAAAGAATATGAAGTGGTGAATATGCTCCTGACAACGAAATTTGAAGCTCTTTTCGATATCCGAAGATTCAGCAAACTTAAACAAATATCCAGAATTACTGCATGGATTCAAAGATTCATCCACAATACAAGGAATCCTCAGAGTAAGAGAAGTGGTCCCTTAGCTACTGAAGAACTTGAATTTGCCGAAGAATACTGGATTAAATTTACACAAATGAGCATTTTCCTGAAGAATATTCAGCGCTGACGCAAGGAAAACCAGTACCAGCAAACTCAGTTATTCGGCCGTTCAATCCAATTTTAAATGAAAGAAAAATAATCTTGATTGGTGGACGATTACAGCAAGCTAATATCTCATACCATGAAGCTCATCCAGTTTTACTACCTAGTAGATCCCATTTATCAAATCTTATCATCAAAGATTGTCATGAAAAAACAAGGCATGGTGGTGTATCGGAAACTTTAACACAACTCAGAGAAAAAACTTGGATATTGAAAGCAAGACAAAGAATCAAGAGTTTTATATTTAGATGCAATTTATGTGAAAAACTTCGTGTTAAACCTGCCACCCAGATTCCTGCACCTCTACCTGCCGACAGAATAAATGAAGCCTATCCATTCCAAGTTACAGGCCTAGATTACTTAGGTCCGTTGTACATTATAGATCACAATGAGACTAAGAAAACTTACATATTGCTCTTCACATGTGCTGTAACAAGAGCAGTACACCTAGAATTAACCCCGGACTTGACCACAAAAACGTTCATTCAAGCGTTCCGAAAATTTGTAGGAAGACCGGTGCAGCTTCTTTGCCCACTTGAACTTTCAACACTTTCGTCTCCAGACGAACTTCGCCCGGCGGAAGTTGTTGCAAAATGAAAAGGAACCACCAGATGGCGCTAAGCGCGTAGAACTTTTAGACTGACTGACTGTTTTGTTTACTTTACGTTTGTACATAGCTTGTCGTGTATTCGTTCTGCATCGTCTTTAAGTGTGTCTACCTGTCCAATAAATAATCTTCATTAGTAAAAGATGTTTCTACCTTTAAAGAAGCTCATAGAACACGAACCAGAAAATTAGGTGAGATCAAACCTTTTATTTACTTTTATTGTCTTGTATGATTTAAGACAGTTTACGAAATTTCTCTTTTAAGTACAGGGTGTTTTATTTTAAACTGACGCTATTCAGAGCCGCCTGTAGCTTGTTCTAATAACTGGATTGACACAAAATTTTGTGAATGAACTAAGAAAACCATTGGAAAAAAGATTCCAAAAAAAAAAAAATAAGTTCCAATCACCGCCGATAGGGGGAAATATGGCGCTGTACATTGAAATAAAACATCAGAAACAGACAAAATTAATAATTTTTATAAAATGCCATGTTTTATTCATCATTTACACTTTCTCTTTCGTTGATCGCAGTTGAAACATCCGTTATCACTTTTTCTGCCACCGGTTTACGTCCTCTGCCTGACCGAACTGCTAGCGAGCCTGTTTCTTCGAATTTCAGAAACATTGCTTTCAATACATTAACGGATAAAGGTCCTTTGCGCAGTTTATGGCGTGTTCTAAGTAAACGAAGTGCGGCTGGTTGCACTGGTTACAATAATAGAACTTCACAAGTAACGCGCGCTGCGGTAACGTGAGATTCATTTTCAACCTGAGCTGAAATTGTTTCTCGGTGTTTTTCGCATGCATTTATAACTTAAACTATTGGCGCTACTATCGCTTGCGTAAGTAAAAATTTGCAGTTTCATTTATTGCCCGTATTTTATGCTAAATCTCAGTTGCATAAATTACCAGAGCGCCACATTTCCCCCTATCGGTGGTGATTGGAACTAATTTTTTTTGTTGGAATCTTTTTTCCCATGGTTTTCTTAGTCCATTCACAAAATTTTGTGTCAATCCAGTTATTAGAACGAGCTACCGGCGGCTCTGAATAGCGTCAGTTAAAAAAAAACACCCTGTATAAGAAAACAAATAACACCGTTCAAAATTCACACCTTCAGCAGTTTCTACCAATAGACGGAAACTTATTTAAATTCTTCTGTACTTCGCTCCTATATTACCATAAAATTTTCATACACACCACATATTAACTTCACACATATCACACTTTTCAACTATGTTGGAAAGTGTTAAAAAGATCTAATTTTTTAGAATATATAACTTTTAGTTGTTACCATTTTTATCTATTTTTCTCCCATTTGTAATTATTACCAATTTTTATGTCTATTTTAACCAGGGATGAGATTTCTCCGCTTTTTTGCATACCAGAATAATCTTACAGAAAATGTTTTTTTATTTAATCGAAACATTCTGCGATTTAACAGAACAATGTTTTCTCTAAAATTATACTGGTATGCATAAAAGCGGAGAAATCTCATCCCTGATTTTAACCTATTTTATCCAAGTTATTTTAACTTAAAGCCCATAATTAACACTTGGACTTTAAAAATAAAAAATCCACACTTTTTGTGATATTTTAACTTCAGATAACTCAATACTTCAGAGAATCTATCAAATATACATCGCAAATTTTCTGTCATTAAATAAGGTGAATTGTTCCACACGAAGAAAAGGTGTACCTTTGCAACCCGCGGGTCACAGTTTGGACACCCTTGATCGACACTTTCAATCTTTTCTCTAGTTCTTTGCTTTTTTTTTTAATTACAATGCAATCAGCAAATTGTTCAATCACTATAGTTTGATAAAAACAATGCGGATTACAACTATATGTGTAAAGGTAGAAAAAGAAACGCGAATAATTATTGAGCATTTTTGATATATTTTAGAAACAACTTTTTAGTGTTGTACAAATTTGATTCTTAAGTCTTTTATATGTTCCAAAATGTTTAACGAGAAACATTATTAAACAGTTTATTTGATTTCACGTATTCTGCAGTATTTTGAAGGTTATAACAATTTTTTAGACACAGGTCATACATACATTTTTAGAGATTTAATTCAGTTAGTCAATCGAAAGGTGATTTTAAAAACAGCTGTAGCTGGTTTAAGAAACTGGTCAGATGTACTTTTAATATATGGACTGTTTTTAGGTGCGTTCGCAGTTATATAAATACGTAGCACCTATTGTCGTCGTCTGGTCCGTCTGTCTGTCTGCCCGTCCGTCCGTCTGTCTGTCTGTCCGCCCGTCCGCATATAATAACGCAAAAACTACCCAACCGAATGGTTTGGAATTTAAAATGTATTATCTTTGCAGAATTTTGTCGATACATTTCAAATTTTATGGAAGTCGAATCAAAACTTTAGAAGATATTAATAAAAACATTTATTAAGAAATTTGAATTTTTTTTTAAATCGGTGCTTTCTTGTTTTAAGAGAGCTTCCGAGGTTGGACCGCCAAGCGACCAAGATACTTACTTTATGACAGAAATGAATCTGCAGACGATGTAATTCATTTCACAGAATTATAAATCACCAATATCTGAATATTTATATAACTAGCTATAGTACGATTTGTCACGTTTGAAGTACAATTTCCAACTTGTAGTATTAAAAATAATCTCAAAGACGACATTTCCGCAGAATTTCAAAATTTTCAAAATACTGAGTCACTTTAAATGGCAGTTTTTACTCACTTCATCTTTTATTTTTCTAGGTCACTTTACACAAGTTGTGTGGAGGAGCAGTCAAGACTTGGGCGTCGGGAAGGCACGTTCTCGCTGCGGCAAGATCATCGTGGTGGCCAATTACAGGCCGGCAGGAAACGTGGCCGGGCAATTCCACGACAATGTCCTCCCTACTCTCAATGATTCAGATCTCTTCAGCAACATTTGAGATAGCCCGCCTTCAATGGTCAATTTGTCTTTCACCGTCGTTTCGATGATGGTGTGAACATATTCTTTTTGATTGCGTCTCTGACAAACATTTCATTACATTGAAACCTTTCCAACAACTGAACTGTACAGAAAAATGATATGATACTCCACAAGATTTTTTCGACTGCGCCTACAATAAACGCTTCTCTGCATTGAAAAGCTAAATACCTTAAAAGACAATATGATACCCTGCGAGATTTTGTTCAACTGTGCCTGAAACAAACGCTTCTTTAGCTTGAAAGCTTTTTAAATATTTGAACATATTAAGAAGCCATATGATACCTTCCAAGATTTTTTTAATTACGCTTGCAACAAGCGCTTCTCTACATTGAACTCTTTTTAAACAGCTGAACTTTTTAAGAAACAATATAATATATTGAAAGTTTCTTTCGACTGCAGTAACAACAAACGCTTCTAACTACATTGAAACGCTTTTAAATACGTTGAAAGCTTATCCATCAGCTGAACGTTTTAATGAACTATATGATATTTTGCCAGATTTTTTTTCGAATTGCGCCTGCAACAAACGCTTTTCTACATTGAAAACTTGTCCATCAGTTGAACTTTTTAACGAACAATATTATATGTTGCAAGTTTTGTTTTCGACTGCGCCTGCAATAAACGCTTCTTTACTTTGAAAAGTTGTCCATCAGCTGACGTTTTAACGAACAATATGATATGTTGCAAGATTGTTTTTCGACTGCACCTGCAGCAAACGCTTGTTTACATTGAAAACTTGTCCATCAGTTGAACTTTTTAACGAGCAATATGATATGTTGCAAGTTTTGTTTCGACTGCGCCTGCAACAAACGCTTCTTTACTTTGAAAAGTTGTCCATCAGCTGACGTTTTAACGAACAATATGATACGTTGCAAGATTGTTTTTCGACTGCACCTGCAGCAAACGCTTGTTTACATTGAAAACTTCTCCAGTCCATCCGCTGAACGTTTTAACACAATATAATGTCCTGCGAGAATTTTTTCGATTGCTCTTTAACAAACGCTTCTCTATGTTGAAGCCTTGTCCAACATCTTAAAGCTTTAAAAATCTACATGATACCTTGCATATTCTCTTCTGAACATCCACGCAGTTCTGAAAAATCACTCATATCACGTTTAAGCATTCCACGATAATGTATTTCCTCCTCTGAACAATCCCGTTCTCTTCAGCAACTATGAAGATAGGAGTACTTGAAAAACTGCCTCGAATGGGCACGGAACCAATATGTATTTCGCTGTGGTTTTCATGGCAGAAAGTTCTTTTCATTTTTTTGCATGGGAAAAGTTTGTGAATGTTATCTTGATATTTTCTCCAACATGTAAAGGTTTTAAAAATAATATGATAGATTGCCAAGTTCTGATAGTGTAACATCTGCAAAGGCATGAAAAATCACTTGTAATAAATTTTAAGCATTCTATCAATCAAACGTAATAAATACTGATAAGCACAGGAAAGTACTATATTTATGCTTGTATGTAGCTTCAGAACGTGTTGCGTGCGTTATCAAAAGTATGCATGCATCTAAATGTTACGAATAAGGCATTTCAAGAATAAATATGTTTAAAAATCTCATAATTTTGCTAACTGAAGAACGTTTGGTGAATAAAGTAACTGAAAATGCGAATTAGATAGATGTAGATGTTCTTTTCCCTCGAGATGGTGATCAAGTAATAACACACGTGCTATTAATTACCATCTGGATGGGGGAGAATCTGCATCCTTTGGAAGAACGTTTGTTTCAAAACGCCCATTGCCACAGGATAAGTCACAGAAATGTTTAAGAAATGATCCTTATTTTGCTGCTGATTTCAAATGCTTATTGTCACAAACGAATTATGGAAAATATTAGAAAGAACTAATCTTAATTTTGCTGGAAAAAACTTTTCCCAAAATGCAACGTTTTTATTACTTCTGACTGATTTACAGAAATGTTTAGAAGTTATTCTAATTTTGCTGAAGAAACCTTGTTTCAAAATGTTTATTGCTATAGGCTGAATTACATAAGTGTTTAGAAATTAATTAAATTTTTTTGTAGAACGTTTGTTTCGCAATGATTATTGTTACAGGCTGTTATGGAATGTTTATCAGCTATTCTAACTTTGATAAAAAAGAACCTTTATTATAAATTACAGCATTCTTATTGCCACGCTGTTACAGAATGAATTATTCAAGTGCTTGGAAATGCTTATAGTTTTGATGAGAGAATTTTGTTTCAAAATGCTTATTGCTACAGATTGAGTTACAGGAATGCTTAGAAATTATCCTATTTTTACTGAAGATTGTTTCAATCAAAATGCTTATTAACACAGGATGAAATACAGAAATGTTTAGAAGTGATTTTAATTTTGCTGCAAGAAAATTTTTATTACAAAATGCAACATTTTTATTGCCACAGAATGCATTATGTAAGGGTTTAAAAGTTATTCTAATTTTGCTGAAGAAACTTTGTTTAAAATGTTCATTGCCACAGAATGAATTACGAAAGTGTTTAAAAGTGATTGTAATTTTTATGAAGAAACTTTTTTAAAAATACGTATTGGCATAGAGTGAATTACGGCTGTATTTAGAAAATATTTCAATTTTGCTGAAGAAGAACATTTATTACCTACTGCAACATTCTTATTGCCAAATGATTCCTAAAATCCATGAACCTCGACAAGATAAAAACATTTTCCAAAAACTTTTTTATATGTGTAAACTCGTGCGTACAAAGTATGTGGTTGTAGTTTTCAGAAACCTTAGCTGACCCTTTTCTAACGGTGTTTAGAAAATCATTCGTAGTGGCCGAATGTGTTTGTGTTCCTATCCCTACCAAGCGTCATTTTGTGCGTGAATATTCCATTTAATTATGTATGCCTGCATGAAACATGTAAGGGATTTTATTTTCCTCTTTCCTATCCCCGGAATCAAAAAGTTTCGAAAGATTTTGGAATGATGCCAAATCATAGGATTGACAGTTACATTTTGGTCTTAAATAACATCACTTAATGTTCAATGAAATTTATTATCTTAAAACTGTATTTGTTTTAACATTGTTCTTACAGATCAGCAGACGATATTTTAAAAGAATAATTTTCCTATTATATATTATAATTTTTCCTTCGCATTTTCAAAATATTTATTTTGACACTTGTCTACTTTCCCATCGACCATTTTATATAATTTTTTTTCGCCAAACGATGTGATTAAACGCCAATAATACAAAAGCGTGACTTCACGTTTGATTTCAAATGCAGCGCTAGCACGCGATGTACGTATTCCATTTTATTTATTTTGTAGATTAGCCAGTTTAGTTTTTCTAATGAAGAATATAAGTTAACTGCTATTTCTTTGTTTTCTTTCACATTTTGAAAAAAAAATTATAAGGATCTGGGATTTATACTCATATTAAAAATCTTAGATTCAAATTTAGTGAGCTTATGTGGCGCCGAATTCATAAAAATGATGACTATTTTATTGCTATTTTGAATGATACTAGAACTTTTTGAATACAGAATGATTGCTGCCAATTTTGGTACAGTTTTGTTTCTCATAATTTCAAGGCTTCATTTCATTTTTATGTACATTTTATATTTTATATCTGCTTACATTTTCCGACTAAATAAAGAGCAATCTGTTCTTCCAAAACTTCCGTTATTACTTCCTTTTATTATGTCCCTGTAGAAAACTGAACTATAAAAGTAGTATACAATACCATAAACAATTAATTTTGATGAGAACAGCTTTATCCTGCTATTTTTAAGACGGAAATAATATCTAATATTTTTTAGTTTTTCGACGATGTACTTTCCCGACAATTTTCCATAGTCGGGGTACACGAATATGGCATTCGGGTACGTTATTGGCTGAAAACCGTAAACGTGTAACAAACGTAACATCACGCTTATGCATTTTTGGCGTTAAATCTCATTGTTTGGCGATAGTAAATTTTTATAGAAAACAATCGACGTAAAAATAGACATTTTTTTATTTTCATTTGATCTTTAGATTAAATATGACATCAGTAGCTTTTGTTAAAAAATTATTTTGAAATTTCAATCTAGAAATATTTGTCTTGTCAATCGGAGTAGTATACAAATCAACTCGTTATCATGAATTGTCGATAGTTTACCCATTCCGAACAGTGGAAAATAAACCCAAATTTTCAGATGAAGTTGCTGTGAGTCAGGATTATCTAATTACATTTTTTCCCACTAGGTTTTGCATAGGCGTATAAATAGCTTTTTTATCTTTGTTTTGATCTACGTCACACGAAGTTTAGTAAAATTCATAATCATAAAATTGTATTTAGTTTAACTTTTTTCTAATAATTCAGCAGACGATTTTTTTAAACAAAATTATTTATTTATATGTCCTAACATGTATTTGATATTTTAAAAGAACTGTTTTGTTCTTCTAAATGACGTCACTCGTAAGTGCGACGTCGATATCCTTTTTTTATTATTATTAGAGCTTAAAACTATTTTAAAATTGTGATATGACATTTTTTTTCTATTCAATTTAAAGAGTAATAAATGGGCAAATATAGACGCGTCAAAAATTGTCGAGTGATAAGCCTTTTCCTTCTATGAACGGGGCCTATGAGTTCTATCTTTCCATTTCCCATTCATAGAATTGCAATGAGTTGTCTGAGTCTGCGCAATGCGAAGCTGTTACAACTTAATATTAAATTACATCACATAATATTTCATGAAAATTATAATCATCGTTGCTGATACATTAGAATAATACTCTAATAGAACAGCAGACGATTTTTCAAGGAGTTTCTTATATACATACACATATTAGAATTTTTATTTTGCATTTTACAAATTCCCATTTATTCACCTACATTTTTTTTTTAACTTTGCATAATTCGTAAATGTAGTGCCATCAGTCTTAGTACGAAAAATTATTTCGAAATTGTAATGTGGCAATTTGTTCTTCTGACCAATCAAAATAAAAACAAGTTCTTGGATCTAGACGCACCAAAAATTGTTGATAAATGGGGAAGAATAGGACCCAGGGCTAACTTAACTTTAAAATTGTGAACGTAGTATGACTTTCTACGGAGTGTATGGCTGCTAGTTACCTATCGGTCTTTTTCTTTCTCTTTTATGACACGACATTAAAATCTTGAAAGCAAAAATACCTGCTGGTCTTGAGGATATATTTGGAAAATGCCAATGTGCGATATCGCGTTAGATTTAGATTTTTAAAAAAATTATAAAATTTTTGAAGAAACATGACTTTGTGATTTCACTTTTTAAATTTAAGGCTTGGTTTGGCTTCTCATGCCTCAGATTTGTCTGCGCGGGGATTGTTTGCGTGAAAGAGATAGTCTGTTTTGGGCGGATTTCTACCCGAGGAAATATGACTTATTTATCTTTACATCCGAAGAAAACCATCCAAAACTACAAATTTAGTTTATATTTCATCTAGAGTAGAAGTTTTGCTGTTAATGTCTCGTTTTGGACGAGCGCCTTCTTAATACATGTGTATATACTTCTCTCTATATATATATATATGCATCATGTTTTCCCAGCTCATCTTTTTGCTCAAAAACCATTTTATTTTGTATTTCTGCAAAAAAATGTTTGTTGGCAGCATTTTGTATCCTCAATAAACAAGTCGTGTAAAATAGAAGTTTTGATGTTTTTTCATTTTCCAATTTCATACAACATAAATAACAGCACCGTGACAAAAATAGAACTCATATCATCGTAATCGTCTTCATGTGATCAGTTGTCTACACGCCATGTCAAACTGAAATGTTTTATTTTGTAACCAGATGAAAATGACCCTCGTACAATCCGATACAACACACTCGCATCCCAGTAACATCTAGAGGATAGCATATTCAGGAAAACCGATACCATCTAGATAATTGAAAATGTCCTGTAGACAGTCGGAGAATATTCTCAGGAGATCAAAATGTCTCACCTATAGATGTCCTGTGGATGACTTTTTATGACAGTTTTAGAACTATTATAGGATAAAGAAAGACGGATAAAAATCAAGGAAAAGTTTAATACGCATGTGATACCGTGAAGGGATTCCACGGACTTCTCTAAGGACAAGGTAATTGGATCATTCGACCTCCACATCCTCTGATTTATCTAGTGGATATTTCTCATAGAATATGACAACTACAGATTTGTAGAATCACTCTAGAACATTCGGAGGACGACTGTGGTTGCATGAGACAATAACCCTTGTATCCGACAATGGATTTAATCCTGTCCTCTTTAGGACATGGCAATTTTTAAACTATCGTGAGTTATGTTATGTCCTTCTGTGTATTTATTTGTATGGTCTCCCTATGCGCACGAGCAATTTATTTGTGTTTTACTTTGGCATAGTTTTTAAAGATTTTGGAGATTGAGGTCATACTGATCCCATGACAAAAGAGTATTCTTGTCTTTTTTCAGGTTTTGTAAAGCATAGAGTAACACCATTTGCTACGTAAAATGTATCATGAGACCAATATCACCCCAATCTCAGAAAAACTATAAAACTAAACTAATGAAAATTGCAAATAAATTACTCATGTATCTTAACAGTGTTATGTAGACAACATCAGGTTGGTGAAAACGTTTTTAGCAGATTCAAAATTTCATTCTAAAACTAAAAAAAGTCTATTCAAACTCAAAATTAATGAGGATAGTAATCTCTATTCAGTTCTACGATCTTCTGGCAATGTTTTGGCAACTTGTCAAATCCCCCCCTGTCAGAACTGTGATAATAGCGACGCAAGAAATACATAGACTTCAGAAATGGCTTCTTCTGTTTATCTCAAAATTGAGCCTTGAAGATAGTGTAGGTGCGAAAACAGATAATAATCTGAGGAGACCATGTCTAGGTTGTACGGTAGATGTACCATTATATCTGACTGTAGCTGGTACAGCTTCCAGCTGGTGATTACACTTGTATGCGGTCTGGGATTGTCCTGATGAAAGAAACATCTCGTCTTTTTACTATGCTCCTCTTTTCGTGTCTCGTTTAATGTGGCCTGAACTCTACTAAGAATCTCACAATACGTGTCACTATCGATAGTTTTGACAGGATTTCAGATTCTATTTGTAGATGATTTCGCAACAATTTCACCAGATACACAGCAAAAACTTCTTGTTGAGGAGCGATCTTCGAACGACGTTTCGGACAGGCTAACTAGGCTTAGACCATCCACTTTTATTGCTAATATTGTTGCAATATATTCATGTTTCACCACAAGTAACAATCTGATCGAAAAATGGTTATTTACGATACATATGCAGCAGTTTCTGACAGCAGAAGCAGCGATTTCTGTCGTCTATGTATTTCTTGAGTCGATATCAGCACAGTTCTAGAAGGAGTCAGTTCTGGCAAACTTCCAAAACGTTGGCATAAGAGCTTAGAACTGAATGGAGATTACTATTTTCATTAAGTATACATAGCCTTTTTCAGTTTCAAAATAAAATTTTGAATCCTTAAAAACACTTTTTCATCAACCTGACACATAGAAGGACATAACATAATTCAAAATGGTTTAAAATTGTCATTCTTAAAAATGACTAGTGTCAACTACATCCTATGGTGCCACATAAGGGTTAAAGCCACATTGACTATACACACGAAAAAACACGTCACGTAAGAAAACTATCTTAACATCTAATATGGTAGAATAACCATATGATAATAACATATTTAATGTAAAATGCAGATGAAAGCGAAGTTTATCGATTTTTCTAAAATTCGTGCATAAGCACGTTCATAAGTAATTTTTAAATAAAATAATTGCATTCCCGTTCGAAAAGAAAGTTAAAATGACGTCACGCACGTTCATTCACAAAGTTAGCTACATTGTTGCTATGGAGATTGGATGCTCAATGTGTACTGGATGCTTTTTTTTTAAAGTGCCACAGCGATTTTCCTAAACATTAAAAAAAATAATAATAATAAGTGAAATGCTGTTAATTACGAATGCTCTAGAAATGTAAACATTCTTTCTCCACAGAATTTTAACATT
Organism: Maratus michaelseni; assembly: GCA_963931845.1. Lineage (NCBI taxonomy): Eukaryota > Metazoa > Arthropoda > Arachnida > Araneae > Salticidae > Maratus > Maratus michaelseni. Next base: position 464,812,676 of record OZ007587.1, read on the forward strand.
TTACTGACTCTTTTCCTTTTTTTATTCCAAGAATTTTTTTTCATAAAAAATTTTATTTAATTGTTTTTCGAAAATTAATTAGCAAGCTGTTAACATAACAAATCTTCTTTCTATTTTAATATAATTATGAACTAAGGAGCGCAGGAATATTTCTGACAACTAAATGAAAACATAGTAGTTTTCACTGCTTACAGCATGTGCTATATTTCGCGATAAAATTGTATGTAAAAGTAAGATAAGTGATATAATTGCAATCTTGCGTGTCGTATAGTTTGTGTATTATGATCCAATTATACAAAAAATAATAATTTTTGAGTTTTTTGCCAAAATATATGAAAAAGAAGAAGGTTTTATCTTAAGCTAAATTAGATGAATAGAATTATGAAACAAGTCAAACAGTTATTAAATATACAACACGCGACTTTATTAGACTATCGCAGACACAATAAAAAATAATAGCATGCCCATTTTCAAAATATAATTGTTGTGCTTTATCAAGTTTAGTGCAGAATATCATCTAATACGTATATTGATGGTATCGATATTTTTCCTTGTAATACGAAGTTTTTAGTGGGAAGAAAATTACCTTAATTTTGTGACATTTTTTTTTAAAGCGTGATATACAGGGTAGAGTCCTGCATCGTGTCCGGTTGACGATAATTTTTTTTTTCGTTATGGGTCGGGTTAGGGTCGCGTTCGAGTGGACCCGACTGTTTCAAAAGAAAGTCCTGGATATTTTTTAATTGAAAAAACTCTATACTTCAAAATTATTGAGTGGATATGTGTTCATTTTTAAACAAAAAATATAAAATTGATATTAGAGATATAATTGTAGACTACTTTTCCATAATTGTATTAAAACATGAATTTTGTTTTTCTTTCCGATTTCGGGTCGCTTTTGGTTTCAAGTGTGTTAGATTCGGGTTGGTTTTGGGTTGAAATGTGTCCGGTTCGAGCCGTATTTCGGTAAATTTTTTTGTCGGGTTCGGGTTGGATATAACCCGACCCGTGCATGATTTTAATGCAAAGTAAATCATAAATTCACCCACATTTCAAAAATTCACAAAAATTTAACAAATTGTGGTATTGTAGTAGAGTTTGCAATATAAGACTTATCAATGAGTTTGTGGGAAAAGAAGTTTAACGAAAAATTAAATTATCTTTTGTTTTTGCCAGAAAAAATTCATCGCGACATTTTGACAAGTTGTATGGTACAAAACTGGACTATGATACGACAGTTTGTTTACTTTTTATGAATATTTGAAATGTCAACGAATTTATGAAACACACTGCATGCTAGAAAATACGGTTAGTTTAGACTTTTTTTTCTCAGTCGGAATTTCTGCAGATTTTTTATATTTTTTTTCAAATTTGCAGATTTTTTAAAGTTAGTATGCCGCGTATTTTTATATAAAAAACTTTTTTTTTGTTTTCCCAAAATAAAAAATAGCATTTCATTATAAATTCATAAAAAGATTCATGCATCGGGTCAGGTAACTCGATTTTACACAGACCAGATCAGACTCATGGGTCAGGTTTGACTGGCTCTATTTTTTTTCTGCAGACTTGATTTGGGTCGGGTTCACTATTTTATTTATTTATTTATTTATTTATTTATTGTGCCGGTCGGGTCGTCTGTAATTTTCTCGGGTCTTATTTTATAATTAACGAGTATTACTTTAGGAGTTCATACTAGTAAATGAAAACAGAAACTAAAAGAGGATAATTTTATATAGTTTTCTAAAATGTTTTGCAGATTTTCAGAATTTTCTGTTCTCTTATATTATCTGTTCACACCCACCTTTTCGAACTTTCTTAACTTCCTCAAAAAAGTCGTTTAATATTAACTTAAACCACCATTATATAACTCAATGGTTTTTATGAAACAACGCCTAAACAAATCCATGCCCCTAAAGAAGTTAATGTTAATATAGTAATATAGCCAATTCTTAAAGTTCTAACGGTTCTAAGCAGCCACCGTCTTCTGTTGTTTATAGAAATGCTTTCAATACCGACCTTCTCTTCTGCACGCTCTTCAACAAGTGTGAGGGATGCTGCGGAGCACGCTCCCTTCCAGCCCTCCGACACCCCTTTCGCGCCTGCGCCCCACACGTCGTTCCGGGGGTGATAGAAATGCAGGGCGGCGAGAAGACGACTCGTACCGCCTTCTCTGGATGCTCGTGGAGGGAGAGTAGCGATATGAGTGCCGAGTCAGCCGCCACCAGCGGGGTCGTGCCCCCCATGCCCCCCCGCTATCGTCTGCGTGACTTGATTCTGGGTGACGTAGCTTTCACAGATGATGGTCAGAGGTGAGTATCTAGCTTACGTATTATTTTGCGCTCACTAGCTTCTCCAGAAAACCTCCAACTACCTTTTAAGAGTTTAATCTAGCAAATCGGATTATCGAAATTCAACGTTTAACGCAAGGAGAAATTTCAAATGAGATTAAACATTGCCTAATACATATTCAAGCCAGATTGAAGAGGGGTCATCGAGGTCATAACCTTGTCCTAAATGTTACCAAATCGTGAAAACAGCACGATCCAACTACAACTCTTATTAGTCAAATTCTCGTCATGTGACGTGGACGACAGTCGTATTCATGTCATCGAGAACTTAATCTGGCAGAACAAGTTGTCCCCTTTTGAAATATTCAATGAAGTTCAATGTTTTACAACACATTTTATCCCGAGATAAATCGATGCCTTATTCAAGGTCAGATCCAACATGAGGTCATTGACCTCCCATTCCTCTGAACGGAAGAGAGCGCTGTAAAACAACCACTGGAGTAGCGTCAGGGGATGCTGGATCATTTTACTACTAGTATTATTATATACTAAATTTGGTCTTATTTAATAGTTGAACATTATACCAAAAAATAAGACAAAATTTAGTATATAATAACCCTGGTGAAAGTGATCCAGCGCCTCCTGACGCTACGCCACTGAAAACAACAGATTTCTTTGCATATAAACAACATTAAATTCTGAAGATATTCTAATAAAGCTAATCTAATAACCATGGTAAACTGATAAACACATACACTTATATCACCACGACTCAAATGCACATTTGGTCAAAGGTGAATATCTCGGTTCCGTATTCTTTTGAGAGCGGTAGTTCCACCAGAAAAACCATCAAGCACATTTTAAGGAATTAATCTAGCAAAACAAGTTATGTTCTTTCGGATCATGAAGTTCAATGTTTAAGGTAAAGAGAACTTCCAACACGAGATAAATCATTGACTAGCCTAATACATATTCAAGGGCGAATTCAAGAGGGCTACTTGACTGCCTTACTATTTACGTCATGGAAGTTTAGGACTCACCTAATAGACCACGTAATAAACCACTTTGATCACCTAAATGTGATCAAGATGTGAAAGCACCTAATTGCGGCTTTTGCTGTCCACGTTTACGTCGCGTGACTGAGAAAATATGTCGTATGCCCGTCACTGTGAAGTTGATATGTCTCATTTTGTGAAGAACTGCAAATGACTGAAAAATACGACGACAGTGACTTCACAGTGCAGTCAACTACCTGAAGTCATAATATGACGAATAAAGGCGTCTCCTTTTGGTCCCCGTGTGACTGGGACCATTTTTTCACGGTCAGATCCAATATGTGACGTCACTGTGTCTGTTGATGTGACGTCACATCAACAGACTGTGCTGTTTGAGTTGGTGCCTAACACATATAATCAAAGGAAGTTCCAACAGTAGGTCATGAGCGTCAGCCTTCTCCCACCCCAGAGCTATAGTGGAGGTATACGGCAGTATAGGCCGTATACCTTCTGAATTTTTTTAAGAACTTTCCTATACCCTCTCTCAAGTAAAGCCATAGCGTATACACTACCGTATACGCTACGTAGTGTATACGCTACCGTTTGATTACAGCGAATACCGTCTGTTTTTTTACAACGACAACACTGTCCCAAGCCCTTCTGACCGAAAAATATCTATGAAGCAATGCATTTATTTGCGTGTAAATTCAGTACATTTATTTTTTCAATGCTCCATTAAGCTCCATTCCCCCTCCAGCGTTGCATTTTTACGTATTTTTCCCCGAAGTAGTTTCTAAACTGCCGAAAAACATTGTAGATTTAAATGTGGGAAAAAGTTGCCTTCCAGGCCATTAAAACAATAGAAAAACTAAATCCTTCGGAGAGGGAAGGGGGGGGGGACTATCAATCTCTGGCAGAGTCATGAATCGGGTCGAGTAAATCGATTTTACCCGAACACAACCCGACCCGTGGTGTCTTTAAATATTTCTGGTTAAGGTCGGTTAGTTGGTTAAGTTTTGACTTTTTCAGGTCGGGTTCGGGGAACCCAAATTATAAAAAAAAGTCCTGAATATTTTTCAAATAAAAAATAAAAACAACTCCTGAATTCAATACTGCAACCTATATATTGAGGGCTGGATGCGTCTTTGTGCCTATTTCGAATTTTGGTTTCACCATTAGCAGACTGAAATCCGTATTATATTTCTCAAAATTATTTTCGAATTTTTAAACAAACTAACTGCAAACTAGAGTCCTGCATTGGATCCAGTTTTAATCGTATTCGATCCGACCTCGGATCAGGTGGGCTTCATTGTAACTTTTATTTATTTATTTATTTTATTTATTTTATTTTTTGGAGGGGAGAGGTGGGGGGGGGATACAGGGTCATATGAAGTTCATTTTCTTTTTCGCATTCGGGCCACTTTGAGATTGGAGTCGAGTTCGATATAAATGGTTTTCCAAAATCCAGATGAGATTTTTCTTTCAGATGAAAAAAAAATATATATATTTTAATATGGTTGAGCATATTTAATTTATTTTTCTTCTTAAAGACAAAATTAATTTTAGAGATATAATTTCAGATCAATTGAGATTTTCCATAATTGTATTAAAGTTTCTCAATTACTTTCTTTTATTTCGGATTTCGGGTTGGATTTGTAATAGAAAAAAGTTGGGTTCGGGATCGTCGAAAATTATTTTGTTGGGTTTAGATCAGGTTTCGGATTGACTTGAAAAAGAATTTTCGCGTTCGTGCAGGGATTTATACGTTTCAAAATTCGGCTTTCACATCTATCGACGTGATATATTTCTTATTTAGTGAAAGGGAGTTTTGTTTTATGTATATCAATTTGACTGTTTGTGACTACAGCGTTTATTACTTACCCATTATACGTAGTATAGGGTAAGTCTTGAAGGGTAATCGGGTAATCGTTAGGGTAATCGTTTAGGGTAATCGTTCGTTCTTAGGGTAATCGTTTTGAAAATCGATTTTTTTTTTGACGGATTTACACGTTTCAGATACTGGAGATTCCGAAAAACATATTTTCAGAAAAACAATTTTTGCCGTCCGTCTGTGTGTCTGTATATCTCCCGAAAAAATTGAGATAAAGACTTGAAATTGGGTATGCACTTAATATGTAATAATGGGAAAAAGCATATTGAATTTCAGTAACCTCGGTTATCCGGAACTATTTTTTTCGGACTCTCAAAATATTCGTTGTGATAAAAGGTATATAAAAATTTTCGAAATTGTTTATTTTAAGGAATGAATACAAAAGACAATAAAAAACATAAATTTTGCATAACGCATGATGGCGATCGGATCATGAGTTGCCGAGATATTTTTAATCCTATTTTCCACACTCATCGATTTTTCCTGATCCTGTATTTCATTCAAATTTCAATTTAAAGATATAGTTTAATTGGAAAGGAGACGTTTCATCCGACGCAGTAAACTGTTAGTTATTGTTATTATTTTTGGAGTTATAACGATGTTTCTTTTACGCAAATCAGTAATAGAGCCTTTAAAGTTTATGAAGTCATGAAGCCACGATTTTAAACACACTATCTACCGAACAAATTGAGATAGAGGCTTGACATTTCGTATGTACTTAAGAATGTAATAGTGCGACAAAACCTATTAAATTTGAGTAACCTTAGTTATCCTGAACTATTTTTTCGGTCTATCCAAATATTCATTCATATCCATGATGGGTAAGTATTACGGTGGCCCCCAAAGACTAGTTTCTGTTGAATTATTTATAATATTTGATTCTGCTGGAAAAAAAAAAAAAAAAAAAAGAAAAAAAATTGTCGATTTGTGTTTCATTATTTTTTTTCTCCAACTGTAAGGCCACAGTAATTTTTTTTCTTTTCTTCGAATCTTTTGTACATAGACACTTCTTTTTATTTTGAGAAAAGTTTATGAAACAATGTTTGCAATTCAATTACTAGCAATCGCTTCGCAAGCAATCAAATAACAGTCACTTTTTTGACTTCTCAAGTGATTTTTATCTTTATTCTGCGACTGAAATTTCTTTTTCTTCCGCTTTCAATTTTATTTGGAATTCCTCCAAACTTTTAATTCTGAATATTTTATGAACGCATCCATTACTGCATTGAATTTATTCCTTTGCAATTACTTTAAAATTTGAATAAAAATCTACCTCCTTTGAACATCTGAATCATGATTTTTCGGAGCTTCTAAAAAATGTTTCAATTTTCGAACCCATATTTTGATAATAAATTTATTTTGTTGTACTTTAAAAGGAAAGATTTTTATCTTAAAGTAATACAACTATTAAATGTGAAATTTACAAATATGCGTATGCGCCACAGTCGAACTCTAGGCATAAACAAACTTATGTAAACATTTCTTTAGATTCCTTTCCAAATTTTTAGATTTTTTTTAACGGAGTCCTATTTTAGGTGTGTTCGTAATTATATAAGTACGTAGCACCTATAGTCGTCGTCTGGCCCGTCCGTCCGTCCGCATTTAAGAGAACAAAAGCTACCCAAACGAATGGTTTGAAATTTAATATATAGAATCGTTGCAGAATTTTGTCGCGTCATTTCCAAGTTTATGAAAATCGAATCAAAACTTAAAAAAATAGTAATAAAAGTTTTCTTCATTCTTTTAAATCCTGTCATACGTAATCTATATAATAATAAAAACGCAAATCATGTGACTGAGGAAAGCAAATACCATTTCTTTTTTCATATGGCAGGAGGCCACTTTTATTCAAAATTATTTTTTCGAATAAAATTGCAAAAAGTTACATGTTTAGAACGATCATTAAAAAAATTGTTTGTTTGAGAGATGAATTCCATTCAAATATGGAGATAACATCAGTTGAAATTAGGTTGAAAGACGAATATCTCAATCCATTAAAGAAAATAAACACAAGAGATTCGTTTATTAGGAGTCAGAAAAAAAATTAAACCGTGAAGGTGATCATTCGCCAAGCAAGATCTCCATGGTGAATTTTGCAGCACTCTCTGGTGTAGAAAAAAAAATTGCATCTGTAAAATGGCATACGTAATAATAATAAAAAAGCCATGCTCATTTCGCTTCTAGCAGACGATAAAATTCATTTCACTGGAAAAATAAGGATGATGTTTTTCCATTGTAAAACCAGATACGATAATTTGTCACGTTTAATGTACAATTTTCAACTTGTTTAACATATTTTAGCAGATTAACTACTCTGTAAATTACGATAGATACTTCAAATACATAATATAACCACGAATGAAGATATACAATAACATTTTCGAAATAACTCACGATTCCGTAAAGCATTATTTATCTTTAGAAACCACAGACACCAATATATTTTCAAAACTAAAAAAAGCATTTTTAAAAACAGTTTCTTTTGTTGCTACTATTTTTCGGAAACGTGTCCGGGTAGTTTTTATCCTGTATTAATCAGTTTTAGCTAACCGAAGGATAGGTTTTTCGTATGCTATCCATTTTCAAGTAAACATTTTCATATTCAACAAACATCTTTTACAAAGAAACATGCTAACTTAACATCATTAACCTTAACATTGAAATTAATAACTCTTGCATGTTTAAATTCAATTACGCAGTTGAAAATGTTTCATTGAGAATGGATAGCACTCTAAATATCGATATTCCGATTCGAGAAAACGTATTAATACACTAAAAAAAAAAAAGACTCGAAAACGTTTCCGAAAATCAGTGGCAGCAAAAATACCTTTGTTTTTATATTTTCTTTTTTACATCTCTAAAACAGATTGGTTTCTGAAGTTTTTAATGATAAAGAACGCATTTCGGAATCATGATTACCTCGGAAGAAGTTATTGTACATTATTGATTATATTATATTTTTCCAGTATATTTCTTTTAATCTCTAAAAAGCGTAAAATAAAATCTGTATAAACAGTAAAATAAGTTTTATTCGACTGTTGACATGTTTCGGCTCCATCGAAGCCATTATCAAAACAAATAAGAATATTCTACAATTGCACGGTCTATGAAGTTATTATTTGAAACGCCATCATTTAATTTTTGACATACTTTTTCAAATTACGCACGTTATTTTTTATTTTTACTTGGATTTCCATACACCGTGCAATTGTAGAATATTCTTAATTGTTTTGATAATAGCTCAGATGGAGCCGAAACATGTCAATTAGTCTAATAAAACTTATTTTACTGTTTATAAAGTTTTTATTTTACGCCTTTTAACAGGAACAGGAGCCGCAGAATAAAATTGCATAGTTTATTTCAAACATAATATCCAAAGCTACACAGTCACGTGTCTCACTGTTTCACCAATACTTTGCTCATGTAAGTCCTTTAGCTGAAATCGGAATCAGTTTCGAACATTGTCCATGACTTCACTGTCCGAGTAAAAACATCAACCCTTCAATGCCTTTTACATCGGATCAAAGATGGGAAAGTCATATTGTGAAAGATCTGAATTATACGGTTGGTATTCCAACACTCTTCCCCGACACATCACCAGATTCCCTTGCGGAAGTGCTTGTGTCCATCCACGAGTCAATGACAGTAGATGTTCTCCTTTCATTGCCTTCATCAACACCCCCTAGATAAGAAAGCCGTGACACGCGTCACGAAAGCGTCATACCAAGCAGGCAAAACAAAGAAAAAAATTCGAACAACTTGCATGTTTCGATTTCATTGGCTCATAGAATTAATAATTATTGTTTACGACTAATAGTTAATAATTAAACGAGCCATCGAAATCGAAACATGCAAGTTGTTCGAATTTTTTTCTTTGTTTTGCCTGCTTGGTATGACGTTTTCGTGACGCCTGTCACGGCTTTCTTATCTAGGGGGCGTTGCCTTCATTCGCCGATGCACTTCCCAAAATCCAACTCTTTCTGCCACTAAATAACAAATAACGCTGCGTTGCTCTTTTTTACTCGCAAACATTCTGCAGCTGCAGATAAATAACAACAACAATAGACTGCCGACCGGACGGTATACTGCTGGCCGACCGCCAGCGCATATCACGTGCTTATGCCTGACTACCTAAGGCAAATCCATTTCCTCAGTTGGGGTTGCCTTCCTCACATCCCACTCTACCTCTACACAAAGTTACACCACACTCATCCAAAAATAACCCACATTATAACCATTGTCTCGTTTTCATTTGGTTGTTTATAAAGTTTTTATTTTACGCCTTTTAGCGATTAAATAAGTATACAGGGTGTCCCAAAAGTCTATGTACAACTTCAAAAATTTATTACAAAAAAATAATAGGTCTACAGCAAAAATAATTACAACAGTACATAGAGTAACTTAAAAAGTTTTTTTTTTCTACTACCTTAGTATACTTGTTCATGAGATCCTTTCGTGGCACGAAGAATATCAAGTCGATATTCCAATTCCATCCACGTGCGTTTCAGCATCATACATCAACAGTAGTTACAACTGTTTGATGAAATCTGAACAAAAGTTAATAGTCTCATGGAATTGAAACAAAAGATCCAAACAGTAGTAGCTACTGTTGATGTTAGCATGAAAAACGTTCGTGGATTGAATTGAAATATCGTCTTGATATTCTTCGTGCTACGAAAGGATCTCATATTGAAGTTTACTAAGGCAGTAGAAAAAAAAAAACTTTTTAAGTTACTCTATGCACTGTTGTAATTATTTTTGCTGTAGGCCTATTATTTTTTTTAAACAAATTTTTGAAGTTGTACGGAGACTTTTGGGACACCCTGTATTATTACAAGTTCTTGTAATTTGTTATATATTTATATTTTCGTAGATTAAGAAAAATCTGTTTTATAGCGTATATAAAAGTTGCAGTACAGAAATCAAATCTAAACGGATAAAAATATGTTTCTAATATACCCTAGGGAGATAAAACCCATTGACTATACAACAACAAACCACCAAAGAAAAATGGAGATAATGACTCGATATATTTTACTTAGTACTTTACTGGGCATTGATTTTATTCGGTAAACATGCATTTAGATCAAGACAGAGTCTAACACAAAGAGACTTTTGTGTCACGTTGTTTGTACAGATTTCTTGCTCCTGCAGATTGGGTGTTTCAGTTCTTTGTTCCCACTAGTCACGCGAAAAGATTCCGAAGCTATTGTTAATCCCATGGAGGCGTTATTTCTAATTTCTCGCTCGCATTTTAACATTTTAAAATGATATATATATATATATATATATATATATATATATATATATATATATATTTGCATAGGATAGCTGAAGTTGATCTCTAACGCTGTGCGTTTTTACTTTTTCGATTTTGGTTCCAGTTGTATTATATAAGGGTATTTTCACTTCCAGAACCGGTTTCGACCGGTCCCAAAATTGATAATGTCCGCTTTTAAAAAAATAAAAAAACACTTTAACCAAAATCGAAAAAGTAAAAACGCACAGCGTTAGACTTCGACCTCAGCTATTCTATGCAAAACAAGTAATATATATATATATATATATATATATATATATATATATATATATATATTATTTATTTATTTATTTATTTTTTAAAAGTCAATTCCTACTTAAGTCAAAAAGAAATTTTTTTCCAGCGATCTACACGCTTCGCCACTGACGGTATTTATTCCTAAATTTATATCCTGCTAAATATCTTATATAAGAGATTTTTTTCTCCCTTATAAAACTAAAATTAATTAAATTTAATGAATGAATTAATATTTGAAAAAACTGTATTAACATCCAGTGTCATCCACTACAAGTTTAAGAAAATGTATTTGAACTTGAGTGGATGAATAAAAAGTATTTTATTAACGATTGGAAATTTGAACAAGATATATAAATATATGTAGGGAGAGTGTGAACTAACAGTAGGAAAAACAAGTTGGAAATTGTACGTCAAACGTGACAAATGAGGTGCGTTCGTACTATAGCTAGTTATATAAATATTCAGATCTTGATGATTTTTAATACTGCGAAATGAATTTTATCGTCTGCAGATTCATTTCTGTCATAAAATAAGTATCTCGGTCGCTTGACGATTCAACCTGGGAAGCTCCTATAACAAGAAAGCGCCGATTTTTAAAAAAAAAAATCACACTTGTTAATAAATATTTTTATTAATATCCTGTAAAGTTTTGATTCGATTTTAATAAAATTTGAAATGTCTCGACAAAATTCTGCAAAGATAATATATCTTAAATTTCAAACCATTCGGTTGGGTAGTTTTTGCGTTGTTCTATGCGAGCGGACGGACAGACAGACCAGACGACGCCAATAGGTGCTACGTATTTATATAATTACGAACGCACCAAAAAAGTGGTGCTGCCATCTATGTAATGCAATCACCTTTATTTTCGAGTACGAGAGATTTGCCTTCCTTCCCATGCGAGGCTCGATCCTAGGACCTTCTGGTTACGAACCGAACTCACAGCCTAGCCGATTGCGCTATGAAGAATATAAGTGAGTGCTTTTAAATGGAAGTAATGTCGGAAATAAGTCGGCAGCGTGTTGGTGTTTTTTAAAACTAAAATTAATTAATAAAATTTAATTAATGAATTAATATGTGAAAAAACTGTATTATCATCAAGTGTCATCCACTACAAGTTTAAAAAAATGCATTTGAACTTGAGTGGATGAATCAAAAGTATTTTATTAACGAATGGAAATTTGAACAAGATATATAAATATATATAGGAAGAGTGTGAAAATTGAAAAAAGAAAGTCATTTAAAAATATTAAAATGCGAGCAAGAAATTTGAAAATAACTTTCTCATAGACTTAACATTAGCTTCGGAGTCTTTTCTCATAAGAGTCTACACTTTTCCATCCCATTATAAACATAGAATTTCCAGCAGCCACACTTGCACTTAAAATGAAAATAAAATGTCATTGATTTATAACTGAATGTTTTTTGAAAAGGTCAATAAAATAATAAAAATCTTCTATAAATGACTAAATCTCCCAGAACATTTTAAATTTATCTGACAAAATCTTCACAATATTTTTCTTTACTAGGACTTCCCTCAAAGGGATTAGTCTGAGTGATATTGCTGAGAACATAGGGTTAACAATTACAATATAAAGAAAAAGAGCAAATTAAATGATAGAATTACAAAATATCATATATAAATTCATATACACTGTTAAAAAATAGAAAAGAAGTACCGTTCATCAGATGTGTTGTCATATTTTTTTTTAACATGTGGCAAAGAATCTTATTTTCTTAAGCGCGTATTGCGCAAAACTTGGAAAAAAAGGAAAAAAAAAAAAAAAACGCCGGATCTTTTAAAACGCCAATTTTTTTAAAGTTACATAATTGGATTTGCAGCCAATAGATTATTCTATCAAGCGTGGCTTAACGTAAATTTAATTTCATTGTTGCACCTTTTTTTGTGTGTGAATTTAAAATTTTTCTTCCTTGATTATATATCTATTATTTGTATAACTGTTTATAGAAACTCTTACACTTCAAACCACATTGATAGCATGCTTTGCTACAAATCAGATTGCAAAACTATAGTCTAAATTACTATTAAAGTATACAAAAAATCTTTCGATGACTTCTGTAAAATAACTTTTACATTAAATCTCCATATCGGCAAAATTGAAAAATTATATATATTTCAAAGTTAAGCTTAACAGATACTTCTTGATTATTCTCTTGGAGGTTATGCCCCCTGCGCCAATCCGCCGACTTTTCTTTTGCCTGTCTGTCTGTCTCTCCACAATCTGTCTGTTTCCTTATCCGTTCTTCTGCCCGTCTTGCTAACCGATTGTCTATCTCTCTACACGTCTCGCTACCTGTCTCGCTAACCTATTTCTCTACCGGTCTCGCTACCCGCCAATCTATTTCTCTAACCGTCTGTCGATCCGTCTAACTACTTGTATGTCCTAGCCGTGTCTCTATCCACTTCGCTACCCATTTGTCTATCTGTCTCTCTACCCGTCTGGCTATACGCCTGTCTACCCATCTTCTTATCCATCTCCGTACCCATCTAATGTCTCTCTACTCGTCTGTATACCCGTCTCACTATCAGTCTGTTTTTGTACCCGACTCGCTACCAATCTCATTACCCGTCAGTCAACTCGTCTCTGTACTCATCTCTCTACTCGTTTCTTTATCTACCACGCTACGCAACCTTTCTCGCTACATTCCTGTCTACCGGTGTCGCTACCCGTCTCGTGAACCATCTCGCTACCCCTCTGTCAACCCTCTTTTTACCTTTCTCTCAAGCCGTCTGTCTATTCGTTTCGCTACCCGTCAGCCTACCTATGTCGCTACTCGTCTCTCTACCCGTCTGTCTACCCGTTTGTTTATTCGTCTTTCTACCTCTCGCCACCTCTTCCCAATATTTAAACAATTTATTTAATATACAGAAGCCGTTTATCAGTTATTAAATACAAACAGAAGTAATTTATCTAATGTGTAATCAGATGCAATTTTTTTTAAATACATACATAAACCTGAATAATAATTCATCAGTTTTGTGTTCATAGCTGTTTATATCATTTGACAGTAAATCTCAACTTCTTAAACCTGAATTGTCTCAAGCTTTTTTTAAAAAACCACAAGGTCTGTATAACTGCAAAGTAGCCTGAGGGCTATATTAGCTACATGTTCTTAAGTTAAGTGAAAGTTTCGTTATCGCGTTTGCAGCCAATTGCTTATGTCAGAAAGCGTGGCTTAACACCATTTATAATTCATTACTGTAACTTTTTTTTGGGGGGGGGTAGGGGGGGAAGGGTTTCAAATATATACATTTAAATTAAAACTTTTGCCTCCATGCCATTAGTGTTCTTTGTATTATTAACTAATACCTTGTTGAGCGAGCTTCTTTTGAAACAAATGTAAAAGACTTCTTCTACAGTTTTTTTAGGAGACACTTTCGTAATTGGGCCCAAAACCAATCGGAGCATTTAATATCCTTATTGTAACTCTTATAGAGTTAAAACAATATTGTTGCTAGCTTTACTCTTGTTTGAAACCAGCCTTGCCTGTGTATCTGAATGGGGAAAAGTTTCCTATCCTATGTCGGTTGGCAAAAAAAATTTAAAATGGTGCCAAAAAGTAGTTTTAGCATCTTACAAAATTGTTCAAGAGAGCGGTAAAACATGTTTTTCAAATATTTATAAACATACGTTTATTATAGCATGTTTTTGCACCATCTTAAAAATTTAAGCACGATGCTAAAATAAAATTTTATCGCCACATTCGATATTTTAATAAGTAATGAAAATACATAAACAAACTTATTTAACAAACCTAAGAGGCATTTTTGTGATAAATAATTGTTATTGTCAGGGGGGTAAATTGAATAAACGGCTAGTAAATAATAAATAGCATTTAAAATCTAAAAATGGAGAAGTGGTCCGTGAAAAAAATGCAAAACCTAACATTATACGCTTGATATATGTAAATCTTTTTATATTTTTTTAATATTTCCGAAGGCGTAGATAAAAAGGTAAAAATCTCTTTTCCAAATGCCAAATAGAAAATATACAAAATAGAATGCCAAATATACAAAATAGAAAAATATCTGCAAAAAATATATTTACATAATACTACATCTGTAAAAAAATAAGATTTAGAAAAAGTAAGCCAAATCCTGCAGATCCCAACAATCACATCGAAAAACTTATCACCAAAAAAGAACTCGCCAAATCTTACGGCACATGAGATGGATTTTTCCCTCTGAATGCAGAATATTAGTTTTTTTTCTTGTACGATGGGTGATTATAATATAATTGTTTCATTTCACATACTACATACCGTTTGATATATTGGTACTTTTATGTTATCCTGGCGCAGTTGATAAATCGCCAAATATTGTTCCTATGACATTTTCATATTGAATTCATTTCATTTAAATATAAACCTTTCACTCATTTAATTTAAAATACATGCTTTTCGTTAATCCCATTTAAAATGCTAAAAAGAGAGAAAAAAAAAAGAAATAATGCCATAAATCGAAACCTTTTATTTAAACACCAAAGATTTTTTTTTTTATTTACACACGCGAAATTAAAAGAAAAGCTGCTATTGCTGAGATTTGCGCCAAATTTCTAATACCAAGTCTACCAAGTTATTGCGGGCTTTTTCTTTCAAACAGAAAAAAATCCAAATTAATTTTCGATTTCTACTAAATTGAAATATATTTTATTGTGCTGAATATTAGTGCGTGCATATTTTTTTGCTCCATGTACTCCATGAACTTTTCAATTCCGATTGTCTACGAAAATCTCCCGCCGCTGAAAAGAAAATGACGTACGCACAAAATTTTCGTGACGTATGTATTTTAATTGTGCTTTTTTATCTATTTTTTAATATAATTTCCAAACGGTTTGACATTTATTCTTGGTAATAAATAGACGTCGTTGTCACCTTTACAGGTACCTGCTGTAAAAATTTGAACGAAATCCGTTAAATATTTTTTGAGTTATGCTTGACGAAAAGTTTTAATATCCATCGTAGCTATATATGGGGCAAAGTAATACTGCGCTGTGTATGAGTCTTCGTTGCACTCAGACAATTAAAATTATATGCACTGCAAGGACAGCAAGATATATAAATCAAATTGTCAACTTACTCTTTCACTAGATTACAGTCTTCCATGGGCCCAGTTGTATCCGATCCAAACCGAAAAATAATAGCTGAAATGAATTCGAACTTGGCAAAAAGATGTATCGGTTTTGATGTTTTAACTGAAATAATATTTTGGTTTGTTCCTCCGAAAAGATTCGAGACTCAAAAGTCAGATAAAGTAGGAAAGCCGATGCAAATTTTTGTCAAGTTCGGATTGACTTCAGCTATTATTTTTGGGTTTGGATACGTAATCGCCCTAAAACCTGAAAATTTTGAATCAACCCGACCCGAGCACAAATTATGTGTCAGGATGCCAGTTTCTGGAAAATGGGTACCCGACCCGATTCTAGATTGCATTCGATTGCTACCTCACTCTTTTTATGATTGCGACGTCTTGAAAGACAGATCACAAAACATACTTTATTGGCATTTTATGGGAGATGCTTTACATTTTTAAGAAGATAAGAAACATTCCTAATAGAATCGGGATTTGAAACCAACCAAAATGGGAAAGCAAT
The DNA here is from genome assembly GCA_963931845.1 of Maratus michaelseni. Taxonomy (NCBI): domain Eukaryota; kingdom Metazoa; phylum Arthropoda; class Arachnida; order Araneae; family Salticidae; genus Maratus; species Maratus michaelseni. The sequence goes on from OZ007587.1 coordinate 464,829,022, forward strand.
GCGACACAAATGCAACTCTTACTTTCCACATTGACGTCTCTTGATGTGGAGAAAATAACTCACTGGGACGTCACTGGGATGTCTATATATCCAATTATGTGACGAAGCGCTAAAGACTCAGAAATGGGTCACCTCAATGTCACAGTCACGAAGTGGCGGTCGCGTGAGGCGGTCGTGTCACTGCGGCTGTTACACTTACGACATTCTGTGATGTAACAGTGTAGTTATATCGACAGCTGTGGTATGTTATTTAGGGATAATTCGTTTACACGCGGAATCTGATTAGAAATACAGTATAACCCCGATTTAACGATTATCTCCATTTAACGATAAATATTTATGGACCGGATTCATCTTTATTTATTTCTATCGTATATGATTCCTTTTTTAACGAAATTTTTCCTCAATTTAACGATAACTTTTATGAATTTAAAATATTCTAAATACTTTTTCAATCTTTTTTTTTTTTTGCATTATTTTTTATCTATTGAATGAACAAAAAATCTGATAAGTGGTTTACAGAATTATAGTATGTTCAGTGCGTATCTGAAATGGTATAATATATACATATTTTAAACAAATAAGAAAATCATGCCGCATGGATATGAGAGAAAAAAATAAAGTTTATAATTTCGAAATACAGTAGTGATTAAAATTTGCCTTTTCAATTACTGTTTAACCGGGGAAAAAATAGGTCAATCGATTAATGTCTTGAATCCTCTATCCTCTATCCTCTAGAAAATTCAATTGAAAAAAAATAACCCTTTTTGATGTCATAAACAAGCAAAATCACTTACTTGTAAAGTATAGTGTCGAATAGCTTAGTAAGAAAGTGGTGTTATAGAATGCTAACACTGAAATTTATAATGCAATAATTCATGCAAAAATTAATTAAAATTCTTTTTAACAGCTTATATGCCTCTTAAACTACTTCAGTTTATAAAACTGAAAACTTGCATAAAAGTGAATTTCTCTCGTAAATTATTTATTATCTAGTAATCAGTTGGCGTGCCAGAGGAATTCTTTTGCGTGCCATATTTGGCTCAATTGCCGTAGGTTAGCCATCTGATTAGGTTACATTAGGGTGGAGCGAAAGAAAAATAAAGTTTACAATTTCGAAATACAATAGTGATTATTTTTTTCCCTTTTCACTTACTTTACTATTTAACATAAAAAAAATCAAGTCAATCAATTAACGTCTTGAACCCAGCCCTGAAATTACGAAATTTGACAGCAAATTGTGACGTATCATGTAAAAAAAAACAGTTCATAATTTCGAAATACAATAGTCATCAACCATTTCTAAAGCCACATAACTAAATATGATAAACTGGGATGTGAAAAAATATATACCCGTCGATTGTCAGTACAATTTCCGGATTTTTTTTTCGGATGAAAGTTTTTTCGCGAATGTGTCTCAAAGTATGTATTTGCGTATATCTTTGACAGATAATGCTAAATTTTCATTTTCTCCAAAACTGTGCGATTTATTTTTATTGTTACACTGCAAAAGAAAACTAGTATGTTGTAGCCATCACAAAACTTTCCTCTATATCATTATAATACATTAAATTAAACAGCATACTCACACAGACACGATTATGGATATAAAGTATGCCTTTCTTTGAATTTAGCATAGAACTACAGTGATCAGTGAATGATAATGGGAAAAAAATCACGCTCGCTAAAACATAGGGTAAGCCCCTATGCCCTGAAAAATGCGCAGCGCCACCTGTTACATGATTTACACCAAAACCTAATCAGCACCAATTTATGTTAAGGTCTAACTGAATCTGAAGTTTTGTTAAATTCCGTGCAGATGTTCAAAAGTTAGAGCGCCCCCAAAATTTGCGTCACATACAGGCAGACACAGACAGAGAGATAGAGACTCACGAACAGACATTTTCTAAAAACATTCAAATCGCCTTCAGGACCCTCTAAATCGTATAAATCCATTGAAATCTGTAAGTCGTAAATTTTTACGAATCTTGCATATAGAAAAAAGTAAAAATCTGTAAAAATATGAAAATTGTTTCTTTTTTATGTAAAATATAAAAAATCCTAAAGTCTTAGTGAAACGACAAATTAACTTGGCTTTTAAACACTATTACCTGTGAAAATATTAGTGAATCAATATTCGCTAATACGAAATCATTTCATAGAAGGAAAAAATTCTGTAAAAATACTTAAATCGTACTCCCAATCAACGGATTTTTTTTTTACAGCGTAAGAATGAGATTCAGTTCAAACATACACAACAGAGAAAAAACTTCTTTATAAATTATTAATACGGATTTCAATGTGTGACTGTCTATATTTATGAGTTAACAAAACTTCGATTTCTAAGTTATTCATTTATGAACTCAATAATAAAAACATTAGCATTGAAATCCGTATTAATAATTTAATAAAGAAGATTTTTCTCTGTTGTGTATGTTTGAGCTGAATCTTACACAAACACTAAAACAAATTCCGTTTACTGCCAGTACAATTTCCGTATTTTTATAGTGTTTTCTCTCCGATAAAATGATTCCGTGAATGCGTCAGAAATTAGTGAATATGGATTTACTAATATCCTTGACAGATAATGGTATTCAAAGTCAAGTTCATTTGTCGTTTTCTCTAAGGCTTTGGGAGTTTTTATATTTTAAATTATAAAAAAAAAAAAAAAAAAAAAAAAAAAAAAAAATCCGGATTTATACGTTTTTTTTTTCAGTGTAATAATCAAAATAAATCTCATGAAAATTTAGTATTATCTGGCAAAGATATTTTCAAATACATACTTTTTGACACGAAATCATTTCATCGGAGAAAAAATATTCCGTAAAAGTACGGAGATTATACTGCCAACGGATTTTTTTTTTTTTTTTTTTTTTTTTTTTTTTTTTTTTTTACACAGTGTATGAGTGACATTCCGCACGAAAATACACAACAGATAAAAATCCTCTATATAAATCATTAATACGGATTTAAACGTGACTGACTGTATTATTGAGTTCATAAATAAACAACTTAACAACTTAGGAGTCGAACTTTTATCAAAACCTTTTTAATAAAACTTCTGTAAAATTCAATTTTTTACTAAATTATATTTAAGTTGAAATATTCCTGGCACATTAGAATCTCGGTAAATATTTTTTTATTCTGAGATTTTTTGGCACGCGTAATCAGAAACCTTCTCTAACCCTCGTACAATACATCATTAGAGCGGATGTTAAATATTTACTTTTCCGATATCGGACACGTATAGCATTCGGTTACAAATGGCGAACTGTTGATAGTACTATCGATAAAGAATCGATTCTTAAATTTAATGGAATGCTCAATCGATGCTGTGGATTCTCCTTCAAGAATTAATCGCTACTTCACAACCATGCGCAGTTAAATTAATCAGATCAACATAAATTAGTTTTTTTTTCTTTTTCCTTTTCTGATCTAGACAACTGAATATTAATGGTGCCATTAAAAGAAAAATTCCTGCACAAACACTGTGTACTTTTGAATCTTTTATCAAACATTTAATACTTTAAAAAAAAGAACATTTTTAAAAGAGAATTTCAACTGTTCAAACATTTAAGGATATCAATTTTCAACGATAGATTGAATAGTAAAATCGATTCCTTTCAGCCAATGGGACATCGAAGACAACAATCGAGGGGGTCGGAGCAAGAAATTGCCAAGCCACATTTTTGGTGAAATAAATCTAACACTGTAATCTGTCGCGTAATATTGTAAATTATAATATCCAACATATTATTGGTTTCTAATGTCACTTGGTGGCAGCCGATGTCCCAGGTTTCGTTTTTGCCCCAGATGTTTATGCCCCCAATGAAGATAGCTAATTTACAAAAAAGTAATAGTAATATCATTAACGTAATGCCCTATTGTTACTCAGAATATCTCAAATGTTACTAAGACAGCCGAAAAAACTTTAGGTTATATATCTTGATTTGAGTATTGGATCCAATTTTCAAATTGAAATATCTCAGAAGTTCAAAAATGTGGCTTGGCATTCTCTTGCCCCGACCCCCTCAATTTCTTTATATTACTGCATTTATTTCCAATATATTTTATCAATCTAATAGAAATAAAAAAAAAATCATATGCGGTGTAATTGAAGTAAAATGAAAACAAAAAATCAGGCGTAAGGAAACAAAACAAGCGAAATTTACCTAGAAACATAGAGTCTCAAATCTCTTACTTAGTCAAAAAATACAGGGTATCTCACTCCAAGACGAAACTATATAATTATTTACAACATTAAAGAACATATTGTAACGACTTTTTCAAAAGACTTCCTTTACTTTATGTAAAATCGGATGACGGCATGATAAGTACTAAAAGTGGTCACCATTCGTTTCCAAACAACACTAAAACAGATGCTCCCCGTTTCGGTATATGTAATTGACCCGTGTCACTCTTCAAATGATTGTGTACTTTCAGCACTTCTCGTGTTGTCATCTTACCCTGACGGGAAAAATTAAATGAACAAGGTACTTTATGGCCGAAACGTCAATTGAGGCTTACCGGGCGATCCAAAAAGTTTTTGGTGTCTGTCTGTTTGTTTGCCTGTCTGTTTTTACAAGGACAAGGTTGTTACAAGAATCTAGCATGCTTATACAATATGATTTATGGGAAATGATGGAAATTCTATAAATATATCTATATAATGAAGCAAAAACATATCTCTGACTAACGCTGACTCCCTGATGTTAAGAATATTAGTCAGTGAGAGCTCAAGCCCCACCAGTGGCTCAGAGGTTCTGCTCTCAAAGCTGATAGACGGGAGGTGCTGGGTTCAAACCCCTGTCGCGCTCGTCGACCTAACTGTTCGGAGTTTTCCGTGGTTTTCTTCAAACCTTGGCGTAAATACGTGTTAGGATCCCTTAGAAAGACCCCCCACCGCGGGCACTCCCCCTAGGGCCTATATCCCTCGAGTGGATAATCGGCCGTTATAAATCAACCAACCAACCAGTGAGAGCTCAAATTCCCCTCGCTTATTTTAAAACCTACGGGCGTGTAATGCATTTGTATATTTAAAATATCTCCTCGGAAAATTAATATTTTAAACTTATTTCTTCTGTGTATTCTTCTTAAAGGATGTCTCTTTTTTCTTTTTTAGTTGGCAAAATATTTCTAAAATAGATAATTAATTTAATAATTTCATGTGTTAAAATCTTAGTAAAACTGACGATTGTGAATAAAATTTTAACTCTTCAACTAAAATTATGTATATATTTTAGAAATATTTTGTCAGCGGAAAAAAGAAAGAGAAATCCTATAAGAAGAGTACACAGAGAAAAAGAAGTAAAAAATATTCATTTCCCGAGGGGATATTTTAAAAATATAAATGCATTGCACAATCATATGTTTAACATTAGCGAGGGGAATTTCAGAGCTCACTCACGAACGCTCTGAAAGCAGAAATACCGGGAAAATGTAACAGTCCGCTGCGATGTATAGTTTTATATAATAATAGTTACGTGTATATTGGGTGTCGCGTCAATTCGACGCGCACAATTCATCGCGGAACAATTCATCGCGCACAATTCATCGCAGCGTCAATTCGTCGCGACAACTCATCGCAGCGTCAACTCGTTGCAGCGTCAATTCGTTGTGGTGTCCATTCGTCGCGACGTCAATTCGTCGCAACGAAAATGTATTTGAAGGTTATGATGATGATAAAATTAAAGATAATTTAGTAAAATTAATTAATGATAAAAATCGCCTGTAAATTGTTAGTTATAATTCTCCATATTTAAAAAACTATAATTAAATAATTTTACTAAATTATCTTTAATTTTATCATCATCATAACCTTCAAATATATTTTCGTTGCGAGGAATTGACGTTGCGATGAGTTGTCGCCGCGATGAGTTGTTGCCGCGACGAATTGACGCTGCGATGAATTGTGCGCGATGAACTGTTCCGCGATGAATTGTGCGCGACGAATTGACGCAGAACCTGTATATTGACGAATATTCTCTCTCTCTCTCTCTCACACAGACACGCATACCAAATTGTCACCAAGCTTTTCGATAAATAGTAAAATGTCGCCAAATTCGGTCTTAAAAACAGGTGACAATCTCGGTAACTGGTGAATTTGGCGAAATTTTCACTGTAAAGTAACATTAGTACGATTTGCTGCCCAAACTTGGTGCGGTCTCTTTCTCCTAGCTCATACAATGCTTGAAATTATTTCATGATCTGTCCCCCAAGCATGATTTCTCTGCATTGCTTAAATATTGTTCACAAGAAAGAGGCAAATGTGCAAAGTAAATACGATCTGTTTATGAGTTGCATTAAAAAAAAAAACAGAAACCTTATTATACTCCTCCGTAAATATTTGATTTTCATAAATGTAAAAGTTAAGGTCATATTTTCCGTTTTTCTCTCGCGATTGCGTCCATCTCCTGCTGATATAGTCTAGACGCAGGTCACGTAACTCTCGCAAATAACAATAACAATAACGGTATTTTTCATTATTTTGTTTGGTGGGGGGGGGGGGGAGGGGTATTGTTGGGAAATTCGTGAAGAGGACTCGGGTATGTTATTCTCAACCGCCCACTCCTCCCCCAAAAATCCATTTTGGTATTTCTTTACGATTTTCACGCTCAAATGTTATTAAACTTGTCACTTGACACTTTCTTCTGGTTCATATAACGCTTGAAAGTGTTTTATGATACATGACAACTTTTCTTCATAACCCTTAAGAGCCTACACTAGTCACGCGAAGAAACGCTCACGCTAATGTTAAGTCTATGGGAAGGTTATCCCGCGATTTCTTGCTCGCATTTTAATATTTTTAAATGATTTTTTTTTGCATAGGACAGCTGACGTCGATATCTATCGTTGTTAGTTTTTACTTTTTTGATTTTGGCTCCAGTTTTTTTATATAAGGGTACTTTCATTTTCAGAACCGGTTCCAACCGGTTCCAAAATTTAAAATGTCCGCTTATAAAAAAAGTTTAACCAAAATCAAAAAAGTAAAAACTAGCAACGTTGAAGATCGGCCTCAGCTATCCTACGCAAAAAAATCATTTAAAAATATTAAAATGCGAGCGAGAAATCGCAGGATAACCTTCCCATAGACTTAACATTAGCGTGAGCGTTTCTTCGCGTGACTAGTGTAGGCTCTTAAGGGTGTTAGTCAGTCAGTTCTCAAGTTCCACTCGCAATCTGTTAAACCTACGGACGTGGAACGCTTTCTTATTTTTAAAATATCTCCTCGGGAAATTAAAATTTGAAATTCTTTTCTTTGTGTACTTTGGTTCATAAAGGATGTCTCTTTTTGCAAGTTCTCAAACTTTTTCTAAAATATACATTTAATATTATTTGAAGTGTTAAAATCATACTCGCAGCTCATCAGTTTTTAACACATGAAATATTAAATTAAGCATAAATTTTAGAAATATTTTGTAAACTAAATCAAAAACAAAGAGATATCCTTCAAGAAGGGAACACAGCCAGTGTTGCCATTTCGCTACTTTTCTTTTATTCAGATTGCTTGACTGCCACATTTTTTGAAGTAATAATATTCACGTTAGTTAACCCTCTGAACGCCCAGTACGGGGCCAAAATTGTAATATTTTCTCTATTTGGGCAAAATTGCATGTTTTCTCTGTAATTTTTACGTTCTTTTATCTTTACAAGAAGAAAGTACTGGATTCATGAGAATTTTCGACTTCCGTTTTCCAACGGTTTTATACGTTTTAGAAGGTCCTGAACACGATTTGACTGTTTTTAGAAAACATTTGGTTGTGAATCTATCTGTATGTGACAAAATACAGAGATTTAATTTTGTAAGCAAAAATTGTATGTGACAAAACTTGTATATGACAAAAATTTTGTTTCTATCTAAAGAACTAATGCATGGAATTTAATAAAATTTTAGATTCAGTTAGACCTTTTGATATAAATTAGTGCTGATTAGTGTTTGGTCTAAATTGCCTAACAGGTGGCGCTGCTATGCTACATTTTTCTCGATAGCTCTATCTCAAGAACTAATGCACATAGAATTTCATCAAACTTCATATTCTGTTATACCTTGAGATAAAAAGACGGTGATTACATTTTGTTGTATATAGCCCAACAGGTGGCGCTGCTATTCTCTTTTTTCATGATTTTTTCGATAGCTGTATCTTAAGAACTAATGCACAGAATTTTATTATACTTCAGATTCTATTAGAATTTGACATACATAGACGCTGATTACGTTTTGGTGTAAATAGCACAACAGGTGGCACTGCTATGCTACTTTTTTATGATTTTCACAATGCCTGTATCTCAAGAACTAATGCATAGAATTTCACCTAACTTCAGATTCAGTTAGACGTCGAGATACGTTATTGTTGATTAGGTTTTGGTCTAAATCTCCCAACAGGTGGCGCTGCTATGCTGCATTTTTCAAGATTTACATGATTTTAGCAATTGTCATATATCTTGAACTAATGCACGGAATTTAATAAAACTTCAGATTCAGTTAGACCTTATTAATTGGTGCTGATTCTTTTTTGGTGTATGTGAAACCTGTATGGGATATAAAAAATGTTTTGGAATTGACACATCCGACCAGTTTAAAAATGCTAAAAAAAAGGTGAATTTTCCAACATGATACAATAAACGTATAATTACTTATATGAATATTATCCTTTGGAGTATTACTCAATGTTTTAAAACTGTATTATATCTGTTGAAATTACACTAATTTAAATAAATGCTTCTATTGCGATAAAAACTACAGCTTAGTGAACGGATATGGCAGTTCACGGCGCTCAGAAGGTTTATGACAGAATAAATAAATCGAAAATAAGTCTAATTATACTATTTCAAAAAAAGCGGTGTGGCAATGGCAACAATGGAAATTAAAAATATTAATTTCCTGAGGAGATATTTTAAAAATACGAGGGAACCATTATAAATGAGGGAGCCTCTTCATCTAGTATTATCTAATCTATACTATTATATAAAGAAGAAACGGTGACTGACTGACTGACTGACTCATCAACGCGAAACTACTAAAGTCAGGTTCACGAAATTTGGTCTGTAGATTGCTGTTATGGTCTAGGCAAGCAATAAGAAGGGATTTTTGAAAATTACCCCCCCCCCCCCGAAGGGTTTAAAGGGGGTTTCGAATGTTTTAGGTCATTTTGCCATATCTCAGTAGCAGTTTTAGGTAGGAGCGTGAAATGCCCGAAAATAAATTTACTAAAAAAATAATTGAACACGTGTTTCAGAGACTTTAGAAAGAAGGAGGTTAAAGGGGGGTCGAAACTTTTCGAAATTTTTAAAGCATGTGGCCGTATCTCAGTAGCCGTTTTAGATAGCAACGTGAAATTCCAGAAAATAAATTTATTAAAAAAATAATTGAACACGCGATTTTAGAAATCCCGCCCCCCGAAGGGGGTTATACATATATAAAAATGAAAATTTGTCTGTCTGTCTGTTTGCACTTCTATACAAATCGAGAGTTTGGAAGCCAGAATTGTGAAATGTTACGTATAGGTGTATTAAAACACGGCCGAGGCAACAAAAGTAAGCCGGAATCGAAATAATGTAGAGTTAATTTTTAATTAAGAAAAAACCAAAAATCTAACAGCCTTTTCCTATCAAATTTAAACATTTTTCGTTATAGCAGTTGCCAACAGTTGAAAATCCCCACTAAAATTCTTCCGACAATAATTAATTTTCATTTTAATAAATTTTTCCGACAATAATTATTAAACTTATATACGTTATTATTTTAATCTGAATCTTACAGATTGATAAAGAAATTACACGAGTAGAAAAATACTTGGAAACTAAATACCACAACAACATCAGTTAAGTGTTAAATTTATTTCGAAAGTAGGTGGGAAATGTGCAATGTAAATACACTTTATTTATCGTTTCAATAAGGGGAAAATGTACCTTTGAAATCTCCTCTGTAAATATTTGATTCAACGAAACACAGAAGAATTATTCGGTTACTATCATATTTTCCGTTTTTCCCACACGATTGCGCCCCCTTTCCGCTGATATATTATAGGCGCAGGTCACGTATCCTCGTGAATGGCGGTCTATATTTGGGGAGTATCGATGGACAGTTTTGCGACGGCGCATTCGGGCCCTTTGCTCTCAACACCCCCCTCCCCCTTCAAAATCCATTCTGGCATTTCTAGCCCTCAAAGGTTAAATTTGTCATTAATCCAAATTCTCCATTATCTGGTGCATTGAAGAAAATGCAGGCAACATTTGCAGATGACTTAATAATGTATAAAGGAGTCAAACTACGTTTTTAATTTTTCTATTAACAAATTTTCCAGACATGTGTTTGAAATGGGGATTTTGAAATCGATTTTCGGCGGAGAAGAGGTGGGGAGACACACTGTAAAAATACAATGTTTTTTAATCTACGAAAATATAACATGATCATGGATGAAAATATGATATGACCTTGTCCGAGTAACCCATTGTTCGAGCTACCCAGTTCTTTAGCTTTAGAAACATCAGAAACCAATATATGAGGGAGTTAGAATGACAGTGGAGTAAGTCAATCTATATATTTAAAACGAAAAGCGCATTGTGTCAAATTCCAACATTATTTTTCCACACGAAAAGGGTTTATTTGCACATGCTTCAACGTTTTTTTTTTGAAAGCTTCTCCCCTCAGAAACGGGAAACCTGATTCATTAGCCCTCACCTGATTATCCTAGGGGGATTGAAAAGGGTTGATCAAAAATGGATGGCGTCGTACCATTGCACTGAAAGCATAGACCTTCTAATATATTTTTGCTCTGAGGTTGAAAGCTAAAGCTTTTTTTAAAAGAACTCATGTTTTCACTACTAAATATTCATATTTTTTGCAAAATTTTAAAGAGAGCTTGGATACAGTTATATTTATAACCGATTGAAATGTCAGAGTTCGGAAGATGAGAACTATTTTTTATTGCTACGTTACAGGAGACGCGAAACCAAACAAACAAACAAAAAGGCGAGAAGAAAACATTTCTTTTACAACTCGATAACACTATTTTTTCACGAAATTTTTACACGGGCTGTAAAACCGTTTTATTTATCACCCATAAATTTTTCAAAGTTTTCGGACAAAAATAACTTTTTATTTTAAAACTATGAAACGACCCTACGTAAAAAAAAAAAAAAAACAAGAAAATGAGCGCTTTTATCACTAAAAATCAATATTTTTTCGCGAATTTTTCATTTTAAACTGCAATTTCATACAAAATCGGGTTAAAGATATAAAATAATAAAAACTTGATTTTTTAAAATTATTATTTATTATCACGGGCCCGGGCAACGCCGGGCTGGGGTCAGCTAGTTAGTAGTTTGAGAAATGAAGTGTTTTGTGTAACTTGCCGTATTGCCGTTGCATTGAGTGGTCCAACTTGTTTTGCCCTCTACCGACTCCCTAAGTGAAGTATGACTTATTTGACACTGTCACACTGAACATAAATTAATATACTTACAGTGAAAATAGGGTTAACTAGATTTTTCAAATTTTTGACTTACTCCACTGTCATTCTAACCCCCTCATATATTCTAGATTTAACCCTATGACCATACGGGAAATTTTCCCTGTTTTCATAAGAATGCGTCCCAGAATATATATATATTTTTAATCGCGGTTTGATGCTATAATCCTTATATATTATTTCTCCTGTCAACATCCCTTTTTCTAAGAAAATATGAAACGCAGAACAACGAATGAGATACCATATGAAAGGTTTTAGAACCGGCTTCTGACATAGCCCACTTAACAATTGGTTAAAACATGTTTTTGATTGAAATTTGCTGAAAAATAAAAATTAAATCGGCATTGCTTTCATAAAAGAAATGAAAGATTTTCCTGAAATTATTGTTGCCAAAAAAAATAAAATACCACGTTATAGGATGCTCATAGCAATTATTATAAAAAACACCGCACGGGTTTATTTTATACTTATGATTAAAAAGCGAAATTGAAATTGAAATGTTTAGATTTATATTTCTAAGTCACATGGTTTTCCCGAAGCGGATGACGTCATCCTCTAATGCAGTTTCTCGCGCGTGCCTTCAGCAATCTTGGATCAGTTTTTAGTCTAACTTTGATGGAATAAATGAGATGATATTCTGGCTTGACTAACAACTAAATGTTGTTTGCAGATATTTTTATCCTTGCTTTTTCTTTAAAAGTTTAAACCTGCATCTAATAAATATTACATATTGATAAAAAATGATACTTCTCTATTATCCCGTCGACCACTTTTCATAACAAAAAACTGTCGCCAAATAAACGGGAGAACGTTGCCATTGGAATATCTATAAATAAATAAATAAATAAAATATAAGAATTTAAGGACACAATTGTTATTTTAATTAATAACATAACTACTAAATCAGTAAAACATAATGAAAAATACAAAAATATCAAAAATATCGATTGTAAAAACACTAGATGACGTAACAAACACGCATAATGATTCTGACATCAAGTAAATGGGACTGCATTTTTGGCGTTAGTTTTTTGTTATGAAAAGTGGTCGACGGGATAATAGAGAAGTACCTAAAAAATATTAGATTTCAGTGCGATATCTTCGCACGGGCCCTCTGGTATATTTTATATATCTTTAATCAAAATACTTTTCAAAATATGATTCTGTTAAAATATTTTTGTTTGCAGCCATTTTAATATGATTTTTGGGAACGGAAAAACAGGTGCCAGATGGTTAAAGGGTTTAAAAAAAAACATTTATAAAATCAAAGTTTCTTCTGCTGCCACTGGTTTTCGGAAACGTTTCCGATTCGTTTTATAGTGTATTAATCGGTTTTCTCAAACTGGTAAATAGAATTATCCCTTCTCAATTAAATATTTTCAGCTGTGTAATCAAATTCATGCATGCAAGTGTAACAAAACAATATGAATTTTAATGTTAATGTCAATGCTGTTAGTTTGTCATGTTTATCTCTAAAACATGTTTGTTGAACAGGAAAATGTTTACTTGAGAATTGGATAGCATCCGAAGAAATTTATATTCCGAGATGAGAAAACTAATTAATTTCACTGTAACGTAATTTGGACTCTAAAACGTAATAATGTACGTAATAATGACTCGGAAAAATAATAACTTTTTATGAATGAATCTTTAAATCTCGAAAACATATTGGTTTCTGATATTTCTAAAGATAAATAATGCTTTTCGGAATCGTGAGTAACTCGGAAGGAATTATTGTATATTTTCATTTGTGGCTATATTATATATTTCTATATAGTATTAAGAAACACCTGTCTCTTTTCACAGTGTATGAGTCTAATGCAAAGGTGGTCGTCAGGTAAGTAATTAGCTGTTGGACACTTTACTCTCACTATCCTCCTCCTCCCTCCAAAATCCATTTTGGCATTTCTTTACGTTTTTAGCTCTCAAAGGTTAAGCATGCCATTGATCCAAATTCTCCACTATCTGATACATAGAACAAAACCCAGACAACGTTTGCAGATGCCTCAATTAATATTTAAAGGAAGCGAGCTGCGATTTTAACTTTTCTATTAAAAAAGTCTTGAATGTTTGTGTTTGAAATGATTGTTTTGAAATCGATTTTCGGTGGAGTGGGAAGACACGACCCTAATTAAAAAGCGGTCATCGGGTATAGGCAATCGTCTCTAAATGAAGATATATCGTTTTTATAAGAAGAGGAAGAACATTGTTTGATTCACTAGGACCTGAATCAAAATGCCTAAAAACTTCTGCCATTTACCGTGAAACATTGTTACGTTTAGGGATTTACAAATTTGATAAAATATTGTAGTCAGCAAAAAATTCTGGTTACCAGTAAAAATATTACCCCCGTCCCTCTTAGCATCATTGATTTTTCAAAAGCACAAAAGTTTTTTTCATGAATTAATTGAGAAAAAAATAATAACAAGCATAAGTTTAGAAAGGTACTCAAACTTTATATAAACCAAGCTTTTTGTATTGAAAATCACCAAAATTATATATTTCAGGGGGAAAAAATGTAAAGGTTGAATTAACGGCATGTTAGGGAAATGTTTATTGTCGAATGCTTCAAATGTCTGAATAGTAGAGTGCCACAAAAAATCTATATCCGATGATGTGCATATTTTCGCATTGTATCCAATTTTAGGTGCCAGAAAGGCTGGATTAACACTATTTCTGATTTTTTTATTGAAATCTGCTCCCCCCCCCCTTCCGTACACACATTCTAATTACATGACATGCTAGATGGATAGAGTGGAAAATAATAGCTTTTTTGTTCATGAGATTGAAAATGTCTTTTAAACTTGGTTCTTCCATTAAAAGTACGAAAAAAGAGGCATAACACTGATTGTCGCAAACTAGTAGAGGTGAGAGAGAGAAAAAATGCCGTTTGTACTTATTCCTTAATTCAATTTTTATATAAAAAATTAGTTATTCTCAAACAAACAAACAAACAAACAAACAAAAAAAACACCAGATTAAATTTGGTTGCCAGATAAAAAAAAAAAAAAAAAAAACTTAGTCGCCAGTGACGACTTGGCGACCGCATTTGTCAAGCAGTGGTTATGTCACAGCAACGTCGCTGCGACCTCACATTGTGACTGTGACCGTCGACGTGATGTTACGTGAGGTCGGGCTTTGCCTCTTGGTTAGTGTCCTTGAATTACAAGTTGTAAATTTCCAACTGGACGAAAAATGTCCGGGCCAGGATTCGAACCTGGGATCGCTTGGCTGAAGCCGCCACGCTCTACCACTGAGCTATCCCGGTCGAATCTGGAGGGCATAATTCATCCAGTTAACCTTATTGATCAAAGCATCTGGTCTGATATTTTAATCAGCTCAACAGAAAAGATCGCAGGTAATGGAACTCCAGTAAACGCTGGATACGGGAATACACTAGATTATTAAGATGGAGAATAATCTAGTGTCCTTGAATTAGTGGATATCTCCACTGAGCGGGACTTGTGAAGCTTTAGCCAATCGGTAGTCCACCCCGCCCCCGCCTGAACCTGAACCTGATGTCGCATGACGTGAGCGTGACGTCACAGTGACGTAAATGTGAGGTTGTTTTTAACCCCTTCTATAACCTCACACTTTGACCACTTTGTGAAGTCACATTTGTAAATCTCGTCTACCGGGTAGTGAATGAAAAATCGATAACAATATTCCATCTTGACATACATAAAACAAGTTGAGTCAAATAAAAGAGCGTAACAACCCATTTGCAGGAGCGTGAAAACTGCAATAACAGCGGGACACGAAATTCTCCTTGTCAGAACCTGTCTTGGCACCTACACACATGATTAATGAATAAAATCAATACCCAGTACTAAGTAAAATACATCTACTCATTATATTCTGATTTTTGTTGTATTAGTCAATGGATGTTATCTTCCAATGGTATATTAGAAGCATATTTTTATCCATTTCGATTTGATTTCTATACTGCAACTTTTATATACACAGTAAAAAAAAATAATTAAAAAAAAAAAGGTTTTCTAGTTTCAGAAAGAAATTGTCCAAAAATCGCCGCAAAACGCGAAAAAAAGGCTAAAATTCCAATAAAAGTTTTTGGTAAAATTTTAAAATCGCAGAGAACAAAATTTACTTTATTGGTTAAAAAGATAGAAATTTGATTCCTTTTAAAAATGTCTAAAAATCTCCGCAAAACGCAAATAATCGTCAAAACTCCAAAAAATCGCAGAGGACAAATTTTACTATTCTGAGTTTAAAAAGAATTGAAACCGGATTGCTTTGACGAACATCAAAAAGCAGCCACCGAACACGAAAAAAAAAGCTACAAATCGTCTAAGAAATCGCAAAATATTCAAAAATCACAGAGGCCAAAATTCATATACAATAGGCTAAAACCAGATTCCTTTTACTAATTTTGAAAAATCACAGCGAAATGAGGGAAAAAAATGCAAAACATGAGATCAAAAGTTACTACATTGGGGTAAATTATTGAAACAGGATTCCTTTATGTCAAAACACCACTTCAGATCACGAAAAAAAAACCCGTTAAAAATTGCATAAAAAATTAAATTAAAAAAAAACGGTTCTATTATAAACTATGTAATTAATAATTCTAAAATAAGCTTTTTATTATTACTTACCGATCATATGTAGTATAGGCTAAGTCTTGTAATCGTTTTGAAAATCGAAAAAAATTTTTTGACGGATTTACACGTTTCAGACACTGTAGATTCCGAAAAACATATTTTTATGAAAAAAATTTTGCCGTCCATCTGTGTGTGTGTCTGTGTGTCTGTAAACGCTCTATCTCCCGAAAAAATTGAGATAGAGACTTGCAATTTGGTATGTACTTAGTATGTAATAATGGGAAGAAGCCTATTTCATTTCAATAACCTCGATTAACCGGAACTATTTTTTTCGGACTCTCGAAATATTCGTTCTGATAAAAGGTACATAAAAATTTTCGAAAATGGTTACTTTAAGAAATAATATAAAATACAATAAAAAAAACAAATTTTGCATACAACATGAAGTCGATCGGATAATTAGTTGCCGAGATATTTGGAATCCTATTTCCCACACGCTTCGATTTTTCATGACCCTATATTTCATCCAAATTTCACTTCAAAGATATATTTTAATTGGAAATTTAACGCTTAATCAGATGCAATAAACCGCTAGTTAATAGGATTATTATTTTTGGAGTTATAAGGAGGTTTCTTTCAAGCAATTCAGTAGTCGAGCCGTTAAAGTTTGTGACGTCATCAAGCAACGATTTTTATGAATTGCAATGCATTTTATAAGTAGTTTACACATTTTTATTTTAATATTTTACATTATGCATATCCATGATGGGTAAGCATTACGGTGGCCCCCAACGACTAGTTTTTCTCAAGTCTTTAAAAACTTTTGGGCTTTTTAAAAATCAATGATGGAGTAAGAGGGGGGGGGGGGAGATAAATATTTTTTTTCTGCGACAAGAATTTTTTGCTGGCTACCCGATTTTATGAAATTTGTAAAACCCTGTCTCAGAGGTATATTTAGAAACATACTTTTATCGATTTCCATTTCATTTCTATACTGTAAAAACACTGTAAGAAAACTCAAATGTTTCTTAATCCATTAAAGACAAGCGTTGCATCATAGCTAAATATACTTTTGTTGTTTTTGCATACCAGTAATTCTGAAAATAAATTTTCGCTTTCTTGGACGACCAAAAACTCCTCGATAAAATAAGACAAAATTTTCTATTCTAAAAACGCGGTGTAAAATGCAACATTTTCATTTTTCAAGAGAAAAAAAATGGTGGCGGCAATAGGTTAATATACAAAAAAAAAGTATAATGGAACTGCGAAGGAAAATATTACAGTAACTTCTTCCGAGTTACCCTTCGAAAAGCGTTCTTTGTCTTTAAAAACCTCACAAACCAATTTATTTTCGAGATTTAAAGAAGCATTTATAGAAACAAAGTCTCCTTTGCTGCCACGAACTTTCGGAAACGCATCCGAATAG
The DNA here is from genome assembly GCA_963931845.1 of Maratus michaelseni. Classification (NCBI taxonomy): domain Eukaryota; kingdom Metazoa; phylum Arthropoda; class Arachnida; order Araneae; family Salticidae; genus Maratus; species Maratus michaelseni. The sequence continues at coordinate 464,846,481 of OZ007587.1, forward strand.
TTCTTATAGTGTATTAATATGTTTCTCAAACCAGGATATCGGCTTTTAGGATGCTATTCATTCTGAAGTAAACATTTTCAGCTGTATAACTGAATTTATACATGCAAGAGTAACATAATAATATAAATGTTAATGTGAATGCTGTTAATTTATCACGTTTGTTTGTAAAACATGTTTGTTGAACCTGAAAATGTTTACTGAAGAAAAGATACCATTCGAAGAACCAAAGTTCCGAGTTGAGAAAACTAATTAATACACTATAAAGTAATAATATGGACTCGAAAACGTAATAATGTACGTAATAATGGCTCGGAAGAATAATAAACGTTTTATAAATGAGTCTTTAAATCTCGAAAAAATATTGGTTTCTGAGATTTCTAAAGATAAATAATGCTTTTCGGAATCGTTAGTAACTCGGAAGGAGCTACTGTATATTTTCGTTTGTGGTTATATTATATATTTCTATATATTAAGAAACACCTGTCTCTTTTTACAGTATAATAGCCTAATGAAAAGTTGGTCCTCAGGAAAGTAATCAGCTGTAAATAATTAGATGTCGGGCACTTAGCTCTCACCCCCCCCTCCCCCTCCTTCCTCCCTTCACGATCCATTTTGACATTTCTTTACGTTTTTAGTTCTCAAAGGTTAAACATGTCATTAATCCAAATTCTCCATGCTATCTGATACATAGAACAAAATCCAGACAACGTTTGCAATTAATGCCTCAATTAATATTTAAAAGAGGCGAGCTACGATTTTAACTTTTCTATTAAAAAGTCTTTCAGAAATGTGTTTGAAATGATTGTTTTGTAATCGATTTTTGGTGGAGGGGGGGGAGGAGGCAAGTCATGACCCTAATTAAAATGTGGTCGTCAGGTAGGTAATCGGCTCTAAATGAAGATATATAGCTTTTATCAGAAGAGGAAGAACATTGTTTGATTCATTAGGACCCGAATCAAAATGACATAAAACTACAGTCATTTTCCGTAAAACACAGAGACGTGACATAAACGTCATATTGTGACTTTGTGACGGCCAACTTGACGTCACGTGACGTGGATGTGAAGTTACAGTTGTTATGGCCTGTCACAGTGTGACTAATTTGTGACGATTCTGCATATCAAAATGACATAAGACTACAGTCATTTTCCGTAAAACACAGAGACGTGACATAAATGTCATATTGTGACTTTGTGATTGCCAACTTGACGTCACGTGACGTGGATGTGAAGTTACAGTTGTTATGGCCTGTCACAGTGTGACTAATTTGTGACGTTTCTGCATCGGGTTGTGTGACCAAATTTTACCAGAACCAAGCCCAACCCCAGAAGAGGAAGAACATTGTTTGATTCATTGGGAACCGAATCAAAATGCCTAAAATCTTCAGTCGTTTTCCTTAAAACACAGTGACGTCACAGCAATATCACATTGTGACTTTGTGACAGTCAAATTGACGTCACATGATGTGAATGTGAAGTTACAGTCGTTATGGCCGCTTTTAAGCCCGTTTGTGACTTTACACTGTGACTACTGTCACAGTGTGGCTAATTTATGACGATTTTGCATCGGGTCGGGTGACCAAATTTTACCAGAACCCAGCCTAAACTCATTGGGTCAGCTTTTTTTTTTTTTTTACGGTCGGCAGGATTCGGATCCTGCATAGGGGCGGGCGACAAGATTTTATCAGAACCCGTCACAACCTTTTAGGTAGTAGACCTTTTAGCTTAAGTAGATAAATGGTTTATCTTTATAAAAAAGTTTATCTTATGTGGTTTATCTTTATAAATATATATTTTTTCATAAAAAATTGTATGATATACTCTTACATCCATACACTGTAAGAAAACGAAAATGTTTCTTAATCTACGAAAATATAATATAACCACGTAAAAAAAATATGGAATAACCTTTTCCGAGCTGCCTACTATTCTGAAAAGCATTGTTTATCTTTAGAAATCTCAGAAACCAATATGTTGTCGAGATTTAAAGAAACATTTCTAAAAAATGTTTCTTTTGCTGCCAGTGATTTTCTGAAACGTTTCCGATTCGTTTTTTGAGTGTATTAATCGGTTTTCTCAAACCGGAATTAAATATTTTCAGCTGTGTAATCGAATTTATACATGCAAGAGTAACAAAACAATACAAATTTTAATGTTAATGTTTATGTTGTTAGTTGATCACGTTCGTCTGTAATACATGTTTGTTGAAGATTAAAATGTTCACTTGAGAATGGATAGCATCTGAAAAATCTATGTTCCGGGTTCAGAAAACTAACTAATATGCTATAAAACCGACTGGAAAACGTAATAATGGCTCGAAACATGATAAACTTTACAAATGCTTCTTCAACTCTCGAAAATATATTGGTTTCAGAGCTTTCTAAGGATAAATAATCAAACGGTGAATTTTTGTTACAGTATTCTGGGAAGTGTTTGAAAGTGTTTCATAATCTATGCTTCACGCATGATTTTCCATTTTTACTTTATAATTTCACTTGTAATGTTTATTTTCTCACGCTGACAGTTTCTATTGCATTTGTATTTATGCATCTCAAAAATAATTACTATTTGATACATTTTTATAATTGTTACGTATATGAAATATAAAAAATAATGACTTGAAAAATAAGTAGGAATTGCGAACTTTTCATTTTTGCAAGAAATCGATTTCTACAGGATACTGATATGAGTATTAAAAATTTTTAATTGTTTGATCAAAGTAGATTTTTTTGTTAGGTTTATAAAACTTTCGCCACTTATTCATTCAAGCACTTGACTGTCGTTAAGAAGTGCTCAAAATTGTTTTCCCCCGCATCTACTCTTTCAGTGGGAAAACATGTTGTACAGGAAAAGTCGTCTTTTTGATAGAAGCTCATCGCTGTAGATAAAATTGTTTGCAGGGTATTTGAATGATGTTACGATACTTCAAACATAATGAAATTGATATGCATCACTCAGGTGCACTACAAGAGGTTTTCTGATTATAGCGTACGTAGCATTTATCATTCATTTACAGAGACACATAAAAGAATACGGTTACAGGACTAAATATGTTCGAACGTTGCTGGAAGTGAGTTTTTCGTTGTGGTTTGCCTTTTTTAACTTATCTCATTTTGAGTGCATTACGTGGTGTGTATAAACTATATAGATTATCGGCTGTAAGAAAGAATTTAAACATATTACCGGCTGTGTAAAGCAATTATTGAAAATAGATTTTTAAAATGTTATGTAGTTTATAAAGTGTCTATTTATAGATAGATCTTTTTATTGTATGAAAAAGAGAAGTTTCTTAATAATATTCTGTTAGTGTTGGAAAGGGTTTCATAATCTATATTTGGTGCAGGATCTTTCGTTCTTGTTTTTATTATAAATAACTGAAGTTTTTAGACATTGTGATTTAGGCTCTAATGAATCAAACAATGTTTCTTCTTGTTTTTTTTAAAGCGATACATCTTCATTTACAGTTGATTACTTACCTGATGATCCCCTTTTCATTAGGGTCATACAGGGTCATGGGGGGCAGCTGCCCCGGTCCCCCCCATTTGAGGAGCCGCCCATGGGAGTAATTAGGATTTTATTAAGAGGGTGCCAAAGCGTTAAAATTGATCAAAAGTGACCAATATTCTTACATTTCCAAAGATTTAGGAAGGTAGTGCGGTCTTTCCTTTCCCCTTTTTGCTTCTCATATCCCTCCCACCCCCCGCAAAAAATAACGAATTATATTATTAGAATACTAATGATTAAAGTTTTATTATAACAACTTTGTAGTCCATTGTTTTAAAAAAGATATTCATTATTCGTATTTTCCTAAAAACATTCATAATGACCCATTGGGGGCATTTGTCTTTCAGACATCCTATGACTAACGTAGATAATTAAAGGAGAATTTGCAAACAAACACTCCCGTCAATCAATCCATCATTTTTTCTGCTGGTTTTCCAACTAGTACGTTTTCTTAAAGTACTAGTAGGAATACATATTTTCCATCTTGACCAAATTGAGTTTAGTTTAAAAGTGTCTACCACAACTGAAAACGCACTTTCAGCGATTATTGTTGCTAGACAGTTCTGTAATCAAATACTTTTGTGTGTCCCTGTAAATGAATGCTACACACACCGTATTCTACAGTAAGCCTCTTGTAGTGCACCTCAGTAATATATATCAATTTAAATACGTTTGAAGTACTGTATACATCATTAAAAGTCACCGCAAACGATTTTTCTCCATAGACCGTAATGTACCGAATTTTTTTTAAGTGTCCCTCTAAATGAACTGTAAATGGTACATACTTCATTTTTAATATCAAGCATGTCATAAACTTGGACAAGTAATCACCAAGAAGCTATCATAAGAGAGTCTCTGGAAATAATATACCGCACAAGTAATCACCAGGAAGCTATCATAAGAGAGTCTCTGGAAATAATATCTAAGAATTAAATAGTCTGTAACGATGTATTATCATATGATATCCACGCAGTCTGGAATATATTAATACATGATTGATTAACTTGCACTTATTTTTGAAATATTGAATGACCTTTCCCGTCCCACCTTATTTTCTACACCCTTGAAGTAAAATGGTTTGTTCCGGGCAAGCTAAAAAAACGCGAAGAGACAACAACTCAACTTAGATTTTCACTGACGATGACCGAGTAGTTCGGTTGAAAACGTTTTGAATTTTTAAAAGGACTTTTATGTGCTTTTAAATGTTTTATGTATGTTTTTACGCACCTTCAAGCAATATATTTCCTTTTAGTTGTATCTCTATGAATTTTAATTATTAAACAAGGTATTCACCTTGTTTGGCACTGAAATTTATGTGGCACTGAAATTTTAACTTTTTTATTGTCATAAACATACATCAATTGTATGACAATCCGAGTATAGAGAACGGACAGACGACAGACAGACAGACAAACCGAATTAGTAAACACTTTTCAACTGGTTGCAAAGTGTTAAAAAGACAACTTTTCCTGTAGAACATGTTTTCCCACTGAAAGAGTAGATACGCGGGAAAACAATTTTGAGCACTTCTTAACGACATGAAAGTGTTTGAATAAAGCAGCGAAAGTTTTTTAAACGTACAAAAATATCTACTTCGACCAAACGATTAAAATTAAAAAAAATAATTATGGGTTGCAATTCATATCTATTTTTAAGTCTTAAATGCTGGATTTATTCTTAGTTCATATATCTAAAGTCTATAAAAATGTATCAAAATAAAAGTAGTGATAATTTTTGAGATTCGTAATACTACAGAAAATGTCAGCGTGAGAAATAATTATTAGAAGAGAAATTATTAAAAAATTATAATTTAACATGAAGAGCACTAAAAATCTTACGTTTAATTTCTAAATTTTTTTACTGAAAGACTTAAATTTGATACCAAACGTATAAAATTTTCAGGAAAAAAAAAAGCCAAATTATTATTATTATTATTATTCCATTTTTATATATGTATATATATATATATATTGCTTTTATTATTTATTTATTTATTTACTTTTTTTTCACAAACTAGTTTAAAATGCTAAAAGTTTTACGTTTTTTCGTCTTTTTAGTTTAAATAGATAAATGGTTTATTGTTATCGTTATTAAAAATATTGTTTATGATATACTTTTACATCCATAGGTTTTCCCGCATTCGTTTGGCAACATCGATGCTTTTAACACTTTCCAACATAGTTGAAAATTGTTTATGAATTCGGTTTGTCTCTCTGCTCATGCTCTAATTCTCGTAAACATAAACGGATTGCCATGCAATTGATATATGTTATTGATGTTTACCATGGCATCGAAAATGATGCGTATATGCATAGTGCGTTTTCAATTGTGGTATGCATTTTGAAATTTAACTAATAATTTGCATATTACTTGGTGTGTATAAGTTATATATATCATATACAAAGCTGTAAAAATGATTGCAAGTACATTTACGTTTATTGACGAAAATTGCTAATAAGGAATTTTTAGCTGTTATCTAACTGAAATAAATTTTAGCATAATATGTAGTATATGTACAAATCTATAGATAATATACAGGGCTGTACAAATTAATTCGCTGTTTTTCTGACTATAGATGTTAACTGCTGTAGTTAAATTTTTGAGATTTTATGCGTTTTCCACTTAACAATTTAGTTATTCTTAATGACGTCATATAGTGTTATTTAGTATTTTTAGCATAATTTATCATTGTTTACTCTAGTATTATTATTCATTTATTATTGTTCATTGAGTACTTACTTCTATCCATTATTATTATCTACTTCAGCATCTAACAGCATTATTACATGGTAGTATTATTGCTCAGTATCACATAGTAGTATTTAGTACTGCTCATTAAGATTGGTAAATTGTATTTTTGGAATCTTGTATTTTCAGAATTTGTATTTCAGAATTACATAGTATAATTATTGCTCATTTTCACAAAGTATAATTTAGTAATGCTCAGTATAATTAAATAAACAAACCTGCTGGGCGGGGCTAGTTGAGCTTAAGCCGAAATGTATGCCACCCCGCCCGGTTTGACTTTTACCTTGTTTACTTGGATATCTTCTTTTAACTTACTAAACGATGATGTCTTGTTACAGTATTCTGAAAGTGTTGGAAAATATTTCATAAACTAATGCTTGACACATGATTTTTCGTTCTTGTTGTAGCCATTCTATTCTCTTTCATGTATTCAGCATTAATTTTTAACGTAGAAAATTCCTTTTATAACTCTGTTTAATATGTTTGTTTAAATATAAATCATGCTGTAACCTTTGTTTATTGAATTTCAGTCATCCACCTCATTGATATTATGGACGCATTCACAGAGTAATTGCTGCTCTTCAAATGTCATTATAAGCATAAAAATGCGGCGACAGTGAATGTCGGCATTTCATGAAAAATGAATGCAGTTATGAATGAAGGAATGACGGCGCCCGTCATTTTTTCCATTTAGGTAATGAACTCCGCCTAATTCCCAGTACAACAAACGAAAACAAATGAATATTATTATTGGAGCTGAAAATAGCCGTCGGGGTGTAAAACTTTTTTACATACTACTTGAAATGAAAATGTAGCTAAAGCTTGTTTCGGGATCCGAAATTAATTAAAAACAGTTTCCGAGTACGCGGTGGAGTTTAACTAAGGGAACAAGAAAAATGACTTTGCGCGAATCTGTGTAACATATTGTTTTAGTCACTGTATAGTCAGTGCTGGTCACAATTTAGGATGACGCCCCACATAACTGTCATCGCTGATTTTAATATAAATATATACTAGCTGACCCCCCGCCCGGTGTTGCCCGGACCCGTGATAATATATATATATATATATTTTAATCAAGTTTTTATTATTTTATATCTTTAACCCGACTTTGTATGAAATTATATTTTTAAATGAAAAATTCGCGAAAAAATATTGATATTTAGTGATGACCATTTTCTTGGTTTTTTTTTTTTTTTTTTTTTTTTTTTTTTTTTACCCAGGGTCGTTTCATAGTTTTAAAATAAAAAGTTATTTTTGTCCAAACTAAAAGAAATGTTTTCTTCTCGCTTTTTTGTTTGTTTGTTTGTTTTCGCGTCGGCTCCTTTAACACAGCAATAAAAAAATAGTTCTCATCTTCCGAACACTCTGACATTTCAGACGTTATAAATATAACTGCATCCAAACTCTCTTTAAAATCTTGCGATGGAATGTACTTATTTAATAGTGAAATCATTAGTTCTTTAAAGTAAAGCTTTAGTTTTCAACCTCAGAGCAAAAATAAATTAAAAGGTCTATGCTTTCAATGCAAATGGTGCGGCTTCATCCGTTTTCAATCAACTCTTTTCAATCCCCTTGCTAAACAGGTGAAGGTTGGGTTAATCAATCCGTTTTCCCGTTTCTGAGGGTAGAGTCCTTAAAAAAAAAAAAAAAAAAAAAAAAAAAAAAAAAAAAAAAAAAAAAAAACGCGTGCGCAAAGAGACGGTTTTCATGTGGATTTGACAGAATGCGCTTTTCGTTTTAAATATATAGAAACATGATGAGTCAGAAAAATGTATGCACACTTTGATGATCATAACTTTAGTTTTTATTCCCATATAATTAATATTTAAATTGCAAAAGGATCTACATACAATGTATAACTTTTCCTCCTACCGCAGATGTTTAAAATGATGACTGTTCTGGTCAATACACTGCTTATAACGGTGGGCTATTGATTCACAAACAACAACAGACATTTCATTGGGTGTTGGGGCGCATTCTTGCTCCATTGCGGTTCCGGAACGATGTCTATGAACATCCATTCGTTTCAAACTTATCTTTTACCCGATGAATTGTAAGTAAGTGCGCACAGGTGGATCTGCTTGAAACTTCCTGCGATATTGTTTTTGTACTTCTGCTACATTTTACTTACCCATCATACGTAGTATAGGGTAAGTCGTAATCGTTTTGAAAATCGAAACAATTTTTTTTTGACGGATTTACACGTTTCAGACACTGAATATTCCGAAAAACATGTTTCTTAGAAAAAAAAATTGCAGTCCGTCTGTGTGTATGTATGTCTGTAAACGCTCTATCTCCCGAACAAATTGAGATAGAGACTTAAAATTTGGTATGTACTTCGTATGTAATAATGGGAAGAGGCTTATTGAATTTCAGTCACCTCGATGATCCGGAACACTTTTTTTCGGACTCTCGAAATATTCATTCCGATAAAAGGTATACAAAAATTTTCGAAATTGTTTATTTTAAGGAGTGACTATAAAAGACAATAAAAAACATAAATTTTGCATAAAGCATGAAGTCGGTCGGATCATGAGTGGCCGAGATATTTGTAATCCTATTTTCCACACGCTTCGAGTTTTCATGACCCTGTATTTCATCCAAATTTCGATTCAAAGATATATTTTAATTGGAAATGAGACGCTTCATCAGATGCAATAAACCGCTAGTTAATAGAATTATTGTTTTTGGAGTTATAAGGATGTTTCTCTTGCACAATTCAGTCATAGAGCCTTTGAAGTTTAGGACGTCATCGAGCCACGATAATTATTCGAATTGCGATGCATTTTAAAAGTAGTTTACGCATGTTTTGACATGACGCATGAAGACAAAAAATGCATGAAGACGCGTTACGCATGAAGACAAAAAAATTTCCATCCGTCTGTGTGTCTGTATGTCTGTGTGTCTGTAAACGGTCTATCTCCCGAACAAATTGAGATAGAGACTTGAAATTTGGTATGTACTTAGTATGTAACAATGGGAAGAAGCTTATTGAATTTCAGTCACCTCGATGATCCGGGACTATTTTTTTCGGAGACACTAAATAGTCATTCTGATTAAAGGTATATAAAAAATTTTGAAATTCTATTTTAAGCAGTGAATATAAAAGACAATAAAAAAACATAAATATTGCATAAAGAATGAAGTCAATCGGATCATGAGTTGCCGAGATATTGGTAATTCTATTTTCCACACTCTTCGAATTTTCGTAACCCTGTATTTCGATCAAATTTCAATTCAAAGACATATTTTAATTGGAAATGAGACGCTTCATCCGACGCAGTAAACTCTTCGTCAATAGAATTATCAAATTTTGGAGTTATAAGGATGTTTCTTTTACGCAATTCAGTAACATAGCAATTAAAGTTTAGGACGTCATCAAGCCAGGATTTTATTCGAATTGCAATGCATTTTATAAATAGTTTACACATGCTTTATTTTCACATTTTATAGTATGCCTATCCATGATGGGTAAGTATTACGGTGGCCCCCAACGACTATAGTTCATACTTACAATAGTATTTTAAAATATTTTTTTCTTTTTTTCAAACGTTAATCTGGGTCTACTCATTTTTTCGAATGAATGACACTTTGAAAAGAAAGAAAAAATAGAAAGTTATGAACTGTTAAACAGTGTATGTATACATTTTTCTGACGTGCCCTGTATACCTGTGTAACTTTGAAATAAAACAACAACAACAACAACAACAACAAAAATCGTATAACAAAATCTGACCAAATCTCTAATTTAAAGACCGCATTTAATTTTATTTATATAATACCGTTAAAGTAAAAAATTAGCTAACCATTTCGAATAACAAAATGACCAAATCTTTTATTTAAAGATGGTATGTAAATATATATATATATATATATATATATATATATATATATATATATATATATATATATATATATTATTAAGTGGAGAAAGTTTTTTAAGCGTAAAAAAATCTATTTCGACCAAACGTTTAAAAAAATTGAATGCATATATCAAAATCCTCTAAAAATCGATTTTTTTAAACATATTTATAGGTTGCAATTCCTATTTATTTTTTTATTTTTGAAGTCTTAAATATTCATGGACCATATACGTAAAAATTATAAAAACGCATCAAATAGTAATTTTTTTTGAGATACATAATACAAATACAATAGCAGCGAGAGAAAATAAATACAGCGAGAGAAAATAATTATTACAAGTAAAATTATACATACAAAGAATAATTTTATATTAAGAGCATTAAAAATTTTACGTATAATTTCTAAACAGATACTTTGCTGATAGACTTGAAATTTCATACCAACGGATAAAATTTTGAATAAAAACTGCCAATTCATTATTATTATTGGATTTATATTATTTATTTATTTTATTATTACTTTTTTTAAACCGACTGTTTAACCCATTCGGGACCATGCACCCTCAAAAAGTGCATACAGAATTTGTTTTAGGCACCAGTAAAAAATAAAAATAATATTTGCTTTCTCTAATTAGAGCATTTTTGCACTAGTTTAAGTAAAGGTAGCATTTTTTTAAAAAGTGGTGCCAACCGAATAAAATTTGTGTAAAAGCCGCCGGTCGCGAAGGGGTTAAAAAGGCGTTAAATCTAAAAGTTTTACGGTTTTTTTAGCATAAGTATGTATGTAAATGTTTTATTGCTATCTTTATAATTATATAAAATCAATCAATTAAACTCAATTAAAGATTTTCAGCTCCGTAATTGAATTTATATATGCAAAAGAAACAAAGTAATATTAGTTTTAATGTTAATTGTTAATGATGTCTGTTTGTCTGTAAAACATATTTTTTGAATATGAAAATGTTTACGTGAGAATTGGTAGCATCCGAAAAACCTATATTCAGGTTGATAAAATTGTTTAATACACTCTAAAAATGACTCGGAAACGTTTCCGAAAATCAATGGCTGAAAAAGAAACTCTGTTTTTATAATGGTTCTTTAAATATCCAAAATATATTAATTTCTGATGTTTCTAATGATAAAGAACGCTTATGTTATTACATGTTTTCATTCGTGGTTATATTATAGTTTCCTAGATTAAGAAACATTTCTCTTTTTTCAATTCCTACTATTAGCTCACACTCTCTATACATTTATATATCTTGTTCAAATTTTCAATCGTTAATAAAATAATTTTTATTCATCCACTCAAATTCAAATACATTTTTTTTAACTTGTAGTGGATGACACTTGATGTTAATACAGTTTTTTCAAATATTAATTCATTCATTAAATTTAATTAATTAATTTTAGTTTTATATGGGAGAAAAAAATTTCTCCCATTGTTTTCATAAATGAAATGAAAGATTTTCCTCACATGAGTGATGCCACAAAAATAAAATACCGCAACGATGATTATAAAAAAAATGTTCAATAAAGATAACGTGGGACATGAATGCTTCACGGGTTTATTTTATATATTTATGATTAAAAAGTAGGAATAGACTTTAAAAAGTATTTTTATATTACTTGTTTACAATGTAGCTATAAAACTTTTCTCGCGTCCGCTTGGCAACATCGATGTGTTAGTAGTTATTCTGTTCTCTTTCCTGTATTCTGCATTAATTTTTAACGGAGAATCTTTCATTTATAACTCTGTTTAACATGTTTGTTTAAATATAACTCATGTGTAATCTTTGTTTATTGAATTTAAGTCATGCACTTCCTTGAAATTATTAATGATTTCGCAATATTCGCAGAGAAATTGCGGCTCTTCAAATGTCATATAAGAATAAAAATGCGGCGCGCCATGACAGTGAATGTCGGGCATTTCATGAAAAATGAATGCAGTTATGAATGAAGGAATGACGGCGTGCGTCATTGCTTCCATTTTAGATAATGAACTCCGCCTTATTCCAAGTACAACAAACGAAGACAAATGAATATTGTTATTGGAGTTAAAAACGGGTTTATATATTTTTTATATACTTGAAATGAAAATTGTTATTGGAGCTAAAAACGGGTTTATAATTTTTTTATATACTTGAAATGAAAATGTAGATAATATTTGTTTCGGGATCCGAAATTATTTAAAAATAGTTTCAGAAGTAGTGGAATTCAACTAAAGAGATTTCCTAATGAAACAAAAATTGTGACTATGTGCGTTTTTATGTGACACATTATTTTAGTCACTACAATCAGTGTGAGTCACAATTTAGGATAACGCCCCACATAACTGTCATCCGTTAATACATAATAAAAACTTTTGCAAATAATGTAACTTCCAATAAATGGTGTATTCCTATCCAAACTGCTTATTTTGTGACTTATTTTTAAATTCATTTTTGCTCTAAAATGCATCCAATTGACAGGTTCTCTTATTCAGAAACTTTATAATGTCCTTATTGGTCGATTTTTGATAAAGGCAGAATATATTTCAAAAAATGCTGTCAAAGTGGACATTTTGAACCGAATTTCCAGAAGCGATAGCGCTGGAAGCAAAAGAAAATTAACGTACTGTGAAAATAATTGTTTGTAAATCAATTTCTAATTAATTGAACGAAAAATAAAAACACACGTCCCTTATAAATATCTTTATAAACCACGTTGCCAAGTTTCATGTTTTTATTTTTAAAAATGAGTCTGAAAATATGTCAGAAAATTTTGAGTTGTTGAGCGTGGAAAATATTTTTTCTGAATACCGCCTTAAATCAGAAAATAATCGACACAATATTATTAACCAATAATGAGAATTATTCGATAGAAAAATATATATATAATATTGCTCAATGCTCTGATTATAAAAGAAGGAGAAGAAAAACATAAATAAGGTAATAACATTAGAAAATGGAAAGTTATATTGTGAAACACTTTGTCAATAATCCACAATATAAGATAGTCTCAAATGATTTCTGTTTAAGCACAGCAAGTGATCAAGCCTAAATTACTATGTTCAAATTGCCCGATCAAATGCGACACCACACATGTAAGAAGTGGATCAGTCCTAAAAACATCATATTACAAAAAAATACCACACACACATATCTATATAGCTAAAAAAAGTTTTAAAATTTATTTTTTAAAAAGTGGGTCTTCTGCATTTAATACAATTATTTATTATTCTATATTATACATAGTGATTTCTCATACATGGCTATATTTTTACCCTTTAAATTATTACTTATTTAATATTAATTTTAATTATTACATAAACATATCTTGTTTTAATTTATTTTATTTTTCATAATAATGTTATATTTTCACATTCTGCAAATTGGATTTTTTTCCCATATTTCTTCTTTTAATTTATTCCCACTTATTTAATTTTGAGAATCTTAAATTTTTAGATATATGTCTTTGTATTGTATTATAATTATCGTTTTATCTATTGTCGATTTTTAATGGGGTTTAATAGTTAAAATACATAATTTATTTTATTATATATATATATATATATATATATATATATATATATATAATTCATAAAAAAGTGCAATAATTAATTGAATTCAATGTTGATTTCAATAATTAATTGAAAACCATTTTGAAGAGGAATGGGGGGGGGGGGAGTATTTCAGTAAAGTTTATGAATATTACAACAAAATCAAAAAAAAAAAATAAAAAAATAAAGGAAAGGAAAGAAAGAAAACAAACCTATCATATAAAATGCTGTAAAAATTACTCAAAGTTGTCGATTTAAATGGTACACCACGCTGGTTTACGCAAGCAGATAGCGTAATGCTTTGTGCCATACATACTACTACTATTAATAATAATCCGTTAATAAGGAAATCTATCTACCTATCCATCATATATCATCATATATATATAGGAAACCACACACGTTTGAACCACGGAATCACTAACATTTTGGGGTCTCTAGGAAACTGTAAGCTCTGGCTATTGGTAATCCAGCTCTGTAACCCGTCGTAATACAGGCACCAAATTCACCTTAAATTTTTTTTCTGTCTTCATAAGAAATTATTATATGTATTATACGTATTCATAAAATTATTTATTTGCTTCGGAAAGGGCTGTAGTAAATTAAAGTTGTAGAGTTGGGTTGGGTTGATTATTGACGGCCAATTATCTACACTAGGGCTATAGGCCCGGGGGGAGTGCCCTTCGTGGGGGTCTTTCTACGGGAACCTAATCCGTATTTACGCATGGATAAATCCACGGCTCGAAGAAAACCACGAAAACTCCGAACGATTAGGCCGACGGGCGCGATTGGGATCGAACCCAGCACCTCCCGTCCACCAGCTTCGAGAGCACAACCTCTCAGCCACTGGTGGGGCTAAAATTGTAGAGAATTTCCCAAATTTATTTAAATAATTGTATTATCGCAGCATAAAAATGTGTACATATTAAACTCAAAACAAGTGATTTCCAAATCTCAACATAGTTTTTCAATAATGAAACTCCATTAAATATAAATATGCTAATAATAAAAAAATATATATATGAACTGATAATGTGACCTTATCCTCCCCAATTACATTAACAGTACTTTTCACTTTAATATCAGCCTTTCTCTAACTAATCAGTCGATATCTTTCAGAGATTCGACATTGAAAAATCTATGTTCGGAGAAAGTTTATCATCTGTAATGTAATATCTTTTTACTATCTCGAAATGTCAGATATCTTCTGTTTCAGCTTTTAAATAACGTTTATTTTTTGTTTCTTTATTCGTGTTTAACGTGTAATTTTCTATATTTTTTTTTTGCATTTTCAAAGTTTAACCCATGGTTGAACTTCATATCGTATTGGTTTTACGTTCGACCGCGGGTTAAGCACTTAACCCGTGGTCTAGATTAATGGAGAATTATCTCGTGGGCATAATGGACTACTAACTGGCTTAATATCAAAACTCCTATTGCTTAGAACCAGAAGCACAAAAAATAGCAGCTTATTAGTAAAGGGTAACTGACGCCATTACTGGTAAAATAACGTCTCATTGACTGGCCGTCCTTATGACCCTATTGTTCAAAAGAACTCAGGCAACCTTATTGGTCCGCGAATAACTCATATACGAGCTGATTGGTCTGCGAATAATTCGTCTGCAATCTGATTGGTCTACCCCGCTATGACATATCCGACGCTGATCATAAGACAAAAATGACTTCGGTAGATTGGTTGAAACAGGCCCTTTTCTTATATAATTAAATTATAATTTTAGTATGTTTTCAAAATTTTCTTTTGTTGAACATTGCAAAGTTTCCTGATACATTCATGAATTCAGTTTTGTTGCCAAATCCATGAAATATAAAGGCATTACCATTTTTCTGCCATGTGCCTAAGGATCGAATAGTTATTTTCACATTTTCCTGTAAATGGGGTGGCAGATGAAAAGCGAAGCTTTTGGCTGGAATGTCGGCTCCATATCTTATTTATTCTATTATAATATATTAACAATTCTTTTGCTAATTAAGGATAGAAATTTTTATTTCTTAATCTGAACTTTATAAAAGCACTTAGCTCAAGTAATTACCTGTCCAAAAATGTAGTTCTTTATTTTTTTTTTAATCCATTATTTAAGTATCTACGTTGTTTTAAAAATTAAATTAACAAAGAAGACAAAATGTTGATTCCCAGTATCTCCACGGATTTTTTAAAATTTTGTATCTCTGTTTATGATTTTATGATTATTTCATCATCATTTATGAAGATGAGTTTGGCCTCAAATTAAAGAATTTCTTCATTAGATTGTTCTACATTTCGTTTTACTTTTCTGGGATGTTTGGTTCATTTGATATCTGTTATTTTACTCTGGCATGTTTAGTCGAATTAGCATTGAGAAGTTTTCATTTGTAAATAAGTAAGCGGTTTGGCTTAGCATTTTTTTTTTAAAGCTCGACTTCGGCAGAACGAACGTCTTACTTGATACCTAATGAGTTACTACTAAAAATCTACACGCCATTGGGAGAAGATCTAATATTTGTTTCAGCAATGTGTGAATTTATGCTACGATGAACGGAATTCAATTTTTATGATGCCAAAGAAAAGTGTTAAGGTAAGATTAAAATATTGATTTTGCAAAATTGATCCAGAATTATAAGAGTGATGCGATTGTACTTTAAGCTGTTCTCAGATACAAATTAACTATTTTCTAACAGATTCAAGAAGTCATTTTTACTTGCGAACGCGTGAATTTAGAAATCAAATAACGTTTCCCTTTTTAATGTGAAAGCAAAAGATTTTTCAAGAAAAGGTATCGAATTTGGCGTTTTAAACTGATTTTTGTAACGCGACAGTCGCAAAAAATCATCATGAGAAATAACCCAAAAGCTAATCATAATTCAATCCATCATATTTGGCGCAACATGTCCCCATAAAGGATCTTTCTGCCATTCAACCAACGAACCCAATCCATCATAATTCAAGATTTCGACATCTAACACAGGAGAAAAAATATCTAAGGCACTTCAAAAGTATAGTCTGAAATTTTAATACATTTAAAAAAAATGATTTTGTGAATATGTCAGAAACTTTTGCGATGTTGAGCAAGGGAAAATAAAAAATGAAAAAATAAGCATCCTTCATACATTTTTATGTATGAAGGATATATATATATGTATATATATAGAGACAGAAGTACATTTTAGACTGAGAATGTCTAGTTTTTCCGTATTAGAGGCAGCAAACTCCGTCTAGACTAACTATACTCTAAAAAATGTTTGTCAAAAGACGTAAAAAATACTGACAGCCAGTTGCCAGAAAACCCCTGTGGATTTGAAAAAAAAAATCTATTTTTTAAGCAAAATTTCATTTATTTGACTGAAGAATTTTGAGTTTAGGTACGTGAAGTTTGTATGATTTGAGGGGGAAAGGAAAAGACATATAGCAAAAAGCCTCAGAGGGGAAAATATTTAAGAGAAGTCTGTGAACAAAACAGTTTCTGAAACGAAAAAATAATTGCAGGAATACTCCTATGATTTGACGAAAATGCAGTTTGGATTAGAGTATTTCACGTTTTACGTTACATTGGAAAATATTCTTATGTTTTGAGAGACAATAGTCAAATAAAAGTCGAATTTTTTCATGACTGAACAGAATTTAATCGAATATATGTCAATCCATGCTTATTTTTTAAGCGCGTAGCAAAAATTTACACGGCTGCAATTTTCGCCGAGAAAAATCTCGAAATCTGTTTCGCGAGAGATTTTTCCAATCTATGCATTATTTTTTAGAGTGATTTTAGACTGAATTTTAAACAAAATAATCTAACTTTAAAGCAAAAAGTAAATTTCTTAAATATAACAAAATTTTGTTTTTGCTAACTAAATCTGAACATTTATTGGGTTGTTAGGAAAGTTCCTTCCGTTTGGGAAAATAAATTCGTACCGGAAAATTTTGCCCGTTAAGTATTAGACATTAGCTATCGGAATTATTATCTAATAATTAAATGATAGAATTTTTCGGTACGAACCAATTTTTTCCAACGGAAAGAACTTTCCAAACAACGCAAAATTACTCTTATTAGAGTACATTAGATTTTCCTGAAAAAAAAAAAAAACAAACAAAAAAAAAAAAAAACGATCAAATTAATTTTTAAGGGAAAAAAAACCTTCAAGGGATCTAATACTTTTATTCGAGTTTTTGATGCAACCCTTTACTGTTATCTATATTAGAGTCCTGCACTAAAGATAAGTTCGTTCACTTTTTTCAAAGCCCGAGCCAGAAAACTTTTGTCTCTTTAGATCCCGAGCCCGATATCGAAGTAAGTAAAAGAAAATTGTTAATAACATTTTAAAATTGCTTCAAGAGAAATTTTTTTCATTTCCTTCATCATCTTACATGGAAATAAACTTTAATCCCAAATACTCCTTCATGACAACGTTTCATAATTTTCATGTTCCTGAAAATTACGGTCGGGGGTCCGCTATTGTTATATTAATTTCAAAACACTTTATCCTTTTTTTTAATAAATCCAAATAAATTTCACTTTCCAAAAAAAGAAAGAAAGAAAGAAAAAAGAAAAAAGTCATGTTTTTTATAAAGTAAAAATTTACCGGTCTATTTTTCTCGTTTTTTCGAAAATCTGAACCGGTCCGATATCACGTCATGTTAATCTTTTTTTCAATTGGTGAAACTTTTTATTTCAGTTTCATTTTTCACGTGAAAATCTTTCAATAGAAAATTAATTACTGTGGAAAGAATTTTATTGTGGGTTTTTTATTGTTGGCAACTGCTTTAACGAAAAATGTTTCAATTTAATAGGAAAAAGCTGTTAGAATTTTGGTTTTTTTATCTCTCTATATTAAAATAATACGATTTTTTCAATTTTTAATACTTTGAGCTTCGTAGTAGGTATTTAGCTATAAGTACACAAATTTTACCAATAAGTAATATAACCTGTAACTCATATAGTTTCTGAGAACGGCTCTGTGACGGACAGACAACGGAGCGGGAGTAATAGGGTTTCGTGAGATGAACGAAACCCTAAAAACATTGAGAAACAACAGAAGGGGAGGGGGGGGGGGGAATCTGGCACCTTGTAATAACGTGATAACTGAAATATTGGCTGTTATGAAAAAATATAGTTTGCTACTGAAATGGCACGCGAAAGAAGAGAGTGGCTTGAAGGTTATATATTTGCTCTCTCCGAAGAGAATTATTCATATTCCGTGATTAGAAATCATTTAGTAGGTGATTGGTGGGAAAAAATTGTCACAATTGATGAAGCGTGGATTTATCTAAATGTCTGTAATAAAAAACAGATCGATTTATTACCAGAAAAGAGGCCAAAAAGACTTACAACTTTGGTTCAATCACTGCAAAGAAAGTTTCTCTAAAGGATTTATGGTGATTGCTGGAAACCCTTACAACGGACAGGGCCCACTTAAGACTTAGAAGTAGGGGAAACCCGACGTCACCCGGGGCGGGGGGGGGCTTTTACTCTGCCAATTATGTTTTCAACAATTTGAAATTTTACCATCAAAATTTCGAGTAAACAACACTTTTAATATTAAACTATAACTAACTACCTATATACATATAAAAAATATTTTATTATATACATAATTATACATAACAAATTAATTTTGTATGTGAATTTACAAATATGGAACAGGTGCGAATATTTGAGTTTCAAAATATATTTTATGTTTTACAAATTGCAGGATTTGGCAGTGTGCTAAGAACAGAGCAGGGACAACAAATATTTGACGTAGATTTATATTTGGCTGCAACACAATTTTTCTTCTATTTTATAAAGAGAAATTTGGTATCACCTGAATGCTAATAACTTTCCCCTTTATTCAAGTAACCTATTCTCCATATTTTATATAATTTCTCCACTCTTTATGAATATAAACAAAATATAACTATACAGATTAAATTTTCTGTTATTTTTAGCACGTTTGAAATTAAAATGTAAAACATAAGAAAAATGAAAATAAGTTGCATTTAATCACTGTTTTTATACCATTTATAATATCAACAGAAAAAAAAAAGAGTATAAATGTATCAGTAAAAGTCTGAGGGAAAATTTAGTAGCTATAATTAAGGGAAAAAAATACATTTTTTTACCCTGACTAAAATATATTTTCCTAAAAATTAGTTTTGAAAAGTAAATTTGGGAGCACTTTGTATTTCAGTGCGTAAGCTCGAGTTTCACGGGTCTATTCGGTAAACAGGCCCTGAACAGGAAAATTAAAGATAAGAAAAGTGGAGAAAAATGTCAAAATAAGCTGTATTTATTATCAAAACAATGTTCTAATTCCTATATTTAAAGAAGATATTCCAAAACTTTATCCTACGGACGTTAAAAGTGTTGAGTTCCACCAGGATAAAGTGAGCAGCCCATACATCCAAAAGTACAGTCTCGAAAAATTGACAAGAGAAACTGGAGTCAAGTGTATAACCGTTTAATCATATTCCAACGACGTCCCCAGATGTTCTTGTCATAATTATGGATGATAACACCAATGGATTGCTGTGCCTTTGGACTACTAAAACAAGCTCTTGCGAAACGCCCGATCAACCACGTTGAGTAGACTCTGGAAATGTGTGGTGGAGGAATGGAAAAAAAAATACCACTTCCAGTTTTACAAAAAGCCCTGCTATCTTGGAAATTCCACTGTAATAAGATAGTCCACAACAAAGGCTACCCAGATATAGAACGTATTAAAAAATAATTGTTTAAATTAATTAATTTTATTTTTTGTTGTCAAAATCGTTCCCAATATGTGTAAATACCCTCTGTAGAGTTTTAAATGAAATAACCACCTATCAACTTACCAATTTTCCGCTGCATTATTTTTTTTTTCATTAAAAATAACTTAATTTAAATGGAATTTGGTTTCCTTGGGTTCTAATCCCAATCAAAAAAATGTCAAAATATTAAACAAAAAGTAGCTTTTTTCATGTAAAATGACATAATTTTAATCAAATTCAATAATAATAGTTTTTTTTTTAAATTGATTTTGCTGGTTGTTTAGAAATTCATATTTGAACAATACAAACTAAATGACACCACGTTCTTTAGCTACTAAAACGGCCTTGTTTTGTATGAAATCGTGTTTAAGAGAAAATAATTCATTTTTATAGTAAAAACTAGTCGTTGGGGGCCACCGTAATACTTACCCATCTTGGATATGCATAATATAAAATATAAAAATAAAACATGTGTACAACTATTTATAAAATGCATTGCCATTCGAATAAAATCCTGGCTTGATGACGTCCTAAACTTTAAATGTTCTATCACTGAATTGCGTAAAAGAAACATCCTTATAACTCAAAAATGATAATCCTATTAACTCACAGTTTACTGCGTCGGATGAAGCGTCTTATTTCCAATTAAAATATATCTTTGAATCGAACTTGAATAAAATACAGGGAAATAAAAAATCAAAGAGTGTGGAAAATGTGATTCCAAATATCTCGGCCACTCATGATCCGATCGGCTTCATTCTTTATGCAAAAATTATTTTTTTTTTATTGCCTTTTATACCCACTCCTTAAAATAAACAATTTTGAAAATTTTTATATATCTTTCATCAGAACGAATAGTTCGAGAGTCCGAAAAAAAGAGTTCCGGATCATCGACTGAAATTCAATAAGCTTCTTGTCAATATTACATATTAACTACATACCCAATTTCAAGTCTCTATCTCAATTTGTTCGGGAGATAGAGCGTTTATAACCACACAGACACACACAGAAACAGACGGACAGCATTTTTTTTTCTAAAAATATGTTTTTAGGAATCTCCAGTGTCTGAAACATGTAAATCCGTCATTTTTTTCCAATTTTCAAAACGATCACAAGTCTTACCCTATACTATGTATGATGGGTAAGTAATAAATCCTTTTTATAGTAAAAATAACCATTTAAATAATTTTTAAAATGGAATGTAAGAAATAGGGAAAAATATAGTTATATATTGTTTAAGACTTTTTATGGGGGGGGGGGGATAAAAAAGGGAGTCAGAAATTTCTATGGGGAGAAATAGCAATTTAAATGACTGATTATTTATTTGCCAGTGGACAAATGTGAGAATTTCGCACTGCAGTCTAATTAATTTTTTAGCAATATCTAATGTTTTTTTAAAATGAAAGATTAAACTTCAAAAGAAAAATGATGGATAAAAATGCCAGAAAACAACATAAGTCAAGCCAGAATATCTTCTCATTTATCGCATCAAATTTACTGTAAAAACTGATCTAAGATAGCAAAAGGCACGCGTGAGAAAAAAAAAAAATAACAATCGTATTCTAACTGCATTAGAGGATAGCGTTATCTGCCTCGAAAGAAAAAAAAAATGAATACATACAAAATAGAATTTAATATAATAAAGCAAAGCATATATTTTAGGCTGCAAGTGAAATACCATTGCTTCGATCGATCGATGGCGTTTTTTCTTCTAAACATTTGAATTTGAATTTTGCTTTTTAATCATAAACATAAAAAAACCCCGTGCAACAACAGATGCTCCACTTTATCTTTTTTGTACTATTTATCTTTTTATAATCTTTATTGAGCCCGATATAATGTGGTATTTTATTTTTGTGGCAACAATGATTCGAGAAAAATCTTTCATTTCATTTATGAAAACAATGTCGATTTAATTTTTTAATTAACTGCACTTTGTAATAAAAAAAAAAACATGTTTTAACGAAATGTGAGTGTACTATGTCAGAAGCCGATTTAAAAACCTATCGAATGATACCTCATACATTGTTGTGCGTTTTGTAAATGCATCGAAAAAGGGATGTTGACAATAGAAATAATATATAATGATTGTTAGCACAAAGTAACAATAGCGAAAAAAAATAATACAATAATAATAATAAAAAATACACATTTTAATATTTGTATATTGGGAAAAGTAAATGGGAGTGGAATTTTTGGTAAGGGAATAAATGGCGAGAGTTTATAGAGAGTTTAAAAAAAAAAAAATCGACTAAAACACGAAAATTCTTTAGTTAGAGAAAGAAAATTATAAGTTCTTCGAGAAAAAAGGAAAACTTTGCTGCAATATAATTACTATGTCTTCGTTGTTAGAAAATGATAAATTCTATCAATTTTAGTACCGTAACGAGTTATGGCTGAAATAATTTTTAATGGGTTCAAAGCCTGTGGACTAGTTCTATAGAACTTAAAGAAGATAATAATAAAATAGAATAAATCTAACAATATATACAGCAATATTACTGAAAAAGAGTTAAATGGCTCAAAGAAAAAATTAAAATATAATAAATTAAAGATATTTTAGGAAATTTTAGGCAATGGAAAAGCCCAGAAGAACAAACTGATGTCATCATATGAAAGATATAAGGTGCGGCATTTTGTACAAAGGGTGTTCAGTTAGGGTGAAACCCCCAGTTATTGACACCTAACCAGTAATTGACACTTGAGCAAAAATCTAAATAACAATTTTGTTGTAGAATTCTGTAAATTATAATGTCATCTAGTGGTAAATTAGATATTTATTTTTATTTTGGAGTCAGTTTATTCACCATTAAAGGGCTTAGAACATATTCAATGAGGAAGAAACTTTTGAGAACACAAAAAGTGCCATTTTGAAGCAATCCTCTGATTTCTAAAATTAAGGAAGTGTCTTTCTAATCTATTTGTAATTCAACCATACTAAACTTTTTTCTTAAACTTATACTTGTAAAAATTAGTTTAAAGATGCATATGATATATTAGGGCCATGATTTAGGATTTACAGTAATTTAATTTAGCTTAATGGGGGATGCCAGTTATTGGTTCCTAGAATTTCATTTCACCAGTCTCTGACAGAAGTGTTAGTTATTGGTTATTATTTAAAAAGTTGAAATCTATTATTCGAACTATCTAAAAATCCACAATAATAAATAAAATTTAGCCTGTAGTAAACACTATTAAAATTTAAGTTGTTTTACCGGTGTCTGAGACCAGATGTCAGTTACTGGTTCATAAATGTCAGTTTGTCAGTTTTTGGATATCTGCATTACCAGTAATGCAGTACTAAATATTACTGCTATATGCTCTTACTACATATTCTGCATTACTAATAATGCAGTACAGCTTACTAAATCCCCCTTTTTATAATAAATATTAACGTATTTTTTTTTTATAATAAAAAGTAAAGGTTTTTTTTTTTTTTAAGCATTTTAATTTTTTAAAATAAAGTGTCAGTCACTAGTTCACTTTGTGTCAGTTATTGGTGTTCCAAAATAGGGATGGTGTCAGTTACTGGAGTTTTCGACCCTATTTATGAATAAAATTAATTTTTAATAATAAAATATATATTTTTTTAAAATTTGGCCAGCAATATTTTTTAATATATTTCTACTATCCTTTCAAACGCAAAGGCAAGTATAGAATAGATTTAAATTTTTGTAATAGTGATTTGAACAAGAAGGAATACTTAAAGTGTGTTACTGGGGGTTTCACCCTATATATCAAGCATAAAAGTCAATTAGGTGTGTTTTCACAGCTGTTTATATCACATTTGGCAACAAATCGCACATTCTGGACCCTGAATTGTGCCAAGCTTTTTAAAAAACGTCAAGGCGTCTATAAAGAAAATGTATCCGAATAGCTAAAGTTTGAAAATAAAATATTTTTAAAAAAAATGCGAGGGGTAAATTTACTTTTTAAAAAAAGAAATACATAAATAACTATGCATTTGAAGCGGGAAGGGGGAAAATGTGCAAAAAAATATTTATTTAAAAAAAATAATAAATAGATAAATAAAACCTTGTGTCCTCGACCCCTTTAAAGGTGCTTGACCCCTTAAAGCGGCCCTAATCTGAAACATAACACTTAAATTTTTATGCCTGAACACGGTCATTGCTTCGCGTAGGGGCGTTTTTTTAATTTATTGAATAACGTGTGAAAAGGCCAACGTGAAAAGTGTCAAGTGACTGATGCTTTTCTGCCATCGCACCTACTCGGCCGCAAAACCAGTTCTACAGTCATCTGAGAGATTGACTGACGACATCACAGTGACTGTACTACAGTTGAGCAGGAAGTTGGCACCGTCGAGCGAGGAATTAAAAAATATTTGCGATCACCTATAACAGGGAGATAAAAAAAGGCAGGGCTTGAATATCTGTGAATATTTATCTGTCTATGAACAATTTGAAACAGAAAAACTTATAAATCGAATTGTTGTGTGTCGCCATCTATCGACTTAAAACGGAAATAAATATTGGAGAAAGTTGAACTTCTGCTTCAATTTGTTTTCTTTGGGTTTATTGATTTGCGTCGACGCTTTGTTCAAAACTTTTAGCTGCTACTTTCAACTCGATGAGTGATAATTGAACCCTTTCGAAGAGAATGGCTGCCTATGTGTTATTTTTTCCGTTTTACTCATTAAAGATAAATAAGGTTCACTTTGAAAATGTTGCAATAGCATGGCTTCAGTAAATAATATTGATAATTATTAATTCCTGTGCTCAAAGTGTTTATTAAATGCTAATGTTTGTATTTTAATAAGATTTGACAAGTTTGTTCTTTTTAGCTTTTGTTTAATTTCGGATTTTTTTTTCTTTTTAATCTGTCTTGAGGCGACTTATACATTTTGGAATATCAAATTTCTTGGAGAAGGCAACAACCCCCCCCCCCCATACCACCCCCTGTCCCATAGCATCCTGACAAATGATGGCTCTGTCTTAATTGTCTTATTTTATAATACTCTTTTGGTATATTATTAAATAATTTTATAAAGGAAAATATTTTTATTTAAAAAAAATCGGTTGTTGAAATTTGCAAAATTAAACTTTTTAAATAAAAGTTTAAAAAGTATATATATATTATTCTATATTATTCTTATCGTACATATATTAACATTTCGCAGTCGTTTTTCTTTAAAATGTTATTAAAGGCGGCAGTGTTTAATTCAGAAATTTTCTCAGGGGAGGGGAGGGAGGGGCAATGTGGAATTTAAGGGAGACATTTGCACTTTAAGTCTCTTAACTGTTAACTACTGTTAGCGGCAGGGACGTGAGAAAAGGGGAGCAAAGGAGGCCTTTGGCCCGGGCACAGAAGTTGAGGGGGCGCCAAATTTATACTACCAACCACGAGTTTATTCATTTATTTATTCATTTTTTTGGCTGTCGATTAATTTATGGGGAATTTCTTTTCTATCTTCATCATTCTGGTTTTTTTTTTCTGTCGCAAAACATCATGATTTCTTTAACAAATAAGTGTAGAGAACCTTATGTTATTTAGTTGTGTGAAATTTCTGAATTAAAATTAAACCTTTTACAGATAAACGAAATATTTATTCAATATAATTGATTTCTATTTTTGCCCTTTGTGAATTTTGTGACACCTGTCACAAAGAGAAGGGATGGGAGGGGGCGCGAAATTGAAACTTTGCCCCGGGCTCAGTTTTCTCTTCGCACGGTACTTACTGGTTAGTGGTCTCACACACCGCTGTTTTTTTCAATTTTCACAGTTTATCTTGTACTTTTCAGTTTAACTATAGATACTTGTAAACATTTGTTTCGTTTGGAGCTATAGTACTATTGCTGGAGACTTCTGAACAGATAAAAACATAATTATAACAGTCCTGTACGTAAAGTTTTTTTTTTTTTTTTTTTTTTACAGAAACAGTATTCTATGAGTTAATCGAACCTTTTTTTCATCTTTTGATCAAGCGGTCGCAGAGACCACTCACAGTTTCTATGCGGCAATTTATGCGATAGCAGTTAATGGGTCATAGGACTTTTAAAATATTAAAAAGCGAAAAAAAAATTGACCATTTTTTGTCATTTTATATCTTAAAAGTATACATTACAAAACACAATTTCTGAAGATGGTAATAGATGTATGTTTCTTTTTTCATTTCACATCTTTTTCAGATCATAATACTCTTTAATAAAAAGGTATGCGCTGCTGACGACTGGGATTTTCGTTAATCGTTGCCACAGATTAATCTCGGAAAATGAAACATTTGAAGTTACTGAAAAAATTAATTGCTCGAAAAGTATTTGTCAGAAAATTGTTAGACAAACTGCGTTAGAAAGGTGAAAAATTGTTTTTTTCTTGATATAAATTTCAAATCCACTGATTATGACATTTTTCAAATATTGAATTTCAAAAATGACCAAATTTCACAATGGAGTACCATAGCGAAAACTTCACGCGTAAAAAAATAATAATAACAGCAATGTGTCAGCACGAGTCACAAATAATAGTAACCGAATTATTCTGTTAAAATATAAAAGTGAATTATGATGTCACGAGTGCATGATTTTTATTTAATTCTTGACAAATACTAGGTGCGGCATTTCTTTTTAGTTGTGAATAATATAGGTTAATTCACGTTATTAAAAAATGTAGCTATAAAACATATAAATCAATGGAAAACGGTAAGTAATAAATTGTAAACGTAACAGTAAACCGTATTAAAAAAACATAACTTAGTGAAATAAGTATCCGTTTTTATGTTATTTTAGGATATTCCAGGTAAAGGTACAGATTACTTTAAAATACAAGGTTAAATTCACCTATATATTTCGTTTGATTCAAGGTCCTTTTGGAGAAACCGACCAGCGCAGCGGGCGTAGTCTGCTAGTGGAAAATATTAGTTGTTACAGGGGATTTTTAAGTGCGTTCGTAATTATAATAAATACGTTAGCACCTATACAGAGCCGGCCCAAGACCATTTTCGCGCCCGTGCAAGCTTGCCCCCCCCCCCCCTAAGTTAAAAATACTTTTTTTTCCCTCGCAATTTTTTAAATATTCGTATATAAACTTTTATATGCGCTATTCCTAATTATTTAAGATATTATTTAAAGAGGTATAAAAATAAATAAAAGAAACCCTATTCAATCCTATCTTTGAGGTTTTTTTAAAGTCTTAAAATGGAAATCCCAATTTTATAGTAAATATCATCTCAATATGTAACATCATGATCGAAAAATGAAACACAAGACGTTATGACATAGGACAAAAATAACAATAATTAATTTATTGAAAAAATAAACTTTATTCGAAAGTTATGTTTATTGTTTGGAATACTTCTACAGTTAACGTATAGCAGTACTAAATAGCAACTATGTCAGATGAAAAGTGTAATCCTGTCTTGTTATTTAGTTTACAGAAGCTATCAATTAATTTTATATTTGGTGAGACATCAGTTTTAAAATCTTAAAAGGATCGATTTTTTATTTTTCATATTTTTGAAAAAAATATATAATTTTGAATCAAACAAAACAAACCACATGAAAATATTCAAATTACAAACGGATCAATTTGAAATTAAAAATGTGTACTTTAACAAAGACGCCGATTGGGAAAGACTTTGGGAGCGCTTTCCATAAAAATGTGTTTTGCTATTTGTGTGCATTGTAAATAATAATAATAATAATAATAATAATAATAATCGTTTCGTTTGCAGATAGATAATTTCTTTTGAATAAAATGATTACATCGACATTCTCTTACTACGTTTGTGTCAATTAAACGACGCAAGTTTTATTTTTTGAGATTAGAATAAGGAAGAAAATACATTCTAATTGCAACAAATAAATTTTACGTCGTTTAAGTAGTCGAAAAAGTAGGTAGAAATTTTACTATAATCATTTTATGCCATATCTATGCAAAACAATTATCTATCTTTCAAAATATATATATATATATATATTTTTTTTTACAGTGTGCACAAGCAGTAAAATTCTGTGTTTTGAGAAAAACGCATGCAAAGTGGAAAATAAATTTGAGTCAGTGGTAAAGTATACATTATCAATTTCAAAATGACACAGTTTTAATTTGAATATTTTCACGCAGTTTGTTTTATTCGAAACAAATTTTATCAAATATATATATACTAACAAAAAAAAAGATTTTTTGAAGGTTTAAAACTGATCGTGATCACTACTCTTAATAAAAATGTAGGCCAAGTTAAGGTGTAATAAAAATCATTTTATTAAGACATGAAAATGATAGGCCTAATATTTATTAAAAACTTGCCAAGATCTAGATTTATTATTATTATGCTATCAATAAGTTTTATTTTTAAACAATTTAAACAGTGCTATAATACTTCAGTAGGTACGTTTGAGTGAATTTTATTTGAACTTGGTACCCACTTACATATCACTTCTTTTCTTGGCATTTTTTTTTTTTCACAGAACTTGGCTCCCTTTTTTCACAGTTATGTTTTTGTTAGATCCTCATTACAAAAATATTCTGTAATTTAAAAAAAAAAAAAAAATCCTTCCTTGTAAAAAACGTAATAGGGAAACATTCGTCATTATATCATAGATTTGTTATAATACTGATCCACTACACTCTCAGAAAAAACTGCAAATTTATGAGCGTTTGCCCTTCAATTTTCACGGGCAACAGCCTTATTGGATGAAAAACGGTCTGATCCACTCAATAAGCGGCCTTATCCCTTAGATACTTAGAAAATTAAGAGCAATCCACATATTCTTACCGTTCTAGCTCATATGTTAGCAAAATACGGTACGACCCCATACATTGTCCTCCGCTAGGGTGTAACCCTTCATTTTACTCGTGTTTCGAAAATTTTAACCCGCCAAATCAGCGATTCTCTGATGATTATCTAACGTGCTTACGTGCTACGGAACAGTAAGCAAAGTGTTATTGTGTTTTAAAGTGCATTATATCCTGTGCATTATAATGCTATATTACTTTGCCCCGTAAAATTACGGGCTGCACACACATGGCTGATGGCCATGGATTTTTTTTTTTTTTTTTTTTTTTTTTTTTTTTTACGGGGTATAACTGGAATCTCTGCTGCCGGCCTCTGCCCGTAATTTTACTGCAATTTTTTTACAGTGTATAGCGGAGTTTGATTGTAAGCACTGTAAAGGAAAAATCAGTTGATTGCCAGTGCGATTTCCGTATTTTTACTGATTTTTTTTCTGCAATAAAATGATTTCGTTAATGTAATTAGAAATTAGCGAATATGGATTTAAAAATATTCTTGACAGGTAAAAGTGCTAAAACTCTTTTTAGTTTGTCGTTTTCGCTAACGCATTGGGATATTTTTTATTTTTTATTTTTTATTTTTACACTCCAAAAAGAATTTCGTATTTTACTAGTACAATTTCTGGATTTTTACGGATTTTTTCTTTTAGAGTGCAATAATAATAATAATAATAATAATAACCTCACAGCTTTAGAGAGAATGAAAATTTAGCATTATCTGTCAGAGAATCAAATTTTTTACTTTCTTCTATTTTTACAAGAAGAAAGTATTGGATTCATGAAAATTTTCGACTTTACCGGTTTTCGACGGATTTATACGTTTTAGAAGCTTCTAAACACGATTTGACTGTTTTTAGAAAATGTCTGTCTGTGACTCTGCGTGTCTGTCTGTCTGTATGTGACAAAAATTTTGTGGGCGCTCTATATCTTGAGAACTAATGCGCGAAATTTAATAAAACTTTATATTCACTTAGTCCCTGATATAAATGGGTGTTGATTAGTTTTTGGTGAAAATCGCTCAACAGGTGGCGCTGCTATGCTGAATTTTTCACGATTCCGCAATAGCTCTATCTCAAGAACTAATGCACTTATTTTCATCAAACTTCAGATTCAGTTAGACCTTAACATAAGTTGTTGCTTGTTAGTTTTGGTGTATACCGCCGAACAGGTGGCGACGCTATGCTGCATTTCATACGATTTTCAAGGTCTATATCTCAAGAACGAATGCACGGAAGTTCATCCAACTTCAGATTCTGTTAGACCTTGACATAAATAGATGCTGCTTATGTTTTGGTGTATATAGTCTAACAGGTGGCGCTGCTATGCTACTTTTTCATTATTATCACGATAACTCTATCTCAAGAACGAATGCATGGATTTTCATCAAACTTGAGATTCAGTTAGACGTTGGCATAAGTTGTTGATGATTAAGTTTTGGTCTAAATCTCCCAACAGGTGGCACTACTATGCTACATTTTTCAAGATTTACATGATTTTAGCGCTAGTCATATCTCAAGAACACGGAATTTAATAAAACTTTAGATTCAGTTAGACCTTGATATACATTGGTTGCTGATTCGTTGTTAGTGTATGAGATAGAAGAAAGTTTTGGGATTGGCACATTCGACTAAGTTTCGGCTTCATGTTAAAACAACACTAACGGACGTTCTAGATAAATTTCGCTGTAATAAAAAAAAAAAAAAATCGAATCACATAATATAAATTTTGTCATTACGTAAAATGATTAAAAGTCATAAAATTTGAAGAATATAGGTGAAAAAATGCGATAGAGAGATGAGGCTAAATTCGATTTGGTGTCGAAATGACACGAACGGGCTTTCTAAGTGTTAATTTATGGAAAAGGGGGAAATGTTTGTGATGTAGAGTAGGTAAAATCCACAATTTGATATTTGTAAATGGCAAGTTAAATTGAGAAAAAAAAATAATGAGTTGCCTCTAATGATATCGCATGACTTTGCTAAACTCACTTCAAATTCTCATTAGCTTTGAAATTCTACTTGTCTGGGAATGGAACAAAAGTGTATAGAAATCGATCATTCTGAATTGAAGCCTCGCCATCAGTCAGATCCTCAAATTCTGCTCTCTTCAAAGAATATTTCTCTTTGCAGTTTAACTTACAAAACACTTTCTTTAAAAGTATATACTAGCTGGTGTAGTAACCCGACATGTTGCATTTATAATTTTTTTTCTCTTTTTTTTGGGGGGGGGGGGAGGGAAGGAGAGATTTACAATAATATAGTTTAAACTAAAGATGTAATTAATGCTTAAAGTGATAAAAACATTACAAACAAAAAAAGGCTTAAAAATACCTTTTAATATAAAGATGACGTGTTTCATACACTCTAACGGCGACTTCTTCAAGATCGGTAATGATAAATAAACTCTAATTAAATTAAATTTTCAAGCATGCCACTGAAGTTGTGCTCATAATTGACTTTCCATCTTGTACTCCAAAGTTGTAGCCTTGCCATATATGAGTGATAGAATGCTAGAGTGGATGTTGTCCGAATAGTTCCAAATGGTATAGCATTGGTGCGTAATACCAAAGGTTCCGGGTTCGATCAACGGTTTAGACATTTTTTCACTCTGTTGGTTGTACGCTATGAAGTAAAGTGATAATTCACATCATTTGTACTGATAAATAAACTATTTTCGCAAAGTATTTGAGAATGATAAGCACAAATCACGAGCTCACATCTATAATGGCAACAAGTAACTAAAACTGCAAACGTGAAAATCATTATTTTATTAATTGCTTTTTAGCTCTACGGGATATCAAAGCCTGAGAGCTAATGTGCCCGCCCGTTCTGTATGTACGTATGAATGCGATAATTCTTCATAGAAATTACCGTTTTACTTTAAATTTTGTATATAGGTCCATTGTGATAAGGCGCTTCCCTGATTAGTTTTGGGGGTTTATTGGTTAAGTATAAAAGGGGGGAACGGGGTCTAATTCCTCTTAATTTAGATAAATGGGTTTTTCATGCAGAATTATCCGATTTTTTTCAAATTTTGTATATGGGTTCATTGTGATAAGGCGATTCCCTGATTAGTTTTGGGGGTTCATTGGTTAAGTATAAAAGGGAGGAACGGGGGTCTAATTCCTCCTTAATTTAGATAAATGGGTTTTTCATGCAGAATTATCCGGTTTTCTTCAAATTTTGTATATAGGTTCATTGTGATAAGGCGCTTCCCTGATTAGTTTTGGTGGTTTATTGGTTAAGTAAAGGATAAAGGGAGTAACGGGGAGCTAATCCCCCCCCCTTAATTTAGATAAATGGGTTTTTCATGCAGAATTATAAGATTTGCTTCAAATTTTGTATATAGGTTCATTGTAATAAGGCGCTTCCTGATAAGTTTCGGGTGTTCTTTGGTTAATTATAAGAGGGGCGGACGGGGATGATCTCCCTTAATATATTGTCGATTTCTTTATTTTTCGAGGGGCTTATTTCAAATTCTTTGAAATAAGAGTATAATATACAACTAGTGTGAATAGCCTGTGAGCTCAATGCCCTCAGTTTAACTGGACACTTTTTTTTTTTTTATAAATCATCACGTGAAAATGTTACGTAATTCAAAAGAGGCTGTGTGTTTATTATTTTCAAAAACTTTGCGAAAATAATTATTTATCATTTTTGATTTTGAAGAAGTCGCCGTTAGAGCGTATGAAACATGTCAACTTTATATTAAAAGGTATTTTTAAGCCTTTTTGTGTAATGTTTTTATCACTTTAAGCATTAATTAAATCTTTAGTTTAACTTAACAAGTGATTTTATTATATTATTTGTAATAATAGATTTATTAAATTTCTTATTATAAGCAAGAATTTATGTTTACAATGTAAATTAACTGAAATTTCGATATTACATTTTGATACAATTATAAAATAAGAAAAAGACGACATACAGGAAATAAAATTCCATTGTCGAGAGGATTTTGGATATTTGGAGAGAGTCATTATTGTCCAGGTAATGTTTGTTTACTTGTCTAACTCGTCTAAGCGAATTCGTCCAGGGGACTATCGTCAAGTTCTGTAGTAGGGTTGTTATAGTTTGGATAAGAACTTTTAATCCGAACATATGCCCTGTGCGTATGTTCAGACTCTATACTTAAAACTCCATGTTCCATCACATTCCAGTCATCTAGATTTTATATAAATTTGGAAAATATTATTTCATACGGATCAATAATATTAAAATCTTTCAGATTTTTTTCATCATAATTTTAGTAAATGTGGAAGTAAATCATATGACTATTCTTTTCAATACATTTTTAAAAAAGATAATGTAAACTAAAAATTAATACTGTAAATTAAGATATTTGTTCACCATTCCGAATAGCAGACGATATCCGATAATTTACATTTTTCTTTCTCAAAAATAGAGTAATTTTGTTGCCATCGTTAGAGAAACTTCTTTAAAAGTTACAAAAAGATTAATATCTCGGAAACTAATTAAAATTTTAACATTCTGAGAGCTTATATGACATGTTCACAGCTCATCAGTTGCGAACAAGATTTTAACTCTTAAAATATAAAACTTACTTCTTTATATTTAAGAATCCTTTGTCAATTAAACAGCGAAGAAATATTTTTAAGATCAACATAAAAAAAATCGAAAATCTTAATTTGCTGATAATAAAAAATTTGAAATATACGGATGCATTCCATGATGGGAGGTTTAAAATTTAAAGGGAGATCTTACGGTCTGACCGATAACAAGCCTGAAGATACAGATTTTTTATACATAATTTCAGAAAATTAGAAACACTGATGGTACTAGTTTTTTTTCGCAGCAAATGAACACTTAACCCTAGAAAACTAGAACAGTCGTAATAATTACGATTATGTTTGTTTGACGGGCGACAGCTGATTTACGTGTAAGGACGATAATTATAAGAATAAGAATATTTGTTTTCAATTTAAATTGTTAATAAAATATTGAGAAGTACATTATAACCATTTTTTAACATATTTTTTCCACATAAAAATGCAAAATATATAGAATTCTTAATTTTTACCAGAGTTTAGTCGTTTTCACTATTCCGAATACGTCCCATCATATAGGATTCACTGCTATTAGCGATCTCACAGACAGCTGTTTTAGGTAGCATTCATTACAAAATGCTCTGCAGCCGTTCGGAGGAAAGCAATTTCAAAAAAATTTGGTATATTTTCATCGATCATGACCCCCAAATCATCCTCCGTTCAAATGTTGATTTATATATATATATCCATATATATATATATATATATATCTGACATATGTCATGCGGTAACTCTTTTATTTATGAACCGATTTGGATGTGGCTTAGTATGTGCATAGGACATACCAAGGTCTCGAACGAGTTCGTTGGCCAGCTTCATCCGACATCTTGTTTAAAAATGGCGGCTAGCTAAAAATTTTATTATTTTTTTAATTTAAAAACATGCATAAAAAAATTATACATTTAAAAAATTGTTTCTGTTAAGTGTTAGAACGTGATACAAGGATTCTGGAACATTTTTTTGTTTTGGCTATACCTTAAAAATTGGCTGAGATAGGGCAGTTTGAAATTCTAGGGTGGTTGAGATTTTGAAATACTCTGATATTTGTTATGCTGTAACTCTCGTATTTATGAACCGATATGAATGGGACTGATCATGTATACAGAACATACCAAGGTCTCGACCGAGTTCGTTGGCCAGCTTCATGCGCCATCTTCTTTCAAAATGGCGGCAAGTTCAAAAAATTTAATTTTTTAAAAAATTAAAAAAAATGTATAAAACATTATAAATTGAAAAAAGTTGTTTGCATTAAGTGTTAGATCGCGATAAAAGGAATCCAGAACATTTTTTGTTTTGTCTTTATCTTAAAAAATGGCAGAGATATGGTAATCTGAAATTCTAGGTTGGTTGATATTTTGAAACAATCTGATTTTTGTTATGCTGTAACTCTCATGCTGAAATGCGCATTCAAATTCAGTATTAAAGAAAACCGGGATTGAATCTTCTATAATCGGTTTCCAAGCAATTTAGCTTCGGGTGTTTGAGTAAAATTAGTTGATTTTTTAAAAACATGGGCTATGAAAGCTACCTTTTCCTCCCGGTACAGGCCGGAAGGACTTTTTTTCAATATTTTCTCAGTTTAACTATAATAGCAATTAGAATTTTATCTCGCTTTGTCCACTTTTACTATCGTTAGACACTTCTGAATAGGTGAATTTTAATTATAATAATCCTGTATATAAATACTGGTACAGAAACAGTATCCGATATGTTAATCGAGCCTTTTATTAGATGTGTTCGTAATTATATAAATACGTAGCACCTATAATCGTCGTCTGGTCCGTCCGTCTGTCCGCATATAACAGCTCAATAACTACCCAACCGAATGGTTTGAAATTTAACATATATAATCGTTGCATAATTTTATATCAAATTTTATGAAAATCGAATCAAAACTTAAAAATATATTAATTAAAATATTTATTAAGTAATTTGATTTTTCTTAAATCGGTACTTCCTTGTTATAGCAGATTCCGAGGATGAATTATCAAGCGACCGAGATGTATCGCCAAGTTATCTGACATGAATGACTTTATAGTCATACTAGGCGGCCTACCCCCTGCGAGCTACGCTCGTCAACCCCCGCTCAGACTTCGAAGCCTCTAAAAACATGACAGCGTGCTTTGTTTTAAAAATATTGGTAAATCTCTAATTGAGTTCCCATGCTTTTAACGTTTTAATGGGGCATTTTTTGATTACCATGGCCTCATACACAGCTGTTGCGACAACTGACGACTGTTTTCGGGATTGATAAGTAAAATCAATTACAACTTGAAAACCAGCTTGTATAAAATGGTTAGGTTTAAATTGTGGCTACCTCTCGGACTTTTATAACAACGATCT
Organism: Maratus michaelseni; assembly: GCA_963931845.1. Classification (NCBI taxonomy): domain Eukaryota; kingdom Metazoa; phylum Arthropoda; class Arachnida; order Araneae; family Salticidae; genus Maratus; species Maratus michaelseni. The sequence continues at coordinate 464,882,512 of OZ007587.1, forward strand.
GTATTCTATTCTTCCTTTGTGTTTAAGGATGAGAAAAATTCCATCTGCTTGTGAATAACATTAAGAACTATGGTATTGAAAAGTACTGTTAAAGACATTTTCAGTAACAGGTTTTAATTTTCTCTCTATTTTAGTGCACCATCATGCACATTTTCATGTTATTTTAAATATGTAAATTATTTATTTTAATTAATATGTATATACAAATTTTCTAATAATTATTTATCATACAAAATTACCTAAATATTTTATGCATGCATGCATGCATTTATTCGGCATCAATTGATGACATATTTAAACAAATTTGCTATCCGCGATAATGTCACTTGAATATTGTCTATAAGAAAATCCGGTACTTTTCCAGTATAGGATCCTTTTCTTTTAGGTTTGGCGTAATTCGAGCTTCGAAAAGGGATAGATTCGTTAATATACATAGATTTGTTGCCAAAAGTTATGAAAACAAACCCAATGAGCTTTTGGTGCTTTTCTATTATAGGGGTCTTGACGCTTTTTTAAAAAGCTTGGCGCAATTCGGGCATCAGAAAGTGAGATTTGGTGCCAAATGACATAAACAGCCATGGAAACAAATTCGACGATTTTTTTGTTTATTTTAATTATTACGTATTTTAATTATACGTATATTATTATTGTTTTTCTATACAAATTACTTCTGAATATATATAAAATAGGATAAATGACATTTTACGCTAAACAAATTGTATAAATATTTTTTTGCTCCTTTCTTTTGCGTTTACATAAATGACGTCATTTGGACGAATTTATTCAAAATATTTGCAGTTTATAAATTAAATTAAATGCTGACTGACAATTGAATCCTAACGATAGAAATGTGATTTTTTTTTTCAAATTTTCCTGAAAAACATAATTTAATCACAATCTTGTCTTCATTATCGATTGAAATAAAAGATAAATTCAATTTCAATTTGAAAATGACAAATAAAAAGAAATCAATAATCCCTATCGGGATCCTTTTCATTTTTTTCCCTTTTTTGTCCCAAAAAAACAGAGTAATTAGTTGCCATCATTACAGAAATGTCATTAAAATTAGAAAAAAATTAATATCTCGAAAACTAAATCCAATTTCAAAATTCTATTACCAGTTTTGACATCCGCGGATTTTTATGGACAATTGGTATATTAATTTCACCATCAAGCGTTTAATATTTTATTAAAAATAGCCCTGAAACTTAATCAGTCGTTTAATCAGTCGTTTCATAAAATCGTTTCATAAATTCGTTTCATAAAATCGTTTCACAAATTCGTTTCATTAGGATTTTATATATATAGGGTAGATAGAACATATACGACATTTTATAACCTCTATGACCAAGTTATAGTCACATTCTTTATTCTATTCAATCCTATGATACGTAATTATTTCAATGATATCCCATGATAGGTAATGATTCTTGGTTGCCATGGTGATGACGTCCTATTTAAGATGGAGTCCGTTTATTTACGTATTGGAATTTAAAAAGTCCTTCCGGCCTGTACCGGGAGGAAAAGGTAGCTTTCCTATATCTTTCGTTTTAAAATTTTAGATAATGTTACACGAAAACAGCAAGTTAAAATGCAAAGAAACGTTTACAAAAGATTCGTTAATACTAAATTTGAATAAGAAATTCGCCAAATTATTGAGGAATAGCCAAATTGGCTTCATTTATGAAGACTTATTTTGGTCGCCAAATTTGGCGATATTTCGCCAAATGTCGCCAAATTTGCCAATTTTGTCGTCAATGTCGCCAATTTTGGCGCTAACGGATATCAATATATACTTTTGTGCGTATGATTGGGAAAATTATTAAAACAATGAAAGAAAATAATTTGCGAGTAACCGCGTTAATGTGCTGTTTTGTTTCAAAATGTCAGCCACCCTAGAATTTCAAACTGCTCTATCTCAGCCATTTTTTGAGATAGATTTGTAAACCAAAAAATGCTCTGGAATCCTTGTATCAAGGCCTAACACGTAATTAAAAAATAAATTTGAATTTTTAATTTTTTTGTATATTTATTTTAGTTTTAAATTTTTAAATGGCCGCCATCTTGAAACAAAATGGCGGACCAAGCTGGCCAACGAACTCGGTCGAGACATTGGTGAGCTTAATACACACAATTAGTTTCATCAAAATTGATTAATAAATACGAGCGTTATCGTATGACATAGGTCAGATATATATATATATATATATATATATATATATATATATATGGATATATATATATATATATATAAATCAACATTTGAACGGAGGGTGGTTTTGGGGTCTGAGGGTCATGATCGGTGAAAATATATCGAAATTTTCCGGAACTGCTTTCCTCTAAACGGCTGCAATAGGTAGCTTTATACTTTTTTGTATTGAAAGTTACCTAAAACTGAATTGTTATACTAAAATTGTTTCATTATAGCAATTCTATAAGCTACCGACAGTTTTTTGTATAGATGTTTCCGGAGAAAGAGATATTAAATGGAAAAAAAGTCTAACTATAGGGATTTCAAGTTTTGAAATTTTCAAAGCTAGGCTTAAGTTTTCCATTGGAATTTTTCAACAAAAGATAAAATGTTGGCAACTTAAAATGTACTTGTTTTATTACGGAAATGAATCCTATCATAATAACAGACGATATAATTCACTTCACTGAAATAATAACAGTACGAACGCACCTCATTTTTGTCACGTTTGACATACAATTTCCAACTTGTTCATCTTTTGATCAAGCGGTCCCATAAATTAATCACAGCAGCTATGGAAAAAATTCTGTGAAAAGATTTATTTCATAAGTATGCTAAGGAGTTCAGTGGAAAATTTTAGGATCCCTTGAAAATATCATGCTTAGTACACATGCTACATGGCAATAATTTATTGATTCCTTAGAAATAATTTATTTCTATTTCTACTCTGTGCCTTTCATAACGTGTGGAAATTGCATCAATTCAATAGATTGTGTTTTTTCATCTTAAATAAAATAGGTGAAACCACTGGGCAGTACAACATCTATATATATATATATATATCCATCTATTTAAAGCTAACCTGGTATTTCGTTTTTCATGCGAATTTGACTTTTATACGCATGCGCGAGCATTCCGCCAATCAGCTAGAGGCTTTTACTCTCTACAGACAGATTTGTTTCAGCCAATGAGGTGAGGGCATTTCCTGTCTCTAGAGATCTTTAGTCGGGAGTCATCGTAAGCAGCATGTTTCAAAGTTTGGATTACTATAAATATTAGGTATTTTTTCATTTTATCTTTATTTATTTTGTTATATTGAGCTCATGAACATAGAAACACATATGTATTTCTGTGTTCATGATTGAATTCTTTGGATATGTCGTATGTATATTTTGCTACTTTAAATTTCTTAAACCAAAAAGTAATGGTCGAGTTTTTATTAGGATTTATAAAGCTGAAATTTACCTTTTTGAATATAATACTACAGATGTTTTAATAGTTGCATTCGGCTGTAAAAATTGATTAAAAATTTGACCAGCAGTTGCATGAAAAAAAAAAAAAAAGTTTCACTAACATGGACAAATCCAGAAACTTGCTGAGTCGGCAATTGTGTTTATATGTAAAAAAATAACAAAATTCATAGTTTAATCACAATAAAACATCGTGAAATTTATTGGTTGCGAGAAAAAGATCACAAAATTCAACAATCATTCGGGAAAATGTAACAAAATTCTACTAACAACAGGAGCTTCTAAACAGCTTTACCACCTGTGCATTTTGATGATTTTGTTATGATAGTGTGTATGGATGTGTTTTACATGGAATTTTTTGGTTTGTTGACAATTTTTTTAAAGGTTTTGGAACTTTAGTATGACAATTTATTGGTATTATGTCGGATAATAGAAAAGCATTCTAAAGATTGAAATACGATCAAATCTTAACAAAACTTTCAATGATTCAAATGGATTTAGATAGATAATTTTAGTATATGTGTATATATATATGCAGTAGACTCCTTAAAATCCACTCATGTAAACAATGAAACTTACAATTAAGATGTAAGTGTAAAATTTCAGTTTTTAAAATGTTTTATATCATTTAGTACACATTTTAATATGTAAATGGACAGATGGTACAGCATCTAATGTATATGAATGCATATTTTGAACTGGTTTGTTTAGAGGCTCCTGTTGTTAGTAGAATTTTGTTACATTTTCTTGAATGATTGTTGAATTTCACAATACTTTCCCGCAACCAATCACCAATAAAACATCATGAAATTTATTGATTGGTTGCGGGAAAAAAGATGACAAAATTCAACAATCATTTCGAAAAATGTAACAAATTTCAACTAATAAAATGCACCAGAATGTATATAAAGCATGCTTTACAATTATATTATGTGCACTAAATAATTTTGCTAACAATATACGAAGAATCAAAACATATCTAAAGAACTCAATCATGAACACAGAAATAGATATCTGTTTTACCTTCAATGATTCAATAAAATAAAATAAAGATAAAATGAAAAACTACCTAATAATATAATAATCTAAACTTGAAACTTAAAAACTCCATCAAACGCGATAAATTGTACACAATTGTCATTATACAAGGTGACAGTCAATGCAGAATTCATTTATATACACTACACACTTTTCCTTTTCCATCCATTGATACGATAACCATTTTGTCAGGATAAAAATAGCACTTGCCTATCAGCGAGCAATACTGAAAATTGGCGATTGACTTTATTGCCACCTAAAGGTGAAAATAAGCACTCGGCGATAAAACTTAGAAAACTGGCGATTAAAAATATGAAAAAAACTGGACAAATACAGGATTTTCTGATTTTCTTTTTTCCTTTTGTGTTTTTTCTGCATCTGTTTGACAAAATTCAGGATTTTTCCTCACCCGATCGATGAAATTAATGATTTTTCTGCATCTGAGGGACAAAATTTACGATTTTTATGCAGTCAATTGAAGAAATTTGTGATTTTTATGTGCCCACTTGACTAATTCATGATTTCACTCACCCACTTGATGAATTTGTGATTTTTAGTGCCCGTCCTACAAAATTCATGATCTTTATGCACCCGATTTAAGAATTTCATGATTTTTACATGCCTGATAAATGAAACTCATGATTTTTACACACTTGATTGACGATTTTTTTTTTCCGCACTCGACTGACGAAATTAAGTATTTTTATGCACCCGATTGCCAAATTCATGATTTTTATGTGCTGATAGAGGAAATTAATAATTTTTACGTGCCTGATCAACTAATTTCTTGCTTTTTATGCGCCCATTTGAAGAATTTTGTGAATTTTAGGTGACCGATAAATGAAACTCATGATTTTTACACGCCCGATTGATGAAAAAAAAAATTCTGCATCCGTTAGACAAAATTCATGATATTTATGTGCCGATGGATGAAATTAATGATTTTTTCAGCAATCATTTGACGAAATTCGCGTTTTTTCTGCTATCTTTTGACGAAATTTGTGTTTTTCTGTGGTCCTTTGATGAAATTTGCTTTTTTCGTGATCCTTTGACGATCTTCGCACTTTCCCTGCTGCCTATTGACGAGATTCATGTTTTTTCAGCGATCCTTTGAAGTAATTCGTGTTTTTTCAGCGATCCTTTGAAGAAATTCGCATTTTTCTCATGATCGTTTATGAAATTCGCGTTTCCCAGTGATTCTTTTATAAAATACATTTTATTCTGCAATTTTTAGACGAAATTTGGTAAAAGATTATGAAATTAAGTATTTTTATGCACCCGATAGACAAAATTCGTGATTTTTATGTGCCGATAGAGGAAATTAATGATTTGTACGTGCCTGATCAACTGATTTCTTGATTCTTATGTGCCCGTATCAAGAATTTTGTGTATTTTAGGTGACCGATAAATGAAACTCATGATTTTTACACGCCCGATTGATGAAAAAAAAAATTCTCTACCCGACCGACGAAATTAAGGATTTTTATGCCCCCGATAGACGAAATTCATGATATTTATGTGCCGATGGATGAAATTAATGATTTTTTCAGCGATCCTATGACGTAATTTGTGTTTTTTCAGCAATCATTTGACAAAATTCATGTTTTAACTGCAATCCTTTGGCGAAATACACGTTTTTTCTGCTATCCTTTGACGAAATTTGTGTTTTTCTGTGATCCTTTGACGATATTTGCACTTTCTCTGCTTCCTTTTGAGGAGATTCATGTTGTTTCAGCAATCCTTTGACGAAATTGGCGTTTTTTCAGCAATCCTTTGAAGAAATTCGCATTTTTCTAACGATCGATTATGAAATTCGCGTTTCCCAGCGATTCTTTTATAAAATATATTTTATTCCGCAATTTTTAGACGAAATTTAGTAAAAAAGCGTGATTTTTTGGTGAAATTTCCTTTTTTGATAATGTATGATATAATGATTATGAACCATGATTTTTCTGTTATTGGGCGAGATTCATGTTTTTTCAGAAATTCTTTGACGAAATTCATGTTTTTTCAGTGATCCTTTGAAGAATTTCGCATTTTTCTCGCGATCCTTAACGAAATTCGCATTTTCCAGTGATTCTTTGATAAAATTCATTTTATTCTGCAATTTTTAGACTAAATTTAGTAAAAAAGCGTGATTTTTTGGTGAAATTTCCTTTTTAGCGATTCTTTGAACAAATTTGCTTATCTTTCGCGATCCTTTTGCATAATTCACGTTTTTTCTGTGGTCTTTTAACGAAAGTCATGTTTTCCCATGATCCTTTGATGAATTTAGTGTTTTTCCCTCAATCATTTGACGAAATCTGGGAATTTTTCACCCGCGAAGATTGGTTAGATGTTTTTAGTCTGCAGGTGCCCTAAAAAGTCTGTGACGTCCGTTGCTGCATCGCACACATGGGGCATCGAACGAAGGGAATTCATCCTAAAGAATAATTGTTTCATTCCTGACATTTCTGGAAAGAAACAACATTCAACTCATTGGCTGAATTGTAAAGGGCGAAATGTGTCAAACATTAGTGGGAAGAAAGTGCGCAATTTGTTCGTTCATGGAAAAAAACGTGAAATTCGTTAATCGATAGTCGATAAATTGCTAAATTTGTCAATTGATAGCGGAAAAATTGCAAAATTCATTAATCGACAGTGGAAAAATCACAAAATTCATCAACTGGTTTCGGGGGGAAAAGTTTTCAAATATCGTCGAATGGCTTCGAGAAAAAAAATCACAATCCGTCAATTTTGGGGAAAAAATCGTGAAATTCGCCAAATGGTTTCGAAATTTGTCGAGCGACAGCAGAGAAAAAGAATCTTTTTCCATTCAATCATCGTAATTGGTGAGTGTGACTATTATGTTTGACCAGTGGTGGCAATAAAGTCCATTGCCAAATTTTCAGTATTACTCGCTGTTTGGCAAAAGCTAATTTTGTCCTATACTTCAAAACCCTTTTGATCATCACATCAGTGTGCAGACCATTTGATGAATTTCGTGATTTTTCCGTTATCGATTGTTGAATTTTATAATTTATCAACTATTGATTAGCGAATTTCATGATTTTTTCCATGAACATTTGACGAATTGTGCAAAAATATTAAGAATATCGTTAAATTGTCTTAGATAAAAAAAAATTTAATATTGTCAAATGCCTTCAAGAAAAAAGTTGCAAGTTGAAACGCCTGTGACCTCTTTTTCATGTTATGCATCTCTGGGGTCCATCCCCCCACTCCACCACCCCCCCCAAGTGAGACACTTTTCTAAATTTTGCACGCACCCCTCATGTGATATATCGCTGGAAAAGTCTTTGACCACTTATTCATGTTATGTATCTCCGGGGTCCATCCCGCCACTATCCCCCCCCTAAATTTTGTTGACACCCCTCATGTCATATATTGTTGGAAAGGTCTGTGACTGCTTAATCATATGCATCTCAGATGTCCATCTCCCCACTTTGCCCCCCCTCCTCCCCAAAGGGTACTTTCTAAATTTTGCATACAACCCTCATGTTATATATCATTGGAAAGGTCTGTGACCACTTAATCATATTATGCATCTCCGATGTCCACCTCCCCACTTTGCCCCCCCCAAGAGATACTTTCTAAATTTTGTTGACACCCCTCATGTCATATATTGTTGGAAAGGTCCGTGACTGCTTAATCATATTATGCATCTCTGATGTCCATCTCCCCACTTTGCTCCCCCCTCCCCCCAAGGGATTCTTTTTAAATTTTGTACACAACCCTCATGTTATATATCATTGGAAAGGTCTGTGTCCACTTAATCATATTATGCATCTCCGATGTCCATCTCCCCACTTTGCCCCCCCCAAGGGATACTTTCTAAATTTTGTTGACACCCCTCATCTCATATATTGTTGGAAAGATCCGTGACTGCTTAATCATATTATGCATCTCCGATGTCCATCTCCCCACTTTGCCCCCGCCCCCCCTACCCCCTTACTTTCTAAATTTTGCACACGACCCTCATGTTATATATCATTGGAAAGGTCTGTGACCACTTAATCATATTATGCATCTCCGGTGTCCATCTCCCCACTTTGCCCCCCTCCCCAAGGGGTGCTTTCTAAATTTTGCACACACCCTTCATGTGATATATTGATGGAAAGGTCTGTGACCGCTTAATTATATTATGCTTCCTACTATGAAATTTGTCAAGTTAAAGCAACTATAAATTTTATTTTTATGGTAGTATCAAGTTGTTTGCCGTCAAATTTTGACGGGTTCCATCTAGTATATATATATATATATATTACACTATCGTACGTGGCCCTGAAATCGCGATTATTTGTTAATTGTTTAATGATAACGTCCGAATGAAACGCATCTCATTGGTTGGTACTGCCATCTACAGGAATAAAAGCGAAACAAAGAATGATTTATTGATTATAGTGCCAATAAATTGTAATTATAATTTGTCAACATTAACAATTAAACAGATATATTTTTATACATTTTCATTTGAAATATGGATTTTTGTAAACATTTAATATTTATAATTTAAACAATACAATTAGCAATATGAAATTTAAAATGCAAACAAAACAATGATTTTTTAAAAGGGATTTTTAGTAAAAAGGAATAACTTTCCGTGACCGTTTCATTTTGTAAACGTAACTGTTATACTTTTGAAATTTTAGTTCTTATTTAATTTTTTTACAAGCTTTTAGTACAAATAAATATTATTCAGTCCTTTTTTTTTTATGAAGTCCACTCTACTTATTTTGAATTAATTTTTCAATTAAACTTCAGCAGCGAAATTACGCCATTATTGAATATTAAACACGTGAAACATGTGAAGTTATCTTTCAAAAGAAATTAAAAAGAAGTTTCAAAATAAGTTATCTTTGAAAGATAACTTCACATGTTTAATGTCCACTCTACTGTTATATTTTTCCATGACAATCTCCCCAGGCAACGCCGGGCGGGTCAGCTAGTTGTTAAATAATCTCCCTGTACGTTCAGTTCGTATAACTCTAATTGAAGAGAGAGAAAAGAATCCTAAAAAAGTATCTCATCTATAACTCCATCTACGAAGATCCCCCCCCCCCTCATATCCCACATCCCAACGTCTACTCCCTTATGAAAATTATTCTGATGACGTATGTACTCCGAAAACGGGTATGTACGTCTCAGTTTTCGATTGGTATCGATCGATCGGGCCCTAGGGCCCCACCAATAACAATGAGCCAGCAGAAAGTGTAGCCCCCCCCCCCCTTTCGAATCAGAAATCGTGCTGATTCCACCGTTAGGTCTCTGTGTGCCGTATCGAAGTCTGAAGTTTCTCCATTTCTGATGATTCGGCAGGTGCGTGTGTGCGGTAACTGTAACCGCTGAGAGGAACAATGGAAGATTATGTGTTTCGCTTTCAATTCCATCTTCATTTGTCGACCACGTGCGTGATGGAATACTTTTTTCTTCCTTTTTCTTTTTTCGGACGATTGCACCAGATTAAGATAAGTGTTGGATTTTCGAAACGAAAACTTTTTTTTTTTTTTTTACGTTATCATGGGCCCAGCTATGTATAGAAATGGGAGACGTTGTCCTCTCTAGGAATCTGAATAACTATAGTCCTGCCACGATAAGTTGACCGATGAGTAACTCAAATTTAGATGGATTTACTAATTCGTTAATTAAGAGGCTACTTCACTCAGGCGAAAACACCCGCTCGCTAATGTTAATCCTGTGGGGGGAAATAATTTACGAATAATTTACGCTCCTTTGTACTTTTTCGATTTTTGTTACAGTTTTTCAATTCCTACTATTAGCTCACACTCTCTCTATATTTATATATCTTGTTCAAATTGTCAATCGTTAATAACATAATCTTTATTGATCCACTCAAGTTCAAATAAATTTTTTTTTACTTGTAGTGGATGACACTTAATGTTAATACAGATTTTTCAAATATTAATTCGTTAATTAAATTTAATTAACTTATTTTAGTTTTAAATTTGAGAAAAAAATTTCTTCCATTGTTTTCATAAATGAAATGAAAGATTTTCTTCAAATGAGTGATGCCACAAAAATAAAATACCGCAACGATGATTATAAAAAAATAAAAAAAAAATCAATAAAAATAACGTGGGACATTAATGCTGCACGGGTTTATTTTATATATTTATGATTAAAAAGCAGAATTCAAATTCAAATGCTCAAAAGGAAATTCGCTTTCTATTTTGCCACATTTTATTGTAATTCTGTCATATGTATATACACATTTATATTAATTGTAATTATTTAATAAAAAGTAATTAAAATAAAATTTTTCTTTGTTGACCTAAGTAGGAATTGACATAAAAATATTTTTTTTTTAAATATTACTTGTTTTTATTGAGGATACTTTCACTTACGAAACTGGTTCCGAAAGTGAAAGTATCTCAATAAAAAAAAACTTGTAAAAATCAAAATCCAAAAAGTACAAAGGAGCGTGCATAGAGATTGACCTCAGCTATCCAATGCAAAAAATATCATTTAAAAATATTGAAATGCGAACGAGATATCGTAAATTATTTCCCCCCATAGGATTAACATTAGCGAGCGGGTGTTTTCACCTGAGTGAAGTAGCCTCTTAAGGTAACAGTCACGACGAGGGTTGCCATATTTTTATTCTACCGAATCGGGAATTTTAACACGCGGAGAGGAAAAAAATCTGGAGTGACATATACAATGTGGTTATGATTAAAGTACAAATATCTGAAGGATTCTACAAGTTAAACTACTTAGAATATTTTTAAAAACCTTGGTATTCATATTGTTTAGAGTTAGAGTATGGTGAAACGAGTTATGCAATAAAAATGATTAGTTCGAAATATTACCGATAGAATTCGCCAAAATGTTACAGATGTTTTATTAGCAAATGGTAAAAAAAATAACTCAATTTAAATTGATATCTTTTGAGGCGATGATATTCTTTCATAGCAGCGATATAATTACTACCATTTTGATAGAAACACTTTAGAAATAGAGCGTGTTTTTTTTTTTTTTTTTTTTTTTTGCCATAATTTTAATGTTTATCGTGGCTAAAACAGCTAGAATACTATCAAATTTGTGAGAAAAAAGTTTTAAAATTTAGCTGGTAGGAAATTTTTTATTTTTTTTCTTTCTTTTTCTTATTTTAATGATATACAGCGCCGTCTATCGGAAAGTTCTGAAATATTTTCTTATTGCAAAATTTGTTTCCGCATGCTCTCTAAACAGTATAAATACCAAAGTTTTTAAAAAATATTCCAAATAGTTTCGGTTGTAGAGCCTTTCAAACACTTGCACCTTAATTATGTCCACCTTGTATATAAATTCCTGACACTTTTGAATCGGTTGGATTCGAACACTGAACCTCCCGTTTTGAAACTGTAGTCGTTACCTCTTAGCCACTAATGCTTGATGGCATAACCGCAATATTGATCAATTATACCCTGACACATTTCCTTGGTAATTTTTCTTATAGAATCGGTTAAAAATTGGTTTGGAAATGGACCGCAATCATCTGCCGATTTGTACGAAAATCTATACTACTTGCGACAGTGATCTTTAACCATTTCGCCCAATGGGACTCAATCATAAGTGTCGTTTGGTAGTTATCGTGTTCAATCACACGCTCCCCAACCACACACCCACCCACACACACACACACAAAATCAGAATTACAATAATGTGTTTACACTGTATATTCGAATCTGTTGGTGCAGAATCGGTCACAATCAATTTGCCACTATTACTTTACAATCCGTTCGGTAATTTCGGAGTAGTTAACAAACAAACACGCTAAAACCGTATTGCATTAATTCATATCCAAATGACGTCAAATATATTTTCTGATTTGATTCTCTGTCCATGAACGAAGTGCCTATCGTTCACCACGGTTTTGTGGAAATATAAAAATCACATTCAATTCAATTCCTTTCGAAGTTCTGTTTACGTTAGGAATGACATTTTGAATTCGGATAACTCCAAATACATACAATTTAGAAGGTAGTTCATCTCTCAAAAAATTTATTGTTTTAAAGATTTTTCTAAAAATGTAACTTTTATGCAGTTTTGTTCGAAAAAAATAATCTTGAGGAAAAATGGCTGACTGGTAGATGACACTCGAAGTGGTCGGTCCCTGAACTGACTTTCACTATTACAATATACATAGTAGGCGGTTTTTGGAGGCTTTATCTCTCTTTTCGCATATTTTGTTAATTTTAGTTAATTAACAGTTTTTTTTATATATATGTAAGGATCGAAATAAAAAAAAATTTAAACTTTATAAAAGCACGTAGATTAAGTAATTACCTGTCCAAAAATGCAGTCCTTACCTTTTTCTGTAAATTATACAAGTTTCTATGTTGTGTGTAAAATTAAATTTGACGGAGATGAGAAAATGATGATTTTCAGCGTCTAGACATTTTATTAAAAATTCTATATCTCTGTTTATAATTCACTTATGAAGATGCGTTTGGTCTCAAATTAAAGAATTTCTTTATTAGATTCTTCTACTTTTCCCTTTAGTTTTCTACGATGCTTGTTCTTTTAATATTTTATATTTGAAGCAGGCATGTTTGGCCGATTTAACATGGAGAAGTTGTTCGCTGTATAATAAATAAGCAGCAAATGCTTGGTTCTTGGCGTTTGTTTGTTTGGCTTTTTTTTTTTTTTTTTTTTTTAATAGCTTGGCTTGGGAGAACGACCGTTTTGTTTAATTAAAGAAATTGAACTGATCTACAACTTTTACTATATTTTTATGACAATGAACGAGATGACATATATACTTAAAAAGAAAATCCCCGTAAAAGAAAAAAATAGAATGAAGAAAATATGTGTATATAAAAAAATATATTAATTATTATTAATTTAACTGTTAATGTTATAATGCAGTTAAATGCTTATACATGAGTAAAGTGACAAATTTAAACTTCAGAAATTTCTTTATTTGTAAAATTTTTAAGAAAAAATCTTGGCATATCACCTTTTCGATCTGAGAATGATAAATTTTTCAATTTCTCTGGAAATTACTCTGTTGTTTGTACTCGTGTGAAGGAAATTAAAACGCCAAGGCAGATTTTACGATTGAAATGCAGAGATCTGAGCAACAAACTGTGGTGGTTGCGCTAAGGGAGTGCACTCCGTGGGAGTTTTTCTAAGGGATCCTAACCCGCATTTACGCAAGGTTCGAAAAAACAATCACGGAAAACTCCGAATGGTTAGGTCGACGAGCGCGACAGGGGTTTGAAACCAGCACCTCCCGTATACCAGCTTTGAGAGCAAAACCTCTCAGCCATTGGCGGGGCACAAACTGTGGTGACATCCATTGATTTTATAATGCAGTTAAATGTCTATAGATGAGAAAATTAATAAAATTTTCACTTAAAAAAATCTTTATTTGTAAAACACTGGGAAAAAAATTATTGGTTATTAAGAAAAAAAAAAACTTTTACTAGTTGCTCTTTTTAGATCTAAAAACTGATAAAATTTAAATTTCTCTGTTGTTTCTACTCGTGTTTAGGAAATTAATTCTTATAAATTTAAACGTTAAGGTAATTTTTACGATAGAAATAAACAGATCTGAGCAACAAACTGTGGTGACATCTATTGATTTTATGAGGCAGTAAAATGTTTATATATGAGAAAATTAATAAAATTTCAACTTATAAAATCTTTATTTGCAAAAATTTGGAAAAAAATTATTAGGAAAGAATTATTGGTTATTAGAAAAAAACACTTGGAGTTGTTCTTTTTGTATTTCAGAACAAAGGAAATTTCAATTTCTCTGAAAATGTATACGTTGTTTCTACTCGTGTAAAGGAAATTAATCACTAAATGTTAAAATGCCAAAGTAGTTTTTACGATCGAAATGGACAGATTTAAGCAACAAACTGTGGTGACATCTATTGATTTTATATATGAAAAAACTAATAAAATTTCAACTTAAAAAAGAACTTTATATGTAAAAAACGTGGAAACGAATTATTGGTTATTAAGGAAAAAAAAAAACTTGGAGTTGCTCTTTTTAGATCTGATAACTAATAACATTTCAATTTCTCTGGAAATTTCTCTGTTGTCTCTACTCATGTAAAGGAAATTAATTCCGATAAATTAAAACGCCAAGGTAGTTTTACGATCGCAATAGACAGATCTGAGCAACAAACTGTGGTGACATCTATTAATTTTATGATGCATTTAAATGTTTATATATAAGAAAACTTAATAAAATTTCAACTTAAAAAAATATTTATTTGTAAAATATCTCGGAAAAGAATTATTGATTAATAAGAAAAAAAAACTTGGAGTTGCTCTTTTTGGATCTGATAACTGATAACATTTCAATTTCTCTGGAAATTTCTCTGTTGTCTCTACTCGTGTAAAGGAAATTAATTCCTATAAATTAAAACGCCAAGGTAGTTTTACGATCGAAATGGACAGATCTGAGCAAAAAACTGTGGTGACATCTATTTTATAATACAGTTAAATGTTTATATATATGAAAATTAATAAAATTTCAACTTATAAAAATTTTTATTTGTAAAAAAAAACTTGGAGAAGAATTATTGATTATTAAGAAAAAAAACTTGGAGTTGCTCTTTTTAGATCTGATAACTGATAACATTTCAATTTCTCTGGAAATTTCTCTGTTGTCTCTACTCGTGTAAAGGAAATTAATTCCTATAAATTAAAACGCCAAGGTAGTTTTACGATCGAAATGGACAGATCTGAGCAAAAAACTGTGGTGACATCTATTTTATAATACAGTTAAATGTTTATATATAAGAAAATTAATAAAATTTCAACTTATAAAAATTTTTATTTGTAAAAAAAAAACTTGGAGAAGAATTATTGATTATTAAGAAAAAAAAACTTGGAGTTGCTCTTTTGTGAAATAAAAACTGATATAATTTCAATTTCTCTCAAACTTTTTCTGCAACTCTCTATTCATGTGAAGGAAGTTAATATACCGTCAGCTCCAGCCCTGTCAAGAAGAGTTTTTTTTTTCTTCTAATTATTGATAAAGGATATTCTGTAATAATTTCTGACATTTTAAAGATGTTATGAACATTTTTCTATGGAACCGTGAAGTTGTTTACTATCATTTAGTTGATTTTATTTCTTTGCCGCTTATGTATAATAAATAAATCTTTTGAAGTTTTTTTGTTTTTTTTCCACAAATACACTTACTGATGGTTTCAAAAAATTAAATTCTAGGTTTAACAGTTTCACCCGTTACAAACTCATATCCAATAGAAATTATTGTCTGTGCCTTACGCATATGCGGTTAATATCAGACTGACTAATTTTTAAAGTAACTACAAGAAACTCAGCCCACTCGAACAGAGATATTTTATTGCGTTACATTCTTATGGGGTTCATAAATCTTTGATAATTGGATTCTTTGGTTATATAATACGAGTAACTATGAAGTTTATAGATTTTTAAACAATCATAAATAAGCGATAATTATGGATAATTGGCCCTGATATTCAGGCTGCTTGCGATTTTAATTGGGATTTGAAGTATAGGAGAATTCATGAGAATTTATTTAACACCGAAAGAAAACTTCATCGGCGACTTAGCTAAGTATTTTAATTAAGGTTTGAAGAAATACAGATCATGGGTTTAATATCGACGAAGCAATTTGGAGTTCATTTAATGGAGCACTTCATCTATTTTATAATACACACACACACACACACACACACACACATATATATATATATATATATATATATATATATATATAATACCTTTGAATTTAAAATACAACAAATACGTTCTAGCAAGAAAATCTGCTTAAATCTCCAATTTAAAGATAGGTAAATATAAAGTGTATAATACAGAATACTATTAAGTTAATAAATAATTAACAAATTCAAATCTCGAACTACCGAATCTCCATACATAATAGTTTTAGAGAAAAAAATAGAAAACAAATATATAAAATGATAAAAGATGTCAGATAAATAGAATTAATGTAACACAATCACATAAGAACAAAAAGTAGAATTTAAATATCAAATGATTCTAAAATGAAATTCGAAAAAAGACATCTGACAATGCATAATCGTGAGTTTGGTAGTACATTTCACATGTCAAAAAAATAATGCAATATTTCATAAAATATAGTGGCAAATTTGCTAAGAACAGTTCTACCAAAAATATTGCATTAATAGAAGGAAACGAAGAAAAATAATCGATGAAAAATAGATAATAAAACAAAATTATTCACAAACCATGCTCTGTATATCACACAATACAAACGAAGTGTCCTAACATCATTTGAGTTGGAGCACGTGAGATCGTAAAAAGTTAAATGGCCACAATTATAGAAACTTAAATTGAGACATTAATAGATGAAAGAAAATCTATAAAATATATTAGACAAAAACTATTAGAAGTAAACACACACACATCTGCGATATAGATTCTTTGCGCGTGAGTTGTTTGCAGAAGGGGATGTATTTTACGAGAAATACCCAAACATCTTTTGATAGTGAGAATCGTGATCGTTAAATTTTTAAGCGTTGTACCAAAACAATAACACATAATTCGTTATCCCCAGGAAACACAGTCTCATATTCAGAAAGAACGCAGTTGCTTCAGCTGAAATTTTTCTTTATTTCATCTAGACATATAAGATAGGCAGGCGTGGTCTCCCTTTATCAACATTAGTAAGGTGTTATCCTCTCAAAGTCTCAGAGAGATCTGAACAATTTTTCTCATAATTTGCACTGACAACATCTGATACACATTAAGCCAAGATGCCAAGGAGAATTTTTACGTTAAGGATATTTAATAGAAATATTTGAGCGGGCGATTCGCCAACAGGGCTTTCATATTTGGCGATCGAAAATTTAGTGAATCTACAGTAAGTATAAAGGCAACCCTAATTTAATAGAGAGTTATAATCATTTTGTTTATCTAAAAGACCTTTAATTGATTTTATATGATTGCAATATTGACATATTTATTATCTACCTACATCTGTGCGAGTTTGTAAAAGTAATTAGCGATTTCATGAGATAAAGAAATACATTAAGATAGGAAGTGAAAAATAGATCCAATGGTTGGAGTATCATAGTTGAGATTATTCCAACAGAGCGAAACTCGAACTTGGGTACTTTGGTTTGCCGTACCAACGCTCTCCCTACCGAGCTATCCCGGCGATATCCTGGCTGGCAGATAGCTCAGTAGGAAAGCGTTGGTACGGCAAACCAAAGTACCCAGGTTTGAGTCCAGGTCCCGGCATATTTTCGCTCTGTTGGAAAAATCTCAACTATGATACTCCAACCATTGGATATAATTTACCTTGTTGAATATACTTTCCTCTGTTCATTGTGACCTAATTGCATGGTATACAGGAGTTTCCGTGCTATTTCAAATTCATCCTGTAAAATGCTATAGTTATAGCTGGGATGAATGAAATGAGCGCTGTAGTTCGGAGCCTTGACCAACAAATAAGAGTGAAATATGCCAGCCAGGATATCGTCGGGATAGCTCACTAGGGAGAGCGTCAGTACGGCAAACCAAAGTACCCAGGTTTGAGTCCAGGTCCCGGCATATTTTCGCTCTGTTGGAAAAATCTCAACTATGATACTCCAACCATTGGATATAATTTACCTTGTTGAATATACTTTCCTCTGTTCATTGTGACCTAATTGTATGGTATACAGAAGTTTCCGTGCTATTTCAGATTCATCCTGTAAAATGCTATAGTTATAGCTGGGATGAATGAAATGAGCGCTGTAGTTCGGAGCCTTGACCAACAAATAAGAGTGAAATATGCCAGCCAGGATATCGTCGGGAGAGCGTCAGTACGGCAAACCAAAAGTACCCAGGTTTGAGTCCAGGTCCCGGCATATTTTCGCTCTGTTGGAAAAATCTCAACTATGATACTCCAACCATTGGATATAATTTACCTTGTTGAATATACTTTCCTCTGTTCATTGTGACCTAATTGCATGGTATACAGGAGTTTCCGTGCTATTTCAGATTCATCCTGTAAAATGCTATAGTTATAGCTGGGATGAATGAAATGAGCGCTGTAGTTCGGAGCCTTGACCAACAAATAAGAGTGAAATATGCCAGCCAGGATATCGTCGGGATAGCTCACTAGGGAGAGCGTCAGTACGGCAAACCAAAGTACCCAGGTTTGAGTCCAGGTCCCGGCATATTTTCGCTCTGTTGGAAAAATCTCAACTATGATACTCCAACCATTGGATATAATTTACCTTGTTGAATATACTTTCCTCTGTTCATTGTGACCTAATTGTATGGTATACAGAAGTTTCCGTGCTATTTCAGATTCATCCTGTAAAATGCTATAGTTATAGCTGGGATGAATGAAATGAGCGCTGTAGTTCGGAGCCTTGACCAACAAATAAGAGTGAAATATGCCAGCCAGGATATCGTCGGGATAGCTCACTAGGGAGAGCGTCAGTACGGCAAACCAAAGTACCCAGGTTTGAGTCCAGGTCCCGGCATATTTTCGCTCTGTTGGAAAAATCTCAACTATGATACTCCAACCATTGGATATAATTTACCTTGTTGAATATACTTTCCTCTGTTCATTGTGACCTAATTGCATGGTATACAGGAGTTTCCGTGCTATTTCAGATTCATGCTGTAAAATGCTATAGTTATAGCTGGGATGAATGAAATGAGCGCTGTAGTTCGGAGCCTTGACCAACAAATAAGAGTGAAATATGCCAGCCAGGATATCGTCGGGAGAGCGTCAGTACGGCAAACCAAAAGTACCCAGGTTTGAGTCCAGGTCCCGGCATATTTTCGCTCTGTTGGAAAAATCTCAACTATGATACTCCAACCATTGGATATAATTTACTTTAGTTGAATATACTTTCCTCCGTTCATTGTGAAAAATAGATGAACGAATTATTTCGCTATATATTATGCTAAAATAATAAAAGTTGAAGATAGCGTTATTTCAAGAAAATAGATTTCGGCCGTTATAATATAAATAGTAAAGCAAAATATTATCAAGTCGTTAAGGAGAATTATAACATATATAATGTTTATTTTAAATTGCGAGGATAGTGAATGTGATAGTTCATTTCTTTCTTTTGTCTATCATAAACATGAATTTATTTTAAGTAGAAAAATGCTAATAAATAAGAGTGAAGGTTTTTTTGAAACAGAAAAAATATAAAAATAAATTTATAACGTACATGTGGATGTTAACAAAGATAGAATTTAATATGAGAAAAATAAATTTCTTTGAGGTTAAAGTGAAAGAGATCTTTTTGAATAAATAATATTAATTAATACACCAAAAATTAAGTTAGAAAACAGGTAATTTTGAATAAAAGAAATAGATATATGATTAATATCATAACATATATATAGGGACTTCCCGTAAAAATCAAACATCTGACAACCCTGTTACGAACACTTTTGCATTCTGGTATTTAGAGTGATTATATTATAAATTCTGTGACACATCCCGACTTTCAACCTACAGCTAACAAAAGGCGTCCACTTAAAAAAAAAGAAAAGACAAATGTTTCTTAATATAGGAATATATAATACAGGGTGATTCATAATGAATGGGACAAAAAGAATAGCGCAGTGTGACTGCCGTAATGGATTTATTCAGCCGAAACAAATTTATTCTGCAACTACAATTATACAAGTTTTATTTGGCAACAAGGAAAAATCATCGAATGACGAACTCGCCGCAAGAGTCGCTGTTAAATAAAATGTCGTCCATGCAGGAGAAAGCGTACTGCGTTTTCGAATATGCCAAAACCTCCTCGGTAACTGTTGTGCAAAGACATTTTCGCACAAAATTTCGAGTTCCTGAACGAACGTCTACCCCATCGGTGGATTGGCCGTGCTATGCCACAGGATTTGACATGTCTTCATTGGCCGTCGAGATCACCAGATCTAACTCCCTGTGATTTTTTCTCTGGGGTTTCGTTAAAGACAAGGTGTTTGTGCCTCCACTTCCTCAGGACTTAGAGGAACTGAAGCAGCGGATAACTGCAGTGTTGAACTCCATCACAGGGGATATAATATCATGACTGTGGCAGGAGCTTGATTACCGTGTAGGCATTTGTCGTGTCACCGGAGGGGCACATATTGAACACCTGTAGAAACTTGAATAAATGTAGTTTTGAGGTAAATTTGAATTTTCTAAATATATTAATTACAACGTTCACAATCATGTTTTCTTTTTGTCCCATTCATTATGAATCACCCTGTATAACTAACGGGATTATACAATAACCTCTTCCGATTTACCCACGATTTCGAAAAGCGTTCTTTTTCTTTAGAAACATCAGAAACCAATCTATTTTTGAGATTTAAAGAAGCATTTTTAAAAACAAAGTTTCTTTTACTACCACTGATTTTCGGAAACGTTTCCTAGTATTTTTTATAGTGTATTAATCAGTTTTCTTATACTCGGAATCGGAATTTAGGTTTATCGGATGCTATCCATTCTCAAGTGTAAACATTTTCATATTCAAGAAGCATGTTTTACAGACAAACATGATACGTCAACAGTATTAACATTAACATTAAAATTAATATTATTTTGTTACTTTTGAACGTATAATTTCAATTACGCAATTTATAAATATTATAGTATTATACACACATAGCACATTTGAAAACCCAATTCCTGTAAATACTGTCAATAGTCGGAAAAGAATCATAATTTCTTGTGCAACCCTGTATAGGATGTATATTTTTGTATATATGTAAAATATTATTCTAAAATTTACTACAGATAGGAAACGCATAGAATAATTGAAATTTTTTCTACAACAAAACGCTAATAAACGGAATAGTACTCGAATTATTGTATGCAGTCCTGTATACGATCTTTCTTATTACACATACCAAGTAATATGCAAAAAAATAATTAAATTTAAAAACGCATACTAAAATTGAAAACGCACTTCCAGCAATTATTGCTCATAGACCGTACTGTAACCGAACCCTTTTGTATATCCCTGTAAATGAACGACGAGTGTTATGCACATCTTAGTGTATAGTAAACCTCTTGTAGTGTACATCAGTGATATATATCAATTTCAATATGTTTCAAATAGTGTAACATTTTTAAAATACACAGCAGACGATTTTTTTCCGTAGATCGTTATGTAACGCAATCCTTTTGAGTGTCCCTGTAAATGAAATATAAAGGCTACACACTTCATTTTCAATACCGAACAAGTCATAGTAAATTTCATTATAATCTATCAATTCGATAACAATGCGAGTATATTTACGCGAGTTAGAGCATGGATAGACTGCAGACATCCAACCGAATTAATAAACACTTTTCAACTATGTTGGAAAGTGTTGCAAACAGTTAAGTTTAATGAAAGACTGTAAAAATAGATCAAAATTCTCTCAGTTTGTAAACTTCATTCTCTTTAGCTCTTGAAACACCAAAAAATTGTTTTCGTTTTCAAACTGCTAGGTTATTATGATCAGTTTTAATCCTTGGGGACAGTGTGGCCATCTATCGCTGATACTTGGAACTACAACAAGGATGCGTAGTAAAGACATTCCCGATTTCACATATCAATCTCCTGCCAGAATAAGTTTAATATTTAAAAAAGTTTTTAAAAAGTCTAAAAAAAAAGTCTAAAAAAGTTTTTTAAAAGAATTTTAAAAACATCCGGCAAACTTGAAGACACCGTGTATCTATCTACCAGTTTGTTATTTGGACATCCAAACAGCCCCCTTATTTTTGTTATACCTTATAAAATATGACTGTCATGATGGATCTCATAGAAATAAATATTTCGAAATGCTTAAGATGTCGCAGGATTGTTAAATTTTAAAAATAATAACAATGTTTCGAAAAGAAAAAAAAAAATCGAAAAGCCAATATTTTTTAAGAACTTAAAAATAAATAAATAAATAAAACCAACCGTAAACAAACTCTTGCAATTACACTAATTATGATTGAAAGAATGTCAGGTTTTCTCTGTAAACAGTGATTAAAAGTTACTTTAAAGTGATTTATCTGAAGATGGGCCTTTTTTTTTTCTTCTTTTCTTTTAATTACGCGCAAGATATATTTTGAACTATGTAATATTTTTACATGAAGTTTTCACAGATAAAGTAGATTATATTTTCACTAGATTATGATTTTAGATTTAAAATAAATTTGAATTTTTAGACTATCGTAATCCTAATCCTAATAATATTTTAAATCCGATTGTGCGTGTGAATGAAATCCATTCTTCGCAATAAATTTCGATGCTAAAAATTAACAAAACTACGCATTCAAACATTAATAATTGTTGAATGCGTAGTTTTGTTAATTTTTAGCATCAAAATTTATTGCGAAGAATGGATTCTCCTCTTTTTTATCTCAAACTGGTCAAAATTCACCTGTCATTTCTGGGTTTGATTTCAAGGCTGTGATTCCCTTCCGTAAAACGTTTGAATTTGTTTTGAACTGCCCGGGCACTACTCTTGTCTTGGCCTCCAACTTCACGAGTTTTGAGGCCTGCTTCATTGGTTTTAAGGCCTAGTTTAAAATCATGCCCTAAGGTGCATAAAATCTCAACATTTGTATCACTCTTTCTTTACGTAGCCTAAAAATGAAAGAAAGAAGCCTGTATGATTATAGAATATAGAGGGACATATATTCTCTTAAATAACATTTTAAGTTCAGCAATAGGGGTGATAAAGTGCCAGCTACAGGGCTTTGGAATAAAAGCATTCAAACAACGAAAATACATTTGATACAGCTAATATTTCAACCGATTACTGAACATCTCCCAAATATAAGCTATTTTGCTGAATGAAGGGTTTTGTGAAACTTGTCGTATTACCGTTGCATTAAGTGGTCCAACTTGTTTTGCCCTCTAGTGACTCCCTAAGGGAACTATGACTTATTTGATATTTGCACGCACTGAACAGAAATTAATATACGTTCAGTAAAAATAGGGTTATCTAAATATTTCATTTTTTTTACTTATTCCACTGTCATTCTAATCCCCTCATATACATATTGCGGCAAAATAGAGCAATTTACTTGAATTTTATTATTTTGTTACGTTTTGAAATACAGTTGCTAAGCAACTAATAAATCAAAGAAGAAAGTAAAAAGAAATGCATTTTAAAATTTAAAAAAAATATGAGAACTAAATGTTTTATATTTTCCGAATAGATGCAAAAATTTTTCCAATAATTTAAACAATTTTCTAAATTGTAATAAAAGTATCGGCAAATTTTCAAAGCTATTGGATATATTTAAGACCTCCATACTGAAAATTTAGCATACATAAGTTTACATTAAAATCTATTATTCAAATGCGCCATTTTCATTTCAGTTAAAAATGATATTTGAAAATCGTCTGCATTCCCGCATAGGAAAGCATTATGACATCAAAAGAAATGTTCTATATTTTTCGAACGAATGAACCAAATTTAATCAAAAACTATACAGCTGAATCCGGGTACCTCACTAATATACTTACCAAAACTCAACCTAATTGGACACTTTTTGCGGCAGTTATCGCGGAACAGACAAACAAACAAACAAACAAACAAATAAACAAACAGAAACCAAAAAGTTTTCGCGTCTCTAAAGTGAGCCTTCACTGAGGTTTCGGCAATAAGAGAATCGGCAAATTTTCAAAGCTATTGGATATATTTAAGATCTCCATACCAAATATTTAGCATCCATAAGTTTACGTTAAAATCCATTATTCAAATGTGCCATTTTCATTTCAGTTAAAAATGAAATTTAAAAATCGTCTGCATTCACATAGAAAAGCATTATGACATAAAAAAAAAAAATGTTCTATATCTTTCAAACGAATGAACCAAATTTAAGAAAAACCTATACAGATAAATCCGGGAACCTCACCAATATACCTACCAAAACTCAACTTAATAGGACAAGAACCAACAGGACACAGTTACCGCAAAACAGAACACAAACGGAAACCAAGAATTTTCCGGGTCTCAACAGTGAGCCTCAACTGACTTTTCGGCAATTAAAGATTCAAAATGATAATTTTTTTTTTCATTTTTTCCAATTTAAAAGTCCTATGACCCCATTACAATAAGTATCAATACATTTTGTTAAATACTTTGAAAATCCTAAAATCCTAAAATGATACTTTGTAAAATGAAAGAGAGTTGCTCCTTTAATGACGTCTCCGGAACATCACCATTTCGATGTTTTGAGTGGAAGAAAGTAAATGAACTCATTTTTCAGGAGGAGAGAAACTTTCTTTTGTTGGCAGCGAGCCCAACTTCGCCCGTACACAGAAGTTGGCCCCCTTTTTATCATCGAGTAAGAATAAAAGAATTTTAAAGAACAGATATACCGGGTGATTCAAAATAGAATTAAATGGCGATTATCTCTTAAAGAGCTGATTATAGCGATACTTTCAATTAAACGAGAATGAAAAATCATGCATCAGGCGTAGACTACGAAACACTTTTCACCAGTAACAGAATATTATTTAAGATTTTTTTTTTTAACTATTGGAAAAATGGTTGTTGTTTTCGGTCGAGAATGGACCTCTTGACGTCGTCATTTTATTTACGTCGTCACTTTATTTTTTTAAGCGTTTTCAACGAAATTCTGTAACTTTAGAAGAATTTTTAACGAAATTCTGTAACTTTAGAAGAATTTTTATTGGAATAGACAATAGAAAGGCATAAAATCGTTACAAAAATGTTAAAGTTACAAATAGGATAGATGCAAATTATCAGCCGAATTCAAAAATTGACGTCGAGATGAGAAATCGTCTTATAAAGCAAAAAACGTTAAAGTTAAAAAGAGAATTAACACAAGAGTTACAGTTATTGTAGGAAGGACCCGATAAAATATTTTTGTTTCTGTTTTCATTAATTTATTGTAAATTTGGTATTTTCGTATTATAGCGGCCCCCAAGGATGAATCGCCAAGCGACCAAAATTTATCGCCAAATTATAAAGCATGTTGCATGTATGACATTATAATAATATATGATATATATATGTGGTGACTGGAAACGGACTCTGTACCGCAAAGCTTAGCAGATTCCTTAATGAGGCTCTTGATGAAAACATAAACTGCCGAACAATAGGTTTTGATGAGTTCAGTAATTTTTACTGCGTGAAAACGAGAGAACAGAAGGAGTCGAGAGACGGACTCGGAGGATGCTCTGAAATCTTTGCGGCCAGCGGGCGAGCTGAGCTGACCAATGTTTTATCAGAAAACGTCCTTTACGAGCTACAAACATGCCATGTTGTTAAAATTATTATTAAACTTGTAAATAGTTGTATATTTTGATATATATATATTCAAGAAAATTAAACTGTGCAAGATTTCACCAAAAATCTGCCTGGACTTATTTATACCCATCTAGACAACCGATATCAATCTACATATATAACATTTCTTGACGTATGTGGCCAAGTTATAGTCATATAGGATACATATATGATGTATATTATATGACATGTGTTTGGATGTATATACGACATATAAGACTTAAATAATATGTGTATAATGACGTATGTGGCACATATAGGAGTGTTTGGAATATATATATATGCGTATATAGGATGCATATATAAGCTTTGCGATGATCTTGGCGAAATCATAACTGCAACCTTGGAATAACCATTATTGTGGGAATAAATATTTTGAAAACACGAAACTATATCACGAAAGTACGGTAATTTCCTTCTTTCTTTTTAAACTTTCGGAACATTTTCCCAATGATTATGGTAATTTGTTAAATTATATATATATATATATATTTACAATAAAATGCGATATAACAGAATTCTTATGAGTGTCTCTGTAAATAAACAATAAATTCTACGTATTCTATAATCTATAGAAAACACATTTTAGTAATGTATATCAATTTCGTTGAAATAGTGGGACAGCATTAAAACACACTGCAAAGATTTTCCCCCATAGATAATAATTGAATGGAATACTTTTGTGAGGCCCTGTAAACGAACTATTATTGTTACTTACTCTATACTCTATGTAAAGCATATTGCCACCCACTTCAGTGATGCATAACACTTTCATTATGTTTGAAAAAGCGTAACATCATTAAAATGCACTGAACACGATTTTTCCCCTTTAACCGAATACTTTTGTGTGTCCCTGTAAATAAATCATAATTGCTATTTTTTCTGTATTCTGTAAAAAATACATAACTAATACCCCACTTAACCTACTAAAAAAAAAAAAAAAAAAAGATTCCCCCCCCCACCTCCCTGAGTTAAAGTTTTCCCCTATCCCCCCCCCCTAAAAAACAGGGGAAAACAACTTTATTTTGGGGGACTCATCAGATCTTCAATTCTAGTGCCAAAACGAAGTTCTTCCCAAATTTTGGGGAAAGACCCTCAGTTGTTTAAAAAAAACCTTTTTTACCTGTAACTAATATACCAATCCTATTACAAAACAATTGAAGTCAAGTCCACCCGAACATACACATAACGAAACAAATTAGCGTCAACCCGACCCGAATCCAACATTCAATGAGAAAATCAGTGTTAACCCGGTTTCGGGTAGAGTCCTGCATCGGGTAGGGAAACCTGATTTTACTCATACCCAACACAACCCGAATAGTCTTGGTGACGCTGATTTTTTTCGTTGTGTGGACTTTTTTGAGTCGGGTCGGGTTCATTTTAAATGTATTGGGTTTGGGAAAGTTTTCGATCCTTTCGGGTAGAGTTCGGGTTGATCTGTTTTTCACAAATGAAAGACTTGGATATATTTCAAATAAAAAAACTAGACATTTGAATATTAATGAGTATATGTGTGTTTTTATGCAAAAAGAATTTTTTTTTTATTAAAGATAAAATTGTAGGCTATTTTTCCATAGTTGTATTAACAGCTCCTAGTACCATTGGGGTCTTATGTGACACCATTATTTTTTGTTTTGAAAGTTTTAATGTTTAAAACCAGAAAAAAAACATGAACTTAACAAATGAAATCACATAGACATTTCGTAGAAAGAAGCTCAATTTAATAGAATTAAATTTCTGGTTCAAATTCTGCAAAACTGAGAACGCTCATCCAAATTTAAAACCTGGTACTAGCAGGGTTAAAATATGTATTCGTTTTCTTTCACTTCGGGTTGGGTTTGGGTTTGAATATTTCAGGTTCGATCTGAAGTGTATCAGGTTCGGGTTAGGTTTCGGGTTCACTTTAAGCAAAATTTCGGGTAAAATCGGATAACCCGACCCGATGCAGGACTCTAATCGGGATCGACTGCTTTTGATCTTCTTTCGCCAATTAAATGGCGTAGCAACTACCAAACCCTTCACTTTCTCTCTCATTTTTCTGGTGAAAATGAAACCCCACCCCCTCTATTCAGTGAAGTAGTTAGCAATTCTTTAAAGAGGCAATCGATACAAACACTTTCCCCCTCCCTGCACTCTCCCTTCCTCCCTCTTTAAATTAAGAAGGTTCTTAAAATGATCTAATTAGCGTCGAGAAAATTTGATCTGAGAATATACGACAACCTTGAAGTTTATTCATTTTTCTTTTTTAATTCTCTTGGCGTTCAATAGAATGCCAAATCGAGAGAAATCGCGGCGTTCTTGAGCGTTCTTGGCGTTCGAGAGAATAGCGGCGTTCTGAATCTGCAAAAAGTATGTTTACTTTCTACAGTGTGATTGTGAATTCATGGTACAACTTTAAAGGTTGGTACAGGACACTGTAACAATTATTTGCTGTATAGGAAACCAGGGTCCGAAATCCATTTATGGACTCATAATTACAGGGCGTCTCACTCCAATCTGGAGTTGCTTTTTCGTTCATAACTTTAACAGTAGTGAAGATATTTTAACGAAATCCTTACGATTCATACAAAAATGAGTCTGTTGCGAATTTTTGTCAAAATATCTTCACCACTGTTAAAGTTATGAACGAAAACGTGACTTCGGATTGGAGTGACTAATGGTAAAGAAACCATGTATATACTTTTGCAATTTAAAGAAAATCTAATATATTTAAATTATTTTAGTAAATATATTTTTCCTTTCTTCAATAACGTATCTAATATATATCCCCGTGATTTAAAGGCGCGACCTTCTGTTCTGTGCAACGAAAATATGTATTCAAAATTACATCTATTCTTTATGAACTTCACTCTAACGTACATTTCATTTCTCTCGGTCGTTGTAGCTTAAAAAGAAAAAGAAATATTATAAAATGGTTCTCTCATGGTCAAATCATCAAAAATATTTTTGCAATATGTAGCTGAGTTCTCATAAAACTGGTGTCACTGTTTCGCATAAGAATGCAATTCATCATTACTATCATGCCTTCGGTTCAATAAAAAATCAAAAATTCTACATGCCTCTTAACCACTTTCTCATAACATCGCAACCGCCAGTTTCAGAATTTTCTTCATTTTTATCTAAAGTGTGCTAAAATGCCAAATAGACCACCCTTCTTATCGCCCAGTTTGAACATAAAATGAAATGTTCCAACGGTTCTAGTAACCCATTCCAAAATTCACGCCTCCTCACTCGAAAAAGGAAATCTTTTGGCGAGAATAATAACTGGGGGTTCTTCTCTTCTATCGCTCGGACAGTAAACACCTAATTAAACTCCTAAAATGCAGCCCCGGGACCACCCGAAAGAAACTGTATATTTTCTGATCTCCTGTACTAAGTTACTTCTACGTTCATCCTTCCAATAATGTCACCCTGTAAAAAACAGTGTTCTCATTTGGTTGCTACTGTGTTCTATAATGCATATGTCCGAAGAATTGCTTCTGTAACCTGTGGATAAATACAGAATTTCCTCACAATAAACAGTCGAAGTCTCCATTGCGCTTGCCTTTCTTTATGTTGTGCAGAGTCTACTACTTCAGAATTATTTTTTCAGGATTTCGGATTAATGATTATTGCGTGTCACAACCCAATCGTACCTGATCACGTGTAAACGTTTCTACGTTTTTCCTGTAAAAAACTCACACAAACTGTCTTCGAGGGAATTCCGGGCTATCAACATTACGATAGTGACACGTCCTGTAATTTCGATTCAATAAATGAATTTTTGACCGTGGTTTCCTATACAATAAATGATTGTCACAGTGTCCTGTACCAACCTTTAAAGTCTGTAATCATAAATTCGGGATCAACCTATTATAGAAGAAAGTATTGTAGTCGAACTTTTTTTTCTACTCCGGTTCTTCGATGGATTTACACATTTCAGGGGTCAGATATATCGAAAAACACTTTTTTACAAAATGTCTGTTTGTCCGTGTATGTGTCCTTTTTGTATCATCGAAAAATGTATGAAGTTATACATAGAATTGAACCAAAATTCATATACCGTCAACCGGGACAACTGTGCCACTTTTAGAAAAATATGTTTTTTTCCGCTCTGAGAAGTTCCAGATCAAATTAAAATTAGGCCCTAGTGTTTTCATTTCACAAAGAATACATTGTGTGACACTATTCCTGCACGTTATCTGTCTTATTAGATGTTTTATGACCGTTATCAATGAAAATATTTTGTAACTGGGAAACAGGTGATTTTGGGGTCTAAAAAAGCGTTCCGTTTCACCTTTTTAATCCAAACTTAAGTAAAAACTGTCTATTTTGTCCGATAAAGTATATAATAAGCTTCCGGAATCACTTTTGGAACAGGATCTAATGTTATTTTTATGATTGACAATATTAGTTGGCAAAGTTGCACCAGGAATCTTAGGAAGAGTGGGACAACTTTGCCGACATAAAATTTTGTCATTTCCCTAGATTCTTTTATATTTTTTGATAAATCGGATTGCTCGTTTTTCTAGCATGGCACAACTGAATAAGAATCCGGGCAAGGTGTAGTAGCAGAGGAATAAAATAATGTGTAAGTAAACAATTTGGAAAACGCATAACATATTTCAAAACCCAGTTTCAGTAATTACCATGAATAATCGGAAAAATATCCGATTTTTTTGTGCAGCCTTGTATAGGATTAATATATTTGTGTATATGCTACATAGTATGCTAAAATTTACTTCAGTTAGGAAACGCACAGAAAATTTCCATTCGGCAATTTCGGTGAATGAACGATAATGTGCTCGACATCTTTTGTGCAGCCCTGTATATGATCTATAAAATTTATACACATAAAGTAGTTACATTTAAAAACGCCTGCCACAACGGAAAACGCGCTTCCAGCAATTATTGTTCATAGACAGTACTGTACCGTATTTTTTGTGTGTCCCTGTAAATGAACGACGGATGCTTATGCTCTCCATAATCCGTGGCAAGCATCTTGTAATGCACCTCAGGAAACTCATTTAATCCTATTGGATTTCCTTCTCAATTTATCAATTATTGCTGTAACTTTTTGAGTTTTCACGATATTTCACTTGTTTTTTTATATGAGTTGCCCTATAGTATTGACTATCAATCATGACAAAAAAACTTTACTGTAGTTCCGAGCATGCGCAGTTAAAATTTATTTCATACAAATATCTATATCTCATCAAATATTCAATATATTTTATGACAAATGATCTTTTAATTACAATATACTGTTTCTATGATATGCGGTGTCAAATTCGGCTGAAAACTCTGCATGCTATAAAAAAAAAACTTTTGAACTTTTCACAGAAACGTTAACATTTTTACGAATATACGTGCTATGCTTACACAAATGCACACAAATGCTGAACAGTACTTAAGGACCTACATAGTCATTTGCTACAGTGACAGACCATTTTTAGCATTTTCTGTTACTTGGGTGATCGAAAATATTATTTTATTATTCAAATTATTATTGACCCCCCCCCCTCTTAACTGTCCTCGCGACAAAATCTTCACTGAAAAACATGAAGTCAAACATGTTCTTTACATCCTCAAAGTTCAAGGGCATTTCGGGCTCACCAGTTTCAGTAGGTATTCGACGAAACGTCACTGCCCCTTAATTTCTGGACATCAGTGTACTTCATTTTAAATACTAAACATGCCATAGTATACCTCAATAACATATTTAAATTGCATGGCAATCCGAGTATATTTACGCGAGTTAGAGCATGCACAGACAGACGGCAGACAGACAGACAGACAAACCGAATTCATAAACACATTTCAACTTTGTTGAAAAGTGTTAAAAAGTAGCATTAGACGGAATATTCGATATTTCGACAAATCACTACTCGTTATACATCATTAATTACGTTTGCAACAGTTTGTAAAGCAAAGAAAAATCCATACAAATTGAAATAAGTAAAAATCTATTTTAATGAATGCATTGCTTTGGTCATGCAATTATGAAATGAAATTCAAATTAAATAAGCGAAATAATAATGATGTTACTTTTTTGTACAGGTTTATATCGCAGAATTTTTTTCGACACTCTTTTTCCTAAAAAAACGCTTTTCAGGGAGGAATAAATATAAGAAATGCACATATAGAATTTGTATGTTAACGAAGTTTCTTACTGAAAAATAAACGCCGGCTTTTATTATCTTCATCATCATTAATATTTTTTAAGGGATATAGGGGAACGCATAAAAGAAATTATGGATTTTTTGCTACAGCACGAACAAAACATTTTGCCATTAGAATGCACGAAAATGAACCTGGACTTATACTAAAAAAAAAAAAAAAAGCATATAAATGAAAAAAAAAATGCATAAATATGAAAGGCATAAATGAATTTACGGAAAAAAAGTTCTATCTTAATTTGCGCAGAAAACAAGTTTTTTTTTCTTTTAATGTTGGGACTGCCCATGTTTGGAGAAATTTTTTTAACCCTTCAGTTTCCAAGTAGGATTTACTGTGTATTTGATGAAGAAAAAAGAAAATATTTCTTAATCTAGGAAACTATAATACAACCACGGAACAAAAACTAGTCGTTAATACTTACCCATCCTATGCATCATCTTATACTTACTGTAATACTTACCCATCATGGATAGGATATGCATAATATAGAATATGAAAATGAAACATGCGCAAACTATTTATAAAATACATTGCAATTCGAATAAAATCCTGGCTTGATGACGTCATAAACTTTAAATGCTGTGTTACTGAAAAAAAAATCCCTATAACTCCAAAAATGATAATCCTGTTCACTAACAGTTTATTGCGTCGGATTAAGCGTCTCCTTTCCAATTAAACTATATCTTTGAATTGAAATTTGAATGAAATACAGTGCCATGAAAAATCGAAGAGTGTGGAAAGTAGGATTACAAATATCTCGGCCACTCATTATCCGATCAACTTCGTTCTTTATGCAAAATTTATGTTTTTTTATTGTCTTTTATATTCACTCCTTAAAATAAACCATTTCGAAAATTTGTATAGACCTTTTATCAGAACGAATATTTCGAGAGTCAGAAAAAAATAGTTCATGATCATCGAAGTGACTGAAATTCAATAAGCTTCTTCTCATTATTACATGCTGAGTACATATCAAATTTCAAGTTTCTATCTCAATTTGTTCGAGAGATCGAGCGTTTGCAGACACACACACAGACAGACGGATGGCAATTTTTTTTTTCTAAAAATATGTTTTTCGGAATCTCCAGTGTCTGAAACGTGTCAATCCGTCAATTTTTTTTTTTTTTGAATTTTTAAAACGATTACAAGACTTACACTATACTACGTATGATGGGTAAGTACTAATATAGAAAAACCTCTTCCCAGATAACTAAGAATCTGAAAAGCGTTCTTTATGTTCAGAAGCTTCAGAAATCAATATATTTTCGAAATTTAAAGACGCATTTATTAAAACAAAGTTTCTTTTGCTGTTACTGATTTTCGAAGACGTTTCCGAGTCGTTTTTAGAATCAGCGCTGTCAACCCCGAATACAGGTTTCTCTGGGATGCTATATCCATTCTCAAGTAAACATTTTCATGTTCAACAAACATGTTCTACTGAAAAACATGATGCATTAACATCATTAACAATAACATTAAAGTTAATATTATTTTGTTACTCTTGCATGTATGAATTCAGTTACGCAGTTGAAAATGTTTGATTGATAATGGATAGCATCTTGAAAACCGATATTCCGATTTGAAAAACTGATTAAAACACTCTAAAAACTACTCAGAAACGTTTCCAAAAGTCAGTGGCAGCAAAAGAAACTTTGTTTTTATAAATCTCGAATATATATTGGTTTCCCGAGCTTTCTAAAGATAACGAACTTTTATCCGGAATCGTGGGTAACTCGGTAGAGGTTATTGTATATTTTCGTCCGTGGTTATATTATATTTTCGTAGATTAAGAAAAATTTTTTAGTCTTTTTCAAACTTACAGGAACAATTCATGGAAAAAGCATGTTTTTATCATAATTTAGTGTATAAAGACGAATTTTTCTGACAGTGCAGAGGACACACAGCGAGTTGATTTCCAGTTTACTAAATTTGCTTTATCTTTGCTACTAACAGACGCATAGATCAAAATAAAGAATGTTCGGGATCATATCATAAATGTCACTTGAACAAACTGAAAAGACAAATAATCATAAATAAAAATTAGATAACCCCCAAATATGCAATGTTTATACGGCTTTTTTAACTTCAAATTGGCAAAAGTTAATTTCCAATTTACTAAATTGCCTTTATTTTTGCTACTAACAGACGTATAGCTCAAAAGTGAACATAACATAAAAGCATGAATAAATAAAGAATTTTCGGAATTAAAAGTGTCACTAGAACAAACTGAAAGAAAAAATAAACATTATATAACTACGAAATCAGCAATGTTAATCTGGCTTTTTTAACTTCATATTGGCAAAAGTTAATTTCCAATTTACTAAATTAGCTTTATATTTGCAACTAACAGACACATCAAAAGTGAACATAACATGAAAGCATGAATAAATAAAGAATTTTCGGAATTATAAGTGTCACTAGAACAAACTGAAAGAAAAAATAAACATTATACAACTACGAAATCTGCAATGTTAATCTGGATTTTTTAACTTCATATTGGCAAAAGTTAATTTCCAATTTACTAAATTTGCTTTATCTTTGCTACTAACAGCCGTATAGATCAAAATAAAGAATGTTCGGGATCATATCATAAGTGTCATTTGAACAAACTGAAAAGACAAATAATCATAAATAAACATTAGATAACCACTAAATATGCAATGTTTATATGGCTTTTTTAACTTCAGATTGGCAAAAGTTAATTTCCAATTTACTAAATTAGCTTTATCTTTGCTACTAACAGCCGTATAGATCAAAAGTGAACATAAGATGAAATCATGAATAAATAAATAATTTTCAGAATTATAAGTGTCACTAGAACAAACTGAAAGAAAAAATAAACATTATAAAATCACGAGATCTGCAATGTTTATCTGACTTATTTAACTTCAGATTGGCAAAAGTTAATTTCCAATTTACTAAATTTGCTTTATCTTTGCTACTAACAGCCGTATAGATCAAAATAAAGAATGTTCGGGATCATATCATAAGTGTCATTTGAACAAACTGAAAAGACAAATAATCATAAATAAACATTAGATAACCACTAAATATGCAATGATTATATGGCTTTTTTAACTTCAGATTGGCAAAAGTTAATTTCCAATTTACTAAATTAGCTTTATCTTTGCTACTAACAGACGTATAGATCAAAAGTGAACATAAGATGAAATCATGAATAAATAAATAATTTTCAGAATTATAAGTGTCACTAGAACAAACTGAAAGAAAAAATAAACATTATAAAACCACGAGATCTGCAATGTTTATCTGACTTATTTAACTTCAGATTGGCAAAAGTTAATTTCCAATTTACTAAATTGGCTTTATCTTTGCTACTAACAGCCGTATAGATCAAAATAAAGAATGTTCGGGATCATATCATAAGTGTCATTTGAACAAACTGAAAAGACAAATAATCATAAATAAACATTAGATAACCACTAAATATGCAATATTTATATGGCTTTTTTAATTTCAGATTGGCAAAAGTTAATTTCCAATTTACTAAATTAGCTTTATCTTTGCTACTAACAGACGTATAGATCAAAAGTGAACATAAGATGAAATCATGAATAAATAAATAATTTTCAGAATTATAAGTGTCACTAGAACAAACTGAAAGAAAAAATAAACATTATAAAACCACGAGATCTGCAATGTTTATCTGACTTATTTAACTTCAGATTGGCAAAAGTTAATTTCCAATTTACTAAATTTGCTTTATCTTTGCTACTAACAGCCGTATAGATAAAAATAAAGAATGTTCGGGATCATATCATAAGTGTCATTTGAACAAACTGAAAAGACAAATAATCATAAATAAACATTAGATAACCACTAAATATGCAATGTTTATATGGCTTTTTTAACTTCAGATTGGCAAAAGTTAATTTCCAATTTACTAAATTAGCTTTATCTTTGCTACTAACAGCCGTATAGATCAAAAGTGAACATAAGATGAAATCATGAATAAATAAATAATTTTCAGAATTATAAGTGTTACTAGAACAAACTGAAAGAAAAAATAAACATTATAAAACCACGAGATCTGCAATGTTTATCTGACTTTTTTAACTTCAGATTGGCAAAAGTTAATTTCCAATTTACTAAATTGGCTTTATCTTTGCTACTAACAGCCGTATAGATCAAAATAAAGAATGTTCGGGATCATATCATAAGTGTCATTTGAACAAACTGAAAAGACAAATAATCATAAATAAACATTAGATAACCACTAAATATGCAATGTTTATATGGCTTTTTTAATTTCAGATTGGCAAAAGTTAATTTCCAATTTACTAAATTAGCTTTATCTTTGCTACTAACAGACGTATAGATCAAAAGTGAACATAAGATGAAATCATGAATAAATAAATAATTTTCAGAATTATAAGTGTCACTAGAACAAACTGAAAGAAAAAATAAACATTATAAAACCACGAGATCTGCAATGTTTATCTGACTTATTTAACTTCAGATTGGCAAAAGTTAATTTCCAATTTACTAAATTTGCTCTATCTTTGCTAATAACAGCCGTATAGATCAAAATAAAGAATGTTCGGGATCATATCATAAGTGTCATTTGAACAAACTGAAAAGACAAATAATCATAAATAAACATTAGATAACCACTAAATATGCAATGTTTATATGGCTTTTTTAACTTCAGATTGGCAAAAGTTAATTTCCAATTTACTAAATTAGCTTTATCTTTGCTACTAACAGACGTATAGATCAAAAGTGAACATAAGATGAAATCATGAATAAATAAATAATTTTCAGAATTATAAGTGTCACTAGAACAAACTGAAAGAAAAAATAAACATTATAAAACCACGAGATCTGCAATGTTTATCTGACTTATTTAACTTCAGATTGGCAAAAGTTAATTTCCAATTTACTAAATTGGCTTTATCTTTGCTACTAACAGACGTATAGATCAAAAGTGAACATAAGATGAAAGCGTGAATAAATAAATAATTTTCGGAATTATAAGTGTCACTAGAACAAACTGAAAGAAAAAATAAACATTATAAAACCATGAAATCTGCAATGTTTATCTGGCTTTTTAACTTCTGATTAGCAAAAGTTAATTTCGAATTTACTAAATTGGCTTTATCTTTGCTACTAACAGACGTACATATCAAAAGTGAACATAAGATGAAAGCATGAATAAATAAATAATTTTCGGAATTATAAGTTTCACTAGAACAAACTGAAAGAAAAAATAAACCTTATAAAACTACGAAATCTGCAATGTTAATCTGGTTTTTTAACTTCAGATTGGCAAAAGTTAATTTCCAATTTACTAAATTGGCTTTATCTTTGCTACTAAGAGACGTATAGATCACAAGTGAACATGCGATGAAAGCATGAATAAATAAATAATTTTCAGAATTATAAGTGTCACTAGAACAAACTGAAAGAAAAAATAAACATTATAAAACCACGAGATCTGCAATGTTTATCTGACTTATTTAACTTCAGATTGGCAAAAGTTAATTTCCAATTTACTAAATTGGCTTTATCTTTGCTACTAACAGCCGTATAGATCAAAATAAAGAATGTTCGGGATCATATCATAAGTGTCATTTGAACAAACTGAAAAGACAAATAATCATAAATAAACATTAGATAACCACTAAATATGCAATATTTATATGGCTTTTTTAATTTCAGATTGGCAAAAGTTAATTTCCAATTTACTAAATTAGCTTTATCTTTGCTACTAACAGACGTATAGATAAAAATAAAGAATGTTCGGGATCATATCATAAGTGTCATTTGAACAAACTGAAAAGACAAATAATCATAAATAAACATTAGATAACCACTAAATATGCAATGTTTATATGGCTTTTTTAACTTCAGATTGGCAAAAGTTAATTTCCAATTTACTAAATTAGCTTTATCTTTGCTACTAACAGACGTATAGATCAAAAGTGAACATAAGATGAAATCATGAATAAATAAATAATTTTCAGAATTATAAGTGTCACTAGAACAAACTGAAAGAAAAAATAAACATTATAAAACCACGAGATCTGCAATGTTTATCTGACTTCTTTAACTTCAGATTGGCAAAAGTTAATTTCCAATTTACTAAATTGGCTTTATCTTTGCTACTAACAGACGTATAGATCAAAAGTGAACATAAGATGAAAGCGTGAATAAATAAATAATTTTCGGAATTATAAGTGTCACTAGAACAAACTGAAAGAAAAAATAAACATTATAAAACCATGAAATCTGCAATGTTTATCTGGCTTTTTAACTTCTGATTAGCAAAAGTTAATTTCGAATTTACTAAATTGGCTTTATCTTTGCTACTAACAGACGTACATATCAAAAGTGAACATAAGATGAAAGCATGAATAAATAAATAATTTTCGGAATTATAAGTTTCACTAGAACAAACTGAAAGAAAAAATAAACCTTATAAAACTACGAAATCTGCAATGTTAATCTGGTTTTTTAACTTCAGATTGGCAAAAGTTAATTTCCAATTTACTAAATTGGCTTTATCTTTGCTACTAAGA
The DNA here is from genome assembly GCA_963931845.1 of Maratus michaelseni. Lineage (NCBI taxonomy): Eukaryota > Metazoa > Arthropoda > Arachnida > Araneae > Salticidae > Maratus > Maratus michaelseni. The sequence continues at coordinate 464,920,932 of OZ007587.1, forward strand.
GACGTATAGATCACAAGTGAACATGCGATGAAAGCATGAATAAATAAATAATTTTCAGAATTATAAGTGTCACTAGAACAAACTGAAAGAAAAAATAAACATTATAAAACCACGAGATCTGCAATGTTTATCTGACTTATTTAACTTCAGATTGGCAAAAGTTAATTTCCAATTTACTAAATTGGCTTTATCTTTGCTACTAACAGACGTATAGCTCAAAAGTGAACATAACATAAAAGCATGAATAAATAAAGAATTTTCGGAATTAAAAGTGTCACTAGAACAAACTGAAAGAAAAAATAAACATTATATAACTACGAAATCAGCAATGTTAATCTGGCTTTTTTAACTTCATATTGGCAAAAGTTAATTTCCAATTTACTAAATTAGCTTTATATTTGCAACTAACAGACAGATCAAAAGTGAACATAACATGAAAGCATGAATAAATAAAGAATTTTCGGAATTATAAGTGTCACTAGAACAAACTGAAAGAAAAAATAAACATTATACAACTACGAAATCTGCAATGTTAATCTGGATTTTTTAACTTCATATTGGCAAAAGTTAATTTCCAATTTACTAAATTTGCTTTAACTTTGCTACTAACAGCCGTATAGATCAAAATAAAGAATGTTCGGGATCATATCATAAGTGTCATTTGAACAAACTGAAAAGACAAATAATCATAAATAAACATTAGATAACCACTAAATATGCAATGTTTATATGGCTTTTTTAACTTCAGATTGGCAAAAGTTAATTTCCAATTTACTAAATTAGCTTTATCTTTGCTACTAACAGCCGTATAGATCAAAAGTGAACATAAGATGAAATCATGAATAAATAAATAAATTTCAGAATTATAAGTGTCACTAGAACAAACTGAAAGAAAAAATAAACATTATAAAATCACGAGATCTGCAATGTTTATCTGACTTATTTAACTTCAGATTGGCAAAAGTTAATTTCCAATTTACTAAATTTGCTTTATCTTTGCTACTAACAGCCGTATAGATCAAAATAAAGAATGTTCGGGATCATATCATAAGTGTCATTTGAACAAACTGAAAAGACAAATAATCATAAATAAACATTAGATAACCACTAAATATGCAATGATTATATGGCTTTTTTAACTTCAGATTGGCAAAAGTTAATTTCCAATTTACTAAATTAGCTTTATCTTTGCTACTAACAGACGTATAGATCAAAAGTGAACATAAGATGAAATCATGAATAAATAAATAATTTTCAGAATTATAAGTGTCACTAGAACAAACTGAAAGAAAAAATAAACATTATAAAACCACGAGATCTGCAATGTTTATCTGACTTATTTAACTTCAGATTGGCAAAAGTTAATTTCCAATTTACTAAATTGGCTTTATCTTTGCTACTAACAGCCGTATAGATCAAAATAAAGAATGTTCGGGATCATATCATAAGTGTCATTTGAACAAACTGAAAAGACAAATAATCATAAATAAACATTAGATAACCACTAAATATGCAATATTTATATGGCTTTTTTAATTTCAGATTGGCAAAAGTTAATTTCCAATTTACTAAATTAGCTTTATCTTTGCTACTAACAGACGTATAGATCAAAAGTGAACATAAGATGAAATCATGAATAAATAAATAATTTTCAGAATTATAAGTGTCACTAGAACAAACTGAAAGAAAAAATAAACATTATAAAACCACGAGATCTGCAATGTTTATCTGACTTATTTAACTTCAGATTGGCAAAAGTTAATTTCCAATTTACTAAATTTGCTTTATCTTTGCTACTAACAGCCGTATAGATAAAAATAAAGAATGTTCGGGATCATATCATAAGTGTCATTTGAACAAACTGAAAAGACAAATAATCATAAATAAACATTAGATAACCACTAAATATGCAATGTTTATATGGCTTTTTTAACTTCAGATTGGCAAAAGTTAATTTCCAATTTACTAAATTAGCTTTATCTTTGCTACTAACAGCCGTATAGATCAAAAGTGAACATAAGATGAAATCATGAATAAATAAATAATTTTCAGAATTATAAGTGTTACTAGAACAAACTGAAAGAAAAAATAAACATTATAAAACCACGAGATCTGCAATGTTTATCTGACTTTTTTAACTTCAGATTGGCAAAAGTTAATTTCCAATTTACTAAATTGGCTTTATCTTTGCTACTAACAGCCGTATAGATCAAAATAAAGAATGTTCGGGATCATATCATAAGTGTCATTTGAACAAACTGAAAAGACAAATAATCATAAATAAACATTAGATAACCACTAAATATGCAATGTTTATATGGCTTTTTTAATTTCAGATTGGCAAAAGTTAATTTCGAATTTACTAAATTAGCTTTATCTTTGCTACTAACAGACGTATAGATCAAAAGTGAACATAAGATGAAATCATGAATAAATAAATAATTTTCAGAATTGTAAGTGTCACTAGAACAAACTGAAAGAAAAAATAAACATTATAAAACCACGAGATCTGCAATGTTTATCTGACTTATTTAACTTCAGATTGGCAAAAGTTAATTTCCAATTTACTAAATTTGCTCTATCTTTGCTAATAACAGCCGTATAGATCAAAATAAAGAATGTTCGGGATCATATCATAAGTGTCATTTGAACAAACTGAAAAGACAAATAATCATAAATAAACATTAGATAACCACTAAATATGCAATGTTTATATGGCTTTTTTAACTTCAGATTGGCAAAAGTTAATTTCCAATTTACTAAATTAGCTTTATCTTTGCTACTAACAGACGTATAGATCAAAAGTGAACATAAGATGAAATCATGAATAAATAAATAATTTTCAGAATTATAAGTGTCACTAGAACAAACTGAAAGAAAAAATAAACATTATAAAACCACGAGATCTGCAATGTTTATCTGACTTATTTAACTTCAGATTGGCAAAAGTTAATTTCCAATTTACTAAATTGGCTTTATCTTTGCTACTAACAGACGTATAGATCAAAAGTGAACATAAGATGAAAGCGTGAATAAATAAATAATTTTCGGAATTATAAGTGTCACTAGAACAAACTGAAAGAAAAAATAAACATTATAAAACCATGAAATCTGCAATGTTTATCTGGCTTTTTAACTTCTGATTAGCAAAAGTTAATTTCGAATTTACTAAATTGGCTTTATCTTTGCTACTAACAGACGTACATATCAAAAGTGAACATAAGATGAAAGCATGAATAAATAAATAATTTTCGGAATTATAAGTTTCACTAGAACAAACTGAAAGAAAAAATAAACCTTATAAAACTACGAAATCTGCAATGTTAATCTGGTTTTTTAACTTCAGATTGGCAAAAGTTAATTTCCAATTTACTAAATTGGCTTTATCTTTGCTACTAAGAGACGTATAGATCACAAGTGAACATGCGATGAAAGCATGAATAAATAAATAATTTTCAGAATTATAAGTGTCACTAGAACAAACTGAAAGAAAAAATAAACATTATAAAACCACGAGATCTGCAATGTTTATCTGACTTATTTAACTTCAGATTGGCAAAAGTTAATTTCCAATTTACTAAATTGGCTTTATCTTTGCTACTAACAGCCGTATAGATCAAAATAAAGAATGTTCGGGATCATATCATAAGTGTCATTTGAACAAACTGAAAAGACAAATAATCATAAATAAACATTAGATAACCACTAAATATGCAATATTTATATGGCTTTTTTAATTTCAGATTGGCAAAAGTTAATTTCCAATTTACTAAATTAGCTTTATCTTTGCTACTAACAGACGTATAGATAAAAATAAAGAATGTTCGGGATCATATCATAAGTGTCATTTGAACAAACTGAAAAGACAAATAATCATAAATAAACATTAGATAACCACTAAATATGCAATGTTTATATGGCTTTTTTAACTTCAGATTGGCAAAAGTTAATTTCCAATTTACTAAATTAGCTTTATCTTTGCTACTAACAGACGTATAGATCAAAAGTGAACATAAGATGAAATCATGAATAAATAAATAATTTTCAGAATTATAAGTGTCACTAGAACAAACTGAAAGAAAAAATAAACATTATAAAACCACGAGATCTGCAATGTTTATCTGACTTCTTTAACTTCAGATTGGCAAAAGTTAATTTCCAATTTACTAAATTGGCTTTATCTTTGCTACTAACAGACGTATAGATCAAAAGTGAACATAAGATGAAAGCGTGAATAAATAAATAATTTTCGGAATTATAAGTGTCACTAGAACAAACTGAAAGAAAAAATAAACATTATAAAACCATGAAATCTGCAATGTTTATCTGGCTTTTTAACTTCTGATTAGCAAAAGTTAATTTCGAATTTACTAAATTGGCTTTATCTTTGCTACTAACAGACGTACATATCAAAAGTGAACATAAGATGAAAGCATGAATAAATAAATAATTTTCGGAATTATAAGTTTCACTAGAACAAACTGAAAGAAAAAATAAACCTTATAAAACTACGAAATCTGCAATGTTAATCTGGTTTTTTAACTTCAGATTGGCAAAAGTTAATTTCCAATTTACTAAATTGGCTTTATCTTTGCTACTAAGAGACGTATAGATCACAAGTGAACATGCGATGAAAGCATGAATAAATAAATAATTTTCAGAATTATAAGTGTCACTAGAACAAACTGAAAGAAAAAATAAACATTATAAAACCACGAGATCTGCAATGTTTATCTGACTTATTTAACTTCAGATTGGCAAAAGTTAATTTCCAATTTACTAAATTGGCTTTATCTTTGCTACTAACAGACGTATAGCTCAAAAGTGAACATAACATAAAAGCATGAATAAATAAAGAATTTTCGGAATTAAAAGTGTCACTAGAACAAACTGAAAGAAAAAATAAACATTATATAACTACGAAATCAGCAATGTTAATCTGGCTTTTTTAACTTCATATTGGCAAAAGTTAATTTCCAATTTACTAAATTAGCTTTATATTTGCAACTAACAGACAGATCAAAAGTGAACATAACATGAAAGCATGAATAAATAAAGAATTTTCGGAATTATAAGTGTCACTAGAACAAACTGAAAGAAAAAATAAACATTATACAACTACGAAATCTGCAATGTTAATCTGGATTTTTTAACTTCATATTGGCAAAAGTTAATTTCCAATTTACTAAATTTGCTTTAACTTTGCTACTAACAGCCGTATAGATCAAAATAAAGAATGTTCGGGATCATATCATAAGTGTCATTTGAACAAACTGAAAAGACAAATAATCATAAATAAACATTAGATAACCACTAAATATGCAATGTTTATATGGCTTTTTTAACTTCAGATTGGCAAAAGTTAATTTCCAATTTACTAAATTAGCTTTATCTTTGCTACTAACAGCCGTATAGATCAAAAGTGAACATAAGATGAAATCATGAATAAATAAATAAATTTCAGAATTATAAGTGTCACTAGAACAAACTGAAAGAAAAAATAAACATTATAAAATCACGAGATCTGCAATGTTTATCTGACTTATTTAACTTCAGATTGGCAAAAGTTAATTTCCAATTTACTAAATTTGCTTTATCTTTGCTACTAACAGCCGTATAGATCAAAATAAAGAATGTTCGGGATCATATCATAAGTGTCATTTGAACAAACTGAAAAGACAAATAATCATAAATAAACATTAGATAACCACTAAATATGCAATGATTATATGGCTTTTTTAACTTCAGATTGGCAAAAGTTAATTTCCAATTTACTAAATTAGCTTTATCTTTGCTACTAACAGACGTATAGATCAAAAGTGAACATAAGATGAAATCATGAATAAATAAATAATTTTCAGAATTATAAGTGTCACTAGAACAAACTGAAAGAAAAAATAAACATTATAAAACCACGAGATCTGCAATGTTTATCTGACTTATTTAACTTCAGATTGGCAAAAGTTAATTTCCAATTTACTAAATTGGCTTTATCTTTGCTACTAACAGCCGTATAGATCAAAATAAAGAATGTTCGGGATCATATCATAAGTGTCATTTGAACAAACTGAAAAGACAAATAATCATAAATAAACATTAGATAACCACTAAATATGCAATATTTATATGGCTTTTTTAATTTCAGATTGGCAAAAGTTAATTTCCAATTTACTAAATTAGCTTTATCTTTGCTACTAACAGACGTATAGATCAAAAGTGAACATAAGATGAAATCATGAATAAATAAATAATTTTCAGAATTATAAGTGTCACTAGAACAAACTGAAAGAAAAAATAAACATTATAAAACCACGAGATCTGCAATGTTTATCTGACTTATTTAACTTCAGATTGGCAAAAGTTAATTTCCAATTTACTAAATTTGCTTTATCTTTGCTACTAACAGCCGTATAGATAAAAATAAAGAATGTTCGGGATCATATCATAAGTGTCATTTGAACAAACTGAAAAGACAAATAATCATAAATAAACATTAGATAACCACTAAATATGCAATGTTTATATGGCTTTTTTAACTTCAGATTGGCAAAAGTTAATTTCCAATTTACTAAATTAGCTTTATCTTTGCTACTAACAGCCGTATAGATCAAAAGTGAACATAAGATGAAATCATGAATAAATAAATAATTTTCAGAATTATAAGTGTTACTAGAACAAACTGAAAGAAAAAATAAACATTATAAAACCACGAGATCTGCAATGTTTATCTGACTTTTTTAACTTCAGATTGGCAAAAGTTAATTTCCAATTTACTAAATTGGCTTTATCTTTGCTACTAACAGCCGTATAGATCAAAATAAAGAATGTTCGGGATCATATCATAAGTGTCATTTGAACAAACTGAAAAGACAAATAATCATAAATAAACATTAGATAACCACTAAATATGCAATGTTTATATGGCTTTTTTAATTTCAGATTGGCAAAAGTTAATTTCGAATTTACTAAATTAGCTTTATCTTTGCTACTAACAGACGTATAGATCAAAAGTGAACATAAGATGAAATCATGAATAAATAAATAATTTTCAGAATTATAAGTGTCACTAGAACAAACTGAAAGAAAAAATAAACATTATAAAACCACGAGATCTGCAATGTTTATCTGACTTATTTAACTTCAGATTGGCAAAAGTTAATTTCCAATTTACTAAATTTGCTCTATCTTTGCTAATAACAGCCGTATAGATCAAAATAAAGAATGTTCGGGATCATATCATAAGTGTCATTTGAACAAACTGAAAAGACAAATAATCATAAATAAACATTAGATAACCACTAAATATGCAATGTTTATATGGCTTTTTTAACTTCAGATTGGCAAAAGTTAATTTCCAATTTACTAAATTAGCTTTATCTTTGCTACTAACAGACGTATAGATCAAAAGTGAACATAAGATGAAATCATGAATAAATAAATAATTTTCAGAATTATAAGTGTCACTAGAACAAACTGAAAGAAAAAATAAACATTATAAAACCACGAGATCTGCAATGTTTATCTGACTTATTTAACTTCAGATTGGCAAAAGTTAATTTCCAATTTACTAAATTGGCTTTATCTTTGCTACTAACAGACGTATAGATCAAAAGTGAACATAAGATGAAAGCGTGAATAAATAAATAATTTTCGGAATTATAAGTGTCACTAGAACAAACTGAAAGAAAAAATAAACATTATAAAACCATGAAATCTGCAATGTTTATCTGGCTTTTTAACTTCTGATTAGCAAAAGTTAATTTCGAATTTACTAAATTGGCTTTATCTTTGCTACTAACAGACGTACATATCAAAAGTGAACATAAGATGAAAGCATGAATAAATAAATAATTTTCGGAATTATAAGTTTCACTAGAACAAACTGAAAGAAAAAATAAACCTTATAAAACTACGAAATCTGCAATGTTAATCTGGTTTTTTAACTTCAGATTGGCAAAAGTTAATTTCCAATTTACTAAATTGGCTTTATCTTTGCTACTAAGAGACGTATAGATCACAAGTGAACATGCGATGAAAGCATGAATAAATAAATAATTTTCAGAATTATAAGTGTCACTAGAACAAACTGAAAGAAAAAATAAACATTATAAAACCACGAGATCTGCAATGTTTATCTGACTTATTTAACTTCAGATTGGCAAAAGTTAATTTCCAATTTACTAAATTGGCTTTATCTTTGCTACTAACAGCCGTATAGATCAAAATAAAGAATGTTCGGGATCATATCATAAGTGTCATTTGAACAAACTGAAAAGACAAATAATCATAAATAAACATTAGATAACCACTAAATATGCAATATTTATATGGCTTTTTTAATTTCAGATTGGCAAAAGTTAATTTCCAATTTACTAAATTAGCTTTATCTTTGCTACTAACAGACGTATAGATAAAAATAAAGAATGTTCGGGATCATATCATAAGTGTCATTTGAACAAACTGAAAAGACAAATAATCATAAATAAACATTAGATAACCACTAAATATGCAATGTTTATATGGCTTTTTTAACTTCAGATTGGCAAAAGTTAATTTCCAATTTACTAAATTAGCTTTATCTTTGCTACTAACAGACGTATAGATCAAAAGTGAACATAAGATGAAATCATGAATAAATAAATAATTTTCAGAATTATAAGTGTCACTAGAACAAACTGAAAGAAAAAATAAACATTATAAAACCACGAGATCTGCAATGTTTATCTGACTTCTTTAACTTCAGATTGGCAAAAGTTAATTTCCAATTTACTAAATTGGCTTTATCTTTGCTACTAACAGACGTATAGATCAAAAGTGAACATAAGATGAAAGCGTGAATAAATAAATAATTTTCGGAATTATAAGTGTCACTAGAACAAACTGAAAGAAAAAATAAACATTATAAAACCATGAAATCTGCAATGTTTATCTGGCTTTTTAACTTCTGATTAGCAAAAGTTAATTTCGAATTTACTAAATTGGCTTTATCTTTGCTACTAACAGACGTACATATCAAAAGTGAACATAAGATGAAAGCATGAATAAATAAATAATTTTCGGAATTATAAGTTTCACTAGAACAAACTGAAAGAAAAAATAAACCTTATAAAACTACGAAATCTGCAATGTTAATCTGGTTTTTTAACTTCAGATTGGCAAAAGTTAATTTCCAATTTACTAAATTGGCTTTATCTTTGCTACTAAGAGACGTATAGATCACAAGTGAACATGCGATGAAAGCATGAATAAATAAATAATTTTCAGAATTATAAGTGTCACTAGAACAAACTGAAAGAAAAAATAAACATTATAAAACCACGAGATCTGCAATGTTTATCTGACTTATTTAACTTCAGATTGGCAAAAGTTAATTTCCAATTTACTAAATTGGCTTTATCTTTGCTACTAACAGCCGTATAGATCAAAATAAAGAATGTTCGGGATCATATCATAAGTGTCATTTGAACAAACTGAAAAGACAAATAATCATAAATAAACATTAGATAACCACTAAATATGCAATATTTATATGGTTTTTTTAATTTCAGATTGGCAAAAGTTAATTTCCAATTTACTAAATTAGCTTTATCTTTGCTACTAACAGACGTATAGATAAAAATAAAGAATGTTCGGGATCATATCATAAGTGTCATTTGAACAAACTGAAAAGACAAATAATCATAAATAAACATTAGATAACCACTAAATATGCTATGTTTATATGGCTTTTTTAACTTCAGATTGGCAAAAGTTAATTTCCAATTTACTAAATTAGCTTTATCTTTGCTACTAACAGACGTATAGATCAAAAGTGAACATAAGATGAAATCATGAATAAATAAATAATTTTCAGAATTATAAGTGTCACTAGAACAAACTGAAAGAAAAAATAAACATTATAAAACCACGAGATCTGCAATGTTTATCTGACTTATTTAACTTCAGATTGGCAAAAGTTAATTTCCAATTTACTAAATTGGCTTTATCTTTGCTACTAACAGCCGTATAGATCTAAATAAAGAATGTTCGGGATCATATCATAAGTGTCATTTGAACAAACTGAAAAGACAAATAATCATAAATAAACATTAGATAACCACTAAATATGCAATATTTATATGGCTTTTTTAATTTCAGATTGGCAAAAGTTAATTTCCAATTTACTAAATTAGCTTTATCTTTGCTACTAACAGACGTATAGATCAAAAGTGAACATAAGATGAAATCATGAATAAATAAATAATTTTCAGAATTATAAGTGTCACTAGAACAAACTGAAAGAAAAAATAAACATTATAAAACCATGAAATCTGCAATGTTTATCTGGCTTTTTAACTTCTGATTAGCAAAAGTTAATTTCGAATTTACTAAATTGGCTTTATCTTTGCTACTAACAGACGTACATATCAAAAGTGAACATAAGATGAAAGCATGAATAAATAAATAATTTTCGGAATTATAAGTTTCACTAGAACAAACTGAAAGAAAAAATAAACCTTATAAAACTACGAAATCTGCAATGTTAATCTGGTTTTTTAACTTCTGATTAGCAAAAGTTAATTTCGAATTTACTAAATTGGCTTTATCTTTGCTACTAACAGACGTACATATCAAAAGTGAACATAAGATGAAAGCATGAATAAATAAATAATTTTCGGAATTATAAGTTTCACTAGAACAAACTGAAAGAAAAAATAAACCTTATAAAACTACGAAATCTGCAATGTTAATCTGGTTTTTTAACTTCAGATTGGCAAAAGTTAATTTCCAATTTACTAAATTGGCTTTATCTTTGCTACTAACAGACGTATAGATCACAAGTGAACATGCGATGAAAGCATGAATAAATAAATAATTTTCAGAATTATAAGTGTCACTAGAACAAACTGAAAGAAAAAATAAACGTTATAAAACCACGAAATCTGCAATGTTTATCTGACTTATTTAACTTCAGATTGGCAAAAGTTAATTTCCAATTTACTAAATTTGCTTTATCTTTGCTACTAACAGCCGTATAGATCAAAATAAAGAATGTTCGGGATCATATCATAAGTGTCATTTGAACAAACTGAAAAGACAAATAATCATAAATAAACATTAGATAACCACTAAATGTGCAATGTTTATATGGCTTTTTTAACTTCAGATTGGCAAAAGTTAATTTCCAATTTACTAAATTAGCTTTATCTTTGCTACTAACAGACGTATAGATCAAAAGTGAACATAAGATGAAATCATGAATAAATAAATAATTTTCAGAATTATAAGTGTCACTAGAACAAACTGAAAGAAAAAATAAACATTATAAAACCACGAGATCTGCAATGTTTATCTGACTTATTTAACTTCAGATTGGCAAAAGTTAATTTCCAATTTACTAAATTGGCTTTATCTTTGCTACTAACAGCCGTATAGATCAAAATAAAGAATGTTCGGGATCATATCATAAGTGTCATTTGAACAAACTGAAAAGACAAATAATCATAAATAAACATTAGATAACCACTAAATATGCAATATTTATATGGCTTTATTAATTTCAGATTGGCAAAAGTTAATTTCCAATTTACTAAATTAGCTTTATCTTTGCTACTAACAGACGTATAGATCAAAAGTGAACATAAGATGAAATCATGAATAAATAAATAATTTTCAGAATTATAAGTGTCACTAGAACAAACTGAAAGAAAAAATAAACATTATAAAACCACGAGATCTGCAATGTTTATCTGACTTATTTAACTTCAGATTGGCAAAAGTTAATTTCCAATTTACTAAATTTGCTTTATCTTTGCTACTAACAGCCGTATAGATCAAAATAAAGAATGTTCGGGATCATATCATAAGTGTCATTTGAACAAACTGAAAAGACAAATAATCATAAATAAACATTAGATAACCACTAAATATGCAATGTTTATATGGCTTTTTTAACTTCAATTTGGCAAAAGTTAATTTCCAATTTACTAAATTAGCTTTATCTTTGCTACTAACAGACGTATAGATCAAAAGTGAACATAAGATGAAATCATGAATAAATAAATAATTTTCAGAATTATAAGTGTCACTAGAACAAACTGAAAGAAAAAATAAACATTATAAAACCACGAGATCTGTAATGTTTATCTGACTTATTTAACTTCAGATTGGCAAAAGTTAATTTCCAATTTACTAAATTGGCTTTATCTTTGCTACTAACAGACGTATAGATCAAAAGTGAACATAAGATGAAAGCATGAATAAATAAATAATTTTCGGAATTATAAGTGTCACTAGAACAAACTGAAAGAAAAAATAAACATTATAAAACCATGAAATCTGCAATGTTTATCTGGCTTTTTAACTTGTGATTAGCAAAAGTTAATTTCGAATTTACTAAATTGGCTTTATCTTTGCTACTAACAGACGTACATATCAAAAGTGAACATAAGATGAAAGCATGAATAAATAAATAATTTTCGGAATTATAAGTTTCACTAGAACAAACTGAAAGAAAAAATAAACCTTATAAAACTACGAAATCTGCAATGTTAATCTGGTTTTTTAACTTCAGATTGGCAAAATTAATTTCCAATTTACTAAATTGGCTTTATCTTTGCTACTAACAGACGTATAGATCACAAGTGAACATGCGATGAAAGCATGAATAAATAAATAATTTTCAGAATTATAAGTGTCACTAGAACAAACTGAAAGAAAAAATAAACATTATAAAACCACGAAATCTGCAATGTTTATCTGACTTATTTAACTTCAGATTGGCAAAAGTTAATTTCCAATTTACTAAATTTGCTTTATCTTTGCTACTAACAGCCGTATAGATCAAAATAAAGAATGTTCGGGATCATATCATAAGTGTCATTTGAACAAACTGAAAAGACAAATAATCATAAATAAACATTAGATAACCACTAAATATGCAATGTTTATATGGCATTTTTAACTTCAGATTGGCAAAAGTTAATTTCCAATTTACTAAATTAGCTTTATCTTTGCTACTAACAGACGTATAGATCAAAAGTGAACATAAGATGAAATCATGAATAAATAAATAATTTTCAGAATTATAAGTGTCACTAGAACAAACTGAAAGAAAAAATAAACATTATAAAACCACGAGATCTGCAATGTTTATCTGACTTATTTAACTTCAGATTGGCAAAAGTTAATTGCCAATTTACTAAATTTGCTTTATCTTTGCTACTAACAGCCGTATAGATCAAAATAAAGAATGTTCGGGATCATATCATAAGTGTCATTTGAACAAACTGCAAAGACAAATAATCATAAATAAACATTAGATAACCACTAAATATGCAATATTTATATGGCTTTTTTAATTTCAGATTGGCAAAAGTTAATTTCCAATTTACTAAATTAGCTTTATCTTTGCTACTAACAGACGTATAGATCAAAAGTGAACATAAGATGAAATCATGAATAAATAAATAATTTTCAGAATTATAAGTGTCACTAGAACAAACTGAAAGAAAAAATAAACATTATAAAACCACGAGATCTGCAATGTTTATCTGACTTATTTAACTTCAGATTGGCAAAAGTTAATTTCCAATTTACTAAATTTGCTTTATCTTTGCTACTAACAGCCGTATAGATCAAAATAAAGAATGTTCGGGATCATATCATAAGTGTCATTTGAACAAACTGAAAAGACAAATAATCATAAATAAACATTAGATAACCACTAAATATGCAATGTTTATATGGCTTTTTTAACTTCAGATTGGCAAAAGTTAATTTCCAATTTACTAAATTAGCTTTATCTTTGCTACTAACAGACGTATAGATCAAAAGTGAACATAAGATGAAATCATGAATAAATAAATAATTTTCAGAATTATAAGTGTTACTAGAACAAACTGAAAGAAAAAATAAACATTATAAAACCACGAGATCTGCAATGTTTATCTGACTTATTTAACTTCAGATTGGCAAAAGTTAATTTCCAATTTACTAAATTGGCTTTATCTTTGCTACTAACAGCCGTATAGATCAAAATAAAGAATGTTCGGGATCATATCATAAGTGTCATTTGAACAAACTGAAAAGACAAATAATCATAAATAAACATTAGATAACCACTAAATATGCAATATTTATATGGCTTTTTTAATTTCAGATTGGCAAAAGTTAATTTCCAATTTACTAAATTAGCTTTATCTTTGCTACTAACAGACGTATAGATCAAAAGTGAACATAAGATGAAATCATGAATAAATAAATAATTTTCAGAATTATAAGTGTCACTAGAACAAACTGAAAGAAAAAATAAACATTATAAAACCACGAGATCTGCAATGTTTATCTGACTTATTTAACTTCAGATTGGCAAAAGTTAATTTCCAATTTACTAAATTTGCTTTATCTTTGCTACTAACAGCCGTATAGATCAAAATAAAGAATGTTCGGGATCATATCATAAGTGTCATTTGAACAAACTGAAAAGACAAATAATCATAAATAAACATTAGATAACCACTAAATATGCAATGTTTATATGGCTTTTTTAATTTCAGATTGGCAAAAGTTAATTTCCAATTTACTAAATTAGCTTTATCTTTGCTACTAACAGACGTATAGATCAAAAGTGAACATAAGATGAAATCATGAATAAATAAATAATTTTCAGAATTATAAGTGTCACTAGAACAAACTGAAAAAAAAAATAAACATTATAAAACCATGAGATCTGCAATGTTTATCTGACTTATTTAACTTCAGATTGGCAAAAGTTAATTTCCAATTTACTAAATTTGCTTTATCTTTGCTAATAACAGCCGTATAGATCAAAATAAAGAATGTTCGGGATCATATCATAAGTGTCATTTGAACAAACTGAAAAGACAAATAATCATAAATAAACATTAGATAACCACTAAATATGCAATGTTTATATGGCTTTTTTAACTTCAGATTGGCAAAAGTTAATTTCCAATTTACTAAATTAGCTTTATCTTTGCTACTAACAGACGTATAGATCAAAAGTGAACATAAGATGAAATCATGAATAAATAAATAATTTTCAGAATTATAAGTGTCACTAGAACAAACTGAAAGAAAAAATAAACATTATAAAACCACGAGATCTGCAATGTTTATCTGACTTATTTAACTTCAGATTGGAAAAAGTTAATTTCCAATTTACTAAATTGGCTTTATCTTTGCTACTAACAGACGTATAGATCAAAAGTGAACATAAGATGAAAGCATGAATAAATAAATAATTTTCGGAATTATAAGTGTCACTAGAACAAACTGAAAGAAAAAATAAACATTATAAAACCATGAAATCTGCAATGTTTATCTGGCTTTTTAACTTCTGATTAGCAAAAGTTAATTTCGAATTTACTAAATTGGCTTTATCTTTGCTACTAACAGACGTACATATCAAAAGTGAACATAAGATGAAAGCATGAATAAATAAATAATTTTCGGAATTATAAGTTTCACTAGAACAAACTGAAAGAAAAAATAAACCTTATAAAACTACGAAATCTGCAATGTTAATCTGGTTTTTTAACTTCAGATTGGCAAAAGTTAATTTCCAATTTACTAAATTGGCTTTATCTTTGCTACTAATAGACGTATAGATCACAAGTGAACATGCGATGAAAGCATGAATAAATAAATAATTTTCAGAATTATAAGTGTCACTAGAACAAACTGAAAGAAAAAATAAACATTATAAAACCACGAAATCTGCAATGTTTATCTGACTTATTTAACTTCAGATTGGCAAAAGTTAATTTCCAATTTACTAAATTTGCTTTATCTTTGCTACTAACAGCCGTATAGATCAAAATAAAGAATGTTCGGGATCATATCATAAGTGTCATTTGAACAAACTGAAAAGACAAATAATCATAAATAAACATTAGATAACCACTAAATATGCAATGTTTATATGGCTTTTTTAACTTCAGATTGGCAAAAGTTAATTTCCAATTTACTAAATTAGCTTTATCTTTGCTACTAACAGACGTATAGATCAAAAGTGAACATAAGATGAAATCATGAATAAATAAATAATTTTCAGAATTATAAGTGTCACTAGAACAAACTGAAAGAAAAAATAAACATTATAAAACCACGAGATCTGCAATGTTTATCTGACTTATTTAACTTCAGATTGGCAAAAGTTAATTTCCAATTTACTAAATTGGCTTTATCTTTGCTACTAACAGCCGTATAGATCAAAATAAAGAATGTTCGGGATCATATCATAAGTGTCATTTGAACAAACTGAAAAGACAAATAATCATAAATAAACATTAGATAACCACTAAATATGCAATGTTTATATGGCTTTTTTAATTTCAGATTGGCAAAAGTTAATTTCCAATTTACTAAATTAGCTTTATCTTTGCTACTAACAGACGTATAGATCAAAAGTGAACATAAGATGAAATCATGAATAAATAAATAATTTTCAGAATTATAAGTGTCACTAGAACAAACTGAAAGAAAAAATAAACATTATAAAACCACGAGATCTGCAATGTTTATCTGACTTATTTAACTTCAGATTGGCAAAAGTTAATTTCCAATTTACTAAATTTGCTTTATCTTTGCTAATAACAGCCGTATAGATCAAAATAAAGAATGTTCGGGATCATATCATAAGTGTCATTTGAACAAACTGAAAAGACAAATAATCATAAATAAACATTAGATAACCACTAAATATGCAATGTTTATATGGCTTTTTTAACTTCAGATTGGCAAAAGTTAATTTCCAATTTACTAAATTAGCTTTATCTTTGCTACTAACAGACGTATAGATCAAAAGTGAACATAAGATGAAATCATGAATAAATAAATAATTTTCAGAATTATAAGTGTCACTAGAACAAACTGAAAGAAAAAATAAACATTATAAAACCACGAGATCTGCAATGTTTATCTGACTTATTTAACTTCAGATTGGCAAAAGTTAATTTCCAATTTACTAAATTGGCTTTATCTTTGCTACTAACAGACGTATAGATCAAAAGTGAACATAAGATGAAAGCATGAATAAATAAATAATTTTCGGAATTATAAGTGTCACTAGAACAAACTGAAAGAAAAAATAAACATTATAAAACCATGAAATCTGCAATGTTTATCTGGCTTTTTAACTTCTGATTAGCAAAAGTTAATTTCGAATTTACTAAATTGGCTTTATCTTTGCTACTAACAGACGTACATATCAAAAGTGAACATAAGATGAAAGCATGAATAAATAAATAATTTTCGGAAATATAAGTTTCACTAGAACAAACTGAAAGAAAAAATAAACCTTATAAAACTACGAAATCTGCAATGTTAATCTGGTTTTTTAACTTCAGATTGGCAAAAGTTAATTTCCAATTTACTAAATTGGCTTTATCTTTGCTACTAACAGACGTATAGATCACAAGTGAACATGCGATGAAAGCATGAATAAATAAATAATTTTCAGAATTATAAGTGTCACTAGAACAAACTGAAAGAAAAAATAAACATTATAAAACCACGAAATCTGCAATGTTTATCTGACTTATTTAACTTCAGATTGGCAAAAGTTAATTTCCAATTTACTAAATTTGCTTTATCTTTGCTACTAACAGCCGTATAGATCAAAATAAAGAATGTTCGGGATCATATCATAAGTGTCATTTGAACAAACTGAAAAGACAAATAATCATAAATAAACATTAGATAACCACTAAATATGCAATGTTTATATGGCTTTTTTAACTTCAGATTGGCAAAAGTTAATTTCCAATTTACTAAATTAGCTTTATCTTTGCTACTAACAGACGTATAGATCAAAAGTGAACATAAGATGAAATCATGAATAAATAAATAATTTTCAGAATTATAAGTGTCACTAGAACAAACTGAAAGAAAAAATAAACATTATAAAACCACGAGATCTGCAATGTTTATCTGACTTATTTAACTTCAGATTGGCAAAAGTTAATTTCCAATTTACTAAATTGGCTTTATTTTTGCTACTAACAGCCGTATAGATCAAAATAAAGAATGTTCGGGATCATATCATAAGTGTCATTTGAACAAACTGAAAAGACAAATAATCATAAATAAACATTAGATAACCACTAAATATGCAATATTTATATGGCTTTTTTAATTTCAGATTGGCAAAAGTTAATTTCCAATTTACTAAATTAGCTTTATCTTTGCTACTAACAGACGTATAGATCAAAAGTGAACATAAGATGAAATCATGAATAAATAAATAATTTTCAGAATTATAAGTGTCACTAGAACAAACTGAAAGAAAAAATAAACATTATAAAACCACGAGATCTGCAATGTTTATCTGACTTATTTAACTTCAGATTGGCAAAAGTTAATTTCCAATTTACTAAATTTGCTTTATCTTTGCTACTAACAGCCGTATAGATCAAAATAAAGAATGTTCGGGATCATATCATAAGTGTCATTTGAACAAACTGCAAAGACAAATAATCATAAATAAACATTAGATAACCACTAAATATGCAATATTTATATGGCTTTTTTAATTTCAGATTGGCAAAAGTTAATTTCCAATTTACTAAATTAGCTTTATCTTTGCTACTAACAGACGTATAGATCAAAAGTGAACATAAGATGAAATCATGAATAAATAAATAATTTTCAGAATTATAAGTGTCACTAGAACAAACTGAAAGAAAAAATAAACATTATAAAACCACGAGATCTGCAATGTTTATCTGACTTATTTAACTTCAGATTGGCAAAAGTTAATTTCCAATTTACTAAATTGGCTTTATCTTTGCTACTAACAGACGTATAGATCAAAAGTGAACATAAGATGAAAGCATGAATAAATAAATAATTTTCGGAATTATAAGTGTCACTAGAACAAACTGAAAGAAAAAATAAACATTATAAAACCATGAAATCTGCAATGTTTATCTGGCTTTTTAACTTCTGATTAGCAAAAGTTAATTTCGAATTTACTAAATTGGCTTTATCTTTGCTACTAACAGACGTACATATCAAAAGTGAACATAAGATGAAAGCATGAATAAATAAATAATTTTCGGAAATATAAGTTTCACTAGAACAAACTGAAAAGACAAATAATCATAAATAAACATTAGATAACCACTAAATATGCAATGTTTATATGGCTTTTTTAACTTCAGATTGGCAAAAGTTAATTTCCAATTTACTAAATTAGCTTTATCTTTGCTACTAACAGACGTATAGATCAAAAGTGAACATAAGATGAAATCATGAATAAATAAATAATTTTCAGAATTATAAGTGTCACTAGAACAAACTGAAAGAAAAAATAAACATTATAAAACCACGAGATCTGCAATGTTTATCTGACTTATTTAACTTCAGATTGGCAAAAGTTAATTTCCAATTTACTAAATTGGCTTTATCTTTGCTACTAACAGCCGTATAGATCAAAATAAAGAATGTTCGGGATCATATCATAAGTGTCATTTGAACAAACTGAAAAGACAAATAATCATAAATAAACATTAGATAACCACTAAATATGCAATGTTTATATGGCTTTTTTAATTTCAGATTGGGAAAAGTTAATTTCCAATTTACTAAATTAGCTTTATCTTTGCTACTAACAGACGTATAGATCAAAAGTGAACATAAGATGAAATCATGAATAAATAAATAATTTTCAGAATTATAAGTGTCACTAGAACAAACTGAAAGAAAAAATAAACATTATAAAACCACGAGATCTGCAATGTTTATCTGACTTATTTAACTTCAGATTGGCAAAAGTTAATTTCCAATTTACTAAATTTGCTTTATCTTTGCTAATAACAGCCGTATAGATCAAAATAAAGAATGTTCGGGATCATATCATAAGTGTCATTTGAACAAACTGAAAAGACAAATAATCATAAATAAACATTAGATAACCACTAAATATGCAATGTTTATATGGCTTTTTTAACTTCAGATTGGCAAAAGTTAATTTCCAATTTACTAAATTAGCTTTATCTTTGCTACTAACAGACGTATAGATCAAAAGTGAACATAAGATGAAATCATGAATAAATAAATAATTTTCAGAATTATAAGTGTCACTAGAACAAACTGAAAGAAAAAATAAACATTATAAAACCACGAGATCTGCAATGTTTATCTGACTTATTTAACTTCAGATTGGCAAAAGTTAATTTCCAATTTACTAAATTGGCTTTATTTTTGCTACTAACAGCCGTATAGATCAAAATAAAGAATGTTCGGGATCATATCATAAGTGTCATTTGAACAAACTGAAAAGACAAATAATCATAAATAAACATTAGATAACCACTAAATATGCAATATTTATATGGCTTTTTTAATTTCAGATTGGCAAAAGTTAATTTCCAATTTACTAAATTAGCTTTATCTTTGCTACTAACAGACGTATAGATCAAAAGTGAACATAAGATGAAATCATGAATAAATAAATAATTTTCAGAATTATAAGTGTCACTAGAACAAACTGAAAGAAAAAATAAACATTATAAAACCACGAGATCTGCAATGTTTATCTGACTTATTTAACTTCAGATTGGCAAAAGTTAATTTCCAATTTACTAAATTTGCTTTATCTTTGCTACTAACAGCCGTATAGATCAAAATAAAGAATGTTCGGGATCATATCATAAGTGTCATTTGAACAAACTGCAAAGACAAATAATCATAAATAAACATTAGATAACCACTAAATATGCAATATTTATATGGCTTTTTTAATTTCAGATTGGCAAAAGTTAATTTCCAATTTACTAAATTAGCTTTATCTTTGCTACTAACAGACGTATAGATCAAAAGTGAACATAAGATGAAATCATGAATAAATAAATAATTTTCAGAATTATAAGTGTCACTAGAACAAACTGAAAGAAAAAATAAACATTATAAAACCACGAGATCTGCAATGTTTATCTGACTTATTTAACTTCAGATTGGCAAAAGTTAATTTCCAATTTACTAAATTGGCTTTATCTTTGCTACTAACAGACGTATAGATCAAAAGTGAACATAAGATGAAAGCATGAATAAATAAATAATTTTCGGAATTATAAGTGTCACTAGAACAAACTGAAAGAAAAAATAAACATTATAAAACCATGAAATCTGCAATGTTTATCTGGCTTTTTAACTTCTGATTAGCAAAAGTTAATTTCGAATTTACTAAATTGGCTTTATCTTTGCTACTAACAGACGTACATATCAAAAGTGAACATAAGATGAAAGCATGAATAAATAAATAATTTTCGGAAATATAAGTTTCACTAGAACAAACTGAAAAGACAAATAATCATAAATAAACATTAGATAACCACTAAATATGCAATGTTTATATGGCTTTTTTAACTTCAGATTGGCAAAAGTTAATTTCCAATTTACTAAATTAGCTTTATCTTTGCTACTAACAGACGTATAGATCAAAAGTGAACATAAGATGAAATCATGAATAAATAAATAATTTTCAGAATTATAAGTGTCACTAGAACAAACTGAAAGAAAAAATAAACATTATAAAACCACGAGATCTGCAATGTTTATCTGACTTATTTAACTTCAGATTGGCAAAAGTTAATTTCCAATTTACTAAATTGGCTTTATCTTTGCTACTAACAGCCGTATAGATCAAAATAAAGAATGTTCGGGATCATATCATAAGTGTCATTTGAACAAACTGAAAAGACAAATAATCATAAATAAACATTAGATAACCACTAAATATGCAATGTTTATATGGCTTTTTTAATTTCAGATTGGGAAAAGTTAATTTCCAATTTACTAAATTAGCTTTATCTTTGCTACTAACAGACGTATAGATCAAAAGTGAACATAAGATGAAATCATGAATAAATAAATAATTTTCAGAATTATAAGTGTCACTAGAACAAACTGAAAGAAAAAATAAACATTATAAAACCACGAGATCTGCAATGTTTATCTGACTTATTTAACTTCAGATTGGCAAAAGTTAATTTCCAATTTACTAAATTTGCTTTATCTTTGCTAATAACAGCCGTATAGATCAAAATAAAGAATGTTCGGGATCATATCATAAGTGTCATTTGAACAAACTGAAAAGACAAATAATCATAAATAAACATTAGATAACCACTAAATATGCAATGTTTATATGGCTTTTTTAACTTCAGATTGGCAAAAGTTAATTTCCAATTTACTAAATTAGCTTTATCTTTGCTACTAACAGACGTATAGATCAAAAGTGAACATAAGATGAAATCATGAATAAATAAATAATTTTCAGAATTATAAGTGTCACTAGAACAAACTGAAAGAAAAAATAAACATTATAAAACCACGAGATCTGCAATGTTTATCTGACTTATTTAACTTCAGATTGGCAAAAGTTAATTTCCAATTTACTAAATTGGCTTTATCTTTGCTACTAACAGACGTATAGATCAAAAGTGAACATAAGATGAAAGCATGAATAAATAAATAATTTTCGGAATTATAAGTGTCACTAGAACAAACTGAAAGAAAAAATAAACATTATAAAACCATGAAATCTGCAATGTTTATCTGGCTTTTTAACTTCTGATTAGCAAAAGTTAATTTCGAATTTACTAAATTGGCTTTATCTTTGCTACTAACAGACGTACATATCAAAAGTGAACATAAGATGAAAGCATGAATAAATAAATAATTTTCGGAAATATAAGTTTCACTAGAACAAACTGAAAGAAAAAATAAACCTTATAAAACTACGAAATCTGTAATGTTAATCTGGTTTTTTAACTTCAGATTGGCAAAAGTTAATTTCCAATTTACTAAATTGGCTTTATCTTTGCTACTAACAGACGTATAGATCACAAGTGAACATAAGATGAAATCATGAATAAATAAATAATTTTCAGAATTATAAGTGTCACTAGAACAAACTGAAAGAAAAAATAAACATTATAAAACCACGAGATCTGCAATGTTTATCTGACTTATTTAACTTCAGATTGGCAAAAGTTAATTTCCAATTTACTAAATTGGCTTTATCTTTGCTACTAACAGCCGTATAGATCAAAATAAAGAATGTACGGGATCATATCATAAGTGTCATTTGAACAAACTGAAAAGACAAATAATCATAAATAAACATTAGATAACCACTAAATATGCAATGTTTATATGGCTTTTTTAATTTCAGATTGGCAAAAGTTAATTTCCAATTTACTAAATTAGCTTTATCTTTGCTACTAACAGACGTATAGATCAAAAGTGAACATAAGATGAAATCGTGAATAAATAAATAATTTTCAGAATTATAAGTGTCACTAGAACAAACTGAAAGAAAAAATAAACATTATAAAACCACGAGATCTGCAATGTTTATCTGACTTATTTAACTTCAGATTGGCAAAAGTTAATTTCCAATTTACTAAATTTGCTTTATCTTTGCTAATAACAGCCGTATAGATCAAAATAAAGAATGTTCGGGATCATATCATAAGTGTCATTTGAACAAACTGAAAAGACAAATAATCATAAATAAACATTAGATAACCACTAAATATGCAATGTTTATATGGCTTTTTTAACTTCAGATTGGCAAAAGTTAATTTCCAATTTACTAAATTAGCTTTATCTTTGCTACTAACAGACGTATAGATCAAAAGTGAACATAAGATGAAATCATGAATAAATAAATAATTTTCAGAATTATAAGTGTCACTAGAACAAACTGAAAGAAAAAATAAACATTATAAAACCACGAGATCTGCAATGTTTATCTGACTTATTTAACTTCAGATTGGCAAAAGTTAATTTCCAATTTACTAAATTGGCTTTATCTTTGCTACTAACAGACGTATAGATCAAAAGTGAACATAAGATGAAAGCATGAATAAATAAATAATTTTCGGAATTATAAGTGTCACTAGAACAAACTGAAAGAAAAAATAAACATTATGAAACCATGAAATCTGCAATGTTTATCTGGCTTTTTAACTTCTGATTAGCAAAAGTTAATTTCGAATTTACTAAATTGGCTTTATCTTTGCTACTAACAGACGTACATATCAAAAGTGAACATAAGATGAAAGCATGAATAAATAAATAATTTTCGGAAATATAAGTTTCACTAGAACAAACTGAAAAGACAAATAATCATAAATAAACATTAGATAACCACTAAATATGCAATGTTTATATGGCTTTTTTAACTTCAGATTGGCAAAAGTTAATTTCCAATTTACTAAATTAGCTTTATCTTTGCTACTAACAGACGTATAGATCAAAAGTGAACATAAGATGAAATCATGAATAAATAAATAATTTTCAGAATTATAAGTGTCACTAGAACAAACTGAAAGAAAAAATAAACATTATAAAACCACGAGATCTGCAATGTTTATCTGACTTATTTAACTTCAGATTGGCAAAAGTTAATTTCCAATTTACTAAATTGGCTTTATCTTTGCTACTAACAGCCGTATAGATCAAAATAAAGAATGTTCGGGATCATATCATAAGTGTCATTTGAACAAACTGAAAAGACAAATAATCATAAATAAACATTAGATAACCACTAAATATGCAATGTTTATATGGCTTTTTTAATTTCAGATTGGCAAAAGTTAATTTCCAATTTACTAAATTAGCTTTATCTTTGCTACTAACAGACGTATAGATCAAAAGTGAACATAAGATGAAATCATGAATAAATAAATAATTTTCAGAATTATAAGTGTCACTAGAACAAACTGAAAGAAAAAATAAACATTATAAAACCACGAGATCTGCAATGTTTATCTGACTTATTTAACTTCAGATTGGCAAAAGTTAATTTCCAATTTACTAAATTTGCTTTATCTTTGCTAATAACAGCCGTATAGATCAAAATAAAGAATGTTCGGGATCATATCATAAGTGTCATTTGAACAAACTGAAAAGACAAATAATCATAAATAAACATTAGATAACCACTAAATATGCAATGTTTATATGGCTTTTTTAACTTCAGATTGGCAAAAGTTAATTTCCAATTTACTAAATTAGCTTTATCTTTGCTACTAACAGACGTATAGATCAAAAGTGAACATAAGATGAAATCATGAATAAATAAATAATTTTCAGAATTATAAGTGTCACTAGAACAAACTGAAAGAAAAAATAAACATTATAAAACCACGAGATCTGCAATGTTTATCTGACTTATTTAACTTCAGATTGGCAAAAGTTAATTTCCCATTTACTAAATTGGCTTTATCTTTGCTACTAACAGACGTATAGATCAAAAGTGAACATAAGATGAAAGCATGAATAAATAAATAATTTTCGGAATTATAAGTGTCACTAGAACAAACTGAAAGAAAAAATAAACATTATAAAACCATGAAATCTGCAATGTTTATCTGGCTTTTTAACTTCTGATTAGCAAAAGTTAATTTCGAATTTACTAAATTGGCTTTATCTTTGCTACTAACAGACGTACATATCAAAAGTGAACATAAGATGAAAGCATGAATAAATAAATAATTTTCGGAAATATAAGTTTCACTAGAACAAACTGAAAGAAAAAATAAACATTATAAAACCATGAAATCTGCAATGTTTATCTGGCTTTTTAACTTCTGATTAGCAAAAGTTAATTTCGAATTTACTAAATTGGCTTTATCTTTGCTACTAACAGACGTACATATCAAAAGTGAACATAAGATGAAAGCATGAATAAATAAATAATTTTCGGAAATATAAGTTTCACTAGAACAAACTGAAAAGACAAATAATCATAAATAAACATTAGATAACCACTAAATATGCAATGTTTATATGGCTTTTTTAACTTCAGATTGGCAAAAGTTAATTTCCAATTTACTAAATTAGCTTTATCTTTGCTACTAACAGACGTATAGATCAAAAGTGAACATAAGATGAAATCATGAATAAATAAATAATTTTCAGAATTATAAGTGTCACTAGAACAAACTGAAAGAAAAAATAAACATTATAAAACCACGAGATCTGCAATGTTTATCTGACTTATTTAACTTCAGATTGGCAAAAGTTAATTTCCAATTTACTAAATTGGCTTTATCTTTGCTACTAACAGCCGTATAGATCAAAATAAAGAATGTTCGGGATCATATCATAAGTGTCATTTGAACAAACTGAAAAGACAAATAATCATAAATAAACATTAGATAACCACTAAATATGCAATGTTTATATGGCTTTTTTAATTTCAGATTGGCAAAAGTTAATTTCCAATTTACTAAATTAGCTTTATCTTTGCTACTAACAGACGTATAGATCAAAAGTGAACATAAGATGAAATCATGAATAAATAAATAATTTTCAGAATTATAAGTGTCACTAGAACAAACTGAAAGAAAAAATAAACATTATAAAACCACGAGATCTGCAATGTTTATCTGACTTATTTAACTTCAGATTGGCAAAAGTTAATTTCCAATTTACTAAATTGGCTTTATCTTTGCTACTAACAGACGTATAGATCAAAAGTGAACATAAGATGAAAGCATGAATAAATAAATAATTTTCGGAATTATAAGTGTCACTAGAACAAACTGAAAGAAAAAATAAACATTATAAAACCATGAAATCTGCAATGTTTATCTGGCTTTTTAACTTCTGATTAGCAAAAGTTAATTTCGAATTTACTAAATTGGCTTTATCTTTGCTACTAACAGACGTACATATCAAAAGTGAACATAAGATGAAAGCATGAATAAATAAATAATTTTCGGAAATATAAGTTTCACTAGAACAAACTGAAAGAAAAAATAAACATTATAAAACCATGAAATCTGCAATGTTTATCTGGCTTTTTAACTTCTGATTAGCAAAAGTTAATTTCGAATTTACTAAATTGGCTTTATCTTTGCTACTAACAGACGTACATATCAAAAGTGAACATAAGATGAAAGCATGAATAAATAAATAATTTTCGGAAATATAAGTTTCACTAGAACAAACTGAAAAGACAAATAATCATAAATAAACATTAGATAACCACTAAATATGCAATGTTTATATGGCTTTTTTAACTTCAGATTGGCAAAAGTTAATTTCCAATTTACTAAATTAGCTTTATCTTTGCTACTAACAGACGTATAGATCAAAAGTGAACATAAGATGAAATCATGAATAAATAAATAATTTTCAGAATTATAAGTGTCACTAGAACAAACTGAAAGAAAAAATAAACATTATAAAACCACGAGATCTGCAATGTTTATCTGACTTATTTAACTTCAGATTGGCAAAAGTTAATTTCCAATTTACTAAATTGGCTTTATCTTTGCTACTAACAGCCGTATAGATCAAAATAAAGAATGTTCGGGATCATATCATAAGTGTCATTTGAACAAACTGAAAAGACAAATAATCATAAATAAACATTAGATAACCACTAAATATGCAATGTTTATATGGCTTTTTTAATTTCAGATTGGCAAAAGTTAATTTCCAATTTACTAAATTAGCTTTATCTTTGCTACTAACAGACGTATAGATCAAAAGTGAACATAAGATGAAATCATGAATAAATAAATAATTTTCAGAATTATAAGTGTCACTAGAACAAACTGAAAGAAAAAATAAACATTATAAAACCACGAGATCTGCAATGTTTATCTGACTTATTTAACTTCAGATTGGCAAAAGTTAATTTCCAATTTACTAAATTTGCTTTATCTTTGCTAATAACAGCCGTATAGATCAAAATAAAGAATGTTCGGGATCATATCATAAGTGTCATTTGAACAAACTGAAAAGACAAATAATCATAAATAAACATTAGATAACCACTAAATATGCAATGTTTATATGGCTTTTTTAACTTCAGATTGGCAAAAGTTAATTTCCAATTTACTAAATTAGCTTTATCTTTGCTACTAACAGACGTATAGATCAAAAGTGAACATAAGATGAAATCATGAATAAATAAATAATTTTCAGAATTATAAGTGTCACTAGAACAAACTGAAAGAAAAAATAAACATTATAAAACCACGAGATCTGCAATGTTTATCTGACTTATTTAACTTCAGATTGGCAAAAGTTAATTTCCAATTTACTAAATTGGCTTTATCTTTGCTACTAACAGACGTATAGATCAAAAGTGAACATAAGATGAAAGCATGAATAAATAAATAATTTTCGGAATTATAAGTGTCACTAGAACAAACTGAAAGAAAAAATAAACATTATAAAACCATGAAATCTGCAATGTTTATCTGGCTTTTTAACTTCTGATTAGCAAAAGTTAATTTCGAATTTACTAAATTGGCTTTATCTTTGCTACTAACAGACGTACATATCAAAAGTGAACATAAGATGAAAGCATGAATAAATAAATAATTTTCGGAAATATAAGTTTCACTAGAACAAACTGAAAGAAAAAATAAACCTTATAAAACTACGAAATCTGCAATGTTAATCTGGTTTTTTAACTTCAGATTGGCAAAAGTTAATTTCCAATTTACTAAATTGGCTTTATCTTTGCTACTAACAGACGTATAGATCACAAGTGAACATGCGATGAAAGCATGAATAAATAAATAATTTTCAGAATTATAAGTGTCACTAGAACAAACTGAAAGAAAAAATAAACATTATAAAACCACGAAATCTGCAATGTTTATCTGACTTATTTAACTTCAGATTGGCAAAAGTTAATTTCCAATTTACTAAATTTGCTTTATCTTTGCTACTAACAGCCGTATAGATCAAAATAAAGAATGTTCGGGATCATATCATAAGTGTCATTTGAACAAACTGAAAAGACAAATAATCATAAATAAACATTAGATAACCACTAAATATGCAATGTTTATATGGCTTTTTTAACTTCAGATTGGCAAAAGTTAATTTCCAATTTACTAAATTAGCTTTATCTTTGCTACTAACAGACGTATAGATCAAAAGTGAACATAAGATGAAATCATGAATAAATAAATAATTTTCAGAATTATAAGTGTCACTAGAACAAACTGAAAGAAAAAATAAACATTATAAAACCACGAGATCTGCAATGTTTATCTGACTTATTTAACTTCAGATTGGCAAAAGTTAATTTCCAATTTACTAAATTGGCTTTATTTTTGCTACTAACAGCCGTATAGATCAAAATAAAGAATGTTCGGGATCATATCATAAGTGTCATTTGAACAAACTGAAAAGACAAATAATCATAAATAAACATTAGATAACCACTAAATATGCAATGTTTATATGGCTTTTTTAATTTCAGATTGGCAAAAGTTAATTTCCAATTTACTAAATTAGCTTTATCTTTGCTACTAACAGACGTATAGATCAAAAGTGAACATAAGATGAAATCATGAATAAATAAATAATTTTCAGAATTATAAGTGTCACTAGAACAAACTGAAAGAAAAAATAAACATTATAAAACCACGAGATCTGCAATGTTTATCTGACTTATTTAACTTCAGATTGGCAAAAGTTAATTTCCAATTTACTAAATTGGCTTTATCTTTGCTACTAACAGACGTATAGATCAAAAGTGAACATAAGATGAAAGCATGAATAAATAAATAATTTTCGGAATTATAAGTGTCACTAGAACAAACTGAAAGAAAAAATAAACATTATGAAACCATGAAATCTGCAATGTTTATCTGGCTTTTTAACTTCTGATTAGCAAAAGTTAATTTCGAATTTACTAAATTGGCTTTATCTTTGCTACTAACAGACGTACATATCAAAAGTGAACATAAGATGAAAGCATGAATAAATAAATAATTTTCGGAAATATAAGTTTCACTAGAACAAACTGAAAAGACAAATAATCATAAATAAACATTAGATAACCACTAAATATGCAATGTTTATATGGCTTTTTTAACTTCAGATTGGCAAAAGTTAATTTCCAATTTACTAAATTAGCTTTATCTTTGCTACTAACAGACGTATAGATCAAAAGTGAACATAAGATGAAATCATGAATAAATAAATAATTTTCAGAATTATAAGTGTCACTAGAACAAACTGAAAGAAAAAATAAACATTATAAAACCACGAGATCTGCAATGTTTATCTGACTTATTTAACTTCAGATTGGCAAAAGTTAATTTCCAATTTACTAAATTGGCTTTATCTTTGCTACTAACAGCCGTATAGATCAAAATAAAGAATGTTCGGGATCATATCATAAGTGTCATTTGAACAAACTGAAAAGACAAATAATCATAAATAAACATTAGATAACCACTAAATATGCAATGTTTATATGGCTTTTTTAATTTCAGATTGGCAAAAGTTAATTTCCAATTTACTAAATTAGCTTTATCTTTGCTACTAACAGACGTATAGATCAAAAGTGAACATAAGATGAAATCATGAATAAATAAATAATTTTCAGAATTATAAGTGTCACTAGAACAAACTGAAAGAAAAAATAAACATTATAAAACCACGAGATCTGCAATGTTTATCTGACTTATTTAACTTCAGATTGGCAAAAGTTAATTTCCAATTTACTAAATTTGCTTTATCTTTGCTAATAACAGCCGTATAGATCAAAATAAAGAATGTTCGGGATCATATCATAAGTGTCATTTGAACAAACTGAAAAGACAAATAATCATAAATAAACATTAGATAACCACTAAATATGCAATGTTTATATGGCTTTTTTAACTTCAGATTGGCAAAAGTTAATTTCCAATTTACTAAATTAGCTTTATCTTTGCTACTAACAGACGTATAGATCAAAAGTGAACATAAGATGAAATCATGAATAAATAAATAATTTTCAGAATTATAAGTGTCACTAGAACAAACTGAAAGAAAAAATAAACATTATAAAACCACGAGATCTGCAATGTTTATCTGACTTATTTAACTTCAGATTGGCAAAAGTTAATTTCCAATTTACTAAATTGGCTTTATCTTTGCTACTAACAGACGTATAGATCAAAAGTGAACATAAGATGAAAGCATGAATAAATAAATAATTTTCGGAATTATAAGTGTCACTAGAACAAACTGAAAGAAAAAATAAACATTATAAAACCATGAAATCTGCAATGTTTATCTGGCTTTTTAACTTCTGATTAGCAAAAGTTAATTTCGAATTTACTAAATTGGCTTTATCTTTGCTACTAACAGACGTACATATCAAAAGTGAACATAAGATGAAAGCATGAATAAATAAATAATTTTCGGAAATATAAGTTTCACTAGAACAAACTGAAAGAAAAAATAAACATTATAAAACCATGAAATCTGCAATGTTTATCTGGCTTTTTAACTTCTGATTAGCAAAAGTTAATTTCGAATTTACTAAATTGGCTTTATCTTTGCTACTAACAGACGTACATATCAAAAGTGAACATAAGATGAAAGCATGAATAAATAAATAATTTTCGGAAATATAAGTTTCACTAGAACAAACTGAAAAGACAAATAATCATAAATAAACATTAGATAACCACTAAATATGCAATGTTTATATGGCTTTTTTAACTTCAGATTGGCAAAAGTTAATTTCCAATTTACTAAATTAGCTTTATCTTTGCTACTAACAGACGTATAGATCAAAAGTGAACATAAGATGAAATCATGAATAAATAAATAATTTTCAGAATTATAAGTGTCACTAGAACAAACTGAAAGAAAAAATAAACATTATAAAACCACGAGATCTGCAATGTTTATCTGACTTATTTAACTTCAGATTGGCAAAAGTTAATTTCCAATTTACTAAATTGGCTTTATCTTTGCTACTAACAGCCGTATAGATCAAAATAAAGAATGTTCGGGATCATATCATAAGTGTCATTTGAACAAACTGAAAAGACAAATAATCATAAATAAACATTAGATAACCACTAAATATGCAATGTTTATATGGCTTTTTTAATTTCAGATTGGCAAAAGTTAATTTCCAATTTACTAAATTAGCTTTATCTTTGCTACTAACAGACGTATAGATCAAAAGTGAACATAAGATGAAATCATGAATAAATAAATAATTTTCAGAATTATAAGTGTCACTAGAACAAACTGAAAGAAAAAATAAACATTATAAAACCACGAGATCTGCAATGTTTATCTGACTTATTTAACTTCAGATTGGCAAAAGTTAATTTCCAATTTACTAAATTTGCTTTATCTTTGCTAATAACAGCCGTATAGATCAAAATAAAGAATGTTCGGGATCATATCATAAGTGTCATTTGAACAAACTGAAAAGACAAATAATCATAAATAAACATTAGATAACCACTAAATATGCAATGTTTATATGGCTTTTTTAACTTCAGATTGGCAAAAGTTAATTTCCAATTTACTAAATTAGCTTTATCTTTGCTACTAACAGACGTATAGATCAAAAGTGAACATAAGATGAAATCATGAATAAATAAATAATTTTCAGAATTATAAGTGTCACTAGAACAAACTGAAAGAAAAAATAAACATTATAAAACCACGAGATCTGCAATGTTTATCTGACTTATTTAACTTCAGATTGGCAAAAGTTAATTTCCAATTTACTAAATTGGCTTTATCTTTGCTACTAACAGACGTATAGATCAAAAGTGAACATAAGATGAAAGCATGAATAAATAAATAATTTTCGGAATTATAAGTGTCACTAGAACAAACTGAAAGAAAAAATAAACATTATAAAACCATGAAATCTGCAATGTTTATCTGGCTTTTTAACTTCTGATTAGCAAAAGTTAATTTCGAATTTACTAAATTGGCTTTATCTTTGCTACTAACAGACGTACATATCAAAAGTGAACATAAGATGAAAGCATGAATAAATAAATAATTTTCGGAAATATAAGTTTCACTAGAACAAACTGAAAGAAAAAATAAACCTTATAAAACTACGAAATCTGCAATGTTAATCTGGTTTTTTAACTTCAGATTGGCAAAAGTTAATTTCCAATTTACTAAATTGGCTTTATCTTTGCTACTAACAGACGTATAGATCACAAGTGAACATGCGATGAAAGCATGAATAAATAAATAATTTTCAGAATTATAAGTGTCACTAGAACAAACTGAAAGAAAAAATAAACATTATAAAACCACGAAATCTGCAATGTTTATCTGACTTATTTAACTTCAGATTGGCAAAAGTTAATTTCCAATTTACTAAATTTGCTTTATCTTTGCTACTAACAGCCGTATAGATCAAAATAAAGAATGTTCGGGATCATATCATAAGTGTCATTTGAACAAACTGAAAAGACAAATAATCATAAATAAACATTAGATAACCACTAAATATGCAATGTTTATATGGCTTTTTTAACTTCAGATTGGCAAAAGTTAATTTCCAATTTACTAAATTAGCTTTATCTTTGCTACTAACAGACGTATAGATCAAAAGTGAACATAAGATGAAATCATGAATAAATAAATAATTTTCAGAATTATAAGTGTCACTAGAACAAACTGAAAGAAAAAATAAACATTATAAAACCACGAGATCTGCAATGTTTATCTGACTTATTTAACTTCAGATTGGCAAAAGTTAATTTCCAATTTACTAAATTGGCTTTATTTTTGCTACTAACAGCCGTATAGATCAAAATAAAGAATGTTCGGGATCATATCATAAGTGTCATTTGAACAAACTGAAAAGACAAATAATCATAAATAAACATTAGATAACCACTAAATATGCAATATTTATATGGCTTTTTTAATTTCAGATTGGCAAAAGTTAATTTCCAATTTACTAAATTAGCTTTATCTTTGCTACTAACAGACGTATAGATCAAAAGTGAACATAAGATGAAATCATGAATAAATAAATAATTTTCAGAATTATAAGTGTCACTAGAACAAACTGAAAGAAAAAATAAACATTATAAAACCACGAGATCTGCAATGTTTATCTGACTTATTTAACTTCAGATTGGCAAAAGTTAATTTCCAATTTACTAAATTTGCTTTATCTTTGCTACTAACAGCCGTATAGTTCAAAATAAAGAATGTTCGGGATCATATCATAAGTGTCATTTGAACAAACTGCAAAGACAAATAATCATAAATAAACATTAGATAACCACTAAATATGCAATATTTATATGGCTTTTTTAATTTCAGATTGGCAAAAGTTAATTTCCAATTTACTAAATTAGCTTTATCTTTGCTACTAACAGACGTATAGATCAAAAGTGAACATAAGATGAAATCATGAATAAATAAATAATTTTCAGAATTATAAGTGTCACTAGAACAAACTGAAAGAAAAAATAAACATTATAAAACCACGAGATCTGCAATGTTTATCTGACTTATTTAACTTCAGATTGGCAAAAGTTAATTTCCAATTTACTAAATTGGCTTTATCTTTGCTACTAACAGCCGTATAGATCAAAATAAAGAATGTTCGGGATCATATCATATGTGTCATTTGAACAAACTGAAAAGACAAATAATCATAAATAAACATTAGATAACCACTAAATATGCAATATTTATATGGCTTTTTTAATTTCAGATTGGCAAAAG
This sequence comes from Maratus michaelseni, assembly GCA_963931845.1. NCBI lineage: Eukaryota > Metazoa > Arthropoda > Arachnida > Araneae > Salticidae > Maratus > Maratus michaelseni. The sequence goes on from OZ007587.1 coordinate 464,955,435, forward strand.
TTAATTTCCAATTTACTAAATTAGCTTTATCTTTGCTACTAACAGACGTATAGATCAAAAGTGAACATAAGATGAAATCATGAATAAATAAATAATTTTCAGAATTATAAGTGTCACTAGAACAAACTGAAAGAAAAAATAAACATTATAAAACCACGAGATCTGCAATGTTTATCTGACTTATTTAACTTCAGATTGGCAAAAGTTAATTTCCAATTTACTAAATTTGCTTTATCTTTGCTACTAACAGCCGTATAGATCAAAATAAAGAATGTTCGGGATCATATCATAAGTGTAATTTGAACAAACTGAAAAGACAAATAATCATAAATAAACATTAGATAACCACTAAATATGCAATGTTTATATGGCTTTTTTAACTTCAAATTGGCAAAAGTTAATTTCCAATTTACTAAATTAGCTTTATCTTTGCTACTAACAGACGTATAGATCAAAAGTGAACATAAGATGAAATCATGAATAAATAAATAATTTTCAGAATTATAAGTGTTACTAGAACAAACTGAAAGAAAAAATAAACATTATAAAACCACGAGATCTGCAATGTTTATCTGACTTATTTAACTTCAGATTGGCAAAAGTTAATTTCCAATTTACTAAATTGGCTTTATCTTTGCTAATAACAGCCGTATAGATCAAAATAAAGAATGTTCGGGATCATATCATAAGTGTCATTTGAACAAACTGAAAAGACAAATAATCATAAATAAACATTAGATAACCACTAAATATGCAATGTTTATATGGCTTTTTTAACTTCAGATTGGCAAAAGTTAATTTCCAATTTACTAAATTAGCTTTATCTTTGCTACTAACAGACGTATAGATCAAAAGTGAACATAAGATGAAATCATGAATAAATAAATAATTTTCAGAATTATAAGTGTCACTAGAACAAACTGAAAGAAAAAATAAACATTATAAAACCACGAGATCTGCAATGTTTATCTGACTTATTTAACTTCAGATTGGCAAAAGTTAATTTCCAATTTACTAAATTGGCTTTATCTTTGCTACTAACAGACGTATAGATCAAAAGTGAACATAAGATGAAAGCATGAATAAATAAATAATTTTCGGAATTATAAGTGTCACTAGAACAAACTGAAAGAAAAAATAAACATTATAAAACCATGAAATCTGCAATGTTTATCTGGCTTTTTAACTTCTGATTAGCAAAAGTTAATTTCGAATTTACTAAATTGGCTTTATCTTTGCTACTAACAGACGTACATATCAAAAGTGAACATAAGATGAAAGCATGAATAAATAAATAATTTTCGGAATTATAAGTTTCACTAGAACAAACTGAAAGAAAAAATAAACCTTATAAAACTACGAAATCTGCAATGTTAATCTGGTTTTTTAACTTCAGATTGGCAAAAGTTAATTTCCAATTTACTAAATTGGCTTTATCTTTGCTACTAATAGACGTATAGATCACAAGTGAACATGCGATGAAAGCATGAATAAATAAATAATTTTCAGAATTATAAGTGTCACTAGAACAAACTGAAAGAAAAAATAAACATTATAAAACCACGAAATCTGCAATGTTTATCTGACTTATTTAACTTCAGATTGGCAAAAGTTAATTTCCAATTTACTAAATTTGCTTTATCTTTGCTACTAACAGCCGTATAGATCAAAATAAAGAATGTTCGGGATCATATCATAAGTGTCATTTGAACAAACTGAAAAGACAAATAATCATAAATAAACATTAGATAACCACTAAATATGCAATGTTTATATGGCTTTTTTAACTTCAGATTGGCAAAAGTTAATTTCCAATTTACTAAATTAGCTTTATCTTTGCTACTAACAGACGTATAGATCAAAAGTGAACATAAGATGAAATCATGAATAAATAAATAATTTTCAGAATTATAAGTGTCACTAGAACAAACTGAAAGAAAAAATAAACATTATAAAACCACGAGATCTGCAATGTTTATCTGACTTATTTAACTTCAGATTGGCAAAAGTTAATTTCCAATTTACTAAATTGGCTTTATCTTTGCTACTAACAGCCGTATAGATCAAAATAAAGAATGTTCGGGATCATATCATAAGTGTCATTTGAACAAACTGAAAAGACAAATAATCATAAATAAACATTAGATAACCACTAAATATGCAATGTTTATATGGCTTTTTTAATTTCAGATTGGCAAAAGTTAATTTCCAATTTACTAAATTAGCTTTATCTTTGCTACTAACAGACGTATAGATCAAAAGTGAACATAAGATGAAATCATGAATAAATAAATAATTTTCAGAATTATAAGTGTCACTAGAACAAACTGAAAGAAAAAATAAACATTATAAAACCACGAGATCTGCAATGTTTATCTGACTTATTTAACTTCAGATTGGCAAAAGTTAATTTCCAATTTACTAAATTTGCTTTATCTTTGCTACTAACAGCCGTATAGATCAAAATAAAGAATGTTCGGGATCATATCATAAGTGTCATTTGAACAAACTGAAAAGACAAATAATCATAAATAAACATTAGATAACCACTAAATATGCAATGTTTATATGGCTCTTTTAACTTCAGATTGGCAAAAGTTAATTTCCAATTTACTAAATTAGCTTTATCTTTGCTACTAACAGCCGTATAGATCAAAAGTGAACATAAGATGAAATCATGAATAAATAAATAATTTTCAGAATTATAAGTGTTACTAGAACAAACTGAAAGAAAAAATAAACATTATAAAACCACGAGATCTGCAATGTTTATCTGACTTATTTAACTTCAGATTGGCAAAAGTTAATTTCCAATTTACTAAATTTGCTTTATCTTTGCTAATAACAGCCGTATAGATCAAAATAAAGAATGTTCGGGATCATATCATAAGTGTCATTTGAACAAACTGAAAAGACAAATAATCATAAATAAACATTAGATAACCACTAAATATGCAATGTTTATATGGCTTTTTTAACTTCAGATTGGCAAAAGTTAATTTCCAATTCACTAAATTAGCTTTATCTTTGCTACTAACAGACGTATAGATCAAAAGTGAACATAAGATGAAATCATGAATAAATAAATAATTTTCAGAATTATAAGTGTCACTAGAACAAACTGAAAGAAAAAATAAACATTATAAAACCACGAGAACTGCAATGTTTATCTGACTTATTTAACTTCAGATTGGCAAAAGTTAATTTTCAATTTACTAAATTGGCTTTATCTTTGCTACTAACAGACGTATAGATCAAAAGTGAACATAAGATGAAAGCATGAATAAATAAATAATTTTCGGAATTATAAGTGTCACTAGAACAAACTGAAAGAAAAAATAAACATTATAAAACCATGAAATCTGCAATGTTTATCTGGCTTTTTAACTTCTGATTAGCAAAAGTTAATTTCGAATTTACTAAATTGGCTTTATCTTTGCTACTAACAGACGTACATATCAAAAGTGAACATAAGATGAAAGCATGAATAAATAAATAATTTTCGGAAATATAAGTTTCACTAGAACAAACTGAAAGAAAAAATAAACCTTATAAAACTACGAAATCTGCAATGTTAATCTGGTTTTTTAACTTCAGATTGGCAAAAGTTAATTTCCAATTTACTAAATTGGCTTTATCTTTGCTACTAATAGACGTATAGATCACAAGTGAACATGCGATGAAAGCATGAATAAATAAATAATTTTCAGAATTATAAGTGTCACTAGAACAAACTGAAAGAAAAAATAAACATTATAAAACCACGAAATCTGCAATGTTTATCTGACTTATTTAACTTCAGATTGGCAAAAGTTAATTTCCAATTTACTAAATTTGCTTTATCTTTGCTACTAACAGCCGTATAGATCAAAATAAAGAATGTTCGGGATCATATCATAAGTGTCATTTGAACAAACTGAAAAGACAAATAATCATAAATAAACATTAGATAACCACTAAATATGCAATGTTTATATGGCTCTTTTAACTTCAGATTGGCAAAAGTTAATTTCCAATTTACTAAATTAGCTTTATCTTTGCTACTAACAGCCGTATAGATCAAAAGTGAACATAAGATGAAATCATGAATAAATAAATAATTTTCAGAATTATAAGTGTTACTAGAACAAACTGAAAGAAAAAATAAACATTATAAAACCACGAGATCTGCAATGTTTATCTGACTTATTTAACTTCAGATTGGCAAAAGTTAATTTCCAATTTACTAAATTTGCTTTATCTTTGCTAATAACAGCCGTATAGATCAAAATAAAGAATGTTCGGGATCATATCATAAGTGTCATTTGAACAAACTGAAAAGACAAATAATCATAAATAAACATTAGATAACCACTAAATATGCAATGTTTATATGGCTTTTTTAACTTCAGATTGGCAAAAGTTAATTTCCAATTCACTAAATTAGCTTTATCTTTGCTACTAACAGACGTATAGATCAAAAGTGAACATAAGATGAAATCATGAATAAATAAATAATTTTCAGAATTATAAGTGTCACTAGAACAAACTGAAAGAAAAAATAAACATTATAAAACCACGAGAACTGCAATGTTTATCTGACTTATTTAACTTCAGATTGGCAAAAGTTAATTTTCAATTTACTAAATTGGCTTTATCTTTGCTACTAACAGACGTATAGATCAAAAGTGAACATAAGATGAAAGCATGAATAAATAAATAATTTTCGGAATTATAAGTGTCACTAGAACAAACTGAAAGAAAAAATAAACATTATAAAACCATGAAATCTGCAATGTTTATCTGGCTTTTTAACTTCTGATTAGCAAAAGTTAATTTCGAATTTACTAAATTGGCTTTATCTTTGCTACTAACAGACGTACATATCAAAAGTGAACATAAGATGAAAGCATGAATAAATAAATAATTTTCGGAAATATAAGTTTCACTAGAACAAACTGAAAGAAAAAATAAACCTTATAAAACTACGAAATCTGCAATGTTAATCTGGTTTTTTAACTTCAGATTGGCAAAAGTTAATTTCCAATTTACTAAATTGGCTTTATCTTTGCTACTAATAGACGTATAGATCACAAGTGAACATGCGATGAAAGCATGAATAAATAAATAATTTTCAGAATTATAAGTGTCACTAGAACAAACTGAAAGAAAAAATAAACATTATAAAACCACGAAATCTGCAATGTTTATCTGACTTATTTAACTTCAGATTGGCAAAAGTTAATTTCCAATTTACTAAATTTGCTTTATCTTTGCTACTAACAGCCGTATAGATCAAAATAAAGAATGTTCGGGATCATATCATAAGTGTCATTTGAACAAACTGAAAAGACAAATAATCATAAATAAACATTAGATAACCACTAAATATGCAATGTTTATATGGCTTTTTTAACTTCAGATTGGCAAAAGTTAATTTCCAATTTACTAAATTAGCTTTATCTTTGCTACTAACAGACGTATAGATCAAAAGTGAACATAAGATGAAATCATGAATAAATAAATAATTTTCAGAATTATAAGTGTCACTAGAACAAACTGAAAGAAAAAATAAACATTATAAAACCACGAGATCTGCAATGTTTATCTGACTTATTTAACTTCAGATTGGCAAAAGTTAATTTCCAATTTACTAAATTGGCTTTATCTTTGCTACTAACAGCCGTATAGATCAAAATAAAGAATGTTCGGGATCATATCATAAGTGTCATTTGAACAAACTGAAAAGACAAATAATCATAAATAAACATTAGATAACCACTAAATATGCAATGTTTATATGGCTTTTTTAACTTCAGATTGGCAAAAGTTAATTTCCAATTTACTAAATTAGCTTTATCTTTGCTACTAACAGACGTATAGATCAAAAGTGAACATAAGATGAAATCATGAATAAATAAATAATTTTCAGAATTATAAGTGTCACTAGAACAAACTGAAAGAAAAAATAAACATTATAAAACCACGAGATCTGCAATGTTTATCTGACTTATTTAACTTCAGATTGGCAAAAGTTAATTTCCAATTTACTAAATTGGCTTTATCTTTGCTACTAACAGCCGTATAGATCAAAATAAAGAATGTTCGGGATCATATCATAAGTGTCATTTGAACAAACTGAAAAGACAAATAATCATAAATAAACATTAGATAACCACTAAATATGCAATGTTTATATGGCTTTTTTAACTTCAGATTGGCAAAAGTTAATTTCCAATTTACTAAATTAGCTTTATCTTTGCTACTAACAGACGTATAGATCAAAAGTGAACATAAGATGAAATCATGAATAAATAAATAATTTTCAGAATTATAAGTGTCACTAGAACAAACTGAAAGAAAAAATAAACATTATAAAACCACGAGATCTGCAATGTTTATCTGACTTATTTAACTTCAGATTGGCAAAAGTTAATTTCCAATTTACTAAATTGGCTTTATCTTTGCTACTAACAGCCGTATAGATCAAAATAAAGAATGTTCGGGATCATATCATAAGTGTCATTTGAACAAACTGAAAAGACAAATAATCATAAATAAACATTAGATAACCACTAAATATGCAATATTTATATGGCTTTTTTAATTTCAGATTGGCAAAAGTTAATTTCCAATTTACTAAATTAGCTTTATCTTTGCTACTAACAGACGTATAGATCAAAAGTGAACATAAGATGAAATCATGAATAAATAAATAATTTTCAGAATTATAAGTGTCACTAGAACAAACTGAAAGAAAAAATAAACATTATAAAACCACGAGATCTGCAATGTTTATCTGACTTATTTAACTTCAGATTGGCAAAAGTTAATTTCCAATTTACTAAATTTGCTTTATCTTTGCTACTAACAGCCGTATAGATCAAAATAAAGAATGTTCGGGATCATATCATAAGTGTCATTTGAACAAACTGAAAAGACAAATAATCATAAATAAACATTAGATAACCACTAAATATGCAATGTTTATATGGCTTTTTTAACTTCAGATTGGCAAAAGTTAATTTCCAATTTACTAAATTAGCTTTATCTTTGCTACTAACAGCCGTATAGATCAAAAGTGAACATAAGATGAAATCATGAATAAATAAATAATTTTCAGAATTATAAGTGTTACTAGAACAAACTGAAAGAAAAAATAAACATTATAAAACCACGAGATCTGCAATGTTTATCTGACTTTTTTAACTTCAGATTGGCAAAAGTTAATTTCCAATTTACTAAATTGGCTTTATCTTTGCTACTAACAGCCGTATAGATCAAAATAAAGAATGTTCGGGATCATATCATAAGTGTCATTTGAACAAACTGAAAAGACAAATAATCATAAATAAACATTAGATAACCACTAAATATGCAATGTTTATATGGCTTTTTTAATTTCAGATTGGCAAAAGTTAATTTCCAATTTACTAAATTAGCTTTATCTTTGCTACTAACAGACGTATAGATCAAAAGTGAACATAAGATGAAATCATGAATAAATAAATAATTTTCAGAATTATAAGTGTCACTAGAACAAACTGAAAGAAAAAATAAACATTATAAAACCACGAGGTCTGCAATGTTTATCTGACTTATTTAACTTCAGATTGGCAAAAGTTAATTTCCAAATTACTAAATTTGCTTTATCTTTGCTAATAACAGCCGTATAGATCAAAATAAAGAATGTTCGGGATCATATCATAAGTGTCATTTGAACAAACTGAAAAGACAAATAATCATAAATAAACATTAGATAACCACTAAATATGCAATGTTTATATGGCTTTTTTAACTTCAGATTGGCAAAAGTTAATTTCCAATTTACTAAATTAGCTTTATCTTTGCTACTAACAGACGTATAGATCAAAATGAACATAAGATGAAATCATGAATAAATAAATAATTTTCAGAATTATAAGTGTCACTAGAACAAACTGAAAGAAAAAATAAACATTATAAAACCACGAGATCTGCAATGTTTATCTGACTTATTTAACTTCAGATTGGCAAAAGTTAATTTCCAATTTACTAAATTGGCTTTATCTTTGCTACTAACAGCCGTATAGATCAAAATAAAGAATGTTCGGGATCATATCATAAGTGTCATTTGAACAAACTGAAAAGACAAATAATCATAAATAAACATTAGATAACCACTAAATATGCAATGTTTATATGGCTTTTTTAACTTCAGATTGGCAAAAGTTAATTTCCAATTTACTAAATTAGCTTTATCTTTGCTACTAACAGACGTATAGATCAAAAGTGAACATAAGATGAAATCATGAATAAATAAATAATTTTCAGAATTATAAGTGTCACTAGAACAAACTGAAAGAAAAAATAAACATTATAAAACCACGAGATCTGCAATGTTTATCTGACTTATTTAACTTCAGATTGGCAAAAGTTAATTTCCAATTTACTAAATTGGCTTTATCTTTGCTACTAACAGCCGTATAGATCAAAATAAAGAATGTTCGGGATCATATCATAAGTGTCATTTGAACAAACTGAAAAGACAAATAATCATAAATAAACATTAGATAACCACTAAATATGCAATATTTATATGGCTTTTTTAATTTCAGATTGGCAAAAGTTAATTTCCAATTTACTAAATTAGCTTTATCTTTGCTACTAACAGACGTATAGATCAAAAGTGAACATAAGATGAAATCATGAATAAATAAATAATTTTCAGAATTATAAGTGTCACTAGAACAAACTGAAAGAAAAAATAAACATTATAAAACCACGAGATCTGCAATGTTTATCTGACTTATTTAACTTCAGATTGGCAAAAGTTAATTTCCAATTTACTAAATTTGCTTTATCTTTGCTACTAACAGCCGTATAGATCAAAATAAAGAATGTTCGGGATCATATCATAAGTGTCATTTGAACAAACTGAAAAGACAAATAATCATAAATAAACATTAGATAACCACTAAATATGCAATGTTTATATGGCTTTTTTAACTTCAGATTGGCAAAAGTTAATTTCCAATTTACTAAATTAGCTTTATCTTTGCTACTAACAGCCGTATAGATCAAAAGTGAACATAAGATGAAATCATGAATAAATAAATAATTTTCAGAATTATAAGTGTTACTAGAACAAACTGAAAGAAAAAATAAACATTATAAAACCACGAGATCTGCAATGTTTATCTGACTTTTTTAACTTCAGATTGGCAAAAGTTAATTTCCAATTTACTAAATTGGCTTTATCTTTGCTACTAACAGCCGTATAGATCAAAATAAAGAATGTTCGGGATCATATCATAAGTGTCATTTGAACAAACTGAAAAGACAAATAATCATAAATAAACATTAGATAACCACTAAATATGCAATGTTTATATGGCTTTTTTAATTTCAGATTGGCAAAAGTTAATTTCCAATTTACTAAATTAGCTTTATCTTTGCTACTAACAGACGTATAGATCAAAAGTGAACATAAGATGAAATCATGAATAAATAAATAATTTTCAGAATTATAAGTGTCACTAGAACAAACTGAAAGAAAAAATAAACATTATAAAACCACGAGGTCTGCAATGTTTATCTGACTTATTTAACTTCAGATTGGCAAAAGTTAATTTCCAAATTACTAAATTTGCTTTATCTTTGCTAATAACAGCCGTATAGATCAAAATAAAGAATGTTCGGGATCATATCATAAGTGTCATTTGAACAAACTGAAAAGACAAATAATCATAAATAAACATTAGATAACCACTAAATATGCAATGTTTATATGGCTTTTTTAACTTCAGATTGGCAAAAGTTAATTTCCAATTTACTAAATTAGCTTTATCTTTGCTACTAACAGACGTATAGATCAAAATGAACATAAGATGAAATCATGAATAAATAAATAATTTTCAGAATTATAAGTGTCACTAGAACAAACTGAAAGAAAAAATAAACATTATAAAACCACGAGATCTGCAATGTTTATCTGACTTATTTAACTTCAGATTGGCAAAAGTTAATTTCCAATTTACTAAATTGGCTTTATCTTTGCTACTAACAGCCGTATAGATCAAAATAAAGAATGTTCGGGATCATATCATAAGTGTCATTTGAACAAACTGAAAAGACAAATAATCATAAATAAACATTAGATAACCACTAAATATGCAATGTTTATATGGCTTTTTTAACTTCAGATTGGCAAAAGTTAATTTCCAATTTACTAAATTAGCTTTATCTTTGCTACTAACAGACGTATAGATCAAAAGTGAACATAAGATGAAATCATGAATAAATAAATAATTTTCAGAATTATAAGTGTCACTAGAACAAACTGAAAGAAAAAATAAACATTATAAAACCACGAGATCTGCAATGTTTATCTGACTTATTTAACTTCAGATTGGCAAAAGTTAATTTCCAATTTACTAAATTGGCTTTATCTTTGCTACTAACAGACGTATAGATCAAAAGTGAACATAAGATGAAAGCATGAATAAATAAATAATTTTCGGAATTATAAGTGTCACTAGAACAAACTGAAAGAAAAAATAAACATTATAAAACCATGAAATCTGCAATGTTTATCTGGCTTTTTAACTTCTGATTAGCAAAAGTTAATTTCGAATTTACTAAATTGGCTTTATCTTTGCTACTAACAGACGTACATATCAAAAGTGAACATAAGATGAAAGCATGAATAAATAAATAATTTTCGGAATTATAAGTTTCACTAGAACAAACTGAAAGAAAAAATAAACCTTATAAAACTACGAAATCTGCAATGTTAATCTGGTTTTTTAACTTCAGATTGGCAAAAGTTAATTTCCAATTTACTAAATTGGCTTTATCTTTGCTACTAATAGACGTATAGATCACAAGTGAACATGCGATGAAAGCATGAATAAATAAATAATTTTCAGAATTATAAGTGTCACTAGAACAAACTGAAAGAAAAAATAAACATTATAAAACCACGAAATCTGCAATGTTTATCTGACTTATTTAACTTCAGATTGGCAAAAGTTAATTTCCAATTTACTAAATTGGCTTTATCTTTGCTACTAACAGCCGTATAGATCAAAATAAAGAATGTTCGGGATCATATCATAAGTGTCATTTGAACAAACTGAAAAGACAAATAATCATAAATAAACATTAGATAACCACTAAATATGCAATGTTTATATGGCTTTTTTAACTTCAGATTGGCAAAAGTTAATTTCCAATTTACTAAATTAGCTTTATCTTTGCTACTAACAGACGTATAGATCAAAAGTGAACATAAGATGAAATCATGAATAAATAAATAATTTTCAGAATTATAAGTGTCACTAGAACAAACTGAAAGAAAAAATAAACATTATAAAACCACGAGATCTGCAATGTTTATCTGACTTATTTAACTTCAGATTGGCAAAAGTTAATTTCCAATTTACTAAATTGGCTTTATCTTTGCTACTAACAGCCGTATAGATCAAAATAAAGAATGTTCGGGATCATATCATAAGTGTCATTTGAACAAACTGAAAAGACAAATAATCATAAATAAACATTAGATAACCACTAAATATGCAATGTTTATATGGCTTTTTTAATTTCAGATTGGCAAAAGTTAATTTCCAATTTACTAAATTAGCTTTATCTTTGCTACTAACAGACGTATAGATCAAAAGTGAACATAAGATGAAATCATGAATAAATAAATAATTTTCAGAATTATAAGTGTCACTAGAACAAACTGAAAGAAAAAATAAACATTATAAAACCACGAGATCTGCAATGTTTATCTGACTTATTTAACTTCAGATTGGCAAAAGTTAATTTCCAATTTACTAAATTTGCTTTATCTTTGCTACTAACAGCCGTATAGATCAAAATAAAGAATGTTCGGGATCATATCATAAGTGTCATTTGAACAAACTGAAAAGACAAATAATCATAAATAAACATTAGATAACCACTAAATATGCAATGTTTATATGGCTTTTTTAACTTCAGATTGGCAAAAGTTAATTTCCAATTTACTAAATTAGCTTTATCTTTGCTACTAACAGACGTATAGATCAAAAGTGAACATAAGATGAAATCATGAATAAATAAATAATTTTCAGAATTATAAGTGTCACTAGAACAAACTGAAAGAAAAAATAAACATTATAAAACCACGAGAACTGCAATGTTTATCTGACTTATTTAACTTCAGATTGGCAAAAGTTAATTTTCAATTTACTAAATTGGCTTTATCTTTGCTACTAACAGACGTATAGATCAAAAGTGAACATAAGATGAAAGCATGAATAAATAAATAATTTTCGGAATTATAAGTGTCACTAGAACAAACTGAAAGAAAAAATAAACATTATAAAACCATGAAATCTGCAATGTTTATCTGGCTTTTTAACTTCTGATTAGCAAAAGTTAATTTCGAATTTACTAAATTGGCTTTATCTTTGCTACTAACAGACGTACATATCAAAAGTGAACATAAGATGAAAGCATGAATAAATAAATAATTTTCGGAAATATAAGTTTCACTAGAACAAACTGAAAGAAAAAATAAACCTTATAAAACTACGAAATCTGCAATGTTAATCTGGTTTTTTAACTTCAGATTGGCAAAAGTTAATTTCCAATTTACTAAATTTGCTTTATCTTTGCTACTAACAGCCGTATAGATCAAAATAAAGAATGTTCGGGATCATATCATAAGTGTCATTTGAACAAACTGAAAAGACAAATAATCATAAATAAACATTAGATAACCACTAAATATGCAATGTTTATATGGCTTTTTTAACTTCAGATTGGCAAAAGTTAATTTCCAATTTACTAAATTAGCTTTATCTTTGCTACTAACAGACGTATAGATCAAAAGTGAACATAAGATGAAATCATGAATAAATAAATAATTTTCAGAATTATAAGTGTCACTAGAACAAACTGAAAGAAAAAATAAACATTATAAAACCACGAGATCTGCAATTTTTATCTGACTTATTTAACTTCAGATTGGCAAAAGTTAATTTCCAATTTACTAAATTGGCTTTATCTTTGCTACTAACAGCCGTATAGATCAAAATAAAGAATGTTCGGGATCATATCATAAGTGTCATTTGAACAAACTGAAAAGACAAATAATCATAAATAAACATTAGATAACCACTAAATATGCAATGTTTATATGGCTTTTTTAACTTCAGATTGGCAAAAGTTAATTTCCAATTTACTAAATTAGCTTTATCTTTGCTACTAACAGACGTATAGATCAAAAGTAAACATAAGATGAAATCATGAATAAATAAATAATTTTCAGAATTATAAGTGTCACTAGAACAAACTGAAAGAAAAAATAAACATTATAAAACCACGAGATCTGCAATGTTTATCTGACTTATTTAACTTCAGATTGGCAAAAGTTAATTTCCAATTTACTAAATTAGCTTTATCTTTGCTACTAACAGCCGTATAGATCAAAATAAAGAATGTTCGGGATCATATCATAAGTGTCATTTGAACAAACTGAAAAGACAAATAATCATAAATAAACATTAGATAACCACTAAATATGCAATATTTATATGGCTTTTTTAATTTTAGATTGGCAAAAGTTAATTTCCAATTTACTAAATTAGCTTTATCTTTGCTACTAACAGACGTATAGATCAAAAGTGAACATAAGATGAAATCATGAATAAATAAATAATTTTCAGAATTATAAGTGTCACTAGAACAAACTGAAAGAAAAAATAAACATTATAAAACCACGAGATCTGCAATGTTTATCTGACTTATTTAACTTCAGATTGGCAAAAGTTAATTTCCAATTTACTAAATTTGCTTTATCTTTGCTACTAACAGCCCTATAGATCAAAATAAAGAATGTTCGGGATCATATCATAAGTGTCATTTGAACAAACTGAAAAGACAAATAATCATAAATAAACATTAGATAACCACTAAATATGCAATGTTTATATGGCTTTTTTAACTTCAGATTGGCAAAAGTTAATTTCCAATTTACTAAATTAGCTTTATCTTTGCTACTAACAGACGTATAGATCAAAAGTGAACATAAGATGAAATCATGAATAAATAAATAATTTTCAGAATTATAAGTGTCACTAGAACAAACTGAAAGAAAAAATAAACATTATAAAACCACGAGATCTGCAATGTTTATCTGACTTATTTAACTTCAGATTGGCAAAAGTTAATTTCCAATTTACTAAATTGGCTTTATCTTTGCTACTAACAGCCGTATAGATCAAAATAAAGAATGTTCGGGATCATATCATAAGTGTCATTTGAACAAACTGAAAAGACAAATAATCATAAATAAACATTAGATAACCACTAAATATGCAATGTTTATATGGCTTTTTTAACTTCAGATTGGCAAAAGTTAATTTCCAATTTACTAAATTAGCTTTATCTTTGCTACTAACAGACGTATAGATCAAAAGTGAACATAAGATGAAATCATGAATAAATAAATAATTTTCAGAATTATAAGTGTCACTAGAACAAACTGAAAGAAAAAATAAACATTATAAAACCACGAGATCTGCAATGTTTATCTGACTTATTTAACTTCAGATTGGCAAAAGTTAATTTCCAATTTACTAAATTGGCTTTATCTTTGCTACTAACAGCCGTATAGATCAAAATAAAGAATGTTCGGGATCATATCATAAGTGTCATTTGAACAAACTGAAAAGACAAATAATCATAAATAAACATTAGATAACCACTAAATATGCAATGTTTATATGGCTTTTTTAACTTCAGATTGGCAAAAGTTAATTTCCAATTTACTAAATTAGCTTTATCTTTGCTACTAACAGACGTATAGATCAAAAGTGAACATAAGATGAAATCATGAATAAATAAATAATTTTCAGAATTATAAGTGTCACTAGAACAAACTGAAAGAAAAAATAAACATTATAAAACCACGAGATCTGCAATGTTTATCTGACTTATTTAACTTCAGATTGGCAAAAGTTAATTTCCAATTTACTAAATTGGCTTTATCTTTGCTACTAACAGACGTATAGATCAAAAGTGAACATAAGATGAAAGCATGAATAAATAAATAATTTTCGGAATTATAAGTGTCACTAGAACAAACTGAAAGAAAAAATAAACATTATAAAACCATGAAATCTGCAATGTTTATCTGGCTTTTTAACTTCTGATTAGCAAAAGTTAATTTCGAATTTACTAAATTGGCTTTATCTTTGCTACTAACAGACGTACATATCAAAAGTGAACATAAGATGAAAGCATGAATAAATAAATAATTTTCGGAATTATAAGTTTCACTAGAACAAACTGAAAGAAAAAATAAACCTTATAAAACTACGAAATCTGCAATGTTAATCTGGTTTTTTAACTTCAGATTGGCAAAAGTTAATTTCCAATTTACTAAATTGGCTTTATCTTTGCTACTAATAGACGTATAGATCACAAGTGAACATGCGATGAAAGCATGAATAAATAAATAATTTTCAGAATTATAAGTGTCACTAGAACAAACTGAAAGAAAAAATAAACATTATAAAACCACGAAATCTGCAATGTTTATCTGACTTATTTAACTTCAGATTGGCAAAAGTTAATTTCCAATTTACTAAATTTGCTTTATCTTTGCTACTAACAGCCGTATAGATCAAAATAAAGAATGTTCGGGATCATATCATAAGTGTCATTTGAACAAACTGAAAAGACAAATAATCATAAATAAACATTAGATAACCACTAAATATGCAATGTTTATATGGCTTTTTTAACTTCAGATCGGCAAAAGTTAATTTCCAATTTACTAAATTAGCTTTATCTTTGCTACTAACAGACGTATAGATCAAAAGTGAACATAAGATGAAATCATGAATAAATAAATAATTTTCAGAATTATAAGTGTTACTAGAACAAACTGAAAGAAAAAATAAACATTATAAAACCACGAGATCTGCAATGTTTATCTGACTTATTTAACTTCAGATTGGCAAAAGTTAATTTCCAATTTACTAAATTTGCTTTATCTTTGCTAATAACAGCCGTATAGATCAAAATAAAGAATGTTCGGGATCATATCATAAGTGTCATTTGAACAAACTGAAAAGACAAATAATCATAAATAAACATTAGATAACCACTAAATATGCAATGTTTATATGGCTTTTTTAACTTCAGATTGGCAAAAGTTAATTTCCAATTTACTAAATTAGCTTTATCTTTGCTACTAACAGACGTATAGATCAAAAGTGAACATAAGATGAAATCATGAATAAATAAATAATTTTCAGAATTATAAGTGTCACTAGAACAAACTGAAAGAAAAAATAAACATTATAAAACCACGAGAACTGCAATGTTTATCTGACTTATTTAACTTCAGATTGGCAAAAGTTAATTTTCAATTTACTAAATTGGCTTTATCTTTGCTACTAACAGACGTATAGATCAAAAGTGAACATAAGATGAAAGCATGAATAAATAAATAATTTTCGGAATTATAAGTGTCACTAGAACAAACTGAAAGAAAAAATAAACATTATAAAACCATGAAATCTGCAATGTTTATCTGGCTTTTTAACTTCTGATTAGCAAAAGTTAATTTCGAATTTACTAAATTGGCTTTATCTTTGCTACTAACAGACGTACATATCAAAAGTGAACATAAGATGAAAGCATGAATAAATAAATAATTTTCGGAAATATAAGTTTCACTAGAACAAACTGAAAGAAAAAATAAACCTTATAAAACTACGAAATCTGCAATGTTAATCTGGTTTTTTAACTTCAGATTGGCAAAAGTTAATTTCCAATTTACTAAATTTGCTTTATCTTTGCTACTAACAGCCGTATAGATCAAAATAAAGAATGTTCGGGATCATATCATAAGTGTCATTTGAACAAACTGAAAAGACAAATAATCATAAATAAACATTAGATAACCACTAAATATGCAATGTTTATATGGCTTTTTTAACTTCAGATTGGCAAAAGTTAATTTCCAATTTACTAAATTAGCTTTATCTTTGCTACTAACAGACGTATAGATCAAAAGTGAACATAAGATGAAATCATGAATAAATAAATAATTTTCAGAATTATAAGTGTCACTAGAACAAACTGAAAGAAAAAATAAACATTATAAAACCACGAGATCTGCAATTTTTATCTGACTTATTTAACTTCAGATTGGCAAAAGTTAATTTCCAATTTACTAAATTGGCTTTATCTTTGCTACTAACAGCCGTATAGATCAAAATAAAGAATGTTCGGGATCATATCATAAGTGTCATTTGAACAAACTGAAAAGACAAATAATCATAAATAAACATTAGATAACCACTAAATATGCAATGTTTATATGGCTTTTTTAACTTCAGATTGGCAAAAGTTAATTTCCAATTTACTAAATTAGCTTTATCTTTGCTACTAACAGACGTATAGATCAAAAGTAAACATAAGATGAAATCATGAATAAATAAATAATTTTCAGAATTATAAGTGTCACTAGAACAAACTGAAAGAAAAAATAAACATTATAAAACCACGAGATCTGCAATGTTTATCTGACTTATTTAACTTCAGATTGGCAAAAGTTAATTTCCAATTTACTAAATTAGCTTTATCTTTGCTACTAACAGCCGTATAGATCAAAATAAAGAATGTTCGGGATCATATCATAAGTGTCATTTGAACAAACTGAAAAGACAAATAATCATAAATAAACATTAGATAACCACTAAATATGCAATATTTATATGGCTTTTTTAATTTTAGATTGGCAAAAGTTAATTTCCAATTTACTAAATTAGCTTTATCTTTGCTACTAACAGACGTATAGATCAAAAGTGAACATAAGATGAAATCATGAATAAATAAATAATTTTCAGAATTATAAGTGTCACTAGAACAAACTGAAAGAAAAAATAAACATTATAAAACCACGAGATCTGCAATGTTTATCTGACTTATTTAACTTCAGATTGGCAAAAGTTAATTTCCAATTTACTAAATTTGCTTTATCTTTGCTACTAACAGCCCTATAGATCAAAATAAAGAATGTTCGGGATCATATCATAAGTGTCATTTGAACAAACTGAAAAGACAAATAATCATAAATAAACATTAGATAACCACTAAATATGCAATGTTTATATGGCTTTTTTAACTTCAGATTGGCAAAAGTTAATTTCCAATTTACTAAATTAGCTTTATCTTTGCTACTAACAGACGTATAGATCAAAAGTGAACATAAGATGAAATCATGAATAAATAAATAATTTTCAGAATTATAAGTGTCACTAGAACAAACTGAAAGAAAAAATAAACATTATAAAACCACGAGATCTGCAATGTTTATCTGACTTATTTAACTTCAGATTGGCAAAAGTTAATTTCCAATTTACTAAATTGGCTTTATCTTTGCTACTAACAGCCGTATAGATCAAAATAAAGAATGTTCGGGATCATATCATAAGTGTCATTTGAACAAACTGAAAAGACAAATAATCATAAATAAACATTAGATAACCACTAAATATGCAATGTTTATATGGCTTTTTTAACTTCAGATTGGCAAAAGTTAATTTCCAATTTACTAAATTAGCTTTATCTTTGCTACTAACAGACGTATAGATCAAAAGTGAACATAAGATGAAATCATGAATAAATAAATAATTTTCAGAATTATAAGTGTCACTAGAACAAACTGAAAGAAAAAATAAACATTATAAAACCACGAGATCTGCAATGTTTATCTGACTTATTTAACTTCAGATTGGCAAAAGTTAATTTCCAATTTACTAAATTGGCTTTATCTTTGCTACTAACAGCCGTATAGATCAAAATAAAGAATGTTCGGGATCATATCATAAGTGTCATTTGAACAAACTGAAAAGACAAATAATCATAAATAAACATTAGATAACCACTAAATATGCAATATTTATATGGCTTTTTTAATTTCAGATTGGCAAAAGTTAATTTCCAATTTACTAAATTAGCTTTATCTTTGCTACTAACAGACGTATAGATCAAAAGTGAACATAAGATGAAATCATGAATAAATAAATAATTTTCAGAATTATAAGTGTCACTAGAACAAACTGAAAGAAAAAATAAACATTATAAAACCACGAGATCTGCAATGTTTATCTGACTTATTTAACTTCAGATTGGCAAAAGTTAATTTCCAATTTACTAAATTTGCTTTATCTTTGCTACTAACAGCCGTATAGATCAAAATAAAGAATGTTCGGGATCATATCATAAGTGTCATTTGAACAAACTGAAAAGACAAATAATCATAAATAAACATTAGATAACCACTAAATATGCAATGTTTATATGGCTTTTTTAACTTCAGATTGGCAAAAGTTAATTTCCAATTTACTAAATTAGCTTTATCTTTGCTACTAACAGCCGTATAGATCAAAAGTGAACATAAGATGAAATCATGAATAAATAAATAATTTTCAGAATTATAAGTGTTACTAGAACAAACTGAAAGAAAAAATAAACATTATAAAACCACGAGATCTGCAATGTTTATCTGACTTTTTTAACTTCAGATTGGCAAAAGTTAATTTCCAATTTACTAAATTGGCTTTATCTTTGCTACTAACAGCCGTATAGATCAAAATAAAGAATGTTCGGGATCATATCATAAGTGTCATTTGAACAAACTGAAAAGACAAATAATCATAAATAAACATTAGATAACCACTAAATATGCAATGTTTATATGGCTTTTTTAATTTCAGATTGGCAAAAGTTAATTTCCAATTTACTAAATTAGCTTTATCTTTGCTACTAACAGACGTATAGATCAAAAGTGAACATAAGATGAAATCATGAATAAATAAATAATTTTCAGAATTATAAGTGTCACTAGAACAAACTGAAAGAAAAAATAAACATTATAAAACCACGAGATCTGCAATGTTTATCTGACTTATTTAACTTCAGATTGGCAAAAGTTAATTTCCAATTTACTAAATTTGCTTTATCTTTGCTAATAACAGCCGTATAGATCAAAATAAAGAATGTTCGGGATCATATCATAAGTGTCATTTGAACAAACTGAAAAGACAAATAATCATAAATAAACATTAGATAACCACTAAATATGCAATGTTTATATGGCTTTTTTAACTTCAGATTGGCAAAAGTTAATTTCCAATTTACTAAATTAGCTTTATCTTTGCTACTAACAGACGTATAGATCAAAAGTGAACATAAGATGAAATCATGAATAAATAAATAATTTTCAGAATTATAAGTGTCACTAGAACAAACTGAAAGAAAAAATAAACATTATAAAACCACGAGATCTGCAATGTTTATCTGACTTATTTAACTTCAGATTGGCAAAAGTTAATTTCCAATTTACTAAATTGGCTTTATCTTTGCTACTAACAGCCGTATAGATCAAAATAAAGAATGTTCGGGATCATATCATAAGTGTCATTTGAACAAACTGAAAAGACAAATAATCATAAATAAACATTAGATAACCACTAAATATGCAATGTTTATATGGCTTTTTTAACTTCAGATTGGCAAAAGTTAATTTCCAATTTACTAAATTAGCTTTATCTTTGCTACTAACAGACGTATAGATCAAAAGTGAACATAAGATGAAATCATGAATAAATAAATAATTTTCAGAATTATAAGTGTCACTAGAACAAACTGAAAGAAAAAATAAACATTATAAAACCACGAGATCTGCAATGTTTATCTGACTTATTTAACTTCAGATTGGCAAAAGTTAATTTCCAATTTACTAAATTGGCTTTATCTTTGCTACTAACAGCCGTATAGATCAAAATAAAGAATGTTCGGGATCATATCATAAGTGTCATTTGAACAAACTGAAAAGACAAATAATCATAAATAAACATTAGATAACCACTAAATATGCAATGTTTATATGGCTTTTTTAACTTCAGATTGGCAAAAGTTAATTTCCAATTTACTAAATTAGCTTTATCTTTGCTACTAACAGCCGTATAGATCAAAAGTGAACATAAGATGAAATCATGAATAAATAAATAATTTTCAGAATTATAAGTGTCACTAGAACAAACTGAAAGAAAAAATAAACATTATAAAACCACGAGATCTGCAATGTTTATCTGACTTATTTAACTTCAGATTGGCAAAAGTTAATTTCCAATTTACTAAATTTGCTTTATCTTTGCTAATAACAGCCGTATAGATCAAAATAAAGAATGTTCGGGATCATATCATAAGTGTCATTTGAACAAACTGAAAAGACAAATAATCATAAATAAACATTAGATAACCACTAAATATGCAATGTTTATATGGCTTTTTTAACTTCAGATTGGCAAAAGTTAATTTCCAATTTACTAAATTAGCTTTATCTTTGCTACTAACAGACGTATAGATCAAAAGTGAACATAAGATGAAATCATGAATAAATAAATAATTTTCAGAATTATAAGTGTCACTAGAACAAACTGAAAGAAAAAATAAACATTATAAAACCACGAGATCTGCAATGTTTATCTGACTTATTTAACTTCAGATTGGCAAAAGTTAATTTCCAATTTACTAAATTGGCTTTATCTTTGCTACTAACAGCCGTATAGATCAAAATAAAGAATGTTCGGGATCATATCATAAGTGTCATTTGAACAAACTGAAAAGACAAATAATCATAAATAAACATTAGATAACCACTAAATATGCAATGTTTATATGGCTTTTTTAACTTCAGATTGGCAAAAGTTAATTTCCAATTTACTAAATTAGCTTTATCTTTGCTACTAACAGACGTATAGATCAAAAGTGAACATAAGAT
Organism: Maratus michaelseni; assembly: GCA_963931845.1. Classification (NCBI taxonomy): domain Eukaryota; kingdom Metazoa; phylum Arthropoda; class Arachnida; order Araneae; family Salticidae; genus Maratus; species Maratus michaelseni. Next base: position 464,977,252 of record OZ007587.1, read on the forward strand.
GAAATCATGAATAAATAAATAATTTTCAGAATTATAAGTGTCACTAGAACAAACTGAAAGAAAAAATAAACATTATAAAACCACGAGATCTGCAATGTTTATCTGACTTATTTAACTTCAGATTGGCAAAAGTTAATTTCCAATTTACTAAATTGGCTTTATCTTTGCTACTAACAGCCGTATAGATCAAAATAAAGAATGTTCGGGATCATATCATAAGTGTCATTTGAACAAACTGAAAAGACAAATAATCATAAATAAACATTAGATAACCACTAAATATGCAATATTTATATGGCTTTTTTAATTTCAGATTGGCAAAAGTTAATTTCCAATTTACTAAATTAGCTTGATCTTTTCTACTAACAGACGTATAGATCAAAAGTGAACATAAGATGAAATCATGAATAAATAAATAATTTTCAGAATTATAAGTGTCACTAGAACAAACTGAAAGAAAAAATAAACATTATAAAACCACGAGATCTGCAATGTTTATCTGACTTATTTAACTTCAGATTGGCAAAAGTTAATTTCCAATTTACTAAATTTGCTTTATCTTTGCTACTAACAGCCGTATAGATCAAAATAAAGAATGTTCGGGATCATATCATAAGTGTCATTTGAACAAACTGAAAAGACAAATAATCATAAATAAACATTAGATAACCACTAAATATGCAATGTTTATATGGCTTTTTTAACTTCAGATTGGCAAAAGTTAATTTCCAATTTACTAAATTAGCTTTATCTTTGCTACTAACAGCCGTATAGATCAAAAGTGAACATAAGATGAAATCATGAATAAATAAATAATTTTCAGAATTATAAGTGTTACTAGAACAAACTGAAAGAAAAAATAAACATTATAAAACCACGAGATCTGCAATGTTTATCTGACTTTTTTAACTTCAGATTGGCAAAAGTTAATTTCCAATTTACTAAATTGGCTTTATCTTTGCTACTAACAGCCGTATAGATCAAAATAAAGAATGTTCGGGATCATATCATAAGTGTCATTTGAACAAACTGAAAAGACAAATAATCATAAATAAACATTAGATAACCACTAAATATGCAATGTTTATATGGCTTTTTTAATTTCAGATTGGCAAAAGTTAATTTCCAATTTACTAAATTAGCTTTATCTTTGCTACTAACAGACGTATAGATCAAAAGTGAACATAAGATGAAATCATGAATAAATAAATAATTTTCAGAATTATAAGTGTCACTAGAACAAACTGAAAGAAAAAATAAACATTATAAAACCACGAGATCTGCAATGTTTATCTGACTTATTTAACTTCAGATTGGCAAAAGTTAATTTCCAATTTACTAAATTGGCTTTATCTTTGCTACTAACAGACGTATAGATCAAAAGTGAACATAAGATGAAAGCGTGAATAAATAAATAATTTTCGGAATTATAAGTGTCACTAGAACAAACTGAAAGAAAAAATAAACATTATAAAACCATGAAATCTGCAATGTTTATCTGGCTTTTTAACTTCTGATTAGCAAAAGTTAATTTCGAATTTACTAAATTGGCTTTATCTTTGCTACTAACAGACGTACATATCAAAAGTGAACATAAGATGAAAGCATGAATAAATAAATAATTTTCGGAATTATAAGTTTCACTAGAACAAACTGAAAGAAAAAATAAACCTTATAAAACTACGAAATCTGCAATGTTAATCTGGTTTTTTAACTTCAGATTGGCAAAAGTTAATTTCCAATTTACTAAATTGGCTTTATCTTTGCTACTAACAGACGTATAGATCACAAGTGAACATGCGATGAAAGCATGAATAAATAAATAATTTTCAGAATTATAAGTGTCACTAGAACAAACTGAAAGAAAAAATAAACATTATAAAACCACGAAATCTGCAATGTTTATCTGACTTATTTAACTTCAGATTGGCAAAAGTTAATTTCCAATTTACTAAATTTGCTTTATCTTTGCTACTAACAGCCGTATAGATCAAAATAAAGAATGTTCGGGATCATATCATAAGTGTCATTTGAACAAACTGAAAAGACAAATAATCATAAATAAACATTAGATAACCACTAAATATGCAATGTTTATTTGGCTTTTTTAACTTCAGATTGGCAAAAGTTAATTTCCAATTTACTAAATTAGCTTTATCTTTGCTACTAACAGACGTATAGATCAAAAGTGAACATAAGATGAAATCATGAATAAATAAATAATTTTCAGAATTATAAGTGTCACTAGAACAAACTGAAAGAAAAAATAAACATTATAAAACCACGAGATCTGCAATGTTTATCTGACTTATTTAACTTCAGATTGGCAAAAGTTAATTTCCAATTTACTAAATTGGCTTTATCTTTGCTACTAACAGCCGTATAGATCAAAATAAAGAATGTTCGGGATCATATCATAAGTGTCATTTGAACAAACTGAAAAGACAAATAATCATAAATAAACATTAGATAACCACTAAATATGCAATATTTATATGGCTTTTTTAATTTCAGATTGGCAAAAGTTAATTTCCAATTTACTAAATTAGCTTTATCTTTGCTACTAACAGACGTATAGATCAAAAGTGAACATAAGATGAAATCATGAATAAATAAATAATTTTCAGAATTATAAGTGTCACTAGAACAAACTGAAAGAAAAAATAAACATTATAAAACCACGAGATCTGCAATGTTTATCTGACATATTTAACTTCAGATTGGCAAAAGTTAATTTCCAATTTACTAAATTTGCTTTATCTTTGCTACTAACAGCCGTATAGATCAAAATAAAGAATGTTCGGGATCATATCATAAGTGTCATTTGAACAAACTGAAAAGACAAATAATCATAAATAAACATTAGATAACCACTAAATATGCAATGTTTATATGGCTTTTTTAACTTCAGATTGGCAAAAGTTAATTTCCAATTTACTAAATTAGTTTTATCTTTGCTACTAACAGACGTATAGATCAAAAGTGAACATAAGATGAAATCATGAATAAATAAATAATTTTCAGAATTATAAGTGTCACTAGAACAAACTGAAAGAAAAAATAAACATTATAAAACCACGAGATCTGCAATGTTTATCTGACTTATTTAACTTCAGATTGGCAAAAGTTAATTTCCAATTTACTAAATTGGCTTTATCTTTGCTACTAACAGCCGTATAGATCAAAATAAAGAATGTTCGGGATCATATCATAAGTGTCATTTGAACAAACTGAAAAGACAAATAATCATAAATAAACATTAGATAACCACTAAATATGCAATATTTATATGGCTTTTTTAATTTCAGATTGGCAAAAGTTAATTTCCAATTTACTAAATTAGCTTTATCTTTTCTACTAACAGACGTATAGATCAAAAGTGAACATAAGATGAAATCATGAATAAATAAATAATTTTCAGAATTATAAGTGTCACTAGAACAAACTGAAAGAAAAAATAAACATTATAAAACCACGAGATCTGCAATGTTTATCTGACTTATTTAACTTCAGATTGGCAAAAGTTAATTTCCAATTTACTAAATTTGCTTTATCTTTGCTACTAACAGCCGTATAGATCAAAATAAAGAATGTTCGGGATCATATCATAAGTGTCATTTGAACAAACTGAAAAGACAAATAATCATAAATAAACATTAGATAACCACTAAATATGCAATGTTTATATGGCTTTTTTAACTTCAGATTGGCAAAAGTTAATTTCCAATTTACTAAATTAGCTTTATCTTTGCTACTAACAGCCGTATAGATCAAAAGTGAACATAAGATGAAATCATGAATAAATAAATAATTTTCAGAATTATAAGTGTTACTAGAACAAACTGAAAGAAAAAATAAACATTATAAAACCACGAGATCTGCAATGTTTATCTGACTTTTTTAACTTCAGATTGGCAAAAGTTAATTTCCAATTTACTAAATTGGCTTTATCTTTGCTACTAACAGCCGTATAGATCAAAATAAAGAATGTTCGGGATCATATCATAAGTGTCATTTGAACAAACTGAAAAGACAAATAATCATAAATAAACATTAGATAACCACTAAATATGCAATGTTTATATGGCTTTTTTAATTTCAGATTGGCAAAAGTTAATTTCCAATTTACTAAATTAGCTTTATCTTTGCTACTAACAGACGTATAGATCAAAAGTGAACATAAGATGAAATCATGAATAAATAAATAATTTTCAGAATTATAAGTGTCACTAGAACAAACTGAAAGAAAAAATAAACATTATAAAACCACGAGATCTGCAATGTTTATCTGACTTATTTAACTTCAGATTGGCAAAAGTTAATTTCCAATTTACTAAATTTGCTTTATCTTTGCTAATAACAGCCGTATAGATCAAAATAAAGAATGTTCGGGATCATATCATAAGTGTCATTTGAACAAACTGAAAAGACAAATAATCATAAATAAACATTAGATAACCACTAAATATGCAATGTTTATATGGCTTTTTTAACTTCAGATTGGCAAAAGTTAATTTCCAATTTACTAAATTAGCTTTATCTTTGCTACTAACAGACGTATAGATCAAAAGTGAACATAAGATGAAATCATGAATAAATAAATAATTTTCAGAATTATAAGTGTCACTAGAACAAACTGAAAGAAAAAATAAACATTATAAAACCACGAGATCTGCAATGTTTATCTGACTTATTTAACTTCAGATTGGCAAAAGTTAATTTCCAATTTACTAAATTGGCTTTATCTTTGCTACTAACAGACGTATAGATCAAAAGTGAACATAAGATGAAAGCGTGAATAAATAAATAATTTTCGGAATTATAAGTGTCACTAGAACAAACTGAAAGAAAAAATAAACATTATAAAACCATGAAATCTGCAATGTTTATCTGGCTTTTTAACTTCTGATTAGCAAAAGTTAATTTCGAATTTACTAAATTGGCTTTATCTTTGCTACTAACAGACGTACATATCAAAAGTGAACATAAGATGAAAGCATGAATAAATAAATAATTTTCGGAATTATAAGTTTCACTAGAACAAACTGAAAGAAAAAATAAACCTTATAAAACTACGAAATCTGCAATGTTAATCTGGTTTTTTAACTTCAGATTGGCAAAAGTTAATTTCCAATTTACTAAATTGGCTTTATCTTTGCTACTAACAGACGTATAGATCACAAGTGAACATGCGATGAAAGCATGAATAAATAAATAATTTTCAGAATTATAAGTGTCACTAGAACAAACTGAAAGAAAAAATAAACATTATAAAACCACGAAATCTGCAATGTTTATCTGACTTATTTAACTTCAGATTGGCAAAAGTTAATTTCCAATTTACTAAATTTGCTTTATCTTTGCTACTAACAGCCGTATAGATCAAAATAAAGAATGTTCGGGATCATATCATAAGTGTCATTTGAACAAACTGAAAAGACAAATAATCATAAATAAACATTAGATAACCACTAAATATGCAATGTTTATTTGGCTTTTTTAACTTCAGATTGGCAAAAGTTAATTTCCAATTTACTAAATTAGCTTTATCTTTGCTACTAACAGACGTATAGATCAAAAGTGAACATAAGATGAAATCATGAATAAATAAATAATTTTCAGAATTATAAGTGTCACTAGAACAAACTGAAAGAAAAAATAAACATTATAAAACCACGAGATCTGCAATGTTTATCTGACTTATTTAACTTCAGATTGGCAAAAGTTAATTTCCAATTTACTAAATTGGCTTTATCTTTGCTACTAACAGCCGTATAGATCAAAATAAAGAATGTTCGGGATCATATCATAAGTGTCATTTGAACAAACTGAAAAGACAAATAATCATAAATAAACATTAGATAACCACTAAATATGCAATATTTATATGGCTTTTTTAATTTCAGATTGGCAAAAGTTAATTTCCAATTTACTAAATTAGCTTTATCTTTGCTACTAACAGACGTATAGATCAAAAGTGAACATAAGATGAAATCATGAATAAATAAATAATTTTCAGAATTATAAGTGTCACTAGAACAAACTGAAAGAAAAAATAAACATTATAAAACCACGAGATCTGCAATGTTTATCTGACATATTTAACTTCAGATTGGCAAAAGTTAATTTCCAATTTACTAAATTTGCTTTATCTTTGCTACTAACAGCCGTATAGATCAAAATAAAGAATGTTCGGGATCATATCATAAGTGTCATTTGAACAAACTGAAAAGACAAATAATCATAAATAAACATTAGATAACCACTAAATATGCAATGTTTATATGGCTTTTTTAACTTCAGATTGGCAAAAGTTAATTTCCAATTTACTAAATTAGTTTTATCTTTGCTACTAACAGACGTATAGATCAAAAGTGAACATAAGATGAAATCATGAATAAATAAATAATTTTCAGAATTATAAGTGTCACTAGAACAAACTGAAAGAAAAAATAAACATTATAAAACCACGAGATCTGCAATGTTTATCTGACTTATTTAACTTCAGATTGGCAAAAGTTAATTTCCAATTTACTAAATTGGCTTTATCTTTGCTACTAACAGACGTATAGATCAAAAGTGAACATAAGATGAAAGCGTGAATAAATAAATAATTTTCGGAATTATAAGTGTCACTAGAACAAACTGAAAGAAAAAATAAACATTATAAAACCATGAAATCTGCAATGTTTATCTGGCTTTTTAACTTCTGATTAGCAAAAGTTAATTTCGAATTTACTAAATTGGCTTTATCTTTGCTACTAACAGACGTACATATCAAAAGTGAACATAAGATGAAAGCATGAATAAATAAATAATTTTCGGAATTATAAGTTTCACTAGAACAAACTGAAAGAAAAAATAAACCTTATAAAACTACGAAATCTGCAATGTTAATCTGGTTTTTTAACTTCAGATTGGCAAAAGTTAATTTCCAATTTACTAAATTGGCTTTATCTTTGCTACTAACAGACGTATAGATCACAAGTGAACATGCGATGAAAGCATGAATAAATAAATAATTTTCAGAATTATAAGTGTCACTAGAACAAACTGAAAGAAAAAATAAACATTATAAAACCACGAAATCTGCAATGTTTATCTGACTTATTTAACTTCAGATTGGCAAAAGTTAATTTCCAATTTACTAAATTAGCTTTATCTTTGCTACTAACAGACGTATAGATCAAAAGTGAACATAAGATGAAATCATGAATAAATAAATAATTTTCAGAATTATAAGTGTCACTAGAACAAACTGAAAGAAAAAATAAACATTATAAAACCACGAGATCTGCAATGTTTATCTGACTTATTTAACTTCAGATTGGCAAAAGTTAATTTCCAATTTACTAAATTGGCTTTATCTTTGCTACTAACAGCCGTATAGATCAAAATAAAGAATGTTCGGGATCATATCATAAGTGTCATTTGAACAAACTGAAAAGACAAATAATCATAAATAAACATTAGATAACCACTAAATATGCAATATTTATATGGCTTTTTTAATTTCAGATTGGCAAAAGTTAATTTCCAATTTACTAAATTAGCTTTATCTTTGCTACTAACAGACGTATAGATCAAAAGTGAACATAAGATGAAATCATGAATAAATAAATAATTTTCAGAATTATAAGTGTCACTAGAACAAACTGAAAGAAAAAATAAACATTATAAAACCACGAGATCTGCAATGTTTATCTGACTTATTTAACTTCAGATTGGCAAAAGTTAATTTCCAATTTACTAAATTTGCTTTATCTTTGCTACTAACAGCCGTATAGATCAAAATAAAGAATGTTCGGGATCATATCATAAGTGTCATTTGAACAAACTGAAAAGACAAATAATCATAAATAAACATTAGATAACCACTAAATATGCAATGTTTATATGGCTTTTTTAACTTCAGATTGGCAAAAGTTAATTTCCAATTTACTAAATTAGTTTTATCTTTGCTACTAACAGACGTATAGATCAAAAGTGAACATAAGATGAAATCATGAATAAATAAATAATTTTCAGAATTATAAGTGTCACTAGAACAAACTGAAAGAAAAAATAAACATTATAAAACCACGAGATCTGTAATGTTTATCTGACTTATTTAACTTCAGATTGGCAAAAGTTAATTTCCAATTTACTAAATTGGCTTTATCTTTGCTACTAACAGACGTATAGATCAAAAGTGCACATAAGATGAAAGCATGAATAAATAAATAATTTTCGGAATTATAAGTGTCACTAGAACAAACTGAAAGAAAAAATAAACATTATAAAACCATGAAATCTGCAATGTTTATCTGGCTTTTTAACTTGTGATTAGCAAAAGTTAATTTCGAATTTACTAAATTGGCTTTATCTTTGCTACTAACAGACGTACATATCAAAAGTGAACATAAGATGAAAGCATGAATAAATAAATAATTTTCGGAATTATAAGTTTCACTAGAACAAACTGAAAGAAAAAATAAACCTTATAAAACTACGAAATCTGCAATGTTAATCTGGTTTTTTAACTTCAGATTGGCAAAAGTTAATTTCCAATTTACTAAATTGGCTTTATCTTTGCTACTAACAGACGTATAGATCACAAGTGAACATGCGATGAAAGCATGAATAAATAAATAATTTTCGGAATTATAAGTGTCACTAGAACAAACTGAAAGAAAAAATAAACATTATAAAACCACGAAACTGCAATGTTTATCTGACTTTTTTAACTTCAGATTGACAAAAGTTAATTTCAATTTACTAAATTAACTTTATATTTGCTACTAACAGACGTATAGATCAAAAGTGAACATAACATGAAAGCAAAGAATTTTCGGAATTATAAGTGTCACTAGAACAAACTGAAAGAAAAAATAAACATTATAAAACCACGAAATCTGCAATGTTTATCTGGCTTTTTAACTTCTGATTAGGAAAAGTATCATTTCCAAATTACTTAAATTAGCTTTATCTTTGCTACTCACAAACGTATAGATCAAAATAAAGAATTTTCGGAGTCATAAGTGTCACTCGAACAAACTGAAAGGACAAATAAACATAAATAAACATAGAAAACTACGAAATCTGTAATGTTCACAATTTTCCTGGCTTTTTACTTCCGGTAATCCACAGTTAATTTCCCAGTTTACTAAATTAATTTTATCTTTGCTGCTAACAGACATATAGATCAAAATAAAGAATTTTTGGAGTCATAAGTATAACTTGAACAAACTGAAAGAGAAAATAAACCTAAATAAACATTAGAAAACCACGAAATCTGCAACGTTTATCTGTCCTTTTAACTTCTGATTAGCAAAAGTTCATTTCAAATTTACTAAATTAGCTTTATATTTGCTACTAACACACGTATAGATTAAAATATTAGATTTTCGGAATCAGAAGTATTACTTGAAGAAACTGAAAGGACAAATAAGCATTAATAAACATTGGAAAACTACGAAATTTGAAATATTTATCTGTCTTTTTAAACTTCTAATTAGCAAAAGTTACTTTTCATTTTGCTAAAATAGCTTTAATTTGCAACTAACAAAGATATAAATCATAGTAAAGAGTTTTTGGAATCATAAATGTCACTTCAACAAACTAAAATGACAAATAAACATTGGAAAACTAGGAAATCTGCAATGTTTTATCTTGTCTTTTTAAACCTGATTAGAAAATGTTCATTTCCAGTTTACAAAAATAGCTTTCATTTTGCAATTAACAGGCGTAAAGCCTTTTTGTAATCACAAAAGTGTCACTTCAAAAAACTGAAAAGTTACATAAACATAAATAAACATTGGAAAACTACGAAATCTAAAATGCTATATTTTATCTTTTTAACTTCTGTTTAGTAAAAGTTAACTTCCAGCTTGCAAAAATAGCTTTAATTTTGCAACTGACATGCATATAAATCAAAATAAAGAAATTTTGGAATCAAAAGTGTCACTTCAATAAACTGAAAAAACAAATAAACATATATAAACATTAGAAAACTACGATATCTGCAATGTTTTATCTTGTCTTTTTAACATCGAATTAGCAAAAGTTCATTTCCAGTTTTCAAAAATAGCTTTCATTTTGCAACTAACAGACGTATCAAAATAAAGTATTTTTGGAATCATAACTGTCAGCGGAACAAAATGAAAATGTAAATAAACATTATAAAGCCACAAAATTTGCAATATTTAAATTTCTTCTTTCTTCCTATTTTGAAGAGTTCATTTCCAGTTTGTCTTTTTAAATAACTGACGAAGTAAAGATCAAAATAAAGCATTTTTTTGGAGTCTTAAGTGTCAACTGAACAAAATGAACGGTTAAATAAACTTTAGAAAATTTAACCTGAAAAGGGGCATTTTTACGCAAGAAGTCTCTTTAAGCTCAAAAAACATACAAGTGGAGGAAGAAATGTGAGACGCATTTTCAAGAGAAACGATCCATCCTAATTTACACAGAAAGAAACTTTCTTTCTTTTCTTTTAAAGTTCTTGAAAGAAAGCTTACTTTCTTTCTCAGACCTATAATTGCATTTTGATTCGAGGCATCTCAAAACGAACGCTTTAACGGTTTGAGAAGCAACAAGAAAGAACAATAATGCGTCAAGCATAGATTATGAAATACTTTCCAACGCTTCCAGAATACTGTAACAGGACGTCACCGTTTAACTACCCGTTTTTACTTAATAGTTTTGCCCGAATCCTGTACGGGCAAGAAAAGTTTGCAAGAAAAGTTTGCTCATTCATAAATGAATGAAATTTGCAATATATTCGTAAATCACAGTTTCTATGGGTCATGAAAATTTTTAGGAGAAATACCATTATTTTCTTATACTGCTATTTTCTCTGAAAAATTCCATGAGCCGTAGCAACCCTAGTAAATGTATAAAATTTGTAGGTTATATGTTCATTTCAAATACCAAGACATCGAATTTTCCATTTTTATTTTTTATTTTATTTAATCTTACAGAAAATGTTCTCAGAGTTCATATTTTAAGCCTACTTTCAGTGCTCAACAGTCATGGAAATGTCATCTTGAGGTTGTAATTGGATATAATTCAAGATGTACGACATTTATAGAAAAATATAAAACCGTTGTTCGATTCTTTGATGATTAAACAAACAATGACTACAATTTTTATGCATTTCTGTATAAAAATAACTATGTGAATGTATCAATAGGTTTAACATTCTTAACGGAAAAGAAATATATAACAAAACTCTCTTTTATATATATTTATATTTAAAAAATGCATTATTCTATAGAAATGTTCTTCGTTTTGAGGGGGATCATAAACCCCATGACCCTTTGGGATCCGCGCTTGCCATTTATTCAGGTGAAAGAAGACAGCTTAAGTTAACAATTTAGAAAACGCATATCAACTGAAAAGAAACTTTCAGAAATAACCATAAATAGACGGAAATGTATCAGTTCTTTGCGTAGCCCTGTATATGAATTTATTTATATTCTATAAACATATCTTAATTTACTAAATATAGTTCAGCTAGAAAATTAAGTTAGTATTTTAACTCTTAAGCAATTCCCGCTCGTACACAGTAATTCATACGAATTCTTTTGTGTAGCTCTGTATATGATCTACGGAATTTATACTCACCACGTAGTACGCAAAGCATCATTTAAACTTAAAACCGCATACTAGAACTCAAAACGCATCAACATTTATTGCTCATGAACGGTATACTAAGTATACTTAGTATACTAAGAGATGTAACCGAATTCTTTTGTGTGACCCTGTAAATGAATAATAAATGCTTTGCACTCCATATTCTACAGAAAGCATCTTTTCGTACACCCTCAAAAATGCATATTATTTTTTTATGATTGAAAGAATATAACATCATTAAAAAACATCGCACGCAATTTTTCCCAATAGACCATAATGAACTGTGAACGAACTAAGAATGCCGCACACTCCATTTTCAATAGCGAACATGCCATAGCGAACTTCAATAACTTATATAAATTACATGGCAATCCCAGTATATTTACGAGAGTTAGAGGACGGACAGACAAACCGCATTCATAAACACTTTTCGACTATGTCACAAAGTGTTAATAGAAAGATGCTTCGCGTAATGCCTCAAAATGAAACAGAAAATGAAATTAATCTAATTTCCTGAAAAACAAAAGTAAAGAAAGGAAAGTTGTTTAAATATGTTCTTAATATGTTCTTTTTTTTAATTAATTTTTAAGAATTTTAAAACTTTCTCCAAATTAGAAAGGTAAGTTTAAAGATGTGTACACGGTGATTTATAAGTAAATATACAACTTCCAGATGTTGTACACTGTTTAAAATTTACAGCAAACTGTCCAGTCATTTGACCGTTTTTAGAGAAAACGGTTACATAACCGTAATTTAAGTCTATTCTGACCATAAGCCCATATTATGGCGAGAATAGAGTTAAATTATGGTTATGTAACTGTGTTCTATAAAAACGGTCAAATGACTGGACAGTTTGCTGCAAATTTTTAACAGTGTAAAACAGGAACCGTTTAATGCGCGTTTCACAAATGCAAGCCGTAAGGTAGGTATACCCATAAAGTTTTCTTCCTGCCACTGTGTGAAGTGACATAGGCGATAGCTTACACTGTTAAAAATTTGCAACAAACTGTCCAATCATTTGACCGTTTTTACAGAAAATGGTTACATAACAATAATTTAACTTTTTTCTGACCATAATATAGGCAATAATTTGGTCAGAATAGAGTTAAGTTACAGTTATGTAACCGTTTTCAATAAAAACGGTCAAATGACTGGACAGTTTGCTGCAAATTTTTAACAGTGTAGCCATGCGAATATCAGTAGAAATGGCTGCATCTGCAGTGAAGAAGGTATTTTGTGTTCTTGAATGGAGCAAAACGGAATCTGTCACCGTTGTGCAACGGCATTTTCGAAAAGGATTTAGAAATAAGAACCTCTAACCAGAAAATCCATTTATGATTAGTTTAATATTTTTGAAACTACGGGCTGTTTGTGGAAAATGGACTGAAATTGATTACCACTTTGGTGTGTGTCATGTGTCTAAGGATGCACACATGGATTTTTTAAACCAATCATAAATGGGTTTTCTGATTAGAGGTTCTTTTCCAAATAGTGTTCAAAAATGCCGTTGTACAATGGTGACAGATTCTGGTTTGCTCCGTTCAAGAACACAAAATGCCTTCTCCACTGCAGACGCATCCATTTCTACTGATATTCGCGTGACAAGCTAAGCTGTCGCCTATGTCACTTCGCACGGCAGCGGGAAAAAAACTTTATGAGTACCCCTACCTTACGGCTTGCATTTGAACTACGTGCCTTAACAGCCTACATCAGTTAAGTCTATGGGAAGGTTCTTACGCGATTTCTCGCTCGCATTTTACTATTTTTTAAATGATTTTTTTTTTGCATAGGATAGCTGAGGTCGATCTCTAACGTTGTTAGTTTTTACTTTTTCGATTTTGGTTCCAGTTTTTTTATATAATGGTACTTTCATTTTCAGAACCAGTTCCAACCGGTTCCAAAATTGAAAATGTCCGCTTATAAAAAGCACTGTTATCAAAATAGAAAAAGTAAAAACTAACAACGTTACAGATCGACCTCAGCTATCTTATGCAAAAAAAACATTTAAAAATATTAAAATGCGAGCGAGAAATCGTGCAGGAACCTTTCCATAGACTTAATATTAGCTTGAGCGTTTCTTCGAGTGACTATCATAGGCTCTTAAACTGTTCCTGTTTTACAGCATCTGGAAGCTGTGTACTTACATATGGATCGCCCTGTATTTATTAGGACTCTCGTGTTCGCAAAAGTGTAATGTGTAACTTTTTAACGGAAAGGGAGAAGGAAAAATTCTAGAGGTACAAACAGTTAAGGTACCTTTCAAATGTAACTTAACCCTTTATTTACTAAATTATGAGTTGATGAAAATTTCGCCTTCCAAAGCAGTTTTTCTAAATATTTAAAAATATTTTAGTAGATTTCTGCAATTATTAAATAAATTTTAGAATTTTTTTCATTAATTAAAATGCAATTAACTAAATCAGTATTTACAAGAGTTTTGTGGACTATTTACGACTCTACTCAAATGATTTCTTCAGGATATTGTTTTTAGCATTTTATAGAATAGATGCTTTCAGTATGACGTCAGTCATGACGTTTTGGTTGGATACTGACTCCAAACAAACGGTTGCTATGTTTCATTTCTTATTAAATATAAATCGTAGAAAATGTTACCACTGCATCTAAAGTATTAAAACACTTAGCTGTGAGGTATAGCTATAAGATGTAGCTATACTATACAAACAAAATAGAAAAATACAACATAGCAACCGTTTGTTTAGAGTCGGTTTCCAAGCAAAACGTCATGACTGTAGTCACGACTGAAATCGTCTATTCGGAAATGTACAAAAGTAACGGCCTTACATACGAAGTGACAAGAAACAAACGCCTCAATTTTAAAATTTAATAATTCATTAAATATAATAAACATGAAGATGAAAAAATGTGACATTTATATATGGCAGCTCTTAAATTTTGTATGCTGTAGTTTAAATATCAGTTCGAATCTTCGTCAATAGATGGCGCTGCAGTGTCTGATACATTAAAAAGGCTCAAATAAATTTCAAAATCCAAGCCTCTTTCCGGGCTTCAGTCGCTAAATACAGTAAAGAATAAAAAGTGAGAGATTTTTAATGCAATTTTAGTCTTACATACAGGCTAACAGTACAGGCATTGTTTTCATAAATGAAATGAAAGGTTTTCCACAAATGAGTGTTGCCACAAAAATAAAATAGCACATTATATAATACTCAACACTGATTATAATAAAATAAGTAGTACAAAAAATAATAAAGTATGATTTTTCCACATGTGTTTATTTTATATTTATGATTAAAAAGCAAAATTGAAATAGAAATGTTTAGAAGAAAAACACACCATCGATCGATCGAAGAAGTAATATTTCACGTGTAAAATAAAAGGTATGCTTTGTTATATTAGATTAAATTGTATTTTAAATGCATTCAATTTATTTTTCTTTGTTTTATGTTTTTCAAGAAGCGGATGACGTCATCTTCTAATGCAGTTAAAATACGATAGTTAATTTTTTTCGCGCATGTACCTTTTGCTTATCAGTTTTTACTGTAGCCTTGATGGAATCAATGAGACAATATTCTGGCTTGACTAATTTTGTTTGCAAATAGTTTTATCCTTATTTTTTCTGTAGACGTTTAAACCTGCATCTAAAAAATATTAGATTATCGCTAAAGTATTAAACTAGTACAATTAGACTGCAGCGCGAAATCCTCGCACGTGTCCACTGGTGCTTTCTAATTTGAACAAAAAAGATTATTTTTTCTTTTAAAATCTGTAAACAAAAAATGCATGTTTCTCGTACCTAATCGCATTTTGATTCTACCATCTCAAAATGAGCGCTTTATCAGTTTGAGAAACAACAGTCGCCCCAACGCTGCGCCCCAAACATATAGAGGAGAGGATGAAGAGAAAGAAAAAAGAAGAGGGAAGAGAAACTTCCCTCTTCTCCATCCCTCCTTCGCTCCGAGGCATCCCTTCCCAGCATCCCACCTTCCTCTCCCCGGTGATACGTGGACTGTTCCACGAATCCTCCCCCGCGCGTGTTGGCCTTGTTTGTTCGCGGTTCGCTATGCCTCGCTGTTTACGACAACTTTTCCGTTTTTACGTCGTTTTCGAGAAATATGACACCACCTGTAATACGAGGGATGTGTGACTGAGTCTCTGGCGTCCGAAAAATGTTCGACATTGTTCGACCCTCTGTGACTTTGGGGCAAAGTCACATGAGAAAGCTCAAGTTGCTCAACGTCCATTCGATCCTAGACGAAATTTAGGGTGTTCCTATGCCACGTGTGAATGTTAAATGTGATGTAGTAGATTGCCATCAGGTAAATAATCGTATCTGTAATTTATGAAGCGATTCATTTCGTCCATTCACAGTTTCTGAACTTTTAGAAGAAATTTTGAATCCCGGCCCATTTGAACATCGGGATACGATGCCCCAACATCATCAGTCCCAAGTGTCAGTGATATAATCAGTGATATAATATGAAATTTAACTTGTGTGCCACGTGGAAATGCTCAACGTGTTCTAGTAGATTCCCAGCAGGTATACATAATCGCATCTCTAACTTCTGAATCGATTGATTTCATCGATTGTCAGCATCTCTATACTGTTAGAGGAAATTTAAGATCCCGATCAACGGCCCATGTAAGCGCGGGGGTCCCTCAAACATCATCCTTTCCAAGTATCAGTGAAGTAATCAGTAATCTAATGTGGAATATAATTAAAAATCAGTAAGTTAATGTGGAATATAGATAACAGTCAGCAATTATCAGTAAATTGTCTGTCAAATAGTCAGTAAGATAATTACTTTCTCGAAAATGATTCGGAGAACTATATAGTATAGAAAGTATAAATAACACATAGAAACCAGTTGGAGAATAATGACTATTAATCAGTAAGTTAATGAGGAATATAAATAACAGTCAGCAATTATCAGTAAATTGGTGTGAAGAAAATCAGCAAGATAAAAACTTTCTCGAAAATGATTAGCAAAATTATATAGTATAAAAACTAAGCATAAAAAATAGAAAGCAGTTGGAGAATAGTGACTAATAGTCAGTAAGTTTAAGTTAAAGTAGACGCTGGACAACAGTCAGCAATTATCAGTAAATTGATGTGAAATAGTCAATAAGATAATTAATTACTTTCCCGAAAATAATTCGGAGAACTATACAGTATAAACAGTAAGAATAAAACAGAGAAAGCAGTTGGAGAATAGTGACTAATAGTCAGTAAGTTAATGTGGAATATAAATAACAATCAGTAATTATCAGCAATTTAATATAGAATAATTACCTTGTCGTTCAACCTTAGCGAAATGAATGAACAAGAAGTCTAATATCAGAAAAAAAAGTCGAAATCTGAAAAAAAATATGATTTTTCGATCATATCTTTTGTTTACATTTTTCGCTATGAAACTCATATGATTTTTTAAGTTCGTGGTACAGAGCGTGATTCCCATTATTTAGCGTTAGATACCGAAAGTTCCATTAAAAATTCTGAAGGAGGTTCAGAGATTTTGTTTTTATAACTTTCTCTCCAACTCACACCAGAAAGGATTTTTTTTTTTAGGAAAATATTTTGCTAAAAGCCTCTAAAACTGGATTTCCAAAGTGATTTTAGCTCTAAGAGTAGGAACATCTATGAGCGAGTATATTTCTCATCAATCAGACAGCACTTTCAATTTCAGAAACTTTTCGCAACTCTCTCCGAATAAAAATATCGTTTGCTGAACAGTAGAAGTTTCTTTAAAAAAAGACTTCAAGACTGAAGAAGATTCTAAAAATGCAAGGTTAACACTAGTTCGTATTTAAAATTTGCCGTTCTTCCAGGAGAATTTCTTCCTTGAATGTATTAAAGTTGTGGAAAGTTGGAATGTAGAATGTAAAAAAAAAAAAGAAAGAAAAGAAAACAATATTGAAGCGCTCAATTTCACCTAAAGCTGGGAAACGAAGTGATTTTATTTCATCATTTACGTGAGAGGGTTTCGCATATACCGGAATGGATAAAGAACGTGACTTTGAAATTATCTTGTGGTACCAAGTGGAAAAATTGAACTTGGAGGCGCCTCAACTGTGTGGCGTATTTTATTCAAACACTATCAACCGAAAGACGCTTAACAATTTTTACAAAAAGGAATTGTCGACATATAAATAAAGTAAATTCTGATAGACTCTGAATATTCGAGAAATCAAGAAATTTTGTTTTAGATAAAGACAAATTTGAGAGAACAAATCCTAAACACTGTTTAATAACAAAAATACAAGTAAGATGATTTGTAATATGCGCGCTTACAGAATTTTTTACGAATAGAATGTACATAATATGCATTAATATTTCATAAATAAATGCGGTGATACTGGCACTTTATAAATATGGAATTTGCCTACGGCAATTTACCAAGTGGCAAATATAAAGTCAATTCAGTTTAACATCTAATCGAAACTCTTGGTCGAAATTAACCCCCTAGCATATACTCCCTCAAATATACAGGCCAAAAAAGTTATTTCCCCAAATTTATGATTGAAATACACTTGACATTTTTGTGACTGAACGAAAAATTTACCAAAGAAATCTAAAAATCTATTCCATCGTTTGCCGATTTCCAACAATTATAAATGGAAACTTTTTAAATGTGTTTTAAAATTGCAAATGAACGTAAAATTTTACATTTTGTTCAAAAACCTAACATTTTTATCGGATTGTCTTTTTTTACTTGAATGTATGGCGCATTCAAGCTACGTCAGAAGAAGTTTTTGTTGTGCAACTAATGAACTTATACGCATTATCCGTCTAAAAAAGATAGTTGTTGAATGAAGATAAAATGCGTATGCTACATACAAACGTCTCCGGATATTCAGTGTCATACTCAAAATTTTCTGGAGCTAATAATCATTAACAATATCTCTTTCTTGTCGAAGTTGTCTTTAACCTTTTCAGGAGCAAGTAATTCTGTTGCTGTGGTATTGGAAATTCACCAGAATGCTTGAACAATTTCATGTGAAAATAAATAAATGCAATTTACACATGTTTTTCACGTAAGTTATAAAAGAAAATTTTTCTTTAAAAATTCTGGTATACATTTTTATATAAATTAATAGGTATAAATAAATATACCACTTTCCTTGAAATGGTTGACAGCAACAACAAGAATTCTCTAATGAATGAAAGAGAAGTCAACTTTCGAGTTTCATGCGTCGAGATTGGCTACTTTGAAATGAATGTCGTAGGAAACTGATTAGATCAAGATGGAAATGGCAGAAATTCCTCTACTCCGCCGATCTCGCAGTCCGGGCTGCATCATTGAGAGATGCCCTTCGCCGGACTCATGTAGCACCCGAGGGAAGATCAAATGTGAGGAGAGGTAAGTCAAGTTCATGCATGCTGTTTAAAAGTTTTAGAAAACATGGGTGTAACTCGTAGCTCCAACTAAAAAGACAAACCGCAGAATTCTCTTGATTGTCACGTGATCAAGATAGCCTTGTTTCCACCAATTGTCAAAATGTCTTGGTGGTCAAAGTAGGCTGAAAAACAGTCGTGATCACTGAAGTGCCGTGGCTTGTCTCTTTCGTTAGCTACGGTGTAGCTTCTTTAATAACTCTCCGACCTAAAGTATCTTAATTTATCAAAGTAAGCGACATACGAGCAATAAATTTTGATTGGCCGAGAGAATTTTTCACGAAAAAAAATTGGTGAGTTCTTGCCAAGCTTATGACTGTTCACTCATTTTACTCGGGTTAGCGAAATCGTCCAAGCAAATATCGCTAAGTTTTGTAATGCGGGATGCTACAGCTTGGACAAAAACTTCTAAACATGCGTATGTTGCCATTCTGAAATATATATATATTAAATAATAATAATATATATATTAATATATTAAATAATAATAATATATATTAAATAATAATATATAAAATATATATATATTATGCATATAACGGCACCGTACCATGACCAAATTGCAATTCTTATTGTTGCCATTATTGTCAGGGGATGTGGAAGATGAGTCATATCTATGTCACTGTGACGTTGATATGTCCCATTTTGATATGATAGTAAAAAGATCTGAAACGTAACGTAGACTTCACAGAGGAGTCTCACCTCAGAGGCATCATGTGGCGAATTAATGGTCACCTTTCGATCACGATTGTGACTATGTTCATTTGTAATCATTGTAATGTTATAGCGACGTCACATTGACTGGTTGCGTTATTAGGTTGTTACGAGGACAAGTCCTTATCTAGTCTGGTCTACTTTGCCTTGAGGAACCTCTCAAGAAATACAGGGTACACGAGTACCCTGTACTCGTAAAGCATTTATTACTCTTGTAATAAAAAATAGTACACAGCAAGGCAAATAACATTTCACATAAAACAGCATTCATTTATTCCAAAATTCACGGTGTCTCACTCTTGTTAGGGCCCTGGTTTGTTTCATAACTTTAAAAATATAATGAAGATAGTGCAATGCTGTTTTCAACAGACTGACTTTACTTTGACTTTTTTAAATACATCTAGACCATTGTTGGAAGTGCATAGTCATTCCGTCAGTAACTCTGTTATTATGCACCTTTCGAAATAGCAAGCGTCTATATCTTGTTGTTAGCACCACTTCTAGTGATGTCGTCACATTTCGCATGAAAAAAAAGTCAGTTTGACGAAAATATTGTTACAATAATTTCATTATTGTCAAAGTTATCAGTGAAAATACGGTTCTAGGTTTAAGTGAAGCATCTTGTAGTTGTAAATGAATAAAGGAATCGCGACTTGAGGGATATGTCAAAGAGTCTTCGATTTTGCTGTATGCTGCTACCTTTTTTAACAATTATTACTGCGTAGTTCTCAGACACGCTGCATTTTAAGAAAAAATGATCAAAGAATTTCACTGTGAATATAACTAGAACTTTTCTTTTAATCTAATGGAACTAAGAGATAAAATATTGATGAATCAAATTGAATTCATATATTTAGCTGGCATTTCTTACAAGGAAAAAAAATGGTATTTTATGGGTTTGATCAACACTGTGAAAAATAGACTAATGTTTCTTAATCTACGAAAATATAATATAGCTACGAACGAAAATATACAATAACCTATTCCGAGTTACTCATGATTTCAAAAACTGTTCTTTATCTCTAAAAACTCCAGAAACGAATATATTTTGGAGATTTAAAGAAGCATTTATTAAAACAAAGCTCAGTTTGCAGCAACTGAGTTTCGGAAACGTTTCCGAGTAGTTTTTAGAAGGTTTTAATCAGTTTTCTCAAATTTTCAGCTGCGTAGTTGAATTTATATATGCAACAGTAACAAAATATTATTAATTTTAATGTTAATGTCAATGTTGTTAATGTATCATGTTTGTTTGTGAAACTTGTTGGTTAAACATGAAAATGTTCACTTGAGAATGGATAGCATCCGAAAACACTATATTCTGGGTTGAAAAAAGTGATCGTTACACCACAAAAAACAAACTCGGAAACGTTTCCGAAAATCAGTGGCAGCGAAACAAATTTGGTTTTTATAAACATTTCTTCAAATCTCGGAAATATATTGGTTTCTGAGTTTCGAAAGATAACGGAAGCTTTTCGAAATCGAGGATTACTCGGAAGATATTAAGTATTTTCGTTCGTGGTTAAATTATTTTTTTCTAGATTACGAAATATTTGTCTTTTTTACGGTGTAATGTATCTTTATGACAGTGTTTCGTGATTCTTCCGTAAGTTTCACTGTTAAAAGATTAAATACGGATAAATTTCCCCACTAATTCGTTTTTCTTCTCGCTTAACTGAAATGTTCTACATAACATCCCAATTTGATAAATGACCGCGAGTTTTTTTTTTTTTTTTTTTTTTTTTTTCTGAGATAACGATTTATCATATATGAAATAGAAGGGACTAAGGTATTTTGACAGCTGAATCAGCTGACCATTTATCCAGATGAAGATTTATCGAGATTTTACTGTATTGGGTCCGGACATTAGCGGCTGTCACATTGAGACTATTAACTAAAATAATTTTGTGGTTACATACAGCAAGGACTATAATACTTTCGAAACAATGTTTTCATATTTAAAAAATTACAGCAAAATAAAATTTAAAACTTTCAATTTATTTACAAATATAAAAATGGATAGGATAATATGCTTTTGATTTATTATTGGGAAAGTTCGCGAACACATGTCCGTTTATTGACAGAAACTCCAGAAGAAGAATTTTAAACTGTGCTACGCGTTTCCTAACTAAACTAAAATTTAGCATCCTATGTTGTACATATACAAATCTATAGATATAGATCCTATACACATGTATAGATCCTATACACATGTATGGCTGAATAAAGGTATTCGGATAATTTTCTGAATATTGTATATGTTGCAAATTCCTGAAATTACGTTTTTAAATAGGTTATGCGTTTTCCAAATTGTTTACTTAGATGTTGTCTTTCAGCTTATTAAACGGTAATGATTTGTAAAATTATTTTGGAAGCGTTTGAAAGTGTTACATAATCTGTGCTTGACGCATGGTTTTTCGTTCTTGTTTTCTTTTTGTGCGAGTTTGGGTTGCTTAAAATAGATGACAAATTTCTAATGGTTTCACAATTGCACTGAGAAAAATGACATTTTCAAATCTGAGTAAATCGAATATTTTCAATATAAATCAATATTGAAATGTCGTTTTTAGAGTGTGATTATATTTATTAATGTGTTATATTCATGGTTATTTTACAGTTTGTTAAAATAATTGCGGTCTATTAACTGCTAACCTACAATTATTCAATGTGTTTGTCAAAACATTGTAATGGTGAGAGCAGATTTTCTTTTATTTATTTAACAGGATTAAAGCTTGTTCACATTTAACGGTATGATGTGATATTTTACCGTTCACTTTCCAACATAGTTGAAAAGTGTTTATGAATTCGGTTTGTCTGTGTGTCCGTGCTCTAATTCTCGTAAATAGACTGTGATTGTCATAAAATTTTTACACATTAATGAATTTTACTATAGAATGTTTGGTATTGAAGATGAAGAGTGTAGCGATAATAGTTCATTTTCAGGGATATACAAAAGAATTCCATTACATGGGGAAATTTGGCTTGCGGTGCATGTTATTGATGTTACGATATTTCAAACATAATGAAATTAATATTAATACTGAGATGGACTAGATCATGCTTTTACTGGAGTATAATTATTAGTAGCGTATAATTATTATTAACGATTAGTAGCGTTTATAGTTCCATTACAGGGACGTACAAAATAATTTCTTTGCATTATGATCTATGGGGAAGAATCATTTGCGGTGCGTTTTAAACATGTTATGATACTTAAAACAGAATGAAATTTAAAAGGATCCCTAAGGTTCGATACAACTTATTTTCTATAGATTATGGAGTGCGTAGGCTTTATCATTCATGTACAGAGACGCACAAGAGAGTTCCGTTAAAAGACTGACTAGGATCGGTCATTGCTGGGAGTGCTTTTTCCGCTATGATATGCAATTTTATGTCATTTTTAGTGCATAGTTATTGTTTACAAATTCTGTAGATCATCTACAGGGCTGCACGAAAGAAAATGGATTTTTACTGCGTTATGTGTTTTTTTAAATTGCTTCTTTAGATATCTCATTTCATCGTATGGAAAAATTAAATTTCTTAATAATATTCCGTCAGCGTTGGAAAGTGTTTCATAACTTATGCCGGATGCAGGATTTTTCGTTCTTGTTTATTTTGGTATTGATTCGGCATTTCTCTAGTGTAGATTCCGGAATAGATCCACTCTTAATTTTCCAATATTTTCACGTGTGGTGTCGTAGTTGATCTTTTAATTTGAGTGTAGTAATTTCTGCTTAACAGCTTACAGTACTCTAACAGAAATCAATTTCGATTTACTTATACTTGCCCTTAATAAAGTGTTTAGCAATATAAGTTTCTATTTTCTTCTTGTAATATATTTACATTCTATTTTGGATTTTTTTTCTCTTCATAATTTTTCTTTATTTTCAATCTGTACATTTCGCAATATTGGATATATATTTTTCTATTGTATTATAACTATTGTTAATTTATATTTTTTCGATTTTCTTATGATTTAATAAATATATTAATGTATTTTTCCCCCTTTTATTCAAATTGTTTGTATGATTTATAATATTCCATTTTAAAAGGTCTTCTTGTTTTTCAATCTTGTTTCAACGATTGTTCGGGCAGAGATATAACATGATTTTTGACATTAAGCTGGTGTTATATACAGTAAACAATTGTTCTTTGTTTATAATTGTAGATTCCCTGCCCTTGAAAATGTGAATTACATTATAAGCTTTCATTTGTGTTTATACTCTAGTTTTTTTATTATTATTATTAATAATATTTCATTTATTAGGATTACATAATTTAATTTGTAATTTGACACTGCTATATGGTATCGGGATTTTATTGTGTTAAATATTACATTACGTTTATATATATATATATATATATTCTCGGTGACAAATAATTAGCACCTCAATTCGAAAATTCAATAACTCATTACTATAACAAATATGAAGATGAAAAAAAGTGGCATTTATTTCTGGTAAATCTTAAATTTTATATGCTGTAATTTTAAAAGCAGTTAAAATTTTCGTCAATAGAGAGCATTGCACTGTTTCAAATTGTAAGAAAGCTCAACTAACATGTAAAATTGCATTAAAAATTTCTCAAGTTTTATTCTTTACTCTATTTAGCGATTGAAACCCGAAAAGTGACTTGAATTATGGAATTTATTTGAGCATTTTTAATGTATCAGACGCTACAACGCCATCTATTGACGAATATTCGAACTGTTTTTTTTTAATTACGGCATATAAAATTTAAGAGGTACCAGATATGAATGTCACTTATTTCATCTTCATATTTATTATAGTTAATGAATTATTGAATTTTCAAATTGTGATGCTTATTTCTTGTCATCCTGTATATAAAATTAAAATGAAATCACGTGTGTAAAAATCAAAGGAAAAGATAACACACAAAAAAAAAAACACAGTAAATTAAAAGATGCAAATAATAAAAACTATGAATATCTTATGGATTCTTCAGAGGAGCTTCATAAGAATAATTCATAGTAACAATATGTTATTTCGTCGAATAGTGTCACCATTAAGCCTAAAAATAACAATATTAAACTCCTTATAACATATCGGAAAACCAATGATTGAAAAAAAATTAAGATAACCAAGAAATAATCGAAAATTTAACCAAAGGAGATAAACTTAACTATATATTGAACAACTCACCAAGTAAAAAAGAATTGTCAGAGATGCATATATACCGGGTCTCCTAAAATGGACTGACGGATTTTAAAATTCAATAACTTGCAAACGGTGACAGATATTTAAAAAAATCTTGCAGGAGGGTTGTGTATGATGTCAGGAGTTTTTTTTTTTTTTTACTGCGATTCCTGATTTTAGTTCAAATTATCAGCAATAGATAGCGCTGCAAGCAATAGACATCCAATCGAGACAAAACCAGAGATCACCCACCATTGATGTGAAGGAAGGAGGTTCAATACATGGAGTGGGTCTCATTCACCCATAAAATCTTATTCAGAATCGGGCCCTAAGAACAAGATTGTATGAGCGAATGAGACCCACTCCATCTATTGAACCTCCTTCCTTTGCATCCATGCTGGGTGATTTTAGTTTTGGCCTGGATCGCACTCCTATCGCTCGCAACGCCATCTATTGCTGGTCATTCGAACTAAAATCAGGAATCGCAGTAAAAAATCCTCCTGACATCGTACATAACCCTCCTGCAAGAACTTTTTAAATATCTGTCATCGTTTGCGGGTTATTGAATTTTAAAATCAGTTTTAGGGCACCCGGTATATACATATAATTGATATTTATATTTTACTTTTATAAGAGAAGAGAGAAAAATATCCCAGAAATTCCACAATATCCTTTCCTAAGAAGAGCGGAATTTCCAACTCCCCCCTCAATTCCTTCCTGAACTGAATGATTCATTCATAAAAAGCTAACAATGAAAGATCCGAATTGAACACTGCTCAACCAATAAAATTCAAATTTCTCTAGCGATATAATCATCGAAATCAAATATTAAGAAACGAGTGGGAGTTCCCACTTCCAGACAAATTTGCATAGATATGTTTTTCTTTTGTCTGATACGGTGAGGGGGAGGGGGGGGGGTGACTTCTTCGGTACGTATGGGGAGAGGACTTGAAACCAGAAATATGCTCGTCGAAGAATCAATTTTTACCGCCACCTACGAATCAATTTAATGATAGGAATAGTTAAGAACTTCCAATGTGTGTATTTTTTTTTTATATTATTATATTTCAGTTTCGTAGTTCCTGATAGATTCTGCATGGATAACTCGGCAAATTCAGAATTCATCGCTGGAGCTTCTTTTAATCCAGTTTAAGTTAAGAGAGCAGGATGGGTGTACTGGGGAGGGGGTTACGTTACTGCTTCCTCCCTACTGCTGATAAATATTTGAAATGAGCGTCGGTAGTAGAGAGAATTTCACCATTTTTATCATTTTCATCGCGAGAGATGACTTATTTTTTTCTCCCTATTCGATGCACCTCGCGTAACCTTTATTTACATTTGTCGGCTCTCGAATCAACGAGGGAGGGAAGATTCCTTATGGATTACGAGTGTTTCGTGAATAATTTTTCTCATCGAATGTAGTGAAAAGACAAAATTCTTTTCCCAGTTTTAGTATATGAAGGAAAACTGAATCACGGTCATAAGTATTCGCTAGAAATCATATTCCCTGAGTGACTTTAGACTCAGTGTTGGTGTTGATGTTGTTTTTTACGGCCGATTGTCTACTCGAGGGATGTAGGCCGAGGGGGGATGCCCTCCGTGGCGGTCTTTCTAAGGAAATCTAACCCGTATTTACGCAAAGTTACCCAAGTTTCGGAGAAAATCACGGAAAACTCCGAACGTTTAGGCCGATGGGCGCGATTAGGTTCGAACTTAGCATCTCCCGTCTACCAGCTTTGACAGCATAATATCTCAGCCGCTGGTGGGGTGAGTTTAGACTCAGAATACATTAAATTTAAGGGACACTGACAAAGAATGTGAATTAATTTTCACTTTTCTAAACAACGCATAAGCAACAGAGCGAAAAATGTTTCCAGACCGGAGATCGAACGCAGATACCCTGGTATAGCGCACCAAGTGCTGTACCATTTAAGCCATCTGGAAGACATCCAGTCTGGCATTTTTCACGTATACGTTGGCAAGGCTGCAACTTCGCAGCACAAGATGGTATGTCATGCATGAGCACACTATCCAGTGGCGTACATGAGAAGAATAAATTCAAAGCATCGAATAATACCTAAATTAGGTATTATCAGATGCTGGGAATTTATTCGTCTCATGTACGTCACTGGCTGCGAGGTTGCAGCCTTGCCAACGTATAAGGGAAAAAATGCCGGACTGGATGTCGTCCAGATGGCTTAAATGGTAAAGCACTTGGTGCGCTATACCAGGATATCTGGGTTCGATCCTCGGTCTGGACACATTTTTCGCTTTGTTGGTTATGCGTTGTTTAGCAAAGTGAAAATTAAATCACATCTTTTGTCAGTGTTATTAAATTTACACGCAGTTTCAGTTCTGCTGGAAATTTAAATTTAAGGGAGTTCATCAGTTTTGAGGTACCTTTAACGCTTTGTATCATTTCTTTGCATATCCAATTGCAACCCTTGCATCCCCTGCAACATACCCAAAAGTCAATGTTACGTATGGAGTTGACTTTAAAAGACGATTTCATTTTTTGCTGCTCTCTCCCAACCTCTCCCTGCTCTCTCTGAAAATCGAATCAAAACTTAAAAATATATTAATAAAAGTTTTCTTCATTCTATTAAATTCTATCATACGTAATCTATATAATAAAAACGCAAGTCGTGTGACTGAGGAAAACAAATTCAAAATTATTTTTTCGAATAAAATTTTTTATACAATTTTATTACATTTGTTACATTTATTACACTTTTAGAAATATCTTTAAAAAAATTGTTTGTTTGAGAGATGAGTTACATTCAAATATGTATAGATTCTGAGATAACTTCAGTTGAAATTAGGTTGACAGCCCAATATCTCAATCCATTAAAGTAAATAAACACAAGAGAATCGTTTATCGTGAGTTTTACAAAACGCACAACAATGAATGAGGTATCATTCAGAAGGTTTTTGAAGTGACTTCTGACATAGTACACTCACATTTCGTTAAAACATGTGTTTTGATTAAAAATTGCAGTCAATTAAAAATTAAATCAGCATTGTTTTCATAAATGAAATGAAAGGTTTTCCTCAAATGAGTGTTGCCATAATAATAAAACACTGTAGTATATCATGCTAAGAGCTGAGCAACAGGGCAGCCACTGGCGACTATTTTTCAATTCTACCTCGCACTACTTTCTCAAAACAGAATTTTTTCACACACACATTGACAACATGTGCAAGAGAAATATACTGCAAAATTATTTTTTTTAAATAGTGGTGTGAATAGAATATAAAAATAGTCGCCAATGGCTGAGCAATGATTATAAAAAATAAATAGTGGAAAAAAGATAAAGTAGAATGTCTCCGCACGGGTTTATAATATAATAATATAAATAAAACACAAATTGAACAGACATGCAATCGAACTATGCTCATAAACCACTGAAATGATCATAATAATGAATCATAATAATGAATCGCTGCTGTAAGTAGCGAAATCTTGGTCGATTTCTTCGGCTATTAACTCCCGGCAAGCGGCAATATTATCGCTTTATATAAATTTTAAAACTCTATTTGAATACATTTTTAATATTTTTCAAATAAAAGTGTTTTTTGGTTTTTGTTAGTAGGTTAAAAAATATATTAAATATAAAATATCTATTGGAATAAAAAAAAAAATAGTTTTCAACTATATTCTCTAACCTAGGAAGTCCTGATTGGTTCTTCTAGTTCTAGTATATTGTAATCTCATCAAAAAGTCACCTGTAAAAAATGCAGCCAAGTCTCGTAACTCATTTACCGTAAAAAGTACTGAGATCGTATAAAGCCAAGTTTAACTATCTTATGAACTCTGAAATTTTCATTCACAAATCACTCCTAGTCTCTACATCTTTAGTTAATTATTATTTTGTGACTTGGCAATTACGTAGCACGAGAATGTGATGTATATAGTTAGTCTTAATCAAATAATACTATAACATATTAAAGTGTAATAACTTCCCTGTGCATATATAATTTGCCTTAATTAAATTATCCCATCCCATCCCATAACATAGTAAGGTGTAATAACTTCCCTGTGCTGCGTAATTGCCAAGTCACAAAATAATAATTAACTAAAGATGTAGAGACTAGGAGTGATTTGTGAATGAAAATTTCAGAGTTAATAAGATAGTTAAACTTGGCTTTATACGATCTCAGTACTTTTTACGGTAAATGAGTTACGAGACTTGGCTGCATTTTTTACAGGTGACTTTTTGATGAGATTTCACTTCTTTTTGTAAGTAAACCTCCTTTCTTGGATTTTGGGCTCATTTTGGATATCATCCACTGATTTTCGCTAAGCCCACACTCTGGCCCTATTATTTACAGGTATAAAAAATTTGAAGCTTTAGTTTCGTTTGCAAAGTACTGTAGATAAAAAGAGATTTCAGGTTCCTAGGCAAGCACTAAGTTGTGGGAGGGGGAGTGTCAAAAGTACTCTCAATTGCTTCCAGGATAGGTGCTATCCATCTGAGATATTACTCGCAGCCCTAGATACTTGATATTTAACATAAAAGAACTTTTTAGTATAAAAAGAAAGCCAAAATTAAAATTTCCGGAAATTTCCAATAAATCAAACTATTTTCCTTTTTTCGATGTTTTTTTTTCGTTTTTTTTTTTAGTCTTTTTTTTTTTATTATTTACGGATTTTTTTATTTTTCCTTACTTTGTGTACTAAACCCTGCCTTTCTGCCAAATGTCAAGCTTCTAGGACTACAAAATCGAATTATTTTCAAATTTTCGACTTTTTATAAATTTATTGATTTTTCGATTTTAATTCTAAGTTACCTGATTGTCATGCCAATATAGTAATTATTTGATCCGTCTTCTTAGTATCATTTAGGTTCAATTTAGAGGTAAATCGAGTGAATCTTAGAGTCACCATGATTTTATTTAGAAAGGACTATCAAGCCATAACCAGCCAGTAATGTCGGGAGGGTAGGGGGAGTTGTGAAAAGTTTTGTGGGGCTAACATCATTTAACAATCCATATTTCATATGTGAAATAAATAGAGTACAACCTGTGAAAGAAAACAAACCTGTCTATAAAGAAATCGCCTATATCGTAGCCAGTCTATAGCGGAACTTTTCTATAACGAAATTCGTAAACGAAAGAAAAGAAAACCATAATCCGGGGGAAATAACATAAAACAATTGGGAGCGTTGTACTAGCTAATAGGACAATTATCTTAAAACTAATGTTTCTAGCAGTACAAAATCAAATTGTTTTCGAATTTTCGATTTCTTAAAGATATTTCGATTTTTCGATTTTATTTTCGAATTTAACGAATATTTTAATTGTTCCTTTTATTGAATAGTAAATACTACCTTTACACCAAGTTTTAAGTTTCTAAGAATACAAGATAAAATTATTTTCAATTTTTGATTTTTTCGAATTTTTTTTTTTTTCATAATTTTCTGGATTTTTTAATTTTTTCTTATTTTGTATCCTTTATTACAAATTTCACGTTTCTAGCGCTACAAAATCGAATTATTTTGAAATTTCCGATCTTTGTCGAGTTTTTTATTCTATTTTCGAATTTATTGTGTTTTAATTTTTCCTTTTTCTGTATCCTAAACAATAAGTTTACGCCGAATTTTAAGTTCTAAAGCTACAAAATCGAATTTTTTTTCAATTTTTCGAATTTTCGAATTTTTTTCAAATTTTACAGATTTTTTATTTATTTCTTTTTTTGTATCCTAAATACTACCTTTATTCCAAATTTTAAGTTTCTAGCTTTACAAAATCGAATTATTTTTAAATTTTCGTTTTTTTCGATTTTTTGATTTTATTTTCAATTTTTGTTGTGTTTTTAATTTTTTCTTTTTCTGAATCCTAAACACTACCTTTACACCAAATTTTCAGTTTCGAAGACTACGAGATCATATTATTTTTAATTTCTCTCTTTTTCTTTCTTTCTTTCTATTTATTTATTTATTTATTTATTTATTTATTTTAAATTTTCGATTTTTTTTTTAATTATCCATATTTTTTAATGTTTCCTCATTTAGTATCTTAAATATTACCTTTATTCCAAATTTCAAGTTTCTAGCGCTATGAAATTATTTTCAAAATTTCCTTATTTTTCGATTTCTTTCGATTTTTTGGTTTTATTTTCGAATTTTATTGCGTTTTTATTTTAACTTATTCTGAATCCTAAACACTATCTTTACTGCGAATTTTAAGTTTCTAAGGCCAAAAGATTTATTTTAATTTTTTTCAATTTTTTTCGAATTTTTCGAATTTTTGATTTTTTTTTCGAATTTTCTGGATTTTTTTTTAAATTTTCCTTATTTTGCATCCTAAATACAACCTTTATTCCGAATTCCAAGTTTCTAGCGCAACAAAATTGGATTATTTGAAAATTTTCGATTTTTCCGATTTTTCGATTTTATTTTCAATTTTTTTTTTTTTTTTTTTTTTTTTTTTTTTTTTTGTGTTTTTAATGTTTTCTTTTTCTTAATTCGAAACACTACCTTCACACCAAATTTTAAGTTTTTAAGACTACAAGATCGTGTTATTTTCAATTTTGAATTTTGTTCAATTTTTTTGAATTTTCGAATGTTTTTTCTTTCTTTTTTTAAATTTCCGGATTTTATAATTTTTTCTTTCTTTGTATCCGAAACACTAGCTTTATTCCAAATTTTAAGTTTCTGTGGCTGCGGGATCTACCCAATCATTTTGATGACGCGAGAGTGAGTGAGTGTGTGAGTGACAAAAAATCGAAACTTTGAGTTCATATATCGTCTGCACTAATTTATGGGAATTTTTTGAATTATCCATATTTTGGAATTTTTCCTTATTTAGTATCTTAAATATTACCTTTATTCCAAATTTCAAGTTTCTAGCGCTATGAAATCGAATTATTTTCAAATTTTCCTTATTTTTCGATTTCACCGATTTTTTCGATTTTTTGATTTTATTTTCGAATTTTATTGCGTTTTTTATTTTAACTTATTCTGAATCCTAAACACTTATTTTACTGCGAATTTTAAGTTTCTAAGGCTAAAAAATCAAAATATTTTAATTTTTTCAATTTTTTTCGAATTTTTCGAATTTTTGAAATTTTTTTTTCGAATTTTCCAGAATTTTTAATTTTTTCTTATTTTGCATCCT
Organism: Maratus michaelseni; assembly: GCA_963931845.1. Taxonomy (NCBI): domain Eukaryota; kingdom Metazoa; phylum Arthropoda; class Arachnida; order Araneae; family Salticidae; genus Maratus; species Maratus michaelseni. The sequence continues at coordinate 465,009,229 of OZ007587.1, forward strand.
AAATACTACATTTATTCCGAATTCCAAGTTTGTAGTGCAACAAAATCGAATTATTTGAAATTTTTCGATTTTTTTCGATTTTTTAAATTTTGCTTTCGATTTTTTTTGTGTTTTTGATGTTTTCTTTTTCTGGAGACTAAACACTACTTTCACACCGAATCTTAAGTTTCTAAGACTACAAGATCGTATTATTTTCAATTTTCAATTTTGATGGAATTTGTTGAATTTTCAAATGTTTTTTTTTTTTTTCGAATTTTCCGGATTTTATAATTTTTTCTTTCTTTGTATCCTAAACACTACCTTTTTTCTAAATGTCAAGTTTCTAGGGCTACGGGATCTACCTGATCTTTTTGATGACGCGTGAGTGAGTGAGTGACAAAAAATCGAATGTTTGAGTTCATATATCGTCTGAACTAGAAAAGACAGAAAGTTGTAATTTAAAATTTTGGTCCTGTGTGCCAAATACTCTAGAAAAACGAAGTGTCAAATTTTTGGGATACTCCAGCGCTGAGACATGGGGGGGGGGGGGTCAAAAGTGCCCTGAGTTACTTCCAGAAAAGTATGCTTACGGCTGTCCTCTCTCGACTTGGCGCAAATTACGTGGCTGTCCTAGATGGATACGGGTTTGACCGCTTCACATTTCATATGCCAATCGGCATAAAATCAAAATCTTTTCTACGTATTAATTCTCAAAATTATTTTTTCGAATAAACTGCATAAAAGTTACATTTTTGAAAGATCATTTAAAAAAAAATTCTTTTGAGAAAGGATGTTATGTTGAAATTTGCATATATTTTGAGATAACTTCGGTTGACAAGAAATTCGGCTGACAGTCCAATAGCTCACTCCATCGAAATGAACACAAGATAGTATTCATTTTTCTGTGAACGACAAAAATATTAAACCACGGAGGTAATCATTCACAAATTAATTTCTCCAGGGAAAAAATTTTGCAGCGCTCCCTGGCGCCTAAAAATAATTCGCGCATGTAAAGCTAGTATCGTGTCTGTAAGCCAATCAGAATTTAACAAAATTCTGTTAGGTGAAGTCTTACACGGCTCAATTTGCTTCACGATCTTTTCTTAACGTAAGATAAATATAAACAAAGCCTACTCGCTTTAAACAATGCGAGTAAGTAATGTTTTTTTTTTCTTTTTTGATTATTTGTTACTGTGTTCTTTTTTTTTTTTCATCGGGTTTAAAAGTTCTAAAACGTTTAGATAACAAAAATAAAAAGAAATAATTAAAATGTTAGCTTTTTTTTTTTTTTTTTTTTTTGTATTTGTGTGTTTAAAGCATTTCGCGATTTTTTTTTTTTTTTTAAATGAATTGATGTAAAATTTTTTTGAACTTTTAGATGCGAAAATTCTTTTTATAAGGGACCTATTATATCCATATATGTATACAAAAACCAAGATTTTTTTTTTCTTTTTTTTTTTTTTTTTTTTTGGTGGGGGGATAACGCACCGGGGTGAAATAAGTAAAGTAAATGTTTGAAAAAAGTAGTGCCAACTGAATAAAATTCTCATATCGGGACGCTGAACCCGAAAGGGTTAAATGTTTTCACGACAATCAGTATTGTTGCAGATGTTCTCTTTAATAGTTTTACGTCCTTTCGTGCAAGATATTTTGAAGAGTGAATAGAAATGCAAAGATCATACAATAAATATAACCAGAAAACTTTTATAAAATTCTAAAATAGAACAACCAAAAAAATTGTAAAAATATTTTTATTATAAAATTAGTAATGCAAGATCTAAAATTTATAAGATAAATTTCTGTATAATTCTTCCGGTTACAGTTGTTTTTGATATATTAAATGTAGATTTTTCATAATTAAATAAAAATCTTACTACTTTTTATATCTTTTAAAATTACACATTTTTAAAAAATATAGAGAAAACAGCCAAAGACAGAAAAAGAGTTAAAATTAGGAAACTTGAATTAAAATATTACATTTTTTGTTTTCATTTTTCATTACAAAAGTAAAAATTGACTGCGTGAAATTTAAACATCTTACAATGACTGATAAATTTTTGTTCAGATTTTGGATAATTTTTTTCCACGAAATCTTGTATTTACATTAATTTTGGACAACTGAGAACTTTTTCAGAAAAAAAAAAAATGCTAATGTTTATCTAATCAAATAGAGTCGCAGATGTTTTATTAAATAATACAAGCACACGGTATCCTCCAAACTGAACGCGAACGTTTCGAGATGTTCATTTACTCTTGTTTGTTATAAAAGATTTACCAGCCATCTGCTCAAAATATTGCATATTGCATTTAGTTTTGGGATTTACTTTCAGACTTGTTCTTAAATATTGCATTGTAATTCAAAATGAAAAAATATATATATTATTCTAGAAAAATGTTATCAGTGGAAAAAGCTATTAGTTCTGGAAATATTGAAGCGTTGATTCGAGCAGATTATATTCTTTAGCAAACAGTCGTGTCGTAATTAATGCCACTGGGGACTATATTTATGTTATATTTGTACCATCTGATTTTTACGTAACTTTGACAGAATATACCAGGGATGTCTAAATATATTTTAAGGGGAAAAATTGGAAAATTGATGTTTTCGTCTTCGTCATTTTTAGCAAAACGAAGGGTAGCGAATCCCCTTAATAACAAAACTCTCTCTATATTTTTATGCCCCCCTTTAGAAACTACTGTCTCACATTTTTTTTTCACTCCGATGTTTATTTCACAAAATAAAAAATAAAATAAAAAAACACTAAAAAACTAAATAAAAAACATTGACTATTCACTAAATAAAAAACATTGTGAAAATGGCGGCATTTTTGTAAAAAGAAAAAAAAAATGGATCACTGTTCATCCTTAAAAATGCTTGTAAAAAATCAAAGATGTAAAATATCATGAAAAATACTCTAGTTTTTTTTATGGATTTAAGGGTAAAAAAATAGAAAGTGTATCGATTGACTGGTTTCTGAGATCTAGTTTTATAAAAACGATTCTTTCAATATATTGATTGAAAAAATCAAAAAGGAAATAATAGTGCCGGTAGCAGCCTCACATTTTTGCAACCAAATTTTAGCGTCGAAATTTTTTTGTTACATGTGATAGATCAGATGCTGCAGATAATGAAACTGCCAATCATCTAGTGCGGGGCGGAGTAGGATATTGCCATAGCAACATCGCACAGCCTGCATCAATGTGAAATGAATGGCAAACCGATTATTGATGTTACCTTGACCGAGAGGCACCATCAGTAATCGGGTTGTCATTTATTTTGCATTGTAGTGGTGTTTGTGATGCTGCTATGATTGCCAACCCCCTCCCCTCCCTGCTGGTGCGTCAGCTGATGGATTTGTATATTGGCAGTTTCGCTATGTGCACCATCATATCATATGAATCAACGGCACTACCATATATGCCAAAATCATGGACGTAGAATTGGTTGCAAAATTTGTGACGCTGCCTCTCGGTCTCCACACATCTCCAGGCACACATGTGATCGTAATTTTAGTTATGAAGCTGTGCTTTTAACGATTTTGCATGTTATATTACATATGGTCTCCCAAAATCAAGAAGCCCAGCGCTGCGTCAGTGTCTCTTACCCCCCCCCCCCCCATATTCCTTTAATCTAGGTGCCTAGGTTCCTTTAATCTAAGTGCCTCGGCATGTCAGTCATGAATAAAAGAGAAGGATTCCAGAACCATTTCTGGAAGTTTCTTGACTTTTTATAATTTATTTATTTTTGTATTTTGTCCAAAGTTGGGTGAAACTCTCTGAATTTCCACAGTGTCTTTCCCTAGTAAAGTGCAAATTTCATCTCTTCCCCCTCTGTCTACGTGAACTAACAGATTCATCAACGGAACATCTGAATTGGGTAATGCTAAACCAATGAAATCAAAATTTTGCTCGAGATTTAATTTTCGAAATTAAATATTAAGAAAAGGGTAAGAGTCTTTTACCAGGTAAATTTGTAAGTGTATGTTCCCTTCTTTCCCAAAAAGGAGAGGGGAGGGGTGGGGAGGTCAGTCTTTCTCCGGATGTGGCACAAGAAGTTACAAATATGTACATCGACATATGAATTTTTCGCCCTACTGATCAATACCGTTAAAACATTCAGTAAGAGAGTTTTTTTTTTCTTTTTTAATCATTCGTTTTTTTACTTCTCGTCCGATTGCTGCACTTATAGGTCGACCAATTCAGATTTAGTCGCCAAAGCTTCTTTTAATCCCGCTTAAGTTTAGAGCAAAGGATGTGTGAAGGAGGAGGAACATACCTTCCCCTCCCCCTTTATCACCACCCCTCCGATAAATATTTGAAATGAGCGCCGTTCGTAAGAGCGAGTTTCACCATTTTATTTTACCTAGTTCTATCGCCAGATACTTCTGAATAGGGGAAGGTTAATTATAACCGAGCTGTACATAAAATTTAGTACAGAAACAGTATCGTTAAGAGGCAATAGAGTATTTTATTCATATTTCGATCAAACAATCTCAAAGACCCGCTCACACTAGCTATGCGGCAATTTCTGTCACAACATGTTAAGGGTTAAAAATGCAGCGATGCCACTGGCAACTATTTTTATAACACTAACAAAGTATGGAATCAATTTTCGTTTTGCTAAACAACGCATAACAAACATAATAAAAAATGTGTCCAGACCGGGGATCGAACCCAGATACCCTGGTATAGCGCACCAAGTGCTTTACCATTTAAGATAATGGTACTGGGTAGTGTGCTCATGTATGATATTCCATCTTGCGCTTCGTGGTTGCAGCCTTGTCAACGTATAAGTGAAAAATGAAAGACTGGATGTCGTCCAGATGGCTTAAATGGTAAAGCACTTGATGCGCTATACCAGGGTATCTGGGTTCCATCCCCGGTCTGGACACATTTTTCCCTCTGTTGGTTATGCGTTGTTTAGCAAAATGAAAATTAATTCACATCCTTTGTCAGTATTATTAAATTTACGTGCAGTTTCAGTCCTGCTGAAAATTTAATTGGAAATTTAACTATTTTTATGTTATACTAGCTGAAGTACCCGGTGTTGCTCATGATCTTAAGAATGTTTGTTTAGAAAAATCAAGTTCAAAATTAAACATTTAGTATAAAAACATAATAAAAGTAGCATGCGAAATATTATACACATGAATGTAATGAAAACCGAATATAAAGATATATAGATTTATATAATAAACGCATCAGAAATCAGCTAGCTTCTATTCGTCATTGGAGCAATAAAATCTGAAAATTCACAATTGAAATATAACTTTGTATGTAAACGAAGCACATGTGTTGCAATTCTAAAAAAAATAAAGTTTTATTTTACGATTTTAAGTTTTAATTTGCGTAATTTTCACATTTTTTTTTTTTTTTTTTTACCGAGATTAAAACTATTTGTTAAAAAGTTATTTTCGAGTATTTTGTTATTTAAATAAGTTTTACATGATTAAAAAAAATGGCAAATACAAAATTTCTTTGAAAAAAAAATCTGAAATCTTTATTTCAGTTCATCACTAAGAATGAGCTCTGGGGACCTAAACCTTTGTGAAAATGGAAATATACACGTATACAAATATGGAATAGATTTAAAAATGGCGAAAACAAATTCAGAGAACCTCAAAATGTTAAAATATGCCACTATTTCCATAATCGGGTTTTTGTCATGACTCAATACGTTTCTCAAACTCATATGACGTTATATATTTACATGCTGACGTCCTATTCACCTGCTTTTTGTACTTTCTCATGCTCCTTGTAGTATTGAGAACTATTTTAAAATCTCTGTTATACTTCCAATATGACGTCATATTTACCATCGTGTTAATTGTTGAAACTTTTTATTTCATTTTTATTTTTTTAAGTGGAAATCTTTCAATAGAAAATTAATTGTTGTTAGAAAGAATTTTATAAAAATATTTAAATTTGCTAGGAAATTGCTGTTAGATTGGGGAGGGGTTATTAATTAAAAATTAACTATGATTATTTCGATTTCGGATTACTTTAGTTGCGTCGGCTATATTTTAATACGCCTTTACATAAAACTTCACGATTCGCGCTTCTAAACAGTAGATTTGTATAGAAAAACAGACAGACAGACGAATTTTCATTTTTATGTGCGTTCGTAATATAAATACGTAGCACCTATAGTCGTCGCCTGGTCCGTCCGCATATAACAGCACAAAAACTACCCAACAGAATGGTTTGAAATTTAATTATATCATCGTTGCAGAATTTTGACTGAGGGAAACAAATACGGGCAGAACACTTCTTTTTTCATAGGCCAGGCGGCCATTTTTATTCAAAATTATTTTTTCGAATAAAATGGCATAAAAGTTACATTTTTAGAAAGATCGTTGAAAAAAAATTGCTTCCTTGAGAGACGAGTTACATTAAAAAAGGCATAGATTCTGAGATAACTTCAGTGGAAATGAGGTTAACAGTCGAACATCTCAATCCATTAGAGTCCATAAACACAGGGTTGGGTTGGGTTGGGTTGGGTTGATTATTGACGGCCAATTATCGACACTAGGGATATAGGCCCGGGGGGAGTGCCCTTCGTGGGGGTCTTTCTAAGGGAACCTAATCCGTATTTACGCATGGAGAAGATCCACGGCTCGAAAGAAAACCACGAAAACTCCGAGCGATTAGGCCGACGGGCGCGATTGGGATCGCCATAAACACAGGACATTCATTCATATGAGTCATACAAATATTAAACCATGCAATCATTCGCAAAGCATGATCTCCATGGTGAATTTTATGCAGCTCTGTCTGCTGTAGAAAAAAAAAAAAATGCATTTGTAAACGTAGCATACGTAATAAGAAAAATATAAAAGGCATGCTCGTTTCGCTCCTAGCAGACGATATAATTCATTTCACTGAAATAATGAAGATGATTTTTTTTTTTTTTTTTTTTTTTTTTTTTTTTTTTTTTTTTTTTTACATTGTGAAACTAGTTCTAAAACGAACGCACCTCATATGTCACGTTTAACGTTACAAATTGCAACTTGTTATATATTTGTAACATCAGATCTGTAACACAGTGATCGTACAGTGAAAACCTTCATCTCCCTCGCCTCTCCCCTCCGTTACACGTGATCCGTAAAAGATTCATCAATGAGACATCTGAATTGGGCAATGAAATCAAAATTTCCTTCGAGATTTAATCACCGATATCAAATATTAATAAACGCGTGGGTGTCTTTTTCCAGAGAAATTTACATGTGTATCTTAACTTTATATATTTTTTAGAGAGAGGAGAGGGGTATGAGAAGAGGGGCATCAGTCTTTCTTTGGATCTAGAACAAAAAGCTACAAATATATTCATCGACGTATGAATTTTTCACGCTACCGATCATTTTGTTAAAAATATTCAGCATGAGTTTTTTGTATCTTTCGTTTTCTTTCTTCTCGTCAGATTTCTGCACTTATAGCTCGACAAATTCAGATTTCGTCGCCAAAGCTTCTTTTAATCCCGTTTTAGTTTAGAGCGAATGATGTGCGGGGGAGGAGGAGTTATATACTCCCCCTTCCTTTATCACTACCCCTCTGATAAATATTTGAAATGAACGTCGTTCGGAAGAGCGAGTTTCACCATTTTTATCACTTCCATTACGGGAGATGGATGACGCTTCTTTTTTTTTTTTTTATCTTTTCAACGCTCCACCACCCCTCGCGTAACCTGGATTTGCACATATTTGACGTTTGAATCGAAGAGGGATAGTGAAGTTTGTTTAACGATTATGAGTTATTCGTGAATCTATTTTCTCGTCGAATGCGCAGTAAACATGAAAATCTTTTCGAATTTTAATGTATGTAAGAAAATGGAATCCCGAGAATAGCTAACAGAAAGAAATTATTTTGCTACTAAAGTTACTCTAAAATATCTCACGCAATACATCGGAATTTCAACAACAAAATAAAATGGTAAGGTCATATTCAATTTTTAAAAAAGAACGCATATCAAGATCACGATAAATATCAGAGATTACATGTAAAAATATTTTTTTTTTAGATTTTAGCCTTTAATTTCTTATTTAACTTTGTTGTCAAAATCAAAAGAGCTACTTTCTGACACATCTCTAAATTCATTTTTGTTTGGAAACGCATGAAATTGACAGGTGTTCTTATGAACAAACTATGTAATCGAAAGACGTTTTCCATTTTTTTGGTAGAAGAAGAAGTTGTTTCAGAAAATACTGTTACTGCCTGCTTTTTGAACCAAATTCCCGGCGCGGCAACTCGAGAAAGAGAAAAAAACCCTGTTATCAAGCAGGGTTGGCAAGTTTTTGCCATAGGTGGCAAAAACCGTGGAAAAAATCTGGTAAAAACCGTCCCGGCAAAAATAGGTTTTTGCCAAAGTGGTGGCAAAAATAAGCTATGTTTATTTAATTTTTTCCCCAGAAGAAAAAAAAGAACTAAAATATCTGATGAAAGAAAAAAAAAAAACTTTATACTTAGTTAAAAAATCAATATTCTAAATTTATTTTTGAACTCTTAATGAAATTATGTATAATTATGCATTTTGTGAAAGAATACTAACTTTTATAACAAAATTATAAATGAAAAAAAAATACTAATTTTATATAAATAAATAGAAAACTTAATTATTTATTCATGTTTATACAATAATTATTAATGATTATTTACAATAGAAATGTGCAGACTGTAAATGTGTAAAGCGTTTATGTTTATGTGTGTAAGAAATTCAAATAAACATTTATATTCTAAACTAGGGGGCCTACCCCCTGCGAGCTACGCTCGCCAACCCCCTCTCAGACTTCGAGGCCTCTAAAAACATGACAGCGTGCTTTATTTTAAAAATATTGGTAAATCTGTAATTGGGTTGCCATGCTTTTAACGTTTTAATGGGGCATTTTTTTATTATCATGGCCTCATACACAGCTGTTGCGACAACTGACGATTGTTTTCAGGATTGATAAGTAAAATCAATTACAACTTGAAAACCAGCTTGTATAAAATTGTTAGGTTTAAATTGTGGCTACCTCTCGGACTTTTATAACAACGATCTGTATTCTATTCTTCCTTTGCGTTTAAGGATGAGAAAAATTCCACCTGCTTGTGAATAACATTAAGAACCACAGTATTGAAAAGTACTATGTTATAGACATTTTCAGTAACAGGTTTTAATTTTCTTTCTATTTTAGTGCACCATCATGCATATTTTCAAGTTATTAAATTCCTACTATTAGCTCACACTCTCTCTATATATATCTTGTTCAAATTTTCAATCGTTAATAAAATATGTTCTATTCATCCACTCAAGTTCAAATAATTTTTTTTTTAACTTGTAGTGGACACTTTATGTTAATACAGTTTTTCAAATATTAATTCATTAATTAAATTTAATTAATTAATTTTAGTTTTAAATGGGAGAAAAAAATTCCTCCCATTGTTTTCATAAATGAAATGAAAGATTTATCTCAAATGAGTGATGCCACAGAAATAAAATACCGCAACGATGATTATAAAATAATGTTCAATAAAGATAACGTTTGACATTCATGCTGCACGGGTTTATTTTATATATTTATGATTAAAAAGTAGGAATTGACTTTAAAAAAATTTATATTACTTGTTTTAAATATGTAAATAATTTATTTTAATTAATATGTATATACGAATTTTCTATATTTATCATACAAAATTAATTAAATATTTTGTTCATGCATGCCTGCATTTATTCGGCATCAATTGATGAGATATTTAAACAAATTTGCTATCCGCGATAATTTTACACCATGTTATGTCACTTGAATATTGTCCATAAGAAAATCGGGTACTTTTCCAGTATAGGATCCTTTGCTTTTAGGTTTGGCGTAATTTGAGCTTCAAAAAGGGATAGATTCGTTAATATACATAGATTTGTTGCCAAAAGTTATGAAAACAAACCCAATGAACATTTGGTGCTTTCCTATTATAGCGGTCTTGACGCTTTTTTAAAAAGCTTGGCGGAAAAAACCAAGCAGGATATTTTATTCTCCTTCCGTTCAGTTGGGCAATTATTATTTTATTATTACCGAATTAGTGATTTTATAAATTCGTTTAATTAAATTTTACAAAAAAATAACAAAATGATATCAATAAATAATAATTACTATTAATTCCCTTTTCCCCCCTTTCTTTTGCGTTTACATAAATGACGTCATTTGGACGAATTTATTCAAAATATTTTCAGTTTATAAATTAAATTAAATGCTGACAGACGATTGAATCCTGACGATATAAATGAGATTTTTTTTTCAAATTTTCCTGAAAAACATAATTTAATCACAATCTTGTCTTCATTATCGATTGAAATAAAAGATAAATTCAATTTCAATTTGAAAATGACGAATAAAAAGAAATCAATAATCCCTATCAAGATCCTTTTAAATTTGTTTCCCTTTTTTGTCACAAAAAAACTGAGTAATTAGTTGCCATCATTACAGAAATGTCATTAAAATTAGAAAAAAATTAATATCTCGAAAACTAATTCCAATTTCAAAATTCTATTACCAGTTTTGACATCCGCGGATTTTTATGGACAATTGGTATTAATTTCACCATCAAGCGTTTAATATTTTAATAAAAATAGCTTTTGAAACATAATCAGTCGTTTAATCAGTCGTTTCATAAAATCGTTTCACAAATTCGTTTCATTAGGATTTTATATATATAGGGAAGGTACATATTTTTAATGTAAATTTATAAGTAAAGCAGAACACGATAAAATGGCTGAAGGCTATTTACTCAAAGTATAGAATGTAACTTTTTGTCCCTTTTTTGGAGTGAAGATGGAGAGAAAAAAATTCTAGTTTCCTAACAAGGTGTAACAGAGATGTATTTGCATTATATAATTTTCAATTTAATTTAATTACTTTTTTTATTAGTAACAAACTAGTTTCATTGGATAAATAATTATAAATTAGTACCAAATACTTAAATAACTACATAATTTTAGGACTCATCACATTAAACAAAAATGGTAAAGAGTTATATAAAACCTTTTGATAATTAAAAAAATATTAATGGCTGACAAAATATTTTATTTAAGAAAAAAAATAGATATCCAATTTTTAATTTGGTTCTTAAGTTCCTAAGTATTAGACTGAATCCCACCTAGAGCGAAAGCTCTTTTGTGGAGTGGTGAAGATTTTTTATTCGAAACTGTTTCTACATTTTTTAAATGGGGGACGTTTTTAGTGAAATTTTTTGACCATGTTTTTTTAAATAATGTCTGAATGAAAATTGGTAAAATGAACAATAAATAGTATTTAAAATATATAAAACTATTTTAATTATATTTATTAATAAGCAAAGTTTAAAATATTAAATGATATATGTTATTAAATCTAATTGTTTACTTCATTATGATCCTTATTAATTTATAGATCTTACTACAGAAGAATACACACTTACTTACAATAAGAATTTGCCATTTTTGGCGGTTTTTTCCATTTTTGTTCTGGTTTTTTCCAGTTTTTGCCACTGTCCTGGCAAAAATACCTTTTTGCTGGCAAAAATATCAACCCTGTTATCAAGTGATAAGAATCACTTGTAACTATATGAGTAATTTATTTATCAGAAAATGTGACACGTAATTCGATTCAAAATCGCTTCAATAGTCAACCAATTTTATGCTTTTACCTTTAAAAATGAATCCGAAAAAATTCACGTTGTTGAATAGGGAATTTCAGAACCACATTAAAGTTTTTACAATTTTTTTCTGAGCATTGGCATAGTTTTTGTCATTTTTGCTCTATATGTTGGAGAAATCATGTACAGGGTCATTCATAATTCCCTCCGGGGTTTCGAAACGTTATAGTAAAAAAACGAAGACGAATATGAAAAAAAGAAACATATGAAATTATTCCGAAACTATTCAAGTTTTACTTACATACATTACAGGTGTTCTATGTGTGAACCCTTGGTCACACGGCATACATCCATGCGATAGTCCAGTTCCTGCCATACTCCGTTTCTTTAAATTTCCGGTACCACACATGAATTGTTTTGTCAGTTGGTCCCTGTTTTCGATATTTATTACGAAAGGCCCGTTGAACTGACACCACTGATTCAGATTTAAAGAAACGGAGTATGGCAGGAACTGGACTATCGCATGGATGTACGCCGTGTGACCAAGGGTTCACACATAGAACACCTGTAATGTATGTAAGTAAAACTTGAATAGTTTCGGAATAATTTCATATGTTTCTTTTTTTCATATTCGTCTTCGTTTTTTTACTATAACGTTTCGAAACCCCGGAGGGAATTATGAATGACCCTGTATTTTTATCCAATCTGCAATATCTCTCATGAAAATGTGTGAAACTACTTTACTGTATTTCTAGAACTGCTTGTCTTGAACACATTTCACCTAAAAAGTAATTACGGGATATATCTGAATTGGGTACTTACCAACCTTAGAAAAGTAATATATTCCCAGACATAAGGTTAAGTACACTACAAACAATTTTTTTTGTACGTCCCTCCAAAACTATGAGCAACACCGTGCGTCCTATAGCAACGTTTGTACAATGATTTATTTTGCCCTGAATTGTGATGGAATATGTAATATAACTATTGCAACATGGATACGATATGATGTTACTTCCACGTTAAACCCGGCATCAACAGAGCCTATTATCTCAGGGAACTATGAGATGGTATCCTTTCCGCCCTAGCGATCAATTTTGTAAAAATTTCAGTACGAGTTTTTTGCGCGGGGGGGGGGGGGGGGGGGGTACTTGTCGACAGATTCTGAACTTAGAGCTCTGTAAATTCAAATTTCGTCGCCAGACCTTCTTTTGATCCCATTCACGTTTACAGTAAAATATATGTGGGGGTATGTGTTTAGGGGGGGGGGGGTAACATACCCTTCCCCCTAACCCTTTCTGATAAATATTTGAAATGAGCTTCGTTCAGAAGAGCGAGTTTCACCATTTCATCACTTACATTATGGGAGATGGACGACGCTTCTTTTTTTATCTTTTCGGCGCTCCACCACCCCTCGCGTAACCTGGATTTGCACACATTGACGTTTGAATCGAAGACGGGAGTGAAGTTTGTTTAACGATTATGAGTTATTCGTGAATCTATTTTCTCGTCGAATGCGCAGTAATAAACATGAAATTCTTTTCGAATTTTTATGTATGTAATAAAACGAAGCCACGAGAATACCAAACAACAAGAAATCATTTTGCCGCAAAATTTACTTTAAAATTATCACTCGCAGTACATCGGAGGGGGATGTTATTATTGCAATACATCGGAATTTCAACAATAAAATAAAAAGGCAATTTTTAAAAAAGAACGCATATCAGGATCACGATAAATATGAGATATATACCGAAAAAATTATCTAAAAATAATTTTCATAGATTTTAGCATTTATTTCCTATTTAAACAATTTTATAATTTTTTTTTTGAGTACTGACATGTTTTAAATTTTTATGTAATTTTATCTCTATATGTTGAAGAAACCAAGTATTTTTATTCAATCTGCAATATCTCAAATTAAAACTTATACATATGAAACTACTTAACTGTGTTTTTAGAACTTCTTGTCTTGAACACAAAGAAATATATCAGAAATATATGGATTGCGTACTACCAACCTTAGAATCACTAGCGTGTATACTAAAGGAACGTTTGTACAGTGACTTATTTTGTCCTAAACTGTGATAAAATAACTACGCAACATGAGTATGATCTGGCTAAACGGGTAGACGGTAAAAAGCTTATTTAGAGATTGTTATTTAGATTATATTTAGAGATTGCTGCACAGTGAGTTTCATGCATCCAGGGGGGGGGGGGGGTTGGTTAATGTACGCGAAGCGCACATAATACTAACCGCTGCTTGAGTGAGTTTCATGCATTCTAGAGATTGCTGCACAGCGAGTTTCATGCCTGCAGGGTTTTTTTTCGGTTAATGTACGCGAGGCATACATAAGTAACTAACCGCTGCTTGAATGAGTTTCATGCATTCTAGTGATTGCTGAACAGCGAGTTTCATGCCTGCAGGGTTTTTTTTCGGTTAATGTACGCGAGGCTTTCATAGGTTACTAACCGCTGCTTGAATGAGTTTCATGCATTCTAGAGATTGCTGAACAGCAAATTTCATGCATCCAGGGTTTTTTTTTTTTTTTTTTTTTTTTTTTTTTTTTTTTTTGGGGGGGGGGGGGGGGTTAATGTACGCGAAGCGTACATATAGAAGTTACCAACCGCTGATTGAATGAGTTTCGTGCATTCGAAAAATCAGGAGTCTCGAGATTATCTCAAATCATATATATATATATATATACATTATATATATCTAATATATATATACTTATGTTTCACTTTTTGAATAAATACTTCATTTGTTAGGACTATGTTTTATAATGTGTAATTTGACATAGCTATTTGGGATAATAATTTCATTGCATTTGGTCAGTTATTTCTGTTTCAATGGTTAATTTTTGCAATAAGTTTTTATATATATATTATAAATATATAATGAAACTTTTTTTCTGATGAAGGTGTGCTTTTTTCCGTGATTCGGCTAAACGAATGCGATAACTTCCCCGTTTAATGCTGTCGTCAGATCCGTGCTAAATCTCTAATAGACCGGGAGGCGGCAGCACAGATAAACACCTCATCGAGTTCACGGCTGAAATTTCAGAATGAGTTAAAACTCGATCCGCATATTAAAACGCAATCGGTCTGCCAAGTCATATTTTGGTGGAAAACACGTGAAAACCCGATTTAAAGCGGTTGGCTCGTAGGTTTACCATTGTGTTTTCCTGCACCCAGTTCTCCATGTTTTCATACTTTTGGGTGCAGAAAAACACAATGGTAAACCTACGAGTCAACCGCTTAAATCGGGTTTTCACGTGTTTTCCACCAAGATATGACTTGGCAGACCGAATGCGTTTTAATATGCGAATCGAGTTTTAACTCATTCTGAAATTTCAGCCGTGAACTCGATGAGGTGTTTATCTGTGCCGCCGCCTCCCGGTTTATATCTGAAAATATCTCCTGGCGAATCCCGTCCACCCACATCGCATTTACTACATCCCTGCAGAAAATATTCCTCAGCACAGTTCCTTCTAACAAATTTTTCGGCGTTTTGTGTCACTTATTTATAACGATTCATAACGTATACTACTATGCAAATAATGGATAGGCTTTAAAAAAAGAAAAATGAGGCTTAGAAAAATTCCTTATTAACCCTTATAACTGTTGTGACAGAAATTATTGGTCTCTGAGACGGCTTAATCGAAAGATGTATTAAAAGGCTCGATTAACTCATAGGATGCTTGATGTCAAGCACACAAGTCAGATGTATGTTCTCAATAAACAAACAAACAAACAAACTCTTAGGATTCCGTTTCTGTACAGGACTATTGTAATTAAAATTGACCTATTCAGAAATCTCTGGCAATAGTACTAGGTTTCCAGATGAAACAGAATTTCACTAGTAACTTTAGTTGAACCGAAAATTACCAGTTAAACTGTGAAAAAGGAAAAAAGGTCTGTTAACAGCAGTTAAGGGTTAACACGTGAAAATTTTAAAGCCCACAATTTTGATCAATTTAATCCGTCATGGATCGCGTCATTTTGAATGACTCTATGGGTTGTTTGTGGGCATTTCTCTTACACTGCCCCTGGGTCGTTTGTGGGCATTTCTCTTACACTGCCGCCCTCTCCCACTGTATAAGCTGTGCACGTAAAGAAAATAGTTGTTTATGAGCGCGTCCAGCAATGTCATCGGTACGTAACCGGTGGTAAGGTCGGTTAGTTACCAAGGCGTTCAGTGCTGCTAACCGATACGCAACCAACATCGTTCAACGGAAGTGACCGGTAAGGTACCGAACTAACCGAAGAAAAATTTTGGTTAGGTGGGTTACGTGATCGGTTACATGAAAATTTATCTCAAATGAATTGGTAATTATAATTACGATGGTGTAATACAGATGGCGCTGCTAGTGAATAATACCAGTTCGTCCAGTTTGTCTGTCGATCGGTTACTTCCGCCCCGTTAAGTAACCGGTAACATTGGTCACTTTGGTTAGGTCTACTGAACGCGCTCTATGTAAGTATTGTCTGCAGCGAGCTAAGGCTCCATGTTCCTTGGTTTCATGTGCTCCAAATTCATGTAAGTTTCTTTTTCTTACTTTCCGCGTTTGGCAACACTCTGTGTTCTCTTTTGATTCTTGTTGTTTTTGGAATATGAAAAATGGTGTAACAAAACATCGTTTTGTGGTGTAACGGAATAAGACGTGTGATGGCTCGCTTTTCTTTTATGTGAAATAAACCGCATTTACAGTCCAATGTGTTGTGCTCTATGTAAGAACCAGCAGTGTATGTGTGTGTAGTGAAAAACGCAGAAACAATAGTTATAAAAACTTTCTTTAGGTGAAATGCAATATAATTTACATAAAAAAACAAGGAAATTTGAAGGCCATTTCTAATTTAAATACACGCCTTTAAAAGCCTAGCGTGAGAGAAATGATCCCGCAACCAACGACAGGTTAAGAAAGACCTTTCAAAATTTTCTAAATGATTTATTAGTAAACATTCCAAACGTTTTGCAAACGTCACGACTCGGTTGACAAACAATCACATCCAGTGATGAATGGTCTCGCATTTTCAAATATTTATTCCGTTTGTTTGCACGTCACCTAAAACTTTATGGAATACTTTTCTTTTTTTATTCATTCTTTGTTAAAAAAAAAAAAAACAAAAAACAAAACAGGAAACTGGAATTAAATAATTTGTAAAAGTAAAAATCCTTATCCTTATATATTAAAAAAAAGTAATTTGGAACTGAGCCAAAAACGAAATGGACCAATCAAATTCTGCGTAGATATTCCGGGTTATTCTCATCGCTTTTTTACTAGGGACTTTTTTGAGGAGCTATTACTTTTTTTCTAGCCATTCTACGGGTTTGAAAATCATACCACCAGACGCGAAATATAACAAGCTTTCAGAAATTAAAAAAATTATCACGGTCGGAGAGTAAAAACTCAAAAACTCCTTAAAAATCGAGTAAAAAATCTTTTATTGAAAAAGTCATTTTTTTGTCAATTGTTGTCAATTTCTAAATAAGCGCAAAGGATTATGTTTTATCTCAAATAAAAAATGTGTTTGCGCGAGACTATTAAAAACAATAATGAAAGTTTAAAATAATAATTAAATGATCACGTGATAAAGAAAATTACGTCATAAAAATTGTGTTTACACATAAATATTAAAAATAAAAAAGATGAATTAAATGAAAAAGCATTATAACCAGTTAAATGAAAAAGCATTATAACCTGATTACAGAAGAAAGTCGCCGTTCGTGATATCACCATCATCATTTTAAAACAGGATACATTACCAGGTTTTAAGAGGCTGTGAAATCAGAACGAGGATTGGTGAGCGTAGTGAGCAGGGGGCAGAGCCCCCCTAGTATAAAAAAAACACTATTTTATAATCATTCATTGTTTTTCTTAAAAATCACGCCTCATTTCACATGACTCCAATTCATATTTTCCTCCAAAAATTTCCGTAACAATACATTAATTTGGCGTAGTCATGATACTCGATTATGGAAAATTCAAGGATTTTTTTTTACGCTTGGTAGAAAGCACGAGCGAGGGAATTTATAAAAAAAAATATAATTTTTGCAGTGCTTCTTTTTTAAGGTATGGCAACATGAAAGAAGAAAATGAAACATTATTTAAACTATTATTTTAGGATTTATAAATGGATTTCTTAACGTATAATCTTAATTTAATTAATATGGGTTTATTTAATTGGATTAAAGCCTATTTTAAAAAATATATATTACACTCATTATTTTTTATTTATATTTTCTAGTTTTTAATGTTGAAAATATTTCGTTGTTGCATTTTCAGAGCCAGTAGGCTTTTTTTGGTTTGACACATCGTTATTTTTTTTTTAAACTAACATGCAATTGTAACTATAAAGACTATTGGACAATGGATCACCTGCGACTGGTTTCCGAAGATGCAAGTTTGCATTATGTCACATTTTATTTTATTTCTGATTTCATATAACCCACAATAAAATGAAAATTTTACCACAAATAGGTCAATATCTGCTTGATTTAACATAATTATTTCAATGTTGTATAGTTCATATTTAATTATTTTAAAAAAGTTTAAAGTTTTAAAAAAAAAATTTAAAAATTCGCCTGGTATCCACTGCGCGCAAGGTTGTAAAAAAAAAATATTGCTTCAAAAATAAGAAACAAAACTGATAATGATGTAAAATTGATGTATCTTGAACTTATACTTCAATTTCAAGCAATTAAAAATTTAATTTTTTTTTGTTATTGGCATTTTTTCAATAAAAAAATGAAATTTTTAAACATTTTACAATTTAAATTTTTAAAAAATTAAATTTTTAATTGCTTGACATTGAAGTATAAGTTCAAGATACATCAATTTTACATCATTATCAGTTTTGTTTCTTATTTCTGGATCAATATTTTTTCTACAACCTTGCGCGCAATGGATACCAGGCGAAAAAGTTTTTTTAAACTTTAAACTTTTTTAAAATTATTAAATATGAATTGTACAACATTGAAATAATTATGTTAAAACAAGTAGATATTGACCCATTAGTGGTAAAAATTTCATTTTATTGTGTGTTATATGAAATCAGAAATAAAATAAAATGTGATATGCATCTTCGGAGAAAAAGTAAGACTCCTGAGACCCCTTAAAATTAATTTATTAATATATAATTAACTTAAAAAGTATTAAAATAATACATTATAGTCAAAAACCCACCTGTGTACATAATTTCTTATAATTCTAGCATATCAAGAAGTGAGCGAAAAATCGATTACAAAATTCCTTCTTTACATACAAAAAAAAAAAGTTGAGTTAAAGAATAAAAATTGTATTTTTTTTAGTAAAAAAGTGAATAGTTTCTCCATAAAATACAAACATTTTAGACGACTTTTCAATTTTTGTTTAAATTTTGAATATTACTTTTTTTTTTCAGAATCTTGTATTCACAATACTTTTGAACAACTGAAAACTCTTTCAGAGAAATTGCTTTTATTTAATAAAGCAGAGTAGCAGGTGTTTTTTAAAATAAAACATGCACACTATCCAAGCTGAACACGAATGTTGCGGGATGTTAATTTATTCTTGTTTGTATTAAATATTTTCCGGCAGTAGTGTATACCTTGCATTTCGCTTTAGAATTTTTGTGGCGAACTGGCCTTTCCTTAAGTGTTGTAACGTATTTGAAGGGGGGGGGGGATACTATTCAAGAAAATGCGAACTATAGAAAAAGTTTCTTGTTCTGCCTAGATGCTTCTAAAAGAGTTTATTCATAGCAGAGCGTCGTAATTGAGATTTAAAATACACTTGTCCACAGATATTGATATAAAAATATAACAAATTATACCACCTTGTAATTATATATTTCTTTTAACTGCTAAAAGACGTAAAATAAAAAGATTCCAAACAGCTAAAATAAATTTTATTAGACTGTTGACATGTTTCCGCTTAATCTGAACCATTATCAAAACAAACAAAAACTAGTCGTTGGGGGCCACCGTAATACTTACCCATCATGGATAGGCATAATATAAAATAGGAAAATAAAACATGTGTAAACTATTTATAAAATCAGTTGCAATTCCAATAAATCCTGGCTTGATGACGTCATACACTATAAATGCTCTATTACTGAATGGCGCAAGAGAAATATCCTTATAACTCCAAAATGGATAATCCTATTAACTAACAGTTTACTGCGTCAGATGAAGCGTCTGATTTCAAATTATAATATATCTTTGAATTGAAATTTGAATGAAATACAAGGTCAGGAAAAATCGAAAAGTGTAGAAAATATAATTACAAATATCTCGGCAACTCATGATCCGATCGACTTCCTTCTTTATGTAAAATTTATGTTTTTTTATTGTCTTTTATAGTCACTCCTTAAAATAAACAATTTCGAAAATTTTTATTTACCTTTTATCAGAACCAATAGTTCGAGAGTCCGAAAAAATAGTTCCGGATCTTCGAGGCTACTGAAATTCAATAAGCTTCTTCCCATTATAACATACTTAGTACATACTAAATTTCAAGTCTCTATCTCAATTGGTTCGGGAGGAGGAGCGTTCACAGGCACACAGACAGACGGACGGCAAAATTTTTTTTTTCTAAAAATATGTTTTTCGGAATCTCCAGTATCTGAAACGTGTAAATCCGTCAAAATATTTTTGTCGATTTTCAAAACGATTACAAGATTTACCCTATACTACGTATGATGGGTAAGTAATATTCTATAATTGCACGGTCTGTGAAGTTATTTGAAACGCTATCATTTAATTTGTCACGTACTTTTTAAAATTACGCACGTTATTTTTTATTAAAAATTACCTGCGTAATTTTTTTTTAATAAAAAAATAATAACGTGTGCAAAATAAAAATTTTACGCACGTTATTTTTAAAAATTAAATGCTAGCGTTTCAAATAACTTCATAGACCGTGCAATTGTGGACTATTCTTATTTGATTTGAGAATGACTTAGATTGAGCTGAAACATGTCAACCGTTGAATAAAACTTATTTTACTGTTTATAATCTTTGTATTATACGCTTTTTAGCAATTAAAATACACTTGTGTACTGTGAAAATACAGGGTGACAAGAAATAATTCAGGCAGACATTATAGCTTAATACCTAGGCAACACACTGGCATTCCAACAACATCCAAATTATATCATATTCAGGATGGAGATTTATATGATATAATTATAATATACGTATTATAATTTTAAATTTATATAACATGTATATATATATATATATATTTAAAAATATACCTGCATCTAAAATCGGCCTGTATAATGTTAGTTATAATTCTCTATATCTGAAAAACAAATTATCATTAAGTAATTTTATTAAATCTGGAGGCACGGCAGTGCCTCCGCCAAGTCGAGAAAGCACAGCCGTAAGCATACTTTTCTGGAAGCAACTCAGGGCACTTTTGACCCCCCCATATCTCCGCGCTGGAGTATCCCAAAAATTTTAAACTTCAATTATAGGGAGTATTTGGCACACAGGACCAAATTTTAAAATTACAACTTTCTGTCTTTTCTAGTTCAGGCGATATATGAACTCAAACATTCGATTTTTTGTCACTTCTTACTCACTCGTTCACGCGTCATCAAAAAGATTGGGTAGATCCCGTAGCCCCAGAAACTTGACATTTGGAAAAAAGGTAGTGTTTAGGATACAAAGAAAGGAAAAATTATAAAATCCAGAAAATTCGAAAAAAAAAACATTCGAAAATTCAACAAATTCGATCAAAATTGAAAATTGAAAATAATACGATCTTGTAGTCTTGGAAACTTAAGATTTGGTGTGAAGGTAGTGTTTAACATCCAGAAAAAGAAAACATCAAAAACACCAAAAAAATCGAAAGCAAAATTGAAAAAATCGAAAAAATTGAAAAAAACCGAAAATTTGAAGACAATCCGATTTTGTTGCGCTAGAAAATTCAAATTAGGAATAAAGGTAGTATTTAGGATACAAAAAAAGAAAAATTAAAAAAAATCCAGAAAATTCGAAAAAAAAATAAAAAAATTCGAAAAAAATTGAAAAAATGAAAATAATTTGATACGATAACGCTCGTATTTATAAATTAATTTGGATGAAACTAATTGTGTGTATTAAGCTCACCAATGCCTCGACCGAGTTCGTTGGCCAGCTTGGTCCGCCATCTTGTTTCAAGATGGCGGCCACGGAAAATTTTAAAACTAAAATAAATATACAAAAAAGTTAAAAATTCAAGTTTATTTTTTAATTAGGTGTTAGGACTTAATACAAGGATTCCAAAGCATTTTTTGTTTTACCTCTATCTTAAAAATTGGCTGAGATAGAGCAGTTTGAAATTCTAGGGTGGCTGACATTTTGAAACAAAACAGCACATTACAAAAAACCAACGATAAATTTATGGTCAATAATGGTCAAGCAGGTGCAATCCCGAATGAATACTCCGTGTTATTATAACTGTAACTTTGACTTCGAAATTTTGATACGTTGCATTTTCTATTTGTTGATATTTTTGAACTATGATTTACGCTAAGTGAAATGTTGTTGTTGCAGAGGGATTTTCCATGTAAATCCGAAACGTCCAATTTTAATATGTTTTTAATGTTTTATGAAAGTGTATTGTAATGTCTGTAATTTTAATGATTTTAATATAAATTTACAAGTTTTAGTGAACGTGATTTCTCGCAAATTATTTTCTTTCATTGTTGTAATCATTTTCCCAATCATACGCATAAAACTATATATTCATATCCATTAGCGCCAAACTTGGCGACAATTGGCGAAATCTCGCCAAATTTGGCGACAAAAATAATTCTTCATAAATGAAGCCAACTTGGCTATAGCTCAATAATTTGGCGAATTTCTTATTCAGATTCAGTGTAAACGAATCTTTTGTAAACGGTTTCTTTGCATTTTAACTTGCTGTTTTCGAGTAACATTAGCTAAAATTTTAAAACGAAGATATAGGAAAGCTACCTTTTCCTGCCGGTACAGGCCGGAGGACTTTTTTATGAGTTGTCGGATGCAATCTATGTTTTGCATTAAATAAAGTAAAACATTGAAAAACAAATCCCACAGGATGGGGATAGTTTGTTTTAGATAGGTTTTAAGATAATTGTCCTATTAGCTAGTACACCTTCCGTTATTGTTTTGTGTTATTTTCCCCGGATTATGCTTTTCTTTTCTTTTGTTTACGAATTTTGTAATAGAAAAATTCCGCTATAGACTGGCTACGTTATAGACCTTTTTTTTTTTTTTTTTATAGACAGGTTCATTTCCTTTCACAGGCTTTACTCTATTTAATTTATATATGAAATATTTGTTGTTAAAAGATGTTGGTGGCACAAAAATTTTCACATCTCTCCCTCCCTCCCGACATTACTGGTTGGTTATGGCTTGATAGTCCTTTCTAAATAAAATCATGGTGATTCTAAGATTCTCTTGATTTATCTCTAAATTGAACATAAACGATCCTAAGAAAACGGATCAATGAATTACTATATTGGCATGAGGAAATTTAGTTGCAGAAAAATGGAGCATATAGCTAACATTAAGTCTAATAGGAAAACCACAGCCTTGGCAAGATCTGGAGGCAGGGCAGTGCCTCCGCCAAGTCGAGAGAGGACACCCGTAAGCATACTTTTCTGGAAGCAACTCAGGGCGCTTTTGACCCCCCCCCCCATATCTCCACGCTGGAGTATCCCAAAAATTTGAAACTTTGTTTTTCTAGAGTATTTGGCACACAGGACCAAAATTTAAAATTACAACTTTCTGTCTTTTCTAGTTCAGACGATATATGAACTCAAACATTCTAATTTTTGTCACTCACTCACTCACTCGTTCACGCGTCATCAAAAAGATTAGGTAGATCCCGTAGCCCTAGAAACTTGACATTTGGAAAAAAGGTAGTGTCTAGGATACAAAGAAAGGAAAAATTATAAAATCCGGAAAATTCGAAAAAAAAACATTCGAAAATTCAACAAATTCCATCAAAATTGAAAATTGAAAATAATACGATCTTGTAGTCTTAGAAACTTAAGATTCGGTGTGAAGGTAGTGATTAGTATCCAGAAAAAGAAAACATCAAAAACACAAAAAAAATCGAAAGCAAAATCGAAAAAATCGAAAAACCGAAAAAAATTGAAACATTTCAAATAATCTGATTTTGTTGCGCTAGAAACTTGGAATTCGGAATAAAGGTAGTAATTGGGATGCAAAATAAGAAAAAAATTAAAATTCCGGAAAATTCGAAAAAAAAAATTCAAAAATTCGAAAAATTCGAAAAAAATTGAAAAAATTAAAATAATTGGATTTTTTAGCCTTAGAAACTTAAAATTCGCAGAAAATATAGTGTTTAGGATTCAGAATAAGTTAAAATAAAAAAAGCAATGAAATTCGAAAATAAAATAAAAAAATCGAAAAAATCGAAAAATAAGGAAAATTTGAAAATAATTCGATTTCATAGCGCTAGAAACTTGAAATTTGGAATAAAGGTAATATTTAAGATACTAAATAAGGAAAAATTAAAAAATATGGATAATTAAAAAAATACCCATAAATTAGTGTGCGGACGATATATGAACTCTAAGTTTCGATTTTTTGTCACTCACACACTCACAAAAAAAAAAAAAAAAAAAAAAAAAAAAAAACATTCGAAAATTCAAAAAAATCGAGCAAAATTGAAAATTGAAAATAACACGATCTTACAGTAGATGTAGTCTTAAAAACTTAAAATTTGGTTAGAAGGTAGTGTTTAGAATTCAGAAAAAGAAAACATCAAAAACACACACAAAAAAAATTGAAAATAAAATCGAAAAATCGAAAAAAAATCGAAAAATTTCAAATAATCCAATTTTGTTGCGCTAGAAACTTGGAATTCGGAATAAAGGTAGTATTTAGGATGCCAAATAAGGAAAAATTCAAAAATCTAGAAAATTCAAAAAAAAAAATCAAAAATTCGAAAAAAATGAAAAAAATTAAAACAATTTGATCTTTTGGCCTTAGAAACTTAAAATTCGCGATAAAGATAGTGTTTAGGATTCAGAATAAGTTAAAATAAAAACGCAATAAAATTCGAAAATAAAATAAAAAAATTGAAAGAAATCGAAAAATAAGGAAATTTTGAAAATAATTCGATTTCATAGCGCTAGAAACTTGAAATTTGGAATAAAGGTAATATTTAAGATACTAAATAAGGAAACATAAAAAAATATGGATAATTAAAAAAAAAAATCGAAAATTAAAAAAAAAAAAAAAAAAAAAAAAAGAAGAAAGAATGAAAAAGAGAGAAATTGAAAATAATATGATCTCGTAGTCTTAGAAACTGAAAATTTGGTGTAAAGGTAGTGTTTAGCATTCAGAAAAAGAAAAAATTAAAAACTCAACAAAAATTGAAAATAAAATAAAAAAATCGGAAAAAAAAAACGAAAATTTGAAAATAATTCGATTTTGTAAAGCTAGAAACTTAAAATTTGGAATAAAGGTAGTATTTAGGATACAAAAAAAGAAATAAATAAAAAATCTGTAAAATTCGAAACAAAAAATTCGAAAAATTGAAAAAAATTCCATTTTGTAGTTTTAGAACTTAAAATTCGGCGTAAACTTATTGTTTAGGATACAGAAAAAGGGAAAATTAAAACACAAT
This sequence comes from Maratus michaelseni, assembly GCA_963931845.1. NCBI lineage: Eukaryota > Metazoa > Arthropoda > Arachnida > Araneae > Salticidae > Maratus > Maratus michaelseni. Next base: position 465,034,431 of record OZ007587.1, read on the forward strand.
AAATTCGAAAATAAGATAAAAAACTCGAAAAAGATCGGAAATTTCAAAATAATTCGATTTTGTAGCGCTAGAAACTTGAAATTTGTAATAAAGGATACAAAATAAGAAAAAATCAAAAAATCCAGAAAATTATAAAAAAAAATTCGAAAAAAATCAAAAATTGAAAATAATTTTATCTTGTAGTCTTGGAAACTTAAAACTTGGTGTAAAGGTAGTATTTACTATTCAATAAAAGGGCCAATTAAAATATTCGTTAAATTCGACTAGCTAAATTCAAATAGCTAAGTACAACGCCCCTAATTGTTTTATGTTATTTCCCCCGGATTATGGTTTTCTTTTCTTTCGTTTATGAATTTCGTTATAGAAAAGTTCCGCTATAGACTGGCTACGATATAGGCGATTTCTTTATAGACAGGTTTGTTTTCTTTCATAGGTTGTACTCTATTTACTTCACATATGAAATATGGATTGTTAAATGATGTTAGCCCCACAAAAATTTTCACAGCTCCCCCTACCCTCCCGACATTACTGGCTGGTTATGGCTTGATAGTCCTTTCTAAATAAAATCATGGTGACTCTAAGATTAACTTGATTTATCTCTAAATTGAACCTAAATGATCCTAAGAAGACGGATCAAATAATTACTATATTGGCATGACAATCAGGTAACTTAGAATTGAAATCGAAAAATCAATAAATTTATAAAAAGTCGAAAATTTGAAAATAATTCGATTTTGTAGTCCTAGAAGCTTGACATTTGGAAGAAAGGCAGGATTTAGTACACAAAGTAAGAAAAAATTAAAAAATCCTTACATAATAAAAAAAAGACTAAAAAAAAACGAAAAAAAAAAACCATCGAAAAAAGGAATATATAGTTTAATTTATTGGAAATTTCCGGAAATTTTAATTTTGGCTTTCTTTTTATACTAAAAAGTTCTTTTATGATAAATATCAAGTATCCAGGGCTGCGAGTAATATCTCAGACGGATAGCACCTATCCTGGAAGCAATTGAGAGTACTTTTGACACTCCCCCTCCCATAACTTAGTGCTTGCCTAGGAACCTGAAATCTCTTTTTATCTACAGTACTTTGCAAACGAAACTAAAGCTTCAAATTTTTTATACCTGTAAATAATAGGGACAGAGTGTGGGCTTAGTGAAAATCAGTGGATAATCTCCAAAAAGAACCCAAAATCAAGAAAAGGAGGATTACTTACAAAAAGAAGTGAAATCTCATCAAAAAGTCACTTGTAAAAAATGCAGCCAAGTCTCGTAACTCATTTACCGTAAAAAGTACTGAGATCGTATAAAGCCAAGTTTAACTATCTTATTAACTCTGAAATTTTCATTCACAAATCACTACTAGTCTCTACATCTTTAGTTAATTATTATTTTGTGACTTGGCAATTACGCAGCACAGGGAAGTTATTACACCTTACTATGTTATGGGATGGGATGGGATAATTTAATTAAGGCAAATTATATACGCACTGGGAAGTTATTGCACTTTAATTATGTTATAGTATTATTTGATTAAGACTAACTATATACATCACATTCTCGTGCTACGTAATTGCCAAGTCACAAAATAATAATTAACTAAAGATGTAGGGACTAGGAGTGATTTGTGAATGAAAATTTCAGAGTTAATAAGATAGTTAAACTTGGCTTTATACGATCTCAGTACTTTTTACGGTAAATGAGTTACGAGACTTGGCTGCATTTTTTACAAGTGACTTTTTGATGAGATTAACTTTACGTTTAACATCCTGGTCTTCAAAAACAATTTCACTGCGATGAATTGACGCTGCGACGAAATGATGCTGCAACGAACTGACTCCGCGACGAAATGACGCTGCGATGAATTAGCGCCGCGATGATATGTTCCGCGATGAATTGTGCGCGACGAATTAACGAGAAACCATTCAGAATAACGGATATTCTTTAGATTTATCCCTAGACAGCCGGAGAATATTATCTGAAAGTCATGTGAATGACTTTTTCTGACTTTTTTAAACAATTATAGGATGAAGAAAAACGAAAATAAATGAATGAAAAGTCTCATACGCATGTGCATCCTATTAGGAAATCCGAGGACTTCTCTAAGAATAATATAATGTCATCAAAAAGTCACTTGTAAAAAATGCAGCCAAGTCTCGTAACTCATTTACCGTAAAAAGTACTGAGATCGTATAAAGCCAAGTTTAACTATCTTATTAACTCTGAAATTTTCATTCACAAATCACTCCTAGTCCCTACATCTTTAGTTAATTATTATTTTGTGACTTGGCAATTACGTAGCACGAGAATGTGATGTATATAGTTAGTCTTAATCAAATAATACTATAACATAATTAAAGTGCAATAACTTCCCAGTGCGTATATAATTTGCCTTAATTAAATTATCCCATCCCATCCCATAACATAGTAAGGTGTAATAACTTCCCTGTGCTGCGTAATTGCCAAGTCACAAAATAATAATTAACTAAAGATGTAGAGACTAGTAGTGATTTGTGAATGAAAATTTCAGAGTTAATAAGATAGTTAAACTTGGCTTTATACGATCTCAGTACTTTTTACGGTAAATGAGTTACGAGACTTGGCTGCATTTTTTACAAGTGACTTTTTGATGAGATTTCACTTCTTTTTGTAAGTAATCCTCCTTTTCTTGATTTTGGGTTCTTTTTGGAGATTATCCACTGATTTTCACTAAGCCCACACTCTGTCCCTATTATTTACAGGTATAAAAAATTTGAAGCTTTAGTTTCGTTTGCAAAGTACTGTAGATAAAAAGAGATTTCAGGTTCCTAGGCAAGCACTAAGTTATGGGAGGGGGAGTGTCAAAAGTACTCTCAATTGCTTCCAGGATAGGTGCTATCCGTCTGAGATATTACTCGCAGACCTGGATACTTGATATTTATCATAAAAGAACTTTTTAGTATAAAAAGAAAGCCAAAATTAAAATTTCCGGAAATTTCCAATAAATTAAACTATATATTCCTTTTTTCGATGGTTTTTTTTTCGTTTTTTTTTAGTCTTTTTTTTATTATGTAAGGATTTTTTAATTTTTTCTTACTTTGTGTACTAAACCCTGCCTTTCTTCCAAATGTCAAGCTTCTAGGACTACAAAATCGAATTATTTTCAAATTTTCGACTTTTTATAAATTTATTGATTTTTCGATTTCAATTCTAAGTTACCTGATTGTCATGCCAATATAGTAATTATTTGATCCGTCTTCTTAGGATCATTTAGGTTCAATTTAGAGATAAATCAAGTTAATCTTAGAGTCACCATGATTTTATTTAGAAAGGACTATCAAGCCATAACCAGCCAGTAATGTCGGGAGGGTAGGGGGAGCTGTGAAAATTTTTGTGGGGCTAACATCATTTAACAATCCATATTTCATATGTGAAGTAAATAGAGTACAACCTATGAAAGAAAACAAACCTGTCTATAAAGAAATCGCCTATATCGTAGCCAGTCTATAGCGGAACTTTTCTATAACGAAATTCATAAACGAAAGAAAAGAAAACCATAATCCGGGGGAAATAACATAAAACAATTAGGGGCGTTGTACTTAGCTATTTGAATTTAGCTAGTCGAATTTAACGAATATTTTAATTGGCCCTTTTATTGAATAGTAAATACTACCTTTACACCAAGTTTTAAGTTTCCAAGACTACAAGATAAAATTATTTTCAATTTTTGATTTTTTTCGAATTTTTTTTATAATTTTCTGGATTTTTTGATTTTTTCTTATTTTGTATCCTTTATTACAAATTTCAAGTTTCTAGCGCTACAAAATCGAATTATTTTGAAATTTCCGATCTTTTTCGAGTTTTTTATTTTATTTTCGAATTTATTGTGTTTTAATTTTCCCTTTTTCTGTATCCTAAACAATAAGTTTACGCCGAATTTTAAGTTCTAAAACTACAAAATGGAATTTTTTTCAATTTTTCGAATTTTTTGTTTCGAATTTTACAGATTTTTTATTTATTTCTTTTTTTGTATCCTAAATACTACCTTTATTCCAAATTTTAAGTTTCTAGCTTTACAAAATCGAATTATTTTCAAATTTTCGTTTTTTTTTCCGATTTTTTTATTTTATTTTCAATTTTTGTTGAGTTTTTAATTTTTTCTTTTTCTGAATGCTAAACACTACCTTTACACCAAATTTTCAGTTTCTAAGACTACGAGATCATATTATTTTCAATTTCTCTCTTTTTCTTTCTTTCTTTTTTTTTTTTTTTTTTTTTTTTTTTTTAATTTTCGATTTTTTTTTTAATTATCCATATTTTTTTATGTTTCCTTATTTAGTATCTTAAATATTACCTTTATTCCAAATTTCAAGTTTCTAGCGCTATGAAATCGAATTATTTTCAAAATTTCCTTATTTTTCGATTTCTTTCGATTTTTTTATTTTATTTTCGAATTTTATTGCGTTTTTATTTTAACTTATTCTGAATCCTAAACACTATCTTTATCGCGAATTTTAAGTTTCTAAGGCCAAAAGATCAAATTGTTTTATTTTTTTTCATTTTTTTCGAATTTTTGATTTTTTTTTTTGAATTTTCTAGATTTTTGAATTTTTCCTTATTTGGCATCCTAAATACTACCTTTATTCCGAATTCCAAGTTTCTAGCGCAACAAAATTGGATTATTTGAAATTTTTCGATTTTTTTTCGATTTTTCGATTTTATTTTCAATTTTTTTTGTGTTTGTTTTTGATGTTTTCTTTTTCTGAATTCTAAACACTACCTTCTAACCAAATTTTAAGTTTTTAAGACTACATCTACTGTAAGATCGTGTTATTTTCAATTTTCAATTTTGCTCGATTTTTTTGAATTTTCGAATTTTTTTTTTTTTTTTTTTTTTTTTTTTTTTTTTTTTGTGAGTGTGTGAGTGACAAAAAATCGAAACTTAGAGTTCATATATCGTCTGCACACTAATTTATGGGTATTTTTTTAATTATCCATATTTTTTAATTTTTCCTTATTTAGTATCTTAAATATTACCTTTATTCCAAATTTCAAGTTTCTAGCGCTATGAAATCGAATTATTTTCAAATTTTCCTTATTTTTCGATTTTTTCGATTTTTTTATTTTATTTTCGAATTTCATTGCTTTTTTTATTTTAACTTATTCTGAATCCTAAACACTATATTTTCTGCGAATTTTAAGTTTCTAAGGCTAAAAAATCCAATTATTTTAATTTTTTCAATTTTTTTCGAATTTTTCGAATTTTTGAATTTTTTTTTTTCGAATTTTCCGGAATTTTAATTTTTTTCTTATTTTGCATCCCAATTACTACCTTTATTCCGAATTCCAAGTTTCTAGCGCAACAAAATCAGATTATTTGAAATGTTTCAATTTTTTTCGGTTTTTCGATTTTTTCGATTTTGCTTTCGATTTTTTTGGTGTTTTTGATGTTTTCTTTTTCTGGATACTAATCACTACCTTCACACCGAATCTTAAGTTTCTAAGACTACAAGATCGTATTATTTTCAATTTTCAATTTTGATGGAATTTGTTGAATTTTCGAATGTTTTTTTTTCGAATTTTCCGGATTTTATAATTTTTCCTTTCTTTGTATCCTAGACACTACCTTTTTTCCAAATGTCAAGTTTCTAGGGCTACGGGATCTACCTAATCTTTTTGATGACGCGTGAACGAGTGAGTGAGTGAGTGACAAAAAATAAAATGTTTGAGTTCATATATCGTCTGAACTAGAAAAGACAGAAAGTTGTAATTTTAAATTTTGGTCCTGTGTGCCAAATACTCTAGAAAAACAAAGTTTCAAATTTTTGGGATACTCCAGCGTGGAGATATGGGGGGGGGGGGGTCAAAAGTTCCCTGAGTTGCTTCCAGAAAAGTATGCTTACGGGTGTCCTCTCTCGACTTGGCGGAGGCACTGCCCTGCCTCCAGATCTTGCCAAGGCTGTGGTTTTCCTATTAGACTTAATGTTAGCTATATGCTCCATTTTTCTGCAACTAAATTTCCTCATGCCAATATAGTAATTCATTGATCCGTTTTCTTAGGATCGTTTATGTTCAATTTAGAGATAAATCAAGAGAATCTTAGAATCACCATGATTTTATTTAGAAAGGACTATCAAGCCATAACCAACCAGTAATATCGGGAGGGAGGGAGAGATGTGAAAATTTTTGTGCCACCAACATCTTTTAACAACAAATATTTCATATATAAATTAAATAGAGTAAAGCCTGTGAAAGGAAATGAACCTGTCTATAAAAAAAAAAAAAAAAAAGGTCTATAACGTAGCCAGTCTATAGCGGAATTTTTCTATTACAAAATTCGTAAACAAAAGAAAAGAAAAGCATAATCCGGGGAAAATAACACAAAACAATAACGGAAGGTGTACTAGCTAATAGGACAATTATTTTAAAACCTATCTAAAACAAACTATACCCATCCTGTGGGATTTGTTTTTCAATGTTTTACTTTATTTAATGCAAAACATAGATTGCATCCGACAACTCATAAAAAAGTCCTCCGGCCTGTACCGGCAGGAAAAGGTAGCTTTCCTATATCTTCGTTTTAAAATTTTAGCTAATGTTACTCGAAAACAGCAAGTTAAAATGCAAAGAAACCGTTTACAAAAGATTCGTTTACACTGAATCTGAATAAGAAATTCGCCAAATTATTGAGCTATAGCCAAGTTGGCTTCATTTATGAAGAATAATTTTTGTCGCCCAAATTTGGCGAGATTTCGCCAATTGTCGCCAAGTTTGGCGCTAATGGATATGAATATATAGTTTTATGCGTATGATTGGGAAAATGATTACAACAATGAAAGAAAATAATTTGCGAGAAATCACGTTCACTAAAACTTGTAAATTTATATTAAAATCATTAAAATTACAGACATTACAATACACTTTCATAAAACATTAAAAACATATTAAAATTGGACGTTTCGGATTTACATGGAAAATCCCTCTGCAACAACAACATTTCACTTAGCGTAAATCATAGTTCAAAAATATCAACAAATAGAAAATGCAACGTATCAAAATTTCGAAGTCAAAGTTACAGTTATAATAACACGGAGTATTCATTCGGGATTGCACCTGCTTGACCATTATTGACCATAAATTTATCGTTGGTTTTTTGTAATGTGCTGTTTTGTTTCAAAATGTCAGCCACCCTAGAATTTCAAACTGCTCTATCTCAGCCAATTTTTAAGATAGAGGTAAAACAAAAAATGCTTTGGAATCCTTGTATTAAGTCCTAACACCTAATTAAAAAATAAACTTGAATTTTTAACTTTTTTGTATATTTATTTTAGTTTTAAAATTTTCCGTGGCCGCCATCTTGAAACAAGATGGCGGACCAAGCTGGCCAACGAACTCGGTCGAGGCATTGGTGAGCTTAATACACACAATTAGTTTCATCCAAATTAATTTATAAATACGAGCGTTATCGTATCAAATTATTTTCATTTTTTCAATTTTTTTCGAATTTTTTTATTTTTTTTTCGAATTTTCTGGATTTTTTTTAATTTTTATTTTTTTGTATCCTAAATACTACCTTTATTCCTAATTTGAATTTTCTAGCGCAACAAAATCGGATTGTCTTCAAATTTTCGGTTTTTTTCAATTTTTTCGATTTTTTTCAATTTTGCTTTCGATTTTTTTGGTGTTTTTGATGTTTTCTTTTTCTGGATGTTAAACACTACCTTCACACCAAATCTTAAGTTTCCAAGACTACAAGATCGTATTATTTTCAATTTTCAATTTTGATCGAATTTGTTGAATTTTCGAATGTTTTTTTTTCGAATTTTCTGGATTTTATAATTTTTCCTTTCTTTGTATCCTAAACACTACCTTTTTTCCAAATGTCAAGTTTCTGGGGCTACGGGATCTACCCAATCTTTTTGATGACGCGTGAACGAGTGAGTAAGAAGTGACAAAAAATCGAATGTTTGAGTTCATATATCGCCTGAACTAGAAAAGACAGAAAGTTGTAATTTTAAAATTTGGTCCTGTGTGCCAAATACTCCCTATAATTGAAGTTTAAAATTTTTGGGATACTCCAGCGCGGAGATATGGGGGGGTCAAAAGTGCCCTGAGTTGCTTCCAGAAAAGTATGCTTACGGCTGTGCTTTCTCGACTTGGCGGAGGCACTGCCGTGCCTCCAGATTGGATCATTCGATCTCCATATCCTCTGGATATCTAGGGGATGGTTCTCACAGAATATAATAACTACAGAATTTGTAGGATTCCTATAGGACGTCCACAGAACGGCTATGGTTGCATGGGTAACTATTTTAATAATCGGATAAATCAAAAATTCCTAATACATATAGTATAATTCTGTAAATTAGAGAAACACAACAAGTTTCCTATGTGTCCGTTTTGTAGTTCACTTTTGGTTAATTTTAAATATTCGACACTCTTTTAACAAAAACTCTGATTAAGCCTGCATTAGTCAGTCTCTGCGATCTATGCTAAAAGTTTAGTGGTGAGGTTTAATTTATATTTCAACTTTGTCTGAAGTATTTCTTGTCATCCTACATAGTCACTTAGTCACTGTAAATAATCGATGCTTTGGGATATAAATAAATAAATAATAGACATGACTATGAACAAATTTTAATCTATATATTTAAAACGCTAAGCATTTTTCTTTGACAATCCAAGAGAACAAACTACTGCATCAAATTACATCATTCTTTTTTTAAATGAAAGATATTTGAAAACAGATTTGTTATCGTGCATTCGTTTGTTCGAAAATTTAATTAATTAGTCGTAATTTTCAATTAAACTTTTACTTCTGCAAATGACGTCATAATCGGATAACACCCACTGTTGCGAGTCACAGAGTTTATTATCTGAACTCTATGGTTGTGAGGATAAAAGAGAATTATTAAATATTAAAAGAACGTGACTTTTAGGCCAAATTTTTTAATTTGCAAGTTAAATTTTGGTAAAACTATTTATCCGCGTGTTTTATAAGCGAATAAAAATTCATATTTATTATGACGTCACGGGAATATTGTCCATAGGGTTTATTTTATCTTTATGCATTATAACATTGTTGATGCCGTTTTTTTCATTACAATTAAATACAGAAAATACTTTTTATTTGTATACATGGTGTTCAAGCATTAAATAAATGTATATAAAGTACGCGTGAAAAGTTTGCGCCGGTGAAAATGACGTTAGGCTTAGCTTGAAATGCATTTTAACATTGATAAAATTAAGGAGAAAAATGTATATGATTGCGTCAATATGACGTAATTTTAACTGATTTTTCAATTTTTAATTACAAAGATTAGAATTGCAGCCGTCATTGATTCTTCATCTTGAATGCATACCTTGATTACATGTTACAAATTACTTTTTTTTTTATTATTATAGGTTAGAAAATTCCCCTTTTTAATTAAAAAAAAAATCACAAAAGTAAAGGATTTCAGGAAATTTAAAATTATTAAAAATAGTGTTATGGTAGAAAAAAAAACCCTTGAAATATTGATTGTATTTTTAGCTAGAATAAACAATGTAAGACTAATATTTTATAGGAATTATTTTGGTAGGTTTATTATAAGTTCATTTAACAGTTCCTTATTAGCGTAAAGTCTTGATTTCTTTCACTGAGAATTTCTCTTTCGATGTTAAAATATGGATTTTCTACTTTTGGACGCCAGCCGAAATACAGTGGCAATTTTTAGAAATGTACAACTGTTGTGATAACAAACGGTGCTATCGCTTTAGCTTTCATCACTCTTACATCACTTGTAAATACTACAAATTACTATTTTTTACTACATTTTACGATTTCAACTCTTACATCATCAATTGGGAAAAAAATTAGCCTTCGAATGAAGTTTATTTGAAAACTGCCGCTTAATTTAACGACTTTTTAAATAATTTTCAAGCATGAAAAATTTTTTCAATTCTATTTTATCAATGACCACCAGTTTGCTTTAATAATGTAAAACAGCCCCAGGGAAAGTTGCCACAATTGGAAATATTTCCCTAACCATCATAAAAAGTGAATAATAATAAAAACAGTGATACATCATAAGATCAGACTATCCATAAGATAGAGCATTTTGGCGCTAAACGAAAATCTGTCAAAAAAAAAAAAAAAAATTCAGCTATGTTGAACATAAATTTGATATGTTGAATTCGTTGATGTATATGTTCCAGCAGATATCAGAATATGCTAGGAATTGCATTTTTAATTTTTTTTAAAGATCCATTTGTCAACTGTATAAGAGGAAAAATATGCTCAACTGTGATGGAAAAGGGATAATCACCCTGTTTATGTAAAGGAACCGAAGAAACCATACAAATAAATTACATTTGAAAACATTAAAAATCTTCCTGAACTGCAGATTGATTAATTACTGTAAAAAAATTCTTCAAATTTACATAAAAATTGATTAGCTTAAAATAATGGATGCGTTTTAGAAGATATGGATTTGTAATGAACAATGATTAAAGAGGACATTTTAAAACTTTTAATTTAAACATTTTAAAACTTTTTTAACATCGAATTTCGACAGTTCTTTTGGGCAGATACAATGCACATGCGCATAGGAGCTCATTCGGTTTCATTACTACAGGAGGGGGGGGGAGATGTGTGCTTTATTTACTGAATATGAGATGAACGTAGGAATATACTATTTGTATGATACTTCATAGGTCCATGAAATTTTTTTCTTGCCGTGGGGAATATGGCGATAATGTCAAACTGATTTGCATTACACAGTTGTTTATGGATTGTTTGTTTGGAGTTTGCATCGGAAATAGCACTGTATTTGACTGGGGAAAAAAACTTTTAAAATATAATATTTGAAAGACTGTTTCATACGCATCTCTTCTTAAATAATAAAGAAGCTTATTTTACTGATATTGTTATAGTATATTTTTCCCGTCAAGTATTGACGGGTTCCATCTAGTTTAAATTTAAATTTCTTTTCTAAATAAGCAAGAAAGTTATTTCGGACACGATTTCGAGCGCAGATACCTACAGAACAAACAACATACAAACGCGATGTTATACCAAACAAGTCAGGGGATGTTCGTACAATATGCCCTATTTTATGCTAATAATGAACTATATCGTAAACTTTAAAACGAATTTTCAGAAAATTTTCTAAATAATAGGCGTCAAAATTTTCAAATATTAACTCTCTTCTCATGCGAAAATTGACTTCAAAATGTATTTCCTAAGACACGTTTTCCCTTTGTTAAAATCATGGATTAATATACAAGATAGAACACTGTCATAGGGCATAATAATAACGGGATGACGAACGCAGCGCCTGTAGTCACAAGGGGGAAGAAATGTCTCATAGACGGAATATTTCTCCTTTTGAACGTCTATCTTATTAGGATCTTTCTCTTTGTAAATTCTACATGTTTACACATTCAACTTTGTAGGAAAAGCGATAAACGAAAGTTTTAAAATTCCGATTTGTATGCAGACATGATTCTGCATGACATATTTAACATATTTAGCCACACTAAAAAAGTTCTGAAAAGAACTGTTGTTTCAATAATAATAAAATAAAAATAAAATGAAATCCTAAATAAAACTTAACACACCAGCGGCCAATTTGAAGAAAATCGTCTGCCTCGAAGCGAAAATAATAGATACTAAAAACATAGAGAATAAACAGATTTCATATACATGGGTACATTTCAGAAGCTTGTTAGTTTACCTCCTTGTCACTAGCAACGCTATTATTACTGCCGTTACAGATTTTGCTGTAATTTTCCTATCTTGTATGTACTTTGATAAAAGAGAAAGTTCGTAATTTTACAACTTCATCAAGAAGGGTGCTTGTACCCAATTAAAATTTGCCGTGTGAATAAATAAACACATTGAACTACATTGACACTTTCGTTTCATATTTACTTTAGCATCTCCATATATGCCCAAAATTTCATTGCGTGCCGGCTCAAGAAACGGGATTTTGAAATAAACGTAATTAAAGCTTTGATTTACATTAATTGTGCTCTAATTTTTGACGCTGTTTTTCGCTATACATCCATAAGGATTTATAAAATAGAAAAGAATCGAATATTTGAAAGTGTCTGGTGTGTGTTCGTCTTAAAACATTATTTTGTCTGCACAGATCTGGTCCTGCCCCAAAGCTGGTCTCGGGAAGATTTTTGTTCACTAGACGTGGGCCAAGGCACGGCTTACATTTTCTCTTTTCTTTTCTTTCTCTCTTTCTTTTTTTTTTTGTACCGGCAGTTAGAGATCTGCACGGGCCGGGCCAAGGCCCGAAGCCCGTACTCGGCCCGGCCCGCGGGCCGGGCTCGGGCCTATTTTTCTTCACGGCACTCGGGCCGGGTCGGGCCTAGTGATTACTCTTTACGGACCGGGCCGGGCCTTACTTTTTTCCTGAAGGATAAGGCCATGCCTTAAATTATTTTTTCCGTACAGAGCCGGGACTGGTTTCATTCATCCTAGTCTTCACGCCTCAAAATTTTTAGTCCTGATTTTGACCCGTATGAAAATCAATGTCTCGGCGTGGCTTGGTCCGTTCGAAGGTCAGTAAAATAAGATCTAGCATAAAAATCTGTGCAAAACATGCATACATTTTTAAATCGCCATTATTTTATAATTAAACATTAAAATTTATTCTTTTTAAAGAATAGTAGATTTATACACTTATTAAAATACGGCTCAATTAAAATATAAATGAAAAAGAACCTGCTTATTATAATGAAAAAGAACCTGCTTATGACGGAATCCTGTCTTAAATTGAAAAATGTGTTGATCCGTTAAAAATGAATATACTAATACGTAAGAAAAGAATATATAATACATTTACACCTGATAAGAAGGAAAATTGTCTATAACTCTTTTTTTTTTCTACCCTATGCAATTCCATCTTAGAAGATTTTACTGTATAGCATTTTTCTGATTTTTAACACTTCAATAAATGGAATATGGATTAACAATATTGATGATAACTTAAACACATACATACAACAAATAGAGATTTATTAAAAAAATAAACATTCCAGTTTGCGGCACATCTATAAAAATGAAGATTATAAACATGAAAAAAAGGCTAAGATAGGAATTTTTGGTTAGAACTCCTCCTACGAGGCAAATTTTTAACCAAATCGACGTAAAAATTATGTTCTGTAGAAATTCACTCGGGCCGGGCCGGGCTCGGGCCGAGATTTTAGCTTTTTTCCGGTCCGGGCCGGGCTCGGGCCGAACTTTTAACTTTTAAATCGGGCCGGGCCGGGCCGGGCCAATATCTTTTTTGTTCGGGCCGGGCCGGGCTCGGGCCAAACTTTTAATTTTTGTATCGGGCCGGGCCGGGCCAAATTTTTTTTTGTATGGGTCGGGCCGGGCCCGGGCCTGGAAATTTCGGCCCGTGCAGACCTCTACCGGCAGTGTACCATCAAAAAAAAAAAAAAAAAAAAGAGTTGGAACAAGCGTTTTTTTGTTATAACTAGTTTTATAAATATTCAGATCTTGGTGCAATAGCTATTGCACTCTTATGCAAAAATGCATGAATACAAAATTTATTCTATGTGAAGATTTCCATATTATACATATTAATTATGAAAATTAAGTTTTTATGAAATTAAGTTTCAATACACTTTTACTAACAGTTCATTATAATTCTATTGCATTAAAATTATACTATGCGCAAATATCCAATACAATACAATGTAAAAAAAATCATCGTTATTATTTCACTAAGAAAATGAATTATATCGTCTGTTATTATATCATAGGATTCATTTCCGTAATAAAATAAGTACATTTTAAGTTGGAAACATTTTATCTTTTGTTGGCATTGACTGAAAATGCCAATGGGAAACTGAAGCCTAACTTTGAAAATTATCAGAACTTGAAATCCCTATTGAGACACTTTTTCCATTTAATATCTATTTCTCCGGAAACATCTATCCAGAAAACTGTAGGTAGATAATTAGGATTGGTATAATAAAACAATTTTAGTATACAAATTCGGTTTTTAAATTCAGTAATACGGAAATAATTAGTTTTGGGGATTTATTGGTGTAGTATAAAGGGGGAAACTGGGGATTACCCCCTCCTTCCTTAATTTAGATAAATGAGTTTTTCATGCGGAATTATCCAATTTTCTTCAAATTTTGTATATAGGCTCATTATGGTAAGGAGTTTCCCTGATTAGTTTTGGGGGTTCATTTGTTAAGTATAAAGGGGAATACGGGGGGATAATCCCCCTTATTTTAGATAAATGGGTTTTTCATGCAATATAATCCGATTTGCTTCAAATTTTGTGTATATGTTCATTGTAATAAGGGGCTTCTGTGATTAGTTTTGGGTGTTCATTGGTTAACTATAAGGGGGGGAGATGATTCCCCCTTAATATATCGAGGAGCTTATATCAAATTATTTGAAATAATAGTATAATATACAGTTAGGGTGAATAGACTGTGAGCTCAATGCCCTCAGTTTAATTGGGCAGTTTTCTTTTTTATTATCCCCTCATGCTTGAGAAGCAAAGCGGAATTGTTCTTTGCACGTGTTCTTTGTCCTTCATCTTGCCCCAAATATTGCTACCAGAAAAAAAAAAAGAACGGGGAAAAAAATTCTGAGAAAATTGGTTATGGCATGAAAAAAACGACGTATAACCGAAGTTATGCATCATATAAACGAAACATTACAACGTTAAAATACCTAGAGATGTTTCGGAACCACACTGAAGCGACGTATAAATGTAAAAGACGTATGAATGAGAAACGTATAAATGGTGCTTTATCATTACTAAATGCAGATAATAGAAAGGGTGATTATAAAGTCAAAATAATAGAATTGTAAACACATGTTCTATCATTAGGACGACCTAACAGAAAGGGTTAAATTAATTACACGATTTCTAAAGATGTAATTAATACTTAAAGTGGTAAAACGTTACACAGAAAAAATTAAAATACCTTTTAATATAAAGATGACATGTTTTGTACACTCAAACGGCGATTTCTTCAAGATCGAAAATGATAGATAAACTAGTTTCGCTAAGTTTTTGAAAATGATAAACACCACACAAAGCAGGTGCTTAAAATGGTTAAACTGTAAACGTGAAAATTATTATTTTATTTATTGCTTTTTTAATTTGTAAGTTAACTCGTGCCAAATTTTAGGTATTTCAAAAGAGGCTGATTCATTGCATATGTTCTCGTTTCACAAAAATATGTCTATTGATTCTATTAATGAGCCTGTTTTGAATTACCCCAAATTTCGCACGAGTTGATTTACAAATTAGAAAAGCAACAAGTAAAATAATAATTTTTACGGTTACAGTTTAACCATTTTAAGCATCTGCTTTCATTATACATGTGGTCTCGTGTTTTGGGTTTATCATTTTCAAAAATGTAGCGAAAATAGCTTATTTATCATTTTCGATCTTGAAGAAGTCCTCATTTGAGTGTCGGAAACATGTCATCTTTATATTAACCCGGGAGCAATCCCACCGGGTATACCCATAGTACGTACGGTTTTTACAATTGTCACCATTATTTTTCGAAATCTTCAATATACTTTATTGCATAAATTGCAACAATTGTCTCCGACTAAATAAGGTGAAGATTACTATTTGTATTAACAACAAAGTAAAAACCATTCATACCCTGGGTAGGCGCGAATTCTCCCGGATACTTTAAGCCTTTTTGTGTATTGTTTTATCACTTTAAGAGCCTATACACTAGGCACGGTAAAAAACTCTCAAGCTAGTGTTAAGTCTATGGGAAGGTTATTTTTAAAATTTTCGCTCGCATTTTAATTTTTTGAATTTTTTTTTTTTTTTTTTTTTTTTTTTTTTTTTGGTTAGTTTTTACTTTTTCGATTTTTGTTGCAGTTTTTTTATAAGCGGAAATTTTCAATTTTGGAATCGGTTGGAACCGGTTCTGAAAGTGAAAGTACCCTTATATAAAAAAACAGGAAATAAAATCGAAAAAGGTAAAATCTAACAACGTTAGAGATCGACCTCAGCTATCCTAAGAAAAAAAATAATAAATAGATAAAAATATTAAAATACGAGAGAGAAATTTAAAAATAATCTTCCCATAGACTTAACATTAGTTTGCGCGTTTCTTCGCATGACTATTGTAGGCTCTTAAGCATTAATTACATCTTTAGTTTAACGTTAACAAGTGATTTTATTATATTATTTTATACAACGATTTCTTTCAAGCAATTTAAAGCGCACGCATACGTAATTGTAAATCTAGATGTAGTCCAGATTTTAACCTTTCGTATAAACTTAAACGACTGTTTTCTCATAGTATTTACTTTTATCCCCTCACGCTCGAGAAGCGAAGCGGGATTCACGATGGGTCGTCGGCCCGACCCTAAATGGAGTCCGGAAACAAAATGACGTCAGGCTGGTCGTCATGACGACAGAGCACTCCTTATCGCGGCTATTGACGATGACCACTAAAACGGAGTTTCGGTTGAATAGAAGTAATCTATCGTAAGAAATGTAAACAATTTATGCGTCTTTTCGGAAATACCAATGTACAGGGCCATTGTACAGTAGCTTTTTCTGTTTCAGGGCATCTATAGCTACAACTGTACTTTAGTACTGTAGACAATATTTTTAAGTGACTTGCCTCAAAGATTTTTATCTTCATTGTTTAATAACTCATTACTTAAATAACTTTCTACATGAAAAAGCTTTATAAATATTTATTACATTTCTAACGTGCAATTCTACTTTATCATTAACTCTGCATGTCCCCCTTTTTTTTTTTGCATTTTATTAAATATTTGAAGCTTGCAATCTCCACTTTCATTTTTAGGTGCGTTCGTAATTATATAAATATGTAGCACTTATAGTCGTCATATGGTTCATCCGTCTATCTGCATATAACAGCGCAAAAACTACCCAACCGAATGGTTTGAAATTTAATATATAGAATCATTGCAGAATTTTGTCCCAGTCATTTCAAGTTTTATGAAAATCGAATCAAAATATATTAATAAAAGTTTTCTTCATTCTATTAAATCCTATCCTACGTAAATTAATTCAATGATATCCCATGATAGGTAATGATTCTAGGTTGCCATGGTAATGACGTCCTATTTAAGAGGGAGTCCTATTATTTCCGTATGACTGAATTTAAAAACCGAATTTGTGTACTAAAAATGTTTAATGATTGCAATCCTATAATCTAAAGACAGTTTTTTGGATAGATGTTTCCTTAGAAGTAAATTAATTCATAATTGTATTACATAAAGAGTTAAATAGTTTTAATTAATTTTATCTATATAGTAGAATGTATTGGGATGGCCGCAACATGTTAGTTTTTCACGGAATTAATTCATCTCCGCGTACCTTTAACAGGCTAAATATAAAACAAGTTGGGAATTGTAGTTAAACGTGACAAATGAGGTGCGTTCTTACTATAACTAGTTTTACAATGTAAAAAAAAAATCATCCTTATTATTTCAGTGAAATGAAGTATATCGTCTGTTATGAGCGAGCCTTTATTTTCTCTTATTACGTATTCTACGTTTACAGATGCGATTTTTTTCGACACCAGATAGCACTGCAAAATTCACCGTGGAGATCTTCCTTTGTGAAGGATTACCTCCACGGTTTAATATTTCTATGATTCACGATGAACGAATCTGTTGTGTTTATTTACTTTAATGGATATTGGGGAAAATATTGGGCTGTTAACCTAATTCCAACTGAAGTTATCACAGAATCTATACATTTTTGAATGTAACTCATCTCTTAAGCAAACCATTTTTTTGAACGATCTTTCTAAAAATGTAACTTTTATGCCATTTTTTTCGAAAATATAATTTTGAATAAAAATGACCTCCTGGCATAGGAAAAAAGAAATGGTCTGCCCCCGTATTTGCTTTCTTCAGTCACATAATTTGCATTTTTATTATTATATAGATTACGTACGATAGAATTCAATAGAATGAAGAACATTTTTATTAGTACTATCTTTTTAAGTTTTGATTCGATTTTCATAAAATTTGAAATGACTGGACAAAATTCTGCAACGATTCTATATATTAAATTCCAAATCTTTCGGTTGGGTAGTTTTTGCGCTGTTATATGCAGACGGACGGACGGACCAGACGACGACTGTAGGTGCTACGTATTTATATAATAACGAAAGTACCCAATGATGTTTTATTCCAGTCATTTACATATCTCCAAACTAAGAAAGTTGCTTTAAAACCTCTCAGTTTTTCCTTCTCTGTTACTCTGACTGTAAATCCACTTTTTCCTTCACTGTTCTTCTACCTCAGGAAAACCAATGCAAGTGGGGAATGGAAATAAGTTCGCGCTATGAGTTCGAGCCCGTCGATTCGAAATCCGAAATCCGTTTGTTAATTCCTAAAACTTTAGTTTTAGAGATAGTACCAATTGTAAAAATGTTTCAAGTGTTGTTCTTCATCATAAAAAAATTCTTTTACGTCTAAATATTTATTATTATTATTTTTAAATTGTGAAATTTAAATGTTTATACGTTTTTTGGGGTTTGTAATATATATATATATATATATATATATATATATATATATATTAAATATATCTCTATACTCTAAGCGATAAAACAGAGAAAATTCTATTTTTTTGCGACAAAACTTACAAATACTTTGAATTTTATGAATTTTCAGAATTTCTGGCAATAAAATACGTTTTTAAAAGCCCGTGTTTATTACACTACAATTTGCTCTACTTTATCATTTTCATGTTCCACAAACGAACGAAATTTTCATGTTCCATAAACGAACGAACTCAGGTCACAACCTAATTATGTCTAAACATAGTTGTCAAATGCATAGGGTCTTCTCAGATTTTGGGGGCTGAAAAGAAATTATATACTTATAAAGAAATATATATTTTAAATTTATAAAAGTATTCAATGTATAAAAGTAGTTCAATGTACGGTAATGTATAATTAAATTTACACTAAACACACCAATCTGGAGCTCGTTCTGATTGACGGATTTTGTTGAAACTTGGTATGTACGTAATATGAACCATGGAGAAGAGAAATATCTAATATTAATTTTAAAAAAAGTTCAAATTTCGCCCACCTGGTGAAAAAAGGACGCATAAAGAACCGTAAAAGCAAATTGTAAACATAAAACTGTATTTAATCACAGTATTTATTCAATGTGCATTTCATTTGTGTCAATAATATGTTCAAAGCGTGTTAAAACATGTTCAACATAAACACGAAGTGACTCTTGAGGAACTGAAGTGACATGCGTGCTTTCTGTTGAACATGTTTTAACACACTTTGAACATGTCATTGACACGAATGGAATGCACATTGTACAAATGCTGTGATTAAATACAGTTTTATGTTTACAATTTGTGTTACTTTTCTTTATGTGCCATTTTTTCACCTGGTGGTTGAAATTTGAATTATTTTTTTATTGAATATTTCTCTTTACATTGTCCATATAACGTATCAACGAAATCCGTCAAACAAGAACCTGCTCCAGATTGATCTGACTGGTGTAACTTTAATTATAACCATATTTTTTTTAAAGAATATTTCAAATAAAATAACTTTTTCGGCCATCTTCAAAAAATCCCTTGAAAATGAGGAAATAAAACTCAGATGCTTCATGATTGTGTATTCGCTTACAATTTTACTGCTAGGGCCCGTTTACTTTATGACTTTATTTGAACAAGCATCTTCTTCAAATGCCTAAATAAACCTATAAAAAGATTTTTATCGGCCATTTATTCATACGAGCTACAAATCTCAATTTCGAACTAAACTAGTAGAAGAAGGAGGGGAAAATAGGATGCTGAGCATACTCTTAGTAGTGGTTGGGTGGCGGTTGAGGAAAGAGGGGTGGCGAGCGAATGCTGTGCGAATATAAAATACCGTATTTACTAAGAGGCACTTTTTTTCCCCCAGATTCAACTGGTTGCGTTTTGCAGTTGAATGCAGAGACAAACTCGCAAATCTTTAGAACCAGATTTTAGTTCCATGGGAATGTATTGCGAAGTTTTAAAAGGTAAATTCTACTCCTCTGTGTCACAATTTTCGATTTTTATAGTTTTGCAATTTTTAGCATCTTTAATGTCTATAGATTGTTGTTCTAAAGCGGTTCGTGATATTCAATTCTTAATCTTTTTTTGCTCGATGAACGTAATACCGTAAAAAAGTGGGTAAGCAAAGAGTTTCGTTTAATATTCCTTTCAAAACATTTTATCCTTTCTTTAATAAATCCAAATAAATTTCATTTTCCAAAAAAAAAAAGAAGGCACGTTTTTTATAAAGTAAAAATTTACCGGTCTATTTTTCTCGTTTTTTTTTTGAAAATCTAAACCGGTCCAATAGCTCAATCTGGCGGAGACCAATCTCCTCCGTAACATGGGACTCCTGAGCTGTTGTTTTAAACACTCATCGCCATTCCATCTTGACCGCGAGTGGAGACGGAAGCATACTTACATGGCCTGAACTTTTAAATCTGTTTTTAATATTTCAAACTTTGGCACTGATGAGGGAGCTTTAGAGGCTCCGAAACAGCTGTTTGCTACTTTATATGTATTTTATTTGTGCTATTTTGTACGTTGCTCATTTATTTTAATAGCTAATACTGAGCCGGTCTTCATGAGCTACTTTATGTATTTTATTTGTGCTATTTTGTACGTTGCTCATTTATTTTAATAGCTAATACTGAGCCGGTCTTCATGAGCTACTTTATATGTATTTTATTTGTGCTATTTTTTACGTTGCTTATTTATTGTAATAGCCAATACTGAACCGGTCTTCATGAATTTCTTGTTCCACTCACGAATTAATGGAGGTGAGCACAAGAGATTCATGGATACCAGCTGAGTATTGGATAAAGCAAGCAGTGGACGAAAAAGAGTATCGGAAGAAGACATCGATGATTATCACCTTGGACTATCGTGTAACCAATGGTGCACGTATAGAGATTTATTAATGGATGCAAGAAAAAAAAAACCTCTAATGTATACTCCTTATATTGTACCACTCTCCATACATGTATTTCTTCATTCGTACTTGTAATAAAAGCTTCAAATTGTAAAGAAACACGTTGTGCCTTATACAATCGTTCCTCGTTAACGCGAACACTCAAGGGGAAACTTTTTTAGTTCATTTTAAAAGTAGTTTGTGTTATCCGAACTTAAATACATTACATACAACTGGACAGGGCAATCGGAAACAGTTCGTGCTAAAAGTAATTCGCGTTAAACGTGTTCATGTTAACGAGGTTTGACTGTACTTTATATATTTTTCATTTATTTATTTGCTATGCATCTGATGAAAGTTTCTTTGCAAAGAAGGAGATGCGCGTTATAGGGTGAATATAACTAAAATTCGAACAAGAATCATTCGTCAAATAAAAATCATGCGTCAAGCATAGATTATGAGATACTTTCCAACACTAACAGAATACTGTAAGAAAACTTCATCGTTTAAAAAGGTGAAAGATGATTTCTAAGTAAACAATTTGGAAAAGCATAACACATTTGAAAGCACAATTTTACAAATTACCATCTATAGTCGGAAAATAATTTTTTTTGTGCAGCCCTGTACAGGATCTATATATTTCTATATATACTACACAGTAGGCCAAAATTTAGCTCCGTTAGGAAACGTTTAACGCTATTGAAAACGCAATTACTTCCAGCAATTGGGAATGAAACCTAGAAATGTAAGAATTTACTTTCGACAAGAGGGTGTAAGAATCAGTACAATTTTGTGTGCAGCGAAACATATCTCGACGATAAAATTTTCAAGCTGGATGACCATGCGTACAACCTATACAAACTATGTTGAGTTTAGGTAAGCAAATAAATAGCCTTTTCTCCTTTATCAGCCTTTGAGTTTATAAATTTGTGCAGTTAAATTTGGAAATTGAATTTTATCCACGGTAATTTATTGACTATCCAGGGAATGATGAATTATGGATGCTCTTTTGAGGTTATGGACTTAGGATTAATTTAATATACTTGAATTAATTATATTGGGATTTAATTATAATCCTCAATCTAAGTTGTATTTATGATATGTCTGTTCGATTAGATTGTTCATAAATTTATAATTTAAATATCCCTGACTGGTGTTTTATTTCAAAATTTATAATTGTTTAATATTTATTTTAAATCTGGATTCTCATAAAATCACGGCCAAATTTTATCATATATTTTTATAGAGAAAATCTCATTTTTTACAAATAAAAGACTTAAAAGAAAATTAATAGTGTAACAATGCAATCATACACTATACTTATTCTTTAAAGTTGAAGGAAGGAGTTAGAGCAATCCAACAATAGAGTTACCGAATTATTTTGAGTGTCCCTGTAAATGAACGATAAATGCTACGCACATCCCATTCTTCAGTAAGCTCTTGTAGTGCACTTCCCGTGATATATATAAATTTCAATGTGTTTGACATAGTTTAACATCATTGAAATACACAGCAAAGGATTTTTCACCATAGACAACAATGTAAAGCGATTCTTTTGGGTGTCGCTGTAAACGAACTATAAATGCTACACACTTCATTCTCAATACTGAACATCAATAACGTAATTAATTACATGGTAAATCTGACTATATTTATGCGAGTTACAGCATAGACAGACAGATGAAAAGAAAGATAGACAGACGGACAGATAGACGGAAAGACAGACAGACAAACGGAATTCCTAAACACTTTTCAACTATGTTAGAAAGTGTTAAAAATGAAGTCTGAAAGTTTAGGTTCACTTTTATACCCCGAAGCGCATTATACATCGGGATATACGATACTTAAAATGTATGGAAATAATTTTTAAAAAACGCAGTACGTCGGCATCGAATGTTTACTTTTTGAGTATGCATTGTAAACCGCATTTTGATAATTATATTGGGTAGTAAGTCAGCACCTAATTGAATGTTCCCATAGGATTTCACAATCGGCGCGGCGCCTGAGAAAAACCTATATAGATCCTCTTAAGCGCCCCCGACTCTATAATTGCAGTTAACATTTATTAACTATAGCGCTGGATATAGTGCACATTTTGGAAATATTTTCATGCGAGAAAGATAGCATTCTTCCTACGAGAGAAGTAATGGGAGAGAATTCCGGAAAATCTTTGCGATTCAAGTCGGAATTTTTCCCGTTTCCATGACAACAACGCTCCGCTTGGAGACGCGTTGCCAGTAGCAACCCGTCCCATAAGCGAGGAGTTCCGCTCTATAAAACCCCATGCAAGATATCAAGATTGTTTTTGTTTTGTTTTCTTCTTTTAAGGGGGAGGTTTGTTTTGCTCCTCGGCGGCTTTATATACTCACAACATAAGTCCGATTTCTTTTCTATTTCCTTTTTTTTTCTTTCTTTTCTGGACAAAGGAGTGGTTGAACGCTGCCTTTTTTCCAGAACTGCTTATTGTTTTTGTTTGGAACGCATGGAAAGTAGTATAGCGCCTTTTATGGACATAGACGGCTAAGTAGGGGGGAAAGGGGGGATACTGAATGCTAAAAACTAGAAAAACACGGAGAGTACATAAAATACTTTGTTAATACTTAATCCGTAACTGGCGTCGTGAAATTTTTATGCGCAACTACTGTGTCGTTTCCAGCTAGTATTATGACTTACCAAAATAAATAAATAAATAAATAAAATAAATAATACACGAGAATGAAAAATCATACATCAGGCATAGATTATTATTAAACATTTTTTAGCACTAAGAGAATATTTATATATAATTGTTGGCGTGGCAGTTTATTTATTAACTAGCGAATTAGTTATTACTTATTCACAGGACAAATGGAGTAAGGTGGAGTAAGGAAATGAAGTCAGGAAAGGAGCAAGGAAAGCATCCCATTCACATTTTATTAGATATCCATGTGATGCCAGTCATCGGTCATCGCTAGTCTCCAATCAAATTCTTAATTATTCTTGTGTAAATTATTCCACATTGTATCGTGTTATGAGGTTGAAGTCTTCTTTATTCTGAATGTACTTTTCAATTTATGTAATAATTTTATCTTAAATAAATTCATACCGCTACTTTATTTAGAGTATAATGAATACATTATGGAGCGTTCAAACATAGCTCCTTCTTTATAGGTTATGTTATGTTATCTGAGTAATAAGTTCAAAGTTCTTAAAGAAAGATACAGATGGTCTTTCAGTTTGTAAAAACCACTTACGTCAGAGCTTATGACGTTATGACTTCATCTAGTAGGAGAAAGTTTGGATATTTCCGGTTTATAAGAGTCATTAGTGAGTGTTGCATTTCAATTGCGTAATGGTGTTGATTGATTTTGCGAGTTCTTTTTTAATTCTCTTATTCGCATGAATAATATTGTAGGCTGAATTCTGCTTACGGAGATTACTTGTTAATGAATTTTCTAAGAATAACTTGTAGAGATGACATACGCCTGTAAAAATACTAATTAAATTTATAATTGCTGAATTTTTTGCTAAATCAGGCGTGAACTTATAAGAGTTAGGAGTTCCAGGCTGGTTATCGTCCTGGTAGCTCAGTGGTAGGGCATTGGCGCGCAATGTCAATGACCCTGGTTCAAATCCAGTCCTGGACACGTTTTCACCCTGTTGATTTCATGCCTAATTTAGCAAAAAAAAAGAAAAACAAATCAGCAATTATAAATTTATTTCAGTAAATTATTATTAAGGAACTTTATTTTTTTTTTCATGCAATGGAATGAGATATCTAAATAAGCAACTTACAAAAACACATAACTCAGTAAAAATCCATTTTCAGATATTGCTGTCCTTGTCCCGTAATGTGTGCTAATTCTTTTGTGTAACCCTGTATGCAATCTATAGAATTTACATACACTCAATATTAGATAAGTTTAAAAATGCATACCACAGCAGAAAACGCACTTCCAGTAATGATCGACCATAGCCAGTCCTGTAACTTATTCTTTTATGAGTCTCTGTAAATGAACGAATATGTATTCCATAATATTTAGAAAACATGTCGTCGTGCACGTCAGTAATTTAATTATGTTTGAAGTATCATAACTTCATTAACATGCACCGCAAATGATTTTTCTCTATAGATCTTACTTTAATGGAATTCTTTTGTGCGTCCCTGTAAACGAACTATAAATGCTACTTATTCTATACTATGCTACGTATTCTATACTAATAAGAAAATATGTTGTAGACCATCACAGTGACGCATATCTATTTCATTATGTTTGAAATATCGTAATATCGATAAAATGCACCACAAACCATTTTTACCCGTAGACCATAACGTAACGGATTTTTTCGTGTGTCACTGTAAATGCTACATGCTTCATTTTCAATGCCAAACATTCTATAAAATGCACCGCAAACGATTTTTACTCGTAGACCATAACGTAACGTATTTTTTTTTGCGTGTCACTGTAAATGCTACATGTTTCATTTTCAATACCAAACATTCTATAATGAATCTCAATAACATATAAAAATTTCATGGCAGTCCGAGTATATTTACGTATGTATATTATTATTTTTATCTGAATCTTACTGTTTGATGTAGAAGTTACAAGCGTATAAAATATGTGGAGGCTAAATGAAACCACAGCGCCAGTTAAGGGCTAATATTGTTCCGACTGTGTAGTTGGTATGTTAGAAAATCGAATAAAATCCTATTTTTGGACGACAGAACATTTATTTCAAGAATTTTCCAGAAAGAAATGAAATTTACCGGAGTTGATAACCACTTACTACATAATCAACCCATAAATTTTGTTTTAAAATTAATTTTAAATAATACTTTTTATGTATATTTTCGTTTAAAGGTAAGCGTGTTATGATACTATTTTAGACAAAATTGGATTTCTATATGCATAATTTCGAGTTTAAATATGAGCGCAGCACTTGATGATTTTGTATTCATGTATTAAAGATATAAATTTTTAAATAAAAAATTAAATATTATCTTTGTACATACAACATTAGGGGTCACTAGGGGGCGCAAAAACAAAAAAATCGTACCAACACCTGTGCGTCTGTTCTAAATATTCTTATAAAAATTTGGTTATGTTGCTTTTATATATAGAAAAATGCCCACATTTTTGGATAGGTTTCGAATTTCTTTTTGGCCCCTCAAAATCAGAAAGGACCCTTGGCATGTACCAGCAGTTCCTATAGGCTATAATTAGTCCTTATCTGAGTTGTTTCATTTACATAATAGAAAATCTATAAAGCGGCACAAATTGTAGTCTAATTAAGTATGTTGCTAACTTAAGTATTCAAAATAGCGGGACTTTTTTTTTTCTCTCGTCTAATTTAGTATTATCCTAATTGTGTGCGTTGGTAATTGTGTAATTTTCACAGTAGTCCATTTGATGCGGTTACACTTTATCTGAATATTTTTCTAGAATAGGAAACAAGTTCTTTTTATTTTGAGTCACGCTATCGCATTTGAAAGTCCGTAAAACCGGTAATTATTTTTCTGGTTATCAAATAAATGCACAGATTATTCAAAAAATTAGACCACGAAAAACCTTTCTAGAATTTTGGAAGCGATTCGGGGGGAAATTAATTACTACAAACTGTTTGGAATCACAATTAACTCGTGGATTTCTAAAGTATCATTATAAAAAATTATTTGAACTCCAAAAAATCTTTTGCGCCATAAAAGACAGGCGTCGGCGTTGCATTTAAAAACTTCAATAAGAAATGGAACTTTTTAAAATCGTTTGAAAAATGATTACAAATTTTATTTTATTTATATAATTTATTACTATACTGTAAAAAATGACAGATATTTCTTAATCTAGGAAAATATAATATAAACAAGTCGGAAATTGTACGTTAAACGTGACAAATGAGGTGCGTTCGTTTCGTGCTATAACTAGTTTTACAATGTAAAAAATCATCGTTATTTCAGTGAAATAAATTATGTCGTCTGCTACGAGCGAAATGGGGATGCCTTTTTTTTCTTATTACGTATGCCACGTTTACAGATGCGAATTTGTTTTTTCGACCACCAGACAGCGCTGTAAATTCATCCCGGAGATCTTGCTTTGCGAATGATGACCTCCATGGATAATATTTCTATGGATCACGATGAATGAATATTTTGTTTATTTACTTTAATGGATTGAGATATTCGGCTGTTAAACTAGTTTCCACTGAAGTTATCTCCGATTCTATACATTTTTGAATGTAACTCATCTCTCAAGCGAAACATTTTTTGAACGATCTTTCTAAATATGTCACTTTTATATGCCATTTTATTCGAAAAAATAATCTTACTTATAATAAAATCCAAAGGCGAGAAAGTGTCTGTAACGGTACCGGGCTGTACCACTCTGGTCTGGGAGTCGATCGTAGTTAAACGCCATGTTAGGCTTAATGAAAAACATATACTAACATATGACAACTAAATGTTAATTTCTTCTACGTGAAATCATGTCTGTTCTTCATATTTTCACATATAACATGTATATCTTATCCAATTATAATGTATTAAATTCCAAATTAAAAATAAGCTGTTATAGACACCAGATTACTAAATATAAACACACAAGCACTGTTGCCATTCGGAATTTCCGAATCGTGAAACAAATGAATGACTCTTTGAACGCTTCAGTAAAAAAATATAGGTTAATTATCTGATTCTGTTCTTAAAATATTTGTAAAAGCATATTAAAGTCTTTAAATATTTTAATTTTGTTTAAAACCTTCAAAAACTTATTTTGCAGCCATCTTTCGTCAATTAATATAAACAATCGAACTTTGTTAAAAATACAAGTTAATATTTGCATTAATTAGCATATTAAAATTTAATGTGAATTTTTCAGAAATTACATTTCACTTTGCTAAATTATTATTATTATTATTTGAAAAAAAAGAATGTGGTGAGTCATTCACTTTTGAGAATCATTCATCAAAATTATTTGTACTGTACAGATTGCCAATTGGCAACGTGTGTTTTACTGTTTTAACATCTTTGTTGATCTTTTAAATGCTGTTTTAAACACGCGGTTGTGGATCATTCGGGACTACAGCCGTGCAGCTATGGGTCTCAACCCCCACCCCCCACCCCTTCAAAGTTCAAACATGCGGTGGATTTGAATCTGTTCAATCAAATCAGTTTTTATTGTTTTTTATATAGTTTAAAGATCGTTTTAGCGATGCCTGATGAAAATGATGAAACGCCGATTGAACGTAGACTGCGATTAATTAGAGAAAGACAGTCAAGGTGGTTTGCTTGGCAATCACAAGCAACATTGGACCGCATAAGGGAAGATGGCGCCATCTACTGGTAGATAATGCAAACAAAGTTTGAAATTTTGTTTCCATCGTAAATAAAATTATTTTTTTCTTATGAAACGTAATTAAAATATAAGGAATAAATAGTACCGAGTAATTTCCATTTAATTTTGCTTATATAATCAAAAAATGAGCTATGTGGTGAGTGTCAAGCTCTTTAGAAACTCATTGATAACACTTTTTTTACAGAAAATTTCACTCATGGATTTTTTATTTATTTATTTATTTATTTATTTATTTTTTAATGTTTAATTTGAATGTTTTGTCCATTCGTTGAACTATTTCAAAAATTGAATATTGTGTCAATATCCTGTCATTTTTGACGGGGGGTATATACTAGTTTTTAATAAAAAGGGCCGCCTGACATATGATAAAAGATGTGGTCAGCCCATATTTGTTTTCCTCAGTCACATGACTTGCGCCTTTATTATATAGATTACGTGCGATAGGATTTAATAGAATAAAAAAAAACTTTTATTAATATCATTTTTAAGTTTTGATTCGATTTTCATAAAATTTGAAATGACTCGACAAAATGCTGCAACGATATTATATATATTGAATTTCAAACCATTTGGTTGTGTAGTTTTGTGCTGTTGTATGAGACGGAGGGGCAGACGGACGGACGGACCAGACGACGACTCTAGGTGCTACGTATTTATATAATTACGAACGCACCTAAAAAGGACAATAACCTTCTTCGAGTTACTTACGATTCCGAAAAACGTTCTTGATATTTAGAAACATCAGAAACTGACATATTTTTGAGATTTTAAAAAGCATTTATAAAAACAATTTGTTTTATTTTATTTTGCTGCCATTGATTTTCGGAAAGGTTTCCAAGTCGTTTTTATAGTGTATTCATCTGTTTTTTTTAAACCTGGAATAAAGGTTTTTCGGATTCTATCCATTCTCAAGTAAACATTTTCATGTTTTAGAGACAAACACGATACATTAACAACATTAACATTTGCATTAAAATTATTTTGCTACTCTTGCATGTATAAATTCCATTGCTTAGCTCAAAAGTGTTTCATTGAGAATGGATAGCATTCGAAAAAACGATGTTCCTGTTCGAGAAAACTAATTAATATGCAAGCAAAATAACTCGGAAACGTTTCCGAAAATTAGTAGTAACGAAAGAAAAATATTTTACGGATAAACAGGATAAATTAAAAATATTAAATTTAACATTAAAGTTACTTCACTGTATAAATTCAATTACGCAGCTGAAAATTTTTAATTGAGAAATAATAACAGCATAAAAATAAATATTTTACTTTGAGAACTGTAAAAATGACTCGAAAAATTTTCTGAAAATTTGTGGCAGCCATAGAAATTTGGTTTTTAGAAATGCCTTTTTCAAATCTCGGTTTCTCAAGATAAAGAACGCGTTTCAGAATCGTGGGTTACTCGAACGATTCAACTATATATTTTCGTACGTGGTTATATTATATTTTTTAGATTAAGAAACATTTGTCTTTTAAACATTTTCCAACATAGTTGAAAAGTGTTTATGAATTCGGTTTCTCTGTCTGTCTTTCTGTCTATCCGTGCTCTAACTCGCGTAAATATGCTCGGATCGTCATGCAATTGATATAGGTTATTGAGGCTTACTGTGGCATGTTCGGTATTGAAAATGAAGTGTGTAGCACGTATAGTTCTTTTACAGGGGCACTCAAAAGAATTCCGTTATATTGCGGTCCATGGGGAAAAATCCTTTGCGGTTTATTTTAATGATGTTACACAATTTCAAACATATTGAAATTGATTTATATCACTGAGGTGCACTACAAGAGACTCATTATAGAATGTGGTGTGCACTTATAGTTCCTTTACAGGGATACTCAAAAGAATGCCGTTACAGGACGGTCTATGAAGAAAAATCGTTTGCAGCTATTTTTAATTATGTTTCACTATTTCAAACACATTGAAATGGATATATATCACTAACGTGGATTACAAGAGGCTTACTATAGAATAGTGTGTGAAATAGCTTTCATCATTCATTGACAGGGACACACAAAAGAATTCCTTTAAAGTACTGCTTATTAACAATAATTGCTGGGAATGCTTTTTCAGTTGCTGAACGCGTTTTTAACACTTTCCAACCTAGTTGAAAAGTGTTTATGACTTCGGTTTGTCTGCCGTATCGCCGTCTGCCATCTGTCCGTGCTCTAACTCCCGTAAATATGGTCAGATTGTCCTGCAATTTTTATATGTTATTGTCGTTATCTATAGTATGTTCCCTATTTCAACTGAAGTATGTAGCACTTATAGTTTTTTACAGGGACACTCAAAAGAATTCCGTTATATGACGGTCTATGGAGAAAAATCGTCTGCGGTTTAATTAAATAATGTTTCACTATTTGAAACGCATTGAAATTGATATGTATCACTAAGGTGCATTACAAGAGGCTTACTACAGAATAGTGTGTGTATAGCAGTCATCGTTCATGGACAGGGACACACAAAATAATTCTCTACTGTCTGTTAACAATAATTCCTGGAAGTGCGTTTTAAGTTGCTGAACGCGATTTTAAATTTTTACTCACTTTTTGCCTATTACTTGGTGTGTCTAAATTCTGTAGATCCTATACAGGGCAGCACAAATGTTCGCGAACACATTTCCGTTTATGGACAGAAACTCCAGAAGGAGAATTTTAAAGTGTGCTACGCGTTTCCTAACTAAACTAAAGTTTAGCCTCCTATGTATAATATATATACAAATCTATAGATCCTATATAGGGCTGATTAAAGTATTCGGATATTTTTCCGAATATTGTATATGTTGGAAATTCTTGAAATTACGTTTTTAAATATGTTATGCGTTTTCCAAATTGTTTACTTTATATGTTAGCTTTCACCTTATTAAACGGTAATGATTTGTACAATTATTTTGGAAGCGCTGGAAAGTGTTACATAATCTATGCTTGACGCATGATTTTTCGTTCTTGTTAAATTTAATTCATTTTTTGTCTATTACAGGGTGTGTTTGAATTGTATAGATCGTATACGGGGCAGCCCAAAAGTTCTCGAGTCCATTTCCGTTTACTGTCGGAAATTGCAGAAGGGAAATTTTTAACTGTTCCACGCGTTTCCTAACTGAACTAAAATTTAGCATTCTATTTAGTATATATACAAATCAGTAGATCCTATACGCGGCTGCGCAAAACAGTTCGGATATTTTCCGAATAGTGTTGGTCATTCCTGAAATTAGATTTTTAAATAGGTTATGCGTTTTCAAATTTGTTTAGTTAGATATCATATTACATCTTATGGTAAAGATTTGTAAAATTATTTTGGAAGTATCGGAAAGTGTTACATAATCTATGCTTGACGCATGATTTTTCGGTCTTGTTCTTTTTTTCAATGTATTAAACCACCATACGCCGTTTCCAGTGATAGTACTTAGGCCTCCCTGCATAATAATAATAATAATAATAATAACAATATCAAATACCTAAGAAATACACCGACCAATGTAATTAAGCACTGTAGACTTTGCACCCAATAAACCGTTAAAACGACAATAAATTATAACGAAAGCGCTGACGCTGACTATTATGGAAACTTCATTCAATTCCCCCTGTAAATGTCGTTATACCTTTCGTTGAGTGTGTACGCAGTCAAATATGCAGAAAGGGTAAAACAAGCTACTATTGAAATTAAAATCATCGTCAGCTTTTGAAATTCATAATCTTTAGTATACAAAGTAAATGAGTAAATATGTAATTGAGTAAATATTTTGATAATAGTCTTCGAAGCGCGAGATCTTGTACACAAAAAAGGGCGAGAAATTTAATTAAATTCCAGTGAAATCTATCTAAGTTTATTTAGCTGCAAAATATACATTATAAAATAAAAATTACAATCCATTCATTAATCCCATGTACTCTGAATACGATGCATGTTTCGCATGCTCCTGTCTGCGTAATAAATATTTGGCATTAATGCCATTTTTCTATTATCGTTATTGCTTTTCATTTTTTTAACACTTACCAACATAGTGGAAAATTGTTAATGATTTCGGTTTGTTTGTCTGCCGTCTGTCCGTCTAACTCTCGTATATAGACTCGGATTTCTATGTAATTTTTATATGTTATTGAGATTTATTATATAATGTTCGCTATTTAAAATGAGGTGTGTAGCATTTATAGTTTGAATACAGGGACACACAAAATAATTCTGTTTCATTAACGTCTATGGAGAAAAATCTTTTGCAGAGCATTTTAATAATGTTATAATGCTTCGAACATAAATGAAATTGTTACGGTTCACTCGTGTGTACTGCAGCAAGCTTTATAAGGAGTATATAAAAAGAAGCATTTATAGTTCGTTAACAGGAATATACAAAAATATCCAATACATTGTAATATATAAAGAAAGATCGCTAGCAGTGCATTTTAATGATGTTATGATACTTCAAACCTAATGAAATTGTTACGCTTCACTCACGGGGACTGCAGCATACTTTATGAGGAGTATATAACAAGAATAATTTATAGTTCGTTAACGGAGACACACAAAAACTCAATTACATTATAATATATGGTGAAAGATCGTTTGCAGTACATTTTAATGATGTTACTATACTTCAAACGATGAATTAAAATGAAATTAAAATGAAAAATTGGGGTTGCATTTACATCATGTTTTTTGTGTAGATTATGGAGTGATTAGTATTTATCGTTCATTTACTGAGACACAAACAAAAGAATTCAACAGGACTTACTGTGACCGATAATTCCAGAAGTGCGTTATCGGAGACATGCATTTTTAAACGTAATTATTTTTTAGTCTACTAGTTGTGTGTTTGTATAAATTCTATAGCTCATATACAGGGCTGCACGAAAAAATTCGCAAGCATTACCGAATAAGGACACCAATCGCTTAAATGATTTTTTATTGCTTTATATGGTTTTTAAATTGTTTATTCAGATATCTCATTTCTTTGTATGAAAAAAAATGACATTTCATAACAATATTATGTTAGAGTTGGAAAGAATTCTTTAAACGATGCTTGCTGCGTTATTTTTAGGTGCGTTCGTAATTATATAAATACGTAACACCTATAGTCGTCGTCTGGTCTGTCTGTCCTCATATAGCATTTCAAAAACTACCCAACCGAATGGTTTGAAATTTAGTATGTATATTCGCAGCAGAATTTTGTCGATTCTTTTCAAATTTTATGAAAATCGAATTAAAACTTAAAAAGATATTTATAAACTATTTCTTCATTCTATTAAATCCTATCCTACGTCATTAATTCAATGATATCCCATGATAGGTCATGATTCTAGGTTGCCGTGGTGATTTCGTTCTATTTAAGATGGAGTCGCATTATTTCCGAATGGCTGAATTTAAAAACCGAATTTGTGTACTAAAAATGTTTAATTATAGCAATCCAATAATCTACCGACAGTTTTTTGGAAAAATGTTTCCGAAGAAATAGATATTAAATGGAAAAAGAGTCTCAATATGGACTTCAAGTTCTGAAATTTTCAAAACCAGGTTTAAGTTTCCCTTTGGATTTTTCCGTCAATGTCGACAAAAGATAAAATGTTACCAACTTAAAATGTTCTTATTTTATGACGGAAAAGAATCCTTTCATACTAACAGACGATATAATTCATTTTTTTTCAGTGAAAAAATAACGATGATTTTTTTTTTGCATCGTTTTGTATTGGATATTAGTGCAGAGTATAATTTTAATGTAACAAAATTGTAATGAATTGTTAGTAAAAGTATTTTGAAACTTAATTTTATAAAATAAAATAAACATCTATACTATGAAAATCTGTACATAAAATAAATTTTGTACTGATGCATTTTTGATAAGAGTGCAACAGCTATTGCACCAAGATTTTAATATTTATAAAACTGGTTATTATACACTGCTCAAAACAATTAAAGGATATTTGAAGTTTTATATAAAATAAAGATATAAACGAAATTTTTTTTGCCGAAAATAGAAGAAGAGAATCACAAATGCAAATTTTTCTGGTTTTCAAACTGTGGAGTATGCAAATTTTGAGTTCGACGTCAAAAACGTCGCTTCAGCGGCAGCGAATGAAATTTGACTTTCAACTGGATAAAAGAGAATGAAGACAAGGATGATCGGCATTCAGTGATTGCTTTGTTTCGATGAGTACGATGTCTCAGCGAAGTCACTTGACATATTCAGAAGCTTGGAGAATTGTTGGTAGGTTAGAAGGGGGCCAAACTCAAGCCGAAATAGCGCAAGCCATTGGAGTGTCACAAAGTGTCATTTCCAGGATCTGGAACCGTTTTTTGGAGAGTGGATGTGCAGGCCAAAGACCAGGGCAAGGTCGGAGACGGGCAACAACGCCCAATGAAGATCGGTATTTAGCGTTAACAGCTCGGAGACACCGAAACATGAACGCTACTCTTCTCCAACAACACCTTCGCTCGGCTACAGGCACCACGATTTCAACTCAGACTGTCCGAAACCGGCTCCATGCTGTAGGTCTGTATGCTCGCCGACCGATGGTATGTGTTAGATTAACATCAAGGCATCGTCGCGACCGCAGGGAGTGGGCAACCGAGCATGTCAACTGGAGGAGAAATGAATGGAGCAATATTCTGTTTTCTGACGAGTCCCGTTTTTCTGTGCATCCGGATAATAGGCGTATTTTCATCTGGAGGGACCGTGGCAGTAGGAATAATCCTGCGTTCGTGCACGAAAGTGTCAGATTTGGCGGTGGAGGAGTGTTGGTGTATGGTGGCATCTCCATTGACGGGCGCACTGACCTCTACATCATTCGAGATGGAGCTAATACATTGTAATATATAAATACATTGTCCAATACATTGTAATATATAAAGAAAGATCGCTAGCAGTGCATTTTAATGATGTTATGATACTTCAAACCTAATGAAATTGTTACGCTTCACTCACGGGGACTGCAGCATACTTTATGAGGAGTATATAACAAGAATAATTTATAGTTCGTTAACGGAGACACACAAAAACTCAATTACATTATAATATATGGTGAAAGATCGTTTGCAGTACATTTTAATGATGTTACTATACTTCAAACGATGAATTAAAATGAAATTAAAATGAAAAATTGGGGTTGCATTTACATCATGTTTTTTGTGTAGATTATGGAGTGATTAGTATTTATCGTTCATTTACTGAGACACAAACAAAAGAATTCAACAGGACTTACTGTGACCGATAATTCCAGAAGTGCGTTATCGGAGACATGCATTTTTAAACGTAATTATTTTTTAGTCTACTAGTTGTGTGTTTGTATAAATTCTATAGCTCATATACAGGGCTGCACGAAAAAATTCGCAAGCATTACCGAATAAGGACACCAATCGCTTAAATGATTTTTTATTGCTTTATATGGTTTTTAAATTGTTTATTCAGATATCTCATTTCTTTGTATGAAAAAAAATGACATTTCATAACAATATTATGTTAGAGTTGGAAAGAATTCTTTAAACGATGCTTGCTGCATTATTTTTAGGTGCGTTCGTAATTATATAAATACGTAACACCTATAGTCGTCGTCTGGTCTGTCTGTCCTCATATAGCATTTCAAAAACTACCCAACCGAATGGTTTGAAATTTAGTATGTATATTCGCAGCAGAATTTTGTCGATTCTTTTCAAATTTTATGAAAATCGAATTAAAACTTAAAAAGATATTTATAAACTATTTCTTCATTCTATTAAATCCTATCCTACGTCATTAATTCAATGATATCCCATGATAGGTCATGATTCTAGGTTGCCGTGGTGATTTCGTTCTATTTAAGATGGAGTCGCATTATTTCCGAATGGCTGAATTTAAAAACCGAATTTGTGTACTAAAAATGTTTAATTATAGCAATCCAATAATCTACCGACAGTTTTTTGGAAAAATGTTTCCGAAGAAATAGATATTAAATGGAAAAAGAGTCTCAATATGGACTTCAAGTTCTGAAATTTTCAAAACCAGGTTTAAGTTTCCCTTTGGATTTTTCCGTCAATGTCGACAAAAGATAAAATGTTACCAACTTAAAATGTTCTTATTTTATGACGGAAAAGAATCCTTTCATACTAACAGACGATATAATTCATTTTTTTTCAGTGAAAAAATAACGATGATTTTTTTTTTGCATCGTTTTGTATTGGATATTAGTGCAGAGTATAATTTTAATGTAACAAAATTGTAATGAATTGTTAGTAAAAGTATTTTGAAACTTAATTTTATAAAATAAAATAAACATCTATACTATGAAAATCTGTACATAAAATAAATTTTGTACTGATGCATTTTTGATAAGAGTGCAACA
This sequence comes from Maratus michaelseni, assembly GCA_963931845.1. Taxonomy (NCBI): domain Eukaryota; kingdom Metazoa; phylum Arthropoda; class Arachnida; order Araneae; family Salticidae; genus Maratus; species Maratus michaelseni. Next base: position 465,070,999 of record OZ007587.1, read on the forward strand.
GCTATTGCACCAAGATTTTAATATTTATAAAACTGGTTATTATACACTGCTCAAAACAATTAAAGGATATTTGAAGTTTTATATAAAATAAAGATATAAACGAAATTTTTTTTGCCGAAAATAGAAGAAGAGAATCACAAATGCAAATTTTTCTGGTTTTCAAACTGTGGAGTATGCAAATTTTGAGTTCGACGTCAAAAACGTCGCTTCAGCGGCAGCGAATGAAATTTGACTTTCAACTGGATAAAAGAGAATGAAGACAAGGATGATCGGCATTCAGTGATTGCTTTGTTTCGATGAGTACGATGTCTCAGCGAAGTCACTTGACATATTCAGAAGCTTGGAGAATTGTTGGTAGGTTAGAAGGGGGCCAAACTCAAGCCGAAATAGCGCAAGCCATTGGAGTGTCACAAAGTGTCATTTACAGGATCTGGAACCGTTTTTTGGAGAGTGGATGTGCAGGCCAAAGACCAGGGCAAGGTCGGAGACGGGCAACAACGCCCAATGAAGATCGGTATTTAGCGTTAACAGCTCGGAGACACCGAAACAAGAACGCTACTCTTCTCCAACAACACCTTCGCTCGGCTACAGGCACCACGATTTCAACTCAGACTGTCCGAAACCGGCTCCATGCTGTAGGTCTGTATGCTCGCCGACCGATGGTATGTGTTAGATTAACATCAAGGCATCGTCGCGACCGCAGGGAGTGGGCAACCGAGCATGTCAACTGGAGGAGAAATGAATGGAGCAATATTCTGTTTTCTGACGAGTCCCGTTTTTCTGTGCATCCGGATAATAGGCGTATTTTCATCTGGAGGGACCGTGGCAGTAGGAATAATCCTGCGTTCGTGCACAAAAGTGTCAGATTTGGCGGTGGAGGAGTGTTGGTGTATGGTGGCATCTCCATTGACGGGCGCACTGACCTCTACATCATTCGAGATGGAGCTCTGACTGGTCGCCGATATAGGGATGAGATCCTCAGACCTATTGTAGTCCCTTACGCTGCAGCAATCGGAGATAACTTCATTTTAATGGACGATAACTGCAGGCCACATCGTGCAAACCTGGTGGAGGATTTCCTTTTCGAGGAAGGAATCGTTCGAATGGAATGGCCAGCGTGTTCTCCAGACATGAATCCAATCGAGCACGTTTGGGACGCTCTAGGAAGACGAGTTTCTGGCCGCCAACAACCCCCACAAACTCTCCAAGAACTGGAAAGAGCTCTTCTGGAAGAGTGGGGCAGAATACCCCAACTCGTCATTAATAGCCTCATTGAGTCCATGCCTCAAAGGTGTTCAACGTTGCTGGCAGCCCGTGGAAACCATACCCCCTACTGAAAATGATTTTCTTTGAAGAAAACACCTTTTCTTATTCTTTTTTTCTCATATGCACAAATTGTGTTTTTCCTTTTGTACACAAATGCGCAATAAAATGCATTTTTTTCTGCCAAACATGTGTAATTTATTCTCCTATAACCTACTATGTCTGTGGACCATGTATCAATCAGCTAAAAAGTTTCCCAGATACAAAATCCACCTAAAACTGCAATATCCTTTAATTGTTTTGAGCAGTGTAGTACAAACGCACCTCATTTGTCACGTTTGACGTAAAATTTCCAACTTGTTAAATTGTTTATTTAGATATATCATTTCTTTGTATGAAAACACGATATTTCTTAACAATATTATGTTAGAGTTCGAAAGAATTTTATAAACGATGCTGGATGCATTATTTTTCATTCTTGTAAACATTTCGATGTGGAATTATTTGACTGAGCAGGACGATTTTGTCTGCGAAGCGATACCGAGAGGGATCCGTCGATCGACCGGAGTGTTGTTGGGTGTGGTTATTTTCTGAAACATAGCGGCACGGAATTAAACGAGAAAGAAAGAAATAAAAAAGGGGGTAGTTTTGTTTTTAGGGAGAAAACATGCCCAAAATAGTAATTTTGAGATAATAACTAGGCTCAAAGGAAGGGGTGGGAAAGGAAACAGCCAAATATACGAACTATTTGATTATCTTTCCCCGACAAAGATAAAATAAAGCTCTTTAGGGCTGTGGACCGTAATTAAAACGAAAAAGAAATTCTGAATATAAAGAATGTGAATTGTCATTTACTGCACAACGTACAACTAACAGAGCGAAAAAATGACCAGATATGTCATTGAACACGGAACCCTTTTTTACCTTGGTAACCTTGGTTGATGCCTTTGGTTTGGTACCCTTGGTGAACACTTTGTACGGAACTCTTGGTTTGGCGCGAATGCTCTACCATTTTTGAGCTATCCGGTCGACATCCAATGTAAATTCCTGCACGGGTCGGGTTGTACCCGACCCGAACCCCCAAATTCCATTTGAAGTCAACCCGCAACCCGACCCGAACACGACATACTTCAAACCGCAACTCGACCCGGGACTGCAATGAAAGGACAATAAATCATGTTTTAATAATATTATGAAAAGTAATGTGAAATTATATCTTTTCGAATACATATTTTATATAGAAAAATGGACTAATGTATATTCCTTAATATTCAAATATAGGGAAACCTCTGAATAGCGGACACCTCGAGATCGTTGAATAAATTCCTGCATCGAATCGGTTGTTTCTAATTTTTTGGGGTGGTCGACATAACTCTAATTTTATTTCTGCTTCTCGGGTTCACCCTAGAATAATTATTCCGGGTCATATTTAGGATTTTTGCAAGTCCCATTTTGGATTTTCACAAAACGTTTGAACAGAACTATGTTTCAGATGAAAATAAATACGTATTTGAGTATGAATGAGTATAGATTTAATTTACTACATGAGAAAAAATAAAATGTATATAAGAAATGTAATCATAGATAATTCTTTCTTTACGGTGCAGTTAAAAACCATTTTTTCTTTTCTCAGAATATGAAAATCATTACCAACATTTCGTTTATAAACGAAATGTTGGTAATAATAATGATAAAATTATAAACGAATGATATACCCAAAAACACATGTATTGTATTTGTGATAGTTTATGCGCACATACACATGCTACGTGTACGTAGATTTGGAGGTGCCTACTATTCCAAGGTATAAGCGTACAAATATATAAGTGTTAGGAATTAAAAAAGTGTTCGCTAAATAGAGGTGTTCGCTTTTCGGGAGTGTCCATTATGGAGGTCTTATTATATATATTTTTTCAATCTGAAAAATACTGTGGACATTTTTTGGAAAAAGCGGGTCAACCCTTACCCGGCTCGCAACAGTTAAATCCCAACCCGAAACAATGAAAGTCAACCCGACCCGCAGCAAAAAAGTAGAAGTCAACCCGACCCGAATTCGAACATCAACAGAAAAATATAACGCCAACCCGAAACGACTGGAACCGCGATTGGGATAGAAGCGGGTAACCTTACCCGATCCCGATACAGGACTTTAATCCAGTCTAGCATTATCTCACTTTTATATAGCAAGCATACAACATTGCAGCACAAGATGGAACGTCAGTCGTAAGCACATACAACTTCAGCGCATGCATGAGACAAATTAAACCCAGTATCGGTGAATACCTATATATCTAATTAAATTTTCAGCGGAACTGAAATTACGCTCGGAATTAATTAATACAAAAGGTGTGAATTATCACTTTACTAGGCAGCGTACAACCAAAAGAGTGAAAAAATGTCCAGAGCGGAGATCGAACCCTGAACTCTTGGTATAACGCACCAAAAATCTACCATTTTTGAGCTATCCGGGTGCTTTTTCAAAAAGCCTCACGTTTTCAGCACCAGCTTGGCGAATTGGCGAAAGAGAGAAAGCGCAATGAGCTCTATCGCCAATCGTTGCCCATATTTTTTGTTTTGATATGAACTTGAATTTAAAATTGCGTCGGACGAAATAACCTATGTGCGTGTGTAAAAGAATATTACTAAACTGGTGAGAAAAAAACATTTTTATGTTTGAATTATATGCATTCTGAAATTAAAAGCATTTGAACACGGTAAAATAGTATTTCCTCGTACTATATTCTCCACTTGATAACATTTCGGGATAAAAACAAAACACTCTCTTTGACTTTCACAGCAGCAAATGAATGGGGTTGCTGTTTGCTACAGTTTGCTATACGTATGGCGTCACAAACAAGAAGGGTTACATATTATGTACGTAACGTCTGAATCATCACCACGCCAACCGTTGCAGTCGCGCCAAGGTGTCGAAAACGCGAGGCTTTCTGAAAAAGCTATCCGGATGACCTCCAGTCTAGATGCTCTCACTCTGATATTAGTTATAAAATTATTTCTGATGGTATTAAAAAATTAACTAAATCAAACAGTTTTTAACTAACTTCCAAAAATTACAATTTTTTTTCTTTTTTTTCTGTTTTGTATGTCCACACATAACTTTTGAACAGATGAATTTTGAAAATTATTTCTTAATTGGAAACAGGTGATTTGGTAGTGGCCATATTATACATTTCAGCAGGGTCCAAAAATGGAATTTGTGTGCTTTTCCTTTTCCTTTTTAGGTGCGTTCATAATTAAATACGTAGCACCTATAATCGTCGTCTGGTCCGTCCGTCTGTCCGTCTTTCGGCACATAACATAGAAAATTCTACCCAATCGAATGGGTTGAAATTTAATATATATAATCCCTGCAGAATTTTGTCGAGTCATTTAAAATTTTTTGAAAATCGTATCAAAACTTAAAAAGAAAATTAATAAAAGTTTTCTTTATTCTATTAAATCCTATCACACGTAATTAATTCAATGATATCCCATGATAGGTAATGATTCCAGGTTGTCATGGTGATGACGTCCTATTTAAGATGGAGTTCTATTATTTCCGTATTACTGAATTTTTAAAAAACGAATTTGTAGACTAAAATTGTTTCATGATAGCAATCCTATAATCTACAGACAGTTTTGTGGATATACGTTTCCGGGGAAATAGATATTAAATGGAAACAGAGTCTCAATATGGATTTCAAGTTCTGAAATTTTCAAAGCTAGGCTTCAGTTTCCCATTGGAATTTACAGCCAATGTCAACAAAATATAAAAGGTTGCCAACTTAAAAAGTACTTATTCTATTACGAAATGAATCCTATCATTAGCAGACGATATAATTAATTTCACTGAAATATTAGCGATGATTTTTTTTTTTTTTTTTTTTTACATTGTCTTGTGTTGGATATTTCCGCATAGTATCATTTTAATGTAACAGAATTGTAATTGTTTGTAAAAGTGTATTGAAAACTTAATTTCATAAAATAAAATGAATATTTATAATATGAGAATCTGAACATAAAATAAAATTTGTATTCATGCATTTTTGCATAAGAGTGCAACTGCTATGTAATCAAACGATTGTGTCAGTTGATCGACCCGAGTTTCGCTGGGTGTGGTCAATTTAAACATAGCGGTATGCGGCACAGAATTAAACAATAATAAAAAAAAAGAGGTCGATTTATTTTTAGGAAGTAAACTTTCCCAAAATAGTATTTTCTGACTTAATAACTAGGTCCGTGATAGAAAAAAACAGCTAAATTTGGACTGTTTTAATATAAATAAGTTATAACCAGTGGACCCGTAGGACACTGCACTCTAAAAAATTTTAGCAATATCTAATAATGTTTAGATTCAGGCTTAAACTTCTACAAAAAAAATTAAAGATAAAATTATCTGCAAACAACATGAGTAAACACAGAATATTATCTCATTCATTCCATCAAAGTTGCAGTAAAAACTGATAGACGATAGCAAATGTCACGCGCGAGAAAACAAACATTAACAATCGTATTTTAACTATATTAGAGAATGAGGTCATTCGCTTCGGAAAAAACATGGGACAAAGAAAAATAAATTAAATAAATATAAAATACAGTTTAATCTAATATAACAAATGATATCTTTTAGGCTACACGTTAAGTACCACTGCTTCGGTATTTTTCTTCTAAACATTTCAATCTCAATTTTCCTTTTTAATCTTAATATAAAATAAACCCGTGCGCAGGCATCACATTTTATTTTTGTTGTACTTATTACGTATTCTACGTATTACGTAATTAATGTACTCTTTTTACGTACGCCACGGTTGTACTCTTTATTTTATTTTTTTTAAATAATCATTGTTGAGCATCATATTGTGCGGTAATTTATTTTATTTTATTTTATTTTTTGGCAACACTGATTTCAGAAAAAACTTTCATTTCATTTATGAAAACAAAGCTGATTTAATTTTTAAATAAACAAACATATTTCAACAAAATGTGAGTATACTATGTCAGAAGCCGGTTCAAAAACCTTTCGAATGATACCTCATTCGTTATTGTGAGTTTTGTAAATGCATAGAAAAAGTGAACAGAAATAACATATATGATACTAGCTGCAGGCAAAATGGCAACATTGTGCCCATTTGCTCACATATCATTTGTGGTGTGATTTAGTACCTGCGTATTTCTCTACTCTTGTCATTTCTGCATCAATCAGTATGATTCAGATAAAAATAAGTATGCAAATGATATATTTACGAATTTATTCTACTGAAGAATACAGTCATGTAAAAATATCACTGTTATTTTATAACGATTCTTTTTTTTTCTTTTTTTATATGTCTCTCTTTTATCTGCCTCTTTATCTGAATCTCTTTATCTCTGTCTCTTTATCTCTGTCTCTTAATCTGTGTCTCTTTATCGATTCATTACATTCAAATTCATATATTAACCACTTCACAGAGAGACACAGATAAAGAAACAAAGACACAGACAGACACAGATAAAGAGACAGAGATAAAGAAACAGGGACAAAGACAAGCGGATAAAGAGAAACAGATAAAGAGATACAGATAACGGTTCGGAACAAGCTTATATGTATGCAAGATATTGTTAGAAGTATTTGAAAAATGTATGATCTCGTAAATCTTAAATCTTTGCAAATATGTGTCTCTTTTATGTGCCTCTTTATCTGTGTCTCTTTATCTCTGCCTCTTTATCTGTATCTCTTTATCTGTACCTCTTTATCTTTCTCTCTTAATCTGTGTCTCTTTATCTCTATCTCTTAATCTGTGTCTCTTTATTGATTCATACATTCGAATTCATATATTAGCCGTTTCACAGAGACACAGATAAAGAAACAAACAGACAGACTGACAGAAATAAAGAGACAGAGATAATTTGGTCCAGGAGAAGCTTATACGTACGCAAGCTATTGTTAGAAGTATTACAAAAATATATGATCTCGTAATATTAAATCACTGCAAAAGATAATTACGCACGTGAAAACCAAACATAATAAATTTTCATCAGAATCAACTTAATCATTTCTCCAGTATTGCATCACGTGTTTCTCCACAACATTATTTCTATCAAAAGAATAGAGAAATTACGTTCTCTGGTGCAATCACTTTGAACTATGGCCTGGATTTTTCATCATAAAGTGAGAACATTAATAAAATACTTTTCAAGAAAAATAATTATTACATATGATGAACGTTTTTTCCCGATCTAATATAAGAAAACTCTAAATTGTACTATAAATACTGATTATTTCTGTTATATCGCGCTCATTCTGGAAATGTAATTCACGTATAAAAGACGTATCTTCTTATGTTATAGTCCCCGAAGGCCACAAATAAATAATTCTAAATCACAAATAAATAATTGTAAATTCATAATCGGTAACATTTTATTAATCATGTATATTAAATATATTTAAAGAGAAAAACTATCTTCAAGTTATTGTGAAACTGTCTAGTAAGTGAATTAAATTGTGACTACACTGTAGATACTACAGTCACATGGATTTATAATATTTTGGATTACACAAAGAATGCCATCACACCTGAAGAAAACAAGGTAAGCGATTCATCTTACCTTACTTACCTTTTCTGCCTGAGAACTTAAACTCATAATAAAATTTTAATGAACAATTTAACAACTTAAATAAACTCACATAATTTAAATTAGAAGCATCGTTAATTTACAAAAGATATCGAATATGGGATAACAACATTTAGACAAATACATTCAAATGAAGATTCATTAGAAAATTAATGTACTTTAAATTAAAAGAAAAATAAACGATCACAGCGAAGATAAAAGAAGGGTAATTAGGGCCGGAAGTGATTTGAAAACCGAAAATAAAAAAGTTATTTCGGATGGTACAAGAAACTCAACCTAAATTGTTTATTTCTGGAAACGAAGTGAAGTAATTTTATTGCGCTGAGAGAGCGAAGTTCTTTTACGTCTACTCCAATCATTTCTTTCTGATGCTTCTTCTCCTAAACTGTTTGGTTCGTAATCATCAAATTTAGTACAGTGCTGCCACGGACGGCAGGGTGCACTAAGAAAAAAAAACATATCTGACACAAGTCGTATCCTTGAGTCATAATTATAGATCATAAATGCCATAAACTTAACGTTAAAAATGTGAATTCAAACCCCTACGCGCGATTCTTTACATAATATAGATCGTGTGGTGATAAGGGTCTGCACGCACCGAATTTTTCAGAGTCTGCCCGAACGAAATCTATCTTGGCAAGGCTCGATGTAAACGCTGAAAGTCTGGCCCAAATCCACCCCAGGCAATTTTGATTTTCTCAGTTCATGGCCCGCCTCGGCTCTTCCAAAAATCAATGAAATCAGGCCCAACTCGGCTTGGCTCGAGTGTCTAAAAAATAAACTGATATTTCTTAATTAACATTATTCTACAATTAATTATTTTTAAGAACACGGGAAACATATTGATACAAAAGTACAACATTTTTTATCTCATCCGAGAGTTATTTTTAAAGTAAGTTCTGTTAACAAATATCTATTTAAATATCCCGCGCTTTCAGCAAAGAGCATGGCATGCGCGCAGACTCCCGGCATCCCTTGCACTACAGCAGGCTCCAGTTGTGCACCTACTGTCATTGCGTTATTTCAGAGTGAGCATGAAACATGTTCAAATCGGCTGATCCTACCGCCAACTCTGAAATACGGTCAGGAATCCAGTTTTTGACAGCAGGAAACATGACAACAGCGGATATTCATCACCAGATCTGGGAGGTGTATGGCCCAATGCGATGAATGCACAATACTGCTACTCAAACACAATCTCCCATCGAATCTTTTGGGTGGGAGCAATTTGAGCACCCTCCATACAGTCTTGATCTTACGCCGACAGACTATCACCTCTTCCAATACCTGAAATCGTTATTCAAGCCGCCGGCGAATCAACATTTACGAAGAAGTGGAAATCTTGTATCTTTCCTCACAGGCGGTGGCATTCTACAAAAATTCGTTGGGCGTTACGACAAATGTTTCAACTGACAGGGAAACTTTGTAGAAAAGTAAAAGAAGATATAAAGAATCTTGTAAAAAATAAATTTTCTAAATGTACCTAGTAATTTTTTTTTTAATTGCAAAATGGAGCTTACTTTAAAAATAACCCTCTTATACATGATGCAAAACATGGAATACGGAATAGCAACATTTAGACAAACACATTCAAAAGGAAACTCATTCGATAATTAATGTAATTTAAAATAAAAGGAAAATATACTTAAATTAAGTAAAAGAAAAAGAAAACTTTAGATTTTTGAAGATATTTGTCTGTAATTTATTAAACCAAAAAAAAAAAATTCTAAAGATTCCGTCAAACTAATGAACAATATCGCTATTAATTTCACACACACGAAAAAAAAAAATAACAATACCGGCTTGACACGACCTTGAAAGAATGAGTACTAGGCTTGACCCGACCCGAATCTGCAGAAAATAATTAAGTGTGGGCTCCAATCCATGTCTGCATTAAAAAGTCAAATCCTGCCCGGTCCGAATCAAATGAAAGAATATCATCCCGAATCTGAGCTGACCTCTGACATGTGAAATTTCGATTAGAGCAGGGACAGTGAACTTTTGCATGCATTTGCCAAAAATCCCAGAAAAACGTGCCAAGAACATTCGGACTTAAAATATAATTTAACAAAGAGCTACATTTTAGGGAACTTTTATTAATATGATTTCTACTTGTCCTAAATTCGACTCCTAAGTTATTTAGTGGGATTCTTGAACTCAAGATTATAGGCAGTCCCATTGTTAATAATTTATTTATTTAAAAAAAATCTTTTTTCCCTGTTGTATACATTTTAGCCGAATCTGGCTGGATTTCTAGATATCCGGATAGCTTCCAAAACATGTCAGTTCGGGTTGTTGGAGATTCTCTTTTCACACTGCAAGATCTCTCATGGAAAATATACAAATGAAACTACTTGAGGGGGGTCCGGGACACATAAATCTTCAAATTTTTGAAAAATATTTTATTGTATTAAAAAATACTATGTTTTTATCCGCTTAAAATGACGTTTAAATCATGTTTCTATCTTAAATAGAACAGGATATATTAATTTTTTGTTTTCAAAATCTAGCTTTCAAGTAGTGGTTGTCATGGAAACGTTGTTGCGTTTTTCTGCATGATAGGTTCTTTCACGCATTCTCCTTTTTAAATCGTTATAAGTCAAAAACAGTTAAAGATAAATGGTTATAACTTGGAACATGTCTTTTTCAATTATTTTACTTTAATTTTGATTCAGCAAATTTGAAAAAAAAATATTTACTTTTGAAAATGATTTTTTTTTAAAGTTTTTACTTTAAATATAATTTTTTTTATTAATATTTTTTAAAATGCTGAATCAAAATTAAAATTTATGTATCTCTGTTTATTTAAAAGAAAAAAAAATTGAAATTCTACAAATAATATTTCGAATTATAACGATTTTAAATTACCCCATTTTCTTTTATAAATTTTAAATTAAATTTCTTTTGAATGTTATGAAGTTTTATCATGTGATTTTGTTTACAAATGATATGGTTAATCATCACAAAAAAAATTCAAAATTTTAACTCAATAAATTAATTTTTTTTAAATGGGTCCCCAGACCCCCTTTACTTAAGAGCATGTCTAAACAAGAACGAAAAATCATGCATACGGCATAGATTATGAAACACTTTCCAACACTGACAGTTATTAACACTTATTAAGTAATTTCACATTTTTTTTTCATATAAAGATATCTAAATAAGCGACTAAAAAAAAAACCCACATAACTCGGTAAAAATCCATTTTCAGCAATTACAGTCCCTATCCGGTAACGTGTGCAAAGTATTTCTTGCAGTCCTGTATGCGATCTATAGAATATATACACACCACCTATTAAACTCAAAATTAGAGCAGTTTAAAAATGCATACCATAGCGGAAAACGCACTTCCAGCAATGATCGACCTTAGTCAGTCCTTTAACCGAACTCTTTTGTGTGTCTCTGTAAATGAACGATAAATGTTATGCACTCTATAATCTATAAAAAACATGCAGTGCACTTCATTGATTTCCTTATTATTGAAGTAAAATGCACCTCAAACGATTTTTCCCCATAGATCATAATGTAATAGAATATTTTTGTACCTCCCTGTAAACGAACTATAGATGCTGCTTATTCTATACTCCTGAAAAAGCATTTTGTAGTCCACCTGAATGATATATCAATCTCATTAAGTTTGAAATATCGCAACATGAACAAAATGCACTTGAAACGATTTTTTCACATAGACCGTAATCTAGTGGAATTCTTTTGTGTGTCCCTGTAAATGAACTATACATTCTACGTACTTCATTTTCAACACTGAACATTCTATAATAAGTTTCAATAACATATAAAAATTTTATGCCAATCTGAGTATATTTAGGGCAATTAGAGCACGGACAGACAGACATCAGACAGACAGACAAACCGAATTCATTAACACTTTTCATTTATGTTAGAAAATGTTACAAAACACGTCTTACAAAACAGAGCCTTCGCTAGTCATCCGAAGAAATTCGAACGCTAATGTTAAGTCTATTGGAAGGTTTTTGACAGATTTCTCGCTGGCATTTTAATATTTTTAAATGATTTTTTTTGCATATATGAAGCCGATCCCTAACGTTGTTAGATTTTACTTTTTGATTTTGGTTCCAGTTTTTTTATATAACGGTATTTTCACTGTCAGAAACTGTTCCAACCGGTTACGAAATTGAAAATTTCCGCTTATAAAAAAAACTGTAACTGAAATCAAAAAAGTAAAAACTAACAACGTTAGGGATCGGCCTCAGCTATCCTATGGGGAAAAAATCATTTAAAAATATTAAAATGCGAGTGAGAAATCTGTCAAAAAGATAGACTTAACATTAGCTTGAGTGTATCTTCCCGTGACTAGTGTAGGCTCATAACCTCAAAAATATGATAATTTGGTATTTCACAAACTGAGTACTTCCAAACGTCAGAAAATTAATAGATTCTCAAATGGGTTTCACGAAAGGATATGAATTAAATCTTCTCTTTGAAATTTAAGCTAAGTAGGTAGTACATAATAATCCTGGCAGAGGAATGAGAAATCTGAGATTAGTCAAATAATTATGGCGACGCTGGTTAGTATGCAGAGGGCAGTCACGCGTCCGTCAAAATTCCGGACTCGTTTCGGACAGCTAATTGCACTCACTTACTCCCGGGAATTTTCGAATCATTAGACGAAAATCCTTCGTCTCAGAGATTAAAAAAGACGGTCAGTGAATTTCAATCAAGCGTTGCTCCTATTTAGAACCTGGGAGTGGACCCTTTCCATGAGGTGTGTGACACGAACGCTTTTCACAAAATAAAGAAAAGGGCACACAAGGAAATACATAAAGAAAAGGGCAATCACTTTACCTCACGGATACAGCTAAATTTCGCGTGACACATAAATCACGGAAAAGGTCATTAAGAAATCATCTCGGGGTCCAGATGGAGAAAGTTTTCTGGTGACGGCCATCAGTTGGTTCTCAAACTTTTATTGCCTTGCACGCTGCTGGAAAAATAACTTGCACCTGGTGTACCCTTTCTATATAGTATTATAAAAATATCGTTACAATGAATTTCAAGGGACTACAGATTAAGTTCGTTATTATGAAAATTTCGTTAATGTAAACTGCCAATATGGCGGATTTAAAAAAGATACATTTGGATACACATTGAATAAAAAAAATTATGGTACGTATTGGCCAAATTGTTAGTCCCATTCGAAAAAAAATTCCCAAATCTTTGTTTCTAAGATAATTATATTTAAATAAATCACCCTAGTATAATAATACTGAGTATTGACTTCCATACACGATTAAAAATTTGCAGCAAACTGTCCAGTCACTCGACCGTTTTTATAGAAAACAGTTTCATAACTGTAATTTAAAGCTATTCTGACCATATTATTGCCCATATTATGGTCAGAATAGCTTTAAATTACGGTTATGAAACCGTTTTCTATAAAAACGGTCGAGTGACTGGACAGTTTGCTGCCAATTTTTAACAATGTATAAATGAGATATTTTGCGACTGTTGTGTTTATATTTTCTATAGGTGAGTGGCAACACTAATCATTGCAAAATCGAGAAATTTTGTTCTGTTTGCATTGTTTGCTTGCCTGTTACAAATCAAATAATATCACTTCTAATCATTAATTTTAGTGTTTTAAATGTTTCTTTAATCTTTTTTTTTTGTATTAGATGCGGATTTTTAACTGAAAAATAACATTGTTTAAGGAATTTTCTATTGCAGTAATTAAAATGGGTGGCAGAAAAGACATTTCGTCAAGAAAACGTAGACAGATTCAGGTTTTCTTCCAAAATTCTAACTTTTCCCAATCTGAAATTGTCAATAGACCTTCTGTGTCTCGAAAAACTGTAGTAAGGATAAAGAAAAGCATCAATTTGAATGGAAATGGAACACCGAAGATAGTTGGACAATGGGGAAGAAAACCGGATTTCTTCACAACGTGAAGTGTTTTACTCATTTTGAGCAGAAATAGCAGAAAAAGTTCTTGAAGAAAGTCGAAGGCTTCACCGGGTAACCAGGGCATTCCTAATGAACACAAGAACCTATCCACAGAAAACTTTTTGAGGCTGGCTTAGAAGGCTTATCGTCCAAGGAAGAAACCGAAGCTGACTGAAGCCACGAGAAGGCAACGACTGACGTAGGCCATATCGTTTCAAAATTGGATTTTTTTTTCTTTTCTTTATAGAATGTTTACATGAGATAATAAAAATATATTTAGCCTCTGCCAGTCATCAGCTGTCCAGTTTTTAAACGATTTGGCCTACGCCAATCGTTGCCTTCTCATGGCTTCAGTCAACTTCGGTTTCTTCCTTAGTCGATATAGCCAGCCTCAAATAGTCTTCTGTGGATGTTCTTGCGCTCAAAGCAATGCCCTGGTTATCCAATTCAGCTTTTAACTATTTTGGAAGTATTCTTTATTTAATACATTCTAAGTATCTTACCGATAAGGCTAGCGGGTACTTGCTATAGAAGAAGAGTTTGGACTGATGATACGGGGTTTCTTCAAATGGCGGCTTTTGGCTTGAAAATTTTGGTGTTTACAAAGCAATTTGGAAGTTAATTGCGGGGAGATTTCATCGATATGAGATGATGCTTGGGGTTTTAACAGAGGATGAAAACATGGATTATATATATTCTTAATTTGATTGTTAGATGTACATTATGAATATTTTTCTATTATATATTTCTATATATTCTGTTATATATTTCTTTAAACGTGTTTGTTCATAATATATTTTAATTACGAGTGCTTTTTTATAACTTAGAAAAATTGCAAATCGTTTTAATAACTGAAAAAAATATTTGTTACTTTTTCTTTTAATTCGAAAGCATAATTTTTATTTGTTGCTTTTTTGAGTAAAATCGAATTTTTTCAAATATTATATATATATATATATAGGTTATATATATATATATATATATAGGTTATATATATATATATATATATATATATATATATATATATATATATATATATATATATATATATATTAATCTGTTTGTTCAGAATATGTTATTAGTGTGAATAGTTTTCTATAACTTTAAAAAATAAATTGCAAACAATTTTAAATGAATGCGAAAATGAATTGTCATTTTTTATCTTTTTAATAAATTCAAAATTTTAATTTGTTGAATTTTTAGTTTTTCATTTAAAAAATAAATTCAAACTTCAATATTAATAGAGCCAATACGCATGCGTGCAGGGAATAAACGGAAATATTCCCCCTTCTTGAGACTTTCGGGAAGAATTCGCGGAAAAAGAATGTTTTCTAGGAGTACGGAAATTGTTTGTTGAAAAATGAGGAATAATTTAGTGTATAAAGACGAGTTTTTCTGACAGTGTAGAATTTTATATCAAAGCAATTTTATCGCATTTAAATTATTCTCACAATACATCGGCACTGTTTTCTTCTAAGATTTGTTTCTATACTATGACGTACTTACCACGAAAGCAAAACAGTGGAACTCTCTTTAAATTTCTCGATTTACATGACCAGTGAAACATCTCAGCCTTTACCATGTAATATAGGTCTTGAAATGGGCAAATGTTTTGTCTTGCATCTTTAAACCAAGTATACATTTTCATATATCATCTCCAAGTCGCGTCCTGTTTAGATGCATATTAGACCTTTTAGAGAACTTCAAAATTGTGTCCTTTTATTTTAAAGGACTGTAAAGCTTTATGTCTGAATGAGTCACTAATTGGATGAGAATAAGAAGTACATAATGACTGTTGTATATAACCTCCTTCAAAATAAAACTGAAAGCAAGTCTCCAGATGTGCGCACGAAAAATATTATCAAGAGATTATAAAACATTTCCAAGAGGCTATAATTTTCTATCGCATCCTATGATCTGACTATATAAAGACGTTTATTACACTATAAATTTGTAGTACTTGAATCCAGGTCTTCACTCTCCAGAACATTTGAGATTCCGTCACACTATATATGTGAAAACTTGAGGCCTTTAAGGGAGTTTTTGATTTTGCAACTGCAGAGAGCAGTTAGCTGAGAAAATATCTCCAAGAAGAGAGATTTCTTCCACGGCAATCTTGCCGTGGAAGTGAATTTTTGCCCCGTATAAGCCGAGCGTCTAGACAGAAACTTTAAAAATGAAATGAAATTAGCAATATGTCGCTTCATGTAAAAATTCTGTGTACTGTGAAGTAATCGCTAATAAATTAATGTTGCGCCAGCAAGTCGTTTAATTAAAAGACGTTACAGGACATACTTTTAAAAGCATCTCATGCAGAAGTAGCAACATAAATTATTTCGCATAATCAACCTGACTTGTTCCAGCCCTTACTGTGCTTGCATAATATTATTTTTCTCTTTCAATGCAATTTGCATTCTTATCTTCTTATTGTTTCTTAAATAAGCAAAAGTTCGATAAAAGATAATATCCGCAAAAAAGTCTAAAAAATATATATGTATGGAATTTTAGACTTCTTTTTCTTATATTTAGAATTTTGCTGTGCAACTTTTTTTGTAAATATTGTGTTTTTTGAATTTTATACAATTTTTCGCGACTGTTTATTGAATGAGCGTTTTTGTATTTCTCTTTACTTTACTTTAACTCGCACAAAACTAGAGTAAAATATGTAATGTAACGAAGTCACATAAGTTTGATGATTCTGAAATATTTTTAGTCAATGTAATCTTATCCAACTAACAAACAATTTTAACCAAATTCACACTATAAGTCATGAAATTTTTTCTAAATATGTGGGAATTCTAAGATGGTATTCAGAGATCATATTCCTTAATAAAGTTCATGTAACAACTTAACAATAAATAAAAAAAACCTTTATCACTTAATGTTACAGTGTGTCTATATTAGAATTTACTAAATCATGAGAACTTAATCAGTAAGCAAGTAATCAGAGGTCAAGATTCAATCCTTCGAGACAAACTGATAGATATACATGAATACCCAGGTAAACTCCTGCACGGGAACTAAAATTTACCCGGAAGTTAACCCGGCTTTAAGCTTAAAGCTAACCCTAAACTACACAAAAATAATTTAATCTACCCGAAAGCCAACCCGAACCCCAAATATTCAAACCCGAGCCCGAAAGTGACAGAAAATTAATCCATATTTGAATATAATTATGTAAAAATACTCTATAATTATATATTTAATCAACACTCGCAACGAAAAAAAAATAGTGTTAACCCGACCCGATGCAAGACTCTAATGCCAGGGAATATCGGTAGTATGCCACAGCCGCAATGGTGTAAGTCCGCCTATGTAAATTAGCTCTTTCATTATTATAGATTTCTCACGATTTTCAAGAGTTGTATTCTTTATTATCATGATTAATAAGTTCAAATAAACTTTACTTAGAAAAAAACATTTGTTTTGAATGGTAGCACTGTGACAGTAAACCCGGGAACAAATCTATAACGGAATCCCTCTTTAAACTTAAAATTTCATGGTCAAAGCTAAAAGAATACAACACGTTAATAATAAAAAGTATACCTTCTAAGACGGAAACCTGTCTAAAACGAAATGTTTTCCGGTCTCTTTTCGATTACATGTTTACAAAACAAAACAAGTTGGAAATTGCACGTTAAACGTGACAAATGAGGTGCGTACGTACTTTAAATTGATTTACAATGTAAAAAAATCATCGTTATTATTTCAGTGAAATGAATTATATCGTCTGCTAGGAGCGAAACGAGCATGCCTTTTATATTTTTCTTATTACGTATGCTACGTTTACAGATGCGAATTTTTTTTTTTTACACCAGACAGCGCTGTAAAATTCCTCTGGAGATCTTGCTTTGCGAATGATGACCTCCATGGTTTAATATTTCTTATGACTCACAGTGAACGAATCTCTTGTGTTTATTAACTTTAATGGATTGAGATATTCGGCTGTTAACCTCATTTCCACTGAAGTTATCTCAGAATCTATACATTTTTTAATGTAACTCATTTCTCAAGCAAACCATTTTTTTGAACTACCTTTCTAAAAATATAACTTTTACGCAATTTTAGTCGAAAAAATCATTTTGAATAAAAATGGCATATGAAAAAAGAAGTGGTTAGCTCGCATTTGTTTTACTCAGTCACATGACTTGCGCTTTTATTATATAGATTGCATACGATAGAATTTAATAGAATAAAGAAAACTTTTATTAAATATCTTTTTAACTTTTGATTCGATTTTCATAAAATTTGAAATGACTCGGCAAAATTCTGCAACGATTCTATATATTAGATTTCAAACCATTCGGTTGAGTAGTTTTTGCGCTGTTATAGGCGGACAGACGGACGGACCAGACGTCGACTATTGGTGCTTACGTATTTATATAATTACGAACGTACCTAAAAAAGGGGGAATCACTGAATCTCATGGATTTAATAAAGGTTTCGCGTGATACACAAGTCATAAAAAATGGTCATTAATAAATCATTTGGGGGGCCATGATACAAAATGTGTTTGGGAGACAGTATTTTAAGTATTCAGAGATAACATTCTGCAGATACCGTGGACACTCTTTAATGCGTCTCCGCTTAAGATGTATTTCGTTTTAATGAAGACAATTTTGTTTTCCCCATCATTTTCCACATGTGAAAGATATCACTTAAAGATGTATCATTGCTACAGTTTTCAAATAAATTTTATTTGAAAGTACAACTTTTTCGATATTGCGATAATGTAAAAATTTTAAATATGTTATATTTAAAAGTGAACGTGCGAGCAATAAAAACGAAAGCGATAAAACAGGTCATTGACACCTTCGTTATGACATCTGTATCCAGGGTTCTGTAGTGGCTTTTGACCAAACTTAGCAATTAAACTTAGCTAATAAAATAAATAAATAAATAAATAAAATAAAATAAAATAAATTGCCAGATGCCAGAATTTAAGTATATTTCAAAGACGCAGACCGTGGGGCGCCTGTTTATTGAGAATTGCAGAAGAAATTACTTTTTTTTGCCATGATGCGGCAGTTGGAACCACCCACTTCGAAATCTAGATAGGGCAGAATGTAATAGGTAGTATTTCTTACGAAATCTACCTAAAATGTTAGTCAAATAGATTGGACGTGAAACATAGATTCAAAAATCACTCTTTAACCTCCAGTTTTTTAATCGCGGTTTTTAAATAGTATTGTCAACTGATGCCAGGACAACCCCCCCCCCCCATAAAACTTGCTGCGACTTTGTTTCATGCTAAAGGGAAGTGGTTTTGAGTAATGCATTATCTCAAAAGAGTGAACTACAAGAAAGCAGAAAATGTTTTCTTTACTCTCCCTCCCTATACCTAAAAATTCTCTAAATTTTCGATGGAAATATTTCAGTGAGTTATATAGAATTTTGATTATTTATTGTTGCAAGAACGCGACAATTAGGATAAAAAAATTTAAACAAAAAAATTAATAAATAAGGAGTTTTACAGATTTTAAACTTTGTGTGCTCGGGAGAAGGGAAAAAAGAGGAGGAGGGCGGAAATTTTTGCGGTGGATTCAGGAAATTTAAATGACATATTAAATATTGTCATAACAAAGAGACAAATACAGCAGATTTTTTTTTTTACAAAAAGCAACAGTTTTATAGATTTTAAATTTTGAAATCTGGAGAAGCAAAGAGGGAGAAATGGAAATTGTGGTGAGGGGAAGGTTGAAATTTAGATTAGTGATTATTTATTTTTTGTTACCACAGAGTAAGTAACAAGGCAGAAAAATATTCATAGTTTAAATAATTATAAACTTTGCGTACCTAGTGCTGGAGATGAGCGGAAAATCGGGAGGTAGAATTAA
Organism: Maratus michaelseni; assembly: GCA_963931845.1. Lineage (NCBI taxonomy): Eukaryota > Metazoa > Arthropoda > Arachnida > Araneae > Salticidae > Maratus > Maratus michaelseni. The sequence continues at coordinate 465,090,630 of OZ007587.1, forward strand.
TTATTTATTGCTACAATAAAATAAAAGAGATAGGGCTGAAAAAGTTTAAGTAATTCAAAAGTTTTAAAGAATTTGAACTTTTTGTGCTGCGGGTAGGAAAAGTAATTTTTTTAAAGCGATGGGATTTCGGTAATTTTTTTAAAAAGCACAAATAAAAAAAAGTCTGCCAAAATGCGGAAGATTCTGACCAACAGAAATAGAGTTATGTAACTGGTCTGGTTGAATAGCAACCAGGGCCGATTATCACAAGAGCAAACAGGACAGTTGACTGGGTTCTACGTCTGTAACAGGGGTCCCCCAAAACTAAAATTAAGGCATTTTTTTTTCTTAAAATGACTACAAATTGCGACTACAAAAATGTTATAAGGCCCTCAACTGGATCTTTGCCCAGAATCCCACTTAGTGTTAATCTGGTCTCGTAAGCCACGTCAGTCGTTTAACAACGTGCCGCCTGTATATAAGAAAAAATGCCCTTGCAATTTGGCGATTTCATTTGCTGTTTTCCTCGCCAAATAAATCACTTAATTGCGATTTGGCACAATGACGATTGGCAGCAAATACCCTGTCTGTATCCCGTACTATTTTAAACATTCCGGTTTGTGATTTATTGATCGAGTACTGAAAAAAATAGGTTGTTTGTTTGGTTGATTTTTTTTTATTTGCGCAAGGTCACCAAAAAGACATGCTGCGCCAAATACAAGAATATTTAGTAAAACTGTAAGAAATGGGATTTTGTTCCTAAAGATGAGGTAAAAGGAAAATAAAAAGCACAAAATTGAAGTCATTAAAACTTAATATTATTCAGCATAGCGGAGAACGTTTCAGTTTCTGAATGCAATTCCTCGCACGAACTCCATCAAAATGTTTATTACATCACGTAATAAACACGGGGGAGACATTATACGTTACTTTTCATTGCTTCACGAACGCTCAGCTATTTGTATATATACAGCAGCAGTACGTAATTCGCTCCGGAGTTCGCGAGATTCTTAATCCGAAATTTTGCCCTATTGCAGGATCAACTGAGATCACATATGGAGATGATAAAGTCATGAAACTATGCAGAATGTTTCACATAAATAAAAGGACAGTTGTAATGGGCTTTTGAATTTTTAAGGAGTCTTCTGAAAAAGACATGAAAGGTGAACTCAAAGAAATTGGTTTCAATCATTAATTGCATACCTGTGTGAAGTGTCTAATGTGAGAGACGGTCTTCAACTGTGAACTTAATTTGTACTCCACAGTAATTTGCCTCACTTAATATAAAAAAAAGAACGAAAAATCATTCATCAAGCATAGATTATGAAACACTTTCGAACACTTCCAGAATACTGTAACGAAACTTCATCGTTTAACAAGGTGAGAGATGATGTGTTAGTAAACAGGGTCATGGTTAAACCGGGAGGTGAGGCATACCTTTCAGCTTAAGCTGAACTAGCCCTCCCAACAGATTTGTTTAATATGTGGCAAGACCCCAGCCCAGGAGCATTTTGAAAAAAAAAAAAAAAACACATAACCGATTCGAAAACTCATTTTCAACAATTACCGTCAATAATAGCAAAAATTTTTGTGCATCCCTGTATAGGATCTATAGATTTATATATATACTACATAGTATGCTAAAAATTAGTTCAGTTAGGAAACGCATAGAAAAGTTGCAAATTCTCCTTCAGCAATTTCCATCAATATACGGAAATGTACTCGAGATATTTTGTGCTGCCCTGTATAGAATTTATACACACCAAGTAATAGGCAAACAATTAGTTAAATTTAAAAATTCATACCTGAACTGAAAACGCACTTCCAACAATTATTGTCCATATTAGACAGTACTAACAGATCTTTTGTTCTACATTGTATATCATCTGCAAAAATTATGCACACCAAGTAATAGTAAAAAAAAAAAAAAATTGAAAAGCGTATACCACAACTTAAAACGCACTTCCAACAATTATTGTTCATAGACAGTACTGTAACCGAATTATTTTGTGTGTCCCTGTCAATGAACGATGAAATGCTATGCACATCCTATTCTATAAGCTTCTTGTAGTACACCTTAGCAGGGCCGTGCGAAGAGGGGGGCGAGGGGGGCCTTCGCCCCCGGGCGCAGAAATTGAGGGGGCGCCAAATTTATACTACCAACCACGGTTTAATTTATTTATTTATTCATTTTTTGTCATCGATCATTTTCTGAGGACTTTCTTTTTTTTTCTGTCTCAAAATATCATGATCTCTCCAACATATAAGTGCAATTTTCTCTTACGCTATTTAGTTGTTTTCCATTTCTGAATTAAAATTAAACCTTTTAAAGTTCCAACATAAACGCGAAATGTTTATTCAATAGAATTTATTTCTGTTTCTGTACTTTATCAGTTTGGTGTTACCTGTCACAAAAAGAAGGGGAGAGGGGGGCGGGCGCCAAATTGAAACTTTGCCTCTGGCGCAGTTTTCTCTTCGCACGGTCCTGCACCTTAGTGATATATATCAATTGAATATAGTTTAAATAATATAACATCATTAAAATAAAATACACCGCCAACAATTTTTCCCCATAGCCTGTAATGTAACGGAATTCTTTTGAATATCCCTGTAAGTAAATTATAAACGCTACACACTTCATTTTCAATACCGAACATATCGTAGTAAACCTCATTAACCTTTATCAATTGCATTACAATTCAAATTCAAGCATATGTTTACACGAGTTAGAGCGCGGACAAGCAGGCAGACAGGCTTTTCTACTATTTTGGAAAGTGTTCAAAAATTCATCATATTTAATGTTTATTAGTTTGTCCTTCTATGAACAAATGTTAGTCAGAGTCATATGCATGTTTATGGCTACAAATAATTTATGATCTTTATCCTTATCTTTAATCCTAATTTCATTAGCATTAAAGCAAGTTTTTTTTTCATTAGATGTTGTTAGTTATGTACATTCATTAGATTTTATTATGTAAATGCATAACACTTAAGGGTGTTGGTTACTAAGATCTCTAATTCCCTTCAGTGATGTTAAAAGTAGCATTCTTTTTAAGTGCGTTCGTATAATTATATAAATGCGTGGAAATATAAATTATTAGTCGTCGTCTGGTCCGTCCGTCTGTCTGGATGTAACAGCGCAAAAACTACCCAACTGAATGGTTTGCAATTTAATATCGTTCCAGAATTTTGTGACGAATTTGTAGTGAGGAAGAATTTTGTCATTTCAAATTTTATGAAAATCGAATCAACAGTTAAAAAGATATTAATAAAAGTTTTCTTCATTCTATTAAATTCTATGATACGTAATGAATTCAATGATATTCCATGATAGGTAATGATTCTAGGTTGCCATGGTGATGACGTCTTATTTAAGATGGATTCCTGTTACTTCCGTGTTACTGAATTTTAAAACCGAATTTCTATGCTAAATTTGTTTAATGATAGTAATCCTATAATCTACCGACAGTTTTTTTGGATATAGATGTTTCCGGAGAAATAGATATTCAATGAAAAAAGAGTCTAAATAGGGATTTCAAGTTCTGAAATTTAAAATCTATTTATTTTAACTCAAATCTATTTTTTATGTATATAATGTGTTTAATTTATGTGTTACAGTATTGCTATTATGAATCTTTAATCTGCTCTTTGTGGTTTTTACATCTGAAAATACACTGTAAAAAATCACCAATGTTTCTTATTTTATGAAAATATACTATAACCACGAACGAAAATATAATATAATCTTCTGAGTTATCCGAAATTCCGAATAGCGTGTTCCATTGTCTTTTGAATCCCCAGAAACCAATACATTTCCAAAATTGAAAGAATTATTTATCAAAACAAAGTATTTTTCAGAAACGTTTCCGAAAGGTTTTTATAGTGTGTTAATGAGTGTCCTCAGCCTGGAATACCTGTTTTTCGAATGCTATCAATTCTCAAGTAAATATAATCATGCCCAAAAAATATGTTTATCAGACAAATATGCAAAATTAACAGCGTTAACAATAACATTAAAATTACGATTATTTCTTTACTCTTTCATGTATAAATTAACTTATGCGGCTGAAAACGTTTACTTGAGAATAGATGACATTCGAAAAACAGGTATTCCACGCTGAGGACACTCATTAATGTACTATAAAAACTCTTCGAAAACGTTTCAGAAAAATTCGGGCAGCGAAAAATACTTTTTTTTTATACATAATTCTTTAAATTTTGGAAATGTATTGCGGTTTCAGGGGATTCAAAAGACAATGGAACACGCTATTTGGAATTTCGGATCACTCAGAAGATTATATTATATTTTCGTTCGTGGTTCTAGTATATTTTCACAAAATAAGAAACATTGGTCATCTTTTACAGTGGTAGATTGTACAGATCTCTTTTTACGCCTTGTTCAAACTATAACAAAAAGGTACATTTATCTAAATCTGCAACTGCTTTTTCCTAACTCACTCGTTAATATATGCAGAAACCGCATGTACACTGTAAAAAAAAATCTCTAATTTTGTCAGAAAAATATTGTATTTTTTACAGAAAAAAAAACTGTTTTAAAGAAAAACAGTTTTTTCTTCTAAAAAAAATGCGGATTTTGTAATTTTTACAGAAAAAAATCTATTTTAATGAAAATATACGGATATTTTCTGTAAATTAAACGGTTTTATACTGGCGCCAAAATTGACAGTTTTTTTCTGTCAGTTTGAGAGATTTTTTTTTTTTCAGTGTTATGCTTTATTTGCAGCTGCTCTCAAGTTTGCTTGTATATTTCTTTAATATTTCATTTTCATTTCACTAATTTTATCGAATTGCCAAATCTGGAACAATTGGCATGTTAGTGTTTTCAAAACTTAATATAGTGCCTAATAATTATATACTGCCTAACTGTTGTTTTGATCGCGGCGCGGTTGACTCGAATCGCATTTATGGTTGGCGGTCTAACTCAGATCGAAATAATGTGATCATTTCATCTCTAACTCTCCGACTTGTAAAATCTAAAAATCTATTGCATTAGGCAGGCCACCTCGTTATTATCTCTGTCTCCTTTTAAAATAAAAACCAAACTTCCATGGAGCGACATGTTTTCATTGATTTCTGCCTTTACATTTCTAAACGAGAATGCTCCGTTATTGGACTATACAACTCATACAAGTAAGTACTTTCACAGACCGTACCGATTAATTCATATTCTAACATTTCAGCAATAATCTTGCACATCCAGAAACAACAAATATTTTCTTCACAAGCAGACAGTGAAATTATATGACTCATAATAAAATTTTCATATCCTACAATATCGGTTTTGTGCGTCCTCCAGAAATCTTGAAACAAAAAGAAAGAAAATAAAAATTTTTTCTTAACGACATTTGTTCTCAATCGTGGCCATTAAGAATTTTTGGATAACGATCTGGAACGGCGACAAGTAAACATTTATTACGCAGTTCTTTAAGAACCATTATGGCGAAAGAACATAACAAGTTTTTATTACTGTTATTATTATTATTTTTTTTTTTGTGTGTGTGTGAATAACCTTTTTGGTCTTTTTAAATTATATTTTTTTCTTTCGATGATCTTTAACACTTTCCAACATAGTTGAAAAGTGTTTCTGAATTCGGTTTGTCCGTCTGTCTGCTGTGTGTCTGTCTGTCCGTGCTCTAACTCTCGTACAATTACTCGCATTGCCATGTAATTCATATATGTTATTGAGGTTTACCAAGCCATGTTCGGAATTGAAAATGAAGTGTGTAGCATCTTCTAGGGTCACTCAAAAGAATACCGTTACATAAGATCTATGGGGAGAAAAATAGTTTGAGGTATATTTTAATGATGTGATACTATTTCAAACATAATGATATTGATATATATCACTACAGCATTTTAATATTTTTATAACTTAATTATAAATGAATAAATTAATTTTAAGGCATTTTTCCGTTAGCCTGTCTCACGTGATCAATAACCCGATAACGTTATGGTTGCAACTGTTTGCGAGCTACAAAAGCAATGGAGTTATTTATGCGCGCAACCACTCTCGCCTTATATATATGCTAACTGGCTGTGAAATTGCAGCGACGAAATATTTTAAACACTAACAAGTAGGAAATGAAAATAAAAATAAAGAGTGTAGCAATATAAATAAAAAGAAAACTGCCCAGTTAAACTGCTGGCATTGAACTCACAGGCTATTCACACTAATTGTATATTATACTCTTATTTCAAAGAATAATGCCCCTCGAAAAATAAAGAAATCGATAATAAATTAAGGTAGGGATTAGTCCCCCCCCCTTTATACTTAACCAATGAACCCCCAAAACTAATCAGGGAAGCGCCTTATCACAATGAACCCATTTACAAAATTTGAAGCAAATCGGATAATTCGACATGAAAAACTCATTTATCTAAATTAAGGGGGGGGGGGGGGTTAGTCTCCCGTTCCCCCCTTTATACTTAGACAATGAACCCCCAAAACTAATCAGGAAAGCGCCTTATCACAATGAAGCTAAAAACAAAATTTGAAACAAAACGGATATTTCTATCAAGAGTTATCGCGTTACGTACATACATACGTACCTACATACTGCACCGGCGGGCACATTAGCTCTCAGTCTTTGATAGCCTGTGAACTAAAAATACTCTTTTATCATTTAATGTTTTCATATTAATTAAATTATGATTATATGGTGAAAATACAATTTTAAAAACTTGAGTAGATAATTTAGATAATGCTTTTATTCTGCTGTAATATAAAAGAAATATACAGAAATATACTGCTTAAAAAAGAAACAAAGCCAAAATTATAATTTTTTTAATTATCTCATTAGTTCGCACTGGGCTGTGAAAACTGCAACAACGAAATATTTTAAAAACTAAAAAATAGAAAACATAAATTAAATATATATTTTTTAAATACTCTTTTATTTTTCACCAAAGTTATAAAAGTAAAATTTTGTACAAATATTCTGGTATAAACTTTGATTAAAATTTAATGGTATAAAAAATATCTTACCCCCTTCAAGAGGTTAAAGTGGTTTTATCCGTTAAAGCAAATATAATTTGACTGTTAAAGCTCGTCAATACCCTACTATCATACAAAAAATGTGTATTGTTGCTTTAGGAGCACTGCCAAGCATCTGCATTTTGCTATATTTAAGATACATCAGTGTTGAAAGATTATTTTCGAACTGAAAAATAAATAACACCCACGTTTGTGTTCGTTCGGCTTTAACTGTATGTAAAAATAGTCTTCAGTCGTTAATCCTTTCCTTCCGAATACAACTTACTCATCTCTGGAATTACAACGGTCGAGGGAGAAAAAATCGAGCTATCCAACGAACTATTTAACATAAATTTACATGTAAAAATACGTAAGGCGAAGGTAGACATTATTTTTTTAAATTATTTATGTTATTCGAATAAGATATTTTTCAGAAAAGCTTTCTGAAAAATAAGTTAAATAAACATCTTTTTTCCAGAAATTTACTAGAAATGTTGAAAAATGTAAAACTATTAACACTTTTTTAAAATACTAACTTAACTTGGTTTTTGTATGTAAAGATGGGATTTTGTAATCAATTTTTCACTTTTTGAAATGCTAGAATTATTATATATATATATATATATATATATATATAATATGTATATATATATATATATACTGTGTATATAATATGTATATATATATATATATATATATACACAGGGCTTGACAAATGCGGTCGCCAGGTCGCCACTGACGACCAAGTTTTTTTATCTGGCGACTAAGTTATTTAATAAGGCCTTTTTGAATCTTTTTTTTAAGTACAAAAATTGAGCACAATGGGTATTTTTTTTCTCACTCCTACTCGTGGGCTGCAAGCAGTGATCTTCCACTTCTCTCGTACTTTAAAAGGAAGAACCAAGTTTAAAAAGCATTTTCAATCTCATGCACAGAAGACGCCATTCTTTCGCTCTAGCTAGCTAGCATGCCGTGTGATTAAAATGCGGGTGGCGTCAATAAAACAGTAAGGAATATTGTCAATCCAGCTCTGTGGCATCTAAAATGAGCTACAATGCTAAAAAATATTCAAATTTTTTTGTAAGTTTCAAATCACATTTCTGTGTTCGAAATTAAAACTGATTAATCAGTTACATTCATTTTAAACACTAATAACAGATAAGTGATTATAACTAATTCATTTGAAGTAAATTTATCAAACTTAATTAAAATTTCAAGAATATAACATAATACTAGTTTAGTACTAATGTAGTTTAGTATTCTAAACTATGTAATTAATAATTCTATACTATGCTTGTTATTTTTTTCTCAATTCATAAAAAAAATGATTGTGTTTTTTAATCAATGACGAGAAGGGAGTGGGGGGTAAATATTTTTTACTGGCGACTAGATTTTTTTTTGCTGGCTATCACATTATATCAAATTTGTAAAGCCCTGTATATATATATATATATATATATATATATATATATATATATATATATATATATATATATATATATATAGTTAAAATGAAATCACATGTGTGAAAAAGTAAGAAAGAGACAGTATAAAATTCAAATGAAATGATACTGCAAAATTAAACCTAATAAGATGAAAATCAAATATGAAATACTATGAATAACTTATGGATTCATCATAGAAGAGTATCATAAGTATAATTCATAGTAAAGATATGTTATTTCCTCAAATTTTGTCAGCATTAAGCCTAAAAATGACGCTATTATGCCCCTTATGACCAATCAAAATGACACCCAAGAAATATTAATATATATGTATGCAGGTGTGTTTCAGATAACAAAACAACATTTTAATATTTTTAGAACTTCATTATAAATTAATAAAATAATTTTAAGGCATTTTTTCGTTTACCAGACGCAAGTGATAAATTTCCAAATATTTTTACAATTATATACGAGTTACAACAACACAGGAGGGGTGTAACACATTATGCGCCAAATTACGCTCTCTACAATAGGCTAACCAGATGTGAAACTGCAGCAATGGAATATTTTAAGCACTAAAAAGAAGATTAAAAATAAAGAGTGTAATATATATTTTTTTAAAATACGCTTTTATCAATCAATAGATTAGAATATCTATATATATTACGCTATCGTACGTGGCACAGAAATTGCGATTATTTGTTAATTGTTTAATGGCAACGCTCGAATGAAACGCATCTCATTGGTTATTGTGTAAAAGTCCATTGGCAGGATTTAAGTTAGGATTTTTTATATTTAACTGTTTGGTGCTGCCATCTACAGGAATAAAAGCGAAACAAACAATGATTTCCTGATTATAGTGTAAATAAATTATAGTTATAATTTGTCAACATTAACAATTAAATAGATATATTTTCATACATTTTCATTTGAAATATTGATTTTTGTAAGCATTTAATATTTATAATTTAAAAAAATACAATTAGGAATATAGAATTTAAAATGTAAACAAAGCAATGATAATATAAATGTTGGACGATTACACTATGAAACAGTACTACATTAAAGACGTGAGTATAAAATATCACTAACTTACTAAATGGTGTATACAAATGTCAAATTTAAAAACAAATGCCTTTGAAACTTTAGAAGCAATGTCACAACTATTTCCTGAGGATAACCATAGAAGTTGGTCGAAAAGTTGATGTTTTTAATTTGATTTTAATGCATGTATAAATTTTTAATTTGACATTTGTATACACCATTTAGTAAATTTGTGATATTTTATACTCACGTCTTTAATGTAGCAAAGCAATGATTTTTAAAAAAGGATTTTTAGTAAAAAGGCAAAAGTGAGTGTAATACTAATTTTTCCCTGACCGTTTCATTTCTTAAACGTAACTGTTATACTTATGAAATTTTAGTTCTTATTTGAATTTTTCACAAGTTTTTAGTATAAATAAATATTATTCAGTCTTTTTTTCTTATGAAGTCCACTCCACTGTTACATTTTTCAATGACAGTCTGCCCGAAATTAAATTATGATTATACGCTACGAAAATAATTAAGAAAGCCTGAATTGAATAATCTCTCTCTTTTTTTTTATTATATCTTTAAAAAAGAGAGAGAGCAAAAATGATAACTTTTTTAATAACCTCATTAGTTCGTGAATTAGTTCTAACAAGCATAAATCAAAGCGGGGAATTTTCTATAATCGGGATCCACTGCAAATTAACGTTTTATAACGAAAAGTTTTTGGAGCAAGATGAATTTCCATCATGAAACTACCCATGATATTTAAGAACAAACATTGAAGACTTGTAAAAGAGTGTTTTTTAAACTATTTTTACTTCTGTATTTATTAATTATTATTATTATTATTATTTAAATGTTCCCTGTGTTCCAATTTCAAAATATTTTCTCCTTTTTTTCTTTTTCTTTCTTTCTTTTTTTTTTTTTTTTAACTTTTTGGTCTTTTTAAAACTTTTATGCATCTATTTTTCAATCTGACAGGCAGGTTTTTCAAAATAAATAAATAAATAAATAAATAAATAACTGATACGAAACCAAATTGTTATTAAAGACTTTATTGCTAATTAGTGTCTTAATGGGACCAAAAATAACGAAAAAAGTATTTTTTTTTTTTTTTTTTCAACCTTTAAGAAAGTCACACAGTTAGTCAGATAAGAAAATTCCTAAAATTACGATCGTAACAACTGTAAACGTTGACCCGACACGTGGTTCGAGTCTGGTCGGGTTGACGCTATTTTTTTCTTTCGCTGGTCGGTTTGACGCTAGTTACTTTTTCTTTCGTTGTTCGGTCGGGTTCGGTCTGACCCAATTATTCAAAAGAAAGTCCCGAATATTTTACAATAGAAAAAACTTTGTATCTGATTATTAATGAGTGTATATGTATTCATTTTTATACAAAAAAGCTAAATTTTATATATGTATAATTGTAGACTCTTTTTTTTCAATAATTGTATTAAAATACGAATTAATTTTCACTTCGATTTTGGGTTTGAAAATTTCGGATTCGTGTCAGGTTCATGTCGAAATGTATCGAGTTTCGGGTTGACAATTTTTTTTTTTTTTTTTTTTTTTTTTTTTTTTTGTTGTATTCGATTCAGGTTTCGGGTTGAATTTAAACAGAATTTTCGGGCTCGAGTCGGGTTGTACTCAACCCACGTAGGACTCTAAATCCCATTTTTTATAGTCAAACGGTGCCGAATTGTTGCAAAAGTAAAACAAAAACCCAGCAATAAATGCGACGATAATGTCACGACAATCGGGAAAAGGTCTTTAATGCGCAGAATTGTACATAAAATCGATTTTTTAATGTTTCTTATTTGTCACTTACTAAATTAGCTTATAAATTAATGCTAATGGAAATACATGTACATTTGATTAATTTTATTTAAAAATTTTGTGATATGTACTCCTTAATAATAACACATCAAAAACAATATCGTGCACATTATTATATTGTTTGTTTATGCATAATGGGTTTTTAATAGATTGGACAGTGGATTTATTGTAGGTTTTCTCCATTGAATGTAAGTTCCGAGTAATATCGTGGGGTGAATTAATTGCACTAATCGAGTGAAACCTGCCTTTTTCGAATTATTGAATTTTAATTGCCTTTGTGGCTCTCATTTGATTCACTTGGTTTAATAAAAAGATCCATTGAGTCACTAACGCTCCAATATTTATATAGCGCGATTTCATACTTTTTTATAATGAAAACATCTCTATACAATCGAACCTCTATTTTACGAACCTCTATTTTGCGAATTTCTCTATTTTACGAACATTTCTTTGGAACCAAGAACACCTAACGAATAACCTCCAAATTGGAAAGTGCATTCTTTATTTAACAAACTTTTTCTTGTGATCTAATTTTTTTTTTTCTGTTTATTTCTCAAAGTATTTCTAGAATTTCAATCTAATTCTTTATTTTTGCACGTTTTATGACGTCTGAACAGGTTTTAGAGCATTGCAAGACGTGCAGATGCCAGATGTTTTATAAGAGAAAGATCTTTTTCAGACAAAAGACTCGGTCAAAAATAACAAACTTTTTCAAACAAAAGACTCGGTCAAAATCAACAAACTTTTTCAGTAATTAAATTGATGGATGCATTTAGTAATACATGCTCAGAATTACTGTGTTACAATAATAAATACTGTAATATCATAAAAATTTAATTGATTAATTTTAAGTATAAAATTATTAACTAAAAATACAGTGTATTCCTTGATAATAATCTTGTTTCATTCCTGTTTTCTTTACGAATGTTTTTGACGAAGAAAATAACTAAAATGAGTGGAAATAATTTATATAAAAAAAAAGTGCAACGGAATTCTTCTATAAATGATATTTAGTGTTTATGTATTTAAAATGTGTCTTTATTTAGTTTAAAGTACTTTGAAAGGCAAATCTCCATTTTACGAATTTTTAATATAACGAACTTTTTGCTGGATACAGTAACTTCTTTAAATAGGTGGCCAACTGTATATATTTAGCATTCTTAGTTATATATATTTTTCACTAGTCATATTTCATCTAGTTTATTTAACAAAAATAAAAAATAAAATATTTTTTTTTATATAATCATTAAAATATCGAGTCTACCTTTAAACGTTTTCCCCCCAAACCTTTCCAAACGCCGTCTCCCTCTTTGAACATCGCATAGTCTTGTGAGTTGTGAAGTGCCTTCGCAACCACCTCACTTTTGGGGTGGGGTGGGGGGGTTGACAGCGCCCCCTGACGGCCCCATCCGCCCTCTTTATTCCCACTCTTCCTCTTTCCGTGCGGTCGTAGAGATCCGCTTCGCGCGCCACGCGGATCGGCGCCGCGGATTACTAGTTCCTTCGAAAAACACCATACGGATTACATTTATTACAGAGTCTTTCTTCGCTCTGGATTATATCAGTCTGTGCGGATACTGTGATACCAGTGTTTATGGTTTCTGTGTGATATTTAAAAATTATTGCTATCCAATGTGATACAGTGAGCGGATTTTTCTGTGATATTAAAGTGAGATATATATATATAAGATTCACACGGCCTGTGTGGTGCAAGTGACCGTGCCGTGAACTGGTCAGAGAATGTTGTGTGCGGCCACGTACGGTAAGGTCGGGCGACCCGTCGGTACTTCCTTGTTGTGCTGTGTGTGAATCCCCCCCGCAGTGGACATGTTTTTGGTATATTTACATCTACCAAGATATATATTTCTCGTGCACGCTTCCCTTCCCTTCCTTTGCTTGACCGTTTGCTGCTTAACACGTCGATGACCATAAGTTTTTTATTTGCCTGAAGAAGGATTCGCTCCTTCGAAACGCGTTGCCCTATTTTTTTAATACTTTTTTAATATTACTTTTAATTGCTAAAAGGCGTAAAATAAATATTTTATAAAGAGTAGAAGGAGTTTTATTAGATTGTTGACATGTTTCGACTCCATCGGAGTCATTATCAAAACAAATAAGAATATTCTACAATTGCACGGCCTATGAAGTTTCAATTTTTCACGCACTTTTTCAAATTACCCACGTTAATATTTTTATTTTTGCTTGGATGTTTTCCGATGTTTGGATCCGATAGAGCCGAAACATGTCAACAGTCGAATAAAACTTATTTTACTGTTTATAAAGATTTATTTTCACGCGTTTTAGCAATCAAAAGAAGTATTTTATTACAAACTGTTATAATTTGTCATATTTTTACTTTTTTTTTTAAGTGTATTTCAAAAATTCCTATTTTATTGAGGTTGTCCTCACAAAAATATATTTTCCCGCTCAACAATGCGAAATTTTCTGACATATTCACGATGAAATTTACTGACCTCACTGTTCAAGTGAATTGGAATCAAATGGCGTTTTTTGTTTTTCGATAAATGTATTACATCTTGTGTTATAACCGATTGGTGTCTTATGTCGGCCTTTCTCGATCTGTCACATCCCGAAAATCGGCTTAAAACGTCAAATTTTACAGTATATACTTTGAAAGCATTAACACAAAAATTAATATTTTGCTAATTTTGAATGTATAATTTAATTTAGGGGGGGGGGGGGATTTTTAATTGAGAATTAATAACAGCCTAAAAACAAATATTCTGGTTTGAAAAAAAAACTGACAAGTATCCTCGAAAAATGTCTCGAAACATTTACTGAAATCAGTGGTAACAAAATAAAATGTTTTTTTATAAATAATTCTTTAAAATCTCGAGAATATATAAAGTTCCTGGACATTCTAAAGATAAAAAACGTTTTTTGGAATCATAGGCAACTCGAAAGAGCTTATTTTATATTTTCGTTTGTTGTTATATTATATTTTCGTCGATTGATAAACATTTGTATTTTTTCACAGTGTAAAAGTCCCGAAGGGTTAATAATATTATAAGATCGTTGCGTAATTTACGCCGCATTTACTATTAACTACAAACGACAATATCAGAAATTTAGTACAAAAACAAAGGATAAGCTGTTTTATTAATGTAATTGCTCTCTATATTTCATTTGTACAAAATCTCGGGCGTTGCTGTTGTTACTTGTTGGTTATGAGAAATACAGCAGAAATTAAACTAAAGTTGTTAATATGATTAAAGTGATAAAACAGAACACAAACGGGCTTATAAAAACATATAAAAACCTTTCAATATAAAGATCGACCTGTTTCGAACGCAGAAGTGTGGTGACATATATTCAAGATCAATAACGATAAATATGTTTGCTTTTGTGTTTTGTTTCATCACTTTAAGTAATAAACATCTTTAGTTTAATGATAATAAGTGATTTTCTTGCATAATTAGCATAAATTATGCATAAACTAATTATTATTATTGTTATTGTTGTTATTAAAGATATACCTAACATTATAGAGCATTTATTTGGCTTTGCAAAACTTTTTCTTTTTTAAAGCGCAGAAAGGTTTGAAGTGACGAAAATTGACAGAATTTTGGTTGTGGATTTGGAAACTAGTAATTAATTTAGGCTATTACTTTTTTGTTTACATGTATTTATTTATACATGTATTATTATTAGCATCTACAGAGGATGTTCGCACATTTTTTAGACGATTTCGGCGTTGTTTTTTTAACGTTAAAAATATGAATATTGCTTTCTGAAATAATCTATATGATAATCTTGTTTCTTGATTCTAATTCTGCGTAATGCTTTCGATGGTAGAAGGTTTTTTGTAAAATTTACTGGGTTATTGCTTTCCATGCATCTTTAAAAACTTTCCAGATTCGATCAATCGTGGAGGTTTTGCGTTTTGAAAGATCTCTTTTCAGCAGACCAAATGCACAATAAACCATAAGAGAAACGTCAGGTGACTTCATAGGAATATGTTGAAAGGTATAAATGCAATACCTGTGTGAGTTTTTAATGTTTTCGACGAATACAGCGGTAGTTTTTGAAGTATGAGCGGTAGCTTTGCTTTGATGCAGTTTCACCCTTTAAAAGTCGTTGAAATAAAGAAAATGGCATTTTTTCTGTAATTATCGGATGTAACACATTCTCTTAATAGCATAACGAATTGATTGTAACATTTTTGTCCAATATTCTTATTTTTTATTTTCCCATTGTAAGATAAATTTGCGACAGTCATAAATCCTTACCTGAAACTTCGTTTTCGGCCTTGAAATGGGCTCTTTTTTTAATGCATTTTTTTTTCCATTTTGAGTCTCTTTACTAAGAATAAGTACTTATTTTCGGGATAGCTCTTTCCAATTAATACTGATGTTTATTTTGCACGTAGAAATTTTTATACTATGCGCTTTACAATCATTGTAAACTTCCGAATAAGAATATTTCTTTTCGGAAAACAAAAGAAAAGTATCATCTGATTCACAGCTTGTTTGAATGCGCCATCTTGATAGGAAGAATAAATTTGAAAGCATCAGACAATAATATGAATTACAAATAATAAGTTGTTGAAAGAATTTTCCTCTAAAATAATTCCATTTTTTAAAATCATTTATCAAATTTGTCTAAAAAATTTGCGAACAGCCTCTGTATTAGCGCATATATTCTTCTTATTATTATTTCCTAGCGCATATATTGTTATTACAGATATACCTAAAGTTATAGAGCATTAATTTGGCTTTGCAAAACTTTTTCTTTTTTAAAGCGCAAAAAAGGTTTAAAGTGACGAAAATTGACAGAAGTTTGGTCGTGGATTCAGAAACTAGTAATTAATTTAGGCTATTACTTTTCTGTTTGTATGCATTTATTTATACATATACAGTGAAACTTCCATTTAACGAAATCTCATCATTACACTTAAAAACTTCGTTATAAAGAAAATTCGTTAAATAGAAAGCAACTGATCATGAAAATTTTCCTTTCGATATGACAAACAGGTGTTGGATTCAGAAGCATTTAATTCAGTTTCAATTATGAAGCCGTCTTTTACAAAATAGTTGTGTACGGTCGAAGAAATCCCGTCACATTCTCAAGCTTTGGCTCAAGCTTTCATCAGCTCTGATAAACAGGTTCTCAAACTAATGTTTTCACTACATTGTCTTTTTTCTGTCTTTTTCTACAATGTATTTCAAGATTTTTTTATTATTCCTTAAACTAGACTAATGGCTGAAGTTTATAAGTTGTATTGGCAGGAACAAAACTAACTTTGATGTTCTTCGATTTGCATTTTGAAGCACATTCTTGTGGATGTACAAAGCAATTGTCTATCAGCAGTGGACGGTCAGAATGGTAACTGTCTGACTCAATTGATATTTTTTGCTTGATACCATTGCGTCACTCCATCTTGTATATCACTGAATGTAAAAAGTGGATTTTGTCTTCACCCAACTGTCAGCACTGGAGTCTCGGAGTAATGATAATAAGTGTTTTTCTTTCTAAAGTTGCGTTTTGATACATAAACCGTTTTTCTTAGAGTGAAAAAAATTGTTTCATTTAGCACCAAGCAGAATGGAAATTATTTAAATGTGTTCATTTTCATACAATCCGCTGAAATAAATTCGCATATCCATCGCAACATCAACCTCTTAGTTTGAATTCAATACACGTACAAAATTGGAATAAACTTCGTTATATAGAATATGTTTTTCGTAATATGGAGATTAATTTACATGCCAATGGTCTTCAAAGTCAAAGTTCTGCAGAAAATTTCGTTAAGTAGAAAACTTCGTTAAATAGGGACTACGTTTAAGGGAAGTTCCACTGTATTATTATTAGCATATATTAGCGCATATATTCTTCTTATTATTATTTCCTAGCGCATATATTATTATTGTTATTACAGATATACCTAAAATTATAGAGCATTAATTTGGCTTTGCAAAACTTTTTCTTTTTTAAAGCGCAGAAAAGTTTTGAAGTGACGATAATTGACAGAATTTTGGTCGTAGATTCGGAAACTAGTATAATTAATTTAGGCTATTACTTATTTGTTTGGATGTATTTATTTATACATATGTTATTATTAGCCTATATTAGCGCATATATTCTTCTTATTATTATTTCCTAGCGCATATATTATTATTGTTATTACAGATATACCTAAAATTATAGAGCATTAATTTGGCTTTGCAAAACATTTTCTTTAGAAAGGTTTTAAGTGACGAAAATTGACAGACGTTTGGTCGTGGATTTGGAAACTAACAATTCATTTAGGCTATTACTTTTTTGTTTGCATGTATTTATTTAGGTTTTATAGATATAAAATATTTTTGTTTAATTTAAAAATAAACAATAACAAAAGTTTTATTAGTGTACGAACAAGATGAATCTTGCAAAACTAATTTTGCCACGATTTTCCCGGTTTCATATTTTTTTAGTCTTTTTATACCCTTTTATTGAACATAAGTTGTTTTTTGTATGTAAAGATGGAATTAATCAATTTTTCATTCACTTCAAAAATTATATATATTTTTAAATAAATTCACTAGTTCCTGGTTTCTATCAAGTTTCAATCAAAGCGGTGAATTTACAGTAATCGGGGTCAAAGCCCAAATTAACGTATCGTTACAGAAATGTTTAGAACTACATGAATTATAGTCATGAAATTAGGCGCGATTTTTAAGGGAAAATAACACTCAAAAACAACTTCAAAAAATTCAGTTTTTGAAAAAAAAAATTACATTAAAGAGTAACTATTTCTGAACAGTTTAAAAAAATCGCTTGAAAAAATCCTTTATTTACCAAAGGAATATTTTCAAACAGAGAACGTTAAATTCATTTTTTTTTTTCAAATGTGATGTTGCGCAAAGATATTTTTAAAAAATTCTGTATTTTTCATGAAATTTTCAGGATATATACTGTATTGTAGGTAAACCTAAGTATTTATAATTTTTTTGTTAAAAAAATATTTTATTTTCTTTGTGTTATATTGCTAAAATTTCGAAAATTGTACATAAGCAAGATGCAATTTTATTTTTAAAGCATAAAAATGCTATAAATAAACACTTTATTTAGGTACTCTGTAAGCACGCAAGAATTTCAAGTATAATTAGATGCCAACAATTTTGTTTTACATACAGAAATTCTTTTGTAATCATGTGCGCAGCCTTTTCTGCTCGAAATGTGCCTAAAAGTTTAAAAAACCCTCTAAAAACTAATTTTCTCCATTATGATCTGAAATATATATATAAAATGAAAGAAGAAACATGTATCGATTACTGTCTTTAAATTTTGTGTTTTTGGTAATGTATACTTTTTAAAATATAAAATGACAAAAATGATGCATTTTTTTCTTCACTTTTTTCGACATTTTAAGCGTCTTAAGTCCCTTTAGGATAAATATTAAAAGCTTATAAAAGAGTGGGTTTTTTGTAAAGAAAAGAAAAACACTATTTTTACTTTTATTTTTCTCCCTACTTCATATTACATTGTCTTTGGAATGTACCTGAAAAAAAAAGAAACATAAAAAAAATGTACAATTTAGAAAAATTCAAAATCCATGAAAATAGATATTTTTTTGTTATAACGTGAAAAGAAATATTTGTTTTTCCGGTACGGTGTATAGCGAATCTTAAAAAAAAAAAAAAAAAAAAAAAAAAAAAATCGAAAAAAAAAAAGAAAAAAAGAAAAAGAAAAAGAGACACGCAAATTTGTTAACTTGTTCAAAAGTTACCTTGGCAAAACAGCTGAAAAATAGCGCTTCGAAATAATTGAGTTATAAAGTTTTGTCTTTCACAGATATATCCAGTCAGCGCAGCTCAATGCTGAGGAATTTTACTACCAGACTCAACTCACTATACGATATTCTTACAGGTTCAAGTATTATAAAAATAATTATTTTAAACAAATTTCATCATTTCAAATCTTTCTGGTGTCTAGTTCTCCGTTATATTTAAATTAACTTCGCGACACGCATATTTTTACCTCAGAATGTCATGTTTTATTAATTTCTAAAACGGTAATTAAAACGTAGTAGCTCGATGACTCATTACCTAATAATAATATAGTTATTAAAATACGGTTTTCAGCATCAGAAACTACACGTCAGATGCAGGCTTTTAAAATTTGTCTCCTTAAACTTTTAAATATTTAAAAAATCCCTATAAATTTTGAAATTGCCACTTGATAAGATTTTATCATCATCTTAAAAATACTTAAAATTTACGAAGACATTTTTTAAAAACGCATATTGTCGGCATCTGACGGCTACTTTCTGATAGTGAGAACCGTATTTTAATAACTATATTAATATTAGGTAATGTGTCATCGCGCTTCGGGTTGGGATGATTATTGACGGCCAATTATCTACACATGGGATATAGGCCCGGGGGGGAGTGCCCTTCGTGGGGGTCTTTCTAAGGGAACCTAACTCGTATTTACGCATGGATAAATCCACGGCTCGAAGAAAACCACGAAAAGTCCGAACGATTAGGCCGACGGGCGCGATTGGGATCGAACCCAGCACCTCCCGTCTACCAGCTTCGAGAGCAGAACCTCTCAGCCACTGGTGGGGCCATCGCGCTTCGGAGTTTTCCCGTAGTTTAACATGGGATTTCGCGATCCGGGAGTTAGGCTGCTCGTCAGTAAACTTACCGATTCCCCTCGCTAATGTTAATTCTACGGGCAAAGGAGGTATTCGTACATTTAAAATATCTACTCAGGAAATTTATATTTTTAACTTCTATTTTCTATGTACTGTTCTTGAAGGATGTCTCTTTTTTTCTGAGTTGTCAAAATTTTCCTAAAATATATACTTAATTTTATGTAAAGTGTTAAAATCTTATTCAGTTTCGGTAAGATTTTAATACATAAAACTATAAATTAAACACATATTTTAGAAATATTTTGCAGGGCCAACTGTATTTGCACTGTCAAAGACACCAAAAGATACTGTTTATTAAAATATTAACAATCATTTAAAAAAAAAAAAGTGCTTAAGTGTTCAATTATTGGTCGGACTTAACCTATATATAAATCATTTTAAAATATTGAAATGCAAAAGAGAAATTTGAAACGGACGCTGCCATTGGTTTAACATTAGCTTATGAGTGTCTTCGTGTGTATAGTGCAGGTTCTTAAGCGTGATAGATCCATTTTTCCTAATTTTGGTCATATTTTAAAAATTCATCTATCTCTATAAACAAATTAAAAGCGGAATTAAATCTAGTCACTACATGCCAAGAAAACCACTGAATTAAATTCTTTAAAGTAATGCAATCGATTTTTCCATTAAAATAATAATGATAATAATAATAATAATAATAAAGCTATGCAAAAAATTTCGCTTTAATTTTTTCTTACCCATTAACAAAACAAATGTTTTTACTCTATTTATAATTTATAAATATTTTGCATATTTTGAATTTTATTTTAGTTTTGTAAATGTAAAAGCGTTGGTTCAAAATAAATTACGTGCATACATTTAAATAAAATATTATTATGTAGCTTTATTTACTTTTAAAAAAACATATACTTATAATCTTCGAATCAAAGTTTAAAAAATCGTCTAATGTTTACAGCAGAAATAATATAAGATTATTTGAATAACTACATTGTAAAATGTGCTGAAGATTTTATCATAATTCAAAATACTTGTTTATTTTGGGACACAAACAATACGTAAAATTTTAATTACTGCGCTAAGTAAAATCGTTTACTTTAATTTAGTAGTAATTTTAATTGAATAAATGCTTAACAATTTAGAATTTTTTAACGATATAAATATCTAAAATTCGATAGGTATTTAATTTTTATATAAAAAAATATTACTTATTCATAAGGTTAAATTCAAATTTACATCTCCAAACGTGTTTGTAATAAATAATAAGTATATATATATATATTTCTTTTGCTGAAATTTAGAAACTGTTTTTCTAAAACTGATAATTTACAGTAACTGCAAAAATAATTTTGAATAAATATTTAAAAAAAAAATTTGGTTCTAACAATTTCACACTGCAATATTTGGAACTTCAGTTATGATTTATAATTTGCGTTTGTTTTATAATTTATTTCATTTTATTTAAATAAACACTGATCGGGATTAATTCTATATTATTTTTTTAATTATAAATATCCTAAAAATGTGAAGAAAACTTGTAAAAGTTCTCAAACGTACGATAAGAAAACAATCAAATTCATTTAACTCTTTACGCAATAGACATTTTTAATAAATAAACGTTTTAAAACGTTTCAAATAAATTTAAATTCGCATATAAAACATATTTTTTATTTCATGGAAAATGTTTTGCGTTGACCAAAAGTTTATGACCAAAATTTTTTACCACAGCCAATTTTACGAAGCTAAATATTTTTTGAAAATGAATATTTTCTCAGACCTTTACTGCTGAACAGCTTGTAAGTTGTTGAAAGAAATATTGTGCACTTTTTTACACTCAAAATAATAACTCTCATTAACCTGTGAAACCAGGGTTCATAAATAGCACAATATTTTCAAAAATATCCAAAATATCAAATATTTTGATATTTATCCGATATTTTTAATAAATCTGTTATTTTCAAAATAGTCAACTTACTTAAGATTGTAAATATTTTCACACTTAATATAAATTAGAAACTTAAAACATATTGCACATAGCATGAAAACTTCAAACAATATTCTAAATGTCTTTTTTTTTTTTCACTTACGTAACAAATTTGAAAATCAACTAATTGAAAATTGACACAATTTGCTTTTTACACTAACAAAAAAAAAAAAAAAAAAAAAGAAAGAAACTATAGGATTTAGTATCAATTATGAAGAAAATTTCATGTTTTATACAACAAAATTTTAAATACAAAAGTTAATTTGTTTTTATTGAAAATTTTGAACATAAATGTAAGTTTGTCTGCTTTTTCTCCCCTTAACATGTTGTACAGTTTAAACTAACTAAACCAAAATCAGAGAAGATACTTTTTAATGAAGATATAAATAACTTATTAAATTAGACAATTTATCTTTCAATGTCTGTTCTAAGTAAGTTCTACATTTAAAAATACAGCTTCAATCGCAAAGCTTTCTTTTTCTTGGCCAAAGAATGTACTGCCAGAGAAAAAGTACTTTATTTACAGAACGACATAGTGCATAACAGTTGAAAAATTAATTTACACCTGTTCTATTTGAAAGTATAATACACAATGATATTTTGATAATAAATATCGATATATCTAGTTATAAACATCAAGATATGTATCCACTGATATAGATCACCTAACAATGGGTAAAACCAAAATGGATTTACATTTATTACTTTATAAGAGTGATTAAAAAAACCAATATTATTTGCTAATTAATCTAAGTTTTATTGTAAAAAGTTTAGAGAAAGATCTATAATATTTAATAAGTCAGTTTTAGTGAACTTCTTAAATTTAGTATTATTACTACATAATGTTTCTAATAATCACTTATTTTGGAAATTTGAAGAGCTTTATTTGTGATGACTCACTTTATAAGTGAGATTATGTAATGGCAATTATTATTATTATTATTATTATTTATGCTCTGCTGAGACAACAGTCAGAAAAAACTTCTAGTAATTAATTTTCAGTTATAAAGATAAAAACATAGTTAAATAGGATTTCTTTTCTTATTGCTAGTATACAATATTAATTAAGAAATCAGAAATTATGAGTTATATCAAACCAAACTGCGTAAAATCAAACCAAAGCTAAATTAATGGGTTTCTAAGAAGTACATACAATGGCAAAAAAAAAAAAAAAAAAAAAAAAAAAAAGAGAGAGAGAGAGAGAGAGAGAGAATATCCCAGAGAGAGAGAGAATATCCCAGAGAGAGAGAGAGAATATCCCAGAGAGAGAGAGAATATCCCATAATTTTGATAACCAAATTGTCCCATAAAAAAACAAAAATAGCCATTCGACTGGAAATTATGTCTCCCTTCAATTTATGGTAAAAATGATAAGCTTATGGGGGTCGTCTTCATAATGAAATTGTACCAAACTCTAAAATTTTCAGTACGAACGCATAATTTGAACACCATATTTGGCATTTTCAGTAAATTTTACTTTAGGATACCAAACGAGAAATCATTTAAGTCGAAGTTATTCATTCTAGTTTAGGGATTATAAAGTTTTGAACGCCTAATGTTAAATTCATTTGTAAAACAGATTGCAAGGTGGATAGTTTTTTTAGGCAAAACTCAAAAACTATTTAGCGTAATGAGATGTAATTTTAAATTCCCATGTGTGAATCTTCTAAAAACCAATTTCTGTAAAAAAATTCATATGCTACTATTATTTTTTTAATATATTTTTCTTAATTAATTTTCACAAAAAAATATATAAATTGTAACCTATAATTATGTGTTTTTAACAGATATCAATTTCTAAAAGTTTTAAATTACAGCTCATAAATTTTCAAATAATTATTGAGTTATGGTTAGAAAGCAACCCACATTGCAGTCTGTTTTGTCACGATTGCAGATAATTTTGACATTAGAAATATCAAGTTTTAAACAAAACCAAAATCCAAGAATTCTCTCAAAATAAAGTTATGCATCTGCAACATTTACTTTCAGAAATCTACAAACTGAGCTTTAGTTTGTTTTTATACACAGTTTTATACAATTAAAGAGTAATAAGAACTGTTAAAAGTGAAAGAAACCAGAATACCTTGGAAAGAAATACTTTAAATCCACATTTTTTTTTAAAGTTGGTAATTAAAGGAAGTGCGCTTTATAAATAGATTTCAGAATACAAAACGTGTGTTTGAGAATTAAAAGCACGCACTCAAAATATCTTAAATTTAACTGAAAAATTCTGCTTTGCTGGCATATTTAAGATAGTCTAGCATATTCTAAGCCTAAATATGTGTAAAATTTTGCACGATTTCTATTTTTAAAGTAAAGTTGAAAGTACTGCATATGTTTATATATATATATATATATATATAAATTTAGAATTTATGTTTTTAACACTTTCCAACAAAGTCGACAAGTGTTTATGAATTCGGTTTGTCTGTCTGTCTGTTTGCCATCTGTCTATCCGTGTTCTAACCGTGCTGTAACTATTCTGTTACAGTATTCTGGAATGTGTTGGAAAGTGTTTCATAATCTATGTTTGACGCGTGATTTTACTTTCTTATTAGTCATGCATTTAATCATAAAATCTAACTATTTGAGCATTCCTATGACCTCTCAAAAAAATATTCGATTTCTTTGATGAATCGACACGCAACATTGGTTAGCAACAGCCGAGCAAACATTAATAAAATTCCACTTAACACTTTATGTCCCAAAATTAGGAATGAAGAAGACTTCCACCGCAAATAATTTCTCCTTTGACATTTGGAAATATAAAATATTTTAATCTCTAATTTAGAAAAAATTCGTTCATTAAAACTGATTTATTAAATCGGTAGTTACAGACCTTTTTTAAAAACTATTTAAAAGATACTGCGGTGTTGAAACAATATTGTATTTTTAAAATCTCTGAATTTTTATAAAATAATAAAGGGTACGTCAGGAAAATGTATACATACACTGTTTAACGAGTCATAACTTTCTAATTTTTCAAAGTGTCATTCATTGTCAATAATGAGTGGACCCAGATTAACTTTTGAAAAAAAGAAAAGGATCAGGGTCCATAAGCCGTGTTTTTGGTCCATGAAATAAGACTAAAATTCGATTTTGTTATACTGACATAATTATTTCACTTTTTAATATTAGAAGGCTTATCCTGTACGGTTTCAACAATAGTTTTAGCATTTTGTTCGTTTTTATATAGGACTTATACAAGATCAAAGTTCGTATTATTCGTAGTTTTGGATGAAAAATACGCAATTTCTCCTAATTTTACCTCAATTTTTAATATATTTTTTAATATTTTACTACGAGCGCAGCTTTGCAACACTTTTATTTTTACATATAGTGTACATTTTGATGTATTTTATAATATATGTAAAGAAGAAAGTGTTTTACGAGAGCGCTGCTATAAATGATGGAGGTAAAATGAGGAGATATTGCATATTTTTCATCCAAAACTACGAATAATACGAACTTGGAGCTTGTGTTAAGTCATATAAATCCGAACAAAATGCAAAAACTATTGTTGAAATCGTACAGGATAAACCTTCTAACATTAAAAAGTGAAATAATGAAGTCAGTATAACAAAATCGAGTGTTAGTCTATTTCATAGGCCAAAAACACGGCTTATGGACACTGATCCTTTATTTGAAAATGCTATTGTGAGTACGAAAATATAGCAGAAGTACTAAAACAATATCCCAGGAAGTTTCAGGCAGATCTACCTACGCGACTTACAATACATGGGATAAAAGATAAGTTTGAAACGAATGAATGTTCATAGAAAACGTTCTGGAACCGCCATGGAGCAAGAATGTACCACAACATCCAATGAAATGTTTGTTGGAAGTGTGTGAATCCATAGTCCACACTGTTATCAGCAGTGTATTGACCAGAACGATGCTAAATTTGAACATCTGCGGCAGGAGCAAAATTTATACATTTCATATAGATTGTTTTGCAATTTAAATATTAATTAGATGTGAATAAAAACTGGAGTTATAATCATTCAAAGTGTGTATACAAATTTTTGATGCACCATGTATATCGATAGATATATTATATTAATGAGATATTTTGTGAGTGTAAAATTTTACAATTACACATCTTTCAACAACATAAAAGATATCCATATGTAAATAGGTTAAAAAATACCTATTTCAAAAAAAAGTATTTAGTTTCCTAAAATGGGTTGTAGTTTCTAAGAACGGTAAAGCAAAGTATTTTGCATGAAATCGAATTTCTTTCAACCTCCCCAGTCTTAACATCGCCAGTATAAAAGACACTAAAGATAACACTCTTTAAATTAATTCATTTGCTCCTAGATTTGCCGAATTGATTTATAGACCTTTTCAATAGATGGGAGCATATTACAAGCATTGATTATATAATATTATAAGCAGGGCAAGTGCAACCATCGGGCTAACGGTGCGACTGCCCCGCGCTAATTTGAGTCTTGTTAAGGGCGCCGAGCGTCCCTATACAATTCGAAATAATGTTACTCTGTGTAAAATAATGATACTATTGCTCTACATTTGTCTTTAAATAGTTTTTAGTGAAAAAAGTTAGTGTTAACTTTATACCTTACAGCCAAAGTTGATATAATTGTCGGTTAATGTAATGTGAGAATCCTGTAAATAATCGTAAAAACAAAAAAATTATTTTTTGTGTTATTAAGAATTTGCATGTTTTTTTTTAATAAATTTTATACTTTATATTATATTATAAATTATTCTATGACATATACAATTTTAAAATTGAGTTTTATCAGTCGAATATTGCAGTCAGAGACGGTATGGGACTAAGGGATTTGCCAGGGCTCCGCGCGACATTGCGCTGGTCCTGATTATAATTAGTAATTGATTTAACTCAAGATTGATAAAAAGAAAAAAAAGGAAAAAACTTCTCGATAAGAAGTCACTTCAATAATTAAGACTTCATATTTTATACCTTTAAAAATTGGTCAGAAAATGTATCACAAATTTTCGCATTGTTGAGCAGGGAAAAATGTTTTTTTGCGTATGTTTTTTTTTTTATGTGTCTAATCTTGTCAGGGCATATTTCTTCCGAATAACTGAAAATGAACAGCTGAGAATTGCATTTTTTGGATAACTTGGTCTCTGTAGAGCACAAAAATAGCGTTCTTTCATTAAAGCGTGCAGTAAATGTATGTCAGACTCGAGATAATTGAATGATCCAAAAAAAAGGTTCAAAAATTCGAAACCTGTAAAAAAATTGCTTACATTTTTTGTAATAGAACAAAGTTCGAATGAATCAGTATTTCGATTTCCCCAGTGTTCTAATTAAGGAAAGTCAAATATAATTATTATAAATATCGATCATGCATAGCTTAATGTAAAATATCTAATCATCTGAAATACATATAGATATAAAAAATCTGTAAAACGTTTTAAAAAAAAATCAACCGTCTTTATTTTTTGTTCTTTGAGTAAGTAAATAATCTTGTTTTAAGTCTATCGAAGTCGCTTTTTTTCCCCATTTTTAAAATTTGAGAAAATAGTACATACATCACGGTATGAAGCATCAGTCATCTTTCGGGGGAAAAAGAAACATTGAAAAAATTTCCCCGTTGTTACCTCGATTCTGGTGACTTTCAAACGGTAAATCTTAATTTTACACGTAAAACTTTTTTAAGTTCTCGATCGGTTACTTTAAGACGTTAAAAATTTAACGATACACAATACAGTCTCGAGGTTGTTTTAGTACTGAACTGCTGATAGCGGTCTCACAGACCGCTGCTTTTTTCATTTTTCAAAGTTTAACTTGTAATTTGCAGTTTAGCTGTAGATAGAAATGAAATTTTGTTTCGTTCGGAAACTTACAAGGAATGTTCCCATAAGCGCATACTCAGAAAATTTTGAAAAAATGACAGAATATTCTTGTCATGAGGATATGGTTTATATAAAAAAAATATGCGGAACTTCGATATAACGTCCGTAAAAAAATTATGAAAATTTCGTGTTTTGGCGATTTATCGCTGGGTTGGCGGACACAATGAAATTAAATATATACACATATATATACCCATTTACGATAAATACTCTTTTAGGAAAAACGTTTTCTACTCTTTATACTGAACTAATATAAGTAAGTTTAACTTAAATAAATTCAGTTTTATAACTACGGTTTTTCCATATTACTTTTATATGTGCATCTCAAGAAAATTAACGATCGTTTTCTACGGTTTAGAACAAAATTTAAATAGATTAAAAATGCTTCAAACTAAAAATTAATTGTCCGATTCTGAGCACTGTCAATTTGACCTCGATTATTGTTAGTGTTGGAGATAACAAGAGAAAAGTCTTTTTACCGTGGAAACAATGACTTATTCAAATTCGAAATATATAATGAGAGCGTTCTTAATCGGACAGTTACTGTTAAAATACGCGTAAAACTTATCCAACCGGTGAAACTGTGTGAAATAAAATAACTTCAGCAATTCTTAACTTTTATATATATTATATACGCTTAAAAAATAATAATAAACTGTTTAATCGTTGACGTTTAAACTCATAAAATACTACGCATTTAAACACTCATTTTACCAGGAATTTTCATATGCATTAAAATCGCTTGCATTGGACGACGAAAAAGTGTTTCTCGCTAAATCGCGTCTTTTTGCGCCAAATACTCAAAAGTTTTTTTTTTTCAAAATAATTCTGAGAATGCGCTTTAAGGAGACCCTCCTTGTTACTACTATAGCTAGAGACTTCTAAATAGGTGAATGTTAATCTTAATAGCACTGTACATAAAGTGTAGTACAGAAACAGTATCTTATGAGTTAATACATCTTTTTATTCATCTTTTGATCGAGCGGTCTCACGGTAGCGGCAATTTTTGTCACAGCAGTTAAGGATTAGTGGAAATTGTTAATTAGTACTTTTATTCTGAACTTATTTTACCTATATAAACCGATATTTTTCGACATCTACCTTGCGTTTTCAACTGAACAATTTTAATGTACATATATTTTTAACTAAAGCCTGTTTATTTGTAGATCCGCCAGCAATACATCTTTTAAAATACATTTACATTCATATAATTGAGAGGCTCGGGGCAAGAAAGTGTCATGCCACATTTTTGTCGAAATAAATCTAACACTGTAATCTGTTGCTTAATATTGTAAATTATAATATCCAACATATAATTTGTTTCTTATGTCACTTGGTGGCAGCCTATGTCCCACGTTTCGTTTTTGCCCCAGATGTTTATGCCCCCAATGAAGATAGCTAATTTACAAAACATGTACTAATAATATCATTAAAGTAATGCCCTATATTGTTACCCAGAATATCTCAAATGTTACTAAGACATTGGCGAAAAATCTTTAGGTTATATATCTAGATTTGAGTATTGGATCCAATTTTCAAATTGAAATATCTCAGAGGTTCAAAAATGTGGCTTAGCACTCTCTTGTCCCGACCCCTTCAATTTATTTTTATTTTTAGAATGTTAAAAGTCATTTCTTAAAAATGATAGCAATTGGGTTGCTCTATTGTTGTGAGAAATAGGAAATAACTATTAAACTAAAACAGAAAAGAACCTCACGACCATGTGTGAAATTTCAACGAATCATTTATAATTCATAAATAATCACACCCAAGTATAGCAAACCTATATGGCTTATGTTGTGACCCAATATTTTATTAAATACCAATATTGCTTAAATATTGGCTGCTCACTGAAAATATTTGCAACGAAATGGTAAAGTATTCATCTTGCCAATGTTAGTTCAATATTGGCGTTTCATCGAAAATAGTTGCAATAAAATGGCAAAGTATTCATCTTGCCAATATTGGCTTTTCATCCAAAATACTTGCAATGATTCAATATTGGTAAGAGAAATACTTCGCCCCATAAACAAGATTGACCCAATATTGTTTTACTTACTAGTGAAGAATTTAACATGTACTGTAATACTTTCAAAAGGATGCGACCCCTTTTTTTTTTAAAAAAAAAGAGATTTTTGTAAGAAATGTGTTAAGCAGCAAGCTCTGTTTGTCTTTTCATATCGCATGACCTCTTCCGCCCCTTCCACCACCACCCCAAATCCGAATGCTCCTTAAAAAATATCCAAGAAAAAATATAATAATAATAACGACTACCTGCAACATTAAAATGCAGTACATTGCATGAACATTGCATGGCATGTTTCTCGCATGGAATTCCATTGTGTATCGTAAGCAACGTATTTTTTTGGTACTTGTATATTTTCGTAAGGACAAGTATTTTTGGATTTGGCATATACTGCAGACGATTAAATGCCAAATCAAACAAACTTATGTATCACATGCAAATTTTCAGATTTCTTACCTTTAATATTTTTTGAATTATTTATCTTTCAACGAGTAGAGTATTTCTTGTGGAAAGGTTTGTAATTTTTCGCCAAATTCCAAATCCTAGTCCAGGAAAAAACGCAAGTACCTATTTTTCGTACACGAGTCGAATTGAAATGAGTCAGTCTAAGATTGTTTATCGCCATGAAAATCGAACTTTTTGTTACAAATTGCTTTTTTATTTATTGGTATTTATTATTATGAGGGTATTTATTTTTATTAAATTGTTTATATTTTATTTCTACATAAATTTAAACAAATTGTGTAGAAATTTCTATCAAAGTTCTTTCCTCTCACATAGCATATAAATCGGTATTTCTTTTAAAGATTAACAGACAGAGCATAAGACAAAATGAACAAACTTAATTGTATTCTGTCTACAACTAGTACAGTTCCTCAAAAAATTAAATGAACATTGGTAACCTCATAGAATATAAGAAAATTTTCCTCCTACTTCTGTTTACATCGAAAAAGTATTATACAGTAGACTCCTTAAATCCGCATAGCTTAAAACCAGAGGTTGTGCAGATTTTAGAATTTTGCGGATTTCTCGTCACTGTTTTGTTTATATTTTTTGAACAATAATTTGAATTTAATAATGCACGCAAAATTATAATGAGCACTTACAATAAGTAAAATAATTAAGTAAAATAATAAAAATTAAGAATTTTTTTAAAAAACATTTAAAATATTAAAAGTAACGGTCAATTAAATAATTAATATTGCATAAACTAAATATGCATAATGATGATGAGATAATTTTTTTCTTAAATCATTCAGTGAAACTATAAATGTACACTTATAATTCAAATTTCAGTAAAATTTATTTATTCACAACCCCACTTATATTTCCCCAAAATATTGCCATTTTTTTCGTTATCCTATTTTTTCAATCACAATAAATGAAAAAATTAATTAAAATATTTATTTTGAATTGTTGTTGTAGTAAAAAAAAAAATACAAAAAACACTGCAAAAACTACCCAAATAAATGCGGTAATGTACGTTAAATCTGCTTCAAATTTCTTTAAAATGTTTTCATTATTGTCAATGTTATAAGCAAATCCGGGTATGGATTGTAACGGTATTTTTGACTGAGTAACAAAACTATATACTGTTAACAAATTGCAGCAAACTGTCCAGTCATTTGACCGTTTTTATAGAAAACGGTTACATAACAGTATTTTAACTCTATTCTAATCATATTATTGTCCATATTATGGTCAGAATAAAGCTAAATTAAAGTTATGTAACCATTTATCATAAAAGCGGTCAAATGACTGGACAGTTCACTGACGATTTTTAACAGTGTAGTTTCCTTATGCAAAAATTACTTATTGCAGTGTGCACTGTAAAAAAAGGCAAAGTCTTCTTAATCTACGAAAATATAATAGAACCAGGTAAGAAAATATATACAGTGACCTCTTCCGAGTCACCCAGGATTCCGAAAAGCGTTCTTTATCATTAGAAACCTCAGAATCTAATATACTGGGTGGTTATAATAGTATCTCTAATTGGAGCTGTCTGTAGCTCGAAGGAATAGCCCGAATGAAACCAAAATCGGTACATTTACTATTCGAGAATAGGGAACAAGAATGGACCAATAAAAAAAAATACTTTCGATAATCACCGACAGGTGGCGCTTCTGGGTGTGAAATGTTATATGTTATACAGGAACAACCAATTTAGGCGTCAAACCGGATGGCACACCTAATTTATTGGAAAATGTCACAGTGAATGTGGTTACGCTTTCGCATGGCGGTGCCGATCATGTTCAGGTTCCACATGGTCATTATGCTGGAGGACACAATCCAGGCGGTGCACGATGTGCTCAACTGCTGAATGTAACGCATCAGATGTTTCGCACATGTTGTGACATGCGATGAAGTCATTGAGGTTTGCGGCACCTCCACGGTACACAATATTACACATTACATTTCACACTCAAAAGCGCCATCTGTCGGTGATTATTGCAATTTTTTTTGTATTGTGCCATTCTTCTTCCCCCTTATCTAATAGTAAATGTACCGATTTTGGTTTCATTCCGGTTATTCCTACTTACATTATAACCATCCGGTATCTTCCAGATTTAAAGAAGCATTTGCAAAATCAATTTCTTTTGCTGCCACTGATTTTTGGAGTAGTTTTGAGAGTGTATTAATCCGTTTTCTCAAACCGGAATATCGCTTTTTATTATGCTGTCCATTCGCAATGAAACCTTTTCAGCTGCTTAATAGAATTTATGCATGTAAGAGTAATAAAATAGTATTAATGTGAATGGTGTTAATGCATCATGTTTGTCTGTAAAACATGTTTGTTGAACATGAAAATGTTCACTTGAGAATTGGATAGCATCTTAAAAACCTGTATTCCGGTTTGAGAAAACAGAACAATATTATAAAAAATCCCTGACGGCTTGACCTACAGGTACAGGTAGATTGCGAAGATGCAGACCGTGGAGCTCCTGTTTATTGAGAATTGCAGAAGAAATCACATTTTTGCCATAATGCGGCAGTTGAGACCGCCCACTTCGAAATCTAACTTGTTCGCAGGCGGAGCCGGCAGGGATTCTTTTGTTTTTATTTATTTATTTATTTATTTATTTATTTGCTATAAGGGTTGGTCCTATAAAAAACTTGTCAATATAAAAGTTTTAGATAATAGTAAGAGGATTTATAATAAATTTAAGCGGATTTGATATCTTGTAAATGGACGAAGTTATCAATTTTTTTCTTCTTAAACCCCTATTTCCCCCCTCCTTGAGGCTATTTTTAATTATATCAAAAATCTGTTATACATAAATCTTCGACCCTTTTCCTAGAAGTAATAATAACTTCAAACTGATTCGGTCTGTATCATAATTAAGAAGTTATAGGTTTCTTTCTGTTTTCACAAAAAGCCCCCCATTCCCCCCTTCTTTCGACCCATTTTGCCCATTCACGAACTTGACCGAGATTTTAGGCCCCTTGATTTTACGTATCAGTTTGGAAGAGATTTGTGCAGAATTATTGAACTTGTCATGTCTATAAAAAAGTGATATAGATAGATAGATAAAGTTTTGAACTGGGGGTGGTTTTGGGTTCTGGGAGTCATGATCGGCGTAGATCTGAAAAAAGTTTTTAGAAATTCCAACATAGGGGAGAATGTAACAGGTAGCATTTCTTACGAAATCTACCTAAAAATGCTTGTAAACATTTCCGGAAATCAGTAGCAACAACAGAAGCGAAAAACCTACATTCCGGGTTCACAAAACGGATTAATGTACTATAACAATGTACTAATAAACGTTTTTGAAAAGTGACAATAACAAAAGAAACATTGTTTTTGTAAATGCTTCTTTAAATCTCGAAAATATATTAGTTTCTGAGGTTTCTAATCATAAAGAACGCTTTTCGGAATCCTGGGTGACTCGGAGGAGGTTATTGCATATTTTCGTCTGTGGTTATATTATATTTTTCTAGATTAAAAAGCGTTTGTCTATTTTTTACAGTGTCCTCTACCTCCCCTCGAAGTTTATACGTAGAGTTCGTGGACATCCCATATATATATATATGTGTGTGTGTGTGTGTAGTTAAAATGAAATCACATGTGTGAAAAACTAAGAAAGAGACAGTATAAAATTAAAATGAAATGGTATTACAAAATTAAACCCAAAAAGATGAAAATCAAATAAGAAATATTTTGAATAACTTATGGATTCGTCAGAGGAGCATCATAAGTATATGGGTCACAAAAATGAAAAAGGCACTACAGTCGCTTTGAGAAATGGTTTAATGGTATTAGCATACAAAAGAAAGAAGTAATACAGACGTAACAGATAGACTAGACAAAGTCAGCTTATAGGTTGAAACAAGTGTCCCAGCGGTCAACGAGAAGATGCATACCCTGGGTGAAGAAGTTCCGGGGTTGGTTGTGGAACACATTTTCAACGGCAGCTTGGACCTCATTATCGTCGGCAAATCGCCGCGCCGCCGCTTCAGAGCTTTCTTGAGTGGACCGAAGATGGGGTAGGCGGGAGGTCTGGGCTGTAAGGGGGATGTTCGAGAACCTCCCAGCGGAATTGTCGTAACAATGTTTGGCACACCACAGCCACACGAGGACGAGCATTATCATGCAAGAAGATAACACCACGTGATTTAACTAGCACTCGCATTTTCCGCTATTAAAAATTGCACGACCGCGCGATGACACCGTTTGGAGACATCTATGATAAATCATATATATCAATAAATAAATATCAATAAATCAAGCATTTTTGATTAATCAACTGACTGATCAAAATCAAATTGACTGATCAAAAAATAATTCAAATAGATCAATGAACCAATCGATCAGTTGATCAAATCAATCAATCAATTGATCAACCAATCAATCATATTTGATTAATCAATTGACTGATCAAAATCAAATTGATTGATCAAAAATCAATCAAATAGATCAATTCATCGATCGATCAGTTTATCAAATCAATCAATCAATCAATCAATTGATCAACCAATCAATCAATCTATCGATTTTGATTAATCAACTGACTGGTCAAAACTACAAATTTTTTAGTTTTTCTGATTTAAAAGTCTAAAGATAATTTAAAACGATTTTAAACGATTTCTATATTCATGGTTGATAGAAGCTTCTCGAGAAAACATTCCATATAAAAAATAATGTAATGTGCAATATGCATTACCTATGTCTAGAAATTGGAAGTGGAAAATTGCATCCAATTGGCTTAACTATAACTCATAAACATATAGTTACATCTATCTGCATGTTACATAAATAGCATTTTGCATGGAAATCACAAGTAGTTACTACATAGTTAAACGTTAATTTGATTTAAAATGAAAATAATTAGAAATATTAATTGAAATTAGTTAATTAAAAAGTTGTTATAAGCATATAAATAAATAAACAATTAATTTAGTTTCAAAATAACGAATTTAATAATTATTATTAAACATTCTAAATTCCCCCTCCCTCTTTATGTGAATGCACGTATGGAGGCCCTTAGGAAATTTTACATAAAACTTAATGTAATTAATATAACTATTAAATCTGAAGATAATCGACACAAAATAAATTAACCAATAATAAGAATTCGAAAGAAAAATACCCAATATTGCTAAATGCACTGATTTATTATACTGAAGTGAAAATATAATGATCCATTTGTCCTAATAGATAATATTAAATCAAATAGAAATACCCAAATTAACAAAGAGAAACTCAGAAGCATAAAATATCTAACAATAGCAATCCGATTTTACTTTTTTTTTTTTTTTTTTTGGATTATATAGGTATGACCTCAAAGATATTTAAAACGCGTCTTAAAGAACATATTTGTGATATTAAACTGGACCGTCCTCGCAGTGCTGTTTCAAGATTAACCCAAAGACGTGAAGTCAATATACATTTTGAGAAAGCCAGAATTATTAAGAGAATATTCGGATTCCACATAGTCTATATCTATTAGAGAGTCTTTAGAAAATTTGTCCAGGAGTGATTGCGTTTGTAAGGATGTCTTGTCCTATGATATTCCAAAGATATGGATCAACTTACTCCGATAGTCATGTAATTTTTTCACCAACCAACCAATTTTCGTGTTGTAATGTAACAGTTTTCTCTGATTATGTGTTTTCTTTTTCTAACCCTTATGACTTAACGATTTCATTTGAAAGTACTTGGTTTTAAATATTTTACATCAAAATTAAACGCCTTTTTAAGTAATGTATTTTGTTATGAATTTTAATTTAAGGTGAACGTGGATTCAAGATATACTACATATATATATTGTTTTATATATTATTTTATAGTATACTGAATTGATGGTTAGAAATTTTAGGAAGCCAGGGTCACAATCCACTTATTAAATCAATAATACAGGGTGTTTCACATCAAGCCCAATCCACATTTTCGTTTATAACTGTAACAATAATGGAAATATTTTAGCGAAATCTTCAACACAAGAAGTTTGTCTTCTGTGAAATGACGTGACATCAAGGGAATTATTGGCATTTCACTGTAATTCGATCAGTGACATCGTATGCATTGCCAGTTACCTTCCGAGTTTTGAAGCGGCTATAGAGTTGCAAGGACTAGAAAAAGGGAATAAACCAGGTTTTTTGGGAATAAACTAGGTTTTTTGGAATAAACCAAGTTATTTGGGAATAAATCTGGGAATAAACGGAGTCTATTGGAAATAAGCCTGGGAATAAACCGGATTTTTGCAACTCTACGTCCATCTCAGTATTGCTTGGACATGGAGGATTTTCGTTTCTATTACTTTATGTGTTTTTATCATGTTTCAGAGTAATCAAAGTCAATATGTTGAACATATCGCTAAAATATTTTCATTATACTGTTACAGTTATGAACGAAAATGTGGATGTTAAAATATTTTTATTACTGTTACAGTTATGAGCGAAAATGTGGATTGTGCTTGGTGTGAGACACCCTGTATATTATTCCTTTAACAAGTGGATTGCGACCTTGGTTTCCAATACAGGATTTGCTTGTCTTGACATGTATTACCACCCCTTACATTTCTGACCCTCCATTCAGTTACACCCTGTATATTGCCAAGAAATATGTTATATGGGTGATTTAAAAAAAATGTATCCATTGCATAATGCTTTTTGTATTTCTTTTTTCGGTTCTATCCACTGACTCATTTCAACGATTCGTTGCTCGTATTCCTTTGTGCATGCTGCTGTCAGCTTTGTGATGTCCTTTTGTGCTGTTTATCTTTACTGTATATCATATACATGTTCGCGTATAGAGTGGCAAAGATTCTGAGAATATCTACCGATTGCGTACAATCCGAATTATTAAAATGTGTCATATCGCTTACAAACCTTTTCGATAACTTTAAATTTCATCATGATAAGCAAGAATTTTTCTTTGCACGTAAAATTAAGATATAAAAACTTTAAATTCCAAACTTTTGGAATCTATTATACAAGATTGTAATCTATTGCATTTACAAATGTAAACAAATTTCATTATCAAATTATGATTAGATTTTCTGTTATTTTTATTATGCGTTTATTTTAAGATTATGCGTTTATTTTTAAATTGTGTATTACAAATATGTTACGCTCACGAAGTTTTGAATGGTAATTGCGTAAAACGTCTATTGTAAATTGTATCATGGTTATGTTGAATTTTAGTGTCAATAAGTTTCCACTCGAAAGCATATCAAATTTTATTGATATTGATGGAGAAAAATCTATATTAGTAATATTCACGTATTAGTATTTTTAGTTAAAACTTATCCATCTTATAGCATAAACCAGATTAACTAGCCAAGGGCTTTCAATTCGTATATATATGTTTTATATGTTACATGGTATGTCGTTTATATACGTTAAATACTATATATGTGGTGGCGGGCCGCAAATATTCGTACGAATTAAGTGGCGAGCTACATTATTCATGGTTTAGCAAACATGTGTATGGATTATGGGGCTCCACATAAACGGAAAAGTACGTTATTTATACAATAAGAAAGAATTCTCGCCAAGCTCGAGCGATAAACCACGCAAATGTTACTTTACATACATTACAATACGAAATTAGCCAAAGAAGTTATCCAGAAATTTACCTTGTTTTTTGCGATATTTCGTCCAATACTGTTCAATTTATGACCATTTGGCAAGTTGTCTGTGTGTTGATGTATCTATATACACACAAGTATTACTGTATATAAGTACTGTACATGTATTACCGTATGTACCGCATTAACAGTCTGTCAAGTTGTGTGTGCATGTTTTTCTATATATACTCAAGTATTACTGTATCTACTGTAATAGATTGCTATATTCCTCCGATTTTTCTGTTTCAGCATTATGATATCATCCTCTAATGACGTCAGCGTAAACCTCTTCGTGGCGAACGGCACGTATACGTGCCTTTTAAGGTGCACTAAATCTTTGAAGTTGAACACCAGCACTTTAGAATATAAATTTTTGCCTTATCTAATTTCAGTGATTAAATAACACAAAAATTACAATATGGAAAAACTGGTGCCTAAGAATAAAAAGCGTCGCGAAGGGATTAATCAAGGATGTGTTTTTGCTATATAATATAAATTAATTATTAAATAAATATCGTTAAATTTGTACTTTTTTTTTTTTAGATTTACAATTAAACACAATTTATTAATATAATTACTAATATAATTAAGTTTACCTATATTAATAAAAGAAAAGAGTTTGTCTGTGTGTGTGCGATGGCTAAGGACGCACGTAAAGGTCTGATAATTTGGATGAGGATCATCCAAGGCAGGTCCTAATGCACCTGAGGCTCAGATTTTTCATTTTTTGTTAATTAACCTATACATAAATTAAAAACAATTATGAACATCTCAAAATGGCGCAAAAAATCGCAGCGATGTCGCCGAGAGACTGTAACGAGGATAAAGGACCAAGAGTCGGAAAATTCATTTTTTTTTTTCAACTTTTGCAGTGTGCATCGACTTAACTATTCGAAATAAGATTTTTAAAAATACACGCTTAAATTTTCATTGGTAAAATCTATTTTTAAAAATATCATTATTAATTCTTTCAAAAGAATTATTTTCAAAATGTATTTTTCAGAGCCCCCCCCCACTCCTCCGTTTTAGAAGCCTGTATCGGGTTCACTATATATATATATATATATAATAAAGGCTATGTTTAAGTATTTTTATCTTTCTAACGGTATAATCCGTTAAAAAAACATATGAACATCAACCCTTTCAAAAAAAATTGCAGTGATTTGTCTGCTATATTTTAAATTCTGCATCCGTGAAATACAAAAAGTATATATATATATATAATAAAGGCTATGTTTAAGTATTTTTATCTTTCTAACGGTATAATCCGTTAAAAAAACATATGAACATCAACCCTTTCAAAAAAAATTGCAGTGATTTGTCTGCTATATTTTAAATTCTGCATCCGTGAAATACAAAAAGTATATATGTTACCGAATTAACCGGCGTATATTTACATTTAAAACGGTGTTTTCGGTTAAAAAAATTATTAATATTACCCTTTCAAAAAAACTCTTTTCTGAAATTCACTTTTATCTCTGTTTTAATGGCTTTGATGATAAGTTTCCCGTTCTTCTTTAGAATATTTTCAGTTCTGCTGTTAAACTTAAAATTTTCAACAGAGAGAGATATCTGAGTTTAAAAGTGGAAGCGGGAAGGGCGTTGTATATTATTTAAGTTTTCTCAGAAGCTTTTGGTCATATTTGAAAGTTTAATATATCTAAACTTCAGAAATTAAATCGGCAATCACTATAACGAGAATCCTTTAGTTCGTTTGGATAGATTTTCATTTAAAAATATAAAATCATCCAAACTCAAGGATGTACGCTACAAAAGGCAGTGAGGTCCCCAACATTAGGTTCGTTTGGAAGGATTTTCGTTTAAATATTTAAATTAATTCAACACTGATTTTAGGTATATTTAAGGGTATCATCACGGGCCATGACTACGTGGTCTTTCGTTTAAAAATATAAAATCCAAACAGACCGAAATCCAAACTGAAGAAGTCGGTAGGGTTCCCAACTCTAGTTTCGTTTGGATAGATTTTCATTTCAGTGGAGCCCCCAACATTAGATTAATTTGGAAAGATTTTGATTAACAGTGATTTTAGGTATTATATTTAACATGATTATCACGGTCCCGGGCAACGCCGGGCAGGTCAGCTTGCTATATAATAAAATAATTGTTACAAACAAGCACCGAGGGCTATAAAAATATTTGCCGTGGGCCACATGGGACCCGCTGGTTGAAAAGCCTTGAACTAGATTCATCTTAGGTGCAATTAATTCTAAGTGGAGTCAATTTTACTTTCTGTTAATCTAACAGTTGTTATCGATTTTCTTCGGCATAAGGTAAGTGTGAGTCAGAAAATTCATAGCTTTATTTTTTCCGTTTTAGGCAAATGTCCAAAATCGCAAACTTATTATAATTCCGCAACACTCGGTTTTTTTTTTTCGTATTGTTCAAATGTTATCAAATAATATGGGCTTTAATAATTGTATCGTCTTACAATTTTTTTTAAAGTAATTTTCCATTATTAAGGTACGTGTCTCATGTAACGGTCACACATACAATTTTAGCATAGATTTAATTTGCGAACATTCTGAGAGGAAGGGAGTTTAAAAAGGAACATGGTGTAATATTAACAGAGTTGAGATTACGATTAGAAGCATATTCGATACAGATTATATTGTAATCACTGGTGAATCAAGAGTTACACTACATTTCCAGGATATAAAAATTGAAAAATTACTTATTAAGCCACATTTTGAGTAAATTTCATTCTTATACACTGCATTAGACGAACATGAGATTTGAATTAAGGAGAAAAATCTAACATCAATTCCAAATAATTCGTTTTTAATCCGCTAATGTAATAAATCCGCTCATTTCCCCTTTTATATTTTGAATATTTTAGAAACCGTTCCAAGCATTTACATTTTAAAAATCACCACCATTCAAAATTTTAACTTTTTAGTCCAAACAGTATTCAGAAATCGCCATTTTAGAATGTTTTTCGTTCCTGCACTCTTTTAAATTTCTAATCTTTGTAAAAACTGTTCTGCGCGATCATTTGCGTCTTAAATGTATAAGGCGCGTCAAATTTTGAGTGTCTAGTCCTAATAATAAAATAAATCGTAATTTAGAACGTTTTTAGAACATTTTCTGCTTATTTCACCCTTTTATATTTCAATTTATATTTATTTTTTTAGAAACCGTTCTTAGCACTTACTACATCTTAAAAATCATCACCATGCCAAATTTCGATCTTTTAGTATCACAAAAATCGCAATTATAGAAAGTTTTTTAATTTTCTCTGGAAAAATGCCTGAACGGTTCTATGATTAAGGCTACGTTAAAATACCATGATATATTTAAGAAAATTTTGTGTCTTTATTTGTACGGGGGTAATTTTTACGTAACTAGCGAACCGATTTAAAAAATAATGCTGACAAAATGAAGTTGTCAGTCTCTGTTCAAACATGGGCGACACTTTAAGTCGGTACCACTACCCCCATAGGAGTGCAGAAAAAAAAACTGAGATTTTTGTAATACAGGGGAGTTAGGCAGCAATCAGATTAATTGCACCTGAGATATGAAGTTTTCAACCAGCCGGCCTCATGTGGCCCCCGACGCCTATTTTTACGGCCCTCGGTACTCGTTTTGTAATTTGGGCTACAAACTTTAAATTTGGTACGGGTTTTACTTTTAAGATATAGATGCGTGCTAAGAATGGTTTCTAAAAATTTGAAATTTAAAAATGTGAAATGAACGGAAAACGTTCTAAAATCTTTCTAATTGTTAAGGCTAGAAACTTAAAACTTTACGGGCCTGACTTTCAAACGTAAATGCTTGCGCAGAACAGTTTTTACAAAATTCGAAATTTAAAAGGATGCAGGGGAGAAAAGCGTTCTAAAATTGCGATTTATGGAAATAAAAGGTTGAAATTTGGCATGGTGATGATTTTTAAGATGCAAGTGCTCGCTATGAACGGTTTCTATAATAGGGTGAAATGAGGGGAAACACGTTTTAAAAACATACCAAAATAAGATTTATTTGGGAATTAATGTTATATTTTATCTTTAATTCAAGTCTCTTGTTCGCCTATTGCAGTGTAAAAATGACGTTTATTCAAAATGTGGCTTAATAAGTATTTTCTCAATTATCCATTGCAGTATAATTTCCTCTAATGAAAAATATCAAGTAATATTCAAAAATTCAATTTAAAAATGCATACTACAATTTCAAACGCACTTCCAGCAAGTATTGCTCATAGACCGAACCGAATTCTTTTGCTTTTCCCTCTAAACAAGAATAAATGCTGTGAATATCCTTTTCTATAGTAAGTATCTTGTAGTAAACCTCAGTAATGTAAATCAATTTTAATATGTTAGAAATAATGTAACATTGTTAAAATACACTGCAGACGATTTATTCCTATAGACCACAACGTTCACTTTAAAGAAAATTGTAAATTCACGGCCATTCTCCGTGATTTTACGGTAAATACCCCTTTTTCAAGGTAAACGGTCAATTTCCGTAAATTTTTACGGGCAAAAACCGTTCATGTAAGAACAAAGCTCGTTTATCTAGGAACAAAACCCGTTTTCTTATGGACATTGCCTGGAATCTCTGCTGCAGTATTTTTTACTGTAGCAATTTTTTACAGTGAAGGGTATTCTTTTGAGTTCTCCTGTAAACGAATTATAAATGCTACACACTTCATTTTCAATACCGAACATGCCATGGTAAACAAAAATAACATATATCAATTACATGACAATCGGACTGTATTTACGCCAGTTAGAGCATGGACAGGCAGACAGACAGACGGCAGATAGACAAACTGAATTCATAAACACTTTTCAACTATGTTGGAAAGAGTTAAAAAGAATTCTGTTTAAATATACACTGTAATTTTTAGTTTTCATGTTTCTTTTCTTAAAAATATCTTCTATTCGATGTTCTGAAGAATGAGTAATTTCAGTTTTAAATCCGGCGAAAACAAAGGAAATGCTAAAAGGGGCCCGCGGTAACTAAGCTATTAAAGAACGTCTGCACTTTTTGATCGAAATATCCATACACGGCAGAAGTTTTAGTACAAAAAAAATGTATCTTCTAATTATGGATCGAATATCTGTTTTTATGGAAGGACTATGTCATTGGAGAGACTATCATAATGTTGTAAATCGTTGCATGCAAAAAAGCTATTACAAGAAAATATATACACGAAGCCATTTTATACTCTTCAATCTGACCGTGTTCTGATCTATTTTGAAAAAGTTATATACATTTTTTATGAGCAGAATTACCTGAAACTCTTATTCATTATATATGATTCATTCATTTGCTACCTTTGCTCAAATTGGTTGACTGCTGATTGCAGTGATGGAATGTTAAGCAAAAAGAGTCAAACTGTAATAAAAGTAAAACAAGAACAAAAAATCCTACGTCAAGCATAGATTATGTAACACTTTCCAACATTTCCAAAATAATTTTACTAATCTTTACCGTAAGGTGAAAGATGATATCTAAGTAAACAAGGTCAGTGTCAAACCGGGCGGGGTGGACTACCTTTCGGCTTAAGCTCAACTAGCTCCGTCCGGCAGGTTTGTTTACTATGCGGCAAAGCCTTACAAGATAATTATTAAAGTTGAGGTAAAACAATAAAAACAAAACAATACTAATAGATCACTTATTGAATGATAAACAATTGTTAAATACGATAATGTCAAAGAAAATAATCGTAGTTTGAATAGTAGCATCGAGTGTATAAAAATATTTATTTGTGGGAAAACTTGAATAATTATATAGGGGTATTTACA
This sequence comes from Maratus michaelseni, assembly GCA_963931845.1. Taxonomy (NCBI): domain Eukaryota; kingdom Metazoa; phylum Arthropoda; class Arachnida; order Araneae; family Salticidae; genus Maratus; species Maratus michaelseni. Next base: position 465,134,224 of record OZ007587.1, read on the forward strand.
GTAGACAGTTAACACAATTTACGTACAGCAATGTACTAGTACTAAGAATATTAGGGAATGACATAAGTTATTGTATAAGAATATGTACCTGTATTGAAAACAATAAACACAAATCAAATACCACCATGTGATGAGATTAGAAAAGTCGTACTGAAACACAAATTACAAAAATTCAAATTTTGATGATAGAATAACAGAGAAAACAATTTACTAATTATACTGAGCAATACTAAATAATACTTTACGATATTAAGCAATAATTATACCATGTAATACTGAAATATGAATTCTGTAATTACAAAATTCCGAAAATACAAATATTTAATATACAATTTACCAATCATACTGAGCAGTATTAAATAATACCATAATACTATGTAATATAGCAATAATACTACAATGTAATAATACTGTACGCTGCTGAAGTAGGTAATAATATTGGATAGAAGTAAGTATTAAATGAACAATAATGAATGAATAATAATACTAGAGTAAACAAATATAAAATGTAAGCAAATTAAAATGTACAAGAAATTTCATTCTAGCTGGAACCAGACTTAATACTTAAAAGACATTTAATATGAATACGTGAACTAAGTTAAAACAAATTGGAGAAGTTACTAACTTAATATAAGAATTAAAGAAAATTACCTATGCTAGCGAAGGGCCCAGCTGAAAAGATATGTAATTAAAGAATTACAAAAGGACATATTTAAATGTAAATAAAATAGTTTCAATACAAAATAAATTTACACAAAATTAAACTTATATAATAATAAATTATCAAACTGTGCAAGTACTTTTACACCTGTTACTGATTTTAAATTTCATTTTATTCCTACTAAATCTTTCTGAATTCCTTATTCTTACAAATTTTATAGTCGGTTTAAGTTACAGCCGACTTTACTAAATTTTAGAAACTTATTTTTGAAGAATAACTCCTCACACTGCAGATTTCATATTGAAACACTTCACAATTATTGCTGGATGCTGCATGAATGGTTGAAATTGGTGTAAAGTCTTTTTCATGTGAATGGGAATTATTGTATCTTACACAATTTATACATTTATGGCAATCAGAATTGTGTTGAAGTTGAAATTGTCTGGAGTCTTAAGAAGATGCACAGTATGCACATCTTATAGGATTACTTTCAGAGCATTTATTTGCTACATGACCGTAGCGCTGGAAGCGGAAGCACCTCTGTAAGTTAATATATTTCTTTACAATGCTAAATTTCAAATCATGATTAATTCTGCCTAATTTATGTAAAATATTTGCAGAAGAAATGTCTTTTTCAATTATCTGGTTTTAATATTCGCCCTTGTTGGTTTTCTTAGCTAAATTAAGGAACTTCTTCTGTTATTGATTGTGAAATTTTAAAGATTATTAATTTCCTTTGTTGAATTTTTAGTATGAATTTTTCTTTTACCTCTGAGCTAAGTAATTTTGTTTTGAGATTATAAAATTTTCCATGGTGTTTAATTGAAGTTGAAATTTTCCATCCTGCCACTGCAATTTGTTAGTTCTTCCAATTCCAATGATTTCAATTTATTTATTGCTTCTTCTATTGGGAAAAATGTTTCTTTTTCTTTTAGAAAGAAATTACAGAACATTTTTGGGATATTTTTGTTATAATTTTGTCTTAGATCCTTTATTTCTTGCTTTAAATTATCTAATTTTTCATTCATTTTGTCAAATTTATTCCACATTCCATCTTCTACTGACTGTTGTCTTAACAAAGTATTGAGAGCTATTTGTTTTGATGAATTTTCCTCTTCCAATTCCCTTGATTTCTGTTCCATAAATTCAATTACTTTTTCTTTCAGTGTTTCAGTCAGTTCCATTACTGCTATTATTTTTTTATTTCTTAAGTCAGCCAATTCTTCATACTTTTCGTCCAGTGCACTTTGTGTACAACCCAGCACAAACTCAAAATGTTTTATACAGTCCGCTTTTTGCTTCCTTAGGGTGCTCACAATAGTGCACTAATTCTTCATGACTGTTTTTTTTTTCTAAATCTATTGCATCATCTTCTTTTATTTGTTCCGTTCTTTCACTCACTATTAACTCTAATTTTTCATTTTCTCCTTTTAATGGTGTTATTTGAAGTTGGGGTTCAACTATTAATTCTCTTTGTTTCTTTAAATCATTTTTCTAATATAGAGCTATTATTAACCCTTTATAAGGCAGTGTAAGTATTTTACCACTTAATTTTAATCCCAAAATTCCAAATTTGTACCAGATTTTTTTTTAATGAAATTGTGCGTTTATATTTTACGCGACGAAATCTATTTAAAATATTTTTAATTAATTTGTTCTTAAATTCTGGTGGCATTCCATTATTTCAACATCCTATCAACATAAATAATTTGCCTTATAAAGGGTTAAATCATGTTTTAGTTTCCCTTATAACTTGATCTGTTTCTGCTATTTCTTCATCTTTTGAACAATTAGTGCCTTTTTTTTTCTAATTGAGCAATACATTTATCTCTGTCTTCTGCCATCGATTCATTATATTTGTTCGATTTATCTAATTCCAAAATACGTTCCTTTAATCGTTTACAATATTTTAGTAAATCAACTTTATCAATATTGGTGTCATCTAGGTCTAGCGAAGCCACTTCGTCAGGGTCTAAGGATGCCACCTCAACTACTTCAAATTCTTCTGGAACTATTATGTCCTCTTTTGTGACCATGTGTGTACTGGGAGGGACTCCAATTACATTTTCTTTTGCGTTTGTCAAAACGTCATTTATTTTTTCAGATGAATTATTGCTTGTTATTATTAACGTATTTTGTTTTCTTATGTATTATTTTTCATTGGAATTTTCAAGTTGGAGTTGATTTCCAGACCCAGTTTTTGCTTCAAATCTGTAACTTCATCAATAGAGACCGTTGATAATAAAAAGAGTCTATATTTTGAGAAGACTGTATTTTCTGTTCGTATCCAGTTGATCACTTACATCCATTCTTTCAATTATTGATTTATTTCCGTTAGTTCGAAGGTCGACTTCTAAGTTGTTTCCCAGTTTTTCTTCCAGTAATTTTATGACTTGGTGTTTGCATTTTTCTGCAACTTTATTGTTGCCTTTTGTTCGTTGTCTGAGGTGTTGAGTTGATTGTTGCAGTAAATGGATAATGTTTGTTTTCTCCTTTATAGTTTCGAAATCCTGTAATTTTTGATACATTCATCACCTTTGTCATTTTTTCAATGGCTTCCTCACTGTTGTGCTTGTTTAATAAGTATCTTGAAAATATATTGAATTTTTTCCCATTATTCATTAATATCCTTAATAACAGTAAGTAAATATTCGCCTGGTTGTTGAGGGCGGATTTTATTGTGTTTCTTGACGTGTTCTACATATTGATTTACTACTTTAATTATTGTTAGGGGCTTTAAGATAGCCTCCTCATGGTTCCAATGGTGTCCTTAACTGTATAGGAGTTGATGTGTGCTGAAGCTGCGCCATTGTCATTAGTCTATAATACGGTGGTTCCACTTAGTATAGTTATAGTTCCACAATATGGAATAATTCGTTTGTTTTCAATATATTATATTTTCATTAGATACTAGTAGCAAATAAAATAGAAAAACTCAATTAAGTATTGATATTTAAAACTTAATTTAGATTCAGAATAAAAGAAAGGAGCATCACTAGAGCTGTCTATATGTCTTTGAAGAAAAGGGGAAATAGTAAGATTATAGCAAAAAACAGTAGCCATAACTACCGAAAATAACTAATAATGAGTTGTATATGATCTATAAAATTTATACACACCCAGTGTAATGACTTAACGAACTCCAGTGATCCAAGGTGATGATTAACATCCAGCACTTTTATTCAACTTCGTCAATACACATTAAACAATAAAAACATCTAAAACCACTACAATCCTCTGCAAGACTCAGTGTACAAAACCTTCATACTTTTCACACGCATATATCACACTTTCTTTTAACATCGTCCGTCCAATTTCTTCTGCATCTCTCTTAGCTTAGCTCGGTTCACTTCTTTTTGACCTGCCAACTAAAATCTCTTGCAGTCTTTTTGCATATCGAAAACTGCCCCTTCGATTCGACTACACGGCTTACACGGCAGTCAACCTCCGAAGCTAGGCGATAAACCCCTGGACAACTCTAGGCCAGCAACTCACGAGTCAGGCTAGGCCATAGATTTCTTCGGTCGTTACAGACTCCTCCCCCCTCCAAATTTTGGACATGTCCAAACGGGGTCCTTGATGAGACTATACAGTTGTGACAAGTTCTATTAAACACCAAATTTTTCCCTTTTAATTCATAATGTTCAAGAACAACTTGTTATTTTGTCACATACATGCCATCTCTCCCCCCTTCCTAATCCATCACAGCAATGTGCCACCTTTACTAAAATTCCTTAAATTTTAAACTCTTACTAACAAATTTTCAAGTAATACATATACATGAATCACATTACATAAAATTTACACTAATTTACCATGATTTTAAACACACACAAAATTTCCTCAACTTCTAGACAAAATTATAACCAACGTAATTTTACACAAATACCAATACAATTAACAGATTTTTTTTCTCTTTTTATCTACGTTTAACATGATACAAAACAAATAAATATCCGACACTTTCTCTCTACCAAATGAAACAACTTTTCATATGAATTAACACAATTAAAAAAAAATATCCATAAATTTACAATCAAATTCTAAATCATAATTTAACATTGCAAAGTTATTTTTGTATTTTTCCTCCTATTCTAATACAGACAATAAATAAATATAAAAATATACACTTTTCACACAAATAATACCATTTTAATATATAGAATTTATAAACTTAATAAATATTACTCAGTGTATGGGTGCCGTCTCAGAGTGTCTGCATTACAGTGATCTTTTCCTCTTTTATGCTCAATCCTATAATTGAACTGTTGTAATGCCAGGGTCCATCACAAAAGTCTCTGATTAGATCCTGCATGAGTTTTAAGCCACACCAAAGGTTGCAATCACTTTGTATCATAAATGACAAATGACCATCCAAAAAACACCGTAACTGTTTTACTGCATACACTATAACCGCACACTCCTTTTCAGTGGTACAATATTTCTGCTCTGATTGCTTGAGCTTCCCACTAATGTATAAAATAGGATGCTCCTCTCCTTGATCGCTAATCTGCGTCAAAACTATATCCAGACCAATGTGCGATGCATCAGTTTGCAGTAGAAATTTTTTCTGTAACTCCTTAACTGCATGCACCTTTAACTCGGCAGATGATCTCTACCTTCTTTTCTTATGATTCTTCATCATTTTATTTTTCCTTAATTTTACCACTGCCTTTCGCTCCATCTTTTTGTCACCCATTCTGCAACATTTCTTAACATCAGCATAGCTCCCATTTATACCAGCACCTTTCTTGACCACTCCACAGGTGATTCCGTTTTCTGTTCTACGAATTTTTTCATCTTTTGATGCGTATTGATTATATGCGTTTCCTATATAAGGTAAATTTCTCATAGCATTTCTTTTCGCTGCCATATTTTCCTCGAATCTTTCAGCTAACAAATCAGGTTCAAGATTTTCATCATTCTGTTCATTAGAATAATTCTCTTTCTCAATCTTCCCATCAATTTCATCTTTCGCTTCATTTACATTCCTGACTAAATCAGCTATAAGCGGATTTTGCTGATCCTCCACAATTTCCTCAGTCATTTCAGCAATCTCACTTTTAATATCATCATTACTTTCAAATTCAGGATCTTCACATAAATCATTTCTAGCAGGATTAAAACTCTCCTCCTTTTGAACCTCATCATCTATTTCTGAATTGTTCCTATTTTTCAAACTACAAAGATAACTATCTCCACAGAATTAATTAACATCAGTTTGAGAAAGTCCAACATTGAATTCAAAATTAGTCTCGTTACCAACTTCATCTAAATTTACAAAATTCCTAACTTGGGATAAATTGAATAGTTCCATATCTTCTTCAATGTTTGACTCATCTGTTCTACTAATCTGCTTTAAGCATAACATTTCCTGGGTTTCGCTCCCCTCTTTCATCATTTCTCCTTGTTCACCTTTCACATCTTGAAATCCAGATAACTCAAGCTCCTCCCTCACTTTTGCAACATTATCAGTTTCAACTCCAGTAGATTCACAAAGTTTTTCAGCCAATGACTGATTTTCAACTAAAGTAAAGTCCAAAACTTGCAACTCGTTATTGACAGTTTCTTCACTCAAACTTCTCGCTCTATCTCTCTCCTTTATCTCAGGAATATCATTCCTACCACACATTGTTTCACCATTCACAGAAACACTTCTAAACAAATGAGCAATGTCTAGTAATATTTGATCAGTTTGATCTGGATCCCCAAGCAAATCCACCTCTTTTTCCATCTTATCAACTTTCCTCTTAACCAATAATTTTTCTTCAACCACTCCAAATTCCTTAGATTCTGTTTCAGTCTTTTCGGCCAATGTAAACAATGAAGCCAACCCTTTACTCCTCTGTTGCTCTTCAGCAAATTTATTCGAATTCACTTTCACCAAATCCAAAATGGTCTCAGACTCTACAATCTCCGGCAAAAGTTCACAGGCTGCACCAGAACACTCATCTCTCTCCTCCTTCAACTTTTTATTCAATTCCAATTTCTCCTATTTTCCCATTCCATTGACTTCACTGTTTCCCAATAGTTTTTCCTTAGCAAACTATAACTCCCATCTCAGTTCTTCCAACTGAAACTCTCTTTCCCGTGCCATTTCTTTTAATACCCTTTGTCTCTTCCTTTCTTTCTCTATTCTTTCATCCATCACAGTTGATAGCAAATCCTTTACAAAAACCTCTTCATAACTAGCACTTTTCATAATCAAATTACGCAACTCAAACATTCTCATGCTATCATCAACTTCCTCTCCCAATTCATATGCAACAACTCTCAGGTCCTTCTTTAGGCCTTTCCCAAGGTACGCCATCTCAAAGTTCAATTTCAGTACTCTAGTGCGTAGTTCAAACACTTCCTTAGAGCCGCAGACACCCAACCAACTAACTAAATTTAATTTGATACTTTCAACTATTTATTCAATGGAATGAATTTTACTAACTCAGTAACCAAATATATTTTTCACAATATCTTTCTATTAAACTTTCAAAACAGTTCAACACATCTATAAATTATTTTTATACACTTACAAGTATATATCATGACATAACTGGACAACACCAGTTTCAACCAGAAATATTCTTTTACCTTTCTCTAAACTTTACACCATCAGTTCAAAATTTGATAAATTTCTACAACAAATTTCCAGTTTCTAAGAATCACCTTTAAATTCAATTTCAAATATTAAACAGAAAAACTTCAACTGTCAATTTACAATATCACCTTTAACTATTCCAACTACCACACACATGTTTACCAATACAAATGCAAAATTTCTAGACAATAATTTTCCCTTTTTCTCTTTCTCTTTCCTCAGCCTCTGTTCTTAGTTTAAGAATTACCAGTTCACCTTTGATACCATACACATTCCATAATTCAATTCACCAGTTTGGTGTAGCAATATATTGTCTTATACTCAGTTTAAGAACTTCAACCAGTTTGGTTTACACTATATACATACAATAATTCAATTCACCAGTTTGGTGTAGCAATATACCATCCTATACTCAGTTTAAGAACTCTAACCAGTTTGGTTTACACTATATACATACAATAATTCAATTCACCAGTTTCGTGTAGCAATAATACTATCTTATGCTCAGTTTAAGAACTTTAACCAGTTTGGTTTATACTACATACATACAATATGTCAATTCACTAGTTTAACACAAAACCCAAATATAAACTACCTAAATATAATCAAATAAAACCACTAAAACCAAAGGCATGTTGCTATGGATAAAAGGGAGAAATGACATACCTCTCATAAAACCCTTCCTGGTTTCACATGCACAAACACCAATCTCGATGGAGCCTCCATTAAAACTACTTAGACTGTAATGGCTTAACGAACTCCAGTGATCCAAGGTGATGATTAACATCCAGCACTTTTATTCAACTTCGTCAATACACATTAAACAATAAAAACATCTAAAACCACTACAATCCTCTGCAAGACTCAGCGTACAAAACCTTCATACTTTTCCCACGCATATATCACACTTTCTTTTAACATCGTCCGTCCAATTTCTTCTGCATCTCTCTTAGCTTAGCTCGGTTCACTTCTTTTTGACCTGCCAACTAAAATCTCTTGCAGTCTTTTTGCATATCGAAAACTGTCCCTTCGATTCGACTACACGGCTTACACGGCAGTCAACCTCCGAAGCTAGGCGATAAACCCATGGACAAAACTGGACAACTCTAGGCCAGCAACTCACGAGCCAGGCTAGGCCATAGGTTTCTTCGGTCGTTACACCAGTAATAGACAAAAAATGATTTAGATTTAGAAACACGTTCAGCAACTGTAAAAGCACTTCCAGCAATTATTATTAACAAGCAGTACTTTAACCGAATTCTTTTGTGTGTCTCTGTCAATGCATGCTATACCCACAATATTCTATAGTAAGCCTCTTATAATCCACCTGAGTGATATATATCAATTTCAATATGTTTGAAATTGTGTAACATCTTTAAAATAAACTGCAAATGATTTTTCCCCATAGACTGTAATGTAACGAAATTCTTTTGAGTATCCCTGTAAAAAAGTGCTACATATTTCATTTTCAATACCGAATATGCCATGGAAACCTCAATAACATATATCAATTGCATGACAGTCCGAATATATTTACAAGAGGGAGCACGGACAGACAGAGAGGCAGACAAACTGAATTCATAAACACTTTTCAACTATGTTGCAAAGTGTTAAAAAGTTTAAAAAAAAAAACCTTTTATAAGCATTTAATGTTTATCTTAAAATCCTGTTTGATTCCATGACGACAACTGATGTAGTTTGAAAAAATATCTTTGCAATCTTTTAATTTTGCGTGAACCATTGTTTTTGAAAATGCACCGCTTGATTTACACTTGGTAGAAAGCGCGAAGTAGTGAAATTATTAAAAAAATTATAATTTTTGCTGCGTTTCTTTTTTAAGCTTTGGCAACAGGAAAGGAAAAAAAAAACATTATTTAAACTATCTATTCAGGATTCCTAATGTTTTCTCAACGTATAATCATAGTTTTATTATTATTAAACTATTAAATGACAAAAGAATACTTTTTACATAAAGTATTACTCTTTATTTCATAAAAATATTTCTTTGTTGCAGCTTCACAGACAGTTGATCTGTTTTGGCGAGGGTGGTGTGGCGCATCATTAAATCCATTGTTGTTGTAACTCGCATACAATTGTAACCATAGAGAATATTTGGCGGTGGATCACTAACGGAAAAGTACCTTAAAATTAAGTTAATTAATAACTAGTTTCTAAAAATATTAAAATGTTGTATTAACATCAGAAACTGTATACCTATTTTTAGAGTTTCGTTCATCTCACGAAACCCTATTACTGTCCGTCACAGAGCCATTCTCAGAAACTATGTAACTTACAGAGTTGAAACTTTGCGCATATATAGCTGAATATCAGCTATGCAGCTCAAAATTTGAAAATTTGAAAAAATCCTATTTTAATAAATAGAGATAAAAAACCAAAATTATAACAGCCTTTTCCTATTAAATTTAAACATGTTTCGTTATAGCAGCTGCCAAAAATTAAAAATCCACAATGAAATTTTTTCTACAATAATTAATTTTCTATTGAACGATTTCCACGTGAAAAATGAAAATGAAATAAAAAGTTTCACCAATTGAAAAAAAAAAGATAAATATGAAACAAAATTGATTGACGTCATAGTTGTAATAAAACGGAAAATTTCTAAGATTTCTCAATAATACAAGGAGTATGAGTATGTGTATGTACACAAAGCAGATTAATATCACGTCATTAAAGAATTAAAAAGAAAATCTGACGTCCTATTGGAAGTTTAACGAATTTTTCAAATGTTTGAGAATAATACAAAGCGAGTATCAATATGAGTAATAGAGAATAGTAACTATATGAGTTTGAGAAACATATTGAATCGTGATAAAACTCCAATTAGGGAAATATTCACATATTTTAACATTATGAAGGTGTACAACATGTTTAATTTTGAAATTATTTTTTTAAAATATCGCATTTAGTCCACATGACAGATATTATTATGACAGAATAAAATAGCGGGCTTAGCCCGCTATCGGGCTGGTTTAGATAGTAGAAAATAACGAAAAAATAGAGCGGTAATTTTTTACTTTATAAAAAACATGACTTTTTCTTTTGTTGTTGTTGCTAAATGAAATTTGTTTGAATTTATTAAAGAAAGGATAAAGTGTTTTGAAAGGAATATTAAACGAAACCCTTTGAGCGATGTTTGATCACACTTACCCACTTGTTTATGATTCTTGCCTATTAGAAAGTGAGTTAAAAACTGATTACAAATTTCCATCTTTAAATACGAAAACTAAGGTGAGTTATTTACAAGAACGAAAAATCATGCGTCTAGCATAGACTCTGTAACACTTCTAAAGTATTTTTACAAAACTTCACCGTTTAATAAGGTTGAAAGATGTAATAAATAAGGCTAAGTAAATAATTTTGAAAACACATAACATATTTAAAAACACAATTTCAGGAATTACCAACACAACATTCTGAAAAAATATCCGAATTATTTTGTGAGTCCTGTATAGGATTCATCCATAGATTTGCATATATACTACACTGAATGCTAAGTTTTTGTTCAGTTATAAGAAACGCGTATATCACAGTTTAAAATTTCCCTTCTTGAATTTCCGTCCATAAACGGAAGTAGACTCGAGAACTTTTGTGCTGCCCTGCATAGGATTTATAGAATTTATACACACCAAATAGTAGGTAAAAAGTGAGTTAAATTTACTTAAATTTAAAAACATGTTCCGCAACTGAAAAAGCACTTCCAGCAATTATTGTTAAGAGACAATGTCGAATTCTTTTGTGTGTCCCTGTCAATGAACGATGAACGCTATACACACAATATTCTATAGCAAGCCTCTTGTAATACACCTTTGTGATATATATCCATTACAATATGTTTGAAATTGTGAAACATTATTAAAATAAACCGCAAACGATTTTTCTTTATAGACAGTACGGTAACCGAATTGTTTTGTGTGTCAATGTAAATGAACGATGAATGCTATACACCCTATTCTATAGTAATCCTCTTGTAGTGCACCTCAGTGATATATATCAATTACAATGTGTTTGAAATTGTATAACATCATTTAATTAAACCGCAAATGATTTTTCCCCATAGACCGTCATGTAACGGAATTCTTTTGAGCGTCCCTGTAAAAAAACTATTAGTGCTACACTAGTGCTATCTTCTTGTAAAGATAGAAGAAAGTAAAAATGAAGCATGAATTAAAAAAAAAAAAAACCGTTAGATTTTATATTTAACGCTAGAACTATCATGAGCCGTCATTTTGACGATTACCAAACGAATATATTCCGATTGGAACCAGAAAATTTCTTTTAAAATAAATTAAATATAAAACTCACAGAAATACGTTAAATGAATAAGTTAAGTAGTTTTAAATAAAATTTCTGGTGTGAAATAGTTTTAAAAAACTTGAGTAAAAATTCTGGCAGTTCTAGTGTTCAAATAGTTTGTTTTGCGGGATAAGGAGGGAGGGGGGGGGGGGGTTGCAGTAAAAGAGCCACAGGACAGACGATCGTAAAGAAATCTACATAGAATAAGATGTCTATCAGATTTAACTAAATGTACTAGGTATCGTAATCAGAAGGGAGGGGGGGAGTGCACTGTTCATGTCAAAAAAAAAAAAAAAAAAAAATATTTTGGCCCTGATATATAGTTAGAATTTAAAACGGTAAACAAGCCGTTATCGACAAAACTCTTGACACTATAAAGTATATTGGCCTATTGCGAGATTCTTTCATTTAAAGTTAGTCAAATTTTGTAACTAGAGACAGCTGTTTTATATATATATATATATATATATATATATATATAACACAACAACTCCGTACATACAACAAGAATAACAAATGAGTATTTATTACATGAGGATTACATCTTCCCAGTCACCAGGACCAGACCCTAATCTGATCGAGAATGAGAATTTACGGCCATTCTTAAATAAAAAGTTAGGAAAAGAAAATTTTCAAATATGTTCGGATTTTAAAACATTGTTGGAGATAGAGCCAAGAGATATATTTAGATTCAACAAAGAAGTTGCTAGATTCAATGCGAAGAAGATTATATACTGTTATATACAATAATAGAATTTTTATTAAAGATTAATTTTTTTTTTTTACATAACTAGGGGGCTCTGCCCCCTGCTCGCTACGCTCACCAACCCCCGTTCTGCTTTCAACACGTGATCATTTAATTATTATTTTAAACTTTCATCATTGTTTTTAATAGTTTCGCGCAAATACATTTTTTATTTGAGATAAAACATAATTCTTTGCGTTGATTTAGATATTGGCAACAATATAAAAAAGTGACCTTTTCAATAAAAGATTTTTTACTCGATTTTTAAAGATTTTTTGAGCTTTTGTTGTCCGACCGTGATAATTTTTTGAATTTCTGAAAGCTTGTTATATTTCACATCTGGTGGTATGATTTTCGAATCCGTAGGATGGCTAGAAAAAAGTAATCGCTTCTCAAAAAAGTCCTTAGTAAAAAAGCGATGAGAATAACCCGGAATATCAACGCAGATTTTCATTGCTCCATTTCCAAATCGTTAGTTTTTTTTTTTTTTTTTTTTTTTTTTATATATACATAGAGAGATATAGTTTAAACTAAAGATGTAATTAACGCTCAAAGTGATAAAACATTACACAAAAAGGCTTAAAATACCTTTTAATATAAAGATGGCATGTTTCATACTCTCAAACGACGACATCTACAAGATCGTAAATGATAAATAAACTATTTTCGCAAAATTTTTTTAAATGATAAACATAAATCACGATATCACATGTATAATGCAAGCAGAGGCTTAAAAGAGTCAAACTGTGAACGTGCAAATTTTTATTTTAGTTATTGTTTTTTTAATTTGTAAATCATCTCGTGCCAAATTTTAGGTAACTCAAAAGAGACTGATTCATTGCATATGTTCTCGTTTTGCAAATATATTTCTACCGATTCACGTATAATGGATGGTAAATAAACTATTTATGGAAAAATTATTTTACTATTCTTGAAATCAATCTGCAAAGGCTCTATCTTGTGTAGTCGGGCCAAAGCTGTAGTTCTGTCAAATTTAATATTTGCCTTATGCACTTTTAATCTCGTTTTAAATTTTCTGTTTGCCATTCCTGTGTAATAGTATACTGTTCCATCAACCCTGGTGAACGGAATTTCATAAACAGGGGAAAGTTGATCCGGCTTTATTAGATCTATTTTTCTACATACTATGTTTTTTACTTTCTTCTATCTTTACAAAAAGAAAATATTGGATTCATGAAAATTTTCGACTTCCGGTTTTCGACGGATTTATACGTTTTAGAAAGTCTTGAACACGATTGGACTGTTTTTAGAAAATGTCTGTCTGTGACTCTGTCTGTATGTGACAAAAATTTTGTGGGCGCTCTATCTCAAGAACTAGTGCACGGAATTTAACAAAATTTATATTCAATTAGTCCCTGATATAAATTGGTGCTGATTAGTTTTTTTGTGTAAATCGCACTACAGGTGCGACTGCTATGCTGCATTTTTCGCGATTTTTGCAATAGCTAATAATGCACTAATTTTCATCAAACTTCAGATTCAGTTGACAAAAATAGACGCTGATTACGTTTTGGTGTAAATATCCCAACAGGTGGTGCTGTTAAGCTACTTTTTTCTCGATTTTCACGATAGCTATATCTCAAGAACTAATGCACTTATTTTCTTCAAACTTCATATTCAGTTAGGCCTTGACACAAATAAACGCTGATTAAGTTTTGGTGTAAATGTCCCAACAGGTGGCGCTGCTACGCTACTTTTTTCATGATTTTCACGATAACTATATCTCAAGAACTAATGCACGGATTTTCATCCAAGTTCAGATTCAGTTAACGTTGACATAAGTTGTGGATTAGGTTTTGGTGTAAATCGACCAATAGTTTGAGCTTATATGCTGCACTTTTCGGTATTTATACGATTTTAGCGATAGTCATATCTCAAGAAGTAATGCACGGAATTCAATAAAATTTCAGATTCAGTTAGACCTTGAAATAACATGGTGCTGATTCGTTTTTAGTGTATGCGATACCTGTGTGAGAGAGAAGAAAGTTTTGGGATTGGCACATCCAACTAGTTTATTTCATGGAAGGTTTTTCGATAAGGCAGATATTGAATTTGCTAAGTTTATATTTCAATCTTTCAAAGAACCCCCAAAAATATTGTAAAGTTAATAACTTTGAATTTTGTTCATCGAAGTTTTTCTTCTCTTTCTTATTTCTTATTCATTTTATTATATAATTTTATACTATAGTTTGTTGTGTGAATTCTCAAATATTGTTTTTGTTTCAACTTCGCATTTTCCATTTTAGACATTACCATTAAATAATCTCTCAATTTTTCTAGTATTGGATTTGTAAGTTAATTGGATTAATTTTCCGAAAATTCACACTCAAATTTATAATTAATTACAAGAAACATATCGCTTGCTTAAAAACTTTTTTTTTTCCATCACTGTAAAAGGTATGTTCAAAATGGAAAAAAGAGATTACGTCTGATTATAAGATTTAAAATTGTCAGCTTTGCTGAAAATAAATTATGACAGAGCCACATAAAGACGACGATAAAAGTATTTATGTATTATAACGTGCCTCATTAAATTTAAATTAATGCTTTTTTAGAAAACAAATTAGCTTTTTATTTATTCTGAGCTATTTAAAATTCTAGCTCCTAACTTGTTTTTTGTCATTTTAATTATTATACGCTGATCCTGCATAATTAAATCTGAAAACGTTTTGTTTGCCAGAAGTTTATCCAGACGTTTCTGACATGATCCCGTTTTCCGCGACTTTGTTGTGTTAATACTTTTGAGAAATCTAATTATAATTCTTGTGAATTTAAAATTAGCGCTGCATTCAGAATTGCTTTTAAATATTTTTAATAAGATACTGTTTTAATGAATATGTTTATGTATACACATTACATTTTTTATGTATATAAATTTACATAAATTCGTGACAAATCTGGTTTTATTTTTAAACAATTCAAATTGTGAAAGAGTTCGTTTTGGATATGAAAGAACTTTTGTGACAGGTCAGTTTTTAGCAAAAAAAAACTTTGTGAAAAGTCCATTTTTAAGACGAAAAACTTTGTGAAATGTCCATTTTTAAGAAAAATTTTGAGGGGTTTTCTAAACAGATTTTTAGACGAATTTTTCTAAACAGATCCCTGTATGCGCAAATGTTATGTGCTCTTTTAAGGCAGTAACCAACTGGAAAATTCAGTGGAAAAGAGTGTGGATTTTTGTTTTATTTTTTTATATATTCAGAATTATATATATATATATATATATATATATATATATATATATTATTTTGAGAAGGTAAAGTGGCGGAATCTGAAACGAGCTTTTTCACAGTTAAATGCAAATGGAAAAATTTAGGGCTAAAACTTCCACAGGAGTCGGAAAATCTACTTTTTTATTCTAGCGAATTACAACTACAACTACTTTATCGAAAATGTAGTCAACTACAACTACATGTTTTAAAAAGTAGCGAGTACAAACTACTTCTCAAAAGTAGTCACTACTCCGCTACTTTCAAATTTTATCAAAGAGTTCAATTTACACTAGAAATTGAAGACACGGGTTACTTACACTTAGACACGGGTTAACAAGATAAAGCGACTCCTCGTTATATCGCGTCTGCTGGAATACAATGAAATAAATGCGACATAACAGTAGAGGGCATTAAAAAATTAAGAACGATAACGTACAAGAAAAGTTTTGTGTTTGTCTCCAAAATGTTAGTTTATACACACATTACGAATTTCGTAGCAAAATTAAGAGCGATATTGTAATCTAGAAAAGTACATAAAAACAACTCTAAATGCAAACAATAAATAAGTCTGTAAATAAAGCAATTCCGAATAATAGGAAACTCGGCGTTAAAACATGAAGACCTAAAACGAGTAAATGGAGAAGTATTGCCAGCAAGAAAATTAATTCCATTGGTGGGTTAGTACTTGATTTTAGAAGCAAGTGCCAATAGAGAAAAATCTATGACTTCATGCGATGCATTCCTATACACTGCAGCTGAGATTCGAAAATACTGAGCAGAACAAATTTTGCATAAAAGAAGCAAGTTTCAGCCACGTGATTTACAGAATGGCACATTTCTCACCAACCACTCAAAATAAAACATCGTTGGTTCTCGCTATAAACTACGGATTTTTTTTTTTTATCGCGCTACTCACTAGTCGCTACACTACAATGTTCAAATTGTAGAGCGCTACACTGCAAACTACTGTAAAAAGTAGCGAGTACTGTAGTTTCGCTACTTGTAGCCCAGCTTCTATACAGTAAAGTTCCCTTTAAATTTCGCCGATTGAAAAAAAAACGCATAAAAGAAAAGACATTAATCTAATTACAATTTTATAAATTTTAAATTTGCAGTTGGTGAACTTATTTTTGTCAAATTAAATATAAAAGCTTAAAATATTTTTTTGTTTAAATATAGTTTCTAGGTTTAGTTTTTTTTTTATTCGGGGGAGGGGAAAATTCCGTTTAGTTCCTTTCTTAAATCAATTTTTATACAAAAAAAAAAAAAAAAAAAAAAAAAAAAAAAAAAAAAAACCGCGCCGGATTAAACAGCTTAGTCGCCAGATAAAAAACTTGGTCACCACTTTCGACCTGGTGACCGCATTTCTTAAGCCCTGGTTATAGCCATCACAAAACTTTCTGCTATATAAATAAAATCGTCTGCCACCAAAATTAAATGACCTTCTATTCGCTTTTGAGGTAAGGCTATCGCGGAAATCATGAAAGAAGAGCTTATTAGCGACACCTGCTGGGCGGTGTACATTCAAACCTAATAAGGATATATTTATGTCAAGGTCTAATAGAATATGAAGTTTGGTGAAATTATGTGAATTACTTCTTAAGGTGCGGAAATCGTGAAAAATGCAGCATAGCAGCAGCACCTATTGGGCAATTTACACCAAAACCTAATTAGCGTCTATAATGTTAGTTTATAGTAAATGTCTAACGGAATAAGAAGTTTGATTAAATTCCGTACATTAGTTTTTGATATATAGAGCGCCCACAAAATTTGCGTCACGTACAGACAGACAGACACACAGAGAGACATACTCACGAACAAACAATTTCTAAAAATAGCCAAATCGTGTTCAAGACCTTTCTAAACCGTATAAATCCGTCGAATACCGGAAGTTGATTCTGTTTTCACGAATCCAATACTTTCATCTTGTAAAAATAGAAAAATGTAAAAAAGAAAAAATGTAATTAAACAAATTATGAATTTTCTTGGGTTATTTTTTAATAGAACTCTTTTGTGCCAGAATGCTTTTCTAAGAACTGCTTCGTCATCAATCATTGTACAAAAATTCCATAAATAGAAATTCACTGCTATTTTTGTCGACCCTTGTGTGCTGAAATCGAACGGCAATTCAAATAGATTTATCGGATTACGTGAAAAAAAAAAATACAGATTTCATTATTTTTAACTGTCGCCACAGGAAGTTAGTCTTTTGATTCTTAATTCAGCTGTATCTGAAGCATAAAAGCTTTAAAAAATTATATTCTATTTTTAAGTTAATTTAATAAATAAATAAATAAATAAATGAAAACAATTATTTAAAAATATTTAAAACCGAGGTCTGTAATCTCTTTTTTAAATCGCTTCTTTTCGGTTATTTTTATATTTAAGTATGCAGAGTCAGTCTGACCAAATAGCGTTGCCAACACGGCATCAGTGCTTTATTGCTTCAACTAGATGACCCCCGCTCGGCGTTGCCCGGCCCGTCATAATATATATTTTTAAAAATTCAAGTTTTTATTATTTTATATATTTAACCCGATTTTGTATGAAATTATATTTAAAAGTGAAAAATTCGCAAAAAAATATTGATATTTAGTAATAAAAGCGCTCATTTTCTTGTTTTATTTATTTATTTATTTATTTTTTTATTATTATTTAGGGTTGTTTTATAGTTTTAAACTAAAAAATTATTTTTGTTTGAACTCTGAAATCTTTATGGGTGATCAATAAAACAGTTTTACAGCCCGTGAAAAAATAGTGTTTATCTAGTTGTAAAAGAAATGTTTTTTTCTCGTTTTTTGTTTGTTTGTTTGTTTTCGCGTTGGCTCCTTTAACATAATTCTCATTTTCCGAACTCTCTGACATTTCAATCGATTATAAATATAACTGTATCCAAACTCTCTTTAAAATGTTGCAAAAACAAATGCATATTTAGTAGTGAAAACATGAGTTCTTAAAAAAAAAGCTTTAGCTTTCAACCTCAGAGCAAAAATATATTGAAAGGTCCATACTTTCAATGCTTCATGCGTTTTCAATCACCCCTTTTCAATCCCCCGTAGACTAAACAGGTGAGGGTTGAGTTAATCAATCAGGTTTCCCGTTTGGGAAGGACCTTTGGGAAGACACCTTTAAAGAAAACGTTGACGCATACGCAAAAAGACGATTTTCATGTAGATTGGACAGAATGCGCTTTTCGTTTTAAATATATAGATGCTCCACCAGTATTTATTTTCAGGTAGCTTTCATTACAAAAAGTTACCTATTGCAGCCGTTCGGAGGAAAGCAACTCCAAAACATTTTGGTATATTTTCACCAATCATGACCTCCAGACCCCAAAACCCCATTCCGTTCAAATTTTGATATATATATATATATATAATATATATACTGGTTTCCAGAAATTAAAGGCAATGACCAATTTCAGGTGGTTCGTCGAATATCTTACTAGAACTCGGGAGGAAATGCCCGGAATGCCCTTGAACTTTGAAGATGTAAAGAACATCTTTGACTTCATGTTTTTCAGTGAAGATTTTGTCGCGAGGGCAATTAGGGGCGGGGGCAATAATAATTTGAATAAAAAAGTAATATTTTCGATCACTCAATTAACAGAAAATGCTCAAAATGGTCTGTCACTGTAGCAAATGACTATGTAGGTCCTGTTCAACATTTGTGTAAGCATAGCACGTATATTCGTGAAGATGTTAATCATCATGGCAACCTAGAATCATTACCTGTCATGGGATATCATTGAATTAATTACGTATGATAGGATTTAATAGAATGAAGAAAACTTTTATTTATATCTTTTTAAGTTCTGATTCGATTTTCATAAAATTTGAAATTACTCGACAAAATTTTGCAACATTATATATGTTAAATTTCAAACCATTCGGTTGGGTGGTTTTTGCGCTGTTATATTTTGACAGATGGACAGACGGACGGACCAGACCACGATTATAGGTGCTACGTATTTATATAATTACGAACGCACCTAAAAAAATGGAATGTTATGCCAAATTGCCCAAACAGCAATTTAATGTATAGAAAGATATATAGAAGTAAATTTTCATTTTTTTTATTCCAGTTGTTGAGTAAAAACGCACTGCTATAATTTCTAGATCAATTCATTTGTCACCAACAAAAAATAGTTAACCCAACAAGGGTAAAACGCATTCGGGGAAAAAACCTTTAATTCTGTGAAGTAAATTATGAAATAGAAAAGGAAAAATGTTGACCTGCCCGAACAGCCATGAAATTGTCAATAGGACAGACAGACGGTTTCGAGTAATGTGTGGGAGGAAGACTATACACCCCCCCCCCCCCCCCTTCTCTCCCAACACATTCACAATGGAAGATAAGAGAAATCTTCTCATTTAAACCCGCTTTTTAAGTGGGAATTTTGAAATTCCCACTTTGATTCGAAATTTCCACTGGGAAAGCGTAATTATATAAATCAACATCTTTCCTTTTCTATTTCGAAATTTAACTGCAATTAAATAATTCTCTTAAAAATTTTATTTAAGTATACAGTGTCAGAGTCAAAGTCTGACTAAATGGCGTTGCTTCTTAGCATCAGTGCTTTATAGCTTCAATGCTCCACCGGTATTTATTTTTAGGTATAGCTTTCATTACAAAAAGCTACCTATTGCAGCCGTTTGGAGGAAAGCAACTCGGTATATTTTCACCGATCATGACCTCCAGACCCCAAAACCCCCCTCCGTTCAAATGTTGATATATATTATACTGGTGTCCAGAAATTAAGGGGCAGTGACCAATTTCAGACGTTTCATCGAATATCTTACTGAAACTCGTGAGGAAATGCCCGGGATGCCCTTGAACTTTGAAGATGTAAAGAACATGTTTGACTTCATGTTTTTCAGTGAAGATTTTGTCGCGAGGATAATTAGGGGGGGGGCGGGGGGAGGCAATAATAATTTGAATAATAAAATAATATTTTCGATTACCCAAGTATCAGAAAATGCTAAAAACGTAACTGTGAAAAATTCAAAAGGTGTTTTTTTTATAGCATGCAGAGTTTTCTGCCGAATTTAACACCGCTTTCCAAAATCTTGACAAAAAATCGCAGGAATAGTATACTGTGATTAAAATATTATTGTATTGAATATTTGATGAGATATAGGTATTTTTATGAAATAAATTTAAACTGCGCTTGTGCGAACTACAGCAAAGATTTTTTGTATTATTTTATTATAAATTTAGTGGTAATTGAAGAATTATTGAAAATAGGATTTATACTGATATCGCTTTTTTCCCATTTTTTTCGGCTTTTTCAAAACGCATTTTAAACATCTCAGATCTCATTTAAAATACGGATGAAAGTGCTTAAATGTTTAGTAGTCGATTTCTAAATTCATTATGAGGAATTTGTATTGATTCATCAGGGAGATATGCCACCCTTTCCTTTAATTCAACACTTCTATATTTACGAAATCTAACATTAACCCAAAAGTGTTCTTGTTACTAAGGTACAGATTTTACCATACATGATCTAACCGTGTACTAATTATATTATTTAACTAGTCGTTGGGGGCCACCGTAATACTTACCTATCATGGATATGCATAATATAAAATATGAAAATAAAACATGTGTAAACGATTTATAAAATGCATTGCAATTCAAATAAAATCGTGGCTTGATGACGTCATAAACTTGCTCTATTACTGAATGGAGTCAAATATACTTACTTATAACTCCAAAATGATAATTCTATTAACTAACGGTATACTGCGTCGGATGAAGCGTCTCATTTCGAATTAAAATATATCTTTGAATTGAAATTGGAATGAAATACAGGGTCATGAAAAATCGAAGAGTGTGGGAAATATAATTACAAATATCTCTGCAACTCATTATCCGATCGATTTCATTCTTTATGCAAAATTTATGTTTTTTTATTGTCTTTTATATTCACTCCTTAAAATAAACAATTTCGGAAATTTTTATATTCCTTTTATCAGAACGACTATTTCGAGAGTTCTAAAAAAATAGTTCGGAATAATCGAGGTTACTCAAATTCAATAAACCTCTTCTCATTATTACATACTAAGTACATACCCAATTTCAAGTCTCTATCTCAATTTGTTCGGGAGATAGAGCGTTTACAGACACACAGACACACACACACAGACAGACGGACGGCAAAATCTTTTTTTTTTTTTTTTAAATATGTTTTTCGGAATCTCCAGTGTCTGAAACGTGTAACTCCTACAATTTTCTTTTTTTTTTTCGATTTTCAAAACGATTACAAGACTTACCCTATACTACGTATGATGGGTAAGTAAAATCGTTTTGTTCAAATGAACACCAAATCCCTCTTTTTCGTTCAAATAAAAAATTGCTTAAGTTAAGAAAGAAATCATCTTGAATGAAAACTTAATAAAACCACGAAAATGAGTCCTTTTGAGTTTGAAACAAGAATGAAAAATCATGCATCTGTCATAGATTATGAAACACTTTCCAACTTTACCGGAATATTATTAAGAAATTTTATTTTTACATACGATGAAATGAGATATCTATATACTCAATTAAAAAAATACATAACTCGGTAAAAATCCATTTCCAGCAATGGCTGTCCCTATTCGAAGTAGTTCGTGCGGCCCTGTATAAGATCTACAGAAGTTGTAAACAATCAGCAATACACTAAAAATTACTTAAAATTGCATATCACCGCGGAAAGAATACACTTCTAGCATTTACCAATAGTGGTCAGTCCTTTAACCGAATTCTCTTGTGCGTCTCTGTACATGAATTATAAAGCCTACGCACTCCATAATCTATAGACAATAAGTTGTATAAGAACCCTTTTAAATTTCATCATGTTTCGAGCATCGTAACATGTTCAAAATGCACCGCAAACGATTTTTACCCATATAATGTGAAGGAATTATTTTGTATGTCCCTGTAATTTAAACTATAAGTGTTACAAATGTTACAAGTGTTATACAAACTTCGGTAAAAGCATGCTGTAGTCCACCTCAGTAATGCATATTAATTTCGTTATATTTGAAATATCGTAACATGAATAAAATGCGCCGCAAACGATTTTTCCTTATATACCATAATGTGGGTGAAGATCGAGTGGGTAGCCCCTGACACTTGGATAAATTGCAAATAAAAAACAAATGAATGAAATTTCTGTCTTTAAAATATACTTAAAATAAAATTACGAACTTCTTTAATGATTTTAATTAAACATTGCTAATAATATCGAATTATTTAACAAAATATACTGAAAATAGTTCGGCCCTATTTTTTTGGCGTCACAAGAAACGGCGGGTAGCCCCGGACCTATTAATCAGTGGGGTCCCAACCGTTTTTTGGCCTTACAAACATCACAATTATAATAAAAATCCAATGCATCTATAGAGACACAATCTTCATGGGCCCAGTCTTTGCATTCCCGGCACTGAATCCGGTCTTCTTCAAATGTTTCTCCGCATAAGATGCATTCTGTCTCGTTTTTTCGAAAATTTATTGACGAAAACAAAACACTCACTCACGACTCACTTACCCGACGTCCACGTCACAATTAAACTGTATTTGTTTCGACTGAGAGGGAGTTCATTTACAATAACTCTTTATTTACGCAACACTTTGAATTTCTTAGAAATCGAAATGTCCGCGGCTACCCGACTTTCCCCTAATGGAATTCTTTTGAGTGTCCCTGTAAATGAACTATAAATGCTACACACTTCATTTTCAATAACGAACATTTTATAGTAAATTCAATTATGTATAAAAATTTCATGTCAATCCGAGTCTATTTACGAGGGTTAGAGCACGGACAGACGGAAGATGGACAGACAGACAGACAAACCGAATTCATAAATACTTTTCAACTATGTTGAAAAGTGTTAAAAAGTGTAACAATATTAAAATTCAGTTTTTAGAAAATATCTAGAAAAATACATTTGTAATTATGCCGTTGTTTTATTTATCAGATACTCAATCTCACAATTTTTAAAAATTCATGAAGATGTTTGAAATTTTATGGAAATTGGAGGACATCTCCAACTTTCAAACTCCAACTATCTACCGATCCAATCTCATGAAAAACATCAACATTTTTTAACAATCTTTGAAAATGTAAAAACAACATATTTTTTTTCTACGAATAATAAACACACGCTATTCAAATTTTAAACATTCCAAAATTGTTATTCTTTACACTTTTTGTTATTCTTTTGCGCTTTTCTGCATCATGCATAAAGATGTATGCTTTTTATGCTAAGTGACATATTTTTTTATTATTATTATTTTGTTGTGTAGTATTTTAAATTGAGGCAAAGCAGCAACATGTTTAATGAATTCATTGGTGAATTTAAAACATTCATTTATCACAACGAAAGAGATATCTGTAAAAATATAAATATATATGAAAAACGTATGTTGCAATATTATTTCTTTTAAGTTTTAGATTAAGTTTAACAGGAATGTTAGCATTTAGATTGTGGATGGCGAAGAGTTGAAGACATTGCAATGTAATAATTCTATATACTACCTATTTTCACAGAAATTATTTTATTTTCCAACGCATAAACAAGCATTGTACATGTCTAAAAGTCTTAAAAAAATACTTTTAAAACTACGCAAAAACAGTCAATCTGTTAAATGTTGTAAAAGAGAAAAATATTTTCACCTGTCGCTCTCAGGCATCTTCAGTCACTGATGTTATGTTTTCTGCTCTGCCTGTCAATCTGTTGAAAACCTACATTTTGCTTTTTTTAATAACATCTGGCGCCATCTGTTATCAATTTTTGCGTGGGCCATATCGTTGCATGTTTCTGAATTTGATGTACATATTTCTATGTCTTCTCTCTGTAATGCGTAGTTTAAGTTATTATAATTGGCTAATTTTTCAACATTATTGAAGTCTATTTTAATTGGGGATTTGTTGTTTAATCTGGCTATTGCAGTGGTTGATTTATTTAAGTTTACATCTCTTTTGTGTTCTTTCATTCTGTTAAACTACGCATTGCAGAGGGAAGTCATAGAAATATGTACATCAAATTCAGAAACATGCAACGATATGGCCCACGCAAAAATTGATAACAGATGGCGCCAGATGTTATTAAGAAAAAGCAAAATGGAGGTTTTCAACAGGTTGAATTGACGAAGCAGAAAACATAACATCAGTGACTGAAGATGCCTGAGAGCGACAGGGGAAAATATTTTTATCTTTTTACAATTTTTAACAGGTTGACTGGTTTTGTGTAGTTTTAAAAGTATTTTTTAAGACTTTTACACATGTGCAATGCTTGTTTATATGTTGGAAAATAAAATAATGTCTGTGAAAATAGGTAGTACAAAGTATTATTATGTTAAAAATGACATTATGAACGATCATAGATAAAAAACAAAAACAAAAAAAACATTGCAATGTATTTTGCAATTTCTTTTAAATGTTCGTTTAGTTCTTCATTTTCACATTACACAGTAATTGTATAACACTTTATATGCAGAGGAACTTCGTGTATTATGGAATACCAATGACACATGAGGCAATATCACAGCTCGATATTGTTTAAAACCTGAAAACTGGATGCAATCACAAACTTCAACTATTTGCGATTACTTCTTTGTAAACGAAAAACATTTTACGAAATTTCATCCCATGCTAACAAATAATAATAATGAAAAACGTTTTCGTGGGTATCATGAGAGAGTCGGGAAATATGGAATAGAAGGTTAAAAATGAAGAAAACGAACACAATTTGGCAAAAAACGGATGTGATGGTATCAAGAAAGCACGATCAATATATAGTGTCTAAGTAGTCAGTTAATATACTTCAGTTCATGCTTCAGATTTGCACAAATATCTGTGTTTGCGCCACCCTAATCATGGAGTATTATGAGGTACTGGTATTCCATGTAACCTGACACCGCTGGTTTGTGAAAAAACTTCTCTATGTTTATGGGTGTGAATCGCGAACTAAAAAACGAGTATTACATTCTAAACTGTTAGTATTTCAGTGTGCATTATGCTTCATTTCAATGTAAAAATATTACTTCTAACAATGAATAGAAAATATTGAAAAATTATCTCCTGAAACTTTCCAAATACGAAAAAGAAATTCACACACAACGCGCGGACAAGAGAAACAGATCTCTTTGTAGCTCAGTTTTTAATGAAAGCAGATCCCTGTCTGAAACTTTCTCGGATTTCTTTCACTGGCGCCAGCAGATTTTTAGCAGTTTTTTGCGTAAATTAAGAAAAATTGCCGGCCGAATTTTTCAAAAAATGCATAGACGGATGCAGAATTTTTTTTTACGTATGCTCAGAAATTTTCAAATTGATATCTTAATTAGTTTTCTTAAAATTCACTAATAGTAAAATAATTTCGAATTCGTTTATTTCCACTTGCAAATCCACAACAACAGTTCTTTTCTTTAGCCATTTTGATTTAAAAGATGGCATTTTCGATGCGATGTTTAATGATATTCTAATTAATATCTAGAGTAATTATCAAAATATTAAAATTATGAGACTCAGGTGCACATTTTCAGACCTTGGACTATCCACACCTAAATTTCCAGACTTCTAGGTAGGCTAGATTTTGCTAGCCATCGCCAACAGACACACAGACACACACACAGAGCGAAACTTTATTTTATTAGTATAGATTTGCTTCTGGGAGGTAACACAATTGGTCTTACTAAAATGAATATGTGTGTATGTGTGTGTCAAATATTGGCTTTAAGTAAACTATTAGATTATCGGTTCATTAAAATAACTTGACTGGTGCGAAATAATTACTTGGTACACCTACGTTGAGCGAAATTATTTATTCAACAGTACAATCTTACAATCATAGTCGTGCGAATTTGGAGGAGGCGCCGGAAGCCGTAAATATTAGTTAAGAGGTTTACATGATCATCGGGTCAGTAAGCCAACTCAAATCTACAAAATCTGTCATTTTGGAGTGTGTTCTGGATTTTCGATCCAGCCAGCTCTTGTAATATTCTCCAGCAGAGGGCGAATATGTCAACTTGGGAGGAAACTTTAACATAATAGGTTTAATAGTTTTCATTGATGTCTGGGCTTCTGACCAGGACCGAGATCTGGGCCAGACTCTTGCAAATTGCGCTTATCTTGCGTTTTAAATCTTAAAGTTGGTTACAATTTAATATCTGAAAGTAATATTTGTTGGACTGGGAAAACAACTTAAAAAGGGGCAGTTGAAAGAGACATAAGAGTTGGAAAATATTTAATTCGAAATTAATTTAAATTTTATATTTAAACTGGGATTTTAATATTTTAATACCTTTCATATACATATATATATATATATATATATATATATATATATATATATATATATATATATATATATATATATATATATAAGGCTTGACAAATGCTGTTTCATGCATGTTCAGATGTTTTTTCATCGAGCGACCAAGTTATTTAATCTGACGGTTTTTGTTACGAGAGAGTTCTTACCGTTTAAAAAATAAATTGTGCAAAAATCGCCTCGAAACGCGAAAAAAAAAATTAAAAATCTCATCATTTGGAACATCATTATTTGGAAAAATAAAAAATCTCTTAGAAAAAAAAAATTTCTTTATTGGGTTAAATGATAGACATTTGAATCCTTTTATGAATGTCCAAAAATCGTCACAAAACGCGAAAAAACGCAAAAAATCATTAAAAATTCGGAAAATCACAAAGGACAAAATTTACTATACTGGATTAAAAAAATTGAAACCGGATTCCTTTTACGAACGTCAAAAAACGCCACTGAACGCGAAGAAAAAACTACAAATCGTATAAGAAATCGCTAAAAAATTAACAAATCGCAGAGTACTAAAACCGGATTCATTTTACTAATTTTGAAAAATCGCTGCGAAACGCGAAACAAAATGCAAAAAAAAAAAAGAGGACAAAATTTACTATCTATATATTTAAAACGCTAAACGATTTCTTTCGACAATCCGTGAGAACAAACTACTGCATCAAATTACATCATTCTTTTTTTAAATGAAAGATATTTGGACACAGATTTGTTATAATAAATTCGTTTGTTCGAAAATTTAATTAATTAGTCGTAATTTTCAATTAAACTTTTACTCCTGCTAATGACGTCATAAAGACGGCAATTCGGATAACGCCCACTGTTGTAAGGCACACAGAGTTTATTCTCCAAACTCTATGATTGCGAGGATAAAAAAGAAATAATAAATATTAAAAGCATGTGGCTTTTAAGCCGAATTTTTAGGTGCGTTCGTAATTATATAAATACGTAGCACCTATAGTCGTCGTTTGGTCCGTCCGTCTGTCTGTCTGTCCGCATATAACAACGCAAAAACTACCCAACCAAATGGTTTGCAATTTAAAATATATTATCTTTGCAGAATTTTGTCGAGACATTTCAAATTTTATTAAAATCGAATCAAAACTTTAGGAGATATTAATAAAAATATTTATTAAGAAATTTGAATTTTTTTTTTTTTAAATCGGTGCTTTTTTGTTATAGGAGCTTCCGAAGTTTAATCGTCAAGCGACCGAGATACTTATTTTATGACAGAAATTAATCTGCAGACGATATAATTCATTTCACAGAATTAAAAATCATCAAGATCTGAATATTTATATAACTAGCTGATACATATATATCTGAATATTTATATAACTAGTTAAGATATTTGTATGAACAGTGTCATAAAATATATACTTAACTAGCTGTTTAACCCGTTCTACGCACGGGAGATCATGAATTTAATTCTAAAACGTGCGTACGTTTGAAGTACAATTTCCAACTTGTTTAATTTGCAAGTTAAATTTCCGTAAAAATATTTATCCGCGTGATTTATAAGCGAATAAAAACTCATATTTATTGTGACGTCAAGGGAATATTGTCCATTGGGTTTATTTTATCATTATGCATTATAACTTTGTTGATGCCATTTTTTCATTACAATTAAATACAAAATATATTTTTATTTGTATACCTGAAGTTTAAGCATTTAAGTAACGTATATGAAGCACGTGTAAAAAGTTTGCACCGGTGAAAATGCCGTTATGCTTAGCTTGAAATGCTAACTACGATTATTTTTAACATTGATAAAACCAAAGAGAAAAATGTATATGCTTGTGTCAACATGACTTAATTTTAACTGATTTTTTCCATTCTTAATTAGAAAGATTAGAATTGGAGCCGTCATTGTTTGCTTCATCTTGATTGCATACCTTGATTACATGTTGCCAATTACTTTTTTTTAAATTATAGATTAGAAGATGTTCCTTTTTAATAAAAATAAATCACAAATGTAAAGGATTTCAGGAAATTTAAAATTATTAAAAATAGTGTTATGGTAGAAAAAAAAACTTGAAATAATGATTGTATTTTTAGCTAGAATAAACAATGTAAGACTAATATATTTCAGAGGAATTATTTTGGTAGGTTTATTATAAGTTCATTTAACAGTTCTTTATTAGCGCAAAGTCCTATTTCTTTCACTGTGAATTTTTCTTTCTCTGTCAAAAAATGGTTTTCTACTTTTTGATGCCAGCGAAAATACAGTGGCAATTTTTAGAAATGTACAATGGTTGTGGCAACAAATGGCGCTATCGCTTTAGCTTTCATCGCGCTTACATCACTTCTAAATACTACAAATTTCTATTTTTTACTACATTTTACAATTTCAATTCTTACATCATCAATTAGAAAAAAATTAGTTTTCGATTGAAATTTATTTGAAAACTGACGCTTAATTTAACGACTTTTTAAATAATTTTCACGCATGAAAAGTTTTTCAATTCTATCTTATCAATGGCCACTAGTTTGCTTCAATAATGTAAAATAGCCACTGGGAAAGTTGGCACAATTGA
The DNA here is from genome assembly GCA_963931845.1 of Maratus michaelseni. Classification (NCBI taxonomy): domain Eukaryota; kingdom Metazoa; phylum Arthropoda; class Arachnida; order Araneae; family Salticidae; genus Maratus; species Maratus michaelseni. The sequence continues at coordinate 465,163,627 of OZ007587.1, forward strand.
AAATAGATTTACCTAACCATCATAAAAAGTGAATAATAATAATAACAACAACAATAAAAACCGTGATAAATCATAAGATCAGATTATCCATAAGATATAGAACATTTTGGCGCTAAACGAAAATCTGTCAAAATAAATAAATGAATAAATAAATAAAACTATTTTCAATTTATGTTGATCATAAAATTGATATGTTCCATCAGAATATGCTAGGAATTGTATTTTTATATTTTTTTAAAGCTCCATTTTCCAACTGTATAAGAGGGAAAATATCCCCGACTGTGCTGGAAAAGGGGTAATCATCCTGATTATGCAAAGAAACCGAAAAAACCAAACAAATAAATTACACTTGAAAACATTAAAAATTTCCCTCATCTGCAGATTGATTTATTACTGTAAAAAAATTCTTCATCTTTACATAAAAATTGATTAGCTTAAAACAATGGATGTGTTTTAGAAGATATGGATTTGAAACGAACAATGATTAAAGAGGACAATTTAAAACTTTTAATTTAAACATTTTAAAACTTTTTTAACGTCGAATTTCGACGGTGCTTTTGGCAGATGCAATGCACATGCGTATAGGATCTCATTCGGTTGCATAATCACAGGGGGGGGGGGGGGAGATGTGTGCTTTATTTACTGTATTCTTTTATTTACTGAATATGAGATGAACGTAGGAATATACTATTTATATGATACTTCATAAGTCCATGAAATTTTCTTTCTTGCCGTGGGGAATATCGCGGTAATGTCAAACTGATTTGCATTACACAGTTGTTTATGGATTGTTTGTTTGGATTTTGCATCGGAAATAGTGCTGTATTTCACTAGGGAAAAAACAGTTAAAATAAAATATTTGAAAGACTGTTTCATACGAACTCTTTTTAAATAATAAAGAAGCTTATTTTACTGATATTGTTATAGTATTTTTTTCCGTCAAGTTTTGACGGGTTCCATCTAGTATTGAGTTAAAATATTGAAACAGGATTTCTTTATGTCAAAAAATCACCACAAAACACGAAAAAACGCTAAAAATCGCATACAAAATTAAATTACAAAATCCGGTTCTATAATAAACTTGTTATTATTTTTTCTAAATTAATTCTTTAAAAACTTTCGTGCTTTTTGAAAATCAGTGATGGAGAAAGAGAAGCGGGGAAAGGGGGAGGGGTTAATTTTTTAATGTTTTACTGGCTACCAGATTTCATCAAAATGCCCTGTATATATATATTTACTTCCAACCAGCTGTTCCATCTTGTTTGGACTAGCAGTAAGAAAGGTTTTGTGTCTTTCAGATAAAATGGGATAAAGCGATATGTAAATAAAGGAAAGACTCCGAAAGCGTTTTCCATAAAATACTCCAAAAGTAAAAAGAGTTAAATTCTTTTTTGTCATACGTGTCCTAAAAGATTCAAAAGAATGTAATTCAAATTCTGTAAATACGGTTTAAAAGTTTAAACGTTTAATGTTTCCCCCATTTTTTAAAAAGTAAGAAAATTAAAATAGAAGACAAACTTTACAGTGGAAAGGAAAAGTTTTGGTTGTAGCAATTCTGAATAATAATTTCACTTATACAAACTGCAATGAAATGCGCTGAAAGAAATGTGTTGATAAATAAAATATGTATTTAGAATCCTTTTTGTATTTCCATTGAATGAATCAGCTAGTATTTAAAATATATCTTCAGAATCCTTTGTTTTAATCAGTATAAATAATGTTTTTCCTCGTCGAAAATCTTAAAATACCTCAATTAAATGTGTGTATTTTTACACTCTTATATTTAATTCAACTTGTTTTTATTTAACCATCTTTTTTATGTAAAGAGGGAATTTCGTAATCAGTCTAGACTTATAAAAATTATGTACACAGGTGTGTTTTCGATGACAATACAACATTTTAATATTTTTAGAACCTAATTACAAATTAATACGTTAATTTTAAGCCATTTCCAGTTAGTGGATGATAAATCGCCCAATATTCTTTAAGGTTGCAACAATATGCGAGTTAGAAAAACAATGAATTTCATTAAACGGTAGACTACGCCTGCTAAAATATGCAAACTGGCTGTGAAACTCCAACAATGAAATAATTTAAGCTTTAAAAAGTGGAAAATATTCTTAAAAATTTAAGATTCATATATTTTTTTAAATACGCTCTAACCAATTGGTACTTTAATATTAAATTATGATTATATGTTTAGAAAGCAATTTATAATTCCTGAATAGATAGTTTAAATGCTTTTTCTTTCCTTTTGCCATATGTTAAAAAAGAAACAAATAAAAATGACATTTTATTTATATTCTTTTTTTTTTTGCGGTTTCCATTAGGCGTAAATCAAAGCGGAGAATTTTTCATATCGGGACCCATGGTAAATTAACGTATTGTAACGATTTTTTATTATTATTATTACATGAATTTGCACTCATTAAATTAGGCGTGATTTTAAAATAAACATAGGATGCTTATAAAACAGTGTTAAAAATATTTCTACTTTTATTTATTAATTGGTGATATTACCTCTGTTTGTTACATAAAAATAGGTAAATGTCTTCTTTATATTACATAAATTGCATAAATATTGAAATTATTGCTTTTTTATATGAAACAGTGAATTGTAAAAGTGTGTTCACGACTACAGACGTACTGACTAATTTATAAAACATTACAGCACGGTGATCTCAAATATTAATTTTTAAAAACATTTGAAGGAGGCGTACTGAAAGTACCACTCAATGAAAAAACAGCTGCAAATTCCAAAATAATTACGTATAGTCTTTCCAAAGACCCTTCAGTGTTCAACCTATGTTTAAAGGTGAAGTTTGCAATTTTTTCTGATCACTTTCATTATAAGTGCGTTCGTAATTATATAAATACGTAGCACCTATAGTCGTCATCTGGTCCGACCGTCTGTCCGCCTGTAACAGCGCAAAAACTACCCAACCGAATGGTTTCAAATTTAATATATATGTCGTTGCAGAATTATGTCGAGTCATTTCAAATTTTATGAAAATCGAATCAAAACTTAAAAAGATACTCATTAAAGTTTTCTTTATTCTATTGAGTTCTATCGTACGTAATCTATGTAATAAAAGCGCAAGTCATGTGACTGAGGAAAACAAATACGGGCTAAAAACTTCTTTTTTCATATGCCAAGTAGCCATTTTTATTCAAAATTATTTTTTCGAATAAAATTGCCTAAAAGTTACATTTTTAGAACGATCGTTAAAAAGAATTGTTCGCTTGAGAGATGAGTTACATTCAAAAATGTATAGTTTCTGAGATAACTTCAGTTGAAATTAGGTTGAAAGCCGAATATCTCAATCCATTAAAGTCAATAAACACAAGAGATTCATTCATCGTGAGTCGTAGAAATATTAAACCATGGACGTAATCATTCGCAAAGCAAGATCTCCCGGTTGAATTTTGCAGCACTGTCTGGTGTGGAAAAAAAATCGCACGCATTTGTAAACGTGGTATACGTAATAAGAAAAACAAAAGGCTTCGATCATAGAAGACGATCTTATTCATTTCACTGAAATAATAAGGATGATCAGTTTACATTGTGAAACTTTTATAAAACGAACGCACCTCCTATGGCACGTTTAACGTACAAGTTCCAACTTGTTTTTATTGGGTAAGTCAACACTGGCGCATACTGTTAAACATTTTGTGGTAGGTTGGACGAACATCTGGTGCTTCATTAGCTGGCAACCATAAGATGGTGAAACCTTGTTCCAACATATGGAACTATGGTTCTACCGGAGCTCCAAATGTTGGAACAAGGTTTCACCATCTTATGGTTGCAGCTCCTGCAACACCAAAAATCGGTTCAAACCACCACAAAATTTTTAACAGTGTATGGAATACATCATGTCCGTGTATTTGTGTAATTCATACCATTTTCCTTATTAATTGCCGAAACGTCAGTTGAGGTTCACTGTGCAGACGCGAAAAGTTTTTGGTTTCTGTCTGTCTGTCTGTCTGTCTGTTCCGAGATAACTGCCGTAAAAATAGTCCTATTAGGTTGATTTTTTGTGGGTATGGTGTTGAGGTACCCGGAATGAGCTGTATAGTTTTTAGTTACATAGGGTTCATTCGTTTGAAAAATAGAGGACATTTCTTTTTAGGTCATAATGCTTTCTTATGGGAATGCAGACGATTTTCAAATTTCATTTTTAACTGAAATGAAAATCGCTTATCTGAATAATGGATTTAAACGTAAAATTATGAATGCTAAATTTTCGATAGGGAGGTTTTAAATATATCCAATAGCTTTGAAAATTTGCCGATACATTCATTAGAATTTAGAAATTAATTGTTTAAATTATTTGAAAAATTTTTGCATGTTTTTGGGAAATATAAAACATTTTATTTTCATATTTTTTTACAAATTTTAAAGTGCATTTCTTTTTACTTTGTTCTTTAATTTATGAGTTGCTTAGCAACCCTATTTTAAAGACTATCAAAATAATAAAATTCAAGTAACTCGCACTATTTTGCTGCAATATTTTATTTTCAAAATAAATTATTTTTGTATTCTATTGACATAAATGAAGAATTTATTTTAATACAAGTTTATTTTTTTTAATCTAGAAAGTTACATGAATAAGAAGTTTATAAGAATTTCAGACTATCATTGCATAAACCGTGTTTTAATTTAACGCTTCTAATTTCTGAAATCTCCGAAGTATTTTATATGCCTATAAATATGTATGTAATATAAAAAAAAATAAATTGTGGATTGTAAGATGCTAAATAATATGAAAAGCGAGATTAAAAAAAAACAATGACTTTTAGAGCTGACGTTGAGTCTCCTGATCTGAATATTTATTAGTTATTATTATTGTTTTTTTTTTGTATATAAAATTGATGTTTATTACTTTTATGCTATTACTAGACAATGCAGTAATGAAGAATATCACCAAACACTGATATTTAGCCTTTAAAAGGCGCTTGCGTGTGCCCCTGCGTTTATGCCCCTGTTTTTATGTTAGTACAAACCGTCCGTGTTATATTAATTCTAATTCAATAAGTCTTTTGTTTTTATCAATATGATGTTTATTACTTTTATATTATTATGGATGTTGCATTAAACAAGGATATCGTTAAAGGTTGTTATTGAGGATTCAAAATCGATTTGCGGATTCAATACGCCGACCGTGCATTTGTGTAATTTAATTCCTTTTCTTTATTAGTTATATATTTTTTTAATACATTTTATGTTTATTACTTTTATATTATTACTAGGCATTGCATTAATGAAGAATATCATCAAATGTTAATATTTAAGCTTTAAAAGGTGTTGGCGTATAGCGTAAGCCGCCCCTGTTTTTATGTTATTACGAAATGTCCAAGTTCTATTAATTCTAATCAAATAAGTGTTTTCTTTATTAATTTGATATGTACTACTTTTATACTACTACGGGACTTTGTATTAAACACGAATATTATTAAAAGATGTTATTGAGGCCTTAAAATTCCTTGGTGCATATAATACGCTACCCGCGTTTTTATGTTATTTACAAACCGTCCATGTTTTTAAAGGTTAAAAATAGAAATTCAGTTTCCATTGGCTCAAATAAACTCTTTCTTTAATGAAATTTGCTAGATATATTGTTTTTATGAAACCACAAAATCTCTTCAGTAATCTACAAGTAATACACCGGATCTGTAGCAGAGCCTGAGATTCCTTTTAACTTCAAAACTCCTTTTTTGCACCAATTACATCTCTGAGAAGCAATCATATGCTTTCACGACTCCCTTTTTCTCATCGAAAGTAAATTACTTTTGCGTATGTTTTGAAATAAAATAGAATACATAAAACACCAAGCTCTTCCAACCTAATTCAATTTTGAAATCACGTGAAACAGGTACAAAACTCCAGAAATATTCGAAATATACGAGATTTAAAATTAAATTTTTCTTTTATCTACAGAAAAAAAAAATGCTCTTATGAGAAAAATTCTTACTGTGTGCGGATGAGAGAAGCGATATGAAATTGTAAATTTCCTTTCAATCGAAAAGGAATTAGTGGGCGCAACCAGTTTTTCATGAGCTTTTCGAGATGTTTTTCTTTCTTTCTTTTAAGATACAAATTCTATAGTGAATAACAACAATATTGTTTAAATAAACATAAATGTAAGTGTAATCGCTATACAATTTGCACCAGAATGAATAAAAATCAATTTAAAAAAATTTAAATAGTCTTTTAAAATTGTATTTGGAGTGAAAAATGTAAAAAAAGAAATTGTAAAAGTAGTTACATTTAATAATATATATTTTTTTAAATCTACGATAAATGTATTAAAAAAATAAATTTCTTGTTTATGTAATTTTTTGTACATATTTATAAAACTTTCCAACGTGCTTAAAAAGTGTTTATAACCTCGCCCGCAACAAGGGTAGTGCGGATGGTGCCCCGGCACCAGGTGCCAAGCACTTCAAAGCGCTTAACAGAGCCTTTAGTTACCACCATATTAATACTCCGAGAATCGATAGAAGAATGTACAAAATGTCACTTCTGATTTTTATGACAAATGTAAATCATTAGTTTCTGAACTACACTTAGAAACTATTTCCTTTTCCACTTATAAAAACTTGTACTAACTAAGTTTATGACACAGCTAATCCATTTTATTTTACCGTTTGTTTATGTATTTATTTATTTATTTTTGGAAATTAAAGTACCGTAACGGAAATTGTTTGGGAAAAATCACGAATTGTAGTCATGAAATTAGATGTGATTTTCATGATATTCATTAAATGCTTGTAAAAAAGTGTTTTTTTATGCTTATTAAAGGTTAAATAAAAAAAAATAAAAAAAAAATCAATTTTCATTGGCTCACATAAACTTTTTCTTTAATGAAATTTTCTAGAAACTTTTTTTTTTTTTATGAAATCACAAAATTTCTTCAGTAATCTACAAATATACTGGATCTGTAACAGAGCATGAGATTTCTTCTAACTTCAAAACTTCTCTTTTGCACCAATTACATCTCTGAGAAGCAATCATATGCTTTCACGACTCCCTTTTTCTCATCGAAAGTAAATTACTTTTGCGTATTTTTAGAATAAAATTAAATACATAAAACATTAAACTCTTCCAACCTAAATTCAATTTTAAATCACATGAAACGGGTACAACTCGGGAAATATCTGAAGTATACGAGATTTAAAATGAGATTTTTCGATCTTCTAGGGGAGAAAAAAATACTCTTATGGTCTCATGCAAATATTCATACTGTGTGTGCGGATGGGAGAACCGATTTGAATTGTAAATTTGCTTTTCAATCGAAAAATAATTAGTGGGCGAAACCAATTTTTCATGAGATTTTCGAGATACTTTTTGTTTTTCTTTTAACATGCAAATTTTATTCTGAATAACAACAATACTGTTTAAATATACAGAAATATAATGTAATCGCTATATACAATTTACACCAGCATGAAAAAATTCAATTTAAAAATTAAAATACAGTCTTTTAAAGTTGTATCTGGAGTGCAAAATTAAAATACAAATATTGTAACATATATATATATATATATATATATATATATATATAACCATTAATGAAACATTACCGAAACACCAACAGAAATGTGAAATTATGATTTAGTAAGTAATAATTTATTGATAACGAAATTGTAACCCCAACACAATGAATATAGATATTAAATAACCATTCAAAAGAAGAAGAAAATAAATTTAAAATTGAATGAAATAAATTGAATGAATGAATTTTGTGGAATTTATACAGAATTATCAAGTCCCAAATGCATAATTACCACAAATAAAATGAGTGGTTTCATCTTCATATTAGCCAAAAAATTGCTAAAGAATATGATTTTGGGACGACCACTCATGACCACAATGAACATAGAATGAAACTTGTGAAAAAATCTTAAAGTTCAAAAAATAATACAATATTAAAAAGGATGGAAACCTTACCCAAAATTATGATAGAAAAACATTATATTACATCTTTAAATACTAAAAACAATGTGATGAAGATAGATATTGGTGCACAACACAGACCTGAAAATATGAAGATAACTATGCAAAGGCAAGGCAATGAATTGCAAAAAAAAATTTCTAAATGTTGCCAAAAACATATTTAGAAGATTAAAAACCCTGTTGCCAAAATAATTTTAGAAAACGAATTACTTGGGTATATGAAATATTTTAAAGCATCATAAACCATGGTGCTGCCATCTATGATACGGAAAGTGAAATTGCAGTGGAAAAATCAAAATTAAAAATGAAACCAACTAACTCAAGTGATAATAATTAGTTAAATAATATAAATGAAATTAAAATAAAATAAAATCCAATTGCATTAAGGTAAAAATGGATGTAGTAATGATTAATACTATGTTAAAAAATAAGATGTAAAGTGGTAAAATTAAGAATTAATTAACTACATAAAAAATATATGTACCAAGAAATGACATAGCCACTATTAAATAGCTTTGCCTTAAAAGCAACATTATAAAAATTAAATTAAAATACTAAAATATTTGAATTAAGATGCTATGGATTTAAAATTAATATTAATTAAATTTGAAATTAATAGTTACATATTATGTTTTTGCATACAAAGTTAAAAATTAAATACACATGATATAAGTGGTTAGGGAAGAACATTAATTAAAATTAATACATATACTATATTAGCGTTTAAGAGATTATTACATTATATTAGAATTTAATATGATATTGTCCAACATGGGCATAAAAGTAAATACAATTAATCAAAAGCATTCTTATTAATAATGAATATTAATTTAAATTAATTAATAAAGATTTAAATATAACTACATTAATTCGCATATAAAAGTATTACATCATAGTCCATTAGAAAATGTGTATAAGCAAACGTGTGTGTAAATCAAAATGCCCCCCCCCCCTTTTTTTTTTTGTAAATATAAATTAACCATGCGTTTTTTCCATATATGTATGTATGTATGTATTCAAGTAAATAAATTTGTTGTTTATGTAATTTTTAGGGTTCCGTTCTTCAAAGTTAAAACTGAACCATTATAAGATCATTCCTGTGTCAGTCAGTCGGTCTGTCAGACCCCTTTTTCTCGTAAACTATGGGACGGGGAAAGTTCAAACTTGGGAAAGTTTTAAAGCCTTTTCATATCATATTTTCAGATTGTTAGCCCTTCACAAATATATTTAGAAAAAAATTAGAGGGTTAATTAAGTAACTAGGGGGGGGGGGAGTTTCTTTTTTGTATATCATGTGGGGTATAGTGTGAAATATCTCGTAATACGGAACTGAAAAATATATTTCTTTTAATTTTTGGTATTATATTTTCAGAGATATCATCGAAAATGCACTACAAAAATATGCCCCCCCCCCCTCTATTTCCGAATCTACTGAAACTAAAAGTATAAAAAAAAATAGGAATAATGGGATTTTTTTTAACTTTGCAGGAAAACTATAGCGATTTTCCTAGGTCACATAGATTTTGAGAAAAACGCATTTTTTCGGTTACACACAAACTATACTTTTCGGGCAGTCAGCGGAAGAGTGGACGGGCTCTCGAGGTATCTATCGACGCAAAATCATCCAAAGATATCCGATAATGATTTTCGAAAAAAATTGTCCGTAATTAGCCGAGATATTAATTAAGTTACATGAAAAAAATTCTTTTTACATATCGTGTATAGGGTATCGTTGGAAAGATCTCGTAACATCGAACTCGAAAATATATTTGTTTTAATTTTAGATATTATATCTTCAGAAATATCGTCGAAAGTATGCTGGAAAAACGTGTCCCCCCTCACCTCCTATTTCTGAATCTACTGAAACTAAAATTATGAAAAATTTAGGTGTATTAGAAGTCTGTTAATTAATAAATAGAAATTAATAAATGTAATGTACGGAACCTTTTGAGCGCGCGTTATATTCGCACTTGACCGATTTATTTTACATATTTTTAACACTTTTTCCAACATAGTTAAAAAGTGTTTATGACCAGGCGCCAAGCACTTCACAGCGTTCAACGACGCCTTCAGTTACCACTATTAATACTTCGAGGATCGATATTAAAAATGTACAAAATTTCATTTCTGATTTTTATGACAAATGCAAATCGTTAGTTTCCGAACTACACTTACAAACTATTCCTTTTCCGCTCATAAAAACTTATACTAGCTAGGTTTATGGCACCGCTAAGCTATTTTATTTTAGCGAGTTTTTTTTTTTTTTTTTTCACAAATTAACTTATTGTAACAGAAGTTGTTTGGAAAAGTCATAGAAATAGACGTGATTTTTAAAATAAACATTGAATGCTTTTAAAGTGTTTTTTTTTTTTTCTAAGACAAAAATATTTTTACTTTTATACTTATTAAATATTAAATATAAAAATTACGTTTTCATTCGCTCACATAAACTCTTTCTTTAATAAAAGTTGCTAGTTTTTTTTTTTTTTTTTTTTTTTTTTGTGTGTGTGTGTGTGTGTGTGAAACTACAAAATTTTTTCAGTAATCTACAAGTAATACACCGGATTTAGATTAGACTGGACTAGATTTTTTTTACCTGCAGCAGAGTATGAGATTTCTTTTAACTTTAAAACTTCTTTTTTGGACCAATTAAATTTCTGAGAAGCAAAAATTTTGGTTTCGTGATTCTTCTTTTACCATCCAAAGTAAATTCAAAAACTTTTCCGTATGCTTGAATTGAAATAAAATACTAAAACACTGAGCTCTTCCAATCTAATTAAATTTTTAAATCACATGAAAGAGGTACAACTCGGGAAATATCCGAAGCATACGAAGTTTAAAATTAGATTTTTCGATCTTCTTAGGAAAAAAAAAAATGCTCTCATTGAAATATCATACTGCGTGTGCGGATAGAAGAACCGATATGAATTGTAAATTTGCTTTTCAATCGAAAAAGAATTAGTGGGTGAGAACAATTTTTCATGAGCTTTTCAAGATGTTTTTTCTTCTTTTTATAAGATAACAATTTTACTGAATAAGACTATTGTTTAAATATACATGTAATCGCTACACAATTTGCACCAGCATGAAAAAATTCAATTTAAAAATTAAAATAGTCTTTTAAACACTCCAAGCGTTTTTCCGTATTTTTCCGTTTCCGCAAAACAACTTAAATTGGCTCTAAAAAAAATATTTTTAACAAAATTGTATTCTAAGCTATATGTAAAATAAAGAGATATGAAGTGTATTTTAGAAACAAACGGAGAAAGATAATTTAAATTATTATCAGTTTTACAAATATTTTTGTGAAAATGCAGGAAAGCCTACAGAAAATTGTATTTGGAGGGTGAAATGTAAAAATATGCTGTAACAGTTGTTACTTTTAATATTTATCATATATATTTTTTTTATGTGCAATATATGTATTAAAAAAATTAATTTGTTGTTTATGTAATTTTTTTACATATTTTTAATCAAACTTAGTTAAAAATTGTTTATGACCCAACCCAGAACAAGGGTGGTGCGGGCGGTGCCCCGGCACCAGACGCCAAGCACATCACAGCGTTCAACGACGCCTTCAGATACCACTATTAATACTCCGAGGATCGTTAAAAAAATGTACAAAATTTCACTTCTGATTTTTATGACATGCAAATCGTTAGTTTCCGAACTGCCACTCACAAACTATTTCCTTTTCCCCTGATAAAAACTTATACTAGCTAGGTTTACAGCAATGCTAAACCCTTTTATTTTATCTTTTTTTTTTCTTTTTTTTTCTCGCAAATTAACGTATTGTAACAGAAACGGTTTGGAAAAATCATGAATTCCACGCATGAAATTAGATATGGTATTCAAGATCAACATTAAATGCTTAAAAGTGTTTTTTTAAAAAAATTATTTTTACTTTTATATTTATTAAGTGTCAAATATAAATATTAATTTTCATTGTCTCACATAAACTCTTTCTTTAATGAAATTTGCTATATATATTGTTTTTATGAAACCACCATTTCATCAGTAATCTGCAAGTATTACACTGGATCTGTAGCAGAGCATGATATTTCTTCTAACTTCAAAACTTCTTTTTTGCAACCAATTACATCTCTCAAGAGTAATAATTTTGCTTTCACGACTCCTTTTTTCTCATCGAAAGTAAATTACATTTGCATATTTTTAGAATAAAATAAAATATAATAAAATATAAAACATTAAACTCTTCCAACCTAAATTCAATTTTGAAATCACATGAAACCGTTACAACTCGGGAAATATCTGAAGTATACGAGATTTAAAATTAGATTTTTCGATCTTCTAGGGGGAAAAAAATGCTCTTATGGTCTTATAAAAATATTCATGCTGTGTGTGCGGATGGGAGAACCGATTTGAATTGTAAATTTGCTTTTCAATCGAAAAATAATTAGTGGGCAAAACCAATTTTTCATGAGCTTTTCGAGATACTTTTCGTTCTTCTTTTAAGATGCAAATTTTATTCTGAGTAACAACAATACTGTTTAAATATACAGAAATATAATGTAATCGCTATACAATTTGCACCAGCATGAAAAAATTCAATTTAAAAATTAAAATACAGTCTTTTAAAGTTGTATCTGGAGTGCAAAATTTAAAAAAAGTATTGTAACAATAGTTACATTTTATATGTATATATATATAATAATAATATACAATAAATGTATTCAAATAAATAAATTTGTTGTTTATGTAATTTTTAGGGTTCCGCACTTAAAAGTTAAAACTGAACCATTATAAGATCATTCCTGTGTCAGTCAGTCGGTCTGTCAGAGCCTTTTTTCTTGTAAACTATGGGACGTGGAAAGTTCAAACTTGGGAAAGTTTTAAAGCCTTTTAACACTCATATTTTCAGATTGTTAGCCCTTCACAAATATGTTTAGCAAAAAATTAGAAGGCTAATTAAGTTACTGGGTAATAAAAAAAAGTTTTCTTTTTGTACATCGTGTGAAAGATCTCGTAATACCGAACTCAAAAATATAGCTCTTTTAATTTTTGGTATTATATTTTCAGAGATATTGTCCAAAATGCACTGCAAAAAATATGTCCTCCCCCCCCCCCTCTATTTTCAAATCTACTGAAACTAAAATTATAAAAAAAAATTAGGGGTAGTAGGGATTTATTTGGTACTTACGTATTAACGCCACCGCAGCAGAAGTTGCGCTAATGCGCCAATAAAGAGCAATCTTGTTGTTCGCACGCGCACGCAGTTATCTTTTGGATTCCTTGTTACCTTGTTGTTTGCTGATTTTTGACGCCATTTTTTAGTGCTACGAAAGATTGGCGGCACTTAAAAACCGCCAAATCTGTAGCTGTGGTGGCGTTAATACGTAAGTACCGTTTATTTAAACTTTGCAGGAAAAGTATAACGATTTTCCTAGGTCACACAGTTTTTGAGAAAAACTCATTTTTCGGTTACACACAAACTTTACTTTCCGGGAATCAGCGGAGGAGTTGACGGGCTCTCGAGGTATCTATCGCCACAAAATCATCCAAAGATATCTGATAATTATTTTCAAAAAACAATGTCCGTAATTAGCCGAGATATGAATTAAGTTACTTGAAAAAAATTCTTTTTACATATCGTGTACGGTATCGTTCGAAAGATCTCGTAACATCGAACTCGAAAATACATTTGTTTTAATTTTAGGTATTATATCTTCAGAGATATCGTCAAAAGTATGCTGGAAAAATATGTCCCCCCTCACCTCTTATTTCTGAATCTACTAAAACTAAAATTATGAAAAAAAAATAGGTGTAGTAGAAGTTTGTTAATTAATAAATAGTAATTAATAAATGTAACGTACGGAACCCTTTGAGCGCGAGTAATACGCACACTTGTCCGATTTATTTTAAATATTTTTCACACTTTTTCCAACATAGTTAAAAAGTGTTTATGACCAGGCGCCAAGCACTTCACAGTGTTCAACGGCGCCTTCAGTTACCACTATTAATACTTCGAGGATCGATATTAAAGATGTACAAAATTTCACTTCTGATTTTTATGACAAATGTAAATCTACACTTACAAACTATTCCTTTTCGGCTCATAAAAACTTATACTAGCTAGGTTTATGGCACCGCTAAGCTATTTTATTTTAGCGGGTTTTTTTTTTTTTTTTTTTTTTTTTTTTTTTCACAAATTAACTTATTGTAACATAAATTGTTTGGAAAAGTCATGGAAATAGACGTGATTTTCAAAATAAATATTGAATGCTTATAAAAGAGTGTGTTTTAAGACAAAACTATTTTTACTTTTATACTTATTAAATATTAAATATAAAAAATCAATTTTCCTTCGCTCACATAAAATCTTTCTTTAATGAAAGTTGCTAGATAATTTTTTTTTTTAATATGAAACCACAAAATTTCTTCAGTAATCTACAAGTAATACACCAGATCTGTAGCAGAACATGATATTTCTTTTAACTTTAAAACTTCCTTTTTACACTAATTAAATCTCTCAGAAGCAAAAATTTTGGTTTCATGATTCTTCTTTTCTCATCGGAAGTAAATTACTTTTGCATATGTTTGAAATGAAATAAAATATTAAAACACTAAGCTCTTCCAATCTAATTCAATTTTTAAATCACATGAAACAGGTACAACTCGGGAAATATCCGAAGCATACGAAGTTTAAAATTAGATTTTTCGATCTTCTTAGGAACAAAAAAAATGCTCTCATTGAAATATCATACTGCGTGTGCGGATAGAAGAACCGATATGAATTGTAAATTTGCTTTTCAATCGAAAAAGAATTAGTGGGTGAGAACAATTTTTCATGAGCTTTTCAAGATGTTTTTTCTTATTATTATAAGATAACAATTTTACCGAATAAGACTATTGTTTAAATATACATGTAATCGCTACACAATTTGCACCAGCATGAAAAAATTCAATTTAAAAATTAAAATAGTCTTTTTAACACTCCGAGCGTTTTTCCGTATTTTTCCGTTTCCGCAAAACAACTTAAATCGGCTCTGGACAAAAATATTTTTAACAAAATTGTATTCTAACCTATATGTAAAATAAAGAGATATGAAGTGTATTTTAGAAACAAACAGAGAAAGATAATTTAAATTATTATCAGTTTTACAAATATTTTTGTGAAAATGCAGGAAAGCCCTCAGAAAATTGTATATTTGGTGGGTGAAATGTAAAAATATGCTGTAACAGTTGTTACTTTTAATAGTTATTATATATATATATTTTTTTTTATATGCAATATATGTATTAAAAAAATAAATTTGTTGTTTATGTAATTTTTTTACATATTTTTAATCAAACTTAATTAAAAATTGTTTATGACCAACGACGCCTTCAGTTACCACAATTAATACTCCGAGAATCGTTAGAAAAATGTACAAATTTTCACTTCTGATTTTTATGACATGCAAATCGTTAGTTTCCGAATTGCCACTTACAAACTATTTCCTTTTCCACTGATAAAAACTTATACTAGCTAGTTTTACAGAAATGCTAAACCCCTTTATTTTATCGTTTTTTTCTTTTTCTTTTTTTTTCCCAAGTTAACGTATTGCAACAGAAACTGTTTGCAAAAATCCTGAATTCCAGGCATGAAATTAGATATGGTATTCAAGATAAACATTGAATGCTTAAAAGTGTTTAAAAAAAATTATTTTTACTTTTATATTTATTAAATGTCAAATATAAATATTAATTTTCATTGTTTCACATAAACTCTTTCTTTAATGAAATTTGCTATATACATATATATTTTTTATGAAACCATCTCTTCAGTAATCTACAAGTAATACACTGGATTAGCAGAGCATGAGATTTCTTCTAACTTCAAAACTTCTTTTTGACACCAATTACATCTCTCAGAAGTAATAATTTTGCTTTCACGACTCCCTTTTTCTCATCGAAAGTAAACTACTTTTGGGCAAGTTTGAAATAAAATAAAATACATAAAACACTAAGCTCTTCCAATCTAATTCAATTTTGAAATCACATGAAACAGGTACAACTGGGGAAATATCCGAAGCATTCGAGATTTAAAATTATATTTTTCGGTTTTCTAGAGACATAAAAAGTTCTCATGAAAATATTTGTTACTATGTTTGGATGGGAGAACCGATTTGAATTGTAAATTTGCTTTTTAGTCGAAAAAGAATTAGTGGGCGAAACCAGTTTTTCATGAGCTTTCCGAGATATTTTTTGTTCTTCTTTTAAAACACATATTTTATACTGAATAACAACAATATTGTTTAAATGTACAATAAATATAATGTAATCTCTATACAATTTACATCAGCATGAAAAAAATTAATTTAAAAATTAAAATACAGTCTCTTAAAGTTGTATTTGGAGTGAAAAATGTAAACAAATATTGTAACAGTGTAGTTACATTTAATATATAGGGTGAAACCCCCAGTAACTGATTCATTAAGGATTCTTTCTTGTTCAAATCACTATTACTAAAATTTAAATCTATTTTATATTTAGCTTTGCTTTTGAAAGGATAGTAGAGATATATTAAAAAATTATTGTTGGCAAAATTTTGAAAAAATATACATTTTATTATTAAAAATTAATTTTATTCATAAATATGTTCAAAAACTCCAGTAACTGACACATCCCTATTTTGGAACACCAATAACGGACACAAAGTGAACCAGTGACTGGCACTTTATTTTAAAAGAATAAAATGCTTTAAAAAAAAAACCTTTATTATTTATTATAAAAACAAAATACATTAATATTTATTATAAAAGTTGGGATTTAGTAAGCTGTACTGCATTATTAGTAATATTTAGTAACAGCATCATCAGTAATGCAGATATCCAATAACTGACATTTATGAACCAGTAACTGACATCTGGTGCCAGACACTGGTAAAACAACTTAAAGTTTAATGGTGCTTACTACAAAGTAAATTTCATTTATTATTATGCATTCTTAAACAGTTCAAATAATATATTTCAACTTTCTTTAATATAACCAATAACTAACACCTCTGTCAGAGACTATTGAAATGAAATTCTAGGAACCAATAACTGGCACCCCCCCCCCCCCATTAAGCTAAATTAAATAACTATAAACCCTAAATCATGGCCCTAATATAGCATATGCATCTTTAAACTAATTTCTACAAGTATAACTTTAAGAAAAAAAACGATTAGGATGGTTGCATTACAAATAGATTAGAAAAACACTTCCTTAATTTTAGAAATAAGCTGGTTGCTTCAAAATGGTACTTTTTGTATTCTCAAAAGTTTCTTCCTCATGGAATATATTCTTGGCCCTCTAGTGGTGTATAAATTGACTTCAAAATAAAAAATAAGTGTCTCATTTACCAGTGGATGACATTACTTCGCAGAATTTCACAACAAAATGCTTATTTGAGCTAGATTTTTGCTCAAATGTCAGTTACTGCTTAGGTGTCAATAACTGGGGGTTTCACCCCATATATATTATCTACAACAGATGTATTCAATCAAATAAATTTGTTGTTTATGTAATTTTTTTTCACAATTTCAACACTTTCTAACATAGTTACAAAGTGTTTATGACCAGGCCCGCAGCAAGGGCGGTGCGGGCGATGCCCTGGCGCAAGCATTTCACAGCGTTCAACGGCACCTTTAGTTACCATTGCTAATACTCCGAGGATCGATGGAAAAATGTAAAAAAATTCACTTCTGATTTTTATGACAAATGCAAATTGTTAGTTTCTGAGCTTACACTTACAAACTCTCATAAAAACTCGTACTAGCTAGTTTTATAGCACCGCTAAACCATTTTATTTTCTCGCAGTTTTCACAAATTAACGTATTGTAACGGAAATTGCTTTTGGAAAAATCATGAATTGCAGTCGTAAAGTCAAGCGTGATTTTCAAGATAAACTTTGAATGCTTATAAAAGAGTTTTTTTTTTATTAAGATAAAACTGTTTTTACATTCTTACTTATTAAGGCGGTATTAAAAAAAAAAAAAAAAATATTTTTTTCCACGCTCAACAACTCAAAATTTTTAGACACATTTTCAGACTCATTTTTAAAAGTAAAAACATGAAACTTGGCGGCGTGATTTATGAAGAGATTTATAAGGGACCCATGTTTTTATTTTTCGTTCAATTAATTAGAAATTTATTTACAAACAATTATTTTCACAGTACGATCTTTTTTGCAGCGCTATCGCTTCGTTAAATTCCGTTCAAAATGTCCACTTTGACAGCATTTTTTGAAATATATTCTGCCTTTATCAGAAAATCGAGACAATACGGACATTATAAAGTTTCTGAATAAGAGAGCCTGCCAATTGGATGCATTTTAGAGCAAAAAATGAATTTAAAAATGTGTCTCAAAATAAGCAATTTGGATTTGAATACACCCTTAAACGTTAAATATAAAAATTCAGTGTTCATTGACTCACACTAACTCTTTCTCTAATGAATTTTGTAGATACTTTTTTATCAAACCATCATCTCTTCAGTAAATCTCCAAGTACACTGTATCTGTAGCAGAGCATGAGATTTCTTCTAACTTTAAAACTTTTTTTTTTTGTACCAATTAAATCTCTGAAAAGCAAGAATTTTGATTTCATGATTCTTCTTTTCTCATCGAAAGTAAGCTACTTTTGCGTGTGTTTGAAATAAAATAAAATACTAAAACACTAAGCTCTTCCAATTTAATTCAATTTTTAAATCATATGAAACAGCTACATCTCCGGAAATATCCGAAGCATACGAGATTTAAACTTAGATTTTTCGTTCTACTGGGGAAAAAAATATGCTCTCATGCAAATATTCATACTGTGTGTGCGGATGGGAGAACCGATTTGAATTGTAAATTTGCTTTTCAATCGAAAAAGAATTAGTGGGCGAAACCTATTTTTCATGAGCTTTTCGAGATATTTTTCGCTCTTCTTTTAAGATACAGATTTTATACTGAATAACAGCAGTATTGTTTAAATATACATAAATATAAGGTAATCGCTATACAGTTTTCTGCGGAAGAAAAATATTCAATTTAAAAATTAAAATACAATCTTTTAAAGTTGTATTTGGAGTGAAAATTGTAAAAAAAAAAAAAATGTTTTAAACGTAGTTATATGTAATAAATATTTTTTAATCTACAATAAATGTATTCAAATAAATAAATTTGTTGTTTATGTAATTTTTTTCCATATTTTTAACACTTTCCAACGTATTTCGAAAGTGTTTATAGGCCAGGCCCGCAACAAGAGTGGTGAGGGCAATGCTCTGGCGCTAGGTGCCAAGCATTTCATAGCGTTCAACGGCGCCTTATGTCACCGTTATTAATACTCCGAAAATCGATAGAAATATGTATAAAAGAATCAGGGTCCATAAGCCGTGTTTTTGGCCCATGAAATAAGACTAAAACTCGATTTTATTATACTGACTTAATTATTTCACTTTTTAATATTAGAATGTTTATCCTGTACGATTTCAACAATAGTTTTTGCATTTTGTTTGGATTTATATGACCTATACAAGATCAAAGTTTGTATTATTCGTAGTTTTTGATGAAAAATACGCAATTTCTCCTCACTTTACCTCCATTATTTATAGGAGCGCAATCGTGTAACATTTTCTTCTTTACATATATTATAAAATACATCAAAATGTACACTCTATGTAAAAATAAAAGTGTTGCAAAGCTGCGCTCATAGTAAAATATTAAAAAATATATTAAAAATTGAGGTTAAAATTAGGAGAAATTGCGTATTTTTCATCCAAAACTACGAATAATACGAACTTTGAGTTTGTATAAGTTATATAAAAACGAACAAAATTCAAAAACTATTGTTGAAATCGTACACGATAAATCTTCTTAATATTAAAAAGTGAACTAATTAAGTCATTCTAACAAAATTGAATTTTAGTCTTATTTCAAGGGCCAAAAACACGGCTTATGGAGCCTGATCCTCTCACTTCTGATTTTTATGACAAATGCAAATCGTTAGTTTCCGAACTAAACTTACAACTATGTCCATTTTTCCACTCATAAAATTTTCTACTAGCTAGGTTTATGGCACCGCTAAACCATTTTATTTTACCGAATTTTTATTTCAGAAACTAACGTGTTGTAGCAGAAATTGTTTGCAAAAATCATGAATTTATCACTAATTTCATGAAAGTCATGAAATTAGACGTAATTTTAGAGATAAACATTGGATACTTATAACAGAGTGTTTTTTTTTCTTTTTTACTTTTATACTTATAATATTTTTACTTTTATACTTATTAAAGGTTAAATATAAAAAATCAATTTTTATTGGCTCGCATCAACTCTTTCTTTAATGAAATTTACTAGACACTTTTTTCTTCTGTCTTCAAAACGTCTTTTTTGTACCAGTTACATCTTTGAGAAGTAATAATTTTGCTTTCATGATTCTTTTTTTTTCAACGAAAGTAAATTATTTTTGCGTATGTTTGAAATAATATAAAATACATAAAACACCAAACTCTTTCAACCTAATTCAATTTTGAAATCACATGAAACCAGTACAACTCCGGAAATATCCGAAGCATATGAGATTTAAAATTAGATTTTTCGCTCTTCTAGAAAAAAAAATGCTTTTATGCAAATATTCCTGCTGTGTGTGCGAATGGGAGAACCGATTTGAATTGTAAATTTGCTTTTCAATCGAAAAATAATTAGTCTGCGAGAACATTTTTTTCATGAGCTTTTAAACATATTTTTTGTTCATCTTTTAAAATAACAGATTTTATACTGAATAACAACAATATTGTTTACATATACATAAATATAATGTAATCGCTATACAATTTGCCGCAGCATGAAAAAGTTCATTTTTAAATTTAAAATTCAGTCTTTTTAAGTTGTATTTGGAAGGGGGGATATGTAAAAATGTATTGTAACAGTAGTTTTATTTAATAAATATATCTTTTTATCTGCAATAAATGTATTTAAATCAATAAATTAGTCGTTTATGTAATTGTTTTTACATATTTTTAACACTTTCCAACATAGCTCAAAAGTGTTTATTAGTCAGGCCTGCAATAAGGGTGGTGAGGGCGATGCTCCGGCACCAGGCGAAATATAAAAATCCCTGACGGCTTGGCCTACAGGCACAAGTATAGATTTCGAAGACGCAGACCGTGATGCGCCTATTTATTGGGAATTGCACAAGAAATGACCTTTTTGCCATGATGCGGCAGTTGGGACCACCCACTTCGAAATCTAAATGTATCTGTAGGTGGAGTTGTCAGGGATTTTTTTTTCTGTAAGGGTTGGTCCAATAAAAAACTTGTCAATATAAAACTTGTAGATAATATTAAGCTTATTTATAATAAATTTAAGTGGATTTAATATCTTGTGAATGGGCAAAGTTATGAATTTTTTTTCTTCTTAAACCCCTATTCCCCCCCCCCCTTCATTGGAGGCCATTTTTAATGATATCCAAAATCTGTCATTCATAAATTTTCGACCCTTTTTCTAGAAGTAATAATAACTTTAAACGGATTCGATTTGTGCAGAATTATTGAAGCTATCGTGTCCATAAAAAAGTGACATAGATGGATAGATAGATAGATAGATATAAAGTTTTGAACTGGGAGTGGTTTTGAGCTTTGAGGGTCATGATCAGCGTAGATCAGCAAAAAAATTCCAGAAATTCCAACAAAGGGGAGAATGACGTAAGATAGTATTTCGTACGAAATCTACCTAAAAATATGTATGAAATATAAAGGTAAAATATAAAAATTCAATTTTCATTGGCTCACATAAACTCTTTTTTTAATGAAATTTTCTAGATACTTTTTTTTAAAAATTAAACCAGAAATTTTCTTCAGTGATCTACAAGTACCACACTGGATCTATAGCAGCGCATGAGATTTCTTCTAACGTCAAAACTTCTTTTTTGTACCAATTACATCGCTGAGAAGCAATAATTTTGATTTCATGATTCTTTTCCTCTCATCGAAAGTAAATTACTTTTGCGTTAGGTTTGAAATAAAATAAAATACATTAAACTCTTCCAACCTAATTCAATTTTGAAGTCACAATCACATGAAACAGGTAACTCGAGAAATATCCGAAGCATACGAAATTTAAAATTACGTTTTTCGTTCTTCTGAGGAAAAAAAAAATGCTCTCATGCAAATATTCATACTGTGTGTGCGAATGGGAGAACCGATTTGAATTGTAAATTTACTATTCAATCGAAAAGGAATTAGTGGGCGAAATCAATTTTTCATGAGCTTTTCGAGATATTTTTCGTTCTTCTTTTATGATGCAAATTTTACTGAATAACAATATTGTTTAAATATACATGTACTTGCTATGCAACTTGCACCAGCATCAAAACATTGAATTTAAAAATTAAAATACAGTCTATTAAAGTTATATATGGAGAGGGAAATATATAAAAATATATTGTAGCAGTAGCTATATTTAATAAATAATTTTTTTTATCTTCAATAATTGTATTCCAATTATTGAAGATAAATATATTTGTTGTTTAGTATTTGATTTTTGTATTTACGATATCGAATTTTTCTACAGCAAAACTTAGACATGTATTTTTTTAAAGACAATTTGAGGACAATTTGCTTAAGAGCCAATTTGAAATATCGTGATCGCTATTTGAACAAATTACACATTCTTTCTCAGTAAAGGTATTTAACGTAGCTGCAGTTTTTTATGAGCTTCATGTTTTCAGTTGGGTGATTATTTTATTTTACCTTTTTCGAATCTTTCGTTTTTTCGGAACATGTACGTTATTTCCCGCGTTTCAATTTCATATTTGAAAAACTCTAATAATTTGGAACAATTCCAAATATCTTCACCTTTAGCAGGACGATTTAATTCCAGAACAATTGCTTCGGGAATTAATTCCACAAATATAGAAAATAGAATTCAACAGTAATTATTTAATTATACCCCTGCTAACATTCATTAAGATACAACTAAATGTAAATATATTGCTTGAAGGTGCGTAAAAACATACATAAAAAAACATTTAAAAGCACATTAAAGTCCTTTTAAAAAATTCCAAAACGTTTTCAACCGAAACCCGGTCATCATCAGTGGAAAAAACTAATTCTGTTGAGTTGGAGATAGGTAACAACTCAACACAACAGAATTAGTTTTTTCCACTGATGATGACCGGGTTTCGGTTGAAAACGTTTTGGAATTTTTTAAAAGGACTTTAATGTGCTTTTAAATGTTTTTTTATGTATGTTTTTACGCACCTTCAAGCAATATATTTACATTTAGTTGTATCTTAATGAATGTTAGTTATTAAACAAGGTGAATTTGCACTGAAATTTTAACTTTTATACCCCTGCTGTTTCAAGATTTCTAAATTAAATAATGCATTTATCATGCAGTTATCTTAAATCAATTACATTCGCTCCTAATTTCACAGGAGTAAGGCTTAAAAATTTGTTTACATGTGGTCTTGCTATAACTTCGTTTCTACTGAATCTGTCTTTTAACAGTCCGATGGCGACATCATAATTATTTTGCGTTAAAGCTAATCCTCGAATGCATTTTAAAGCTGTTCCTCTCAAGAAATTCTTTAAGTAATTTAGCTTTTGTAAATTCGATAACTGTACATTTTCATCTATAGCCACTTCAAAAAGTTCCCAGAATTCCTACCAAATCTTTGCTGTTAAAAGGCTCTACAATTGAGTTTCGGTATTATTAGATGGGAATAACAAACGTTCTTTAATTCTTCAGGTCCTATAGACAATATACTAGTAGAGAAGTTTATTTTATTTTCGTTAGAAACATACCGCCTTAAATATCTATCAGGTTTAGATTAGGTTTTCGTACTCTTTTTCGCAATACTCCTGATGTGTCTGAATTATCTATAAGTTTCTGAATTTCTAAATCTTACTTAAAGACTTGTTCTGTATTTTCAATTAATTGAAATTTAAGATATCCAATTTCATCATTATCACTTGCATGTCCCGTCAGTTCCTCAGTCATTTTGTTAATAATCTTAGTTAAAGAGGTTCTAAGAGTTTTTACGCATGGTTTTTGATTTATCTAATTCATTAGGCTGTTACATTTTCGATTTCGCTCCCGGGTTTCGGCACCATAAAACTTCGAAATCATAAAAACATAAAAGGTAAGAAAACATCTGATCTCACTTAATCAATCTCTGGTTCTTGTTTCTGTAGAGCTTCTAAAATATTCTGAATTATTTTTTATCTATTAAACAATATTTTATCATGGGAGACGATACAGATTTTGACATCGATAACGAACATAACGCAACTATATAGTACAACGAAAACATGAACATAATTGTCAGTCAAAAGTTCGACACGCTTAGCGTCATCTGCTGGCTTTGTTCATTTCGCAACAAAAAAGATAAGAAGAAATATAATAAAATAAATATATAAAGTATAATAATAAAAGAGTATTTAAAAAATATATGTATATATAGTAGTCTTTATTTTTTTTTCTGTTTTTTAGTATTTAAAATATTTCGTTTGTTGCAGTTTCACAGTCAGTTGGCCTATTTTGGCGAAGATGGTTTAACGCATCATTAACTCTTTTGTTTTTGTAACTCATACACAGTTGTAACCGTAAAGATTACTGGGCGATTGGTCACTTGTACCCGGCTAACGGAAAAACCCTTAAAAGCCTGCACTAGTCACGCGAAAACACTCGCAAGCTAATGTTAATCTATAGGAGCGTTCTTTTCAAATATCTCGCATGCATTTTAATATTTAATATATTTTTTTTACTTATTTATTTATTTATTTATTTATTTTTGCATGGGATAGCTGAGGTCGATATCTAAAGTTCTGAGTATTTACTTTTTCGATTTCGATTGCATTTTTTTTTATATAAGGATAAAATAATTTTCAAAACTGGTTCCAAAAGAGAAATTGCCCGCATATAAAATAATTGTAATCAAAATTTTAAAAAAGTGATAACATTAGATTTCGACCTCAGGTATACCCTATGCAAAGAAAATCATTTAAAAATATTAAACTGCATGCGAGATATTTGTAAAGTACGCTTCCATAGGTTTAACATTAGGTGACGCATTTCTTCGCGTGACTATAGTGTTTTGCTTTTAAAATAAATTTATTGATTTATAATAATTAAGTTCTAAAAATATTAAAATGTGGTATTGTCATCTAAAACATACCTGTGTACATATCAGGACGAGAATTAAAAATCGATTACAAAATCCCATCTTTAAATACAATTAACTCAAATGAGAGAGTATAAAAAGAAAGAAAACATGTCCTTTTTATGTGATGCTTTTTAAAATATCCAACATTCCGAGGGAAACTTCTTCAAACACTCACATTAAACCTTTTTAAAGAAGTTTTAAAGCTGTCCTTGTCAAATACGTAAATTACTTAGAAATTTACAGAAACGCAGCCTAAATTAAAATAAATGACAAAATTTAAATTGCAATTACACTACGATGCTAATGGGAATGGGTCGTTTCAAATAATGGCGAAATTCTCCCGCGATGTTGTTAAAAGAGATATAATGATTAGAATTTAAGCTAGATAGCAAAATCGGAGATGGGTAGGAAAGCATCGATTTTTGGTCCTCCCAATAGACTATTTTTGTTTTGCTTCTAAGTTATTTTGATTAGTTTAATATAGATAAAATTTATAGTAAATTATATTTTTGTAATATAATTTACTTGCCTCTGAGTTATCTTTTTCTAAAGCTTGTATAAATATGTTATACAAGATCGTTTATACGTTATATTGAGTGCTCTAACAGTTTGAGACGGCACAGCGCCATCTATCGATGATATTTGGAACAAAATTAAGGAAACGTATAAAAAGAAATTCACAACTTCGCCCATGACTCTCCTGCCTTACTTGTTACCGACTTTTAATATAGTTCAGTCCATTGCAGCAAAAAAAAAAAAAAAATGTGAAAAATAAATCTCATTTTTACTATATATAAATGTATATCACTTTTATTATACATAAATAAATCACACTTTTACTATATATAAATAAATCTCACTTTTACTATATAGTGTATAAATATTTATGTATAATTAGAACTTATACAAACATTAAAAACTTAAAATCGACGTTCCGGTTGACATCTACGACAGTTCAAGATGGTGCACTCTAGTATTTAGACTCTAATTTAAATTAGCATCATAATCCTGAAGATGGCCGTAGATGTCGACCGAAATGTCGATTTTAAGTTTGTATTGTTTGTAATAATTTCTAATTATGCATAAATGTTTATACACCATATAGTAAAAGTGAGATTTATTTTTCACAAAAATATTTTGCGATAATGTTTTGATGGTGTAATTGTCCAGTTCATTCATCGTTCAGTCCATTTTGGGAAACACTGAGATGCATTAAAATCGATCTGTAAACAAAATCATTAAAAATCTCTCTATATTAAAAAATAAATAAAGATTTGGAAATGTGCCAAACGATTTGGAAATGGACCAATGAAAATATGCGTAGATCTTCCCGGCTTTTTTCTCTTTCCACTGTTGCGAGGATAAAAGAGAAATAATAAATATTAAAGACACGTGACTTTTAGACCGAATTTTTTTATTTGCAACTTATATTTCGGTAAAAATATTTATCCGCGTGCACTTTATTTTTATAAGCTAATAAAAATTCATATTTATTGTGACGTCACAAAAATATTTTCCATTAGGATTATTTTATCATTATGCATTTGTTAGTGCTATTTTTTCCTTACAATTAAATACAAAATATATTTTTATTTGTATCATGGTGTTTGGAAATGAGCCGAATGATTTGGAAATGGACGAATCAAGATTTGCTTAAATCTTCCCGGCTTTTTTTCGTTTCTTTTCTTCTAAAATAATGATTGCTGCGCGATACCAATCGGTATCGCGAAGCGATTACGCTGGGGGTTGGAGGACGTAGCGAGCAGGGGGCAGAGTCCCCATAGTGAAAGTAAAAAAAAAAAAGCTTAAAAAAAATCTTTTCGACGTATGGTCGGTTGAGAATAACGCGCACAGAATCTTTGCCACTCCATACATGATAATTCCGTCTTTTTCTACATCCTGGAACAATCCTCTGTGATTCCAGGCCGATGCCATGTCGAACCGCTGGTTTTACCGCCAACACCCTAAAGACAGCAACGGGCCGGGCCCACCCCCACCGCCCAACAACTTACCATCGTGCCGGACACGGGACAAAGGGCCGCCGTCGCCGCCTAGGATCCAGCTCACGGCCTGCAGTCCAACTGCGGGCCGCGTCCCGCCTCTCGCGCCTTCGCCTTATTGCAGTGGCGGCTCATCGGACCAACAGCTTTCCTCTCGGAGCCTGGAACTGCCGAACCTACAGGTGCCCAATGCGGACAGCCTGGACAACATCGCCCAGCATATACCCAGGTGCGTGTGTAAATTGTTTTTCTCAGTAACAGTTTTCAGGACCGCGACCACGCTGTTAAAAAAAAGACAGATGTTTCTTAATTTAGAAATACAGGGTGTCCAAAATCATTGACTTCGGCATTTATTCCTTAAATATACATCTAAGACATATATTATAAATTACAAAGTTAAATACAAAAACGTACATAATTTTATGAATTCGATTAAAATTTTCAGGGAATTAAATTTGATGAAATACAAAATTTAAATTTTCAAAATTTCCCATTGAGTAAAATTTGCCCCATACACTGTTTTTTTGAAATGCTAATGCTGTACAGTTTATGCAATCATTGTTTCCTTTCGTAACTTGTGTACGACCCCTGAAACGCGATCATCCAACATGATTTTTTCCCCTTTGCTAACTCATATCCAGGCATCGAAAAGTAGTTTAAGTCAGCATTTATGTATTTTCATATCTCTGCGACTTTTTTTGATAAAATGCTGAAATGTTGTACATGACCTTATTAGTATATGGGACACATTTTACTCATTGGAAAATTTTTTGTATGGGGCCGTATAAAAATTAAAATTTTGTACTTCTTCCAATTAAATCCCCTGAAAATTTTAATCGATTTCATGAAGTTCTGTACCTTTTTGTACGTAACTTTGTAATTTATAATATATGTCTAGGATCAATATTTAAGGAATAAAATCCAAATGAAAACATAAAATAAGCTCTACAGAGTTAGCAACGATTCAGAAAAGCTTTCTTTATCTTTAGGAACCTCACTAACCAATATATTTAATATATTTTCGAGATTTTTAAAGAAGCATTGTCTTTCAGAAACGTTTCCGAGTGCGTTAATGGTTTTTTCAACCCAGAATATAGGTTTCTCGCACGTTATCCATTCTCAAGTAAGCATTTTCATGTTCAAGAAACATGTTTTACAGGAAAACATGATAAACTAACAGCATCAACATTAACATTAAAATCAATATTAATTTGTTACTGTTGCATGTATAAAGTCAGTTACGTAGCTGAAAATGTTTCATTGAGAATAGATAGTACTCTGTATTTTGAAGATAAATTAAGTAAGTATAAGATAACAAACTTGAGATGGACGAATCAATTACTTTACACATTTTAATTAACATCACAACACCAGTACTTACACATGACACATAACAGAACTACGGCTAATCACCGTAGATACAAAACTTATGAACATAGATGTCACTAGCGACTGGACACTTACAATTCTTATTTTTGTGGTGCTGCCATCTAGTAATTACTTTCAGACATAAAACACCACAGATAGCATCTTGAAAACCGATAGTCGGGTTTCAGAAAACGGATTAATACACTATAAAAATGACTCGGAAATGTTTCCGAAAGTCCGTGGCAGGAAAAGTTACTTTTTTTTTATAAATCCTTATGTAAATCTCAAAAATATACTGATTTATGAGTTTTCTAAAGATAAAGAACGCATTTCGGAATCGTGGATAACTCAAGAGAAGTTAATGTATATTTTCGTTTATGGCAATATTATATTTTTGTAGATTGAGGAACATTTGTCATTTTTTTAGAATACAGAACCTCTGTTTGTGAATAATTTGGAGCTTTTAAGCTGTTGTCCAATCTAATCACATTCCTTGAATTCATTTTCTTTTCGTAAATGCATGAGATTGGTAGTTTCTCTTATTAATAAACTATGAGATCGAATACTACTTTCCATTTTTTTTTATAAAGATGGAATCTCTTTAAGAAATGCAATGAAAGTTGGTGTTTTGAACAGAATTTCTGGATAACGACCTCATTTCTCTATAAAAATCGTTATGAGACAACAATTGCTTCTATTTCAAGATGTAATTCGTTTATCGAAAAATGAAAAACATTATTCGATTTCAAAACCTTTTAACAGTCATGAGTGCAAGTGCTATGCTTTTACATTTACAGAAGAGTCTGTAAGTGTATAAAAAATATTTTTTTAGACCACCTGTTCTTAACCTGTTCATTACCGACGGTACATATGTGTGTCAATATGGATGCTAAAGGCGGCGATTCTTTTTTTTTTTTTTTTTTTGTCTACCAATATTTCCAAACAAGTTAGTGGTAGATTTTTGTTATAAATGTATCAGGAAGATTATTGTTTGGATATAGTGGTAGACAAAATAGTAAAACAATTGTCGCCTGTGACAACCCTGTACAATTGTTAGAAACAAAATGATATACCGAAGTCAAAATGTTAAGGAGTACGAGTAAGATCTTTATTTGCGAGGGATTTAGAATTTTTAATAAACCTAGTCGGCAATGTCTATAGATGTGACGTCTTGTGACGTCACTATCGTAACAAATATTCAGTCACAACGGTGACCAAAAGGTGGCAACTTTATTTCGTCACTTTGACTCTTTCGTGACTCTGACAAGTTTCGCGCCGTCCCTACCACTATTTACGAATAGTAATTTTCACCTTATTTAATGACAAAACTTCTGTGTTTAAATATGGCGCAAATTACTATTCGTAAAATGTGGTACACAAAACTAGAAACTGTGCGAACCCTCCTCTACTGTGACGTTACCGTAACCAACTTTTGAGTTATTTGCATATTTTCACAAAATGAGACATATCGACTTCGAAGTGACGTGGATACGACTCATTTTGCACGTCACATGAAGACAATGCGGGCAATAAAAGTTGCATTTGGGACACGATGTTCTCACAATTTGGTCACATTATTGTCAAATGATAATAGGAAAAATACAAATCGGGACCAGTTCAAGAGCATTTTTGTGCTTATTAAAGTCAAAATGCTCTCGTATGCATTCTTCCCACAATAAATGAATGGTCTTGTATGTAATAATCGTAATTTTTCACTAGCTTGCTCCTTCATCAGCAATAAGTCCTGTGTAGTGTTTCACCTTCCTTGCATTGTCTGTACCAATAAAATTGTACAAAAAGTTAACAATTTCATTGTTTCATAATAAATATAAAATGACGTAATTGTTCATTTTCTAGCTGAATAGATGAAGAATAAAAAGTAAACAAAAGCACAATAAATTTATCATATAGATGTTTCAAAGTTTCGTAAAAATGTACCTTTTTCAGAACAAAATTGAAATAAAATAGCACAGCCAGTCGACATGTCGTCGCAATCGTCAAAACTGTTGTTCACAGCTACAACGGTGATTAAAAGGTGTCAGATTTTTTAAGTCACATTATGACTCTTATGTCACCATCACTTTGTAAATCCACTGTGACATCACTGTGACCGATTCTGCCTCACCAGCAATAAGCCCTGCGTAGTGTTTCACCTTGCATTGCCTGTACCAATAAAATTGTACAAAATGTTGACAATTTCATTCCTTCATAATATATATGAAACGACGAAATTGTTCATTTTCTAGCTGAATAGATGAAGAAAAAAAATAAAGAAAAGCGCAATAAATTTATCATATATACATGTTTCAAAGTTTCGTAAAAACGAACCTCTTTCAGAACAAAATTGAAAGAAAATAGCACAGCCAGTCGATATATGTCGTCCCAATCGTCAAAACTCTTCACAGCTACAACGGTGACCAAAAGGTGTCATATTTTTTTCGTCACATTATGACTCTTATGTGACCATCACTTTGTGACGCCACTGTGAAATCAATGTGACCGATTCTGCCTCATCACAAAAAATGCGACTTCACAGTGACGTGAATACGACTCTATTTCCTCGTTACGTGACTGCAATGTGACAGTAATACTGTATTTGGGGTGAAGGTACTTTCGCATTTTGTTCTCATTCGAATCACGCTGCTATTAGGTAAGTTAGAAGATTGAAACGACCTCCAATCTTCAAAACAGATGTGTTGCTAATGATTTTGAAAGTTTCAGCTAACAAAGTTATTGTCAAGACTAAAATGTCAAAGTTGTTATTCAAGACTTGAGATTAATTCAGGGGTTGTCCCGAGGGGAATCAATCTACGAATAAAAGGTCACAAATGGGGATTAAA
Source organism: Maratus michaelseni (assembly GCA_963931845.1). Taxonomy (NCBI): domain Eukaryota; kingdom Metazoa; phylum Arthropoda; class Arachnida; order Araneae; family Salticidae; genus Maratus; species Maratus michaelseni. The sequence continues at coordinate 465,194,926 of OZ007587.1, forward strand.
AGTGGAAAATTAAGGGATAACGAGGCGTCGGTTCCATCTACAGAAAGTCACTTACAGAGAAAATTGCAAGGGATCAGAAAAATTTCGTTTTAGACAAATTTTCATTTTAAAATGTACACCCCCTATTATAATTGTGTTGTACTTTTTTCACTAGGACCATGGAACTTTCCGTTTTCGCCAGTTTTACTGTATTTAAAATAATTGAAGACATGAGAAGAAGAAGATATTATGTAACAAAAATTAAATATCGAGAATACTAAAATGAAATGCCTTATGTTGTAAATTTTTGCTTTTAAATTTCTTCTTGAAGCATTAGCATTTAACTTTTAATATTTTAATGCAGGTGCTTCTTAAACATCTCAGAAAAAAAAAAGTTGGAAATTGTACGTCAAACGTGACAAATGAGGTGCGTTCGTACTGTAACTGGTTTTATAACAAAAAATCATCGTTATTATTTCAGTGAAATGAATTATATCGTCTGTTATTATGATATGATTAACTTCCGTAATAAAATAAGTGCATCTTAAGTTGGCAACATTTTATATTTCAGAACTTGAAATCCATATTTAGACTATTTTTCTATTTAATATCTATTTCTCCGGAAACATCTATCCAAAAATCAGTCAGTCGATTATAGGATTGCTATAATTAAACAATTTTAGTATATAATTCGGTTTTCAAATTTAGTAATACGGAAATAATAGGACTCCATCATAAATAGGATGCAATCACTATGGCAACCTAGAATCATTACTTATCATGGGATATCGTTGAATGAATTGCGTATTATAGGATTAAAGTGAATGAAGAAAGCTTTTATTAATATATTTTTAAGTTTTAGTTGGATTTTTATAAAATTTGAAATGACTCCACAAAATTCTGCAATGATTTTGTATAATAAATTTCAAAACCATTCTCTTGGGTAGTTTTTGCTCTGTTATATGCGGACAGACGGGCGGACCAGATAACGACAATAGATGCTATGTACTTATATAATTACGAACGTACCTAAACATTAACCTTAATTTGAAACATAAGTCTATTTTTTGAATCAGGTGTCCTGTCTACAATTACTTATTTGTAAAATCCCCGATTAAAACGGAGTATCCAAAAAAGAAAAAAAAGCAGTCAAAAATATGTTGGAATAAAAACAAGTAAGAAAAATCATCCGTCGAGTATAGATTATGATACACTTTCCAACACTTCCAGAATACTTTAACAAAACTTCACCGTTTCATAAGATGAAATTTGAGTAAGGGCCTAAGTAAACAATCTGGAAAACACATAACCCATTTCAAAACAGAATTTCAGCAAATTCCATGAATAGGCTTTTGTGCAGCTCTGTATATGATCTATAGGTTTGTATATATACTACATAATATCCTAAATTTAATTCAGTTGGGAAACGTATAGCACAGTTAAAAATTCCCCTTCAGCAATTTCCGCGAATAAATGGAAATGTACTCGAGATCTTTTATGCTGCCCTGTATATGAACCAAATAATTTAAGCAACCAAGTTATAGTCAAAATATTAGTTAAATTTAAAAACACTGAAAACGCACTTCCAGCAATTATTGCTCATGAATTATTTTGTGTGTCCCTGTAAATGAACGATGATTGTTATGCTCACCCTATTCTATAGTCAACCTCTTGTAGTGCATCTCAATGATATAATTTAATTTTAATATATTTGAAATAGTGTAACAGCATAAAATACGATTTATTTCCATAGATCGTAATGCAACGAAATTCTTTTGAGTACCCCTGTAAGTGAACTATGAATGTTATACACTTCATTTTCATTATCGAATAAACTTCAATAACATATATCAATTGCATAGGAATCGGAGTTTATTTACTCGAAACAGACAGGCCGACAGACAGACCGAAATCATAAACATTTTCCAACTATGTTGAAAGGTGTTAAAAATCCAATTTATCAAACGAAAAACCCCAAGGTATACACTTATTTGCGTCACAAAATCTCCCAAAATACGCCATTGGTTGAGTGTCAACAGCTACAACAAAATTCAAACCCTTTTTCTGCGGATACTGAAAAGCGTTAAAAATGGCAGCTATCGGAAAAAATGAGAGAGGGAGAAGTGTAGGGTAATTCTCAGGAGGTTCTTTTGTCTCATATGCCTCGAGGGAAGAGGTAATTGTCTTCCCAATTTGATTATTCCTGCTTCCTCAAAGAGAAAATGATGTTATTTAAAGGCGCCGAAGAAGCTCATTTTCTCCGATGCTTTGCTTCTTTTGGTGCCGTTCTGTTCTTTCGTGCGATATCAGAAAATTTCGAAAATGGAGGGAAATATCGATTTTTTTTATTAGCCCAGGTTGGACGCTTGCACCAGGAAATATTATAAATACAGAAGGTCGTTTACACTTTTATGGAAACGATTTTCACAATTAATTTCTGAACATATATGTCATATTCTTTGCGGCAATTTTACTGTACTGTATAGCCCTGGCTCTGGATTGTAACTCTGGATCGAAATTTCCATTATAGTGGATTTTTCTCCCATACCTCTTGGAAAACTTTCCAAAGTCTTTGCAATGTGTTATGGATTGGATAAATGGTGGTGCAGAAGATCGTTCACACTTTTTGGAAACAATTTTTACAATTAATTTCTGAACATATATGTCATATTCTTTGCAACAATTTTACTGTACTGTATAGCCCTGGCTCTTGATTATAACTCTAGATCGAAATTTCCATCATAGTCGATTTTTCTCCTATACCTCTTGGAAAACTTTCCAAAGTCTTTTCAATATGTTGTGGATTGGATAGCGCTTTCTAACGCTCGCTTTAACAAACACATAGGTGGTGATAAATAAACATTTATCGTAACACGGGATGAAATATGTCTTTATTTAAGTGAGTGTATCAAAAGAAGAGCAATTTTTATCAATTCATAGAATAAAAAAAGAAACGGGCTTGTGAATGTAAAGAAAAATTTCCAAAAGAATTCATGATTGCTGCTGTATTTTGTTATGAAATTAAATTAAAGGTAAAAAATGCAGTAAAGCTAAGGGGATTTCACTTTATTACCAGTAAAATATTATAAAACCCATTTTTGAAGAAGAAATTCCAACTTTATATGAAAAATACATTAATTGAGATTCATATGAACAAAGTCTCCCAACCGTTCTTCCATAACTCAACTGACAAATATTTAGCAGAGAAAGAATCCCAAATGGAAATAAATTGTGTCCCAATTGAAGAAATGCATGTAAAATCACCTGACGCACCCACCCCCTTCATCAATGGCTTTTTTCTGCATTTGGATTGTTTAAATGAATTCACGAACATTGAAAAGACTTTGGAAAGTTTTGCAAGAGGTATCGGAAAAAATTGACGTGACTATAACAAGGAAATTCTATTATCATAGAAATTTTGAGCCAGAGGTACAGCCAAAAGTCAGAGCTATCCAATAAAGTCAAGTTGTTGCAAAGAATATGTCATTTAACCCTTTCCGGCACAGACAAAGTCTGTTCGTAAAATAAGAAATTGCTGACTGACACCGGAATTTACAAACGACTTTTTTAGAAAATACGAACTCCTTATTTTAAGCTTTCATTACATAAAAACAAAATTTTATTAAAATATTCTTGGTGCCGTATGCAAGTTTGGAATTAAAATTAGGTGTAGTAATTAATAAATTTAATGTACGGAACCCTTTGTACACGAGTAAATCTCGCACTTTCCCAATTATGTTTTTAAAGGTTACAACATATATGTATAAATTTCTACATTTGACACATTGATATACAAGCCAACACAATTTTTATAATGAATTTGTAGACATTCAAGTAATCAAAAATTTAGAGAATGTACACACTAAGTATATATAGTGTTAGTCCCGTAGGTTAAAGTTCAATCTCTGGAAAGATGAAATTTTCTACTATTAATAATTGGTAAAAAACCTCAGAGTAACCATGTTTACTCTGAGTGAAAAACTGTTACGTTGGCTATTTTCTATTACTTTGAATAGTTACTATTTTATCTATTAGATCATTATTTTAATTTTATATATGGAAATCAATGTGATAATCTTTAGTCTGATGGCTTCTTTATGTGAAATTTATGGTGGTTAGAGGGCAATTTTAATAAATAATGAAGAGAAGTTGACATACAGCCACATAACTAAAAATGCAACCATCAAAGAAAAGAAAAGGCGACGAAAAAAATAGAGCATTTCTCGGGAGATTTGAGAAGTATTTTTTTTCTCTCTGTCTTATGCCTCCGGTCCAGAGAAAAATTGCCTTTTCAATTTGTTTACTCCCGCTTCCAAAAGAGGAAAATAGTGTTAGTTAAAGACGCATAAGAAGATCATTTGCTCGTCTCATTTTTGTGCCTTTGTATTATTCCGTCAGGTATTAAGAAAACATCGTATAAAATAAAATTGAAAATTGATGAACCTATTGATTTTCTAATATTTGATCTTTATTTGTCACAACTTTGATGCGAATAAATTTTGGAGGTATTGTTTATTTCTTTTATTTTAAGATTTTCCAGCATAGTGAAAAGTATTTATAAATTGGGTTTGTCCGGCTGTGCTCCAACTCGCGTAAATAAGCTGGATTGCCACGTAATTGAGGTTTAGCATGAAATGTTCAGTATTGAAAGTGAAGTGTGTAGCTTAAGGAAACCTAACAAAATGGTTAACTAAAGACCGAACGAAAATCTAACTCTTTTCAATGAACGCTAATAAACGTTTAAAATAAAACCAGAGTCAGACCGAGTAGAGATGTTGAACTATGAAATTTAAAGCTTCTCTGTCCAGTGGTATTAAAAAACAACAATGAAAAATCATGCGTCAAGCATAGATTACGTAACACTGTCCAACACTTCCAAAATAATATTACAAATCTTTACCGTTTAGTAAGGCGAAAGATCATATCTAAATAATTAATTTGGAAAACGCATAACATATTTAAAAACCCAATTTCAGAAATTGTCACCACTATTCGGAAAAATATCCGAAATCTTCTGTGCATCCCTGTATAGAATCTATAGATTTGTTTCTATACCACATAGAATGCTTAATTTCAGTTCATTTAGAAAACGCGTAGCACAGTTTAAAATTTTCCTTCTGAGATTTTCATCCATAAACGGAAATGTACTTGAAAATTTTGTGCTACCCTGTATAGGATCTATACAATTTATACACACCAAGTAATAGACAAAAAATGAGTTAAATTTAAAAATGCGTTCAGCAACTGAAAACGAAGTTCCAGCAATTATTGTTAATTATTTTGTGTGTCTCTGTAAATAAACGATGAATGCTATACACACACTACTCTATAGTAAGCTTCTTGTAATACACCACAATGATATATATCAATTTCAACATGTTTGAAATAGTGAAACAATATTAACATAAACCACAAACGATGTTTCCCCATAGACCGTAATGTAACGAATTTCCTTTGACTGTCCCTGTAACGGAACTATAAGTACTATGCACACCACATTCTATAGTAAGACTCTTGTAGTGCACCTCAGTGATATATATGAATATCATTATATTTGTAATAATGTAACATCATTAACATAAACCGCAAATGATTTTTCCCCGTAGACCGTCATGTAACAGAATTATTTTGAGTGTCCCTGTAAAAAAACTATAAGTGCTACACACTTCATTTTAAATACCAAACATGCCATAGTAAACCTCAATAACCTATATCAAATGCATGACAATCTGAATATATTTATGCGAGTTAGAGCACGGACAGACAAATAGACGGCAGACAGACAGACAAGCTGACTTCATAAATACTTTTCAACTATGTTGGAAAGTGTGTTACCACATATATATATTTGTTTTTGCACCTATTATGTTTAGTTATTCAATATCGGTCCATTTTCATGTAATTTTCTTTACATAATGTATCGTGTTTGATCGAGGAATTTTAGTAAAGTAAATTCGGCACACACTCAAACAGAAATCCATTAACGTTTACTTATATTTGTGGAATATTGCCCTTGATGACGCTATAAGTTTCTATTTATGCAAATTGGATTTTTTTTCCTCTCCATATTTCTTCTTTTAATTTTTTTCTATTTATGTCATTTTAAGAATCTCGCGTTTTTGAATGCATGTCTTTGTAATGTATTATAATTTTCGGTTCATATATTGTCAATTTTTTATGTGATGTAATGGTCATTATACACAAAAGTTTTATTATATATATATAGTAAGGTAAAGCCAGGAGAGATGGCGCACATAGTGGTTTGGGGGGAAGGAGTAGAGTGAGCGTGCAGCGACTCCAGGTAGTTGTACAACAACAGTGGTGGAGTGTCTACTTAAAAGTGCACGTTGATTGCTTTGAGCGTTTAAGATAAAGTATTGCTATTTTGTTTTGTTTTCCCAAAGTAAGTGCTTGAATTTTCATAGCTATTCATCAGAATTTCTATACAATGACAATAGTACAAAATATTTTAAACTTAAACGATTTCTCATAAGCTACTAATCTAGACTAACAATGTGAACATCAAAGGTTCGTTTCAGAAGAGGTCATGTTTAAATAAAAGGCCGCGCAATCTCTCCTACTGAAATTGGAGAGTTTGCGCATTTGCTACTTAGGAGAGATGGCGCAGTGTTCCCATTCGTTTCCATGGTAGGAAAGATTACGCAGCTTATTGGTAAATTTGCATAAAAAAAATGGAAAATGAAAATGGACTAATTTTAAGTTAAACGTGTTATTAAGTAGCATTATTTTATTTTTTATTCTTATCTGGACTTGCTTTTTCTGATTCTTTATTTTTTTTCCTTTAATTAAAATTTTTTAATCGTTTTTATAATTATTTCCTTTTTCTGATTCTTTTATCATTAGGTTGAAATATTCACTCCTAATACAACAATATTTGTTCACAAAAACCTTACAGCAATATCATTTAAGTGTAATTATTACTGTTAACAATTTAATTGTAGTTATTATAAGTAACAATCTCTCCTACCCATCTGCGCAATCACACCAACCCTATAAGGAGAGTTTGCGCAAAATAACTTTCTTGGTTTTATTACAATTGTTCTATTAAATTGCAACATAACAACAAAATAGCAATGGAAATGCATAAAAAACAAATGAAGTAAAAGTTATTCATGAATAGTTTAGCAAAAAATTAAAATTTAGATTTTTAATTGCTATTCTTTTGAATTGTGCGCAGACTATCCTAGCTTTACCTTATATACAGTATGCCCACACACACACACACACTAAAGTCCCTTGCCACCCTCTTAACTTCAGAACGGCTGCTGCTATATTCATAAAAGTGGTGTCTAGGTATAGTAAAGTAGCCATGCGCTACACAATGAAACCGCCTACAACGCCACCTGGTGGAATGCTGCAGAGTTAGCATTCCTGTCTCGAAAACGGAAAGAGATAGAGAAAAAAAGTGATCTCAAAGTTGTAGAGTAACATCGATTTAGTACGAAAAGACACCTTGGGGACATTAATACGAAGAATAGAACGGTTAAAACGCGCATTTGTTTTTTTGTGATTCCCTACACAGTGACGTGACAAAACGATCTTAGAAAGAAAGAAACAACCAGTTATGAAACAGCAGGTCTGTGCGACCCCTCCACAAACATTGCAGGACCTTAAACGACGCTATTACGGACGCTTGTGCCAACGTGTGCAACGTGAAATTCAAACAAACATCCAAATATGCATTGCAGCTGACGGTGAGAAGTTTGAAAATATAAAATAAAGGTATATTATTATAACTAGTTGCTTTTTTTCTTTCTAAGATCGTTTTGTCACGTCAACGGTGTAGGAAATAACGAAAAGACAAATGCGTGTTTTAATTTCTATTCCTATTCTTCGCATTAATGTCCATAAGGTGTCTTTTCGTACTAAATCGAGGATGCTCTATACAACTTTGTAAATCACTTTTTTTTTCTCTATCTCTTTCCGTTTTCGAGATAGGAATGCTAACTCCGCAACATTCCATCAGGTTGCGCCGTAGGCGGTTTCATTGAGTAGCGCATGGCTACTTTACTATACCTAGACACCACTTTTATGAATATAGCAGCAGCCGTTCCGAAGTTAAGAGTGTGGTAAGGGACTTTAGTGGGCATACTGTATATATATGTGTGTAGTTAAAAGGAAATTACATGTGTGAAAAACTAAGAAAGATTCAGTATAAAATTAAAATGAAATGATACTATAAAAAAAGTATATAATACTATCCAATAAGATGAAAATCAGATATGAATATATATATATATATATATATATATATATATATATATATTTACATGTGGATATACAAGCCAACAAAAACTCTATAACTAACATGCAAATATTCCAGTCACCAAAAATTTAGAAAAATGTACAGACTAGGTAGATATGGTATTAGTTCTCTAGGGTTCAGTCTCTGAAAACATTGAGCTGTCTACTGGAAATGCTTGATGAAAAATAGATATGTTGGCTATTTTCTATTATTTTGATGCAGTTAAGTATTACTTACCCATCATAAGTAGTATAAGGTAAGTCTTGTAATTGTTTTAAGAATCGAAAAAAAAATGTTGATGGATTTACACGTTTCAGACACTAGAGATTCCGAAAAACATATTTTTAGAAAAAAAAAAAATAATAAATGCCGTCCGTCTGTCTGTGGGTGTGTCTGTGTGTCTGAAAACGTTCTATCTCCCGAACAAACTGAGATAGAGACTTGAAATTGGGTATATACTTAGTATGTCATAATGAGAAGAAGCCTGTTGAATTCCAGTCACCTCGATGATCCAGAACTACTTTTTTCGGACTCTCAAAATAGTCGTTCTGATAAAAGGTATATAAAATTTTTCGAAATCGTTTATTTTAAGGAGTGAATATACAAGACAAAAAAACCCATAAATTTTGCATAAAAAATGAAGTCGATCGGGTAATGAGTTGCCGAGATATTCGGAATCCTATTTTCCACACGCTTCGATTTTTCGTGACACTGTATTTCATTCAAATTTCAATTCAAAGATATATTTTAATGGGAAATGAGACGCTTCATCCGACGCAGTAAACTGCTAGTTAATAGGATTATCATTTTTGGAATTATAAGGATGTTTCTTTTATACCATTCAGTAATAGAGAATTTAAAGTTTAGGACGTCATCAAGCCACGATTTTATTTTTGAATTGCAATGCATTTTATAAATAGTTTACACATGTTTCATTTTGATATTTTTTATTATGCCTATCCATGATAGGTAAGTATTACGGTTGCTCCCAACGACTAGTTTTATCTATTAGTTCATTTCTTTTAATTATATACTATATAGAAATCAGTGTGTTAATTTCTGGTCTGGTGACTTCTTTATATGATCTGTGTCTATAGTTAGAGGGCATTTTAATAAATAATGCCAGAGACGTTGACATATACGCCCACACAACTGAAAATGCAGGCATCAAAGAAAAGAAAAGGCGACCACAAAACAAAGCAAGTCTCGGGAGATTTGAGAAAAAAAAAATGTCTCTCTTTTATGCCTCCGGTCCAGAGAAAAATTGCCTTCTCAATTTGATTATTCCCGCTTGCAAAAGAAGAAAATGGTGTTACTTAAAGCCGCATAAGAGATCATTTGCTTTTTTTGTGTCTTTCTATATTATTCTGATATTTAAAAAAATGAATTTTGATGGACTTATCGATTTTCTAATTTTCATGTCTTTATTTGTCATCCTTCGATGCCTATAAATTTTCGAGGTATTCTTTATTTTTTTTTTTACTAGCTGTTTAACCCGTTCCTCGTACGGAAGTTCATAAATTTAATTCTAAAACCAGAATTAAAAATAAAATCAGTACAGCTAAATGTATCTATACAGTGTCTCACAAAAGTGATGGGACACTTGTGCTTTATAAAAAGAAACTGCAATAAAATAAATAAACAAACATGTGCAAAAATTTTTTGGGTGTGTTTCATATTTAGAGTTAGTAACAATTATTACATAACATACATTTTGTCAAAATATTAAAATATTAATTTAGTAAAAATACAATTGTTCAGAACGGAGCAAAAAATGGCTCACATAAGTGATGGGACACTTACTTTTCCATCAAATATTTATCCAAAAATTTTACTTTTTAAAAGGTTTTAATATTTTGTTGGATTTCCTTTTACTTTTAAAACATGATTTAATCTTTTTGGGATGGATTCGACTAATTTTTTTGTGATTTCTGGAGTGATTTGACCCCATTCTTCTTGAAGCACCGATTTTAGTTGTTGTTTTGAAGAAATGGTGTGTTTGCGAATTCTTGATTCCAATTCTTGCCAAATATTCTCTATGGGATTTAAGTCTGGAGATTGTGGTGGTGTTTTTATTATTTCAGGACAGTTATATAGCAGCCAGAGTCTAACGTTCAGAGCAGTGTGCTTGGGGTCATTGTCCTGGTAGAATTTAAAATCGTTATGAAGGTTCAATTTTCGTGCTGAAGATTTCAAATTTTGCTTTAAAATATCAATATACTTGTACTGATCCATTATACTGTCAATAAAAACAAGATTACCAACTCCAGCGGACGACATACACCCCCATACCATAACTCCTCCTCCACCATGTTTTACTGTTGGTACCAAGTTCTGTTTGCGAAATTCTTCCCTGGGTTTTCTCCACACCAAGATTCTACCGTCAGAACCAAATATATTAAATTTACTCTCACCAGCAAATATAACTTTATTCCAGTAATCAGAATTCTTATTTATGTTGGATTTTGCGAAAGCTAGTCTGAGTTTTCTATTCTTTTCACTTACGAAGAATTTTTTCCTGGCTACTCTACCGTGATATCCAGCAGATCGAATTACCCTTCTAATAGTCTCAGGATTAACAATTATTCCATATAATGCTTGTAAATCAGCAGCAACTTTTGAAGCACTAATTCTTGGATTTTTTTTAATATTTCGAACGATAATTCGCTTTATTCCATTGGATAGCTTTGATGGTCGGCCAGGTCTTCTTTTATCCTGAATCATATGATTCTTTTTATATCGTTTAATGGTATTGAAAACTGTTGAACGACTCAAGTTAACTGTTTCAGCAGTTTTTCTAATAGATTTTCCACGTTCAATATGCAAATGAATAACTAATTTTCGAATTTCAGGCGAAGTTTCTTTTCGTTTAGCATTCATGGCTACACAGAGCTAAAAAACACAAAAATTCCAAAACAAACTGGAGAGAAATACTGCAGACGATTTTATCAATTATTGCCAATTGCTTTTAAGTAAAAATAAAACCCCAAAAAATATTTTTATTGCTTATTTCAGGCGATTTTTGTTGCATATATAATAGTGTCCCATCACTTATGTGAGCTATTTTTTGCTCCGTTCTAAACATTTGTATTTTTATTAAATTAATATTTTAATATTTTGACAAAATGTATGTCATGTAATAATCTTTACTAAATTTAAGTATGAAACACACCCACAAAAAAATGTGTACATGTTTTTTTAATTTATTTGATTAGTTTCCTTTTGTAAAGCACAAGTGTCCCATCACTTATGTGAGACACTGTATGTAATATGTAGAAAAATATTTTTCTACTACTGTGCATTTTTTTAAAATAAAATTTAATTTATCATGTTGCTATGGCAGCAGACGATAAAACGATATCTTTGGAATAAGGGAATGAATAGAATAAAAAGCTTTGTTGATGGTTGTGATAAAATGTTTTTTTTTCTTTTAAAAAAGGTAATAATTAAGTGCAATTAAATAATCTCTATGTATTTTCATGCGAGGTAAAAGAATTATCGTCATACCCGCTACAGCTTCTTAGTATTGCAACGTGGTGTACGTAATATGTACAGTGTCTCACATAAGTGATGGGACACTTGTGCTTTACAAAAGGAAGCTAATCAAATAAATTAAAAAAAACATGTACACATTTTTTTGTGGGTGTGTTTCATACTTAAATTTAGTAAAGATTATTACATAACATACATTTTGTCAAAATATTAAAATATTAATTTAATAAAAATACAAATGTTTAGAACGGAGCAAAAAATAGCTCACATAAGTGATGGGACACCATTATATTATGCAACAAAAATCGTCTTAAATAAGCAATAAAAATATTTTTTGGGGTTTTATTTTTACTTAAAAGCAATTGGCAATAATTTATAAAATCGTCTGCAGTATTTCTCTCCAGTTTGTTTTGGAATTTTTGTGTTTTTTAGCTCTGTGTAGCCATGAATGCTAAACGAAAAGAAACTTCGCCTGAAATTCGAAAATTAGTTATTAATTTGCATATTGAACGTGGAAAATCTATTAGAAAAACTGCTGAAACAGTTAACTTGAGTCGTTCCACAGTTTTCAATATCATTAAACGATATAAAAAGAATCATATAATTCAGGATAAAAGAAGACCTGGCCGACCATCAAAGCTATCCAATGGAATAAAGCGAATTATCGTTCGAAATATTAAAAAAAATCCAAGAAATAGTGCTTCAAAAGTTGCTGCTGATTTACAAGCATTATATGGAATAATTGTTAATCCTGAGACTATTAGAAGGGTAATTCGATCTGCTGGATATCACGGTAGAGTAGCCAGGAAAAAATTCTTCGTAAGTGAAAAGAATAGAAAGCTCAGACTAGCTTTCGCAAAATCCAACATAAATAAGAATTCTGATTACTGGAATAAAGTTATATTTGCTGATGAGAGTAAATTTAATATATTTGGTTCTGACGGTAGAATCTTGGTGTGGAGAAAACCCAGGGAAGAATTTCGTAAACAGAACTTGGTACCAACAGTAAAACATGGTGGAGGAGGAGTTATGGTATGGGGGTGTATGTCGTCCGCTGGAGTTGGTAATCTTGTTTTTATTGACAGTATAATGGATCAGTACAAGTATATTGATATTTTAAAGCAAAATTTGAAATCTTCAGCACGAAAATTGAACCTTCATAACGATTTTAAATTCTACCAGGACAATGACCCCAAGCACACTGCTCTGAACGTTAGACTCTGGCTGCTATATAACTGTCCTGAAATAATAAAAACACCACCACAATCTCCAGACTTAAATCCCATAGAGAATATTTGGCAAGAATTGGATTCAAGAATTCGCAAACACACCATTTCTTCAAAACAACAACTAAACAGACGGACGGACCAAACGACGACTATAGGTGCTACGTATTTATATAATTACGAACGCACCTAAAAATGTAACCAAGAATCAGACCGACTAGAGATGGCGAACAATGAATTTTAAAGCGTCTCTGCCCAGCGGTCTTTATTAAAACTGTTCGGATGTGCTAATTCCTAAACTTCATTTCTCATACATGTAAATATTTCAAAAAGTGTAATTTTTTTAATTATGCATTTAGAAACCAAAAATGCGGTGCCACCTGTTATATGTTTTACATGAAAACCGAATCAGAACCAACTTATGTCAAGTCTAACAGAATATGAAGTTTGATGAAAGTCCATGCATTCATTCTTGAGATATGCTAAAATCGTATAAATATTTACAAATGCAGCATAATAGCACCATCTGTTGGGCAATTTACACCAAAAACGAAACAGCACCCTTTTATATCAAGGTCTAACTGAATTTAAAAGTTTATTACATTCCGTGCATTAGTTATTGAGATAGAGCTGCCACAAAATTTGTATCACATACAGACACATAGACAGACACACAGACTCATATACAGACATTTTCTAAAAGCAGTCCAATCGTGTTGAGGACCGTCTAAAACGTATAAATCCGTCGAAAACCGGAAGTCGAAAATTTTCATGAATCCAATACTTTGTTCTTGTAAAGATAGAAGAAATAAATAAAAAGGGGGATACAATATATATATGTGTGGCGTTTTGAAGAAGATGAGACATTACGAGATGCAATACTCCACGAGAAAATGGCAGTCCGTGAATGATATAGCAAGTTGCAGTCGATATTATCAATCACGGCGAAGAAGTGAGGCAATGAAAGAGTTTCTCCAGTAAATACCAGTCAATTTCCAGACAAATATTTTATTTAGAATAAGAGCGATGCCGTTTATCGCCCTCAGGCTTCACGATGGCTCATGACATGGTTTAATAGATGTTAAATAGCTGATATGAAAATTCTACGAGTCTACAACACCAGATACATATTTGTTTATACTTCCCAACACGTCAAAAATACTCCACTCCGAAGGATGCGAGCTAGTTTTGTTCACTCAGCGGAGTGATCCAGAATACAACGTCACGAGCGCACAAACCAATGAGTGAGAGGCGATCTCCAGACCAGCGAATGAGGCGAGAGGGAGAAGCTAAAACAGGAAAGAGTACCTTCCCGGGCCGCGTATCAATTTTGAAGTGAAAATTACCTAGCGCGCGAAAATCATGGAATAATAATAATAAAAAGAAAATGGCTTTTTTTAAAAAAAACATTCGAAATGAGACAGCGTCTCGGAATTTTATAGATTGGGGAGCTGATAAAAGCTACGAATGAACTTAAAATTTTAGACTAAGATTTGGAATAAGATAATTATTAATATACGGGTATTTACTTTTACAAGGACGTTAAATAGGAATAAATATTATTAAGAATTTAGGAAATACTGACTAGTATGTCAGAAGTTAGATTAATTTAAAGGACTAAATGCGAAATAAATGCGAAGGATTTGCGAAGGAAAATAAATATTTTATAAAACATATATATATATATATATATATATATATACTTACAATTGACATATAGACATACAAGCCAACATAAACTCTACAATGAATTTGTAGACATTCAAGTCATCCAAAATTTAGAGAACGTACAGACTAAGTAATATATAGTATTAGTCCCGTAGGGTTAAAGTCAATCTGTGGACGGATGGAACTTTCTATTCGAAATGATATATGAAAAACTGTCACGTTGACTATTTTCTATTACTTTGAATAGTTAGTTATTATTTTATCTATTAATTCATTCCTTTTTAACTATATATATATATAAATCAGTGGGATAATCTCTCGTCTGATGGCTTCTTTATATGAATTGTGTAGAGGTTAGAAGGCAATTTAATAAACACTGCCAGAGACGTTGACATACGGCCCACATACTAAAGAAGCAGCCATCAAAGAAAAGGCAGATAAAAAATAGAACACTTCTCGGAAGATAGGAGAAAAAAAAAAAATCTATTTTATGCCCCTCTGGTCCAGAGGAAAATTGCCTTCGAAATTTGATTATTCCCGTTTCTAAAAAGGGAAAATAGTGTAACTTAAAGACGCGTAAGAAGATCATTTGCTCCGATGGTTGGCTCTTTTTTGTGCCTTTTTATATTATTCCGTCCGGTATTAAAGAAACTAGATATTAAAAAAAAAAAAAGACTAAAAAATCATGCGTTAAACATAGATTTTGAAACACATTCCAACACGTTCAGAATACTGTAATGAACCTTCATAAGGTGAATTTGGAAAATTCAGAATCTATTTGAAAATACAATTTGAGTAATTACCATTAATAATCGAGAAAATATCCGAATTGTTTTGTGCAGACCTGTATATAATCAATAGATTTGTATATATACTACTTAGTATGTTAAAATTTAGTTCAGCTAGGAAATGCATAACAGTTGAAAATTTCCATTCGGCAGTTTCGGTCAATGAACGATAGTATGCTCGAGATATTTTGTGCAGCCCTGTATAAGATCTATAGAATTTACACACTAAGCAATAGACAAAACTACTCGGAGTGCCAATACCAAAACTTTTTTCTATCTCACACAGGTTTCGCATACATTAAAGACAAATCAGCACCATTTTGTATCAAGGTCCATCTGAATCTTAAGTTTTATTAAATTCCGTGTATTCGTTCTGGAGCTATCGCTGAAATCGTGTAAATTCTGAAAAATGCAGCATGGCAGCGCCACCTATTGGGAGATTTAGACCAAAACCTAATCAGCAACAATTTATGTCAACGTCTAACTAAATCTGAAGTTTGATGAAAATCCGTGCATTAATTCTTGAAATATTGTTATCGTGAAAATCATGCAAAAAGTAGCATATCAACGTCACCTGTAGGGATATTTACACCAAAACATAATCAGTATCTACTTATGTCAAGATATAAGTGAATCTGAAATTTGATGAAAATGAGTGCATTAGTTCTGGAGATAGACCTATTGCGGAAACCGCGAAAAATGCAGCATAACAGCGCCACCTGTTGGGCGAAAACGAATCAGCACCCATTTATATCAGGGGCTAAGTAAATCTAAAGTTTTATCAAATTCTGTGCATTAGTTCTTGAGATAGAGCGTTCACAAAATTTTTGTCACAGACAGACAGACAGACGGACAAACAGAGTCACAGACTCACAGACTGATTTTTTCTAAAAACAGTCAAATTGTGTTCAGGACATTCTATAACGTATAAATCCGTCAAAAATTTTCGTGAATATAATACTTTCTTCTTGTAAAGATAGAAAAAAGTAAAAATAGTTACATTTAAAAACGCGTGCAACAACTGAAAACGCACTTGCAGCAATTATTGTTCATAGTCAGTACTGTAACCGAATTCTTTTGTGTGTCCCTGTAAATGAACGATGAATGTATTGTACTTCATAATCTGTAGTAAGCACCTTGTAATGCAGTGGTTCCAAAATTCGACCAACAAATTAAGAGGGGTGATAGAAAGCATCAAGAGGATGAAAACTTACTGTAGAACATGGGGTCGCAAACCACTTTGAGTGGGAGAAAATCGCAAAAATAGTTATGAAGGGTGTGACGTCGAGTGGAACAAAAAGTGCCAGTAATAAGTAGAAAAACATTTATATGATGTTAAGCATTATTACATTGTATTGCAGTTCAACGTCAGAAAGGAGACGAAAACACATTTTTATAGAAATTGTTCGAAGTTGTGGCCACGAAGGTCATTGTACAGCCGACACCGACGGACGAAGGATTGCTGGACGCGTTAAAACACATTCCTATAAAAAATGTCTCGTCGTCTCCTTTCTGATGTTGAACTGCAATGCATTGTAACCATGCTTTACGTCAAATAAATGTTTTTATATCTATTACTGGCCATTTTTGTTCCACTTGACGTCACACCCTTTTTTGTGATTTTCTCCCACTCAACTTGGTTTGCGACCTCATGTTCTATGGTAACTTTTCATCCTCTTAATGCCTTCTATCACCCCTCTTAACTTGTCGGTCGAATTTTGAAACACCCTGTATATTTATCACTGATATATATCAAATTCAATATGTTTGAAATACAGTAACGTCATTAAAATACACCGCAAACGATTTTCCCCATACACCATAACATAAAAAAATTCATTTGAGTGGCCCTGTAAATGAACTATAAATGCTACATACTTTATTTTAAATCCGAACATTCCATAGTAAACCTCAATAACATATATCAATTGCATGGCAATTCGAGTATGTGTACGCGAGTTAGAGTACGGACTTACAGACAGACAGAAAAACCAAATTCATAAACACTTTTCATCTATGTTGGAAAGTGTTAAAAATTAATTTCGATAGATCTATCGATTTTATAATTTTTATGTCTTCATTTGTCAAAATTTGATGAGAATAAATTTTGGCGATATTCTCTCTTTTTAGGTGCGTTCGTAATAATATAAATACGTAGCACGTATAGTCGTCGTCTTGGCCCGTCCGTCTGTCCGTCTGCCCGCATATAACAGCGCAAAAACTACCCAAACGAATGGTTTGAAATTTAATATATATGTAGAATCATTGCAGAATTTTGTCTATGAAAAACGAATCAAAACTTAAAAAGATATTCATAAAAGTTTTCTTTATTCTATTCAATCATATCATACGTAATCTATATAGTAAAAGCGCAAGTCATGGGACTGAGGAAAACAAATACGGGACAACCACATCTTTTTTCCATAGGCCAAGCGGCCATTTTTATTAAAAATTATTTTTTCGAATAAAATGGCATAAAAGTTACATTTTTAGAAAGATAGTTAAAAAAAAATGGTTTGCTTGAGAGATGAGTTAGATTAAAAAAATGTAGAGATTCTGAGATAACTTCAGTGATAGTTAGGTTAACAGCCAAATATCTCAATCCATTAAAATAAATAAACAAAAGATTCATTCATCGTGAGTCATAGAAATATTAAACCATGGAGGTCATCATTCGCAAAGCAATATCACCATGGTAAATTTTACACCGCTCTCTGGTGTCAAATAAAAAATTCGCATGTGTAAACATGGCATATGTAATAAAAAAAAAAAAAAGACATCCTCATTTGGCTCACAGCAGACGATATAATTTATTTCACTGAAATAATAATGATGATTTTTTTTACATTGTAAAACTAGTTATAGCACGAAACGAACGCACCTCATTTGTCACGTTTAACGTACAATTTCCGACTTGTTACTTTCTGATATTTGATACAAGAAGACAGTATTGGATTAGTGAAAAATTTCAACTTACGGTTTTCGACGGATTTATACGTTTGCGAAAGTCCTGAACGTATGATTCGGCAGTTTTTAGAAAATGTTTGTCCGTGAGTCTGTCTGTCTGTATGTATGTATGTGACACAAGTTTTGTGGGCGCTCTAACTCACGAACTACTGCGTAGAATAGAATGGAATTTCATAGGAAGTTCTATCCTTATGTGAACGGGTGCTGATTAGTTTTTGGGCAATATCCCACAAGAGGGGGTGCGCAAATCGATGATTTCTTCGATTTATGGGATGTTTATATCTCCAGTTTATGGACGCAGAAATCAAGGAAACATCCAATTTTGAAACCTCATGATAGGAATAGATTGTCATTCAATTTTGGTTGCGGTCGTCTAAGTGGAGGGGCCAAAATAGCTCGAAATAGGGTTCATCATATGGGATATCACCAGTATAAATGCACACAATTCAACGAAACTTCACACTTACCCTTTCTGAATATGGGAATACAATGTCGGTTGCAGACATCTAAGAGGAGGT
Organism: Maratus michaelseni; assembly: GCA_963931845.1. NCBI lineage: Eukaryota > Metazoa > Arthropoda > Arachnida > Araneae > Salticidae > Maratus > Maratus michaelseni. Next base: position 465,213,830 of record OZ007587.1, read on the forward strand.
GCCGAAAAATAAAACCTGTTTGCTAAATCGATGCAATTTCTTGTACTATTTAAATCACTTAATTGATTTGATTTCTGTAGAGGAAAGTTTTATGGTGGCCACAACATACTAATTTTTTTATAAGTAGATTGCTGAATATAGTTGTTTTACATGCTAAAAGGTATAAATTAACAACATAATACATAATAAAATAACTTTTATTAGGTTGTTTGACATGTTTCGGCTCACTTCGAGCCATTTTCAAAAACAAATGAGAATATTCAATAATTGCACGGTCTTTGAAGTTATTATTTAAAATTCAGGAGTATATGAAATACCTTTTATTAAAGAAGACTGATCTAGAAATTACTGTATTGGCATGATCGGCAGGAAATTTAGTTACAGAAAAAAGGAACCTATAGCTGATATTAAGTGTAATAGAAAAACCACAGCCCTGGAAAGATTATAGCAAGAAGAAACCATCCAAATAAATTTCCATGAAAGTAAAATAATTTTCCCTCCATTCTATACTATCCATCCATAATAAAAGAAACCATAGAGATACTATCACGCAAAAATACAATAGGTAACGATGCAGCCTCTTTTAACTTACCGAAATGGTGGTTCGAGTGAGTCCATCGTTACAGATCTGAAAATAAACAACCAAGTAAAAACAAAAGATAACGTGCGTAATTTTTAAAAAGTAACATGAAAATTAAATGATGGCATTTTAAATAATAACTTCAAAGACCGTGCCATTATATAGAATATTCTCGTTTGTTTTTGAAAATGGCTCGGAGTGAGCCGAAACATGTCAAACAACCTAATAAAACTTATTTTATTATGTATTATGATGTTAATTTACACCTTTTAGCATTTAAAAGCTATATATTATTACAAGGTGTTATAATTTATTATATTGTGAGATTGCTGAATATAAAAATAGTGCCCTATAATTTCAATACTAGTTAGAATCTTAATACTATTTTAGCTTTACAATAGGATAGATTACCTCATGACATCCTCACAAAAAACCGTAAAAATAACTATCAAATAACTTAAAAAATAGAGCAATTCTTGGTTGATTTGAGATAGTTTTTTCTTTACTGTGTTGCCGCCGGGTCAAAAGGAAATTGCCTTTCTCAATTTGATTATTCCCGTTTCCCCAAGGATGTAAATGTTGTTATTTAAAGGCGCCGAAAAAGCAGCTCATTTGCTCCGATGCTTGCCACTTTTTAGTGCCTTTCTGTTCTTTCGTGCCATATTAAAGAAACTCGGTATCAAAAAACTTAAAAGATGGAGGGAAATATCGATTTTGTAATTTGTCTATCGTTGAATGAAATGTGTGAATAAAATAAATACATTATATGTTTTATTGGATTTACTTTCAATACGATACTTTCGAAGACTCTTTCGGGGCAGTCAAATTAACTATTTTTTTAAGGCTGCACTGTAAATTGCCAGCACACCATTGGGAGCACATTTGAAACACTTTGATTAAAAAAAAGTGTTCCAGTTACCTTATAATGTGTACTGAATGTGTTCCCTTAATGTGTTCCGAATATGCTCCTCTATAAAGAAAGTGTTCTGAAAGTGTACCGAAAGTGTTCTGCTCAGAATATTTGTTAAATCTAAACTTGGGGACACATTTGAGAACGGATTGCGAGCACATTTGGGCACACTTTTGGGAAATCATCGCTTTCAGAAAGTGCGCTAGAAAGTGTACTGAACAAAAGAAGTGTTCCCAAAAGTATTCTAAAAATTGTTCCAAAAAGTGCGCTTCAAAGTGTACTAAAAAGTTGACAAAATAAGTGTTCTAAAATGTGTTCTGAAAAGTGTATGCATATTTGCAGTGTGTTCTCAAATCCAAAGGAGCTAAGTTTCTGACACAATTATTAAGTTTTGTTCGGAAACGGATGAAATTGGCAGGTGGTGTTATTCAGAAACTATGTCATCGAAATGAGTTTTCCATTTTTTGGTGAAGGCAGACCATCTTTCTAAAAATACCATCAAAGTCATCGTTTTGAGTCTAATTCTCGAGGCAGCAGAGCCAGAATAGGGAAAAACGTGTTGTCGCGTGACAAGAATCGCTAATAACTGAATAAGTAGTTCATTTATCAAAAAATGGAAAATTCATTTCGATTCCAAATCGCTTTCATATAGTCAGGCTTGCCAATTTTATGCTTTTGCGTATAAAAATGAGTCAGAAAATGTGTTTCGCGTTGTTGAGCAAGTCATTTGAGAGCCACCTTAAGTTACGAATTTTAGACTTTTATTACGGTCCCTGGGTCCTACATGTTATATTCAGAAAAAAATGCATCCTTGCTCTAACAAGTAAAACAATAAAAATATAATTTTTGTACGTGCCGAAACTATTTGGAAACGAGCGGGACATGTGCCCCGGACGCCAGAGTAGAAGGGGACGCTAAAGAAGATTTGGTTCGTCATTCAATACAAAAAAAAAAAAAAAAAAAAAAATTAACGAAATTTAGGTGAAAATGTCATGGAATCGGCTAACACAAAATAAAGATGTATTCGTTTATTTTATACTCTTTAATTTTATCAGTGCCAATTTTTCCATTAGGTGAACCACTAGGGTCTCCAGGACAATGCTCGATTAACGAACTCATCCAAGATACTTGCAAGATTAATCCACTGTCCCATTTAGATTCGAATTGGTTCAGTGTTTCGGAAGTTATCGGGATGACAAGATTTGCATTATATAGAGACATATGTATTAGGATGATCAGCGACTTGTAAATTTTTTGATGTATTTAAATAATTACAGGATGCTGAAATAATACAAACAATCCCTTGACGATACTTAATTTTACAATATGTCATAATTAGCCTTTTCAAATATAATACCAAGAATAATACTTAAAAAACAGTAGTTTATGCGAAATGCGTAGAACATTACAATTAGGCCTAACACAGCCAATTGCTTTCTTGACCACTTTTCGGTCAATGCTTCATGAAAAATATGAGACTCTGCTTTTCTGATTTTGAATGTCTAAAGTCAATGTGCTTGTGATCCGTGAATTTTGCTTTATATCTTATGAGTTGAAGTTATGGACAACAAATAAATATCAGAGAGTCAGTTAATTTGTTGAACACGCACGTCATAAATGAGATAATAGACCGAGAGGCGGCAGCACAGACAATCACCTCATCGAGTTCACGGCTGAAATTCCGGAATGAGTTAAAACTCGATTCGCATATTAAAACGCAATCGGTCTGCCAAGTCATATCCTGGTGGAAAACACCTTAAAACTCGATTTTAGCGTTTGACTCGTAGGTTTACCATTGTGTTTTCCTGCACCCAAAGGTATGAAAACATGGAGGATTGGGAGCAGGAACACACAATGGTAAACCTACGAGCCAACCGCAAAAATCGGGTCCAAGATATGACTTGGCAGACCGATTGCGTTTTATTATGCGAATCAAGTTTTAACTAATTCTCGAATTTCAGCCGTGAACTCGATGAGGTGATTGTCTGTGCTGTCGCCTCCCGGTCTGTAAACGATGCTATCTAAAATTCAAATCCTACACATATTTAAAAATGAAGTTATTGCCGATGAGTCAATTTCTAAAGAAATCAACTAAAAATCAAGATTAATATACTTTCTAATAATTATTTCACAATAAAAATTATAATTTAAATTTAAAATAGAAATCGTAAAGTAGCAATTGAATCGGCGTCTTATATGTTAAATTTGGTTATGCAGTTCTGTTCCGCAGACTTTTAAAGCTACGCCGCACTTCGTAAAATACGGCAGCATTACTCAGAAGATGAAAAAAGAAGGTGGGAAATTGCGGCAGCACAGTTACTGGAAATCCAGCAAAAGAAATTTTGTTTTTATAAAGCTTTTTGAAATCTCGAAAATCTATTGGTTTCTGAAGATAAAGAACGCTTTTCAGAATCGTGGGTAACTCGGAAATGGTTATTGTGTATTTTTGTTCATAGTTATATACTATCTTCCTGGATTAAGAAACATCTGTCTTTCTTTACATTGAATACAGGGCATCTCAATACACGTAAAATCAAAAAGCTTCAAATCTTTGACCATCAAAAACCAGAAGCTAAAAATATTTGTGAATCATGTTCTTTATTCTTATGAATGTAGAAGGAAGTACAAAAAGAAGAAAGATGGAATGTATTCTAGAATTTCAGTAATTTTACAATAAATTTTCACTAATTTTGAGGTCGGAATTATCTTTCTCTTATCCTTTTATCATAACAACCTTGTGGGCGAATATAATGTAAATAAAAGTTCTGCTTGTTATAGTGAAATTAACATTCCAACAAAACAATTTATACTTCTAATCTGTGGCGGAATTGAACAGCATAATTAGTTCAATTCAAATTATGTTCAATCACTCGAATCAAATTTAGCAAAAATCTCATTTTAAATCTGTCATAATACTGTGACATAACTGAAATAGTTTCAAAATTTATAGTTGTGTAATCGTCAGCCAATTAGCCCATTACCCGCTTGTTCCGATAATCTATTAGTTAGCAGTAATTGCAAAACTTTCATAAACTGGATAATTGATTTTAGCATTGCGATGGGAAAGCACATATAGTTTTAAATTATCTCATTTAACTTTATTAAAAATACTTTCTTATCCCTATTCATTGATTAAAATACATTAATTGTATTTAATTATTATTTTTAACATTAACACTCCTCCTGGAAAATAAATAAATAAAAGAAGATAGTCAAATCCTTTCCATCTAGTGTATGTTATATACTCTCCAGTCAATTTCATTTTAAAATGTAATCATCACCTGCAACACGATTTCCGTTGAAAAAGAATCAATAACAATAATAGTGACAATAATAAAAACAAAATTAATTAATTATTCCTCAACAGTCCCTTGTTTCAAGTCATTAAAAACCATTTCTAATGATTAATGTTTGTCATCTCTTGTCATACTCAAGTCATTAACAACGGTAAATGTTGTTTTGTAATATGCCTAAATATAAATCACTTAATATCAAAATATACTACATTAAGTCTATTCTCAATACATATAACGTTCTCGCAGTTTTACCAAAAATTAATAACAGTCAATATAAATTAAGTAATCAGTAACAACACTATTTACAATAATTTCCTTTTCTGACTAAATTGTAATCATTATTAAAAATAGTTTATTTGGCTGGGATTCAAGGTTGCTAATTTTATGTTTTATCTATAAATTCGAAAAAATCAATGTGGTGCTATTTAACGGATGTTTTCTTTATCACGTAGTCTCGCCAAATCTTTATGCCACTAACATAAAATGAATAATTCGTGCAAGACTTTTTAGGGTTTCGTTCATCTCTCGAAACGCTTCTCTGTCTGTCCGTCACAGTGCCGGTTCTTAGAAACTGTATAATTTACAGACTTGAAATTTTGTGTACTTACAGCTGAATATCTACTGTCACGCTGAAAGTTATAAAATTTTGAAAAAATCGTATTATTTTAATATAGAGAGATAAAAAACTAAAACTTTAACAGCATTTCCCTATTAAATTTAGACATTTTTTGTTATAGCAGTTGCCAACCCTTAAAAATCCACAATAAAATTCTTTCTACAATAATTAATTTTCTATTGAAAGATTTCCACGTGAAAAAGGAAAATGAAATAAAAAGTTTCACCCAATGAAAAAAAGATTAATAGGACGTCCTATTGGTAATAAAACGGAAATTTTCAAACATTTCTCAATAATACAAGGAGTATGACTATGTGTAAGTACAGAAAGCAGATTAATAGGACGTCATTAGATAATTAAAAAGAAAATTAATGTGACGTCCTATTGAAAGTTTAACGGACTTTTTAAAATGTTTGAGAATAATACAAAGAGAGTATCAATATGAGTAATAGAGAAAGCAAGTAGATAGGACGTCAGCAAGTGATTATAACGTCCTATGAGTTTGAGGAACGTATTGAATCATGATAAAAAACCTGATTGTGGAAACTTTGGCATATTTTAACATTTTGAAGGTCTCTATACAACATGTTTAATTTTGAAATTGATTTTTTTATATCGCAATTTGTCCACATGACAGATATTATTATCACAGGGTATAATTCCTTATAATATAAGATATAAGATATTTAATATAAGTTAGTTAATATAAGATATTTAATATAAGATATTTGATAAAAACGAGAAAAATAGAGCGGTAAATTTTTACTTTATAAAAAACATGACTTTTTTTCTGAAAATGAAATTTATTTGGATTTATTTATTAAAGGAAGGATAAAGTGTTTTGAAAGAAATATTGAACGAAACCCATTGTGCGATCTTCGATCACACTTACCCACTTGTTTAAAATAAGTTCCGTCTGTGACAACATGCCTGCAAACATGTAGACTCTTTCTTGTTATGTTTCTGTATCAAGAATATTTTACTTCTAATTAAATTACACTCAAAATAACCATGATGTCTCCAACTTTCTCATCATTCTTCCAGAAAGAAAACTCATTTTTAGAACCTGCGCTTGTATTATAATCACTACATATATTATAGAATTTTACGGCAACTTTACCGAAAACTCTACAAGCATTAATAATACATTATAATGTTTCAATCGGGAGATAAGAAACAATTTAGAGCTGTTGGAATGTCACAGTCAAATTAAATTATTCTTATTTATACATATATACAAGGTGATCAAAAAGAAACTTTGCCAATATATATAAACCCCCTTTAATCAGCTGAAATGAAATGTGAAATATAGTTATTTGAAGGTATTCGCTCGAGATTGTGGTGAACAAGAACAATGGAGCCTGCACGGTTTTGGTTACACTGAAAAAAAATTCGAAATTTTCGAATGGCAACACCCACTTTTCCCCATCCCAAAATGTCCAGCGTTTTGAAAAATCATAAATGATATTAGAACGGTACATATTTGTACATGGTTATGTATAAAATAAATATGTTATATACAATAGTAATCCTCATTATATCGCTGGTTAATCAGATACATAGATCTCTTTTCGTGTCTTTTAATAAATTAAGCTGCAGTTTAATCGTGTTTATTATGTAAATATGTAACTAATATTGAAATGTGGATTATATTACGTATCTCTTTTAATTTCGCTGAGAAAATTATAATATGTATACAAATTGACGTTTTGGGGACAAACACAAAACATTTTCCTCTATGTCAGTGGTTCCCAACGGGGGGCGTACGACCCACAGGGGGGCAATTTGACTTTTCAGGTGGGCAATTTAACTTTTCAAGGGGACAATTCCGAATTTCTGTGAACCCATACCTTCTGAATTGTTTTTCTAATAGTAATGTTGTAGACTGAAAATAAAAGTTACACATTCAAATAAAAAAAAATAGTTTTTTATTCAATTTTTACAAAGTATCCATTCAAAAGTTTTAAATGCAATCCTACCAGAATAATTATAGAAGAAAACATTTTAAGATATTTAGATACTTTTATATATTTAAAAATTCTTTATAATTTTTCTGATTTATAAGTACTTTAGAATTTAAACAACTTTTTCGATTATTTATTGAATGAGTCGCACTGCAATATGTCACATGAAAATCAATTTTACACATGAAACTATTCAAGTGTATATTTAATAATTACTTGACGACCTTCCTTTACCGAATCTTTTATCACGTTTCATTCTGATTAGAAATTCATTAGTAATTTAATCGCAGAAATTCTGTGATTAAATAAGACAAAAATGTTTTATTCAAAATTATTTATTTTTCTAATCAAGGATTCTGAGCACTCTATACATCACGCATACGAGGCGACCGTGTGCCAGTAAACTACGAGGAGTATCAGATGATTATAAAAAATATTTGATTCATCCATTACCTTCGGCACGTTTCAGGATCAATGTTAAATGCTTTTTACTCTGTCAGGAGTAAATTCTTTTAAAATTTTATGATAATTATATGTTATAGGGGGAGGGGGGCATCATCATTTTAGAGATGTTTTGGTGGGGCGCGGCTAAAAAAAGGTTGGGAACCACTGCTCTATGTTATCTTTCTTAATTTGTTTAATACCCTCATCTATATCGCACTTGTTTTATTGTATCCCGACAGACGCGATATAACGTGGGATCATTGTGTTATTTAATTCGTGTTCTCAATTTCCAGTGTAGATTGAATCATTTGACAAAATCTGAAAGTAGCGAAGTAGAAATTACTTTTGAAAAGTAGTTTGTAGTCGCTAACCTTTTAAAACAAGTCGTTGTAATTGTAGTTAACTGCATTTTCGATAAAATAGTTTCAGTTAGCTACAATGAAAAAAGTAATTTTTCCTACCACTGAATTTAACTCACTTAACTCGGCTTCACTTGACCTCACCGTTCGTTCTGCTGGAACGTCAGAAATTCACTTTAACAGATATAATCCCCATAAATAGAATCCCGTGGATCCCGATGTTGTTCTTTATTCGAAATAGAAAGAAATACTTATTACCAAATTGGTAAAAACTCAGAGACGATGACTCTATCAAAACTGCTAGTTGGAAACTTCACTCGAACACTTGGCTCGAATTGCAGGAGAAATTTAAATAACGCGAACGCAAGATTCGTTCAAAAGCCACTGTTTCCATCTACTACCGCGCTATATATAGCTACTACACAACCATAATTACCTCATTAACATCTCATTGCAAAAATGATCATGACAAACAGATTCCCGGAGATACATAAGCACTTTTCGAAATTTAAAGAAAGGGCAGGATAAGTCTCGTCCATGCACAAATGTTACACTGTTAAAAAAAATCTGAAATTCACGGGTATTTTTTTCCTGAATTTCACAGAAAAAGTCCTTTTTTGCGACAAAAGGGTATTTTCCGTTAAAAAACAGAAAATTTCCTCATATTTCCTGAAAACAACGGAACGGACGGAGACGAAAGGGGATAACGGAGATATTCCGTTATCTTATCTGCTGCATATTTATTTTCAATGTTTAAAAAACTGACATGTTGTTGCACAGAAAAACTAAAAATTAAATAAATTAAAATTTCGAGTTTATTTAAAAAAAAAAAAAAAAAAAAAAAATAGTACTTTTGAATTAAAAAAAGTAATAATTTTCCCATTCTTTTAAAATTATTTGCAATTTATTTTTTAAAGTTATAAGAAAATATTCGCACTTAAAATATATTCTAAACAAGCAGATTAAAATATATATATAATAGTTAAATTAAGTGAAAAAAAAATCTATTTTACTCAAAAAAGCAACATACAAAAATAATGCTTTCAAATAAAAAGAAAATAATATTTTTCTCATTCCTTTAAAATTATTCGCAATTTAGTTTTTAAAGTAATAAAAAGTACTCGCACTGAAAATATATTCTAAGCGAACACATTTAAAAAATATATTATAGTTGGAAAAAAAATCGCTTTTCTTAAACAAGCAAACATTTTTTATCGAATTTAATTCAAATATAATATTCATATTTTACATCTAACAATCAAGTTAAGAATATATATAATTCATGTTTTTATCCTGTATTAATATTACAATTTTAAAACATCAACATCATTTCATAACGAAATCTCCTCGCAATTAACTTCAAAATTACCAAGCTTCTAAACCCCAAATTATGTCTGTTCTAAGCCGCCATTTTGAGAATTTCCAAATGATCCGTTCAAACTGCTAATCTAGCAAGCGCCCGCTGGTCAAACCGGCAAGACGCTGGACTCGAGGCATTATCACCCCTGGTTCAAAACCCAATGTCGACCAAAAGCTGTTCTTGACGTATGTCAGATAGTAAATACTCCTGCAAAGTCGACAGATGGCAGCACCAAGTGAGATGTCAAGATTTTTTTAAACCGAGTTTATCTAAAACGGAAAATGTCCTTTTCTGTCAGTTCTACGAGGAATATTTCCGTGATTTCTGAGAGCGTTAACGGGAAGTTACCGCTTCTGCAAACGGCAATTTTCCTTCTTTTATTTTTCAAAACGGAAAATCTACTAACGGAACGGAAAAAGTCCGGCAACTTCGCTGCCAGTACTTTTACCGTGAATTTACGGATTTATTTTTAACAGTGTAGTTTAGTATACCACGATCGCATGCAAAATTTCAAAACTCACTCGTTGATTAGAGTACCCTTATAAAAGAATAGCTAGGCACTCTGCCGCAAAGTGACATTTTCTGCAATAAAATTTCTGTAATCAAACGAAAAAGATCTACTTGTTCCATTCATTACTGCACTATGTATAGCTACTACAGAACCACAATTACTTAACTAATAGCAAAAATAATCGTGACTACCAAATTTCCGTAGATACGTATACGTACTTTGCGAAAAATAAAGGAATGACACAATAGGTCACATTCGCGCACAAATGTTAGAATTCGGGACACCGCGATCGCACACAAAATCTCAAAACACACTCGTCCACTAGAGAACCATTATAAAAGAGTAACAAGGCCACAAAGTTACTCATTTTCTTCAATAAAATTCATATAATAATCGAACAAAATTTTCGATGTAAGGGAGTAGCATCAATTTGCTCGTTTACGCTTCAATACGAAAAGAAGAAAAAAAAAAAGCTTTCATGAAAACAGATTTAAACGTATTTCATTTTTATGATATGCGATCGAACAAAGAAGAGCGCAAAATTTTCTAATTAAATCGAGTTCAGAGGTAATTATTACCGGCCAGAGTTATTTGCTCTGCTCTTCGGAGAAAAAAGCTCCGGGAGAAAAAAAGGAGCGGCACAAACTAAGAACAATAGAGATATAACTTGAAAATAATATTGAACCAAACATGATGCGGTAATGATAGAACCGCAATTGGCTCAGAAACCAGCGTATATCTCCAATCACGCAAATATAGAGCTCGGTGATTAAAGATAGTTTTTTTTCTTTTCAGCAACAGACTAGAACAAAAGTAGCAAACTATTTTCAATAAATAAATCTTTTATTATTCTGCATATTGTTTATTAAATCTTTCTTTAGCAAAATAGAAATAAATATTACATAAATACGTATATTCAGTCTCTAATTACAAAATGCATATAATCTTGCAATAAAAAATAAAGGTGGAAATTACACGACAAAACAAATAATATTTTGTCAGATAAAAAAAAACTGCAGTTATTCAAACAAAATTACAGAGTATCTGAATCCGAGCGGAACTCAATTTTTTGTTTATTATTCAAATAATATTGAAGATATTCTAATAAAATTCCTGGCAGAAATACATTTCTTTGGTAGAAATAAGATAACACAACATGAAGTATTGGAAGGAAAGAGTTATTCGATCAGTCACACCATAATATACTGTTAGCTATCACCACCCGGGTTTTCACTCATAACTTTAACAGTATTAAAAATTAATTCAGAGAAATGTTTTACAAACATATCTTGTATTTCGTGAAATGTGACAAAATCACAAGAGATGTTGCAATCCTCCACGTCCCAAGAACACTGAGCAAGACTGTGTTCTGAATCTGGTTGACAGTACGCAAGATGTCGCTGACCGAATGACTCTGCACTTCCATCCCTTCCCGATACATCGTCTTGTTTCGCCCAAAACTCAGTAAATCTGTTGAGAAAATCAGCATGTGTTCATTATTGATAGAGTAATGAACTGAAAATTTCGGATCGGATTCGAGTTTGATCCCCCTCCCATAACCCATACCCTGTATTTTTGACTGAATCATGTGTATAATTGCTACAATTGTCACTGATCGTTGCTAAGCTTCTCCGTCCAGCTTCTTCGTCTGTTCACTGTTTGGTATGTTTTGCGTGCTGATTGCATGTTGTGCCGTATATTTTATCTTACCAGGCAGTCAATTCAGAATGTTACATCGAATTGTTGACTGCGAGGTTCATTTATGGTACCTACTACAAGCATGTTCATTGACATTCAACAAGCAACATCTTGGGCTTGGTCAGAAGTCACTGTGTCATCGCAAAAGCTTCCCTTGTCGTTTTGAGGAAGGACTTGCTCAAGGCCGTAGACAGAAAAATATTTTGGAGGGGATTTGGACCGCAAAATTTATTCTTATTACCTTAATTTCGATTCACTTTTTAATAATTAAATGAAAGTAAATGAAGTTAAAAGTTTTATAAGGTTTTATTATGAGCTCGAATTATTCAACAATACAGAAACCAAAAAATAATTTTTTATTCTTAATCCTTTGATTACGGGGTTGGGACATATGTCGTCCCAAAACTACTATCTCTTTATTCTACTCGCACCATTTTTTGAAAAATATTCTCTACCATACACTTATACTAGGATACTTTCACGAGAAATCTAGTACAATGAATTTTTTTTTTATAAATTGTGGTACGAGTTAATATAAAAATAGTCGCTAGTAAGCAAAAGGTTAAGTGTTCTTCATTGCAAATATATATATAATCTCATTTTGGTCATTCTGAATTGCCAATGTAGTAAATTTAGTTGACTGAATGTCAACCAAATTAATTTTATTTTGTTTGGCAATTAATTTTTCAGAATGCTTGAAGATTTGTGGGTATATTGCATGAGACTTGCACTGCATACTTTACTCCTTCAGATAATTTATTACACACAAATTCAATTTCCTGTTGTATTGTCAGATTAGTCTGTAATGAATATTTGGAAATTGTTTCATTAATTTAATTCCAGTAGTACGGCAGTGGCAGCCATGCAAATTCAGACACATTCAAAACCGCAGCGCCCTGAGGCCTTTTAATGGCTTTGACTGACGATTTTTTCAAGCGAAAGCAAAATTTCTGATGGTTCACAGCGTGTTGCCTTCATCGTTCACGTAAGATGTTCTGAATGTGTCTGAACTTGCACGGCTGCCACTGCCGTACTACTGGAATTAAATTAATGAAACAATTGCTAAATATTCATTACAGACTAATCTGACAATACAACAGGAAATTAAACTTGTGTACAATAAATTATCCGAATAAAAAATGATGATCATTCTTTATTGAACAACCCTCGTACTTTCAGTATGTCCCTTGTATGAAGTTACATAAAAAGTACCATTGGGCTGTTGATTTTGAAAGTGGAACAAGTCCATTTTATGTTATTGTTAGATATTGAATGGTTTGCATTGGAATCAGGGTAGTATTGGTTTAAACCATGGAAAAAACTGGTTTTAACCGTCCTGTTCAAAATACGTTTTGACTGGAAAAAAAATTTAAATTAATTTTGTCAAATGATAAATTTAGATATGGAAAGGTTTGTCAAACTAACACTTAACAATATTTAAACACAACATTTGGAAGTGTTTGCCAAATATGTTACTTAGCACTATACTTTAATTTCTATTACTTTTTTAATTTAACAACACAATTTTTTTTTTAAAGATAAGCAGTCATCATAAGTAATGAAATATTTTTAATAATTTGATAAGATATATCTACTTTTACGTGAAATGTGAAAGAAAATAAATCACGAAAGAAACATTTTTAAATTTTTATTTAGAACTCAAAAAATGATTAAAAGTGTTGTTGCTGAGGCTATTTATTTCATTGTTTATTCTGGATGAGAACAATCTTGGAAAATAATCTTTCTACTCAAGAAAAGTTAGTACAACCCTCCTTCAGGTGCATTATGAAATCTGGAAATTCAAAATCAATTATTTTCATTTTTTATTACTGCATAATGCATTAGTTACACTTTAAGAAAAATAAGATTTATGAAATATATATTTCTTTCTGCATGAAACAGTGTTTTTTTTTTGTTTTTTTTTTATACCGCTAACCAGGCTCCTTCCTGCCCGGCATGAATGCCTAGCTTAACGGGTTAGTACCTGGGTGCGGGGCGGAAATCGCCTGATCACAGCATGGCTGTGATCCACCTGACTATTGATTTGTTCACATCGCTGCTGTGCTTGCTCTCTTGTGATTTGCTACCGCTATCTTTGTTTGCCGGTTCAAGGTTTCTGTTTAACTTTGTTGAATTGACAGATTTAATAGGTCTCGTAATTTAGAACCTTGATCAGGTGACGAGACCCTCACCTGACTAGGCACCCCAAGAGGTATTATTCACAGGTAACTTGGAGGGCTTTGCACCCACGACGGATTTTACATGCACCAGGTGCCATTAGCGTACATAGATTTACATATTTACCATGTCTGTTGGCTTGTCACGTTCATGGTGGGTTGTCGCTGTAGTGTTTATCGCCTCTTTTATGGGCTGATTTCCCTTCTTGTTGTATTTGTCTCTGTCAAGGCTTTTTGGCGCTTTTATAGGCTTTTTTGTCTCTTTCTTGATATATTTTTACCTCTAGCTTGTGCTAGAGCTGGTTTTCCCATTTTGAATCTTGGTCTTCTTTCGAGAGTTTCACTGGTTATTATGTCACTATCGTGGGTTTTGTCACGTTGTAACATTTGTTACTGGTGGTTGTCACGTTGTAACTTTTGTTACTGGTGGTTGTCACATTGTAACTTTTGTTACTGGTGGTTGTCACATTGTAACTTTTGTTACTGGTGGTTGTCACATTGTAACTTTTGTTACTGGTGGTTGTCACATTGTAACTTTTGTTACTGGTGGTTGTCACATTGTAACTTCTGTTACTGGTGGTTGTCACATTTCTGGATGTTGCACACTCATTTTTGTTGTCTTTGTCACTTTATCTCACCCAAGCATTGGGGATTTTGATTTTTTTTTTCCCTTCGTGAATACGCTTTTTGCGATCAGTCCATTAAATCAGTCCATTGAGTCCATTTGATCAGTCCAATCCTAATGGCTGTTATCACTGCTTTTATATAAGAACAGAGAAAAAAAAATCTATCTATATTTAATAATTATTAAAATATTAATTACTGTTAAATATATATAATAGATAATATGAAAGCAATATTCACATAAATATATAGTTTCAGCAGTTTATGTAAGATAAAGTTATTTAATAGACTTTTGACTACTTTTGTGAATTTAAAACCACTTTTGACAATGTTTTAGACTGTTAAAACCACTTTTGACCGTTGTCCTTTTAAATTGAGGTTTGATCGGTCAATTACGACCCTGATTTCAATGGGTTTGAAAATACAGTAATCCCTTAACATTCGCGAGGGTTAGGTTCACTGAAATCTCCGCGAATGTCAAAATCGCGAATGTTGAGACTATTCTCCCATGCATAAAAGTGGGTTAGGTTTTACGATTTTTTTTTATTGGAAAAAACATTTGAAATTTAAATAGTATATTTATTAAATATTAAAAATACATACTCTAAATAAGTTTGAACAATTATAAACATAATATAAAAAGATTATTTGCTGGTTGATGGCTGAAAAAAACTAGTAATATGTGATTGCTTGGCAGAAGAGATCTTTTGTTTATGGATTTCCATGTAAGGAAAAGTTGCAGCCTCAATTTCTCTTTTAAATTTCAGACTCCTCACTAGAGAGGGATCACATTCTATCGCTTTATCAACAAGTTGTTGTTGTAATTTTAAAATTTCCGCGACATTTTTTGCAGAAAATATTTCACCTGCAATAAAAAATTTTAATTTTAGAAATTTTAATAATAATAATAATAATAATAATAATAATAATAAAGACCCTTACATCCACTTTCACAATTCCTGCTCTCATCGTCTGTGCCATTGTCTGGTTGTATAATTTTTTCTTCAAGGATTTCTAGAAGTTCTTCAGTAAGTCCATCATCATGAGATATTATCAGATCTTCTACATCTTCTCTCTTTATGTCGTCGAAACCATCACCTCCGACCTGATGAGCCAGTTCCACAATTTCTTCAATAGGTTTGGAAATTGAAGGCATTTGATTTTCTTTTTGTACCACTTGGGGCCAAATATTTCGCCAACAAGAATTAATTGAACTTTCATTAAGTTCCATCCATGCTGCATCAATTTCGACAATGCAATCTGCTTTATGTTGAAAAATTTCGGACTCGATGTGGCTTCTGAATTTACTTCAATCGATTCTAAAATTATTTTGAAAGATCTTCTTGTGTAGTAAGCTTTGAACACAGCTATGATTCCTTGGTCGAACGGTTGGATCAGTGAAGTTATATTAGGGGGTAAAAAAAACCACTTCGACGTCGGGATGTGCATCTGTTAAACTCAGTGGTTGTCCAGGAGCATTGTCAATGAGAGTAGAACTTTAAATGACAGATTTTTTAGATGAAAGGTATTTCTTCACCTTATGAATAAAACAATCATTAAACCAATCCTGAAACAAAACGCTTGTTACCCATGCTTTGGTATTTGCTCGCCAGAAAACAGGCAACTTGCTTTTAACTTTACCTCTGAGAGCACGAGGATTTTGCGATCTATAAATTAACATAGGCTTTACTTTAAAATCGCCTCTAGCATTGGTACACAACAGAAGAAATACCCTATCTTTTGCTACCTTAAAATCTGGAGCTGTGCTTTCTGTTTTGGTAAGAAAAGTTCTCTTCGGCATTTTCTTGCAGAACAAGCCTGTCTCGTCGGCATTAAACATTTGTTCTGGAACATATCCGCCTCTTTCAAAAATTTTTGTAAATTCTTTAGGAAATTTTTGAGCACTTACATGATCCGCAGAAGCCGATTCGCCAAACTTTATGTTGTGTAAACTATGCCTATGTTTGAAATTTTCAAACCATCCGTTACTTGCCTGGAAGTCAAATAAAGTATCATCCTTTACTTTCATCGCGTCAAATATTTTTTTAGCCTTGGCTCGTATTAAAGCTGAACTTAGCGGCACTTGCTTCTGGTTCATATCTTCTCCAAATACTTAATGTATTTTCAGTTTCTTCCAATGACTTGTTCCGTACTTGCGATACAATTTTTGCACTAGTCGGTTGCACTTGCTGAGACTCTATCTCTTATAGCCTTTTCGTTTTTTTAATTGATCGGACCGTAGATTCATTAATATTAAAATAACGACCGACCGCGCACGCTCTTTCTCCCATTCGCAATTTATCTAAAATTTTAACTTTTTCGCAAAGGTTCAAAACTTTTTTCACTCTTTTAGCTGTAGGCGACATGATGAAGTTTCACTTTTTTAGGTTTGCTAAACACAGAGAAGAAAAAATAGACAGGTGAATAGAAAGAACAAATCTATTCTACGGGGACTTACGTAATTCAAACGATAAACAAAACTTAGGAGCATGCGCATTACATACTTCGAAGACAAAATTTGCGTTTTGGTCTTTCAATATAAATTGGAGAAATGCCAAGCTCGAACAAAAAAGGGGGATAATCTATTTTTAGCATAAAATCATGTTTCCGGTAAAACAAAGGAAGTTCACTTAAAAAAAAAAAAAAATCTTTATAAAACGAAATCCGCGAATAACCAAGTTAAGTACTCGCGAATGTTGAAATGTTCTGCATTTTATATTTCGCGAATAATCAAAACTCGCGAATGTTAAGGGATTACTGTATTCATAAGCAGTAAGACGTATTTTGTATTTTTTTTTTGTCTTATTTCATGTAAATTTAATAAGTAATAATGGTTATCAGTATAAGCCAAAAAAAATTGTTTTGGTCGGAGCCCGTGGATTTGCCTCGTTTTCAAAAGCAAGAATGGATTAAAAACGTTGATTTTCTTTGAATGTAATATAATTAGAATAACAAAGAATTGGATGTTTTATTATTTTATGTACATTGTTAAAATTTTTGTGCTGTGTTGAACCAACTTTTGGTGCTGTAGTAACTGAAACTATAAAATGGTGAAATCTAGTTCCAACATTTGGAGCTCAAACGGAACCAAAGCTCCAAATGTTGGAACAAGATTTCACCATCTTATGGTTGCAGCTGCTACTGCAACACCAAAAGTTGGTTCAAAGCAGCACAAAATTTTTAACAGTGTACTTATTTATTTCAATATTTCGTTCCTGTTTAGAAAATATAGAATAAAACAAAAAAAATCATTTAATTTTATAGGAAACAATAGAAAAAATAAATAAAATATATTCAGTAATAAGTTGTGTGTCTATAATTATATTTCTTAGTTTAGATATTGAAGATTTTTAAACTATTCATGATGAAACTTCGATTGTACTTGTTAATAGTATGCAACCTAAAAAGTAATTCCATTCAAAGTGGACTTTCAAATTCAACGCATTTGAAATAGCGTTTACCCAATCAATGACGAGTAACAAATTTATACTGATATTAAAAGATAATTTATTGTAATTGGATTAAAAACATGAATTTTATGGATATGAATTATCACTTTACTATATAGCGTACAACCAACAAAGTGAAAAAATGTCCATACCAGGTATCAAACCCGGATACCTTGGTATAGCGCACCAAATGCTTTACCATTTAAGCCACCAGGACGACAACCAATCGAGCTTTCTCTCACTCTTATAGGGTAAGGCTACAACTTCTGCAGCACAAGATGGAATGTCAATCATGAACACAACTTCAGTGGCATGCATGAGACAAATTAAACCCAGTATTGGTGAATATTTATATAGCTAATTAAATTTTCAGAAGAGCTGAAATTACGCTGGAAATTATTGAATACAAAGAATTTGAATTATCACTTTACTACACAGCGTACAACCAACAGAGTGAAAAAATGTCCAGACAGGGGATCGAACTCAGATACCTTGGTATAGCGCACCAAATGCTTCACCATTTAAGCCACTATGGCGACATCTTTTCACTCTGTTGGTTGTACGCTGTGTTAGTAAAGTGATAATTCATATCCATTGTATTCAGTAACTTCCAGCGTAATTTCAGCCCTGATGAAAATTTAATTAGATATATGATTTTGGATTTAACGGGTTTAGATATTTAAAATTTTACATAAGATTTAGATTTAATGATTTTTTTTTTCGCAAAATCAACCTGCTCCATTTTCAAAATCAACAGTTCAATTAAGGTGAATCTTTTTTTTTTCTGAAAGTCAAAAGAAGTGTATATCTGAATGAGCGTTGTAACGAGATGCAATATAACGAATCTGACTTTTGTTTACGTATTTTTTTAAGATTGTGTTTTAATGTATTTTTTCTTTATTGCAGAGTCCGGGTGGAATTTTACGTGAACGAGAACACGCTGAAGGAACGGCTGGAGTTGTTCTTCATCAAGAACCAGAGATCGAGTGAGTCGGAACTATTTTTTTTCTATTATTAATTTTATTTAAAAATGCAGTAGGTTCTTTATTAAACCACTGTGGAACAAATGTTAAAAGTTTTTTGCATTTTAAAGGTGTGTATGTGATTTTATTTTAAGTAATTCTTTTCTGCATTTAAATATATAATCAGATTTTTTTTTCCTTACACGAGTATAGCTTTTACAGAATAATATATAATCAAATCTCAAATGATATTGCATTATTCAACTGTAGCAGCAAAACTAATATTGGTTATATTGAGGTCCAATATATCATTCATCGGGAGTATTTCCAATTAAATAAAGATATTGGTTAAATATTAGCTTTACATTGGAAATAGCGGCAATAAAATAGAGAAATATTTTTGCCAATATTGGCTAAATGTAAATATATCAAACTTGTGTAAATATTTCATGTCAAGATTGGCCAAGTTTTAGCCGTGATATTTTAAATATTTTTTCAAAATTAGACTAAAACAGAGAATATTGTTTCTTTAACTAGGGAAGCAGAACATCTGCGTTTTTCAGAAATTATAGAAAATGATACCGTAAAACTTCTGATCATGTTTATGTACAGTCAGTATGTAAATAAAAAGTACTTGTTGTAAAATTTATGTTTTTTTATTGTCTTTTATATTCACTCCTTAAAATAAACAATTTCGAAAATATTTATATACCTTTTATCAGAACGACTATTTCGAGAGTCCGAAAAAAATAGTTCCGGATCATCGAGGTTACTGAAATTCAATAGGCTTCTTCCCATGATTACATACTAAATACATACCCAATTTCAAGTCTCTATCTCAATTTGTTCGGGAGATAGAGCGTTTACAGACACAGACATACAGACGGGCGGCAATTTTTTTTTTTTAAATATGTTTTTCGGAATCTCCAGTGTCTGAAACGTGTCAATCCGTCCATTTTTTTTTTCGATTTTTAAAGCGATTGTAAGACTTACCCTATACTACATGTGAGGATTGCGCATGCCTTTTCTTGCTCTAGTAGCGCCCCCTTCTGGAGAAACGAAAGCGCGCGGCAGTAGAACTCAGAACGTCAGCGGCAAAGAACGTCGTTTGTGATATGAAAAACCAGAATTGGTTATGAAAATGGCCGTGAGTAAATGTTACCGGTCATGAATAATGAAAAATATGAATAATCTTTTACGTTGATTTATGTTCCTGTGCTCGTCATCTGTCCTCGTCATTTTTATGTCAACTTTATGTCATCGTTATGTCAAGAATTAAACTTGTGTTCGTAATTACAACGGCCTGTTTCCTTTAGAACGCCCACACACATACGGAACAGACATGACACTGGTGTCAGAACTAATGGATGAAAACAGGCTGTAAATTTTGATTACTGACTGAAACATTATAGTGAAATATTATACTGAAATATTATAGTGAAACATTATACTGAAATATTATACTGAAATATTATAGTGAAATATTATAGTGAAATATTATAGTGAAGAAAATTTTTGGATAACCTATACAGAGGTAAGGTAAATTTTATTATTTAAGTATGGCCGATCAACTAACTAAACTTAAAAAAACTAGGGGGGTAATAAAAGCATCTATTACCTCTATTGTTAAAAAGATCGAAGATACATGGGTTTTAGAATCGCCGAATTTGGTGGAATTAGAAGAAAATCTAGCTCAGCTAGAACAGAAAGGTATCGACCTTAAACGGGAAGATGAACAAATTTTAGCGTTAATTAATGATGAGGATGAAATCGAAAGAGACGCGAAGACCTCCATAGAATATCATGAAAAAATAACTTTATGGCGATTTAGAGTTAATAAGAAATTGAAAAATAATAGCAAAAGCCAAATTTCCCCCGTATCTCACGCCGATAATAAGCAAGCAGAATTAGTTGCGCAATCTGTTAAACTCCCTACATTAACGATTGAGAAATTTTACGGCGAAATAAGTAAATTTCAAAACTTTTGGAATTCATTCAAAATAGCAGTCCATGATAATGATTCACTGTCAAATATCGAAAAAATGAGCTATTTACAAAGTTATTTAGGTGGTAGTGCATATAATTCTATTTCCGGGTTTGCGTTATCAGATAAAAATTATTTGGAAGCTGTCCAAATTCTGAAACAACAATTTGGCCGAAAGGATCTCATTGTGACGACACATATAAATACTTTATTATCTTTGAAACCTGTATTGAAAACAAATGATGTAATAGCTCTGCGAAAATTATTTGATACCATTCAATGCCAAATAAGAAGTCTCAGGTCTTTAGACATTGAATCAAATGGATTTGATAACCTGTTGACACCAATAATTCTTAAATCCTTGCCATATAATCTTTCGTTAGAATATAATAAGCAATGTATAAAAAATTCTAGTGACTCGCAACCAAACATTGATGATTTGTTATTATTTATTCGTACCGAAATAGAGTCGAGAGAAAAACAAAATTATTTAACTGGCAATTTAGATAACCCAAGGTTAAAGCAGTCGTATAATAATGATTCCACTGCATTTCGTAAACAAATGTTCGCTAGTGATAGAATTAATTCTGAAGTATCTCATATTAAAGCCACCTCCGAAACCTTTTGTATATTTTGTTCTTGTAATAGTCATTCGACTGAGGAGTGCAATAAATTTCCCGTTGATCAGAAAATAGCTAAATTAAAAGCACAAGGGCGCTGTTTTTTATGCTTAAAGAAAGGTAAACACGTCGCTAAAGATTGTACCATAAAAGATAAAAAATGCACAAATTGCGGCAGATACCATAATGTTACAATATGCAGTTATTTATTTGGCAATGCCAATAAATTTGATAGGGAAGATAATTCGAATTCAAATGAAAAAGCACTCACTGCTAGAGTCAAATCGGATGAGATTTTTAATTTGAAAACACCGAAAAAAGAAACAAAATTAATTGAAACATTACCGACAGTAGATATCGAATGTGGTAATAAAATATTACATGGCGTAGTAGATAGTGGAACTCAAATTTCTATAATAAAGGCTAATTGTGTACCCGAATACTTTAAAAATCCTTGTGGTACTATAATATTGCAATCTGCATTCGGCCACCAATTGAAAGCTCCTTTAATAAATATCCCATTGAGTATTGCAGTTGATAAATTAAACCCCAAGATATATCCTAATATTATGATAACATGCGCCGTAGTAGATAATTTAATTAATGATTTATTACTTTCTCTTGATACATATAATGATTTGAATAAATATAATGAAAATGAAAAGGCATTAAATTGTAATGTTGACGCGATAAGTGACAGTACGAAAGAAACCAACACTGTAGATCTGTCTGCTTCAATTTTAGACCATGTGTCAGTTGAAAATGCGAATGCAAACGAGAACATTGACCACGCACCTGGCGACGACCCTGATACTTTTATAAATGATTCAGAGAAATTTAAATGGAAACAGAAAAACGACCCTTCGTTAAATCAGTGGTCGACAGCTAACAAAAATGAATTTAATAGCTTTTCCGTTCATGAGAATTTCTTATATCACTTGGATAAATTATTTGATGAGACAAAAAATAACCCTCACCCGCGTACTAGTATTACACAATCGATCACGAAAGAAACTAATAATAATGAAAATGACACATATACTGTTGCCGATTTAATCGTAATAGAGAGTGAAGATCAAATCGAAACGGAAATTCATTATAAGGAAGAAGATCCCCAAATTAGGCAAGCAGAAGAAATTTTACATAATTCAAAAGATTTAAAAGTCCAAAATTATTTACAGAGTGAACACAATATTATGAAAGATACTCCCATAGTTAACAATGTAATTTCAATTTTCGAACCCTCAAACTATGCAGTCACACCTGATGAAGAAACCGAATACGAAACCGCAATTTATGCTAAAAAGAATGCAAGTGCTTCGGATAAATATTTGATTGCATCAGCAGACATGAAGGAAGAAAATATAAGACGAAAGATAATTTCTGAAAATAAATATTCAAAAGTTGATGTCACGACAACAGAAGAATCTTACTCTGTTTTCAATAATACAATGCCAGAAACACTTGATGGAAGTTCCGAATCCAACACGATTGAGTTCAGCGAGAAACAACCTCCTGTTTACGATGAAAATTCCGACTACATTATAGTCAATGGTTGTGTGAAATCACATGAAATAACAAACAAAGAACCCGATGTATTTCTTAAGTTAAATCATCCTGACAACATGATGTTAGAAAAACGCCAGAAGAGATATGAGAAGATTGATGAGTTTACAGCGAATAAGGAAGTGACGATCGACGAAAATAAAAATGAAACTGAACTTTCTAAAAATTATGTTAAAGTGAAAATAAAGGAAACTGTAAGGAAGAAACAGTATGCACGTGATGGCTTTCACCGAATGAACAATACATTTAGTACAGGAAGACGACGAAAACGAGGAAAAATAAAATTTCTAGGTCATGTGGTAGGATCCGGTATACATGCGCCCGATCCCGACAAAGTATCAGCGATACAAAACTTAGAAGTTCCCAAGTCAAAGAAAGATGTCAGAAGCATATTAGGTCTTTTATCTTACTACCGATCCTATGTTCCTTCATTCTCCGACATAGCTCGTCCATTGATTGAACTTACCAAGAAACGTGCCCCTAATGAAGTTACCTGGTCTGAGGATTGCGACAAAGCCTTTTTTGAGTTGAAACAGGCGATCAGTAAATCACCCATCTGTTATTCCCCGAACTTTCAGAAACCATTTATTATACGTGCAAATGCTTCTTCGTATGCGATAGGCGCTTGTCTATCTCAAAAAGATGAAAATGAACAAGAGCATCCCATTGCTTTTACAAGTAAAAAGCTCTCCAAATGCCAAGAAGGTTATGCTACCATCGAAAAGGAAGCTTATGCTGTTATCTTCGCCCTGGAAAAGTTCGAACACTGTATTTATGGTTCGCACGTAACTGTGGTGAGCGACCATAATCCTTTGAAATTTCTCACGGACTGTGCACCTCAAAGTGCGCGCCTTCAAAGATGGGCCCTTGCACTTCAGCGCTTTCAAGCTCAAATAACGTACCGACGTGGGAAACTCCACGCGAATGCTGACTCTCTAAGTAGGCTACATGCCTCACATTGGACTTAAAAACTTTGAACATTCTTTTGTTTCTGTGTTACAAGTCTGAACTTTAACTTTAAAAACTTTAACTTTATCCTCGAACTTTAAAATATTAGTATTAGTGTTATAGTGTATTCTGTTTTTCTGTTTGTTTATTTTCTTTGATATTCTTTAAGTGTTTGAATTTTTGTATTAATATGTTTACTTGTTTGTTTAGATATTTACTAGATATTGATTTGTCTCAAAAGACTAAATCAAATTCTCGAAAGGGGGAGGTGTGAGGATTGCGCATGCCTTTTCTTGCTCTAGTAGCGCCCCCTTCTGGAGAAACGAAAGCGCGCGGCAGTAGAACTCAGAACGTCAGCGGCAAAGAACGTCGTTTGTGATATGAAAAACCAGAATTGGTTATGAAAATGGCCGTGAGTAAATGTTACCGGTCATGAATAATGAAAAATATGAATAATCTTTTACGTTGATTTATGTTCCTGTGCTCGTCATCTGTCCTCGTCATTTTTATGTCAACTTTATGTCATCGTTATGTCAAGAATTAAACTTGTGTTCGTAATTACAACGGCCTGTTTCCTTTAGAACGCCCACACACATACGGAACAGACATGACACTACATATGATGGGTAAGTAAAATGATGCACTACAAGATGCATTAAAAGATGTTTAGTAGGAGTATGGTTTGCATAACATTTATCGTGGGACACATACAGGGACATACACACACAATGGGACACACAAAAGAATCCAGTTACACAGTACAGCCTATGAGCAATAATTTCTGGAAGTGCATTTTCAGTTTCTGTATGCATTTTAAAATTTAACTAATTTTTTGCATATTAGTACTTGGTGTGGTTCTATAGATCCTATACAGAGCTACACAAAAGAATTCGACTACATTTCTGTTTATTGACGGAAATGGCTAAAGCTGAACTTCTATCTGTGTTATTTGTTTCCTGAACTAGATTTTTGCATATTATGGTAGTATATTTACAAGTATATAGATCACATACAGGGATGCACAAAATAACTTGGACATTTTTTTACCATTGATGGTAATAGCTGAAATTAGATTTTCAAATGAGTTATCCGTTTTCAAAATTATTTACTAAGTCCTCACCTTTCATCTTAGAAAACTGTGAAGTTCTGTTACGTGTTGAAAATGTTTAATAATCTATCCTTGACGGATGATTTTTCTTTCTTCTTTTAACAAAAATTGAAAGAAAACATAATTACTAATGGAATGACTATTTATATTTTTTTCTGCGACAAGTTGGTGATTAACTTTTATAGATTTATCTTTTGCTTTTGTAATAACTGTTACATCATCCTCAGTATTCCTCTTTGGAAATGTTTTTGTCTCAAATGTATACAGGGTGATCCCGAATTCATGGTATAAACTTTAACGGTTTGTACAGGACACTGTAGCAATCATTTATTGTATAGGAAACCAGGGTCAGAAATACATTTATTGAGTCGAAATTACAGGGTGCCTCGCTTCAATCCGAAGTTGCGTTTTCGTTCCTAACTTTAACAGTAGTGAAGATATTTTAACACAATTTGCAACAGACTCATCTTTGTATGAATTGTAAGGATTATTGTAAGGATTTCTTTAAAGTATCTTCACTACTATTAAGCGGGGAGATCACGTTGAGCAGCCTGAAAATGACAATAATTGCGAAAAACTCTGTGGTTTTAAAACCAATGAATGAAATACTACAATTTTTTTCTATAATTTCACACATTCTTGTAGTTTAAAAAAAACACTCAAACTATATATATTTAGCAATATTAATTATTACTTAATTGATAACGACAAAAATGGCTTTTTAAAAATATAAAAACTAAAATATGCATGTTGCGCGCAAGGTTCAAAAAATTCTACTGCAGACACACACTTAATATTTCATTTATTTTTTACTTATACTACTATATTTTACACCGAACCTAAATTTAAAAAGCATATTCAAATTCATTAACATAATCAATGGCTTTTATAATGATATTCACTAAATTTACCAAAAATTTTAGATTTAATTTTTCAATACAAAATTTTCTGTGACAAAAATCAGATTAAATTAAGGTTTAGCATAAAAGTATGGATGAAAATTAATTATACGCAAAATTTCAAGGTTCTATGATAATTAGTTTTCAAATGAGAGTGTGCGCAATGTCAAAAAATACAGTTTTGTGAAAAGGGGCTTCAAAAGTAACTTGATATAGCATGACAGGAAATGGCTTTTTACAAGATATTTTTAGCTATAACTTCTGTTCTAATTGGGATTTTTGTAAAATTCTTGTTGCAGTGTATTTGTAACATTTCAAGGTATCCATGCTCATTTTCTTGAAAAATCGATTTTTTTTTAGCTTCAACGTGATTTCCCCCTTAAAGTTATGAACGACACGCGACTTTGGATTAAAGTGGGGCACCCTGTAATTTTGACTCCATAAATAGATTTCTGACTCTGATTTCTTATACAATAAATGATTGTTACACTGTCCTGTACCAACCCTTAAAGTCTGTACCATGAATTTGGGATCATCCTATATTTTCAATATTTTGGCGAATCCCGACATGTTTTTACAGATGTGTTCAAAGAAATTTTAAAATACATTTTTGCATCCTAAGTTTATGCTTTTACAAATTTTCAGACTGAAAATGTAATGTTACTGAGAGAATAACGGAAATATATTTCGTTTTCTCAATGAGTTACATAAGAGATTTCCCAGACTTCATGCAAACTATTTCCGACAATTTTATCTGAAAGCATTTTCCCTTCCGTAACAAAACGAAAGCTTTTCGGATAAGATCTTTCCTTGCCAAAAAGGATTTAGAAAGCAGGATAATATCATCCTATCTATTCTTTGACAGCTTCAGAAATGAAATTTTAGCAGTAAAAGTACATCGCGATTTGATATTAGTGATATAAATTAACATTGTGACAGCATAAAAAGAGATTTCCAGATTAGATATTTCTAGGAAATCGAATGTCGAAATTTTGGATAAGAAATCAACTTTTCCATTGAAGACGAAAGACTCAACTGATAATATGTCTGCTAATAAGTAATGCCTTTCTCTCCCCCAACCCCAACTTTTTATGAACAATGGCTGGTTTTTAATACGATCGTACACGCCCCCCCCCCCCCCCACTGCTACCGAGACAACTTTTTGAACCTCCTCTAGAATTCATAATCCTTTTATAATAAGATCTTTTTGCCTCTATATTACATTTTAAAATGTTGAAATATTTATAGTCGAAAGTTTTATGAAAGGGATATGATCTGCTCTCTACTTCTGCGTATAGTTATTTATCATTAAATTAAAAAAATATATGAGTATTAGTTCCACTTAAATATTTCAAAGCCCCCCCCCCCCCTGACTTTGCCGACTGGTCACGGTCCTGATTCTCTTAATGATTTGCAATATGCCATTTCAAAATAACATTCGTTTAATAGATATAAATATAATTGCGGGGAGAATCTGATATTTTTATTTTTATTTTGTGTATTCAAGTAGAGGGGAGAGTCAGAGTAAAATGGTCAAAAATTTATAGAACGTTTTTCTACAAAGAACTTAAAATTCTTAGTTATTTTTTCTCTTGGTGTTTTATTGTTCCAAAGCACATTTTTAATAAAAACCATTATTTTAAATAATTGTTCCTTATATTAGGCAATTTATGTCCTTTATCTAATGATAGACATCATGAAAATATGCCTTAGCAGCAAAATTTATTGTTACATTTCAGTGGAAGAGCGGAAAAAATAATAAAAAATAATATATTTAAAAAATACGTTAAAGAGAGAAAAAATTTTAGTAATACAATTTTTAGTTCGTATCAAATACTAGATGCTGGTTTTTTTTCTTTAATATTTATTAATTTTAGTTGATAACACTGGTCAGCAATTTAAAATAAATAAATAAATTTATCTTCCTTGCCAAAAAATAGATGAACTTTGTGAATTTTTCATCCCGATTCTAAATATACCATCGAAATTCCTCCATCAGGTACCGTTCTTAAGAGAGACAGTTTTAAAATAATAACAAGAACGAAAAATCATGCGTCAAGCATAGATTATGAAACACTTTCCAACACATCCAGAAAACTGTAACGAAACTTCACCGTTAAATAAGGTGAAAGAAGAATTGTAAATAAACAGTATATAGAAAACATATAACACATTCAAAAATACAGTTTTCGAAATTACCTTCCAATGTCAAAAAAGTAGTTGAATTATTTTGTGCAGTCCTCTATATGATCAATAGATGTGAATATATAGCATGATGAAATGTAGTTTCAGTTAGAATAGTTGTAGTTCAGTTAGAATATTCACATTTAGCAATTTTCGTCAATCGTTGGAAATGCACTCGAAATCTTTTGTACAGCCCTGTATTATCTCAAGATTTTTGTACACACCACCTATTAAGCTAAAAGGCAACTTAAAACTCACTCGCAGTAATTACCAACCGTAAACGACAATGCATCTTTTTCTTTGTGTGGCCCTGTATATGAATTTATTTATATTTCACAAATTTCTATTTGTCTACTAAATATAGTTCAGCAGAACATGCGTAACACAATAAAAAACTATCCTTAAAAAATTCACTCCCCTAGTCAGTAATACTTACGAATTCCTTTGTGTAGCCCTGTATAGGATCAACTGAGTTTATAAACACACACGTTCTATGAAAAAAAAAAAAAAGTTTTAAACTTAAAAGCGCAAACCAAAGTTGAAAACGCACTTATCACAGATAGACTGTAAATATCGCACATCTACTGTAAACGATATGTTTTGTGTGTCCCTGTAAATGAAAGATAAACACAATGCACACCACACTTTTAAGAGAAAAATTTATAGTGCACACCTCAGTAATGCATATAATTTTCATTATGTTTGAAATAGCAAAATATCACTAAATGACACTGCAAACGATTTTTCCCCATAGAAAAATGTGTAAGAGAATTCTTTTGTTTGACCTTGTAAATGAATAATAAATGCTTTGCGCCCCCTATTCTACAAAAAGCATGTTTTAATGCGCTTCATATCACTTACATCATGTTTTAAATGGCGTAGCGTCATCAAAATGCACTTGAAACGATTATTTCCCATTGACTGTAATGTAACGGAATACTTTTTACTGTCCCTATAAAAAACTATAAGTGCCACACACTTCAGTTGAAATAGGGAACATGCTATAGTAAACGACAATAATATACAAAAATTTCAGAGCAATCCAAGTGTATTTACGCGAGTTAGAGCACGGACAGACGGCAGACGGAAGGACAAACCGAAGTCATAAACACTTTTCAACTAAGGTTGGAAAGTGTTAAGAAATACAGTAGCAAATGACAAAATAATACATTCATTGATCATGCTATAGAACAATAAAAAACTTAGAAAAAAGAATTAATTTCATTACCTTAATAAAGAAATGAATAAATACTATTGTGAAAAAATAATTCCGTTGGTATTTTTCTCTTTTATTGTGATCTCCCGTATAAATATCCAGCAGTAATCTACTAACATATTTTTATTCCATTTGCCGCTGTATTCCTTTTAGCTACATCTTTATCGAACATTTATCAATGTTCATCAGAAACAATTCCCATATTATCCAGAAAAATAGCTCAATTGAGAATGTAGGAATTACAGATTTAAGGAAACGAGATTTAAGCACCCCAGTGCCTTAAATGAGGGGAATAGATTCTCCACAATTTCTTTATAATTTTAAAGCATTCTCAAAAGTATCCCACGCTACTTTCGCGACAGCATTCATTTTATTTTTAGGTAGTTTTTACAAAAAGTAAAAAGCTACCTATTGCAGCTATTCGGAGTAAAGCAATTCCAGAAAATTTTGGTATATATTCACCGATCATGACCCCCAGTCATGCTGTAACTCTTATTCATGAACCGATTTGGATGTTACTGAGTATGTGTCTAAGACATACCAATGTCTCGACCGAGTTCGTTGGCCAACTTCATGCGTCATCTTGTTTCAAAATGGCGGCCTATTAAAAAAATATATTTTTTTTAATTTAAAAAATTGTAAACAAATTATAAATTGAAAAAATTGTTTCCGTTAAGTGTTATATCTTGATCTAAGATTCCGGAGCATTTTTTGTTTTGGCTTTATCTTTTTGTTTTTTGTTGTTGTTGTTGTTTTTTGAGACCGGCGACCAGGCCCTTACCTGCCAGGTTTCCCTAGCTTAAACGGTTAAACCTGTGTTGGATTGTTTTTTTTTTTCCTTTTCCCTTACTTTTTCTACTGTACTTTCCAGTTACCTGTTGTTTTTCTTTTGCTGCTTGATTTTTGTTGCACATTTAGGTTTATCTCGCTGCTTTTTGGTTTCTCATGTGATGCAGTTGTTTCTCTTTTGGTTTCTCATTGTGATTTGGGTTTCTCATATTTCGCTGTTGATTTTATACTCTGTTGCATCACTGGTAACCGTTGAATTTGTTGTCATGAATGCGCTGTTTTGGCTTTATCTTAAAGAAATGGCTGAGATGTGTTAGTTTTAAATTCTCGTTTGGCTGATATTTTGAAACAATCTGATTTTTGTTATGCAGTAACTCTCATGAAATTCGCATTCAAATTCAGTATTAAAGAAAACCAGGATTGAATCTTCTATAATCGTGTTCCAAGCATTTTAACTTCGGGTATTTGAGTGAAGTGAGTTGAATTTTTAAAAACATGGAATATGGAAGCTGCCTTTTTCTCCCGGTACAGGCCGGAAGGACTTTTTTTAAGTAGTATCTTGAAACGGTTGATACATTTGAGGCCCAACAAAAATACCTTTTATTTTGGCCTTACTCATGCATGGAAATTTGTGCGTCAAATACTTAAATCCTTCACCGTCTTCATTTATAGCTTTAACAAATTTTTGTAAAAGTCCAAGTTTTATATGGAGAGGAGGTAAATATATTTTGTCTTCTCTACTAACATCTGGTATGAAACATTTTTCGTTGCAAGAATATTTTCTTCTCGCGGTGGCCATGTTTTCGCCACTTTTTTGAGCCATTTCTTTCTCGACTGTCCAATTCACATAACAGACAATTGAATTTTGTGAACCATTGTTGTAACTCAGTTAGCAATGCAGGATAGTTAATTAGTTAGAGATTAATTTAAACAGTACACTCTGCGTGTTCCTCTCAACGGTTTTGTTACGCAAATTTTCTCTGTGGAGTAATATATAGAGTTGTTTGAGATTGAATATGCACGAATTCAGATCGTTGATATTCAGAAGAAGGTAGAAATATTTTTTAACGAAGAAAAACGTAGTGCAGGAAAATGCAAAGTTAAAAGAATTTTAACGTTTAGTGCTAATGTTTTAGCAGGAGAAAACTATTTTAATTTTAAAGAAACTAAAACAAATCAATGCAAAAATACAATGTAAGTCGCAAAATAATAATAATAATAATAGTAATAATAATAATAATAATATAGAGTATTCCTTAGATAAGTCAGCTAACAGAAATTAAACAATTTAAATTTTCAAAGAAAAATTCAAATCCTCACTAATTCACAGCCGCCAAAAAATTGGTTCGTGATGGAGCAATTTGAATGTCAAATTTGAGCATTGTATTGTTAAATATCTCAGAAACAATCATTATTTTTATAGAGGGTATTTTGATGCTGATCAGTGTAATTGGGCGCGTAAACCATATCTGCAAAAATATCAGTTTTCTTATATATTTTTTATGCAATTCTTTTCATTTAGCAGTCATCTTCTCTGACTTAATGCTCTAAAATATAAAATATTTTCTTTATATAAAGCTTTTTTTATATATATCAGCGCGAAGTGGCAAGGGGGGGACAAAATATAAAGTTGAAATAAAGATAAAGTATTCTTTAATCTTAGACACTCAGGTGCGTAAATAAAAACTTCAAATAAGGTAGATTATATATTATTTCTCTATAATTTTAATTCAGAAATCTATATTTACATTTACTGCTGTATAACCTATTTTCATGAGTTGTTTTCCCTAAGATTTAAGATTACTGTTCCCTTTAAATTGTTTTTTCTTTTGCTGAATATTTTAAATACATTTTAAGTTTAACTTTAAATTCAACACTTTTTAACCCCGTGACCGCCGAGCAAAAGGGCAAATTTGTAATGTTTTTTTTTCTGTAATTTTTTCAAATGCTAAAAAAAGATGATATTTCAAACTTGATATAAAAAATTTATTTACGTATATGAGTATAAGCCTTGAGAGTATCAAGCATTACTCAGTATTTTAAAACTGCATTATATTTGTAGAAATGTAGTAATTTAAACAATGCTATTATTGCAGTGAAATCTACAGCTATAGTGAACGGATATATCAGTTCACGGCGGTGAGAAGGTTTTAATTGACACAGCTGTTTTATACTGCAGTTTATGCGGGAACATTCACTACTTTAAGCTTATTGCAATAAACTAATTATCAATATTTTACAATATATATATAATAATAGCCAATTATCAGTATTTTACAAAAATAAAATAAAGTAAAAATAAATAAAATAAAAGTTAAAAGTTAAAATGAAAAGAAAAACTTTTAATAATGCAAGTTCGTATTAACTGCTTGATACTGTACATATTTTTACAAATTTTGTTTTGACGTTTAATTATCATTAATTTTCCAATTCCAATTATTTTTCAAAGCAAAAATTTATTTTAATAAGTAACAATAAAATTTGCCGCAAAAATTTGCAATTTCTTCTGAAAATGCAAATATTTCAGTAGTAATTCATCACTTTGAATTCGTCTTATCAATGCAAAATCCCCTTCTGAAATGCTGCTTTAATTGAGAGGTTTAAACTTAGAGTGGCAAAAAACCCTAAGATTTTGAGGGACGGGAATAAAACCGGGAATTTTGGGAAATAAACCCAGATTTTTGGGGAATATTGGACATTTTGAAGGATTTTTGAATGTAAACAAAACCAGTCATTTTTCAATTTTCAATTTTTATTTTTAAGAAATTTCTCTCACTGTTTTAAGAAGTTTAAGATAGGTTTTCCATTATGAATTCACACAACTTATGATTTTGCGATCTAATTTTTATATTTTATTAAAATTCATTAGCTTTACAACAATGGCGGCTGTGAATTTGTGAGGATTTGAATGTTTCTATAAAAATTTAAATTGTTTAATTTCTATTAGCTGACTTATTTAATGAATACTCTATATTAATTTTTTTGCGACTTGCATTGTATTTTTGCATTAATTTGTTTTAGTTTTGTTCATTATCTTTTTGTTTACATTGGCTGATTCAGAGAACATGGATGATGTTTACATTCATGTCAGGCAAGATGTGAATTTATCATCTGTCTCTCTCACTTTTTATTTATAAGTAATTTGATATTTTAATTTTTCTTACTTAATATTTCTGCAGTTTAAGCTAGTATTTCGTTAGCTTGCATGTAAACTGTGCTATTTTTGTATTGGTTGTCTCTATGTTATATTTTGTTTACATTTGTTATCGTAAATATATTTATACAGTCAGTCAGTAAATGTCATAATCCGCAAACAATTGTGAAGAGGGATCTATTGTAGTTGCATAACCTCTGTAAATTAAAAATGTCCATACCTAAAAGTTTCTAAAAACTCCCGGGAATTTTTGTAATTTCCATCCCCAAAAACCTGGTTTATTCCCGGGAATAAACCCGTATTTTTCCACCCTTTGCAACTCTACTTAAACTTAAACAGACAATTTTCATTTAGAGGAACACACGGGTGGAGTCAAAGGTCACGTGCAAAAGATTGTAAAGATTGATCTTTAAAGCTTCCCTAAAAAGGGATTCAGCCCTCATCCCTTGTGCTCGTCCTGTTTGGGCCGAATGAGGGCATTTAAATTTGAGCGATAACCGGCTGCATATTGTAAACCGTTTTGACGGTATACTACATCTCTATTATACGTACTTCAAACTCTGTGGCACCAATCGCGTGTTTCTTCCTTTAAAGATCGTTTCTCTTTCGTATGATGCTTTGATCCGGTGTTCTACTGTAAATAACTGAGAGGAATTATACTTCCCGAAATAAATAGCATAAAATTGAATAACAACAACAACAACAAAATCTAAACTTAGGATTTATCAAAAACACCAAGGATTCGTCGAATGTACCAATTTGAACTTTTTTTTTCTTGTAATGCTCTTAACTGTAAAAAAAAATTGCAGAACATTTTCCTGATATAATAAATACGTTAACAAAATACCACTGTAATCATTTTCTCATCCCTAAAATTTTGCCTTACGTAATTGCAGCTTATTATCGAAGAAACTTTTGAAAAAAATTTTGTATAATCTTGTATTTATTCAGGATTCCAAAAACCTTTCCGCTGCCTTCAGAAATCGTTCGGAGAAGAATTAATGAGATTTCTCCGAAAACATTATGTTGCCGAAGTGTACGGAAACGTTATTGAAATAAAAGTGCCCTCTTTGTTACCTATGAATTTGAAAAAAAAAAAGTGTTTCTGTTAACTTACTGTTTCTGAAATTTCCAATTGTCTCTCTTCTTAATGGCTTCTAACCAAAAGGAAATTATTTTCAGAAACTTGGGTAGCTATTAAGCTTCTGTAAACATTCTTTCTCTGTCTGGTAACGTGTCTACACAACCTTTTACAGTATACTGGGGAAGTGCCTTGAAAGTAACCGATGCATTTCCATCTTTCCAGGTTTGAGGATACGAATTTTCAACTTGGTGCTGAAGCTGGTCGCTTGCCTATTGTACGTCGTCAGGGTGATGTTCGACAGGGGGCCAGGATATGCAGTGTGGTGAGTAGGCCCTAAGCAGGGTTTTGAAGTTCGAGTAAACATTTTGCAATTATTGAATAAAAACTCTACCACTTATAATTTTTTTTTTTTTTCGATTTCACATAAATTTCATATTTGGTCTTATTAATTTCTTAAGCCTGGCGATTCAATATCAGTCATTTTAACCTGAAAATAGCAAAAAGACTTGATAAAAACCCACTGTATTATTCAATAGTTCCACTAGACCAGCCATGCTCAACCTGCGGCCCGCGGGCCGCATGTGGCCCATCGATCTTTTATGTGCGGCCCGATATTAATCCTTTTTTTTTTTTAAATTAATTGAGATCGCATAAAATTTATTTAAGACCTTCAATGTTGTCTTATATATTTATATATTTGTTTTATATTTTTTCAGACAAAATCTGCGCTGCTATTTACAATTAATTTAAAATTAAGTTAAAGCATCTAAAACGCCGTTTTCTTAGTCAAAAGTTTTTTGCATAAGTAGACTTATTTGTGTGACAGTTGTGCAAATATTTCTTAATCTTCAACACTAATCAAACATTATTCAAAATTAATCAAATTTGCACTCTATATTTTAACAATTAAAACAAATAATAAAAAGCTTTTGCAGTGAGCAAAAAACTAATTTATTAGAGAAAATCTCCTGATTTTTTTTTTTTTATTGGAAATTTTGCATCGTTATATTATTATGTTTTATGTTTTATACTTATTATATAGCTAATACTGCTTTTTAGAGTTGAACGTTTGTCGCAGAAAAAATTGGCACCAAAAAGTTTTTATGCCACAATTTTCCAGCAACAAATTTTGAAACAAATTTCTACAACATTTGCAATAGAAATCTAACACGAAATTTATTGTTTGGAAATAGTGGTAGTAGATAAGATCAAAAAAATTTGGTAACATTTCTTCCTCGACAAACGTACACCCTAATGATAATATTAACTTTATTATATTGCTTTGTTATACTACAAATGTTATCTTACTATTTTAATGACTCCTTTTAACCATTTTATAAGTGCGTTGTGGCCCGCCTAAATTTGCAAACATATGTTTGCGGCCCGCGAGAAAAAAAGTTTGAGTATGGCTGCGCTAGACTGTTAAAATTTCGCACTGTGCATCAGTTTGCATTCACACATAAAAAAAATATAAGAAGTCTAGGAAAAAATAACTAAAAATGTGTAATTAAGCTCATTCATTACATTGCAAAGCTTCAATTTTCACTATATTTAGCAACACCATTGTTATCCTAAAAACTTCATGCATTCACTATCGATAATCAAGAAAAAGTCACAATCCTACTATCGATGAGGGAAAAATTTCGTATTGCCATTATCGATGATTAAGGTGGTCTTAATGTCAAAATTCTCCAAAAAAAATTGCATTTTTAAAAATTTTCTTGCTAATGAAATACTACAAAGCTAAACAAACTAAATAAAGCCGACCACGTATTTCTACTATGATTACATCAGCAGATATAACAATTTTCGTGCTGTACTAACAGTTCTGCCGTGCCTCATTTATCTCAGAATGGATTTTATCATAATTTGTCATGTTTAAAAAGATATATCTGAACTTTCTTGCAAGATATATGCATTAAATTTTGTACAGAGTTTTATGTTATGTGTTTAATAGATTGTCTTCTGATTTTTAATTTTATGTGACAGTTTTGAAAATATATTCCTCGAAGTAAAAAATCGCTTTCAAAAATTCTCTTTTTTTTTTTTAAATGTTATATTTATTATAAATTTTGTAAGTAATATTTTTATAAATCCTGAAGACAAATTAACAAGATAATTTTTTTGCACACAATAGTAAAAAAAAAATAATGAAATAGGCAAGTGGTGCATGAGTTATATAAAAAATTAATAAATTTAAAATTTAAATTTTTTTAAACAAAATTCAAAAGTTTTACAAAACTTTTTATATAAAAAATAATTTTTATGGAAAAGGAAAAAAAATCATTAAAAAAGGCTTATAAATAAATAAAATAAAATTTTGACCTCCGGAAGACCGTGAAAAACTTTGTAAGGCTCCACATTCAACAAGTAACAGGCTTAGCCCTATAACAACTATCGTTCCCCAGACATCCTGCACTGATCCTACAAATCCTGTAGTTGTCATATTTTATGAGAACTATCCACTAGATATCCAGAGGATATGAAGATCGAATAGTCCAACTACATTGTTCCTATCGGATGCGAAGCGTATTAAACTTTTTCTTGATTTTTTTCCGTCTTCCTCCCTCCTATAATTGTTCAAAAATGTCATAAAAAATAATCTACAGTGCGTCTATAGGTGTGAGATTTTGATGTCAAGAGAATATTTTCTGACTATATACAGGACAATTTCAACCCTCCAAAGAAAATTGGTTATCCTGAATATGATATCATTTGAATTTATTGGAATGCCAATGTGTTGTTTGGGTTAATAATTCCAGTAACAATCTCCATATCCCACATTCCAGTAGAGGATAAATTTTGCCACAGATTTCATGTATATATAAAAAAAATTTCTAGGTCCATAAATAACGGAGCTACTCTGCCTCAAAATTAGGTACTACTGTTAAGAACTCTAATAGTCAAATATTATTGGTTTTTCCGTTTAAAACATATTTTTTTATTTACTTGAAATTTTCAATGTCCATTACAAAATAGCATCACTTTTTTTCAAAAGTTACCTGTGTGCACATTAAAATAAGCTTTTATTCAATAAAATGTGTGGTCGTTTCTTTTCAGCTCTGGATGTACCTTGCCCAGCAACTACACGTTGGAGAAGATCTACGACGAAGCGTTGGTCGACAGACCCCCTGAACACATCAATTGGTAAGGCAACAAAATCCTTACAATGTTTCTTTTTTTTATCTTTCTGTCTGTATGTCTGTCTGTGTGTATGTGTCCTTTAATCATTTGAAGGGCGTTGGGATATATTTTATACCGCTTAATTTTATTCAAAATTTGTACCAAAATTTGTGGATAAAATTTTATTTTTATAACTTTGGGTAAAAAAAGGCTGTAAAAATGTATTTCCTTTTTTTTTTAAATAATTTTTTTTGAAAATTCCGGTGTGAATTCAATATTACAGTAACACGATTACTTGCCCATTTAAAAATTCTAGAATGAAAGAAAAATTTTGGAGGGCACAACAGTTTTTTTAAAAGGACAGAAATATCTAACGAGACTAAAGCTCTAATTCTGAGCTCTGTCGATAGAGCCTCAATGTCGAAATGTGATGCTATTCTCGGAGACAACAATAAGGAAAAATATCGCTGCCATAGTAATCAATGTCTTGTTTTGATATCAAAGTATAACGACAGTTTTCAGAATGAAGCCCTAAAACTTATCAATCTCGTTTGGGTTGCCTAATGTAATTGTAACCAAATAAGGCCATTCTCTTAATCAGTCCATAAACTTATATCTTGTAGAGCACGGTCTCGGTCTGGCAAATGGCAGCACGCACCTGACAATTTATGTGTCCTTGACACATGCGGATAGTTTCAACCATAACCGATACCGGCTTCGTCGTCATTTTCAGATAACTGAATCTTTCGGAACGTCCTTGTTAAAAGCAGTAAGTAAAATTTCCTATAAAATCAGCGTAAATTATTGATTGAATTTTACAATCTTTGTATGATGTATGAGATAATTTAACGATCTTTTACCGTATATTATGAAATATTCTGTATTTTTAATACTGTTTGTACTAGAAAGTGAAATATGTGAAAAATAGAACTCCCCAAATAAGGTACTGCTACATTTGTCAAAAGGAAAATGTCTTAAGTATGCTTTTTTGTTGGATAACTTCCTTTTGGATTTCTTCATGGCATAATAATGACTTTATTTTGAAATTTTTATACATACACATTTCGTTTTCAAGAGTTAAAATGTGTAATTTAAAAACACTCTCTTTATTTTGTCTGTTTCGGTGTAATATCTATAAAATATCTGTTAATTAAAGTTAAATCATGTATTTAGCAAATTATGGCCTTATTTGGAACACATACTCCTAATAAAGTCACTTTAGATTGTCTTTTGTTCTGAACTCCCCTGGCCAAAATTCAACAGCGACAAGAGTATGCATGATTTAAGATTGTAAAAATATGTAAGGTAAAGCCAGGAGAGATGACGCGGTCGGAGAGATTGCGCACATAGAGGTTCGGGGAGAAGGAGTACAGTGAGCGCGCAGCGACTCCAGTTAGTTGTACAACAGCAGTAGTGGAGTGTCTACTTGAAAGTGAACGTTGATTGTTTTGAGCGTCTAAGATAAAGCATTGCTATTTTGTTTTGTTTTCCCAAAGTAAGTGCTAGAATTTTTATAGCTGTTCATCAGAATTTCTGTACAATGTCAGTAGTACAAAATATTTTTAATTTAAACGATTTCTCATAAGCTACTAATCTAGACTAACAATGTGAACATCAACGATTTGTTTTAGTAGCGGCCATGTTTATATAAAAGGCCGCGCAATCTCTCCTACCAAAATGGGAGAGTTTGCGCATCTGCTACTTAGGAGAGATGGCATACTGTTTCCATTAGTTTCCATGGTAGGAGAGATGACGCAGCTTATTGGTAAATTTGCATAAAAAAAGGAAAAATGAAAATGGATTAATTTTAAGTTAAACGTGTTATCAAGTAACTTAATGTTATTTTGTAATCTTATCTGGACTTGCTTTTTCTGATTCTTTAATTTTTTCCCCTTGAATTAAAATTTTTTAATCTTTTTTAAAATTATTTCCTTTTTCTGATTCTTTAAGCATTAGGTTGAAATATTTACTCCTAATACAATAATATTTGTTCACAAAAACCTTACAACAATATCATTTAAGTGTAATTATTATTGTTAATATTTAATTGTAGTTATTATTAGTAACAATCTCTCCTACCCATGCGCGCAATCACACCAACCCTGTAAGGACAGATTGCGCAAAATAACTTTCTTGGTTTTATTACAACTGTTCAATTAAATTACAACAAAATAACAATGGAAATGCATAAAAAACAAATAAAGTAAAAATTATTCATGGATAGTTTAGCAAAAAATTAATGTTTAGATTATTTATTGTTATTCTTTTGAATTGTGCGCAGACTATCCTAGCTTTACCTTATAGATATTACATCCAAGGACAATTAAAATCTCAATGCTGATGTAACACATTTTATTGTGATCTGAATATTTAACATGGGCTTATTTGGTACGTACGGGTACATTATAAACATGACAGCCGAGTGCAAACTTATTTTCGTAGCACTAACTTCTTCAAAGGTTTAAAAAAAAGTGTTTTAATTTATTTGCGGGATCCCTACAAAGACGGCCGTAAAAAGGGCGATTAAAGGAAGAGTCGTACCTGGCCTTGAGTTTAAAGATCTTCCGTTAGGGTCCGCCAGCCACAGCAGGAAGATTTGAAGAATGTAAGGAATTCTATAAATGCACTCACATGCAAGAAGGGTGACACAACTCTAAGAAAATGCATTTTGGGTATTATTCCACTAACAGGACTGACATTATTTTAAACAGCTCAACAGAATAAATATCTGGTAATGGAACTCCAGTAAACGCTGGGTACGTAATTACACTTAATTTTACGAATTTTCACTCAGCTGAAAAATTACAACTCATATTTACCCATTAGAAAAATTATGTTGAAATTAACCAAGTGCAATTACTTACATCGTTTACTGGAGTTCCATTAACTGCGATTTATTCTGTTGTGCTGTTTAAAATAACAGACTAGATGCCCTTATCAATAAGATTAGCTGAGTGAACTGTGTCCGCCAGATTTGTTCAGTTGGCAGAGCATTGGCAGCTTAAGCCAAAAGGTCCCTGGTTTGAATCCTGGCCTGGACAGTTTTTCACTCAGTTAGAAAATTCCAACTCATATCATTTATTGGTAAATTAGAATAAATGTTACAAATAATATAATAAAATCACTTATTGTTAACTTTAAATTAAAGTGTAATTATTGCTTTAAGTGATAAAAATATAACACAAAGCGTTTAAAAATACCTTTTAATATAGATGACATGTATTTCCTTCGCTCTAACGGCGACATCTTCAGATCAAAATGATAAATAAAATATTCTCGCAAAAGTACATGGCATTTTACATAGTATGTAGAAAAATAGATCCAATAGAACCAGATTAACTTTCTGGTGTTTATGAAATCCCATTCACCAAGACAGATGGAACAGTACAATACTACATAGGAACGACAAACAGAAAATTTAAAACGAGAATA
Organism: Maratus michaelseni; assembly: GCA_963931845.1. NCBI lineage: Eukaryota > Metazoa > Arthropoda > Arachnida > Araneae > Salticidae > Maratus > Maratus michaelseni. The sequence goes on from OZ007587.1 coordinate 465,254,887, forward strand.
AAAGAACGTATGACAGATATCAAATATGACAGATGAAGTACTGCCTTAGTTAGACAACATAGAATAGAGCCGTTGCGGATTGATTTCAAGAACAGTAAAATAACTTTTCAATCAAGAGTTTATTTTCCATCCATTATCGTGAATCAATAGAAATATATTTGCGAAACGATAACATTTACAACGAATCGGAATCTTTTGAATTACTTAAAATTTGGCACGCGATGCTTTACAGATTGAAAAAGCGATAAAAATAAAAATAAATTATTATCATTTTTATGTGATCTTGTGATTTATGTTTACCCTTTTCAAAAACTTTGCGAGAATATTTTATTTATCATTTTGATCTGAAGATGTTGCCGTTAGATCGAAGGAAACATGTGTCATTTATATTAAAAAGTATTTTTAAACGTTTTGGGTTTTGTTTTTTATCCCTTTAATCAATAATTACACTCTAATTTAGAATAAATGTGTTAAAATTAATCAAACTCTTCAATAACAGACTCCACGTTTATGTAAATGTTTTTGAAATATCCATGTTAATCTGTACCGTGCGTCACAACTTCTTACAACGGCCTATAAGCATAGGACCTTAGTTAAATAGCAAATTTGCAGCACTGCTCTTTTGGCCAGTCCCGATACCCGCCGAGGAACCGCGATAAGTTACTCTCTAAAGAGAGCTACTTCTCCAAAAGAACAATTTCGTGAGAATAGGTGAGAGCGAAACAAACCAAAATCGATTTGTGTATCGGCATCCGCGGGAAAAATGATCGGCGATCGATTCGTCTTATAGGAACGGCGATGTCTCGGCAGGTGTGTGTAGCCGTATTTTTCTATTAGATAAAAGCATCTGCAATTATTCTTTGATCTCCGATAATGCGGCCGAAAATTTTACATCCGAAAGAGATCCATTTTGTGGACACGCACGAAACAAAAACCATACTAAAAGTGTTAAAAGTGATTTTAAATTCATTGCAAAAACGTTTCATGCTAAAAGTGTTTAAAATGATTTTTAATTCATTACAAAAACGTTTCATGCTAAAAGTGTTAAAAAGTATTTTTAATTCATTGCAAAAACTTTGATGCTAAAAGTGTTTAAAACGATTTTTAATTCATTGCAAATTCTTTTCATGCTAAAAGTGTTAAAAGTGGTTTTTAATTCATTGTAAAAACGTTTCATGCTAAAAGTGTTAAAAAGTATTTTTAATTCATTGTAGAAACGTTTCATGTTAAAAAAGTTTTTTAATTCATTGCAAAAAAAATATATATAATTATATTTATTTAAAATGTTCTCTTAATTTTTCCGCTAGGTTTGCCGTGCTGTGGGTTGACCGTCCCTTACCGCTGTGGGCTGTTCAGGTAAGAACAGGAAATTTGACAGTTCAATTTATGCGATTTTTATTTATTGCTAGATGGCGTAGCAACACGATGTGTTGCATTGCATTGCATGAGATTGTTCGATTGGAGGGGAGGGGGGGGGGATTTATTATTCTACACTAAAAAATATTTATCATATTAATTTGAATAAATTTCGTATTATCAGCAAGAAATTATATTTACAATGTAAATTAACTGAAAATTACGAAAATTAAATTTGAAAGTTACGTGATTTTGATGCAATTATCATAGATTGTCATTACAAGAAAACGGTACTATACGGCCAATAAAATTTCATTAGTCGAGAGAATTTGGAACAAAAACTTGGTTCTGTAGTGTGGTTTGCTATGACTTGGACACAAACGTTTAATCTTAGCATACGTCCTGTGTGTATGTTCTGATTCCATGCTCAAAATTCCATGTTCTATCACATTCCATTCATCTAGATTTTAAATAAATTTGGAAAGTACTATTTCATACGGATCAATACCAACTTCGTTGGTAATAATTGTAGTATATGTGGAAGTAAGCTACATAAATATTCTTTACATTACATTAAAAAAAAAGAATGTAAACTAAAAAATATTAAACTGATTTATAGAAACAAAACAAAAACCAAGATAGCAGAAAGCAGGCAATATCCCATTATTTCCCATTTGTTTTTCTTTTCTATTTTTAAACTATGGAAAAAAATTTATGCCATCATTAAAGAAATGTCATTAAATATTAAAAGTCCTTCCGGCCTGTACCGGGAGGAAAAGGTAGCTTTCCTATATCTTCGTTTTAAAATTTTAGCTAATGTTACACGAAAACAGCAAGTTCAAATGCAAAGAAACGGTTACAAAAGATTCGTTAATACTGAATTTGAATAAGAAATTCGCCAAATTATTGAGCAATAGCCAAATTGGCTTCATTTATGAAGACTTATTTTGGTCGCCAAATCTGGTTATATTTCGCTAAACGTCGCCAATTTTGGCGAGAATTTGGCGCTAACGGATATGAATATATAGTTTTATGCGTATGATTGGGAAAATTATTACAACAATGAAAGGAAATAATTTGCGAGTAATCGCGTTAATGTGCTGTTTTGTTTCAAAATGTCAGCCACCCTCGAATTTCAAACTGCTCTATCTCAGCCATTTTTTAAGATAGAGGTAAACCAAAAAATGCTCTGGAATCCTTGTATCAAAGCCTAACACGTAATTAAAAAATAAATGTGAATTTTTAACTTTTTTGTATATTTATTTTAGTTTTAAATTTTTAAATGGCCGCCATCTTGAAACAAAATGGCGGACCAAGCTGGCCAACGAACTCGGTCGAGACATTGGTGAGCTTAATATACACAATTAGTTTCATCAAAATTGATTTATAAATACGAGCGTTATCGTATGACATAGGTCAGATATATATATATATATATGGATATATATATATATATATTTATATATATAAATCAACATTTGAACGGAGGATGGTTTTGGGGTCTGGGGGTCATGATCGGTGAAAATATATCGAAATTTTCCGGAACTGCTTTCCTCCGAACGGCTGCAATAGGTAGCTTTATACTTTTTTGTATTGAAAGCTACCTAAAAATAAATTTAATGTCTCGGAAACTAATTCACATTTTAAAATTCTGAGTCCTTATATGACACCTCAATGCTCCATGTATTATATTTATTTTCAAAATTTTCACGTACCAATTTGACACATTCCACAACAAATATTTTCATCTGTTTCGGTAGATTGGTTTATTAAGCTCCTCAAATCTACCCTATTAAAATCCGTGCGCGTATCTATGTATGTAACCTCAAAAACTCGAAAACCACAAGGCGCAGGTCTACGAAATATGGCACATTTGTTGCTGGTTATCCATGAACAATTGGGGCAAAAAAATCAAAATTTTTAAATAGATTTTTTTTATTTTATATTTTTGACGAATTTTGGCCTTTTTTTATGTTCAACCCGTAATCGTGCGAGTTCTAACCAGTTCTAAATGTTTACCACAATGTGAGATATATATACATATTACGTACGCCACGCTGCAATACTAAAAAGCTATAGCGGGTATTACGATAATTCTTTTACCTCGCATCCAAATAATGAGAGTTTATGTAATTGCGCTTAATTATTACCTTTTTTAAAAAATAAGGAAAAACATTTTATCACAAACATCAACAAAACTTTTTATTCTATTGATTCCCTTATTCCAAAGATATCGTTTTATCGTCCATTGCCATAGCAACATGATACATTAAATTTCATTAACAAAAAATGCACAGTAGTAGAAAAAAATGTTTCTACATATTACATAGATACATTTGGTTGTACTGATTTTTATTTTTAATTTTGGTTTTAGAATTAAATTCATGAACTCCCGTGCGTAGAATGGGTTAAACTGCTAGTCTCTATCTCTATAAAAGAGTAAGTGTCTGTCTGCCTGCCCGAGGATTTCACCGTAATTATAACACCTAGGACTCAGAAATTTTTGTCATGTGTAGATGTTGTCACCGGACAGTATACCTCGCGGCCGGATTTTTAAATTTTAATTTAGATTTTTTTTAATTAAAACGTGTATATGGAATTTTGGATTCGAGGCTATCTCAAGCTCCTCTCATGAAATAGCCTCGGCAACGCCATCCGTGGCAACGAAGCAGCCAGCCAATGAGAGCAGGTGCAGGATCCAGGATCTAGCGACCAGCGACGACAGTTTATGTCCGTAGCACAGTGTTTATTTTTTAGATTTATTTTAAAGAATTGACTGATTGAGATTAAAGTAGGTTAGTTTTGATTGTATTCATTCTTTGTATGTTTAGTTGCCCCCATATATTATGTTTTAGGTAAGAATATAACTTGCATTTTACTGAATGGTTTCAAAACGTTTACATATCTGCTCATGTTCTGAAATGAAACAAACTGTTTTCAGTAACAAATCTTAATGAATCAAATCAATCTTACACTTTACTATAAAATGTACAGTTCTACAATTTATCGCATGTTACAACGTTTTCGGGAACTAAAAATGTAGTCAAAAGCTGTAACAGAAAGATTGTAAATTAACAAACTCATATATATAAGATATAACTTTAAACTGATATGCCTCATCAACTGTTGTCGAAATCAATGTAATGTAAATATTTCTTAAATATTATGATTTTGTTTAAGAAGTTGAAACATTCAGTGAAGTGTAAGATTGTATTTTTTCATCAAAACAATTTGATTTGTAAGTATGAGGTAAAAAAAAAATCACCGTTTTCTCACATTATGAGTTTCATCAGAAAGTAAAACAATAAATAAATATGAATGATTTGCGGAGCTGTTTCAAAATAATTATAAAGAATAAGTCTTTAAAAATGTAAAATCAATGTTATTTCTGACGAGTTTTTTTTTAAATAATTATAAACCATTTTAATTTGTAAGCATGTTGTAAAAAAATCACCATTTTGTGACAAATTTTGTGTTTTATAAGAATCGCCCAAGAACGGACATGCAAATTTATGTTGTCATCGCACTCTTTATAATTATTTTTGTTGAGGGTTTTTGGGCGATGTGATTGAATTTTTGATAGAAACAGCTCCGCAAATCATTCATATTTACTTAATGTTTAACTTGCTGATAAAACTCATAATATGTGAGAAAACGGTGATTTTTTTTTTAACTTCATATTTAATAATTAATTTGTTTTGAGGATTGTAAGTATGAGGTAAAAAAAAAATCACCGTTTTCTCACATAATGAGTTTCATCAGAAAGTAAAACAATAAATAAATATGAATGATTTGCAGAGCTGTTTCAAAATAATTATAAAGAATAAGTCTTTAAAAATGTAAAGTCAATGTTATTTCTGGTCGAGTTTTTTTTAAATAATTATAAACCATTTTAATTTGTAAGCATGTTGTAAAAAAATCACCATTTTGTGACAAATTTTGAGTTTTATAAGAATCGTCCGAGAACAGACATGCAACGTGGTATAAAATTTATGTTGTCATCACACTCTTTATAATTATTTTTGTTGAGGGTTTTTGGGCGATGTGATTGAATTTTTGATAGAAACAGCTCCGCAAATCATTCTTTTGAAAAATTGAGTAATCAGCATCATTGAGAAAACGGGGATTTTTTTTTTTTTAACTTCATATTTACAAATTAAGTTGTTTTGAGGAAAAAATACATCCTACACTGCACTGAATGTTTTAATTTCTTAGCAAACTCATAATGTTTAAGAATTATTTATATTATATTGATTTCGACAACAGTTGATGAGGCATATCAGTTTAAAGTTGTATCTTATATATGAGTTTGTTAATTCAATGATGTGAAATTTATGATTATTTATTTATTGTTATTTACAATTTTTCTTTCTGTTACTGTTATTGGACTACATTTTTAGTTCCCAAGAACGTTGTAATATGCGATAAATTGTAGAACTGTACATTTTATAGTAAAGTGTAAGATTAATTTGATTCATTAAGATTTGTTATTGAAAACAGTTTGTTTCATTTAAGAACATGAGCTGATATGTCTAACGCTACAAAAACATTCAGTAAACACATAATATATGGGGGCAACTACGCATACAAAGAATGAATACAATTGAAACTAACTTATGTGAACCTCAATTAGCCAAAAATATATACCTTTTCTTTAAAATAAAACTCAAACATAAACAAAACAATGAAATCTGTGGCTAGCCGCTTTCAGCTGTGAACATGAACTGCCGTCGCTGGATCCTGGATCATCCCATATTCACACCTGCTCTCATTGGCTGTCTCTGTCTGCTTTGTTGCTGTGGATTGGCGGAGAGCATGGAATAGCCTCGAATCCAGAATTCCGTATACACGTTTGAATAATTAAAAAAAAAACTAAATTGAAATAAATGATTAATAATTGATGGGGTATTTTTTCTGCGATCCTTCGATGAAATTCAAGTTTTTCCTGCAATCATTTGACGAAATTTGCTTTTTTGTGATCCTTTAACGAAATTAGTGTTTTTCCACATACTTTTGTCGAGATTCATGTTTTTTTCAGTGATCCTACGACGTAATTCGCGTTTTTTTCAGCGATCCTTTGACGAAATTCACGTTTTTCCTGTGATCCTTTGGCGGAATTTGAATCTTTCCCACAATCCTTTGATGACGTTCGCATTTTTTCGTGATCCTTTGACGAAATTTGCTTTTTTAATAATCCTTTGACAATATTCGTGTTTTCTCTGCTGCCTTTTGACGAGATTCATGTTTTTGGCGATCCTTTGACAAAATTCGTGTTTTTTCAGCAATTATTTGATTAAATTCGTGTTTTTCTCACGAACCTTTGACGAAATTCGCGTTTGCCAGCGATTCTTTGATAAAATATGCTTTTTTCTATTATGATAGGGAAAAGCGGATTAGGATAGGTAGATAGGGTAACCCCGTTATCGGATCGGGACATTAGATGTAATTAAGAAACATTTGTATATTTGTAATAATTAGCGGGAATGGGATGTTTGTGTGTGTGCTGTTTTTAATAAAGACAGTTGCATTTTTTCCACGACCCTTTCACGAAAGTTTTTTTCTGCGAACCTTTCACAAAATCAGCATTTTTTCCACAATCCTTTGACGAATTTCGTATTTTTTCTGTGATCCTTTGACTAAATTCAAGTTTTTCTTGCAATCATCTGACGAAATTTGCTTTTTTTTTTTATCCTTTAACAAAATTCGTGTTTTTTCCACATCCTTTTGTCGAGATTCATGTTTTTTCTGTGATCCCACGACATAATTCGTGTTTTTTTCAGCGATCCTTTGACGAAATTCACGTTTTCCTTGTGATGCTTTGGCGAAATTTGCGTTTTCACCGCGATCCTTTGATGAAATTCGCATTTTTTCGTGATCCTTTGACGAAATTTGCTTTTTTAATGATCCTTTGACAATATTCGTGTTTTCTGTGCTGCCTTTTGACGAGATTCATGTTTTTTTAGCGATCCTTTGACAAAATTCGTGTTTTTTCAGCGATTATTTGATGAAATTCGTGTTTTTCTTGCGAACCTTTGACGAAATTCGCGTTTGCCAGCGATTCTTTGATAAAATATGCTTTTTCTGTTATGATAGGAAAAAGCAGATTAGGATAGGTAGATAGGGAAACCCCGTTATCGGATCGGGACATTAGATGTAATTAAGAAACATTTGTATATTTGTAATATAATTAGCGAAAATGGCGAGATAAAGGGGGGGGGACGACTTTTTATTAAATATCGCATTAATTCTACATCAACTTCCTCTCACCACAGGGGGCGCTTGCGTATCTCTGGTTCTATGGGGTGGATCAGGACGGGGTATGCCTCATTCGACTCAACATCGATAACCTTAATGATTTCAGTTATGTTCGTATAGAACATATTGTGCCCCCTGGTGGTGGAAAGTGTAACTAAAGGATTTTACAGCTAACTCGGGTTCTATGGGTCACATCACGACACGGTTTGGCTCATTCGACTCGACATCAATAGAGCTTACCGATTTTAGTTCCGAGTTTCACCACCAAGGGGCGCTTTTGTATCTCTGGTTCTATGGACTGGATCTTGACGGGGTATGCCTCATTTGACTCGACATCGATAACCTTAATGATTCAGTTATGTTCGTATAGAACATATATTGTGCCCCCTGGTGGTGAAAGGTGTAACTAAAGGATTTTGCAGCTAACTCGGGTTCTATGGGTCACATCACGACACGGTTTGGCTCATTCGACACGACATCAATAGAGCTTACCTATTTTAGTTCTGAGTTTCACCATCAAGGGGCGCTTTTCTATCTCTGTTTCTGTGGGCTGGATCACAATGGGGTATGGCTCTTTCCACTTGACATCGATAGAGCTGACTGATTTTAGTTCGGATTTTCACCACCAGGGGTGCTTTCCTATATCTGGTTCTATGGGCTGGATCACGACGGGGTATGGCTCATTCGACTTGACATAGATAGAGCTTATCGATTTTCACCACCAGGGGCGCTTTTCTATCTCTGGTTCTATGGGCTGGATCATGAAGGGGTATGGCTCTTTCGACTCGACTTACGGTAATATATGGGAGTGTGTATGGCACGCCCAGTGTATGCTGTCTAAGGTAGTGGGGCCCCCAACATTAGATTTGTTTAAAAATAAAAAATTGTTCAACACTGATTTCAGGTACATTTAAGGTTGTTGGCACGGGCAACGCCGGGCGGGTAAGGTAGTTAGTAATAAAGCATGTTGTTCTGTAACTTTCTAATAAAAATTCAGCTGCGTACTAGTTTTTCATATTTTATTTATTTTTTAACACTTGCCAACATTGCTGAAAAGTTGTTTATGACTTCGGTTTGTCTGTCTGTCTAGCCGTCCGTCCGTGCTTTAACTACCCTAAATATACTCGGATAGTAATCTAATTGATATATGGTATTAAAGTTTACTGTAGCATGATCGCTATTGAAAATGAAGTGTGTAGCAATTATAGTTTGTTTACAGAGACACTTAAAAATATTCCTTTACATTACAGTCAATGTCAATAGAAAACAAGAACAAAAAATCACGCGCCAATCATAGATTATAAAACACTTTCCTACACATTCAGAAAACTGTAACGAAACTTCAAAGTTAAATAAGGTGAAAGAAGATAGGAAAGTAAACAGTATAGGGAACATATAACACTTTTAAAAGTCCAGTTTTAGCAATTACCTTCCATAGTCAAAAATGTAGTCGAATTATTTTGTGAAGCTCTGTATATGATCTATAGATTTAGCATGATACATAGCGTGATAAAATTTAATTCATTTAGAAAACTCACATTCAGCAATTTTCGCCAATCGATAGAAATGCACTCGAAATATTTTGTACAACCCTGTATATTATCTAAAGACGTCTGTACACACCCCATATTAAGCTAAAATTTAATTCAAGTAAAGAACGCATAAGGCAACTTAAAACAAACTTCCTGCAATTACCAACCATAAACGACAATGTATCTTGTGCTTTGCGTATCCCTGTATATGAATATATTTATTTTCCACAAAATTCTATAAGTCTACTAACTATAGTTCAGCAGGAAAATGTGCAACACAATTAAAAACTACCCTACGCAATTGATATCCATAGTCTGTAATACTTATTACGAATTATTTTGCGTAGTCCTGTATAGGATTAACCTAATTTATACACACCAGGTACTGCGCAAATATTTAGTTAAACTTAAAAACGCAAACCAGTCTTGAAAACGCACTTATCACACATAGACTGTAATTATTGCATGAATATTGTTACCGATATCTTTCGTGTGTCCCTGTAAATGAAAGATAAACGCAATGCACACTATACTTTTAAGTGAGCAATTTATAGTAAAACATCAGCATATAAATTTCATTATGTTTGAAATAGTGAAACATCATTAAATTATACTGCAAACGATTTTTACCCGTAGAACAATGTACAACAGAATTCTTTTGTGACCCTGTAAGTGAATAATAAATGCTTTGCACCCTATATTCTACAAAAAGCATGTTTTAATGCGCTTCATAATTGTATATCAATTTCACTATGTTTCAAATGGCGTAGCTTCATCAAAATGCACTTGAAACGATTTTCCCCATTGACTGTAAAGTAACGGAATACTTTTGACTGTCCCTGTAAAAAAAACTATAAGTGCTATACACTTCATTTTGAATAGATATCATGATATAGTAAACGACAAAAACGTATAAAAATTTTAGGGCAATCCTAGCATATTTACGCGAGTTAGAGCATGGACGGACGGCCAGACAAATCCAAGTCATAAACACTTTTCAACTAGGTTGGAAAGTGTTAAAAATAGTTTGAAAAGCATTTTAATAATGTTACACTATTCCAAACAAAATGAAATTATTATAGATTTCTGAGGTGCACTAAAACATGCTTTCTCTAGAATATGGAGCGCAACGAATTTTATTATTCATTTACAGGGTCAAACAAAAGAATTTCGTTACATAAAGTTATACGGAGAAAAATCGTTTGCAGTGTATTTGAAAGATGTTACGTTATTTCAAACTTAATGAAATTTATATACATTTCTCAGGTGCACCCTAAGATGCTTACTGTAAAGTGTGGTGGATGTGCATTTATCGGTCATTTACAGGAACGCACAAAAGTATTCGATTAGAGTCTATAAGCGATAATTGCTGGAAGTGTTTTTCCAGTTGTGGTATGCGTTTTGAAATTCAACTAAATTTACGCACATTCCATGATGTGTATAGAAATGCTATCGATCCTATACAAGATTACACAAAAGAATTCGTACGTATTACTATCTATGAGTATGAATTGGTCAAAGGTGGTTTTTAATTGTATTATGCATTTTCTTGCTGAATTTAGTATGCTGAGAAGTTTGTGGAATATAAATAAATTCATATACAGGACTACGCTAAGAAATGTCTACATATCCGTTAATGGTTGGTAATTGCTGAAAGTATTCTTCTGTCTTTACAAGAAGAAAGTATTGGATTCATGAAACTTTTCGACGGATTTATACTTTTGGAAGGTCCTGAACACAATTGGACTTTTTTAGAAAATGTCTGTCTGTGACTCTATCTACGTCTGTCTGTATGTGACATATAATTTGTGGGCGCTCTACGCCTTCTGGGCCATGCAAGAACTATTGGACGGAATTTAATAAAACTTTACATTCAGTTAGTCACTGATATAACTTGGTGCTGATTAGTTTTGGTGTAAATCGCGCAGCAGGTGGCGCTGCTATGCTACATTTTTTGCGATTTCCGCAATAGCTCTATCTCAAGAACGAATGCACTGATTTTCATCAAACTTCAGATTCAGTTAGACCTTGACATAAATAGACTCTGATTACGTTTTGGTGTAGCTATCCCAACAGGCCGCGCTGATATGTTACTTTTCTTATGATTTTCACGATAGCTCTATCTCAAGAACTAATGCACAGAATTTCATCCAACTTCAGATTCAGCTAGACGTTGACATAAGTTGCTGTGGATTAGATTTCGGTGTAAATCTCCCAACAGGTGGCGCCGCTACGCTGCATTTTTCAGGATTGACACGATTTTAGCGATAGTCCTATCTCAAGAACGAATGCACGGAATTCAATAAAACTTCAGATTCAGTTAGACCTGTGATATAAATGGGTGCTGATTCGTTTTTGGTGTCTGCGAAACCTGTGTGAGATAGAAGAAAGGTTTAGGATTGGCACATCCGACTAGTTAATTGTGTTGTGCGTTTTTTGTCCTAATTAAATTTTAGCTTAATATGTTTTGTGTGGAAAAAAACTCTGGATAATATACAAGGCTGTACAAACGAATTCGAGTGCATTTCCGTCTATTGGCAAAATTGCTATAAGTGCATTTTCAACTATGGTATGTGTTTCCTAACTGAACTTAATTTTAGCATGCTAATATAAAGTTAGTTATATATAAAGTAGTTAATATGAAAATCTATAGATCATATATATATACTGGGCTGCACAAAGTAATTTTAGCATGCTAATATAAAGTTAGTTATATATAAAGTAGTTGATATGAAAGTCTATAGATCATATATATACTGGGCTGCACAAAGTAATTCGGCTTACTTTTCTCACTACGGGCGGTAATTGCTGAAACTGAACTTTTTTAACTGTTTAATGTGTTTTCTAAACAGTTTATTAACATTCAGTGGCTCACTTTTGTTTTGGATACTTGTGTTTTTGAAACTTACTTATAAAAAACATCATCTATCTAAATATTCAAGAATCGACTTAAAAAAATTTTTCGTATAAACTTTCTTTTCTCTAGAATGAAACTTACATATTGTAATAAAAATAAATTCAAACGCTAGTAATATAATGGTAATTTTTTTTTTTTAAATAATTTACCGAAAAAGTGTTAGAAACAGTCTCACATAAGTAATTGGACACTTGAAAGCTTTAATAAAATTTTTTAGAGACGATATCTTTTATTATTTTTTTTTATTAGAAATGGAAATAGTTGTCAAATATTATCGTCTGCACGTTGAAATTACTATTATTTCAAGTAAATTTGTTTACATTTCTATATTTGAATTGAACAGGGCCGGGCGCTACAAAGTTACAACAAATTCTATTGGTAATTTAATGATAGAACATTTTAAAGATGGTAAAAGCATCAGAACAATCGCAAAACTTGTTAAACTAAGTCATTCAACTGTTTTTGTTATTATAAAACGATGGAAACTACGTGGAACTGTTGAAAAAGCATTAAAATCAGGAACTCCTCACAAGCAAACTCCCAGGAATGGAAGGTTTATTACGCATAAAATCAAGAAAAATCCAAGAATTACTGCAGTGAAACTTACAACAGAATTAGAAAACAGATTTCCAATAAAAGTAAATCCTGAAACTGTTAGGCGAGTTATCAGATCACATGGATACAACAGTTTAGTTGCCAGAAGAAAAATTTTCATTAATGAAAGAGCGAGAAAGTTGCGTCTGGATTTTGCAAAATCTACGGTAAACAAAGATGTATCGTTTTGGGGAAATGTCCTATTTGTGGATGAATCAAAATTTAACTGATGTTCGAATAACTCTGGGGAGAAAGCCCAACGAAGTGCTTAATCCTAAAAAACTATTGGCCAACTGTCAAATATGGAAGGGGAGACTTAGGTGGTTTGATGATGTTTTGCTGCTTCTGGCATAGGAAATTTAGTTTTCATTGAAAATAATATGGACCAATATAAGTATATAAATATCCTGAAGGAAGACTGGAAAATATCTGCCCAAAAACTTGGAATTCATTTTCTCCAGATTTAAACCCAATTGAAAATGTGTGGCATGAACTGGAGAAAAGAACAATAAAATATGATATTTCTTCGAGAGTATTAACAGCATTAAAGCAGTATTAACAGAGGAATGAAACAAAATTGAAAATTCTTACACACACACACAAAAAAAAAAAGTTGCATCTATGCCAAAACGTATTAAAAGTGTTATTTCAGCTAAAGGATACCCTACAAAGTACTAAAATATTTGATTATTTGCATATTTTTGTTTACATTTCTTGAATGTTCAAAGTGTCCAATTACTTATGTGTGAGATGGTATTTAGCACTTTCTCGATAAATTAATTTTAAAAAAAAAGTTTTAATTTATTTTCATTACAATATGTGGGTTTTATTACAGACAAAAGAAAGTTTATGTGAAAAAACTTTTAAGTAAATCCTTTAATATTTAGATTATGATTTTTATAAGCAAGTTTCAAAAACACAAGTGTCTAAAAATAAATGTGAGCCACTATATCATCTTTCACCTTATTTAATGGTGAAGTTTCATTACAGTTTTCTGGATGTGTTGGAAAGTGTTTCATAATCTGTGCTTGACGCATGACTTTCCGTTCTTCTTATTTTATTTATTTATTTATTTTGTAAATTACTATAAGTCGGATTAAAAATTCAATGAGAATTTCCTTTTAATAAAGTCATTTTAAGTAAAAAAATGACGAAAGGGAGATTTTTTTAATTGGAACGCGTGGAGCATTTTAAAAAATTATAACAGCTTTAAAAAAAATTCATTTTTGGTAAATTGAATTTTTTTTTTCACTCTTTATTGAATTCGTGGTACAAAAGGCTTCTAGGAAAAAATTCTTCTTAGAAAAACAAATAATTAAGAAAGAAAGTCCACCATCATCTTAATAAACTATACAAAAATCAATTTCCCACTCCTAAAATTACAGATAGAAGCCAGACTTTATTTTATTTTCGATACGGCCTCTGAATCCAAACAATATCCGATTGCAAAGTCGCTTCTAATCCATCCAAAATTCATTGGATGCGATGGATAGTAAAAATAACGGCGATCCGAAAATTTTGTTTTCGGAAAGAAATAAAATAAAAAAATTGAAAGGCGAAACTCATGGAATGAATTTGATCGACAAAAAATTATCTTCATTCGGTGGTTTTCTTACGGAATTAAACTTCTCAAAGTCATGATGGAGGAAGAGATCCTTTTTTTTTTTTTTTTTTTTTCATGCAAGGGGAGGCAAAAAATACAGTTTAATAAAAGGAAGTGGCTAAAGTTCGGCTTTATTTTTTCCCCTGCTATCGTGGGCAGGAAAGTGAATTTTGTTTTATTAATTTCATCAATAGATAAATTTTATTTTCATTTATATTCATATGAAATTTGGGTTATTTTATGTTAGCAAGGCGCAGTTGATAAATCGCCAAATATTGTTTCCATCGCCATCAATCGCATTACAGTCATTTCATTTGAAATATAAACATTTCACTCATTTAATTTAAACTGAGCGAATGAAGTATTACTTGAAGAAATGTAATAAATAAATGTATTATAATAGAATGGAAGTTATTTACTGACCTTCCATTCTACTATTTTAAAATCAATCGAGAACACATTTTTTATGTCTCGGAGAGCACTGGGGAATTCTCGTTAAAACAGTTTATTTTCAACATCATTACAGGAGATCACATATGATTAGATTATGTACAAAGATTATTTATAAGTCGCTTACTGTTAGAAGAAATCCACATTCTTAATTCTTCACACGCGAAATAAAAAGAAACGCCTCTAATTTAGTAGCCGTATTTTTATAATCCTCGCGTCTCACGTCTCAACGTAGAATACATCGCAAAGAAGGAGGGAAAAAGCTATCCGCGCACACAGGAAGAACGAGTTTTTAGCCCGTGTAGTGCTGCCATCTACTGAGGTAAAATTTAACTATTGCATCTGCTACAGTATTACGTTCATTTAAAATGCATTAGCTACATACATTTAAAATACGTGTCTTTCGCTCGTTTCATTCAAAAAACAAAGAAAATAATACTTATTACTATAAACCAAAACATTTTACTTCAACATCAAATCATTTTTTCTACACTGTAAAAAAATGTTTCTTAATCTATGTAAATATAATATAACTACGTATGAAAAAATACAATAACCTCTTCCGAGTACCCAAGATTTCGAAAAGCGTTCTTTATCTTCAGAAACTTTGGAAATCAATATATTTAGAGATTTAATGCTGTTCTCAAATTCAAACTGGCTTCTTTCTGACCTATTTTTTAATTCAATTTTGTTCGGAAATGTATGAAATGGGCAGGTGTTCTTATTCAGAAACTTTGTCATCGAAAGATGTTTTCCATTTTTTGGTAAAGGTAAAGGTTTTGGTGAAGGTCTTGTTTGAAACGAAGCGTTTTGAACCGAGTTCCCGATCCAGCAACACGGAAAGGACGAAAATCTCTTATAACTCGATAAGTAGTTTATTGATAAAAATATATAGGAAACTCATTTCGATTCCAGATCGCTTCCATAGTCAGGTCTGCCAATTTTACACCTTTGCGTTTAAAAATGAGTCCGAAATTGCGTCAGAAAGTTTCGAGTTGTTGAGCAGATCATTTGATAACCATCTTAAAGAATTATTTATTAAAAACAAAGTTTATTTTGCTGCCCCTGATTTTCGGATACGTTTCCGAGTAGCTTTAGAGTGCATTAATCCGTTTTCTGAAACCTAAATATCGGTTTTTAGGATGTTTTTCATTTTCAATTAAGCATTTTGTTTGTTTGTAAACCACGTCTGTTGAACATAAAAATGTTTACTTGAGAATGAATAGCATTTGAAAACCGATATTTAGGTTTGAAAAAAACTGATTAATATACTCTAAAAACCATTCGGAAATGTTTCCAAAAATGAGCTACACTAAAAGAAATTTTGCTTTTAAAAGTGCTTTTATAAAGCTCTAAAATACATTGGTTTCTGAAGTATTTAAAGATAAAGAATGCTTTTCGGTATCGTGGATACTCGGGAGAGGATATTGTATATTTTCGTTTGCGGATATATTGTATTTTCCTAGATTAAGAAACAGCTGTATTTTTTTACAGTGTAAATTTACAAACGCTAAAAAAAGCTGCTATTGGCGAGGAAAAATATTTTTTGGCGAGATTTGCGACCAGCTAACATAAAAGTACCGAAATTTGCACTGAACATGTAATTTTTAAGGGGGGAAAAAATGACTTCAAGGGATTGTTCCTTGCATTATTGCGTTGATATTTATTTTATTTACGTCAGTTATGGTATTTTAGTGAGAGTGATTTTCTACAACAGAGTAATTTAGTCAGAGCGATTTTCCACAACAGCGTATTTTGTGATAAACCTTCTTGTTAGCCTAATTCGTTTTAAATCACATTGTTGCCAATATCGCACATTTAGACGAGCAGTAGATGATTGTTCATTAAAATCTTTGACGGGTCCTTGTATAAAAAAAACCCTGCACAATACGACGATTATTTTAAAAACATAAACATAAAATAGTATGTACCTTAACACCTTTTTTTTAAAATTCGTGACGATTGTCCAATTTTGACAGAAGTTGGAACCTATATAGAACGAAGAACAAAACGAGTTCTTTGTTCTTCCATCAAAACTAAAAAGTAAATCAAACATGAATATCGGACCATCCGTTCAAAAGTTATCCATGCTCTGTTTAAAAAGACAGATGTCACTTAATCTAGGAAAATATAATATTACCACAAACGAAAACTAGTCGTTGGGGGCCACCGTAATAATTATCCATCATGGATATGCATACTATAAATTATGAAAATAAAACATGCGTTAACTATTTATAAAATGCATTGCCATTCGAATAAAATCGTGGCTTGATGACGTCCTAAACTTTAAATGCTCTATGACTGAATGGCGTAAGAGAAACATCCTTATAACACCAAAAATGATAATCCTATTGACCAAGAGTTTACTGCGTTGGATGAAGCGTCTCATTTCCAATTAAAATATATCGTTGAATTGAAATTGGAATGAAATACAGGGTCATGAAAAATCGAAGCGTGTGAAAAATAGGATTACAAATTCTTGGGAACTCATGATCCGATCGACTTCATTCTTTATGCAAAATTTATTATTTTTTTTATTGTCTTTCATATTCTCTCCTTAACAATTTTTTTTTCGAAAATTTTTATGTACCTTTTATCAGAACGAATAGTTCGAGAGTCCGAGAAAAATAGTTCCGGATAATCGAGGTTACTGAAATTCAGTAAGCTTCTACTCATTATTACATACTAAGTACATATCAAATTTCAAGTCTTTATCTCAATTTGTTCGGGAGATAGAGTGTTTACAGGCACACACACAACTTTTTTTTTTTCTCTAAAAATATGTTTTTCGGCTCCAGTGTTTGAAACGTGTAAAACCGTCAATTTTTTTTTTCGATTTTTAAAACGATTACAAGACTTACCCAGACAGACAATACGTATGATGGGTGAATAATATAGAATAACCTCTTTCGAGTTACTAACGATTCCCGAAAAGCTTCCTTTATCTTTAGGAACCTGAGAAACCGATATGTTTTCGAGATTTAAAAGAAAGATTTGTAAAAGTGAAGTTTCTTTTGCTGCCACTGATTTTCGGAAACGTTTCCCAGTCGTTTTTAGAGTGTATTAATCGATTTTCTCAAACAGAAATATCGGTTTTTCGGATGCTATCCATTCTCAAGTAAACATTTTCATGTTCAACCAACATACTTCACAGACAAACATGATAAATTAAAAACATTAACATTAACATCTAAATTAATATTTTGTTTACTCTTGCATCTATAAATTCAATTACGCAGCTGAAAATGTTTACTTGAGCATCCTAAAAATGGATATATAAACCGATATATCGATTTGAGAAAATCGATTAATACACTCTAAAAACGATTCGGAAATGTTTCCGAAAATCAGTGGCAGCAAAAGAAACTTTTATAAATGCATCTTTAAATATCAGAAATATGATGGTTTCTGAGGTTTCTAATGATAAAGAACGCTTTTCGGAATCACTCGGAAAGGTTATTGTACCTTTTCATTCGGGGTTATATTACAGTTCAGCAGATTAAGAAACGTTTTACTTTTTTTATAGGAGCATATGCGTTAAATAATAATAATAATAATAATAATAATAATAATACAAACGAATTGCATATGCTCCTACCGTGGTCGCTATTTCAAAAAATAAGCACTCCTTAAACTTCGATGATTTTTATATCGAAGTTTACGCTTGGACATCGATTAGTTTGTTAGTCTCGGAGCGCTTCTTGCAACTAGTGATTTGAAAGCATTAGAAAACGTAGAGATATGTGAAAAATTAAAGACAATAAAAAAATATGTAGAACCAGCCATTTTGAAAATCTATTATATTACTATATTTGCTAAAGCGTTTTTATATAAATCTTAAGGAGTCAGGTACACTTTAAAGTGCCAAACATCGATTTTTTTTTAATACAAAGGATGTTAATTATCACTTTACTACACAGTGTACAACAAACAGAGTGAAAAAATGTTCAGACAAGAAATCGAACCCGGATACCATGGTATAGCACGCCAAGTGCTATACCAGTTAAGCCACCAGGATGACATCCAGTCTAGCATTTTCTCACTCTTATAGGGTAAGGCTACAACTTCTGTAGCACAAGATGGAATGTCAATCATGAGCACAATATTGGTGGCATGCATGAGACAAATTAAACACAGTTTCAGCTCTGCTGAAAATTTAATCAGATACATCGATTTTTTAATAGCTTATAATTAAATATTATTCTTTAGAAACATACTTAAAAAAAAAAAAAAAATGTAAAAAATCACTTTTGAAGAGAAGTTGTGTCTAAAAGTTGTGTCAGTTTGAGCTCTTTTTATATGATAAAAGGGAATTTTATATGATAATTAGAATTTTAAAGTGAATCTTCTCAAAATGGCAATTTTGGGCATTGCGCGGACGATTTCTGAAAAATGGTTGGCTAGAATTTCATGAAATTTTCAGTTTTCACATGTTGTAATTAAAGGGTTGATTCAGCATTTCCTAGCACAGCGCCGTTGGTTTCCAGAATCATAACTTCCAAGTTCCAACCCATATTACATGCTAAAATTGTCGAAGAAAATGAACCTTGAATCAGGAGTGAGAAAAAACTCCTTTCCCAACTATTTTTCGATGTCGAAATTGTGGATGCTATGTGCCTGATGGGTGCGGTCCGCTCGATTATTCATAAGTAATTTACATTTCGCCGTATTCCGCTCGAACACACTTCGATCATTATTTGCAGCAGATCGTGATTCAAATGACATATAGAGGGCGCTGGCTGAATCGATAAAACATTCCTTTTCATTGATAGCAAATAGCTTTTATGGTTAGTTGCTAATCATTATAAGTATCGTTAAGAAGTTCCCGAATTTAAATAATTAAACTCTTTCATTTAAATTAACTTGGCTTTATGTATGTAAAGACGAAATTTTGTAATTTATTTTTTCACACACTTTCATAACTTTTATGTTAGAATTATAAAAGTTATGTTCACATGTGTGTTCCGGATGACAGTACAATATTTTAATATTTTTAGAACTTAATTATCAATTAATAAATTAATTTTAACCCCTTCGGCACTGACTTTTTTTTTTAAACAGATAAAAATAGTTGGCAGGTTAAATAAGCTTAAATAGATTTAAATAACTCCACTACAAAAAAAATGTTGATTTTACGGTATAATACTGGCATCCCTGCTGCCAGTATTATACCGTAAAATTAATAGTAATAAACAGCAAAATAAGCAGTAATACGCTACCCTCGTTATACCGCTCATTCGGATATATTCCTCATTATTCGTATCTATCACTAAATATATAAGTTCTTCTTAAAACGCACTTTTAACAATCTTCATGTACAGTATAATTCGGTAAGTGTAATTCCGTATCATTAACCTGACTAAGAAAAGTCCTTCCGGCCTGTACCGGGAGGAAAATGTAGCTTCCATATTCCATGTTTTTAAAAATTCAACTTACTTCACTCCATCACCCGAAGCTAAAATTCCTGGAACCCGATTATAGAAGATTTAATACTGAATTTGAATGCGAATTTCAGCATGAGAGTTACAGCATAACAAAAATCAAATTGTTTCAAAATGTCAGCCACACTAGAATTTCAAATTGCCTTCTTTTTCAATTTACAATTTTTTTTATTTGAATTTTTAAAAATTTAAGAATTTTTTACTGTCTGCAATTTTGAAACAAGATGGCGGATGAAGCTGGCCAACGAACTCGGTCGAGATCTTAGTATGTCCTATACACATACTCAGTCACATCCAAATCGGTTCATAAATATATATACAGGTATATATATATATATATATATATATATATATATATATATATATATCAACTTTTGAACGGATGGTGGTTTTGGGATCTGGGGGTCATGATCGGTGAAAATATACCAAAATTTTCCGGAATTCCTTTCCTGCGAACGGCTGCAATAGGTAGCTTTCTGTAATGAAAGCTACATAAAAGTAAGTGTAATACGTGTATGGCGTATAAGTTAACTTTAGGAGTCAAATATAAAACATTTACTTGCATATTGTGATCTTCTTTAATTTTCTCTGTCCTCATTATATCACGCATACAATGGTCACTTAGAGTTGTCAATGTTAAAATGTTTTGTAGAGAAAGGAGCCAAAAACTTTAACAGCCACCTATAATGTAAAATCATGTGAAAATTAATGATTTTAAAGAAAGTATCTTTGAAAATGGTGTTAAAAATGTAAAAGGCTTTTTTATTTTAAAAAAACTAGTAGCAGGAAATTTTGAAAGACTATAGAATATCGAGAAACCTTTAATTCGATATTGGTGATGTAACTAAAGATGACTTAGGTGATGTCACCAAGAGAAAGAATCTTGATTCCTTTTTAGTTCGTAAATAGCCGTGCAACTTTTCAATAACTGAAGGGAAGAAACAAAAGAGAAGTTTTCAAGAGAAATGGATAAAAAATTCAGAAATAGGATTTCCTTTTCTTGCTATTTCAAGAAAGCAAGATGGTGTATATTGTAAACCTTGCTTTTTGTTTTTCCCACGAAGTGATAGGTAAAGGAAGTCATGAAATACGACGAAGACTAGTTCCTACATGTTTCAGAAATTGGAAAAAGGCTAAATATATTTTCTTAACACATATGAAATTAGATTATCGCAAACAGTGTATTATACTAGCAAGCACATTTCTTGAGATTTCTTCAGGAAAACAGAAAAATATTACTTCACTGTTGGATTCCCAAAGAGCTTCAGAAAAAAAAGAAAACAGAGCAACTCTTAGACCAATAATTGAAACAATCTTATTTTGTGCAGAGCAAGAAATGCCACTTCGAGGCGATCAGGATAGCGCAGTGCGATAACTAGGGGGGAGCAAAGGGGGCATATACCCCGGGCGCCAGTGTAGAAGGGGGTGCCAAAATAGGATTTGATTTTTCTTACAAAAAACAAATAACGAAATTTGAACAAAAATACTTGTAAACAGGCAACCTGAAATAAAAACGTATTTGTTCATTTTATTCTCTTTGCTTGCAACAGGGCTGTTTTTTTTTTCATTAGGTGACCACATAGGGACAACAAAACAATACTTCATTAACGAATTCTTCCAAGATACTTGCAAAAACAAAATACACTGTCCAAATTCGGTTTAAATTTTCTCAGTATATTTCGGATGTTATCGTAATGACAAGTTTTGAATGTTTTTTTGCTTTTGTGTGCTCCTGTAAACGAACTATAATAGCTACATACTTGATTAACGAACTCAACAAAGATACTGGCAGATCAATTTACAGTCCCAATTAGGTTCGAATTGGTTCAGTATTTCAGACTTTATCGTGATGACAAGATGAAATTATTCCAACGAAATGATTTCAATAGATTCGATTTTTAAAAAAACTAACCTAAAAATAATAATATTAATATACTTTCTAGCAATTATGTCAGGCTTAAAATAAAAAATAAACGCAATGAATCAAAAACTTCTGTTTATAAATTTATTTTAGAATGCAGGGGAGAGGGGGGGTGGCAAAGTTTATGCTTGCCCTGTGTGAAAAAGATACTAGTTTTGGCCCTCAGATAGCGGTCCTCTAACGTAAGAGAAACCGATAAAAAAAAAGACCATAAGCTAAGAGCTCTTTTAAAGAGCAAAGTCTGGAAATAATGATGAATTGAAACAACATATTATAAGCAGAATCTTTTAAGGCACATTTTGCTGTTAATTTACAGTAGAAAATGCTAGCAATTTAGGCGCCACACAGTGGAGTATTTGACCCGAAATCCTGGCCAAAAATATTTTTCTATGTAAATATAGTCCGATTGCCTTGAAATTGTTAGATGTTATTGGGTATCAATATGGCATGTTTGGTATTGTAAATGAAGTCTATAGCATTTACGGTTCATTTACAGAGACACCCGAAAGAATTCCCGTCTATGGGAAAAAATCGTTTGCTCTGTATTTTAATGATATCACACAATTTTAAACGTACTGAAATTTATATACATCACTGAGGTGTATTAAAGCACTTATTGTAGAATATGGTGTGCATAGAATATACCGTTGATTTACAGGGACACACAAAAGAATTTGGCTGAAGAATAAATTTAACTATTAAAGTATATGACCAATAAGTGCGCTTGTAGTAGTGATATGAATTTTTAAATTGAATTTTTTTTATTATTACTTGGTGTGGATACGTTCTATAGATCATATACAGGGTTGCACATAAGTTCTCAAGCCCATTTCCGTTTATTCCCTGAAATGGTTGAATGGAAATGTTTAACTTTGTTATGCGTTTCACTGAACTAACTTTTAGCATACTATGTAGTATACCGACAAATCCATAGCTTAGTTTAAAATTTTATATCTTAAAAGCTGACGAAGTGTAAGTAAAATTTTAATACTTCACATTATAATAAGTATACATTTTATAAATATTTTGACAACTAAGAAAAAAAAAGAGACATCATTTAAGAAGAGCAAATAGAAAAAAGAAGTTAAAATAATAGATTACTAAGTAGAAATTTTAAAAATACGAATAAATCACATGCCCATAGATTTAACATTACCGAAGGGAGTTTGGAAGTCGAGTGACTAACAGCCTTAAATGTTTACTGTTTATAAGAGAAAAGTAATTGTTGATTGATTTTTTTATTTACTAGTAATGTTTAATTAAATGTATTTAATTGTACTATCTATAAAATTTATTATTTACATTTAATTTACTTTAATAATAATTACTACATTTAATTTACATTTAATAAAGATTATTTACATTTGATAATACATTTAATACAGTGGAGTCTCTACAGTATAGAGATGCTGGTTTTTCAGTGTATTTAATAGATTACCAGTTTCAATCTGATTCTTCAGAATTCTGTTTTTTATCTTCTTCATCACACTCTTCATCACACTCTTCTTGGCTTTTATCAGGACTACAATCAGACATAGTTGGAAGAAGAAGTTGTAGGGTCTCGCTACTGTATGACTTGCTCTTTGTCTAGAGCAGTTTATAAAAGGATCACTGCTTAAAAGAAGCCAATTTGGAACATCTCTATAGCAAACTTCTCTATTGCGAACTTTTCTATTGCACTTTTTTTTTGTACTTTGTAAGGTACGGTCTAAAGTGTTTGTTTCTGGACTCGGCAGCTTCTTCTGACCGTTGGCCAATGGGTACGACTGCTTTCTTAATTACAGTGCCACCATGAATCAAAACCTTGTGCATTGTTGGAATCATGGGGTACCAATTGTAAAGGTTCACATACAGTCTTACTGTTTCATCAGCAGATGTTTGGAACTTTTTTCGTCAATGCGATGCCCACTTTTTATGACTTCCAATTTTTTACAACCTTTTAATCATTTCTGCGTCTTCTCCAGACTTCTTTAATTCCCCCCTTTCTCCCCTTATTTTCTACCTATGAGCCACCGAAACTAATTGGAGACACTTTTTCAGTAAATAAGCATTTACCACTTGAAGCCGATCTGATATTTCTATCAAGAGGTATCGAGTTGCGTAGGTATGTACGTACATGCATACATACAGGATATGTAGGGGCAAACGCTCTCAGGTAATATCCTGTAAGCTAAAAACCTGCAATACTAGAGTAAAAATAAAGTTTTTATCTTTTCAATTCGGTTGCCGCAAAAATGGGATTTAAGTAGTCCACCCGAAAAAAAATTATATAAAAAAATGGCAAAAATATGCGGAAGATTTGTTTGCAGAAATTGGCACTCAAGACTATAACTAATACGATTATAATTCAAACATGGTCCGGCAAAGCCCGGCACATATTTAAAAAGCTTTCGATATGTTTAAATTAGAGCGAAAAATGCTTTAAAAATTACCCTTTTACACATTTAATATATTTTTATTACATTAAAAACTAAACTATTTAAATTTACACATGGTTTAACACTACGCTTAAACACGCAAGCCCTGTTTAGTTTCAATTTAACAATTCATTGAGACACAAAAAAAATATATTTAAACATAACAACAATGCCTAAAATCAACAAAAAACACGTCTTCTCACAAAAAAACTTCTTCAACTGAGGCCAGGAGCCACTAGATATAACTCAGCCCAGCAAACACAGAATTGTCAGAAACGTCACGAATTGATATAAGAAATATCATTATTGTCAGGTACATCGATTTTCATGTAACAGTCCGATATATTTTTCATGGCAAAATACAGTTTTATCATATAAGTGGTGTCCGTACTGTAAAAGAATGGCGATAATCTTACGCAGCACAAAACCCGTATCAAATACTAGGTATCCATTAGCTATACTTACAAAGGACAACATTTCGTTGTGCCACTGCATTGTCGACTGCACGGTTTCCATTTGACACCATGGATATGATAATTTTTTAACAGCCATCGATACATCACCGATATACTATCA